>OX387352.1:21960158-23405238 GCA_947563465.1 Archips xylosteana | reverse complement strand
CTAACCTAACCTAACCTAACCTAACCTAACCTAACCTAACCTAACCTAACCTAACCTAACCTAACCTAACCTAACCTAACCTAACCTAACCTAACCTAACCTAACCTAACCTAACCTAACCTAACCTAACCTAACCTAACCTAACCTAACCTAACCTAACCTAACCTAACCTAACCTAACCTAACCTAACCTAACCTAACCTAACCTAACCTAACCTAACCTAACCTAACCTAACCTAACCTAACCTAACCTAACCTAACCTAACCTAACCTAACCTAACCTAACCTAACCTAACCTAACCTAACCTAACCTAACCTAACCTAACCTAACCTAACCTAACCTAACCTAACCTAACCTAACCTAACCTAACCTAACCTAACCTAACCTAACCTAACCTAACCTAACCTAACCTAACCTAACCTAACCTAACCTAACCTAACCTAACCTAACCTAACCTAACCTAACCTAACCTAACCTAACCTAACCTAACCTAACCTAACCTAACCTAACCTAACCTAACCTAACCTAACCTAACCTAACCTAACCTAACCTAACCTAACCTAACCTAACCTAACCTAACCTAACCTAACCTAACCTAACCTAACCTAACCTAACCTAACCTAACCTAACCTAACCTAACCTAACCTAACCTAACCTAACCTAACCTAACCTAACCTAACCTAACCTAACCTAACCTAACCTAACCTAACCTAACCTAACCTAACCTAACCTAACCTAACCTAACCTAACCTAACCTAACCTAACCTAACCTAACCTAACCTAACCTAACCTAACCTAACCTAACCTAACCTAACCTAACCTAACCTAACCTAACCTAACCTAACCTAACCTAACCTAACCTAACCTAACCTAACCTAACCTAACCTAACCTAACCTAACCTAACCTAACCTAACCTAACCTAACCTAACCTAACCTAACCTAACCTAACCTAACCTAACCTAACCTAACCTAACCTAACCTAACCTAACCTAACCTAACCTAACCTAACCTAACCTAACCTAACCTAACCTAACCTAACCTAACCTAACCTAACCTAACCTAACCTAACCTAACCTAACCTAACCTCTAACCTAACCTAACCTAACCTAACCTAACCTAACCTAACCTAACCTAACCTAACCTAACCTAACCTAACCTAACCTAACCTAACCTAACCTAACCTAACCTAACCTAACCTAACCTAACCTAACCTAACCTAACCTAACCTAACCTAACCTAACCTAACCTAACCTAACCTAACCTAACCTAACCTAACCTAACCTAACCTAACCTAACCTAACCTAACCTAACCTAACCTAACCTAACCTAACCTAACCTAACCTAACCTAACCTAACCTAACCTAACCTAACCTAACCTAACCTAACCTAACCTAACCTAACCTAACCTAACCTAACCTAACCTAACCTAACCTAACCTAACCTAACCTAACCTAACCTAACCTAACCTAACCTAACCTAACCTAACCTAACCTAACCTAACCTAACCTAACCTAACCTAACCTAACCTAACCTAACCTAACCTAACCTAACCTAACCTAACCTAACCTAACCTAACCTAACCTAACCTAACCTAACCTAACCTAACCTAACCTAACCTAACCTAACCTAACCTAACCTAACCTAACCTAACCTAACCTAACCTAACCTAACCTAACCTAACCTAACCTAACCTAACCTAACCTAACCTAACCTAACCTAACCTAACCTAACCTAACCTAACCTAACCTAACCTAACCTAACCTAACCTAACCTAACCTAACCTAACCTAACCTAACCTAACCTAACCTAACCTAACCTAACCTAACCTAACCTAACCTAACCTAACCTAACCTAACCTAACCTAACCTAACCTAACCTAACCTAACCTAACCTAACCTAACCTAACCTAACCTAACCTAACCTAACCTAACCTAACCTAACCTAACCTAACCTAACCTAACCTAACCTAACCTAACCTAACCTAACCTAACCTAACCTAACCTAACCTAACCTAACCTAACCTAACCTAACCTAACCTAACCTAACCTAACCTAACCTAACCTAACCTAACCTAACCTAACCTAACCTAACCTAACCTAACCTAACCTAACCTAACCTAACCTAACCTAACCTAACCTAACCTAACCTAACCTAACCTAACCTAACCTAACCTAACCTAACCTAACCTAACCTAACCTAACCTAACCTAACCTAACCTAACCTAACCTAACCTAACCTAACCTAACCTAACCTAACCTAACCTAACCTAACCTAACCTAACCTAACCTAACCTAACCTAACCTAACCTAACCTAACCTAACCTAACCTAACCTAACCTAACCTAACCTAACCTAACCTAACCTAACCTAACCTAACCTAACCTAACCTAACCTAACCTAACCTAACCTAACCTAACCTAACCTAACCTAACCTAACCTAACCTAACCTAACCTAACCTAACCTAACCTAACCTAACCTAACCTAACCTAACCTAACCTAACCTAACCTAACCTAACCTAACCTAACCTAACCTAACCTAACCTAACCTAACCTAACCTAACCTAACCTAACCTAACCTAACCTAACCTAACCTAACCTAACCTAACCTAACCTAACCTAACCTAACCTAACCTAACCTAACCTAACCTAACCTAACCTAACCTAACCTAACCTAACCTAACCTAACCTAACCTAACCTAACCTAACCTAACCTAACCTAACCTAACCTAACCTAACCTAACCTAACCTAACCTAACCTAACCTAACCTAACCTAACCTAACCTAACCTAACCTAACCTAACCTAACCTAACCTAACCTAACCTAACCTAACCTAACCTAACCTAACCTAACCTAACCTAACCTAACCTAACCTAACCTAACCTAACCTAACCTAACCTAACCTAACCTAACCTAACCTAACCTAACCTAACCTAACCTAACCTAACCTAACCTAACCTAACCTAACCTAACCTAACCTAACCTAACCTAACCTAACCTAACCTAACCTAACCTAACCTAACCTAACCTAACCTAACCTAACCTAACCTAACCTAACCTAACCTAACCTAACCTAACCTAACCTAACCTAACCTAACCTAACCTAACCTAACCTAACCTAACCTAACCTAACCTAACCTAACCTAACCTAACCTAACCTAACCTAACCTAACCTAACCTAACCTAACCTAACCTAACCTAACCTAACCTAACCTAACCTAACCTAACCTAACCTAACCTAACCTAACCTAACCTAACCTAACCTAACCTAACCTAACCTAACCTAACCTAACCTAACCTAACCTAACCTAACCTAACCTAACCTAACCTAACCTAACCTAACCTAACCTAACCTAACCTAACCTAACCTAACCTAACCTAACCTAACCTAACCTAACCTAACCTAACCTAACCTAACCTAACCTAACCTAACCTAACCTAACCTAACCTAACCTAACCTAACCTAACCTAACCTAACCTAACCTAACCTAACCTAACCTAACCTAACCTAACCTAACCTAACCTAACCTAACCTAACCTAACCTAACCTAACCTAACCTAACCTAACCTAACCTAACCTAACCTAACCTAACCTAACCTAACCTAACCTAACCTAACCTAACCTAACCTAACCTAACCTAACCTAACCTAACCTAACCTAACCTAACCTAACCTAACCTAACCTAACCTAACCTAACCTAACCTAACCTAACCTAACCTAACCTAACCTAACCTAACCTAACCTAACCTAACCTAACCTAACCTAACCTAACCTAACCTAACCTAACCTAACCTAACCTAACCTAACCTAACCTAACCTAACCTAACCTAACCTAACCTAACCTAACCTAACCTAACCTAACCTAACCTAACCTAACCTAACCTAACCTAACCTAACCTAACCTAACCTAACCTAACCTAACCTAACCTAACCTAACCTAACCTAACCTAACCTAACCTAACCTAACCTAACCTAACCTAACCTAACCTAACCTAACCTAACCTAACCTAACCTAACCTAACCTAACCTAACCTAACCTAACCTAACCTAACCTAACCTAACCTAACCTAACCTAACCTAACCTAACCTAACCTAACCTAACCTAACCTAACCTAACCTAACCTAACCTAACCTAACCTAACCTAACCTAACCTAACCTAACCTAACCTAACCTAACCTAACCTAACCTAACCTAACCTAACCTAACCTAACCTAACCTAACCTAACCTAACCTAACCTAACCTAACCTAACCTAACCTAACCTAACCTAACCTAACCTAACCTAACCTAACCTAACCTAACCTAACCTAACCTAACCTAACCTAACCTAACCTAACCTAACCTAACCTAACCTAACCTAACCTAACCTAACCTAACCTAACCTAACCTAACCTAACCTAACCTAACCTAACCTAACCTAACCTAACCTAACCTAACCTAACCTAACCTAACCTAACCTAACCTAACCTAACCTAACCTAACCTAACCTAACCTAACCTAACCTAACCTAACCTAACCTAACCTAACCTAACCTAACCTAACCTAACCTAACCTAACCTAACCTAACCTAACCTAACCTAACCTAACCTAACCTAACCTAACCTAACCTAACCTAACCTAACCTAACCTAACCTAACCTAACCTAACCTAACCTAACCTAACCTAACCTAACCTAACCTAACCTAACCTAACCTAACCTAACCTAACCTAACCTAACCTAACCTAACCTAACCTAACCTAACCTAACCTAACCTAACCTAACCTAACCTAACCTAACCTAACCTAACCTAACCTAACCTAACCTAACCTAACCTAACCTAACCTAACCTAACCTAACCTAACCTAACCTAACCTAACCTAACCTAACCTAACCTAACCTAACCTAACCTAACCTAACCTAACCTAACCTAACCTAACCTAACCTAACCTAACCTAACCTAACCTAACCTAACCTAACCTAACCTAACCTAACCTAACCTAACCTAACCTAACCTAACCTAACCTAACCTAACCTAACCTAACCTAACCTAACCTAACCTAACCTAACCTAACCTAACCTAACCTAACCTAACCTAACCTAACCTAACCTAACCTAACCTAACCTAACCTAACCTAACCTAACCTAACCTAACCTAACCTAACCTAACCTAACCTAACCTAACCTAACCTAACCTAACCTAACCTAACCTAACCTAACCTAACCTAACCTAACCTAACCTAACCTAACCTAACCTAACCTAACCTAACCTAACCTAACCTAACCTAACCTAACCTAACCTAACCTAACCTAACCTAACCTAACCTAACCTAACCTAACCTAACCTAACCTAACCTAACCTAACCTAACCTAACCTAACCTAACCTAACCTAACCTAACCTAACCTAACCTAACCTAACCTAACCTAACCTAACCTAACCTAACCTAACCTAACCTAACCTAACCTAACCTAACCTAACCTAACCTAACCTAACCTAACCTAACCTAACCTAACCTAACCTAACCTAACCTAACCTAACCTAACCTAACCTAACCTAACCTAACCTAACCTAACCTAACCTAACCTAACCTAACCTAACCTAACCTAACCTAACCTAACCTAACCTAACCTAACCTAACCTAACCTAACCTAACCTAACCTAACCTAACCTAACCTAACCTAACCTAACCTAACCTAACCTAACCTAACCTAACCTAACCTAACCTAACCTAACCTAACCTAACCTAACCTAACCTAACCTAACCTAACCTAACCTAACCTAACCTAACCTAACCTAACCTAACCTAACCTAACCTAACCTAACCTAACCTAACCTAACCTAACCTAACCTAACCTAACCTAACCTAACCTAACCTAACCTAACCTAACCTAACCTAACCTAACCTAACCTAACCTAACCTAACCTAACCTAACCTAACCTAACCTAACCTAACCTAACCTAACCTAACCTAACCTAACCTAACCTAACCTAACCTAACCTAACCTAACCTAACCTAACCTAACCTAACCTAACCTAACCTAACCTAACCTAACCTAACCTAACCTAACCTAACCTAACCTAACCTAACCTAACCTAACCTAACCTAACCTAACCTAACCTAACCTAACCTAACCTAACCTAACCTAACCTAACCTAACCTAACCTAACCTAACCTAACCTAACCTAACCTAACCTAACCTAACCTAACCTAACCTAACCTAACCTAACCTAACCTAACCTAACCTAACCTAACCTAACCTAACCTAACCTAACCTAACCTAACCTAACCTAACCTAACCTAACCTAACCTAACCTAACCTAACCTAACCTAACCTAACCTAACCTAACCTAACCTAACCTAACCTAACCTAACCTAACCTAACCTAACCTAACCTAACCTAACCTAACCTAACCTAACCTAACCTAACCTAACCTAACCTAACCTAACCTAACCTAACCTAACCTAACCTAACCTAACCTAACCTAACCTAACCTAACCTAACCTAACCTAACCTAACCTAACCTAACCTAACCTAACCTAACCTAACCTAACCTAACCTAACCTAACCTAACCTAACCTAACCTAACCTAACCTAACCTAACCTAACCTAACCTAACCTAACCTAACCTAACCTAACCTAACCTAACCTAACCTAACCTAACCTAACCTAACCTAACCTAACCTAACCTAACCTAACCTAACCTAACCTAACCTAACCTAACCTAACCTAACCTAACCTAACCTAACCTAACCTAACCTAACCTAACCTAACCTAACCTAACCTAACCTAACCTAACCTAACCTAACCTAACCTAACCTAACCTAACCTAACCTAACCTAACCTAACCTAACCTAACCTAACCTAACCTAACCTAACCTAACCTAACCTAACCTAACCTAACCTAACCTAACCTAACCTAACCTAACCTAACCTAACCTAACCTAACCTAACCTAACCTAACCTAACCTAACCTAACCTAACCTAACCTAACCTAACCTAACCTAACCTAACCTAACCTAACCTAACCTAACCTAACCTAACCTAACCTAACCTAACCTAACCTAACCTAACCTAACCTAACCTAACCTAACCTAACCTAACCTAACCTTTTTTTTTTTTTTTTTTTTTGGTGTGGAAAATGCACCTTATGCATCGTCTCCGTTCGGGGAAACGGAGGTATGTGGGGCTCTCCCCTACGGGCCTACCCACTAAAAACCACACGGATTCCCTCGTTTGCCATTGTGAACGCCACGGGAGCAAAATGTGTCACCGCAACGCCCACTGGCCGCCCCGGGATGGGGCTCCTCTGTCGACACCGTGCAATGCGGGCTCGGCACTCCCCGGCCTCCCCCGCTGGTGAAGGATTGTTTAAAGAGGTTTACTCCTCGTGGCTTCCGCAGATGCCCACGTTCCCGGCAAGCCGGGGTTACGTGCCCTCACGTTAGCTTCCGCGCCCTCATGTCCTGCTCTGGAAGCAGAGCGGTACCGAGGGCGCGGTCGCTTCCGCCCACCAGGCTCCCCCTCGCCTTTCCCTGCTCGGGCCACAAAGCAGGTACTAGGCTTAGGCTCGCCTCCATCTCTTAACCCCTTGGAAACCCCAAAAGCTAACCCTCCCCATAAGGCGTTTGGCGCCTCAGCAGGTTGCAGAGCGGTGAAGTTTTCGGTAGCCCAGGCCGTGTGGCGAGTACGGCGGGGCTACTTACTAGGTCCAAGGTTGCAGAGCGTGCACTATTGGCAACCGAACGCCTGTCCCTCCTATGCTATCCCTCCCTATATAGGGCGTAAGTCGCATCGAGGCCTGTTGCAGAGCGGAGAACCTTTCGGTAGCCCAGGCCGTGTGACCAGCACGGCGGGGCTACTTACTCAGTTCAAGGTTGCAGAGCAGCTTCCCGTCAGCTACCTTACGCCCGTCCTCTCAAAATACATACATATCATAGATACATGGCCCATATAATACATATATACATATCCCCCCCCAGTCGGATATTAGCCACCAGTAAGATAATGTACGAATACATTATCTTACCGTTGTTGCCCAGGGTGCACCGTCCCAGGCGTTACCCTTCCCCACCCCATGAGGCCTACGCCTCGGATAGAAGGGAGTGGTAACGCCCGGGCACTCGAGGAGGTTTCCGACTTCGCACCCCAACCTAACCTAACCTAACCTAACCTAACCTAACCTAACCTAACCTAACCTAACCTAACCTAACCTTTTTTTTTTTTTTTTTTTTTTTTTTTTTTTTTTTTTTTTTGGTGTGGAAAATGCACCTTATGCATCGTCACCGTTCGGGGAAACGGAGGTATGTGGGGCTCTCCTCTCACCAGGCATACCCACTAAAAACCACACGGATTCCCTCGTTTGCCATTGTGAACGCCACGGGAGCATAAGGAGTCACCGCAACGCCCACTGGCCGCCCCGGGATGGGGCTCCTCTGTCGACACCGTGCAATGCGGGCTCGGCACTCCCCGGCCTCCCCCGCTGGTGAAGGATTGTTTAAAGAGGTTTACTCCTCGTGGCTTCCGCAGATGCCCACGTTTCCGGCAAGCCGGGGTTACGTGCCCACACGTTAGCTTCCGCGCCCTCATGTCCCGCACTGAAAGCAGAGCGGAATCGAGGGCACGGTCGCCTCCGCCACCAGGCTCCCCCTCGCCTTTCCCTGTCCGCCGTGGCAGAGCAGGTACTAAGTTCGGGTTCGCCTCCGTCAAAAAGGCGTCGGCCCGAAGGCTCGACGCCGCCCTCTTGGGCCCGCAGGCCCGTTGGCTGGCAGGGTTCACCCGGTGGCCCTCTGCCTTTGGGCTCCCCCCGCCAGACCAACACCCCCCACCCCAGTCACGTCGAAGAAGTCAGTCGTCACGTCCGGCGACCACAGCCCTTAAAAGGGCTGCGTCGCCCCGGCATCACTGGGCTTACGCCCTCCGCCCGATGGGCTCACCCTCGCTTTCCCTGCCCAAAGGACAGGTACTTCGCTCAGGCTCGCCTCCGTCAAAAGGCGTCGGCCCGAAGGCTCGACGCCGCCCTCTTGGGCCCGCAGGCCCGTTGGCTGGCAGGGTTCACCCGGTGGCCCTCTGCCTTTGGGCTCCCCCCCGCCAGACCAACACCCCCCCACCCCAGTCACGTCGAAGAAGTCAGTCGTCACGTCCGGCGACCACAGCCCTTAAAAGGGCTGCGTCGCCCCGGCATCACTGGGCTTACGCCCTCCGCCCGATGGGCTCACCCTCGCTTTCCCTGCCCAAAGGACAGGTACTTCGCTCAGGCTCGCCTCCGTCAAAAGGCGTCGGCCCGAAGGCTCGACGCCGCCCTCTTGGGCCCGCAGGCCCGTTGGCTGGCAGGGTTCACCCGGTGGCCCTCTGCCTTTGGGCTCCCCCCGCCAGACCAACACCCCCCACCCCAGTCACGTCGAAGAAGTCAGTCGTCACGTCCGGCGACCACAGCCCTTAAAAGGGCTGCGTCGCCCCGGCATCACTGGGCTTACGCCCTCCGCCCGATGGGCTCACCCTCGCTTTCCCTGCCCAAAGGACAGGTACTTCGCTCAGGCTCGCCTCCGTCAAAAGGCGTCGGCCCGAAGGCTCGACGCCGCCCTCTTGGGCCCGCAGGCCCGTTGGCTGGCAGGGTTCACCCGGTGGCCCTCTGCCTTTGGGCTCCCCCCGCCAGACCAACACCCCCCCACCCCAGTCACGTCGAAGAGTCAGTCGTCACGTCCGGCGACCACAGCCCTTAAAAGGGCTGCGTCGCCCCGGCATCACTGGGCTTACGCCCTCCGCCCGATGGGCTCACCCTCGCTTTCCCTGCCCAAAGGACAGGTACTTCGCTCAGGCTCGCCTCCGTCAAAAGGCGTCGGCCCGAAGGCTCGACGCCGCCCTCTTGGGCCCGCAGGCCCGTTGGCTGGCAGGGTTCACCCGGTGGCCCTCTGCCTTTGGGCTCCCCCCGCCAGACCAACACCCCCCCCACCCCAGTCACGTCGAAGAAGTGAGTCGTCACGTCCGGCGACCACAGCCCTTAAAAGGGCTGCGTCGCCCCGGCATCACTAGGCTTACGCCCTCCGCCCGATAGGCTCACCCTCGCTTTCCCTGCCCAAAGGACAGGTACTTCGCTCAGGCTCGCCTCCGTCAAAAGGCGTCGGCCCGAAGGCTCGACGCCGCCCTCTTGGGCCCGCAGGCCCGTTGGCTGGCAGGGTTCACCCGGTGGCCCTCTGCCTTTGGGCTCCCCCCGCCAGACCAACACCCCCCCCACCCCAGTCACGTCGAAGAAGTCAGTCGTCACGTCCGGCGACCACAGCCCTTAAAAGGGCTACGTCGCCCCGGCATCACTGGGCTTACGCCCTCCGCCCGATGGGCTCACCCTCGCTTTCCCTGCCCAAAGGACAGGTACTTCGCTAAGGTTCGCCTCCGTCAAAGGCGTCCGCCCAAGGGCGAGACGCCGCCCTCACTGCGGACCCACGGATGGGCCCGCTGGCTCGGATCCCCCGCAACTAGTTGAGGGTTCACCTCACCACCCCTACCCCCCAGTATGTCAGTCAATTGCCACAGGTCATGGACCCATCCGCTACTCTTCTCCCCCATAACCACCAGGGTTAACAGGGGAGAACCGTAACGGTCGTGCAGCCCAGGCGGTATGATCCAATACCGACCAGGCACATATGGAGATTGCTGACCGAACCCCCTCCCCCCCAAGTCGGATATTAGCCACCGGTAAGATAGTGTACAAATACATTAGCTTACCGTTGTTGCCCAGGGTGCACCGTCCCAGGCGTTACCCTTCCCCACCCCATGAGGCCTCGCCGCCTCGGACAGAAGGGAGTGGTAACGCCCAGGCACTCGAGGAGGTTTCCGACATCGCACCCCAACCTAACCTAACCTAACCTAACCTAACCTAACCTAACCTAACCTAACCTAACCTAACCTAACCTAACCTAACCTAACCTAACCTAACCTAACCTAACCTAACCTAACCTAACCTAACCTAACCTAACCTAACCTAACCTAACCTAACCTAACCTAACCTAACCTAACCTAACCTAACCTAACCTAACCTAACCTAACCTAACCTAACCTAACCTAACCTAACCTAACCTAACCTTTTTTTTTTTTTTTTTTGGTGTGGAAAATGCACCTTATGCATCTCCCCGTTCAGGGAAACGGGGAGTATGTGGGGCTCTCCTCTCAACAGGCATACCCACTAACGACCACACGGATTCCCTTATTTGTCATTGTGAACGCCACGGGAGAATAAGAGACACCGCGGCGCCCACTGACCACCCCGGGATGGGGCCCCTCACTGACACCGTTTAGCGCGGGTTCGGTTCTCCCTGCCCTCCCCCGCTGGTGCCGGATTTTTTATAGAGGTTTACTCCTCATAGCCCCCGCAGCGGCCCACGTTCCCGGCGCCTACGGGCCGGGGTTACGTGCCCTCACGTCGGCTTTCATGTCCTCGTGTCCCACTCTGCGAGCAGAGCGTTACAGAGCACATGATCGCTTCCGTCCCTATCGGCGCCCCAAGGCACCGCCCTCTGGATTTTTTATAGAGGTTTACTCCTCGCGGCTCTCGTCTTGAAAAAGACAACAGCCCACGTGTCCGACGCCCACGGGCCGGGTTACGTGCCGTCCGGGAATGACCGGGGTCATCCCAAACCGCGGTCGGGACCCTTACGGATCGCACCGCTTCGACGGCAAGCTTTCGCCTGCCGCCCGCGTGAGGTTCACCCTTGCCGTTCTGTTGCTCGAGCCACAAAGCAATTACTTGGTTTAGGCTTACCTCCATCCCTCACCCCCAAAGCTAACCCTCCCCATCAGGTGTTTGGCGCCTTCAGGCGGGTTGCAGAGCGGAGAACCTTTCGGTAGCCCAGGCCGTGTGACCAGCACGGCGGGGATACTTACTAAGCCCAAGGTTGCAGAGCCCCATTTTTTGTTGCCTAATCCTTCCAGCTACCGAACGCCTGTCCCTCCTACGCTATCCCTCCCCATATAGGGCGTAAGTAACATCCAGGCGGTTGCAGAGCGGAGAACCTTTCGGTAGCCCAGGCCGTGTGGCGAGCACGGCGGGGATACTTACTAAGCCCAAGGTTGCAGAGCCTCATTTTTTGTTGCGATTCCTGTCAGTTACCTTACGCCCGTCCTCACAAAATATATACATAAGATACATAATGGCTCATAAAATACATATATACTTATCCCCCCCCAGTCAGTCAGTCAACCCCACAGGCCATGGGCCCAACCGCTACTCTTCTCCCCCTTAACCACTAGGGTTAACAGGGGAGAACCGCAGCGGTCGTGCAGCCCGGATGGTAGTAGGTCAAAGTACTACCGCCCAGGCACATGTGGAGATTGCTGACCCCCCACCGAGGCTCCCCCTCGCTTTTCCCTGCTCGGGCCACAGAGCAGGTACTAGGTTCAGGCTCACCTCCAGACTTCCGTCCTCCTCAAAACCCCAAGGCTATCCCTCCCCATCAGGCGTTTGGCGCCTCCAGAAACCTGCCAGTCCTTGAACCTTTCGATAGCCCAGGCCGTGCCCGCGGCAGGGCTAGGTACTCAGAACAAGGTTACAGTATACCCTTTAGCAACCGAACGCCTATCCCTCCTATGCTTTCCCTCCCCATATAGGGCGTAAGTAACATCCAGGCGGTTGCAGAGCGGAGAACCTTTCGGTAGCCCAGGCCGTGTGGCGAGCACGGCGGGGATACTTACTAAGCCCAAGGTTGCAGAGCCTCATTTTTTGTTGCGATTCCTGTCAGTTACCTTACGCCCGTCCTCACGAAATATATACATAAAATACATACATGGCCCATAAAATACATATATACATATCCCCCCCGGTCAGTCAGACAACCCCACAGGCCATGGGCCCAACCGCTACTCTTCTCCCCATTAATCACTAGGATTAACAGGGGAGAAACGCAACGGACGTGCAGCCCAGACCATCTGGGCATGATGGCCGGGCACATGTGGAGATTGCTGACCGCCCCCCCCCCCCTCCCCCCCAGTCGGATATTAGCCACCGGTAAGATAATGTACGAATACATTAGCTTACCGTTGTTGCCCAGGGTGCACCGTCCCAGGCATTACCCTTCCCCACCCCATGAGGCCTACGCCTCGGACAGAAGGGAGTGGTAACGCCCGGGCACTCGAGGAGGTTTCCGACTTCGCACCCCAACCTAACCTAACCTAACCTAACCTAACCTAACCTAACCTAACCTAACCTAACCTAACCTAACCTAACCTAACCTAACCTAACCTAACCTAACCTAACCTAACCTAACCTAACCTAACCTAACCTAACCTAACCTAACCTAACCTAACCTAACCTAACCTAACCTAACCTAACCTAACCTAACCTAACCTAACCTAACCTAACCTAACCTAACCTAACCTAACCTAACCTAACCTAACCTAACCTAACCTAACCTAACCTAACCTAACCTAACCTAACCTAACCTAACCTAACCTAACCTAACCTAACCTAACCTAACCTAACCTAACCTAACCTAACCTAACCTAACCTAACCTAACCTAACCACCTTCTGTGGAGCGAGGAACTCTACACTCCGTGTGTGTTACCTCAAAGATTGAGCGGGAAACCGGAGAAGAGGTCCTCGAAAAGGTTAGGAAGGCGGTGGACGCCAAGGAAGGGTGGATTAGAGTGGAAAAGGTAAGGAAGGCAAGGGACAGAAAGGTCATTATTGGACTTAGGACAAGAGAGGATAGGGACCGGATTAAGGAGAGGCTTAAGAAGGATGGGGTTGATCTCAGCGTTGAGGAGGTCGAAAACAAGGACCCCTTGCTGGTTTTCAGGAGTGTGCTTGCGGTTAACACCGACGAGGACATTGTAAAGGCCCTGAGAAATCAGAATAGAGGTGTTTTCGGCGACCTCAACGCAGAGAACGATAGGGTGAGAGTGAAGTATAGGAGGAGGACTCGGAATCCCCATACCTGCCATGTGGTAGTCAGTGTTTCGCCGATCATCTGGCGAGGCTTTCTGGAAAAAGGTTATGCGCACATTGACCTTCAGCGCGTTCGGGTCGAAGACCAGACCCCTCTTATGCAGTGCACTCGCTGCTTGGGTTTTGGTCACGGCAAGAAGTACTGTACGGAGTCAGTTGACCTATGCAGTCATTGCGGTGGCCCACACCTGAGGAGCGAGTGTGCTGATTACCTGGCTGAGGTACCTCCTAGTTGTAAGAACTGCGCTAGGGGAGGATTGGAACGCGCTGTCCATGATGCATTTAGCCACGATTGCCCTACGAGGAAGAGGTGGGATGAAATAGCGAGGGCAACCGTGGCTTATTGCTAAGGGCAGCCAGGATGTTAAAAGAGGATATAATATAGCGCAAGCGAACCTCCAGCGTTCCAAACTGGCGACCGATGAGCTGATGATCGAGGCGGAAAGGCGTAGAGTCGCAGTCGCACTCATCCAGGAGCCGTACGTGGGATCGATTGGGGAGGTGAGGGGTCGCAGAGGCGTGAGGATCTTCCAGAACGCCGGGGCGGGTCGGGGGACTGTAAAGGCCGCGATTGCGGTCTTTGACCAGGAATTGGACGTGGTACAGTTCCCTCAACTCACCACAGATAACATCGTTGTGGTGAGGATCCAAACCGGTGCCTGGAGGGTCACATTAGCCTCTGTTTACTTCGAGTGTCCCCAACATGACCATCCCATAGGTGCGGACCTGGATCGCCTGGCCCACATAGACCAGCAAGTCGGTTCGTCAGGGTGGATTGTTGGAGGGGATGTTAATGCTAAGTGTATTTGGTGGGGTAGTCCTGTAAATGACCATAGGGGGGAGGAGCTTGCCGGTTGCCTGGACGAGTTAAATCTGGCCTTGTTGAATACGGGTAAAATTCCTACGTTTGACACCATCAGAGGGGGTAAGAGATATCAGAGTTTTGTCGACATTACGGCTTGCTCAATGGGCATTCTGGACTTGGTCAGTGGCTGGAGAGTGGATGAAGGCTTAACGAGCTCCGACCACAATGGAATTATGTTTCAGCTTAATTTGCAGAAATCTAAGGGCATCAGTGTAATCAGGACCACAAGAAAGTATAATACTAAAAAAGCTAATTGGGGAGGTTTTCATGAGAAACTGAACCAATTATTGCTCGACGGAAACATTAATATATCTGAAATAGAACACATTGGAAGTACAAAACAAATAGATGACATGACTTTGAAAATTATTAAAAATTTAACAATAGCTTGCACACACTCGATGCCTATTAGAAAGAATAAAGAGACACTTACCATTCCATGGTGGTCGGAGAAGCTCGCGGAGATGAAACGTGAAGTTACTCGCAGGAAACGTAGGATCAAGTGTGCTGCCCCGGTCCGGAGGCCGTATGTGGTCAATGATTATCTGAAAGCAAAAAAGGAGTATGAGGAAGAAGCAGCTAGAGCCCAGGTAGAAAGCTGGAGAGAGTTTTGTGGGAAACAGAGTAGAGAAGGGATGTGGGAAGGAGTGTATAGGGTTATAGGACGGACGTCACGAAGGGATGAGGACTTGCCACTGGTCAGGAATGGGGAGGTTCTGGATGCGAGGGGTTCTGCCAAACTGTTGGCTGAAACCTTCTACCCGGAGGACCTCACTACCAGTGACGATGAATACCACCAAGCTATCCGGCAGAAGGCGGAGAGGGTGAATGCCGGGGAGCAAGTTGATACCTGTGACCCGCCATTCACGATGGAGGAGTTAATAACTGCGAGTAGGTCCTTCAACCCTAAAAAGGCTCCGGGCGAAGACGGCTTCACAGCTGACATATGCTCTCGCGCAATAGAAAGTCATCCGGAGCTTTTTCTTGCACTCTTAAATAAATGTCTGGAGCACGGTTACTTTCCGATTGCTTGGAAAAGGGCTGTAGTTGTGATACTGCGAAAGCCTGGCAGAAGTGACTACACTGCTCCTAAGTCACATAGGCCAATAGGTCTTCTTTCAATTTTTGGTAAGACATATGAAAAGATGTTGATGGCTCGCCTCAAGTTCCACCTTTTGCCGAAGATAAGCCTCTGTCAGTATGGATTCATGCCACAAAGGAGCACCGAAGACTCCCTCTATAACCTAATGCAGTACATCCGCAAAAATTTAGATGAAAAGAAAATTGTTACTATAATTTCTTTGGATATAGAGGGAGCCTTCGACAGCGCCTGGTGGCCGGCGATCAGAGTCCGGCTGGCGGAGGAAAACTGCCCGTGGAGCTTGAGGAGAGTCATCGATAGCTATCTCGAAGACCGAGAGGTGGCGGTGCGCTATGCTGGGGAGCAGTACACAAGGAGGACGGAGAAAGGGTGTGTTCAGGGTTCAATAGGGGGCCCAATACTATGGAACCTTCTGCTGGATCCTCTCCTTAGAGGCCTACAGAGTAGAGGTGACTTTTGCCAGGCTTTTGCGGACGATGTGGTATTGGTGTACGTGGGTAAGACATCCCATGAGATCGAGGGACGGGCAAATTCTGCTCTCGAGTATGTTCGGCTGTGGGGTGTCGGGAACAAGCTCAAGTTCGCACCGCACAAGACATGTGCCATGGTGATTACGAGAAAGCTTGTTTACGACGCCCCGCGGCTGATCATGGGTGGAGTAGAGATCGGATTGGCGAAAGAGGTTAAGCTCCTTGGGGTAATCATTGACCACAAACTGACCTTCAACGCTCATATAGCGAATGTGTGCCGGAAAGCTACAGGCATTTATAGGCAGCTGGCGAGGGCGGCGAAAGTGAATTGGGGACTTTGTCCTGAAGTGATCCGGACCATTTACGTCGCCGTCATCGAGCCGATTGTGTTGTATGCTGCCAGCGTGTGGGCGCCGGCAGCGGATAAGCTGATGTCCAAAAAGCTATTCGAGACGTTGCAACGCGGGATTGCGCAAAAACAGTGTGGTGCCTACCGCACTGTCTCCTTGAATGCTGCTCTGCTCTTGGCGGGGATGCTCCCCCTTGACCTCCGGGTACGAGAGGCGGCTTTGTTATACGAGGCCAAGAGGGGGGTACCTCTTCGGGAGCTGGGTGACAGGGAGGTAGAGCGGATGGCACCCGCACTGGAGGCGCCCCATCCGGCGGATCGTATGAGCTTGGGTTTTGTCAGTCTGCACGATCAGGAGGCTTTAGACCGGTACAGCGATTACGAAATTCGTATTTTTACAGATGGCAGTAAGATAGAGGGTAGGGTCGGGGCTGCTTTGTCCCTATGGAGGGGCGGCAGGGAGACTATGACCCGGAAGCTCGCCTTGCCCTCTTATGGTACGGTGTATCAGGCGGAGCTCTTGGCTTTGTGTGAGGCGACTCAGGCCGCGGTTAAGAGCAATGCGTCGTCTTTTGGAGTTTACAGCGACTCTAAAGCAGCCCTCCAGACCATTACGAACCACCAATGCCGCCATCCATTGGCAGTTAAAGCAAGGGAAAATATAAAGACTCTTTCTCTTCAGAACAAGATATTTTCCTTGCACTGGATAAAGGCGCACGTGGGTATGGAGGGTAACGAGAGAGCCGATCAGCTGGCCAAGGAGGCTGCTGTGGGCTCCAAGAGGCGACCTAGTTACGATCTCTGCCCTGTTTCACACGTCAAGCGTATCATTAGACTTGGTACCCTTGAGGTGTGGAACGAGAGATACGGTATGGGAGATACAGCCTCGGTTACTAGGCTGTTCTTCCCTGATGCGAGGGAGGCGATTGGTATTGTGCGCAAGTTGAAGCCCCGGGGTACGCTAACACAGGTTTTAACGGGGCATGGTGGGTTCTCGGAGTACTTGTACCGATTCAAGTGTAAAGAGGACCCATCGTGCTCCTGTGAACCAGGTATACCAGAGAGCATTATTCATGCGATTATGAGTTGCCCAATGTTTTCGTTGGATAGACTGAATCTTGAGTTTGAAATTGATACAGAATTAGTAGCTGAAAATATAGCGTATATAGTTAAAAGTGTACATAGGGATAAGTTTTTCAAATTTTGTATTAAAATAGCAAATAAGTTGATAGCAAAAAATAAAAATAGGTAAGAAGTGTATGCTATCATAATATATTGTCGTATATTGTAGATTAGCATACAATATTATTGTTGTAAAACTGTAATTAATTGGTGAGTTAAACATATTGTTAATTAATAGTAAGGTAGAAAATAAGGATAATGGAACGTAATGTTGAACATTCCATTGTGTTTCTGGATTTATACTTACTGTATTACTCGTATTTAGAAATAAGTTAAAATAGGACATCATGTAAAATTGTAATAAAAAATTGTTCATTTGTTTCAATAAAGAAATAAAGATGTGCTCTGCGACCCTTTCCCCTCCTGTTAAAGCATGACAAAGAGGACAGCTAGAGAGATGTGATGGTGTGGTAAAGAGAATGTAGAATGGAATGATAGATATGAATTAGGACCAAGTATGTATAAAATAGGTGTAGACAGATTAGTTATTAGCCAAAGGTATGAATGAGGAATGATGCTAGAAAGAAAAAGTATGTGGCATGAAAGTGCGAGAAGCATTCTTGATGGAACTGGAATGACTGTTGTCTCTAGTAGCCATAGACTCTGACTAATAGTCGGAGGAAGCAGAAAAAAAAAAAAAAAAAAAAAAAAAAAAAAAAAAAAAAAAAAAAAAAAAAAAAAAAAAAAAAAAAAACCTAACCTAACCTAACCTAACCTAACCTAACCTAACCTAACCTAACCTAACCTAACCTAACCTAACCTAACCTAACCTAACCTAACCTAACCTAACCTAACCTAACCTAACCTAACCTAACCTAACCTAACCTAACCTAACCTAACCTAACCTAACCTAACCTAACCTAACCTAACCTAACCTAACCTAACCTAACCTAACCTAACCTAACCTAACCTAACCTAACCTAACCTAACCTAACCTAACCTAACCTAACCTAACCTAACCTAACCTAACCTAACCTAACCTAACCTAACCTTTTTTTTTTTTTTTTTTTTTTTTTTTTTTTTTTTTTTTTTTTTCCTGGGGAAAATCCTTTATGGATTCGACACCGGCCCGGGGAGGCCGGTGGATATGTGGGATTCCCGCCCCAGAAGGGGGCGGTGTACCCACTAAAAACCCCAGGGTGTTCCACTTCGTCGCCGGTAAGCAACCGGGCTGTGGGAACTTTATGCATCCACGGCCCGGCAGCACGGCAGTATGTCCGCTCACGGACCCATCTCCAGGAGACCTGCGCGTCTCCTGTCTCCTCCACTGTAGGCGCGCCGAAACACTTGACGCGCCTACCAGCTCAACAGGACCTTAACGGCGGGGGACGGGCATCCCCGTGCCCATCTCCCGCAGTCCTATTAGGGCGGTATTTGGCGGTTATGGATTAACCGCCTGCGCCCGACACGCCTGCGGCGCAGGGGCTGGGAAGATGGGTCTTCCTCGCGCTCCCGCTCCGCACCCTCTTTGAGTGCCATGACCTCCTCACAGTAGGAGGCCATGGCAGTCCACGATCTCTCGCTGTCGGTCATGGCTTTGACAACGGCCGGCAGCGAGAGGTCGGATCCAATCACCGCCGTGAGGCGGGCTCGCTGCTCGTCGAAGGCGGGACACACTTGCAGCGTGTGCTGCGCCGTGTCCTCCGCCCCACCGCAGTGGTGACACATTGGCGTTGTTTCCCTCCTTGCAACCTTACACAGGTATCTGCCGAAACATCCGTGTCCCGACAGTACCTGCGTTAGGTGGAAGGAAACAACGCCCCACCTCCTTTCGACCCATTCCTGCAGGACGGGCCGCACTCCCGATATGGTCCAGTGGCCGGCGCTCGGCTGATCCAAGGCCACCAACCATCTCCGGAAGAGGGTTTGGCGAGAGATCTCTCTCCATCGCCTAACCTCTTCCGGACACGGTTGTTCTCCTCTGGTGCGCGCCTCGGCTACCCGGCGGTAGACCTCGTTCAGCACCTCGGCATCCAACTCCCAAGGTGGGGTCCCTGCCATCACGCAGGCCGCCTCGAACGAGGTGGTGCGGTACGCCCTCATTGCCCTTACCGCCATGACCCTTTGCGGTCGCCGCAGTTGGGTCTTGTTATGGGCGGAAAGAGCATTTACCCATATGGGTGCCCCGTAAAGGGCCATCGACCGCACCACACCCGTGTACAGTCGGCGGCAGCCCGCCTTCGGCCCGCCCACGTTCGGGAGGAGCCGGCTCAGTGCCGACGCTGTGCCAAGTAGTTTTGGAGCCAAGCGCCGGAAATGCTCCTCGAAGTTCCATCGGCTGTCGAGGACGAGTCCCAGGTACTTCATCGTCTTCCCGACGCCGATAGAAACTCCGCCCACCATTATGCTGGCATTTCCTGGAGGTGCCCTCCGAGGCCCATGGAAACAGATGGCCTCAGATTTGTGCAGGGCAACCTCTAGTCCCAGCCTCCGTATCCTGTCCACGATTAGGGCCACCCCAGCAGTGGCCAAGATGGACGCATCGCGAAATGTGGCACCTCGGGCCGTTACAAGGGTGTCATCGGCGTAACAGGTTACGTCTACCCCCCGCAAGTTGGCGCCACGTAGCGCCCAGTCGTAACCAATGTTCCACAGGAGCGGTCCTAAGACTGACCCCTGTGGGACCCCGCACGACATCTCGCGCTCTACCCATTCATCCTGTGTGGGGTAGCGGATCGCCCTCTCGAAAAGATACGACCCAACCACCCGACGCAGGTACTCCGGCACGTTGTGGTACCTGAGGGCCTCCTTGATGGTTTCCCAGGGAAGGGTGTTGAAAGCATTGGCGATATCTAGAGATACCGCCAACACCACCTCCCCCCGGGAAACCGCGTCATCCGCCAGAGCCCTCACCTGCGCAATGGCGTCGATGGTGGACCTGCCCCGACGAAATCCGTACTGGCACGCACTCAGGTTCGGCCCTTGTCCCTCTAAATGCCCTATCAGCCGGGAAGCCACTATCCGCTCAAAGAGCTTCGCTCCCTCGTCCAAAAGTACGATCGGCCTGTATCCCGAAGGGGAGTCACCCGGTCGCCCTTCCTTCCGCAGGAGCACCAGCTTTCCGCACTTCCACGAACGTGGGATGCACCCCTGCTCCAGGCACGAAGAAAATAGTGCCCTCACCCTTGGCTCCAAGGGGCCCAGCGCCAACACCCAGGCTCGGCCGGGAATACCGTCGGGACCAGGGGCAGTGTTTTTGGCCTTAAGCCTCAACACTGCGGCACCCAACTCTCCCTCTGTCACCTCGGGTGCGACTTCTCCCTCCGTTGGGGACACTGAAGCCATGCACGGGGGCTGGTGTTCACCCCGTCGTGGGAAGAGGGTTCCCACGATTCGGCTCAGAAGGTCCGGCTGGAGGCTTTGCGTGAGTGGAGGGGCCCAGGGGCGAAGTTTGCACCTCACCGACTTGTACGGCCGCCCCCACGGGTCGCTGTTCAGAGCCTCCAACATTTCCTCCTCCGCCAGGTCTTTGGCTTGGCCAATGGCTACGCTGAGGGCTTTGCTGGCCGCCCTATATCTTGCGTACAGCTCATCCTCTGCTGCCAGGTTTCGCCTCCTCCGCCTTCGGCTCCTGGTGTACTGGCGTCTCGCAGCCACGCACGCCTTGCGCAGCTGCGTCAGCTCTGCGGACCACCAGTACACGCTCCGCCTCGGCCCTGTGGGCTTGACTCGTGGCATTGCGGAATCGCAGATTTGAACCATGGCCCCACTGAGCCAGGATGCTTCTTCCTCTACACTTCTTAGGCCTTCGGGCATCTCCGGCCAGGCCTGGACCAGGGCCGCTGCGTGCAACAGGTCCCGATCGAGCCGTTTCGTTGCCCATCTGGGGCTATCGTCTCTCCGGGGATGGCTGAGGCCATCCGATGTAGTGTGGTGGGCGCAGACTTCGTACCGGATATATCTGTGGTCCGATAACGTTTCCACGCCCTCCAGCACTTCCCAGTCTTGGACACGACTTGCCAGGGCAGCATTTGCAAACGTGATGTCCACGATGGAGCCACCCTGTTGCCGCACGCACGTGTCGACCGTCCCTCGGTTAAGGACCTCCAACCCTACGGCCACTGCCCACTCTGTGAGCGCCTCACCGCGTGCGTCAGTCGCAGGGGAGCCCCACACCGTTGATTTGGCATTGAAATCCCCCGCGACCAGCAGCAGTTCGGGGCCACTCCTGCCGATCAAGGCCTGCACACTGTCGAGAAGCACCTCGAAGTCGGCTAGGCTCCTGTTCGGCGAGAAGTACACCCCCACCACCATTATACCCCCAATGATGGCAGCCACGAAGCCGTGGCCCCGCACCACGCTTTCGAGCGGAGCAGAGCCGGCCGATGTTTGAGTGGCCAAGGCTACGAGGCCGTCGAGATCCCCCACCCAGTTGTCTCTGGCCGGGATCGAATATGGTTCGGCTACCACTGCGACGTGTATGAACCACTCCGCCATGCTCTGGAACAGAAGGTCCTGAGCCCTGGCGCAGTGGTTGATGTTCGCCTGTAGATATCGGGGTGTACTAGCCATGCTGTCCCACGATAATCACCTCCTCCTCATCCGGGTGTTCAGTTGTACTGCCCTTCCGGGTACGCGGCTGTGAGGGGAGCCTTGGTCCCTCGCCAGCCTTAGCCTTCCTGGTTTTGGGTGGGTTGCACATCTTGCTTCCCACCCTGTGATTGGCCGATAACCCGGCCACCTCGCAGATCACGCAGTGTGATGCTGCTTCGCACGCATATGCCATGTGCCCGGGAGCTCCGCAGCGGTAGCACAGTTGGCTACGATCCACCGCCGCCTTGCATTTCGCCTGCACGTGGCCCACCTCGAGGCAGCGGAAGCAGCGCAGGGGGCGGGCATCGAGCAGCTTGACCTGCGCTGACACCCAGCCCACCAACAGCCTACCCGCCTTCACCAACTTCTTTGCTGCCGGGATAGGACAGCGAAGCCAAACAGTTCCAAGCCCGGAGCGTCCGCAAACAATATCTCCCGACCTGACTTCCGCTTCTGAGCAGCCCCCAACCCGGGCAACCGCCGCCACCACGTCAGTGAACAAGACGGACTCGTCCAGGCCAGAAATGCGCAGCTCAGCGCATTTGGTGGGCCTAGCCACTCGTACCACCGCGGGGTCCGTGACCTCTTTGAGCTTTTGAGCCAGGGCATCGGCCTTCTCCCCACTAGCGACACCAGGCACCTCCATGATATACGCTCCGGTTTGGGCCTTTCTGAAGCGGAGTCCCGAAATACCCAGGTCTTTCAAACGCACCTTCCTCTTGGCTTCTGCAAGGACAGTCCCGAAGTCTGCCCCCTTCTCCTGTGCTTGTGGTTCAAGCAGCGTGATTACAACAGCCGAAGAACGAGGTGGGCGAAGCTTTCGGGCCTTTCGTTTCTTCGCCTGGGGTGGTGCTCCGCGCACATCGGCCGTTGTTTCGTTCCTCCTGTTGTCTCCAACTTTATCCCCTTTCTTCTTACCCCTCCGCTTCACCTTGGTCCACCCTGTCGACATGGCCGCTGAAACGGGAGGCGGAGGTAGCGGAATGGGTTCTGAGGCTTCCTCTCTATTAGGGACCTTTTTCTTCCTCTTCTTTCTTTTGGTTTTCCTCCCCGGACCGGGAGGAACAGCTCCGGAGGTGGAATCATTTCCAGCCTGATCACCTGTCCCGGCTTTTATCGCCAGAGGAGGTCTCACGGGCTTCTCAGGGAGTAGCCGGTCCTGAATACTGGCTAAGCGCACGTCAAGGTATGAACCGACGTGGTCCATGACCGCTCGGCAGATTCTGTCCATATCAGACGCCGCCGGGGTGTTAGAACCCTGCCTATCTTTTCTCTTTGAGGAGGGCTGCGCATGGGGCAGCTTCTCCCCGTCATGTCTAGGGGGAATGGGTGGCGGACTACCATGCTTCCGCATCCCCTCCAGGGTCATTTTCAGTTCGGCCAGCTCCTTTCGGAGGCTGGCCATCTCACTTTGTAACCGTGTGTTATCGGCTTGTAGCCGAGCCGTCTCTTCGGTTGCCGTGCGTCTGCTGAGCTCCGTAAATGCGTCAGAGATCGCAACAGCTGCCTCCTTTAGGCACTTCACATAGCCACCTGACAGATTTTTAGATTTGGCCGCGACTTTAGAGATGACAGCCACGCTGTCTGCCACTTGCTGGCCAAGATCTAGGTTTGGCTCTGCATCCTCAGAGTCAGTCCTTGTTTGAGAAATATTGTCCATCTGGTACCCTTGACGGGTCCTGATAGCCATCTCCTGTACCTCCATCTCGGCCTTCAACCGGAGCTCTTCCCTGAGAGCCCGGTTGTAGGCTTCTTTCGCTCTGGCCAGTCCTACATATTTGCCCGATGTTGGTGGGCGGCCTCTCCCTTTGGCCTTTGGCTGTCCTTCCCCAGCCGAGGGGCATGTAGATCCTTCGTCACTTGAGCTGAGAACGGATGAAGCAGGGCGAAATCGCTTCCGCTTCCGCTTCACCCGCTCAGCTACCTCCGGGTCGTCCTCAAAATTGCTTCTCCCAGTGGACTCGTGACCTGCAGTCCCCTGGGAAGCAAAATTGGCTCCTGAGCTAGTGTTTGCCCTAAGTTCGGGCTCATGGCAATCTATTTGCCTTGTAAGGCGTACCGTGCAGTCGCGCACTGATATGCCAAGACGATTGTGGTCCGCGATCTGAGTCGCGGACGAACTAAAATTAAAACGTGGGCTTTCAGGGCCCACGGAGCGACAAGTGCCCCCCCCAGAATACGATGGGGCTGCCCGCGAGATGGTAGCGGGGAGGGATTCTCCTCGAGACGAGGTACCCTCCTGGGGTAATATATTTTTGTTGTCACCCATGCTCCTTTGATTGAGGGGTGCGGTCCCCTGCTCCTTTTAAAGAGGGAGCACTCTCCTCTTTTTTAAGGGGTGAGTTCCCCTTGTGTTGCAGTTACGCTAACCCGTTCGCCACTAAAGTGGCACATCCGGCAAACCGCTAGCCCAGGCCAGACCCGTTCAGTCCACAGGACCTACTTGTCTCCGGCCTGGTACTGGATACGCTGCAACCCGCATCCAGACCGCGATAACTTCTGCGATAACCTCTGCGTCCCCGTAGTCCCCTGCTGCAGGGGAGACAGGAAGCAGGAAAACGACGCACCCTGACACTAGGGCGCGCCCGCCTCTCTTGGCCCAGGATGGGCTCCACCGAGGCTGTGCCGCTCTTGGTCACCCTTTCACTTCGAGCTTAAAGGCCCGAAGATCACAAAGGGCTCAAGCCCCCCCACCACGACAAGGTAGCGACACCCGGGGGGGAACCTAACCTAACCTAACCTAACCTAACCTAACCTAACCTTTTTTTTTTTTTTTTTTTTTTTTTTTTTTTTTTTTTTTTTTTTTTTTTTTTGCGGTGGGAAAATGCATTACGCACTATCCCTGCGCCGTCGGGGAACGGCGCAGGGGGTGTATGGGACTCTCCTCCCACCTTCTTTCCTTCCAGAACTGGGAAGGAAAGAAGGTAGGAGGCCTACCCATTAAAAACCCACCGGTATTCCCTCACCAGCCAATTATGCGGATGTCGTGGGAGCAAATTTGTGGCACCACAACATCCGCTGGCCGGCCCGGTCTAACCGGGTCCTCCTCTCCGAGAGGGGGGGATCGGGAATACATGATCCCCCCCTAACACTTGTGGGCCGTTTGACTAGCGGTGGATCCCCTGTCCCCGCCAGTCGGCTCCACCTTAGGGTGGAAGAGCGGCAGCAAACTGCCTCCGTCTTCTCCCCGTCCGTCTCCGTCGAAGCGGGTGCGCCAGAGGGTTGCTCTCGCGCTCCCGCTCCCTCTCCTCCTTCTGCGAAACAACTGTTTCGCAGAAAGAGGAGACAGCCTCCCAGGAACTCTCGCTCCTCAGCATCGCTATTGTGACGCTGGGGAGCGAGAGATCACCCCCGATTTCCGCCACAAGAGTGCGGCGCCGATCCGACCAGGCTGGGCACACCTCGAGGGTGTGCTGCGCCGTATCTTCAGCGGCACCGCACTCGTGGCACGCCTGCGTTACCTCCCTCCCCGCCACCCTGTGCAGGTACCGTCCAAAGCAACCATGCCCGGACAGCACCTGCACAAGGCGGAATGTGAGGGATCCGTGACCCCTTTGACACCACTCCGGGAGCACTGGGCGGATGGCTTCGATGGTTCGGGTACCATACTCGGCATCCGTCAGCTCTTCCGCCCAGCGCTCCATCACCTTCTCTTTCCCTACTTCCCGGGCCCTCGCGAGCTCCTGCGGGGCGAGGGTCTCACCCCGGTCCCGCCTCTCGAGCCGCGCCCTGTAGGCGTCGGCCAGCATCCCTGCCTCGATTTCCCAAGGAGGGGTGCCGGCCAAGACACAGGCCGCTGCCCAACCCACCGTCCGATATGCCCGGCACATCCTCACCGCCATCACCCTTTGTGGCCTTCGTAAGAGGGCCTTGGTCCTGGCGGTGAGGCTGTCCGCCCATATCGGGGCCCCGTATAGGGCCATACTCCTGATGACCCCTGCAAACAATCGTCTGCAGGGGGCATCAGGTCCCCCCGTGTTCGGCAGGAGCCGGCTGAGGGCTCCCGCCGCCCCCACAAGTCGAGGAGCCATTCTAAGGAAATGCTCCTCGAACTTCCAGCCACCGTCGAGGGTAAGGCCCAGATATTTAATATGGGCCTTCACCTCGACGGCCGCTCCGCTAATTCGGAGATGGGCCCCCCTTGGGATCCTCCACCTGGGGCCCCTAAAACAGAGGGCCTCAGTCTTGCTGAGGCTCACTCTGAGTCCCAGGGCCTCAATTCGGTCGATCACCATTGAGGCGCCCACCTCCGCCCTTCTAACCACCTCCTCATAGGTGGTGCCCCGGACGGCGACAAGCGTATCGTCTGCATAACAGATTATCGCCATCCGGGGCAGCACCGCCCCGCGGATGACCCAGTCATAACCAATGCTCCAAAGCAGGGGTCCTAAAACAGACCCCTGTGGAACACCGCAGGTTATAGACCTCGTCATCCGCAAGCCCCCTCTAACAGCGTAGAGCACCACTCGGTCTTCCAAGTAGTGCCCCACGATGTTTTGGAGATAGAGAGGCACTCCGTGGTATCGGAGCGCCTCTCTTATAACCTCGAATGGGAGCGACCCGAAGGCGTTGGCAATGTCTAATGACACCGCCATCGCCCCCTGCCGCCTCCCGGCCGCCTCTGCAGAGAACCCTTTCAGGGCGGACAGGGCGTCCAGAGTAGATCGCCCCGCCCGGAACCCGAATTGGTTATCCGAGAGGTCTGGGCCTACGTCTGTCAGATGCTGAATGATACGGGATGCTATAACTCTTTCGAGCAGCTTTCCCGTCTCATCCAGCATCACTAGGGGTCTGTAGCCGGAAGGAGAGTCTTCTGGCCGCCCCTCCTTCCGCAGCAGCACCAATCTGCCCTCTTTCCAACATCTCGGGAACCGCCCCGCTACTAGACAATCGTCAAACAGCTCACAGAGGCGGCCCCCCAGATGCTTCAGCGCTATGTGAAGGGCCCCTTTCGGCACCCCATCCGGCCCCGGCGCCTTATGGGCACCTTTTAGTCGGTTTACAACCCGGGCCATCTCCTCCTGGGTGATCACGGGGGGGACGTCCCGAGATGCCCCCGTTTCCGCTCTAGGCTCCGTCATGTGCGGAGCGTCAAAGAGGGGGCTCCGCGGAAAGAGGCCCTCCACCACGGCGTTTAGTAAAGACGGCTCGAACTCTTCCGTGGGGGGGGCCGCCTTCAGTTTGGCTCGCACCATGCGATACGGCCGCCCCCACGGGTCCGCGTCTAGCGTTGCAAGGAAGTCGCGAAACGCGGCATCCTTTGCTGCGGCGATGGCGGCGGCGAACGCCCTTTTAGCCGCCCGGAGGTTGGCCAGGAGGCGTTCCTCCTCTCCGGGCACTCTCGTCCTGCGTCGGCGACACCTAGTGAAGGCACGTCGCGCGGCATCACTGGCAGCTCGCAGGACCGCTAAGTCCTGCGACCACCAGTAGACGCCAGCCCTAGGCCTCAGGCGCTTCGCCCTCGGCATCGCCGCATCACATATAATTGTGAGGTCCTCCCGAAAAGAGACGGCCCTCTGTTCGACCCCCACCTCTCGGGAGGGCCCGGGGCACCACGCCCGTATGATGGCGGACTCCTCGGCTCGATCGCGATCGAGGCGAGTGACCGCCCATCGCGGGAACTCCCCGCCCCTTCCACCCAATTGCACGACCCGTGGTCGAGGAGGGACTTCGGAGAGCCTGCACCTGATGTAACGGTGATCAGACAAGGTCTCCACCTCCTCGAGCACGCGCCATTCACCGATACGTGCGCCGATGGCAGGGCTAGCAAACGTCAGATCCACTATGGATCCTCCCCGCAATCGGACGCAGGTATCGGTTGCGCCCACGTTTTGCAGGACTAGGCCGTTCATTACAGCCCAGTCCCGCAAAAGCGCGCCTCTCTGATCTGTGATGGGGGACCCCCACGACACAGATTTGGCGTTGAGGTCCCCCATCAGGATGACTTGGGCCGGCGCCGCCCCCTGCACCACTCGCTGAAGGTGGGTCAGGTGGACCTCGAACTCCGAGAATGGCCTATTTGGGGAGAAGTATGTGCCAACGACAACTACCTCTCCCCAACCGACCGCTACGTAGCCGGGGCCCCTGTCCCTCAGCGAAAGGCGCCGAGGGGCGGTCGTCGGTACCACTATGCCAACCAAGCCCCCGGTGTCCCCAGCCCAGTTTTGTTGGGGGGGGACAGCGTAGGGCTCGGCGACCACCGCAATATCAATTCGCCACTCTGCCATGGCGTGCATCAGAAGATCCTGCGCCCTGGCAGAGTGATTCAGGTTCGTCTGTAGTAGCTCGAAATGCAGGCGTGCTGGCATTAGGACAACTGCATTTCGAGCTCCTCTTCAGCCGTTTGGCTGGGTGCACGGGGTGGGCCATTCGGGGGGGCCTTGCCTCTGATGGAGGGGGGGACGCACTTCATCCCTCCCATAGTGTGCGCATGTGGGCGCCCCGCCTTTTCGCATACTGCGCACTTCGGTGGCGCGTCGCACGAGGCCGCCAGGTGTCCATCGGCGCCGCAACGGAAGCATTTGTCGCCGTTTACCACCTCCGACGGGCAGAGCGCCTTTGTGTGACCCAGCGCCATGCATCTGTAACAACGCATGGGCCGGGTCGCAAGCGGCGTGATGGTGGCCGTGTTCCACCCGACGGCCATCCTCCCCATTTCAGCGACGTTCTTGGCGGCTGCCGCTGGACACCTGGCTAGGACAGAGCATTGCCCCCAGCGACTCGTCCTCACCACCCCGATTTTGACTTGGTTGGGGGCGCACCCCCCATTCGCCGCTATGGCGGCTGCCACCTCCTCTTTACTAACAGTCTCATCCAGGCCGGAGATCTTTAGGTCGGCCGTTTTGGTCGGCCTAGAGATCTCCGCCTCCTCGCTAATCACCATTTGCAGTTTCCCGGCCAGGAGGTCAGCGGTCGCGTCTGGTTGCTCTCCCGCTACTTCCATCAGTCTGCAGCCGGTCATGGTGGTCTTTACCTTGACCGACTGCAGACCGATGTCCGCCAACTTGATGTTGGCCCTTGCTTTGGCCAGGACCGAGGCGTATGATGCTGTTGTGTCCTCCCTGAGCTTCAGCACTACCACTGCTGTGCGGGGGGCAGTTATCTTCACCGGGCGCGGCTGCGTCTTCTTTGTTGGTGGGGCAGTTCGGGAAGGGGTCTTACCTTTCCCGCCCTTCTTCCTTACCACGAGAGCCCATGACATAGGGTCATCTTCCACGGGTTTTTGTGAACTTTCTACCGCCGCTTGGGGCGCGGGAACCTCTCGCCGGCTAAGCCCGGCCGTGGGTTGGGGCTGGGGCTTGGGCCTTGTCTTTGGCCCGTCAAGCCCCTTGCCGGCCGCTTTATTGCCCCCCTGTGGCGGAGTAGGGGGGGGGCCGGTTGCCTCTTTCGCCCTCTGCTGCGGCTTACCAAGCCCCGGTTGTGTACGTGGGCGTGGTGGCGGCGGTGTTATTTTGTCTGCTGCTAGGGGGGGCCTTAAAACCGGCTCTGCTGGGAGCCGCGCTTCAAGGCCCTCCAGTCGGGCATTGATCATCCCGCCTAGGGAAGTGAGGAGGTCACGCCTGATTTCCTCCATCACTTCCCTAAGCGAGTCAGCATCTGTCATTTGTGCGGCCGATGTTCTGGCCGCCGCGGATTTCTCTCGGCGGAGCTCTGAGAAGGCATCCTTGAACGCCTTCAACTCTGCACGGACAATCTCCAGTTCGCGGCCGAGCCTGGCGTTGTCCGCGCAGAGGCGGCGTAGCTCGTCATTCGTCGTCATATTGCGCATGTCTTCGATGGCGCGGACTACCCCAAGGGAGGCCGTATTAATAGCACCGCGCACTGTCCCCTTCAGCTTGCCACTTTTCTGCACTTCTTCATATATTTCCGCCATATGGCGTAGGGCGGTGTCAGCCAGCATTTCACGCGTCTCCGGGGGAGGTGCTGGGGTAACCTCATGGTTTTCGGCAACCTCGGACTCCGAACCGGACAGCGGCAGTTGTTGGGTCCGCGGGTCCAGCGTCGGCCGGCGTGAAGGTCTGGGTGTCAATTTGGGTCTGGTAGTAACGCGACCCTTGGTCGTCCTACGAGCAAGCACCGGTGTTTCGTCTTCTTCTGTACACTCCGGTGCATGTGGCCGCTTCTTAAGGATGGCTTTGTCCGTGAAAATTGCCTCCAAGAAGGCCCTCTCTTTGTTATCTAGGCGACTGTTATCGCGTTCCGCCTCTTCATCGGACTCATCCGACACATAAACACTGTCCGAGTCCACCATTTCGGCTTAGAAAGGCAACACAACAAAAGTCAAAAGAATGTCAATTTGAGTACCTTTTTAGTCCAGGGGGGCCGCGACTATAGCCGGTAAGACCGGCGCTAACCTAACCTAACCTAACCTAACCTAACCTAACCTAACCTAACCTAACCTAACCTAACCTTTTTTTTTTTTTTTTTTTTTTTTTTTTTTTTTTTTTTTCCTGGGGAAAATCCTTTATGGATTCGACACCGGCCCGGGGAGGCCGGAGGATATGTGGGATTCCCGCCCCAGAAGGGGGCGGTGTACCCACTAAAAACCCCAGGGTGTTCCACTTCGTCGCCGGTAAGCAACCGGGCTGTGGGAACTTTATGCATCCACGGCCCGGCAGCACGGCGGTATGTCCGCTCACGGACCCATCTCCAGGAGACCTGCGCGTCTCCTGTCTCCTCCACTGTAGGCGCGCCGAAACACTTGACGCGCCTGCCAGCTCAACAGGGCCTTAACGGCGGGGGACGGGCATCCCCGTGCCCATCTCCCGCAGTCCTATTAGGGCGGTATTTGGCGGTTATGGATTAACCGCCTGCGCCCGACACGCCTGCGGCGCAGGGGCTGGGAAGATGGGTCTTCCTCGCGCTCCCGCTCCGCACCCTCTTTGAGTGCCATGACCTCCTCACAGTAGGAGGCCATGGCAGTCCACGATCTCTCGCTGTCGGTCATGGCTTTGACAACGGCCGGCAGCGAGAGGTCGGATCCTATCACCGCCGTGAGGCGGGCTCGCTGCTCGTCGAAGGCGGGACACACTTGCAGCGTGTGCTGCGCCGTGTCCTCCGCCCCACCGCAGTGGTGACACATTGGCGTTGTTTCCCTCCTTGCAACCTTACACAGGTATCTGCCGAAACATCCGTGTCCCGACAGTACCTGCGTTAGGTGGAAGGAAACAACGCCCCACCTCCTTTCGACCCATTCCTGCAGGACGGGCCGCACTCCCGATATGGTCCAGTGGCCGGCGCTCGGCTGCTCCAAGGCCACCAACCATTTCCGGAAGAGGGTTTGGCGAGAGATCTCTCTCCATCGCCTTACCTCTTCCGGACACGGATGTTCTCCTCTGGTGCGCGCCTCGGCTACCCGGCGGTAGACCTCGTTCAGCACCTCGGCATCCAACTCCCAAGGTGGGGTCCCTGCCATCACGCAGGCCGCCTCGAACGAAGTGGTGCGGTACGCCCTCGTTGCCCTTACCGCCATGACCCTTTGCGGTCGCCGCAGTTGAGTCTTGTTATGGGCGGAAAGAGCATTTACCCATATGGGTGCCCCGTAAAGGGCCATCGACCGCACTACACCCGTGTACAGTCGGCGGCAGCCCGCCTTCGGCCCGCCCACGTTCGGGAGGAGCCGGCTCAGTGCCGACGCTGTGCCAAGTAGTTTTGGAGCCAAGCGCCGGAAATGCTCCTCGAAGTTCCATCGGCTGTCGAGGACGAGTCCCAGGTACTTCATCGTCTTCCCGACGCCGATAGAAACTCCGCCCACCATTATGCTGGCATTTCCTGGAGGTGCCCTCCGAGGCCCATGAAAACAGATGGCCTCAGATTTGTGCAGGGCAACCTCTAGTCCCAGCCTCCGTATCCTGTCCACGATTAGGGCCACCCCAGCAGTGGCCAAGATGGACGCATCGCGAAATGTGGCCCCTCGGGCCGTTACAAGGGTGTCGTCGGCGTAACAGGTTACGTCTACCCCCCGCAAGTTGGCGCCACGTAGCGCCCAGTCGTAACCAATGTTCCACAGGAGCGGTCCTAAGACTGACCCCTGTGGGACCCCGCACGACATCTCGCGCTCTACCCATTCATCCTGTGTGGGGTAGCGGATCGCCCTCTCGAAAAGATACGACCCAACCACCCTACGCAGGTACTCCGGCACGTTGTGGTACCTGAGGGCCTCCTTGATGGTTTCCCAGGGAAGGGTGTTGAAAGCATTGGCGATATCTAGAGATACCGCCAACACCACCTCCCCCCGGGACACCGCGTCATCCGCCAGAGCCCTCACCCGCGCAATGGCGTCGATGGTGGACCTGCCCCGACGAAATCCGTACTGGCACGCACTTAGGTTCGGCCCTTGTCCCTCTAAATGCCCTGTCAGCCGGGAAGCCACTATCCGCTCAAAGAGCTTCGCTCCCTCGTCCAAAAGTACGATCGGCCTGTATCCCGAAGGGGAGTCACCCGGTCGCCCTTCCTTCCGCAGGAGCACCAGCTTTCCGCACTTCCACGAACGTGGGATGCACCCCTGCTCCAGGCACGAAGAAAATAGTGCCCTCACCCTTGGCTCCAAGGGGCCCAGCGCCAACACCCAGGCTCGGCCGGGAATACCGTCGGGACCAGGGGCAGTGTTTTTGGCCTTAAGCCTCAACACTGCGGCTCCCAACTCTCCCTCTGTCACCTCGGGTGCGACTTCTCCCTCCGTTGGGGACACTGAGGCCATGCACGGGGGCTGGTGTTCACCCCGTCGTGGGAAGAGGGTTCCCACGATTCGGCTCAGAAGGTCCGGCTGGAGGCTTTGCGTGAGTGGAGGGGCCCAGGGGCGAAGTTTGCACCTCACCGACTTGTACGGCCGCCCCCACGGGTCGCTGTTCAGAGCCTCCAACATTTCCTCCTCCGCCAGGTCTTTGGCTTGGCCAATGGCTAAGCTGAGGGTTTTGCTGGCCGCTCTGTAGCTTTCGTATAGCTCATCCTCTGCCGTCACGTCTCGCCTCCTCCGCCTTCGGCTCCTGGTGTACTGGCGTCTCGCAGCCACGCATGCCTTGCGCAAATGCGACAGCTCTGTGGACCACCAGTACACGCTCCGCCTCGGCCCTGTGGGCTTGGCCCGCGGCATTGCGGCATCGCATATTTGAGCCATGGCCCCACTGAGCCAGGATGCTTCTTCTTCTACACTTCTTGGTCCTTCGGGCGTCTCCGGCCAGGCTTGGACCAGGGCCGCTGCGTGCAGCAGGTCCCGATCGAGCCGTTTCGTTGCCCATCTGGGACTGTCGTCTCTTCGGAGACGGCTCAGGTCGTCCGGCGTAGCGTGGTGGGCGCAGACTTCGTACCGGATGTATCTGTGGTCCGATAACGTTTCCACGCCCTCCAACACTTCCCAACCTTGGACACGGCGCGCCAGGGCAGAATTTGCAAACGTGATGTCCACGATGGAGCCTCCTTGTTGCCGCACGCACGTATCGACCGTCCCTCGGTTAAGAACCTCTAACCCTACGGCCACTGCCCACTCTGCGAGCGCCTCACCGCGTACGTCAGTCGCAGTAGAGCCCCACACCGTTGATTTTGCATTAAAGTCCCCCGCGACCAGCAGCAGTTCGGGGCCACTTCTGCCAATCAGGGCCTGCACATCGTCGAGAAGCGCCTCGAAGTCGGCTAGGCTCCTGTTCGGTGAGAAGTACACTCCCACCACCATTATACCCCCGATGATGGCAGCCACGAAGCCGTGGCCCCGCACCACGCTTTCAAGCGGAGCAGAGCCGGCTGATGGTTGAGTGGTCAAGGCCACGAGGTTGTCGAGGTCCCCCACCCAGTTGTCTCTGGCCGGGACCGAATATGGTTCGGCTACCACTGCGACATGGATCAACCACTCCGCCATGCTCTGGAACAGGAGGTCCTGAGCTCTGGCGCAGTGGTTGATGTTCGCCTGTAGATATCGGGGTGTATTAGCCATGCTGTCCCACGATAATCACCTCCTCCTCATCCGGGTGTTCAGTTGTACTGCCCTTCCGGGTACGCGGCTGTGAGGGGAGCCTTGGTCCCTCGCCAGCCTTAGCCTTCCTGGTTTTGGGTGGGTTGCACATCTTGCTTCCCACCCTGTGATTGGCCGATAACCCGGCCACCTCGCAGATCACGCAGTGTGATGCTGCTTCACACGCATATGCCATGTGCCCGGGAGCTCCGCAGCGGTAGCACAGTTGGCTACGATCCACCGCCGCCTTGCATTTCGCCTGCACGTGGCCCACCTCGAGGCAGCGGAAGCAGCGCAGGGGGCGGGCATCGAGCAGTTTGACCTGCGCTGACACCCAGCCCACCAACAGCCTACCCGCCTTCACCAACTTCTTTGCTGCCGGGATAGGACAGCGAAGCCAAACAGTTCCAAGCCCGGAGCGTCCGCAAACAACATCTCCCGACCTGACTTCCGCTTCTGAGCAGCCCCCAACCTGGGCAACCGCCGCCACCACGTCAGTGAACAAAACGGACTCGTCCAGGCCAGAAATGCGCAGCTCAGCGCATTTGGTGGGCCTAGCCACTCGTACCACCGCGGGGTCCGTGAACTCTTTGAGCTTTTGAGCCAGGGCATCGGCCTTCTCCCCACTAGCGACACCAGGCACCTCCATGATATACGCTCCGGTTTGGGCCTTTCTGAAGCGGAGTCCCGAAATACCCAGGTCTTTCAAACGCACCTTCCTCTTGGCTTCTGCAAGGACAGTCCCGAAGTCTGCCCCCTTCTCCTGTGCTTGTGGTTCAAGCAGCGTGATTACAACAGCCGAAGAACGAGGTGGGCGAAGCTTTCGGGCCTTTCGTTTCTTCGCCTGGGGTGGTGCTCCGCGCACATCGGCCGTTGTTTCGTCCCTCCTGTTGTCTCCAACTTTATCCCCTTTCTTCTTACCCCTCCGCTTCACCTTGGTCCACTCTGTCGACATGGCCGCTGAAACGGGAGGCGGAGGTAGCGGAATGGGTTCTGAGGCTTCCTCTCTATTAGGGACCTTTTTCTTCGTCTTCTTTCTTTTGGTTTTCCGCCCCGGACCGGGAGGAACAGCTCCGGAGGTGGAATCATTTCCAGCCTGATCACCTGTCCCGGCTTTTATCGCCAGAGGAGGTCTCACGGGCTTCTCAGGGAGTAGCCGGTCCTGAATACTGGCTAAGCGCACGTCAAGGTATGAACCGACGTGGTCCATGACCGCTCGGCAGATTCTGTCCATATCAGACGCCGCCGGGGTGTTGGAACCCTGCCTATCTTTTCTCTTTGAGGAGGGCTGCGCATGGGGCAGCTTCTCCCCGTCATGTCTAGGGGGAATGGGTGGCAGACTACCATGCTTCCGCATCCCCTCCAGGGTCATTTTCAGTTCGGCCAGCTCCTTTCGGAGGCTGGCCATGTCACTCTGTAACCGTGTGTTATCGGCTTGTAGCCGAGCCGTCTCTTCGGTTGCCGTGCGTCTGCTGAGCTCCGAAAATGCGTCAGAGATCGCAACAGCTGCCTCCTTTAGGCACTTTACATAGCCACCTGACAGATTTTTAGATTTGGCCGCGACTTTAGAGATGACAGCCACGCTGTCTGCCACTTGCTGGCCAAGATCTAGGTTTGGCTCTGCATCCTCTGAGTCAGTCCTTGGTTGAGAAATATTGTCCATCTTGTACCCTTGACGGGTCCTGATGGCCATCTCTTGTACCTCCATCTCGGCCTTCAGCCGGAGCTCTTCCCTGAGAGCCCGGTTGTAGGCTTCTTTCGCTCTGGCCAGTCCTACATATTTGGCCGATGTTGGTGGGCGGCCTCTCCCTTTGGCCTTTGGCTGTCCTTCCCCAGCCGAGGGGCATGTAGATCCTTCGTCACTTGAGCTGAGAACGGATGAAGCAGGGCGAAATCGCTTCCGCTTCCGCTTCACCCGCTCAGCTACCTCCGGGTCGTCCTCAAAATTGCTTCTCCCAGTGGACTCGTGACCTGCAGTCCCCTGGGAAGCAAAATTGGCTCCTGAGCTAGTGTTTGCCCTAAGTTCGGGCTCATGGCAATCTATTTGCCTTGTAAGGCGTACCGTGCAGTCGCGCACTGATATGCCAAGACGATTGTGGTCCGCGATCTGAGTCGCGGACGAACTAAAATTAAAACGTGGGCTTTCAGGGCCCACGGAGCGACAAGTGCCCCCCCCAGAATACGATGGGGCTGCCCGCGAGATGGTAGCGGGGAGGGATTCTCCTCGAGACGAGGTACCCTCCTGGGGTAATATATTTTTGTTGTCACCCATGCTCCTTTGATGAGGGGTGCGGTCCCCTGCTCCTTTTAAAGAGGGAGCACTCTCCTCTTTTTTAAGGGGTGAGTTCCCCTTGTGTTGCAGTTACGCTAACCCGTTCGCCACTGAAGTGGCACATCCGGCAAACCACTAGCCCAGGCCAGACCCGTTCAGTCCACAGGACCTACTTGTCTCCGGCCTGGTACTGGATACGCTGCAACCCGCATCCAGACCGCGATAACTTCTGCGATAACCTCTGCGTCCCCGTAGTCCCCTGCTGCAGGGGAGACAGGAAGCAGGAAAGCGACGCACCCTGTCACTAGGGCGCGCCCGCCTCTCCTGGCCCAGGATGGGCTCCACCGAGGCTGTGCCGCTCTTGGTCACCCTTTCACTTCGAGCTTAAAGGCCCGAAGATCACAAAGGGCTCAAGCCCCCCCACCACGACAAGGTAGCGACACTCGGGGGGGAACCTAACCTAACCTAACCTTTTTTTTTTTTTTTTTTTTTTTTTTTTGGTGTGGAAAATGCACCTTATGCATCGTCACCGTTCGGGGAAACGGAGGTATGTGGGGCTCTCCCCTATGGGCCTACCCACTAAAAACCACACGGATTCCCTCGTTTGCCATTGTGAACGCCACGGGAGCAAGATGTGTCACCGCAACGCACACTGGCCGCCCCGGGATGGGGCTCCTCTGTCGACACCGTGCAATGCGGGCTCGGCACTCCCCGGCCTTCCCCGCTGGTGAAGGATTGTTTAAAGAGGTTTACTCCTCGTGGCTTCCGCAGATGCCCACGTTCCCGGCAAGCCGGGGTTACGTGCCCTCACGTTAGCTTCCGCGCCCTCATGTCCTGCTCTGAGAGCAGAGCGGCACCGAGGGCACGGTCGCTTCCGCCCACCAGGCTCCCCCTCGCCTTTCCCTGTCCGACCAACAGAGCAGGTACTCAGTTCGGGTTCGCCGACGTCAAAGGCGCCCGCCCAAGGGCGGGACGCCGTCCTCACAAGCGGACCCACTAATGGGCCCGCTAACCCTCCCCCCAGTATGTCAGCAGTTCCCACAGGCCATGGGCCCAACCGCTACTCTTCTCCCCCTTAACCACCAGGGTTAACAGGGGAGAACCGTAACGGTCGTGCAGCCCAGACGGTAAGCCGTTATTCCGACCGCCCGGGCACATGTAGAAGCTGCTGACCCCCCTCCCCCCCCGTCAGACAATCGCCACAGGCCATGGGCCCATCCGCTACTCTTCTCCCCCTTAACCACCAGGGTTAATAGGGGAGAACCGTAACGGTCGTGCAGCCCAGACCATCTAGTCGTAGGCCTGGTGGCCCGGGCACATGTGGAAATTGCTGACCCCCACCCCCCCAGTCGGATATTAGCCAACGGTTAACTAAATCCCTAAGGAATTAATTAACCGTTGTTGCCCAGGGTGCACCGTCCCAAGCGTTACCCTTCCCCACCCCATGAGGCCTACGCCTCGGATAGAAGGGAGTGGTAACGCCCGGGCACTCGAGGAGGTTTCCGACTTCGCACCCCAACCTAACCTAACCTAACCTAACCTAACCTAACCTAACCTAACCTAACCTTTTTTTTTTTTTTTTTTTTTTTTTTTTTTTTTTTTTTTTTTTTTTTTTTTTTTTTTGTGTGGAAAATGCACCTTATGCATGTCCCCCGCTCGAGGCAGCAGAGGGGTCTTTCGGGCTCTCCCACTTTTAAGGTGGGCCTACCGAATAAAAACCACACGAGTTTCCACCTTCGGTCGTTAGTGCAGACGCCACGGGAACATGAGAGTCTTCCGCAACGCCTACCGACCACCCCGGGAATGGGGTCCCTCTCTGCAAACACCGTGCAATGTGGGTTCGGGAGTCCTCGCCCTCCCCCACTGGTGCTGCTGGCACCCGAAGGCACCACCCTCCCACCCCAGTCACGTCGAAGGAGTCAGTTGTCGCGTCCAACGACCACAGCCCTTAAAAGGGCTGCGCCGCCCCGGCATCATTGGGCTTACGCCCTCCGCCCGATGGGCTCACCCTCGCTTTCCCTGACCCTAAGGACAGGTACTTCGCTCGGGCTCGCCTCCGTCCAAAGGCGTCAGCCCGAAGGCTGGACGCCGCCCTCTTGGGCCCGCAGGCACCAACACCCCCCCCACCCCAGTCACGTCGAGAAAGTCAGTCGTCACGTCCGACGACCACAGCCCTTAAAAGGGCTGCGCCGCCCCGGCATCATTGGGCTTACGCCCTCCGCCCGATGGGCTCACCCTCGCTTTCCCTGACCCTAAGGACAGGTACTTCGCTCGGGCTCGCCTCCGTCCAAAGGCGTCAGCCCGAAGGCTGGACGCCGCCCTCTTGGGCCCGCAGGCACCAACACCCCCCCCCACCCCAGTCACGTCGAGAAAGTCAGTCGTCACGTCCGACGACCACAGCCCTTAAAAGGGCTGCGCCGCCCCGGCATCATTGGGCTTACGCCCTCCGCCCGATGGGCTCACCCTCGCTTTCCCTGACCCTAAGGACAGGTACTTCGCTCGGGCTCGCCTCCGTCCAAAGGCGTCAGCCCGAAGGCTGGACGCCGCCCTCTTGGGCCCGCAGGCCCGTTGGTTGGCAGGGTTCGCCCGGTGGCCCTCTGCCTTTGGGCTCCCCTTGCCAAACCAACACCCCCCCACCCCAGTCACGTCGAGAAAGTCAGTCGTCACGTCCGACGACCACAGCCCTTAAAAGGGCTGCGCCGCCCCGGCATCATTAGCTCCCGCGCCCTCATGTCCTGCTCTGAAAGCAGAGCGGTACCGAGGGCACGGTCGCTTCCGCCCTGAGGCTCCCCCTCACCTTTCCCTGCTCGGGCCACAGAGCAGGTACTAGGCTAAGTGTCACCTCCGTCTCTCGACCCCTCTCAAAACCCCAAGGCTAACCCTCCCCATCAGGCGTTTGGCGCCTCAGCAGGTTGCAGAGCGGTGAAGTTTTCGGTAGCCCAGGCCGTGTGGCGAGTACGACGGGGCTACTTACTAGGTCCAAGGTTGCAGAGCGTGCACTATTGGCAACCGAACGCCTGTCCCTCCTATGCTATCCCTCCCTATATAGGGCGTAAGTCGCATCGAGGCCTGTTGCAGAGCGATGACCTTTCGCATAGCCCAGGCCGTGTGACCAGCACGGCGGGGCTACTTACTCAGTTCAAGGTTGCAGAGCAGCTTCCCGTCAGCTACCTTACGCCCGTCCTCTCAAAATACATACATATCATAGATACATGGCCCATATAATACATATATACATATCCCCCCCCAGTCGGATATTAGCCACCGGTAAGATAATGTACGAATACATTATCTTACCGTTGTTGCCCAGGGTGCACCGTCCCAGGCGTTACCCTTCCCTACCCCATGAGGCCTACGCCTCGGATAGAAGGGAGTGGTAACGCCCGGGCACTCGAGGAGGTTTCCGACATCGCACCCCAACCTAACCTAACCTAACCTAACCTAACCTAACCTAACCTAACCTTTTTTTTTTTTTTTTTTTTTTTTTCGGTGGGAAAATGCATTACGCACTATCCCTGCGCCGTCGGGGAACGGCGCAGGGGGTGTATGGGACTCTCCTCCCACCTTCTTTCCTTCCGAAACTGGGAAGGAAAGAAGGTAGGAGGCCTACCCATTAAAAACCCACCGGTATTCCCTCACCAGCCAATTATGCGAATGTCGTGGGAGCAATATTGTGGCACCACAACAACCTTTTTTTTTTTTTTTTTTTTTTTGGTGTGGAAAATGCACCTTATGCATCGTCTCCGTTCGGGGAAACGGAGGTATGTGGGGCTCTCCCCAAAGGGGGCCTACCCACTAAAAACCACACGGATTCCCTCGTTTGCCATTGTGAACGCCACGGGAGCAAAATGTGTCACCGCAACGCCCACTGGCCGCCCCGGGATGGGGCTCCTCTGTCGACACCGTGCAATGCGGGCTCGGCACTCCCCGGCCTCCCCCGCTGGTGAAGGATTGTTTAAAGAGGTTTACTCCTCGTGGCTTCCGCAGATGCCCACGCTCCCGGCAAACCGGGGTTACGTGCCCTCACGTTAGCTTCCGCGCTCTCATGTCCCGCTCTGAAAGCAGAGTGGTACCGAGGACACGGTTGCTTCCGTCCTGAGGCTCCCCCTCACCTTTCCCTGCTCGGGCCACAGAGCAGGTACTAGGATCAGGTTCCCTCCTTCAATCCGTCTCACTTTGACCCCAAAACTATCCCTCCCATTAGGCGTTTGGCGCCTCCAGGAACCTGCCAGTCCTTGGACCTTTCGGTAGCCCAGGCCGTGCCCAAGGCGGGGCTAGGTACTCAGAACAAGGTTACAGTATACCCTTTAGCAACCGCACGCCTGTCCCTCCTATGCTTGTCCTCCCCATATAGGGCGTAAGTCACATCCAGGCCTGTTACAGAGCCCTGACACCTTTCGCATAGCCCAGGCCGTGTGTGCGGCACGGCGGGGCTACTTACTCAGTGCAGGGATGCAGAGCAGCTTCCCGTCAGCTACCTTACGCCCGTCCTCACGAAATATATAAACATCATACATACGTGGCCCATATAATACGTATATACATATCCCCCCAGTCAGTCAGTCAATCCCCACAGGCCATGGGCCCAACCACTACTCTTCTCTCCCTCAACCACCAGGGTTAACGGGGGAGAACCGTAATGGTCGTGCAGCCCAGGCCATCTAGGCATGATGTCCCGGGCACATGTGGAGATTGCTGACCCTCCCCCGAGGCTCCCCCTCACCTTTCACTGCTCGGGCCACGGAGCAGGTACTAGGTTCAGGCTCACCTCCAGACTTCCGTCCTCCTCAAAACCCCAAGGCTATCCCTCCCCAGTAGGCGTTTGGCGCCTCCAGGAACCTGCCAGTCCTTGGACCTTTCGGTAGCCTCGGCCGTGTAGGGGCACGGTGGGGCTAGGTACTCAGAACAAGGTTACAGTATACCCTTTAGCAACCGCACGCCTGTCCCTCCTATGCTTTCCCTCCCCATACAGGGCGTAAGTCACATCAAGGCCTGTTGCAGAGCACTGACACCTTTCGCATAGCCCAGGCCGTGTGGCCAGCACGGCGGGGCTACTTACTCAGTGCAGGGATGCAGAGCAGCTTCCCTTCAGCTACCTTACGCCCGTCCTCACGAAATATATAAACATCATAAATACGTGGCCCATATAATACATATATACATATCCCCCCCGTCAGTCAGTCAACTCCCACAGGCCATGGGCCCAGCCGCTACCCTTCTCCCCCTTAACCACCGGGGTTAACAGGGGAGAACCGTAACGGTCGTGCAGCCCAAGTCGTCCCCTATCGACCCAGGCACATGTGGAGATTGCTGACTCCCCCCCCCCGCCCCAGTCGGATATTAGCCACCGGTAAGATAATGTACGAATACATTAGCTTACCGTTGTTGCCCAGGGTGCACCGTCCCAGGCGTTACCCTTCCCCACCCCATGAGGCCTACGCCTCGGACAGAAGGGAGGGCACCACAACAACCTAACCTAACCTAACCTAACCTAACCTAACCTAACCTAACCTAACCTTTTTTTTTTTTTTTTTTTTTTTTTTTTTTTTTTTTTTTTTTTTTTTTTTTTTTTTTTTGGTGTGGAAAATGCACCTTATGCATCGTCTCCGTTCGGGGAAACGGAGGTATGTGGGGCTCTCCCCTACGGGCCTACCCACTAAAAACCACACGGATTCCCTCGTTTGCCATTGTGAACGCCACGGGAGCAAAATGTGTCACCGCAACGCCCACTGGCCGCCCCGGGATGGGGCTCCTCTGTCGACACCGTGCAATGCGGGCTCGGCACTCCCCGGCCTCCCCCGCTGGTGAAGGATTGTTTAAAGAGGTTTACTCCTCGTGGCTTCCGCAGATGCCCACGTTCCCGGCAAGCCGGGGTTACGTGCCCTCACGTTAGCTTCCGCGCCCTCATGTCCTGCTCTGAAAGCAGAGCGGCACCGAGGGCACGGTCGCTTCCGCCCACCAGGCTCCCCCTCGCCTTTCCCTGTCCGGCCAACAGAGCAGGTACTCAGTTCGGGTTCGCCGACGTCAAAGGCGCCCGCCCAAGGGCGGGACGCCGTCCTCAATGCGGACCCATAAATGGGCCCGCTACCCCTCCCCCCCCGGTGTGTCGGCAAACCCCCACAGGCCATAGGCCCATCCGCTACTCTTCTCCCCCTTAACCACCAGGGTTAAAAGAGGAGAACCGTAGCGGTCGTGCAGCCCAGACGGCAGTCAATTGCTCCGACCGCCCGGGCACATGTGGAGATTGCCGACCCCCCCCCCCGTCAGCCAGTCAACCCCACAGGCCATGGGCCCATCCGCTACTCTTCTCCCCCTTAACCACCAGGGTTAACAGGGGAGAACCGTAACGGTCGTGCAGCCTGAACCATGCCCTCGCGGAAGCTTGGTGCAGGCACATGTGGAGATTGCTGCTGAAACCCCCCCCCCCCCCCCCACCCCAGTCGGATATTAGCCACCGGTAAGATCATGTGATAATCATGAGCTTACCGTTGTTGCCCAGGGTGCACCGTCCCAAGCGTTACCCTTCCCCACCCCATGAGGCCTACGCCTCGGATAGAAGGGAGTGGTAACGCCCGGGCACTCGAGGAGGTTTCCGACATCGCACCCCAACCTTTTTTTTTTTTTTTTTTTTTTTTTTTTTTTTTTTTTTTTTTTTTTTTTTTTTTTTTTTACGGTGGGAAAATGCGTTACGCATACGACCGCGCCGTTGGGGACAGCGCGGAAGTTATGTGGGACTCACCTCCCCCGTAACCTCCTTCCCTAGTGGAAGGAGGGGGGGAGGCATACCCACTAAAAACCCACCGGTATTCCCTCTCTTGCCATTTGCGGATGCCATGGGAGAATTGAGAGCCACCACAGCATCCGCTGGCCGCCCCAGCCTATGCCGGGGCTCCCGCGCCAAGAGAGGGGGGACCGGAATACTTGGTCCCCCCCCTAGACGTGTGGGCTATTACGGCCGACAGGGGATCCCCATCCCCCGCCGGCTAGCACCACTAGGGAAGGTTGGCAGCGAACTGTCGCCGCCTCCTTCCCGTCCGTCTGCGCCGGAGCGGGTTCGCGAGGGGATCATTCTCGCGTTCCCGCTCCCTCTCCTCCTTCTGCGATATCACGTCTTCGCAGAAGGAGGTGACGGCCTCCCAGGACGTCTCGCTCTCCAGCATCGCACGTAAGACGCTGGGGAGCGAGAGGTCGCCGCCAATCGTCGCCGCCAGAGTGCGGCGCCGCTCAGCCCATGCGCTGCACACCTCCAAGGTGTGCTGGGCTGTGTCCTCGGCGGCGCCGCACTCGTGGCACGACGCCGTCTCCTCCCTTCCGGCAACCTTGTGCAGGTACCGCCCGAAGCAGCCATGCCCGGACAGCACCTGCACAAGGCGGAATGTGAGGGACCCATGATCCCTCCCGCACCATTCCTGGAGCACCGGGCGGATGGCTGCGATCGTGCGGAGGCCGTATTCGGCCTGCGCAAGCTCATCCGCCCAGCGCTCCAGCACCTCTTCCTTTTGGGCCTCTTTGGCCCGAGCCAACTCCTGGGGAGCGAGGGTGTCCCCCCGCTCCCTGCGCTCCATTTTGTCCCGGTAGGCCTTCGCGAGCCCGACCGCCTCGATCTCCCACGGAGGGGAGGCTGCGAGGGCTCCAGCCGCCGCCCAGCCCACCGTCCGGTAGGCCCGGGCCATCCTCACTGCCATCACCCTCTGGGGCTTCCTGAGAAGGGCTTTGGTGGTGGCAGTGAGGGAACTCGCCCATATTGGGGCCCCGTACAGGGCCATGCTGCGAATGACCCCTGCGAACAGCCTTCTGCAGGGGGCATTTGGTCCGCCCAGATTGGGCAGGAGCCGGCCCAAAGCTCCCGCCGCGCCCACGAGTCGGGGAGCCAGTCTGCGGAAGTGCTCCCCGAACTCCCACTTGCCGTCGAGGGTAAGGCCCAGATACTTGATGTAGGCCTTCACCTCGACGGTCTCCCCACTGACGCGCAGGGCGGCTCCGCGCGGCAGCCTCCATCGGGGCCCTCGGAAACAGAGAGCCTCCGTCTTCGGGAGGGACACCCTGAGACCCAGCGCTTCTATGCGCTGGATCACCAGGGTGGCTCCCACTTCCGCCCTCCTCGCCACCTCTTCGAAGGTGGCGCCCCGGACGGCGATGAGGGTGTCATCCGCGTAGCAAAACACCGCCATCTGAGGCAGCACCCTCACGCGGATGACCCAGTCGTACCCGACGTTCCATAATAGGGGCCCTAGCACGGACCCCTGCGGAACGCCACTGGTCACCGGCTGGGCCATCCGAATTCCCCCCCTCCCCGTGTAGAGCACTACCCGCCCCGTCAGGTAGTGCCCCACAACCCTCCGGAGGTAGAGAGGCACCCGGTGATACCGGAGTGCCTCCTCTATCACTCCGAAGGGGAGAGACCCGAAGGCGTTGGCGATATCGAGGGATACCGCCACGGCCCCCTGGCCCCTCCTGGCCGCATCTTCGGTGAACTCCTTCAGGGCGGATAGGGCGTCCAACGTGGACCGCCCTACCCGGAACCCGAACTGGTTCCCCGCAAGATCCGGCCCTTCGCTCGTCAGGTGTTGGGCGATCCGGGAAGCGATTACTCTCTCGAGGAGCTTCCCGGTCTCGTCCAGCATGACGAGCGGCCGCCACCCGGAAGGAGAGTCCATCGGCCTGCTCTCCTTCCGCAGGAGGACCAGGCGGCCCTCCTTCCAAATTTGGGGAAACTGCCCAACGCCCAGGCAGTGATCCATTAAGCCGCAGAGCCGGTCCCCCAGGTGCTTCGCCGCAATGGGAAGCACCTTCCCCGGGACGCCATCGGGCCCAGGTGCCTTGCGGCACCCTTTGAGTCGGCCTAACACTCTCGCCATTTCCTCCCCCGTCACTGGGGGGACGTCAGCGGGGACTGCGGGCTCCTCTTCTGGCGGTGCCATCCGCGGTGGATCGAAGGGCGGGCTGGTAGGGAAGAGGCCCTGAACCACCGCGCTGAGGAGCCCCGGCTCGAAGTCCTCCGTGGGGGGGGACACCTTCAGCTTTGCCCGTACCATTCGGTACGGGCGGCCCCACGGGTCTCCATCGAGCGTGGCCAAGAATTCGGCGTGCGCCGTATCCTTGGCCTGTGCTATGGCCACCTTGAAGGTGGCCTTCGCCGCCCGCAGCTCAGCGAGGAGCCGTTCCTCTTCACCCGGCACCTGGCTGCGTCGCCTACGGCACCGGGTGAAGGCGCGGCGGGCTGCGTCGCTTGCGGCTCTAAGGTCCGCGAGGTCCTGCGACCACCAGTATGCGCTCGCCCTGGGCGCACATTTGCGCGCCCTAGGCATCGCCGCGTCGCAGATGGCTGTCAGGTCCTCGCGGAACCTGACAGCCCTCTCGTCGATCCCCATGCTGTCGGGGGGGTCGACACACCACGCCTGGACCAGGGCGGCCTCTTCCGCCTTATCCCGATCGAGGCGGGAGATTGCCCATTTGGGGAAATTCCCGCCTCGCCCACCCGCCACCCGGGCTGGGAGCCCGCGGGGCGTTTTGGAGACCCTGAACCGGATGTAGGCATGATCGGACAGGGTCTCCACCTCCTCGAGGACATGCCAATCGCCCACTCGAGCACCGATGGAAGGGGTAGTGAACGTGACATCTACTATCGACCCCCCCTGCCATCGGACGCAGGTGTTGGCGGTCCCTTTGTTCTGCAGAACCAGGCCAGCCATTGCAGCCCAGTCCCGCAGAAGCGCCCCCCTTTGATCTGTGATGGGGCACCCCCATGCCGCGCACTTGGCATTGAGGTCCCCCATCAAGATCACCTGAGCCGGTGATGCCCTCTGCACAACCGGCTCCAGGCCCGCCAGGAAGCGTTCAAACTCCCTGAAGGGCTTGTTTGGGGAGAAGTAGACTCCGATGACGACTACCTCTCCCCAGGTGGCCGCCACGTAGCCGGCTCCCCTTTCCTTAAGGGTTAAGCCTTGGGAGCCGGCAGCCGGCACCACGACAGCCACCAAGCCTTCCGAGTCCCCGACCCAGTTTTGCTGGGGGGAGACGTAATATGGCTCGGCGACCACTGCCACGTCTATGCGCCACTCCGCAAGGACCTGGATGAAAAGGTCCTGTGCGCGCGCGGAGTGGTTAACATTCCCCTGGAGGAGCTCGTAATATGGGTGTACTGGCATTAAAACACTTGCATATTGAGCTCCTCTCTGGCCTTCTGGCCACGTTCAGAGGGGGGCCTGGCCGATGGGACCCTTCCTCTAACCGTTGGGGGGGTACAGTTTGATCCCCCCATTCTGTGGCCGTCTGGACGACCAGCCTTCGCGCAGACGGCGCACTTAGGCACCGCTTCGCAAGTCGCTGCCAGGTGGCCCTTAGCGCCGCATCGAAAGCATTTAGAGCGATATTCCGCCTCCGATGGGCAGAGGGCTCTGGTGTGGCCCAGCGCCATGCATTTGAAGCACCGCATGGGCAGGGCCTCCACTGGCTTGACTGTGACCACCGTCCACCCCACCGGGATCTTCCCGGCGGTGGCGATGGCCTTCGCGGCCACAGCTGGGCACTTCACCAGGGCTGAGCCCTGGCCCCAGGTGCTCACCCTTACGGCCCCGACCTTTATTTGTTCGGAGGCGCATTTCCCCATCCTCGCCATCGCGGCAGCGAGTTCCTCGGGCCCCACCAACTCGTTTAGACCTGAGATCTTTAGGTCCACGAGCTTTGTGGGCCGCGAGATCTCCGCAAGGTCCCCAATTACCTCCCGCAGCCTTACCGCTAGGAGGTCCGCGGATTTTTCAGGCTGCTCTCCGCCCACCTCTAACATTCTGGAGCCAGTCATAGTCGTCCTGACTTTGACTGACTCCAAGCCAAAGTCTGCCAAGCTGATGGCGGCTTTTGCTTTCGCCAAGACCTCGATAATGTTGGTTGCCCCCTCCCGCGAAGATATCACTATCGCTGCAGTGCGGGGGACCATGACTCTGGCCGGCTTCGTCTTCGGCGGGAGTGCCTTAGCACGTGCGGCGGGGGCCTTGGGCGTCTCGGGCAGCTGGGAGGGAGCGTTCCCCTTTCGCTTCTTCCTTCGCCTCTTTCTTCGGAGGACCTGGGACCACGGGGTGGTCTCCTCGTTCTCGGGGGCCATAGGCTCTTGCCTGCTTGGACCAGCCTCTGGTTGTCCCTGGACTTGAGGTCCAGGTTTCGGCGTTGGCCTTTTTTGAGGCCCATTCTTCAAAGAACCCTCGGCCCCCTTTCTCGTTCGGGGCTGGGGGATAGGGACGATCGGCTCTGACCGGGGCTGAGGGTTGTGAATGGCCCCTGCAGCCGGGTTCGGCTGGGCCCTTGGGCGAGGCGGGGGCTCTTGGCGCCTGTCAGCCGCGAGCGGGGGTCTTAGGACCGGTTCTGGCGGGAGTCGTGACTCCAGCTCCCCTAGGCGGGCGTTTAACATCCCGCCCAGAGATATTTGGAGGTCGCGCCTCATCCCCTCCATTGTCTCCTTGAGAACCTCCTCCAAGGAGCTCAGTTGGGTTTCTCTTGGGACCACAGCCAAGCTCTTCTGGGACTCCGAGTAAGCCTTCTTAAAGGCACGCAACTCCGCGCGTACCAGGTCTAGCTCCCTCGAAAGCCGAGCGTTGTCAGCGCGGAGTCTGCGCTGCTCCTCCTTCGGAGTGATCGTGCGTAGCCCTTCCACTGCATCAATCACCCCTTGTGCGGCATGGTTTATTTCACCCCATACAGTGCCCTTTATGTGGCCACACTTTTTGACCTGACCTTGGATTTTGGCCACGTTTAGTAGGGCCTCCGCAGCAAGAGCCTCCACTGTTTTAGCGGGTGGGGCACTGTGGACCTCACTGTCCGACAGCCTCTCGGTCATCTCCGAGACCACTATCTTCCTATAGGTTGGCTGGTATATAGGGTCAGCATCCACCTCCCCAATCTCCTCCCCCTCGGTCTCATAGCCCCCAGCCAGCTGTTCCCTTGCCGTCTTGGGGTAACTGTGGGCACCCATCGGGCGCTTACTGCGACCTCTCAGCGCGGAGCCCACCTTAGGGGCTACGGCTGGTACTGCCTCCTCAGCGTAGCTTTCCCTGTGGAGCCGCTTTTTAGAAGTCCCAGATGGGAATCTAAGGGCGAACCCCGAGCCTAACGGATTCTTCAGAGATCGCGCGTCTGCCTCTCTTTCTCCGGGGGACTCAGTCAGGTCGACCGAGCCAGAGTGTGACCTCGATAGTGGGGCTTCATCGATGAAAATCTCCGGCAACTCCGTTTCTGTTATCATCTGCCCTTCATTGTCCTCTGAGTCGGAACAGTCCGAGCAGTGAACGGAGTAAACCGGACTCCGATCTCGACTGTCAGGGGGACGAACCTCCTCTTTCCCCCCTTTCTTCCTCTCTGTGACTTGTGGTCTGTGAGGCTTGGGATATTCCAGGCAAAGGGCTCTAGCCTGAATCTGAGACCCATAAGGTACAGGGACCTTGAAGTTGGCCTCCACCGTGTCCGCTTCCTTCCGCGGGCTCCCACTCTCAATGTGGGAGCCTCTTCTAGATGTGACCAGCACTGGGCTGCATCTCCCTTCTTCATCGCCCTTGTTCTCTGGAGCACCACTATTGCCTGCTTCATCTCTTTTATCTGGCAGCTCCGTCTCCAGCGCCATGCTTAGGCTGGACGGCTGCCCTCTCTCCTTCTTTGAGTACGCCGTGTCCGTAGCTCGGACAATGGCCCTCTCCGCCTCTTCCTCCGGTTGTGACATGAGACACGCCGCTTCCTTTGGAAGGCAAAAAGTTTTGTTGTTGGGGGGGGGGGGTTTTTTTTTTACAACTCATTTTTGTACCCACGAGAATGGAACGAAGGTTTTGCACTACCGGGTGACGTCCATTCCGGTAGTGCGGCTACTTACTGTGGAGGCCGCCAGGTATCCACAGGTTTTAACGACTTTACTGTCGGGTGTTATAGAGTTTCCTTCTCACGGGCCGGCCAATTAAGGCAAGCCCTCCGCTCCGCAGTATCCAAGACATACCCCATTAACGCCACGACTGGGGTCGTTGAATTGGATCTGCAGGCTACGGAAGGAGAAGTGGCGTGGGCTTCTCCACAAGGGCCTTCGGTTAGGAAGGCCATTCCCCAACTGCAGCCAAAGCTGCCCCTCCCTTTAAACCCCACCCTCCCAAATCAGGTGGCTGTCTGACGCGCGCGCCCCCAAAGCAGTCCCAGCCAGGCCCAAAGGCCAAGAGTTTTCACGCCTGAAAATAGGGCCCAGCAGAGGCAGCCGCGGAGGAGCGCGCGCCCGACACCCACCCGATTTCCCAGTTCCCCCCCAGTGTTTGGTTCGCGGGAGCTATTGCCCCTACCCACCGCGAGGCAGGCATTCCCCTATCCACCACCCGGGGACGCGCCACGTCGGAGTACACCTCTCCGCCCACTTAGACAACTAAGCAGGTCCGTGGATCGCACCCCAACCTAACCTAACCTAACCTAACCTAACCTAACCTTTTTTTTTTTTTTTTTTTTTTTTTTTTTTTTTTTTTTTTTTTGGTGTGGAAAATGCACCTTATGCATCGTCTCCGTTCGGGGAAACGGAGGTATGTGGGGCTCTCCCCTACGGGCCTACCCACTAAAAACCACACGGATTCCCTCGTTTGCCATTGTGAACGCCACGGGAGCAAGATGTGTCACCGCAACGCCCACTGGCCGCCCCGGGATGGGGCTCCTCTGTCGACACCGTGCAATGCGGGCTCGGCACTCCCCGGCCTCCCCCGCTGGTGAAGGATTGTTTAAAGAGGTTTACTCCTCGTGGCTTCCGCAGATGCCCACGTTCCCGGCAAGCCGGGGTTACGTGCCCTCACGTCAGCTTCCGCGCCCTCATGTCCTGCTCTGAAAGCAGAGCGGAACCGAGGGCACGGTCGCTTCCGCCCACCAGGCTCCCCCTCGCCTTTCCCTATCCGCCGTGGCAGAGCAGGTACTTGGTTTGGGTTCGCCTCCATCAAAAGGCGTCCGCCCGAGGGCGAGACGCTGTCCTCACAAAGCGGACCCACAAGTGGGCCCGCTACCCCTACCCCCCCAGTACGTCGGTCAATTGCCACAGGTCATGGACCCATCCGCTACTCTTCTCCCCCTTAACCACCAGGGTTAACAGAGGAGAACCGTAACGGTCGTGCAGCCCAGACGTTTATCACCGCCGAGCACATGTGGAAATTGCCGACCCCCTCCCCCCCAGTGTGTCAGCAAACCCCCACAGGCCATAGGCCCAACCGCTACTCTTCTCCCCCTTAACCACCAGGGTTAACAGGGGAGAACCGTAGCGGTCGTGCAGCCCAGACATGTATACAAATTTACATGGCCGGACACATGTGAACGTTGCTGACCCCCCCCCCCCAGTCAGCCAGTCAACCCCACAGGCCATGGGCCCATCCGCTACTCTTCTCCCCCTTAACCACCAGGGTTAACAGGGGAGAACCGTAACGGTCGTGCAGCCTGAACCATGCCCTTTCGCGTAGCTTGGTGCAGGCACATGTGGAGATTGCTGACTGAACCCCCTCCCCCCCAGTCGGATATTAGCCACCGGTAAGATAATGTACGAATACATTAGCTTACCGTTGTTGCCCAGGGTGCACCGTCCCAGGCGTTACCCTTCCCCACCCCATGAGGCCTACGCCTCGGATAGAAGGGAGTGGTAACGCCCGAGCACTCGAGGAGGTTTCCGACTTCGCACCCCAACCTAACCTAACCTAACCTAACCTAACCTAACCTTTTTTTTTTTTTTTTTTTTTGGTGTGGAAAATGCACCTTATGCATCGTCACCGTTCGGGGAAACGGAGGTATGTGGGGCTCTCCCCAAGGGGGGCCTACCCACTAAAAACCACACGGATTCCCTCGTTTGCCATTGTGAACGCCACGGGAGCATAATGTGTCACCGCAACGCACACTGGCCGCCCCGGGATGGGGCTCCTCTGTCGACACCGTGCAATGCGGGCTCGGCACTCCCCGGCCTCCCCCGCTGGTGAAGGATTGTTTAAAGAGGTTTACTCCTCGTGGCTTCCGCAGATGCCCACGTTCCCGGCAAGCCGGGGTTACGTGCCCTCACGTTAGCTTCCGCGCCCTCATGTCCTGCTCTGAAAGCAGAGCGGCACCGAGGGCACGGTCGCTTCCGCCCACCAGGCTCCCCCTCGCCTTTCCCTGTCCGCCGTGGCAGAGCAGGTACTCAGTTCGGGTTCGCCGACGTCAAAGGCGCCCGCCCAAGGGCGGGGCGCCGTCCTCAAAAGCGGACCCACTAATGGGCCCGCTAACCCTCCCTACTAGTGCGTCGGCAGACCACCACAGGCCATGGGCCCAATCACTACTCTTCTCCCCCTTAACCACCAGGGTTAACAGGGGAGAACCGCAGTGGTCGTGCAGCCCAGACGATAACCAGAAATACCGCCCGGGCACATGTGGAAATTGCCGACGCCCTCCCCCAAGTGTGTCAGCAAACCCCCACAGGCCATGGGCCCAACCGCTACTCTTCTCCCCCTTAACCACCAGGGTTAACAGGGGAGAACCGTAACGGTCGTGCAGCCCAGACGGCAGGCCGTTATTCCGACCGCCCGGGCACATGTAGAAGCTGCTGACCCCCCTCCCCCCCGTCAGTCAATCGCCACAGGCCATGGGCCCATCCGCTACTCTTCTCCCCCTTAACCACCAGGGTTAATAGGGGAGAACCGTAACGGTCGTGCAGCCCAGACCATCTAGTCGTAGGCCTGATGGCCCGGGCACATGTGGAGATTGCTGACCCCCACCCCCCCAGTCGGATATTAGCCACCGGTAAGCTAATGTACGAATACATTAGCTTACCGTTGTTGCCCAGGGTGCACCGTCCCAAGCGTTACCCTTCCCCACCCCATGAGGCCTACGCCTCGGATAGAAGGGAGTGGTAACGCCCGGGCACTCGAGGAGGTTTCCGACTTCGCACCCAACCTAACCTTTTTTTTTTTTTTTTTTTTTTGGTGTGGAAAATGCACCTTATGCATCGTCACCGTTCGGGGAAACGGAGGTATGTGGGGCTCTCCCCAAGGGGGGCCTACCCACTAAAAACCACACGGATTCCCTCGTTTGCCATTGTGAACGCCACGGGAGCAAAATGTGTCACCGCAACGCCCACTGGCCGCCCCGGGATGGGGCTCCTCTGTCGACACCGTGCAATGCGGGCTCGGCACTCCCCGGCCTCCCCCGCTGGTGAAGGATTGTTTAAAGAGGTTTACTCCTCGTGGCTTCCGCAGACGCCCACGTTCCCGGGCAAGCCGGGTTTACGTGCCCTCACGTTAGCTCCCGCGCCCTCATGTCCTACTCTGAAAGCAGAGTGGTACCGAGGGCACGGTTGCTTCCGCCCTGAGGCTCCCCCTCACCTTTCCCTGCTCGGGCCACAGAGCAGGTACTAGGCTTAGGCTCACCTCCATCACTCGATCCCTCTAAAAACCCCATAAGCTAACCCTCCCCATAAGGCGTTTGGCGCCTCAGCAGGTTGCAGAGCGGTGGAGTTTTCGGTAGCCCAGGCCGTGTGGCGAGTACGGCGGGGCTACTTACTAGGTCCAAGGTTGCAGAGCGTGCACTATTGGCAACCGAACGCCTGTCCCTCCTATGCTATCCCTCCCTATATAGGGCGTAAGTCGCATCGAGGCCTGTTGCAGAGCGGAGAACCTTTCGGTAGCCCAGGCCGTGTGACCAGCACGGCGGGGCTACTTACTCAGTTCAAGGTTGCAGAGCAGCTTCCCGTCAGCTACCTTACGCCCGTCCTCTCAAAATACATACATATCATAGATACATGGCCCATATAATACATATATACATATCCCCCCCAGTCGGATATTAGCCACCGGTAAGATAATGTACGAATACATTATCTTACCGTTGTTGCCCAGGGTGCACCGTCCCAGGCGTTACCCTTCCCCACCCCATGAGGCCTACGCCTCGGATAGAAGGGAGTGGTAACGCCCGGGCACTCGAGGAGGTTTCCGACATCGCACCCCGCACCCAACCTAACCTAACCTAACCTAACCTAACCTAACCTAACCTAACCTTTTTTTTTTTTTTTTTTTTTTTTTTTTGGTGTGGAAAATGCACCTTATGCATCGTCTCCGTTCGGGGAAACGGAGGTATGTGGGGCTCTCCCCTGCGGGCCTACCCACTAAAAACCACACGGATTCCCTCGTTTGCCATTGTGAACGCCACGGGAGCAAGATGTGTCACCGCAACGCACACTGGCCGCCCCGGGATGGGGCTCCTCTGTCGACACCGTGCAATGCGGGCTCGGCACTCCCCGGCCTCCCCCGCTGGTGAAGGATTGTTTAAAGAGGTTTACTCCTCGTGGCTTCCGCAGATGCCCACGTTCCCGGCAAGCCGGGGTTACGTGCCCTCACGTTAGCTTCCGCGCCCTCATGTCCTGCTCTGAAAGCAGAGCGGCACCGAGGGCACGGTCGCTTCCGCCCACCAGGCTCCCCCTCGCCTTTCCCTGTCCGCCGTGGCAGAGCAGGTACTCAGTTCGGGTTCGCCGACGTCAAAGGCGCCCGCCCAAGGGCGGGGCGCCGTCCTCAAAAGCGGACCCACTAATGGGCCCGCTAACCCTCCCTACTAGTGCGTCGGCAGACCACCACAGGCCATGGGCCCAACCACTACTCTTCTCCCCCTTAACCACCAGGGTTAACAGGGGAGAACCGTAGTGGTCGTGCAGCCCAGACGATAACCAGAAATACCGCCCGGGCACATGTGGAAATTGCCGACGCCTTCCCCCCAGTGTGTCAGCAAACCCCCACAGGCCATGGGCCCAAACGCTACTCTTCTCCCCCTTAACCACCAGGGTTAACAGGGGAGAACCGTAACGGTCGTGCAGCCCAGACGGCAGGCCGTTATTCCGACCGCCCGGGCACATGTAGAAGCTGCTGACCCCCCTCCCCCCCCGTCAGTCAATCGCCACAGGCCATGGGCCCATCCGCTACTCTTCTCCCCCTTAACCACCAGGGCTAATAGGGGAGAACCGTAACGGTCGTGCAGCCCAGACCATCTAGTCGTAGGCCTGGTGGCCCGGGCACATGTGGAGATTGCTGACCCCCACCCCCCCAGTCGGATATTAGCCACCGGTAAGCTAATGTACGAATACATTAGCTTACCGTTGTTGCCCAGGGTGCACCGTCCCAAGCGTTACCCTTCCCTCCCCCATGAGGCCTACGCCTCGGATAGAAGGGAGTGGTAACGCCCGGGCACTCGAGGAGGTTTCCGACTTCGCACCCCAACCTAACCTAACCTAACCTTTTTTTTTTTTTTTTTTTTTTTGGTGTGGAAAATGCACCTTATGCATCGTCTCCGTTCGGGGAAACGGAGGTATGTGGGGCTCTCCCCAAGGGGGGCCTACCCACTAAAAACCACACGGATTCCCTCGTTTGCCATTGTGAACGCCACGGGAGCATAATAATGTGTCACCGCAACGCACACTGGCCGCCCCGGGATGGGGCTCCTCTGTCGACACCGTGCAATGCGGGCTCGGCACTCCCCGGCCTCCCCCGCTGGTGAAGGATTGTTTAAAGAGGTTAACTCCTCGTGGCTTCCGCAGATGCCCACGTTCCCGGCAAGCCGGGGTTACGTGCCCTCACGTTAGCTTCCGCGCCCTCATGTCCTGCTCTGGAAGCAGAGCGGTACCGAGGGCGCGGTCGCTTCCGCCCACCAGGCTCCCCCTCGCCTTTCCCTGCTCGGGCCACAAAGCAGGTACTAGGCTTAGGCTCGCCTCCATCTCTTGACCCCTAAGAAACCCCAAAAGCTAACCCTCCCCATAAGGCGTTTGGCGCCTCAGCAGGTTGCAGAGCGGTGAAGTTTTCGGTAGCCCAGGCCGTGTGGCGAGTACGGCGGGGCTACTTACTAGGTCCAAGGTTGCAGAGCGTGCACTATTGGCAACCGAACGCCTGTCCCTCCTATGCTATCCCTCCCTATATAGGGCGTAAGTCGCATCGAGGCCTGTTGCAGAGCGGAGAACCTTTCGGTAGCCCAGGCCGTGTGACCAGCACGGCGGGGCTACTTACTCAGTTCAAGGTTGCAGAGCAGCTTCCCGTCAGCTACCTTACGCCCGTCCTCTCAAAATACATACATATCATAGATACATGGCCCATATAATACATATATACATATCCCCCCCCAGTCGGATATTAGCCACCGGTAAGATAATGTACGAATACATTATCTTACCGTTGTTGCCCAGGGTGCACCGTCCCAGGCGTTACCCTTCCCCACCCCATGAGGCCTACGCCTCGGATAGAAGGGAGTGGTAACGCCCGGGCACTCGAGGAGGTTTCCGACATCGCACCCCAACCTAACCTAACCTAACCTTTTTTTTTTTTTTTTTTTTTTTGGTGTGGAAAATGCACCTTATGCATCGTCACCGTTCGGGGAAACGGAGGTATGTGGGGCTCTCCCCTAGGGGCCTACCCACTAAAAACCACACGGATTCCCTCGTTTGCCATTGTGAACGCCAAGGGAGCACAAGGAGTCACCGCAACGCCCACTGGCCGCCCCGGGATGGGGCTCCTCTGTCGACACCGTGCAATGCGGGCTCGGCACTCCCCGGCCTCCCCCGCTGGTGAAGGATTGTTTAAAGAGGTTTACTCCTCGTGGCTTCCGCAGATGCCCACGTTCCCGGCAAGCCGGGGTTACGTGCCCTCACGTTAGCTTCCGCGCCCTCATGTCCTGCTCTGGAAGCAGAGCGTTACCGAGGGCACGGTCGCTTCCGCCCACCAGGCTCCCCCTCGCCTTTCCCTGTCCGCCGTGGCAGAGCAGGTAATGAGTTCGGGATCGCCTACGTCAAAGGCGTCCGCCCAAGGGCGAGACGCCGTCCTCTCTGCGGACCCACGAATGGGCCCGCTGGCTCGGATCCCCCGCAACAAGTTACGGGTTCACCTCACCACCCCTACCCCCCCCGGTATGTCAGTCAATTGCCACAGGTCGTGGACCCATCCGCTACTCTTCTCCCCCTTAACCACCAGGGTTAACAGGGGAGAACCGTAACGGTCGTGCAGCCTAGGTCGTGTATTCCCGTACCGACCCAGGCACATGTGGAAATTGCTGACAACCCCCCCAAGTCAGACAATCGCCACAGGCTATGAGCCCATCCGCTACTCTTCTCCCCCTTAACCACCAGGGTTAATAGGGGAGAACCGTAACGGTCGTGCAGCCCAGACCATCTAGTCGTAGGCCTGGTGGCCCGGGCACATGTGGAGATTGCTGACCCCCACCCCCCCAGTCGGATATTAGCCAACGGTTAACTAAATCCCTAAGGAATTAATTAACCGTTGTTGCCCAGGGTGCACCGTCCCAAGCGTTACCCTTCCCCACCCCATGAGGCCTACGCCTCGGACAGAAGGGAGTGGTAACGCCCGGGCACTCGAGGAGGTTTCCGACTTCGCACCCCAACCTAACCTAACCTAACCTAACCTAACCTAACCTTTTTTTTTTTTTTTTTTTTTTTTTTTTTTTGGTGTGGAAAATGCACCTTATGCATCGTCTCCGTTCGGGGAAACGGAGGTATGTGGGGCTCTCCCCAAGGGGGGCCTACCCACTAAAAACCACACGGATTCCCTCGTTTGCCATTGTGAACGCCACGGGAGCATAATAATGTGTCACCGCAACGCACACTGGCCGCCCCGGGATGGGGCTCCTCTGTCGACACCGTGCAATGCGGGCTCGGCACTCCCCGGCCTCCCCCGCTGGTGAAGGATTGTTTAAAGAGGTTTACTCCTCGTGGCTTCCGCAGATGCCCACGTTCCCGGCAAGCCGGGGTTACGTGCCCTCACGTTAGCTTCCGCGCCCTCATGTCCTGCTCTGGAAGCAGAGCGGTACCGAGGGCGCGGTCGCTTCCGCCCACCAGGCTCCCCCTCGCCTTTCCCTGCTCGGGCCACAAAGCAGGTACTAGGCTTAGGCTCGCCTCCATCTCTTAACCCCTTGGAAACCCCAAAAGCTAACCCTCCCCATAAGGCGTTTGGCGCCTCAGCAGGTTGCAGAGCGGTGAAGTTTTCGGTAGCCCAGGCCGTGTGGCGAGTACGGCGGGGCTACTTACTAGGTCCAAGGTTGCAGAGCGTGCACTATTGGCAACCGAACGCCTGTCCCTCCTATGCTATCCCTCCCTATATAGGGCGTAAGTCGCATCGAGGCCTGTTGCAGAGCGGAGAACCTTTCGGTAGCCCAGGCCGTGTGACCAGCACGGCGGGGCTACTTACTCAGTTCAAGGTTGCAGAGCAGCTTCCCGTCAGCTACCTTACGCCCGTCCTCTCAAAATACATACATATCATAGATACATGGCCCATATAATACATATATACATATCCCCCCCCAGTCGGATATTAGCCACCAGTAAGATAATGTACGAATACATTATCTTACCGTTGTTGCCCAGGGTGCACCGTCCCAGGCGTTACCCTTCCCCACCCCATGAGGCCTACGCCTCGGATAGAAGGGAGTGGTAACGCCCGGGCACTCGAGGAGGTTTCCGACATCGCACCCCAACCTAACCTTTTTTTTTTTTTTTTTTTTTTGGTGTGGAAAATGCACCTTATGCATCGTCTCCGTTCGGGGAAACGGAGGTATGTGGGGCTCTCCCCAAGGGGGCCTACCCACTAAAAACCACACGGATTCCCTCGTTTGCCATTGTGAACGCCACGGGAGCAAGATGTGTCACCGCAACGCCCACTGGCCGCCCCGGGATGGGGCTCCTCTGTCGACACCGTGCAATGCGGGCTCGGCACTCCCCGGCCTCCCCCGCTGGTGAAGGATTGTTTAAAGAGGTTTACTCCTCGTGGCTTCCGCAGACGCCCACGTTCCCGGGCAAGCCGGGTTTACGTGCCCTCACGTTAGCTCCCGCGCCCTCATGTCCTACTCTGAAAGCAGAGTGGTACCGAGAGCACGGTTGCTTCCGCCCTGAGGCTCCCCCTCACCTTTCCCTGCTCGGGCCACAGAGCAGGTACTAGGCTTAGGCTCACCTCCATCACTCGATACCTCTAAAAACCCCAAAAGCTATCCCTCCCCATAAGGCGTTTGGCGCCTCAGCAGGTTGCAGAGCGGTGAAGTTTTCGGTAGCCCAGGCCGTGTGGCGAGTACGGCGGGGCTACTTACTAGGTCCAAGGTTGCAGAGCGTGCACTATTGGCAACCGAACGCCTGTCCCTCCTATGCTATCCCTCCCTATATAGGGCGTAAGTCGCATCGAGGCCTGTTGCAGAGCGGAGAACCTTTCGGTAGCCCAGGCCGTGTGACCAGCACGGCGGGGCTACTTACTCAGTTCAAGGTTGCAGAGCAGCTTCCCGTCAGCTACCTTACGCCCGTCCTCTCAAAATACATACATATCATAGATACATGGCCCATATAATACATATATACATATCCCCCCCAGTCGGATATTAGCCACCGGTAAGATAATGTACGAATACATTATCTTACCGTTGTTGCCCAGGGTGCACCGTCCCAGGCGTTACCCTTCCCCACCCCATGAGGCCTACGCCTCGGATAGAAGGGAGTGGTAACGCCCGGGCACTCGAGGAGGTTTCCGACATCGCACCCCACCCCAACCTAACCTAACCTAACCTAACCTAACCTAACCTAACCTAACCTTTTTTTTTTTTTTTTTTTTTTGGTGTGGAAAATGCACCTTATGCATCGTCACCGTTCGGGGAAACGGAGGTATGTGGGGCTCTCCCCTATGGGCCTACCCACTAAAAACCACACGGATTCCCTCGTTTGCCATTGTGAACGCCACGGGAGCAAAATGTGTCACCGCAACGCCCACTGGCCGCCCCGGGATGGGGCTCCTCTGTCGACACCGTGCAATGCGGGCTCGGCACTCCCCGGCCTCCCCCGCTGGTGAAGGATTGTTTAAAGAGGTTTACTCCTCGTGGCTTCCGCAGATGCCCACGTTCCCGGCAAGCCGGGGTTACGTGCCCTCACGTTAGCTTCCGCGCTCTCATGTCCCGCTCTGAAAGCAGAGCGGTACCGAGGACACGGTTGCTTCCGCCCTGAGGCTCCCCCTCACCTTTCCCTGCTCGGGCCACAGGGCAGGTACTAGGATCAGGTTCCCTCCTTCAATCCGTCTCACTTTAACCCCAAAACTATCCCTCCCATTAGGCGTTTGGCGCCTCCAGGAACCTGCCAGTCCTTGGACCTTTCGGTAGCCCAGGCCGTGCCCAAGGCGGGGCTAGGTACTCAGAACAAGGTTACAGTATACCCTTTAGCAACCGCACGCCTGTCCCTCCTATGCTTGTCCTCCCCATATAGGGCGTAAGTCACATCCAGGCCTGTTGCAGAGCCCTGACACCTTTCGCATAGCCCAGGCCGTGTGACCAGCACGGCGGGGCTACTTACTCAGTGCAGGGATGCAGAGCAGCATCCCGTCAGCTACCTTACGCCCGTCCTCACGAAATATATAAACATCATAAATACGTGGCCCATATAATACATATATACATATCCCCCCCGTCAGTCAGTCAACCGCCACAGGCCATGGGCCCAACCACTACTCTTCTCTCCCTCAACCACCAGGGTTAACAGGGGAGAACCGTAATGGTCGTGCAGCCCAGGCCATCTAGGCATGATGTCCCGGGCACATGTGGAGATTGCTGACCCTCCCCCGAGGCTCACCCTCACCTTTCACTGCTCGAGCCACGGAGCAGGTACTAGGTTCAGGCTCACCTCCAGACTTCCGTCCTCCTCAAAACCCCAAGGCTATCCCTCCCCAGTAGGCGTTTGGCGCCTCCAGAAACCTGCCAGTCCTTGAACCTTTCGGTAGCCTCGGCCGTGTAGGGGCACGGTGGGGCTAGGTACTCAGAACAAGGTTACAGTATACCCTTTAGCAACCGCACGCCTGTCCCTCCTATGCTTTCCCTCCCCATATAGGGCGTAAGTCACATCAAGGCCTGTTGCAGAGCACTGACACCTTTCGCATAGCCCAGGCCGTGTGACCAGCACGGCGGGGCTACTTACTCAGTGCAGGGATGCAGAGCAGCTTCCCTTCAGCTACCTTACGCCCGTCCTCTCGAAATATATAAACATCATAAATACGTGGCCCATATAATACATATATACATATCCCCCCCGTCAGTCAGTCAACTCCCACAGGCCATGGGCCCAGCCGCTACCCTTCTCCCCCTTAACCACCGGGGTTAACAGGGGAGAACCGTAACGGTCGTGCAGCCCAAGTCGTCCCCTATCGACCCAGGCACATGTGGAGATTGCTGACTCCCCCCCCCCCCGCCCCAGTCGGATATTAGCCACCGGTAAGATATTGTACGAATACATTAGCTTACCGTTGTTGCCCAGGGTGCACCGTCCCAGGCGTTACCCTTCCCCACCCCATGAGGCCTACGCCTCGGACAGAAGGGAGTGGTAACGCCCGGGCACTCAAGGAGGTTTCCGACTTCGCACCCCAACCTAACCTAACCTAACCTAACCTAACCTAACCTTTTTTTTTTTTTTTTTTTTTTTTTTTTTTTTTTTTTTTTTGGTTTGGAAAATGCACCTTATGCATCGTCACCGTTCGGGGAAACGGAGGTATGTGGGGCTCTCCTCTCAACAGGCATACCCACTAAAAACCACACGGATTCCCTCGTTTGCCATTGTGAACGCCACGGGAGCATAAGGAGTCACCGCAACGCCCACTGGCCGCCCCGGGATGGGGCTCCTCTGTCGACACCGTGCAATGCGGGCTCGGCACTCCCCGGCCTCCCCCGCTGGTGAAGGATTGTTTAAAGATGTTTACTCCTCGTGGCTTCCGCAGATGCCCACGTTCCCGGCAAGCCGGGGTTACGTGCCCTCACGTTAGCTTCCGCGCCCTCATGTCCCGCTCTGAAAGCAGAGCGGAATCGAGGGCACGGTCGCCTCCGCCACCAGGCTCCCCCTCGCCTTTCCCTGTCCACCGTGGCAGAGCAGGTACTCAGCTCGGGTTCGCCGACGTCAAAGGCGCCCGCCCAATGGCGAGACGCCGCCCTCACTGCGGACCCACGGATGGGCCCGCTGGCTCGGATCCCCCGCAACTAGTTGCGGGTTCACCTCACCACCCCTCCCCCCCAGTCGGATATTAGCCACCGGTAAGATAATGTACGAATACATTAGCTTACCGTTGTTGCCCAGGGTGCACCGTCCCAGGCGTTACCCTTCCCCACCCCATGAGGCCTACGCCTCGGATAGAAGGGAGTGGTAACGCCCGGGCACTCGAGGAGGTTTCCGACTTCGCACCCCAACCTAACCTAACCTAACCTAACCTTTTTTTTTTTTTTTTTTTTTTTTGGTGTGGAAAATGCACCTTATGCATCGTCGCCGTTCGGGGAAACGGAGGTATGTGGGGCTCTCCCCAAGGGGGGCCTACCCACTAAAAACCACACGGATTCCCTCGTCTGCCATTGTGAACGCCACGGGAGCACAAGGAGTCACCGCAACGCCCACTGGCCGCCCCGGGATGGGGCTCCTCTGTCGACACCGTGCAATGCGGGCTCGGCGCTCCCCGGCCTCCCCCGCTGGTGAAGGATTGTTTAAAGAGGTTTACTCCTCGTGGCTTCCGCAGATGCCCACGTTCCCGGCAAGCCGGGGTTACGTGCCCTCACGTTAGCTTCCGCGCCCTCATGTCCTGCTCTGGAAGCAGAGCGGTACCGAGGGCACGGTCGCTTCCGCCCACCAGGCTCCCCCTCGCCTTTCCCTGCTCGGGCCACAGAGCAGGTACTAGGCTTAGGCTCGCCTCCATCTCTTGACCCCTTAGAAACCCCAAAAGCTAACCCTCCCCATAAGGCGTTTGGCGCCTCAGCAGGTTGCAGAGCGGTGGAACCTAACCTAACCTAACCTAACCTAACCTAACCTAACCTAACCTTTTTTTTTTTTTTTTTTTTTTGGTGTGGAAAATGCACCTTATGCATCGTCTCCGTTCGGGGAAACGGAGGTAAGTGGGGCTCTCCCCTACGGGCCTACCCACTAAAAACCACACGGATTCCCTCGTTTGCCATTGTGAACGCCACGGGAGCAAAATGTGTCACCGCAACGCCCACTGGCCGCCCCGGGATGGGGCTCCTCTGTCGACACCGTGCAATGCGGGCTCGGCACTCCCCGGCCTCCCCCGCTGGTGAAGGATTGTTTAAAGAGGTTTACTCCTCGTGGCTTCCGCAGATGCCCACGTTCCCGGCAAGCCGGGGTTACGTGCCCTCACGTTAGCTTCCGCGCCCTCATGTTCTGCTCTGAAAGCAGAGCGGAACCGAGGGCACGGTCGCTTCCGCCCACCAGGCTCCCCCTCGCCTTTCCCTGTCCGACCAACAGAGCAGGTACTCAGTTCGGGTTCGCCGACGTCAAAGGCGCCCGCCCAAGGGCGGGACGCCGTCCTCACAAGCGGACCCATAAATGGGCCCGCTACCCCTCCCCCCCGGTGTGTCGGCAAACCCCCACAGGCCATGGGCCCAACCGCTACTCTTCTCCCCCTTAACCACCAGGGTTAACAGAGGAGAACCGTAGCGGTCGTGCAGCCCAGACCATGCAGTCGTTGGCATGATGGCCCGGGCACATGTGGAGATTGCCGAAACCCCCCCCCCCCCAGTCAGTCAGTCAACCCCCACAGGCCATGGGCCCATCCGCTACTCTTCTCCCCCTTAACCACCAGGGTTAACAGGGGAGAACCGTAACGGTCGTGCAGCCTGAACCATGCCTTAGCGGTAGCTTGGTACAGGCACATGTGAAGATTGCTGACCGAACCCCCTCCCCCCCAAGTCGGATATTAGCCACCGGTAAGATAATGTACGAATACATTAGCTTACCGTTGTTGCCCAGGGTGCACCGTCCCAGGCGTTACCCTTCCCTACCCCATGAGGCCTACGCCTCGGATAGAAGGGAGTGGTAACGCCCGGGCACTCGAGGAGGTTTCCGACATCGCACCCCAACCTAACCTAACCTAACCTTTTTTTTTTTTTTTTTTTTTTTTTTTTTTTTTTTTTTTTTTTTTTTTGCGGTGGGAAAATGCATTACGCACTATCCCTGCGCCGTCGGGGAACGGCGCAGGGGGTGTATGGGACTCTCCTCCCACCTTCTTTCCTTCCAGAACTGGGAAGGAAAGAAGGTAGGAGGCCTACCCATTAAAAACCCACCGGTATTCCCTCACCAGCCAATTATGCGAATGTCGTGGGAGCAAATTTGTGGCACCACAACATCCGCTGGCCGGCCCGGTCTAACCGGGTCCTCCTCTCCGAGAGGGGGGGATCGGGAATACATGATCCCCCCCTAACACTTGTGGGCCGTTTGACTAGCGGTGGATCCCCTGTCCCCGCCAGTCGGCTCCATCTTAGGGTGGAAGAGCGGCAGCAAACTGCCTCCGTCTTCTCCCCGTCCGTCTCCGTCGAAGCGGGTGCGCCAGAGGGTCGCTCTCGCGCTCCCGCTCACTCTCCTCCTTCTGCGAAACAACTGTTTCGCAGAAGGAGGAGACAGCCTCCCAGGAACTTTCGCTCCTCAGCATCGCTATTGTGACGCTGGGGAGCGAGAGATCACCCCCGATTTCCGCCACAAGAGTGCGGCGCCGATCCGACCAGGCTGGGCACACCTCGAGGGTGTGCTGCGCCGTATCTTCAGCGGCACCGCACTCGTGGCACGCCTGCGTTACCTCCCTCCCCGCCACCCTGTGCAGGTACCGTCCAAAGCAACCATGCCCGGACAGCACCTGCACAAGGCGGAATGTGAGGGATCCGTGACCCCTTTGACACCACTCCGGGAGCACTGGGCGGATGGCTTCGATGGTTCGGGTACCATACTCGGCATCCGCCAGCTCTTCCGCCCAGCGCTCCATCACCTTCTCTTTCCCTACTTCCCGAGCCCTCGCGAGCTCCTGCGGGGCGAGGGTCTCACCCCGGTCCCGCCTCTCGAGCCGCGCCCTGTAGGCGTCGGCCAGCATCCCTGCCTCGATTTCCCAAGGAGGGGTGCCGGCCAAGACACAGGCCGCTGCCCAACCCACCGTCCGATATGCCCGGCACATCCTCACCGCCATCACCCTTTGTGGCCTTCGTAAGAGGGCCTTGGTCCTGGCGGTGAGGCTGTCCGCCCATATCGGGGCCCCGTATAGGGCCATACTCCTGATGACCCCTGCAAACAATCGTCTGCAGGGGGCATCAGGTCCCCCCGTGTTCGGCAGGAGCCGGCTGAGGGCTCCCGCCGCCCCCGCAAGTCGAGGAGCCATTCTAAGGAAATGCTCCTCGAACTTCCAGCCACCGTCGAGGGTAAGGCCCAGATATTTAATATGGGCCTTCACCTCGACGGCCGCTCCGCTAATTCGGAGATGGGCCCCCCTTGGGATCCTCCACCTGGGGCCCCTAAAACAGAGGGCCTCAGTCTTGCTGAGGCTCACTCTGAGTCCCAGGGCCTCAATTCGGTCGATCACCATTGAGGCGCCCACCTCCGCCCTTCTAACCACCTCCTCGTAGGTGGTGCCCCGGACGGCGACAAGCGTGTCGTCTGCATAACAGATTATCGCCATCCGGGGCAGCACCGCCCCGCGGATGACCCAGTCATAACCAATGCTCCAAAGCAGGGGTCCTAAAACAGACCCCTGTGGAACACCGCAGGTTATAGACCTCGTCATCCGCAAGCCCCCTCTAACAGCGTAGAGCACCACTCGGTCTTCCAAGTAGTGCCCCACGATGTTTTGGAGATAGAGAGGCACTCCGTGGTATCGGAGCGCCTCTCTTATCACCTCGAATGGGAGCGACCCAAAGGCGTTGGCAATGTCTAATGACACCGCCATCGCCCCCTGCCGCCTCCCGGCCGCCTCTGCAGAGAACCCTTTCAGGGCGGACAGGGCGTCCAGAGTGGATCGCCCCGCCCGGAACCCGAATTGGTTATCCGAGAGGTCTGGGCCTACGTCTGTCAGATGCTGAATGATACGGGATGCTATAACTCTTTCGAGCAGCTTTCCCGTCTCATCCAGCATCACTAGGGGTCTGTAGCCGGAAGGAGAGTCTTCTGGCCGCCCCTCCTTCCGCAGCAGCACCAATCTGCCCTCTTTCCAACATCTCGGGAACCGCCCCGCTACTAGACAATCGTCAAACAGCTCACAGAGGCGGCCCCCCAGGTGCTTCAGCGCTATGTGAAGGGCCCCTTTCGGCACCCCATCCGGCCCCGGCGCCTTATGGGCACCTTTTAGTCGGTTTACAACCCGGGCCATCTCCTCCTGGGTGATCACGGGGGGGACGTCCCGAGATGCCCCCGTTTCCGCTCTAGGCTCCGTCATGTGCAGAGCGTCAAAGAGGGGGCTCCGCGGAAAGAGGCCCTCCACCACGGCGTTCAGTAAAGACGGCTCGAACTCTTCCGTGGGGGGGGCCGCCTTCAGTTTGGCTCGCACCATGCGATACGGCCGCCCCCACGGGTCCGCGTCTAGCGTTGCGAGGAAGTCGCGAAACGCGGCATCCTTTGCTGCGGCGATGGCGGCGGCGAACGCCCTTTTAGCCGCCCGGAGGTTGGCCAAAAGGCGTTCCTCCTCTCCGGGCACTCTCGTCCTGCGTCGGCGACACCTAGTGAAGGCACGTCGCGCGGCATCACTGGCAGCTCGCAGGACCGCTAAGTCCTGCGACCACCAGTAGACGCCAGCCCTAGGCGTCATGCGCTTCGCCCTCGGCATCGCCGCATCACATATAATTGTGAGGTCCTCCCGAAAAGAGACGGCCCTCTGTTCGACCCCCACCTCTCGGGAGGGCCCGGGGCACCACGCCCGTATGATGGCGGACTCCTCGGCTCGATCGCGATCGAGGCGAGTGACCGCCCATCGCGGGAACTCCCCGCCCCTTCCACCCAATTGCACGACCCGTGGTCGAGGAGGGACTTCGGAGAGCCTGCACCTGATGTAACGGTGGTCAGACAAGGTCTCCACCTCCTCGAGCACGCGCCATTCACCGATACGTGCGCCGATGACAGGGCTAGCAAACGTCAGATCCACTATGGATCCTCCCCGCAATCGGACGCAGGTATCGGTTGCGCCCACGTTTTGCAGGACTAGGCCGTTCATTACAGCCCAGTCCCGCAAAAGCGCGCCTCTCTGATCTGTGATGGGGGACCCCCACGACACAGATTTGGCGTTGAGGTCCCCCATCAGGATGACTTGGGCCGGCGCCGCCCCCTGCACCACTCGCTGAAGGTGGGTCAGGTGGACCTCGAACTCCGAGAATGGCCTATTTGGGGAGAAGTATGTGCCAACGACAACTACCTCTCCCCAACCGACCGCTACGTAGCCGGGGCCCCTGTCCCTCAGCGAAAGGCGCCGAGGGGCGGTCGTCGGTACCACTATGCCAACCAAGCCCCCGGTGTCCCCAGCCCAGTTTTGTTGGGGGGGGACAGCGTAGGGCTCGGCGACCACCGCAATATCAATTCGCCACTCTGCCATGGCGTGCATCAGAAGATCCTGCGCCCTGGCAGAGTGATTCAAGTTCGTCTGTAGTAGCTCGAAATGCAGGCGTGCTGGCATTAGGACAACTGCATTTCAAGCTCCTCTTCAGCCGTTTGGCTGGGTGCACGGGGTGGGCCATTCGGGGGGGCCTTGCCTCTGATGGAGGGGGGGATGCACTTCATCCCTCCCATAGTGTGCGCATGTGGTCGCCCCGCCTTTTCGCATACTGCGCACTTCGGTGGCGCGTCGCACGAGGCCGCCAGGTGTCCATCGGCGCCGCAACGGAAGCATTTGTCGCCGTTTACCACCTCCGACGGGCAGAGCGCCTTTGTGTGACCCAGCGCCATGCATCTGTAACAACGCATGGGCCGGGTCGCAAGCGGCGTGATGGTGGCTGTGTTCCACCCGACGGCCATCCTCCCCATTTCAGCGACGTTCTTGGCGGCTGCCGCTGGACACCTGGCTAGGACAGAGCATTGCCCCCAGCGACTCGTCCTCACCACCCCGATTTTGACTTGGTTGGGGGCGCACCCCCCATTCGCCGCTATGGCGGCTGCCACCTCCTCTTTACTAACAGTCTCATCCAGGCCGGAGATCTTTAGGTCGGCCGTTTTGGTCGGCCTAGAGACCTCCGCCTCCTCGCCAATCACCATTTGCAGTTTCCCGGCCAGGAGGTCAGCGGTCGCGTCTGGTTGCTCTCCCGCTACTTCCATCAGTCTGCAGCCGGTCATGGTGGTCTTTACCTTGACCGACTGCAGACCGATGTCCGCCAACTTGATGTTGGCCCTTGCTTTGGCCAGGACCGAGGCGTATGATGCTGTTGTGTCCTCCCTGAGCTTCAGCACTACCACTGCTGTGCGGGGGGCAGTTATCTTCACCGGGCGCGGCTGCGTCTTCTTTGTTGGTGGGGCAGTTCGGGAAGGGGTCTTACCTTTCCCGCCCTTCTTCCTTACCACGAGAGCCCATGACATAGGGTCATCTTCCACGGGTTTTTGTGAACTTTCTACCGCCGCTTGGGGCGCGGGAACCTCTCGCCGGCTAGGCCCGGCCGTGGGTTGGGGCTGGGGCTTGGGCCTTGTCTTTGGCCCGTCAAGCCCCTTGCCGGCCGCTTTATTGCCCCCCTGTGGCGGAGTAGGGGGGGGGCCGGTTGCCTCTTTCGCCCTCTGCTGCGGCTTACCAAGCCCCGGTTGTGCACGTGGGCGTGGTGGCGGCGGTGTTATTTTGTCTGCTGCTAGGGGGGGCCTTAAAACCGGCTCTGCTGGGAGCCGCGCTTCAAGGCCCTCCAGTCGGGCATTGATCATCCCGCCTAGGGAAGTGAGGAGGTCACGCCTGATTTCCTCCATCACTTCCCTAAGCGAGTCAGCATCTGTCATTTGTGCGGCCGATGTTCTGGCCGCCGCGGATTTCTCTCGGCGGAGCTCTGAGAAGGCATCCTTGAACGCCTTCAACTCTGCACGGACAATCTCCAGTTCGCGGCCGAGCCTGGCGTTGTCCGCGCAGAGGCGGCGTAGCTCGTCATTCGTCGTCATATTGCGCATGTCTTCGATGGCGCGGACTACCCCAAGGGAGGCCGTATTAATAGCACCGCGCACTGTCCCCTTCAGCCTGCCACTTTTCTGCACTTCTTCATATATTTCCGCCATATGGCGTAGGGCGGTGTCAGCCAGCATTTCACGCGTCTCCGGGGGAGGTGCTGGGGTAACCTCATGGTTTTCGGCAACCTCGGACTCCGACCCGGACAGCGGCAGTTGTTGGGTCCGCGGGTCCAGCGTCGGCCGGCGTGAAGGTCTGGGTGTCAATTTGGGTCTGGTAGTAACGCGACCCTTGGTCGTCCTACGAGCAAGCACCGGTGTTTCGTCTTCTTCTGTACACTCCGGTGCATGTGGCCGCTTCTTAAGGATGGCTTTGTCCGTGAAAATTGCCTCCAAGAAGGCCCTCTCTTTGTTATCTAGGCGACTATTATCGCATTCCGCCTCTTCATCGGACTCATCCGACACATAAACACTGTCCGAGTCCACCATTTCGGCTTAGAAAGGCAACACAACAAAAGTCAAAAGAATGTCAATTTGAGTACCTTTTTAGTCCAGGGGGGCCGCGACTATAGCCGGTAAGACCGGCGCTAGCCACGGCAGACAACACAACACTTAATTGTCACGTAGCGTGTCCGCACTGTTCACTTTCACACTCACTGTTCACTCACTCACTAAAGAAAACTAGGCGAGGGTAGGAAAGAAAGAGAAAGGACAGGGAAGAGAGAATAAGAAAGTACTACTGTACTTCCTTTGAAAAGAATTCAGGCAGAAAGAAAGAAGGAAAGACAATTCCTAACCTAATTTTTCACAGCACTTTCACACAAAAAACTTGTTCAGACTCGATTTTTAGGCAAAACTTATGCACCAACGGGTGCCCCGCATCGTTCCGCAACTTTTAAACACTTCCTCAGGGAGCTGGGTCCCGAAAAACCCAGCTTTTGAAATAAAAGTACGGAGCAACGGAAAAAAACGTGGCGCAATCAGTGGTGGGTAGTTTCCGACTAACCTAACCTAACCTAACCTAACCTAACCTAACCTAACCTTTTTTTTTTTTTTTTTTTTTTTTTTTTTTACGTGTGGTAAATGCACCTTATGCATGTCCCCCGCTCGAGGCAGCAGGGGGGTCTTTCGGGCTCTCCCACTTTTAAGGTGGGCCTACCGAATAAAAAAAAAACCACACGAGTTTAAAAAACCACCTTCGGTCGTTAGTGCAGACGCCACGGGAACATGAGAGTCTTCCGCAACGCCTACCGACCACCCCGGGAATGGGGTCCCTCTCTGCAAACACCGTGCAATGTGGGTTCGGGAGTCCTCGCCCTCCCCCACTGGTGCTGCTGGCACCCGAAGGCACCACCCTCCCACCCCAGTCACGTCGAGAAAGTCAGTCGTCACGTCCGGCGACCACAGCCCTTAAAAGGGCTGCGCCGCCCCGGCATCATTAGCTCCCGCGCCCTCATGTCCTGCTCTGAAAGCAGAGCGATACCGAGGGCACAGTCGCTTCCGCCCGCTAGGCTCCCCCTCATCTTTCCCTGTCCGCCGTGGCAGAGCAGGTACTAAGTTCGGATTCGCCTCCGTCAAACGGCGACCGCCGCCCTCAAAAGGGCAGCGCCACCCCGGCATCATTGGGCTTTCGCCCTCCGCCCGATAGGGCTCACCCTCACCTTTCCCTGTCTAATGAGGACAAGTACTCAGCTTGGGCTCACCCCCCTCAAAAGGCATCGGCCCAAGGCCAGACACCGCCCTCTTAGGGCCCGAAGGCCCGTTGGCTGGCAGAGTTCACCCGGTGGCCCTCTGCCTTTGGGCTCCCCCCGCCAGACCAACACCCCCCCACCCCAGTCACGTCGAAGAAGTCAGTTGTCACGTCCGGCGACCACAGCCCTTAAAAGGGCTACGCCGCCCCGGCATCACTGGGCTTACGCCCTCCGCCCGATGGGCTCACCTTCGCTTTCCCTGCCATAAAGGACAGGTACTTCGCTCAGGCTCGCCTCCGTCCAAAGGCGTCAGCCCGAAGGCTCGACGCCGCCCTCTTGGGCCCGCAGGCCCGTTGGCTGGCAGGGTTCACCCGGTGGCCCTCTGCCTTTGGGCTCCCCCCGCCAGACCAACACCCCCCACCCCAGTCACGTCGAAGAAGTCAGTCGTCACGTCCGACGACCACAGCCCTTAAAAGGGCTGCGTCGCCCCGGCATCACTGGGCTTACGCCCTCCGCCCGATGGGCTCACCCTCGCTTTCCCTGCCCAAAGGACAGGTACTTCGCTAAGGTTCGCCTCCGTCAAAGGCGTCCGCCCAATAGCGAGACGCCGCCCTCACTGCGGACCCACGGATGGGCCCGCTGGCTCGGATCCCCCGCAACTAGTTGCGGGTTCACCTCACCACCCCTACCCCCCAGTATGTCAGTCAATTGCCACAGGTCATGGACCCATCCGCTACTCTTCTCCCCCTTAACCACCAGGGTTAACAGGGGAGAACCGTAACGGTCGTGCAGCCCAGGCGGTATGATCCAGTACCGACCAGGCACATATGGAGATTGCTGACACACACCCCCCACCCCAGTCGGATATTAGCCACCGGTAAGATAATGTACGAATACATTAGCTTACCGTTGTTGCCCAGGGTGCACCGTCCCAGGCGTTACCCTTCCCCACCCCATGAGGCCTACGCCTCGGATAGAAGGGAGTGGTAACGCCCGGGCACTCGAGGAGGTTTCCGACATCGCACCCCAACCTAACCTAACCTTTTTTTTTTTTTTTTTTTTTTTGGTGTGGAAAATGCACCTTATGCATCGTCTCCGTTCGGGGAAATGGAGGTATGTGGGGCTCTCCCCAAGAGGGGCCTACCCACTAAAAACCACACGGATTCCCTCGTTTGCCATTGTGAACGCCACGGGAGCAAAATGTGTCACCGCAAAGCCCACTGGCCGCCCCGGGATGGGGCTCCTCTGTCGACACCGTGCAATGCGGGCTCGGCACTCCCCGGCCTCCCCCGCTGGTGAAGGATTGTTTAAAGAGGTTTACTCCTCGTGGCTTCCGCAGATGCCCACGTTCCCGGCAAGCCGGGGTTACGTGCCCTCACGTTAGCTTCCGCGCCCTCATGTCCTGCTCTGGAAGCAGAGCGGTACCGAGGGCACGGTCGCTTCCGCCCACCAGGCTCCCCCTCGCCTTTCCCTGTCCGCCGTGGCAGAGCAGGTACTCAGTTCGGGTTCGCCGACGTCAAAGGCGCCCGCCCAAGGGCAGGGCGCCGTCCTCAAAAGCGGACCCACTAATGGGCCCGCTACCCCTCCCCCCAGTGTGTCAGCAGTTCCCACAGGCCATGGGCCCAACCGCTACTCTTCTCCCCCTTAACCACCAGGGTTAACAGGGGAGAACCGTAACGGTCGTGCAGCCCAGACGGCAGGCCGTTATTCCGACCGCCCGGGCACATGTAGAAGCTGCTGACCCCCCTCCCCCCCCCGTCAGTCAATCGCCACAGGCCATGGGCCCATCCGCTACTCTTCTCCCCCTTAACCACCAGGGTTAATAGGGGAGAACCGTAACGGTCGTGCAGCCCAGACCATCTAGTCGTAGGCCTGATGGCCCGGGCACATGTGGAGATTGCTGACCCCCACCCCCCCAGTCGGATATTAGCCACCGGTAAGCTAATGTACGAATACATTAGCTTACCGTTGTTGCCCAGGGTGCACCGTCCCAGGCGTTACCCTTCCCCACCCCATGAGGCCTACGCCTCGGATAGAAGGGAGTGGTAACGCCCGGGCACTCGAGGAGGTTTCCGACTTCGCACCCCAACCTAACCTAACCTAACCTAACCTAACCTAACCTTTTTTTTTTTTTTTTTTTTTTAACGGTGGGAAAATGCGTTACGCATACGACCGCGCCGTGGGGATGGCGCGGAAGTTATGTGGGACTCACCTCCCCCGTAACCTCCTTCCCTAGTGGAAGGAGGGGGGGAGGCATACACACTAAAAACCCATCGGTATTCCCTCTCTTGCCATTTGCGGATGCCATGGGAGAATTGAGAGCCACCACAGCATCCGCTGGCCGCCCCAGCCTATGCCGGGGCTCCCGCGCCAAGAGAGGGGGGACCGGAATACTTGGTCCCCCCCCTAGACGTGTGGGCTATTACGGCCGACAGGGAATCCCCATCCCCCGCCGGCTAGCACCACTAGGGAAGGTTGGCAGCGAACTGTCGCCGCCTCCTTCCCGTCCGTCTGCGCCGGAGCGGGTTCGCGAGGGGACCATTCTCACGTTCCCGCTCCCTCTCCTCCTTCTGCAATATCACGTCTTCGCAGAAGGAGGTGACGGTCTCCCAGGACGTCTCGCTCTCCAGCATCGCACGTAAGACGCTAGGGAGCGAGAGGTCGCCGCCAATCGTCGCCGCCAGAGTGCGGCGCCGCTCAGCCCATGCGCTGCACACCTCCAAGGTGTGCTGGGCTGTGTCCTCGGCGGCGCCGCACTCGTGGCACGACGCCGTCTCCTCCCTTCCGGCAACCTTGTGCAGGTACCGCCCGAAGCAGCCATGCCCGGACAGCACCTGCACAAGGCGGAATGTGAGGGACCCATGATCCCTCCCGCACCATTCCTGGAGCACCGGGCGGATGGCTGCGATCGTGCGGAGGCCGTATTCGGCCTGCGCAAGCTCATCCGCCCAGCGCTCCAGCACCTCTTCCTTTTGGGCCTCTTTGGCCCGAGCCAACTCCTGGGGAGCGAGGGTGTCCCCCCGCTCCCTGCGCTCCATTTTGTCCCGGTAGGCCTTCGCGAGCCCGACCGCCTCGATCTCCCACGGAGGGGAGGCTGCGAGGGCTCCAGCCGCCGCCCAGCCCACCGTCCGGTAGGCCCGGGCCATCCTCACTGCCATCACCCTCTGGGGCTTCCTGAGAAGGGCTTTGGTGGTGGCAGTGAGGGAACTCGCCCATATTGGGGCCCCGTACAGGGCCATGCTGCGAATGACCCCTGCGAACAGCCTTCTGCAGGGGGCATTTGGTCCGCCCAGATTGGGCAGGAGCCGGCCCAAAGCTCCCGCCGCGCCCACGAGTCGGGGAGCCAGTCTGCGGAAGTGCTCCCCGAACTCCCACTTGCCGTCGAGGGTAAGGCCCAGATACTTGATGTAGGCCTTCACCTCGACGGTCTCCCCACTGACGCGCAGGGCGGCTCCGCGCGGCAGCCTCCATAAACCTAACCTAACCTAACCTAACCTTTTTTTTTTTTTTTTTTTTTTTTAACGGTGGGAAAATGCGTTACGCATACGACCGCGCCGTGGGGACGGCGCGGAAGTTATGTGGGACTCACCTCCCCCGTAACCTCCTTCCCTAGCGGAAGGAGGGGGGGAGGCATACCCACTAAAAACCCACCGGTATTCCCTCTCTTGCCATTTGCGGATGCCATGGGAGAATTGAGAGTCACCACAGCATCCGCTGGCCGCCCCAGCCTATGCCGGGGCTCCCGCGCCAAGAGAGGGGGACCGGAATACTTGGTCCCCCCCTTAGACGTGTGGGCTATTACGGCCGACAGGGGATCCCCATCCCCCGCCGGCTAGCACCACTAGGGAAGGTTGGCAGCGAACTGTCGCCGCCTCCTTCCCGTCCGTCTGCGCCGGAGCGGGTTCGCGAGGGGATCATTCTCGCGTTCCCGCTCCATTTCCTCCTTCTGCGATATGACTTCTTCGCAGAAGGAGGTGACGGCCTCCCAGGACGTCTCGCTCTCCAACATCGCACGCACGACGCTGGGGAGCGAGAGGTCGGCGCCAATCGTCGCCGCCAGGGTGCGGCGCCGCTCAGCCCATGTACTGCACACCTCCAGGGTGTGCTGGGCTGTGTCCTCGGCGGCGCCGCACTCGTGGCACGACGCCGTCTCCTCCCTTCCGGCAACCTTGTGCAGGTACCGCCCGAAGCAGCCATGCCCGGACAGCACCTGCACAAGGCGGAAGGTCAGGGACCCGTGATCCCTCCCGCACCATTCCTGGAGCACCGGGCGGATGGCTTCGATCGTGCGTAGGCCGTATTCGGCCCCCGCAAGCTCTGCCGCCCAGCGATCCAGCACCTCCCCTCTCTGGACCTCTTTGGCCCGGGCCAACTCCTGGGGAGCGAGGGACTCCCCCCGCTCCCTTCGTTCCACCTTGGCCCGGTAGGCCTCGGCAAGCCCAACTGCCTCAATTTCCCACGGAGGGGAGGCTGCAAGGGCTCCAGCCGCCGCCCAGCCTACCGTTCGGTAGGCCCGGGCCATCCTCACCGCCATCACCCTCTGGGGCTTTCTGAGAAGGGCTTTCGTGGTGGCAGTGAGGGAACTCGCCCATATTGAGGCCCCGTACAGGGCCATGCTGCGAATGACCCCTGCGAACAGCCTTCTGCAGGGGGCATTTGGTCCGCCCAGATTGGGCAGGAGCCGGCCCAAAGCTCCCGCCGCGCCCACGAGTCGGGGAGCCAGTCTGCGGAAGTGCTCCCCGAACTCCCACTTGCCGTCGAGGGTAAGGCCCAGATACTTGATGTAAGCCTTCACCTCGACGGTCTCCCCACTGACGCGCAGGGCGGCTCCGCGCGGCAGCCTCCACCGGGGCCCTCGGAAACAGAGGGCCTCCGTCTTCGGGAGGGACACCCTGAGACCCAGCGCTTCTATGCGCTGGATCACCAGGGTGGCTCCCACTTCCGCCCTCCTCGCCACCTCTTCGAAGGTGGCGCCCCGGACGGCGATGAGGGTGTCATCCGCGTAGCAGAACACCGCCATCTGAGGCAGCACCCTCACGCGGATGACCCAGTCGTACCCGACGTTCCATAATAGGGGCCCTAGCACGGACCCCTGCGGAACGCCACTGGTCACCGGCTGGGCCATCCGAATTCCCCCCCTCCCCGTGTAGAGCACTACCCGCCCCGTCAGGTAGTGCCCCACAACCCTCCGGAGGTAGAGAGGCACCCGGTGATACCGGAGTGCCTCCTCTATCACTCCGAAGGGGAGGGACCCGAAGGCGTTGGCGATGTCGAGGGATACCGCCACGGCCCCCTGGCCCCTCCTGGCCGCATCCTCGGTGAACTCCTTCAGGGCGGATAGGGCGTCCAACGTGGACCGCCCTACCCGGAACCCGAACTGGTTCCCCGCAAGATCCGGCCCTTCGCTCGTCAGGTGGTGGGCGATCCGGGAAGCGATTACTCTCTCGAGGAGCTTCCCGGTCTCGTCCAGCATGACGAGCGGCCGCCACCCGGAAGGAGAGTCCATCGGCCTGCTCTCCTTCCGCAGGAGGACCAGGCGGCCCTCCTTCCAAATTTGGGGAAACTGCCCCGCGCCCAGGCAGTGATCCATTAGGCCGCAGAGCCGGTCCCCCAGGTGCTTCGCCGCAATGGGAAGCACCTTCCCCGGGACGCCATCGGGCCCAGGTGCCTTGCGGCACCCTTTGAGTCGGCCTAACACCCTCGCCATTTCCTCCCCCGTCACTGGGGGGACGTCAGCGGGGAGTGCGGGCTCCTCTTCTGGCGGCGCCATCCGCGGTGGATCGAAGGGCGGGCTGGTAGGGAAGAGGCCCTGCACCACCGCGCTGAGGAGCCCCGGCTCGAAGTCCTCCGTGGGGGGGGACACCTTCAGCTTTGCCCGTACCATTCGGTACGGGCGGCCCCACGGGTCCCCATCGAGCGTGGCCAAGAATTCGGCGTGCGCCGTATCCTTGGCCTGTGCTATGGCCACCTTGAAGGTGGCCTTCGCCGCCCGCAGCTCAGCGAGGAGCCGTTCCTCTTCACCCGGCACCCGGCTGCGTCGCCTACGGCACCGGGTGAAGGCGCGGCGGGCTGCGTCGCTTGCGGCTCTAAGGTCCGCGAGGTCCTGCGACCACCAGTATGCGCTCGCCCTGGGCGCACATTTGCGCGCCCTAGGCATCGCCGCGTCGCAGATGGCTGTCAGGTCCTCGCGGAACCTGACAGCCCTCTCGTCGATCCCCATGCTGTCGGGGGGGTCGACACACCACGCCTGGACCAGGGCGGCCTCTTCCGCCCTATCCCGATCGAGGCGGGAGATTGCCCATTTGGGGAAATTCCCGCCTCGCCCACCCGCCACCCGGGCTGGGAGCCCGCGGGGCGTTTTGGAGACCCTGAACCGGATGTAGGCATGATCGGACAGGGTCTCCACCTCCTCGAGGACATGCCAATCGCCCACTCGAGCACCGATGGAAGGGGTAGTGAACGTGACATCTACTATCGACCCCCCCTGCCATCGGACGCAGGTGTTGGCGGTCCCTTTGTTCTGCAGAACCAGGCCGGCCATTGCAGCCCAGTCCCGCAGAAGCGCCCCCCTTTGATCTGTGATGGGGCACCCCCATGCCGCGCACTTGGCATTGAGGTCCCCCATCAGGATCACCTGAGCCGGTGATGCCCTCTGCACAACCGGCTCCAGGCCCGCCAGGAAGCGTTCAAACTCCCTGAAGGGCCTGTTTGGGGAGAAGTAGACTCCGATGACGACTACCTCTCCCCAGGTGGCCGCCACGTAGCCGGCTCCCCTTTCCTTAAGGGTTAAGCCTTGGGAGCCGGCAGCCGGCACCACGACAGCCACCAAGCCTTCCGAGTCCCTGACCCAGTTTTGCTGGGGGGAGACGTAATATGGCTCGGCGACCACTGCCACGTCTATGCGCCACTCCGCAAGGACCTGGATGAAAAGGTCCTGTGCGCGCGCGGAGTGGTTAACATTCCCCTGGAGGAGCTCGTAATATGGGTGTACTGGCATTAAAACACCTGCATATTGAGCTCCTCTCTGGCCTTCTGGCCACGTTCAGGGGGGGGCCTGGCCGATGGGACCCTTCCCCTAACCGTTGGGGGGGTACAGTTTGATCCCCCCATTCTGTGGCCGTCTGGACGACCAGCCTTCGCGCAGACGGCGCACTTAGGCACCGCTTCGCAAGTCGCTGCCAGGTGGCCCTCAGCGCCGCATCGAAAGCATTTAGAGCGATATTCCGCCTCCGATGGGCAGAGGGCTCTGGTGTGGCCCAGCGCCATGCATTTGAAGCACCGCATGGGCAGGGCCTCCACCGGCTTGACTGTGACCACCGTCCACCCTACCGGGATCTTCCCGGCGGTGGCGATGGCCTTCGCGGCCACAGCTGGGCACTTCACCAGGGCTGAGCCCTGGCCCCAGGTGCTCACCCTTACGGCCCCGACCTTTATTTGTTCGGAGGCGCATTTTCCCATCCTTGCCATCGCAGCAGCGAGTTCCTCGGGTCCCACCAACTCGTTTAGACTTGAGATCTTTAGGTCCACGAGCTTTGTGGGCCGCGAGATCTCCGCAAGGTCCCCAATTACCTCCCGCAGCCTTACCGCTAGGAGGTCCGCGGATTTTTCAGGCTGCTCTCCGCCCACCTCTAACATTCTGGAGCCAGTCATAGTCGTCCTGACTTTGACTGACTCTAAGCCAAAGTCAGCCAAGCTGATGGCGGCTTTTGCTTTCGCCAAGACCTCAATAATGTTGATTGCCCCCTCCCGCGGCGATATCACTATCGCTGCAGTGCGGGGGACCACGACTCTGGCCGGCTTCGTCTTCGGCGGGAGTGCCTTAGCACGTGCGGCGGGGGCCTTGGGCGTCTCGGGCAGCTGGGAGGGAGCGTTCCCCTTCCGCTTCTTCCTTCGCCTCTTTCTTCGGAGGACCTGGGACCACGGGGTGGTCTCCTCGTTCTCGGGGGCCATAGGCTCTTGCCTGCTTGGACCAGCCTCTGGTTGTCCCTGGACTTGAGGTCCAGGTTTCGGCGTTGGCCTTTTTTGAGGCCCATTCTTCAAAGGTCCCTCGGCCCCCTTTCTCGTTCGGGGCTGGGGGATAGGGACGATCGGCTCTGACCGGGGCTGAGGGTTGTGAATGGCCCCTGCAGCCGGGTTCGGCTGGGCCCTTGGGCGGTGCGGGGGCTCTTGGCGCCTGTCAGCCGCGAGCGGGGGTCTTAGGACCGGTTCTGGCGGGAGTCGTGACTCCAGCTCCTCTAGGCGGGCGTTTAACATGCCGCCCAGAGATATTTGGAGGTCGCGCCTCACCCCTTCCATTGTCTCCTTGAGAACCTCCTCCAAGGAGCTCAGTTGGGTTTCTCTTGGGACCACAGCCAAGCTCTTCTGGGACTCCGAGTAAGCCTTCTTAAAGGCACGCAACTCCGCGCGTACCAGGTCTAGCTCCCTCGAAAGCCGAGCGTTGTCAGCGCGGAGTCTGCGCTGCTCCTCCTTCGGAGTGATCGTGCGTAGCCCTTCCACTGCATCAATCACCCCTTGTGCGGCATGGTTTATTTCACCCCATACAGTGCCCTTTATGTGGCCACACTTTTTGACCTGAACTTGGATTTTGGCCACGTTTAATAGGGCCTCCGCAGCAAGAGCCTCCACTGTTTTAGCGGGTGGGGCACTGTGGACCTCACTGTTCGACAGCCTCTCGGTCATCTCCGAGACCACTATCTTCCTGTAGGTTGGCTGGTATATAGGGTCAGCATCCACCTCCCCAGTCTCCTCCCCCTCGGTCTCATAGCCCCCAGCCAGCTGTTCCCTTGCCGTCTTGGGGTAACTGTGGGCACCCATCGGGCGCTTACTGCGACCTCTCAGCGCGGAGCCCACCTTAGGGGCTACGGCTGGTACTGTCTCCTCAGCGTAGCTTTCCCTGTGGAGCCGCTTTTTAGAAGTCCCAGAAGGGAATCTAAGTGCGAACCCCGAGCCTAACGGGTTCTTCAGAGATCGCGCGTCTGCCTCTCTTCCTCTGGGGGACTCAGTGAGGTCGACCGAGCCAGAGTGTGACCTCGATAGTGGGGCTTCATCGATGAAAATCTCCGGCAACTCCGTTTCTATTATCATCTGCCCTTCATTGTCCTCTGAGTCGGAACAGTCCGAGCAGTGAACGGAGTAAACCGGGCTCCGATCTCGACTGTCGGGGGGACGAACCTCCTCTTTCTCCCCTTTCTTCCTCTCTGTGACTTGTGTTCTGCGAGGCTTGGGATATTCCAGGCAAAGGGCTCCAGCCTGAATCTGGGACCCATAAGGTACAGGGACCTTGAAGTTGGCCTCCACCGTGTCCGCTTCCGTCCGCGGGCTCCCACTCTCAATGTGGGAGCCTCTTCTAGAAGTGACCAGCACTGGGCTGCATCTCCCTTCTTCATCGCCCTTGTTCTCTGGAGCACCACTATCGCCTGCTTTATCTCTTGTATTTGGCAGCTCCGTCTCCAGCGCCATGCTTAGGCTGGACGGCTGCCCTCTCTCCTTCTTTGAGTACGCCGTGTCCGTAGCTCGGACAATGGCCCTCTCCGCCTCTTCCTCCGGTTGCGACATGAGACACGCCGCTTCCTTTGGAAGGCAAAAAGTTTTGTTGTTGGGGGGGGGGGTTTTTTTTTTCACAACTCATTTTTGTACCCACGAGAATGGAACGAAGGTTTTGCACTACCGGGTGACGTCCATTCCGGTAGTGCGGCTACTTACTGTGGAGGTCGCCAGGTATCCACAGGTTTTAACGACTTCACTGTCGGGTGTTATAGAGTTTCCTTCTCACGGGCCGGCCAATTAAGGCAAGCCCTCCGCTCCGCAGTATCCAAGACATATCCCATGAACGCCACGACTGGGGTCGTTGAATTGGATCTGCAGGCTACGGAAGGAGAAGTGGCGTGGGCTTCTCCACAAGGGCCTTCGGTTAGGAAGGCCATTCCCCAACTGCAGCCAAAGCTGCCCCTCCCTTTAAACCCCACCCTCCCAAATCAGGTGGCTGTCTGACGCGCGCGCCCCCAAAGCAGTCCCAGCTAGGCCCAAATGCCAAGAGTTTTCACGCCTGAAAATAGGGCCCAGCAGAGTGTAACGTTGTGTTTTCTCCAATGACTCGAACTGACCAAGATCTGATTAATCTGGCAAGTATTTCGTTATTTTTTAAAGCTGGTAACTGGAAGGAGGATGTGGTCATCTCCGATTGGAGCGTTTTATAAACAAGATAGTAGAGATGTCACTTCAGGGATTTTGATCTAAATTCAGGGGAAATAGAAGTAATTTTGGACATGGTTGAATAACATTTATTAATATAAAGAGACATAACAAATTTGATACAGAATCGAAGGCTAATAACATCTAGTGATAAATTGGTGTAGTAAATGTTATTCACAAAATTGGTGGTATTTGGGGGGAAATTCTTAGGGGTTTTTTATAGTCCAAGTGTTGTGCACTCAAGCTTTGAGTAGGGCTGTACTGGAGCCTCCATCTCTCTTGACGTAGGCCTCCATCATGTGTGAGAGACAGATCATTTTGCATCCGAGAAGAGACGAAGGTGGCAGCCTCCATTCTGAGCTGTTATGGCTGATGTGGCTCAAAAGCAGCCCATTTGAATTTTATTTTGTTGCTGCAATACAATTGTAAGTAAATGTGGTTACTGAGATTTTGGATAGATTCTGTATAATCCACGAGGCATTATTTCTCATCCATGTGGTTAATTTCAGCATCAAATTCATTGCATGCGGCTGAGGGTGGGAAAGCCAGCGTCGAGTTAATCCTGAGCTTCAGTTGATCTACTCCGGTAAGAATCATCCACATCACTTAACCTCTCTGCCACATGCTTTTGCATTTTGCAAGTATCTAATCGAAGCAATTTCTTCTTCTTTCCAGCCGGTTAGGGTTTTTATTTTTTTTCTTCTTTTATTCTGAATTCTTTTTAGTATTTTGATTAAAATGATGCTCATCATTTTCACATAGATTTTGTCCTTTTGCACCTCCATCTGGGAGCTTAAGCTTTAGTTAGATTTAGATTTCCGGGCTAGATATATCTAATTTTGTGTTCTGAGAACTAGCCTCTCTGTGGAGCATCATTGCCTTAGCTGTGCCATCTGCACCTAGCTTTTGCCACGTCGTTTCTTCCATTGCTGAGACCAGTAGACTTATCTCCATCCTGTGGGATCCGTGCGGGCCATCTTCGGTGTTGGCACATAGAGGCGACGCCCCAGCATCGCGCTCGTCTCACACTGTGCTCATCCTTCTGCCGCCGGACAGGTGTCACAGGAAGGTAGCCTCTGGCCAGGTCGGTGAAACCTTTAAGTACATATTATATTAGGGAATTATGATTTAAATTTTGTTAGTTGAGAATTGAAATTGATGGCAAGTTTTGATTTCCTTAGGGACTAACATCTTTAGGCTTAAATAAATTGTGAAACTAGCATCTAAGAACCGCCTTCTGCGTCACACCCGCTTGCGGCTGAGCTAAAACCAATTTTGTAAATTGTCTGGTATCAAAATACAAGTGGTTTCACATTTATATTAACTTTGCGCTGTATAGAGTCAAAACAGAAATAAAGATTGTGCTTAAATACTAACATTTTTCCTTCCAATCCTTCAGTTAGAGCCCTAATCACTCAGAGCACGCCTCCAGACAATATTCCGTTATTTTCAGTGTAGTGAAGGCTACTTTCAGCTTTTTTGTATCATTTTGTATTGCCACCGGCGTTCCCTCTTCCGGGCAGGGACAACCTGTGGTGCATCTACTGCAGGAGGTGACAATTGGCGCCCATTGGTTTAATTCTGAGTTATTTTGAGTGCTTTGAGTAATTTTGGCTAATATTTTGTGTAGGAATCAACTGCCATAAATTTTCAACAATTTAGATTTAGTTTGTCAGGTTGAAACAAAATATTACCTTTGAATGAAGTAATCTAGCAATTATATGCCTCATTTCATTGAAATTTCACTGTTTTAGTTATTATTTCCATGTTTTGCATCACAATGTGAGATAATTATAATTTTTATAAACATTTTTAAAGGTAAAAGTAACCTACAAGTTGTGAAAGCAAAAGAACTTTCTTTGACAGTTATAAAGTGTCACATCATCACCTTAGTATGAAACTTAGCTATACATACATCTAGATTTGCATTATCTTTGAAAGGAAACCTAGATTTCGTTTAACTTCATTTTTTTTAAATATTGAATAATATAATTTAAAAATCATATTAAAATCTTGCTTAAATTTAGATATTAATTTGTGATACTATTTAGCCAACCTTTGATGACATAGTTGTGACCTAAGAATACTAATTTAGTAATTGCGTTGGGTGTACAAAGCCCTAAGTCAAAGATAGTTCAATGCAATATTTTTTTTGAAAACTGAATTACTTTCCTACTTACATACTTTTATTACACCATTACATTGTGTTTATTTCTACTTTGGTGTCTGAGAATTGTGTTGAACAATAAAAATTTAGGTAGTGAAACAACATTTATTTTGCAATAGTAATTTATTATAACTTAAGAATAACAAACATATAACAATTGTTGAAACAGAGTAACAACTAGTAATTCAATTTTGTAAGCCATTAATTTCAATTAATTTAGTACACAGTTCAGTAAATTATGGAACGGGTTATTCAATTTTACTCACTTTTGAAAGACGAGTTGATTTATGAAGTTAAAATTAGATCAGAAACGCCACAAAATACAGTTGACGGTTTGAGAAAACAGCTTAAGAAATTGATTGTTGAATGTCCTTCGGAGGCTATATTGGATACTGAATTTTCTGCTGATTATGAGCTAAAAACTATCTCAGATAAGTTAATTGAATTGAGGTCATGTGTGGACAGATATTCAACAACATATGATAAGTACTCATTGAACAGATCAAAGGCACTTGGGTACCATTTATATCATCGCTTGTTTAGAGTTAATATTGAACTTGATGTCGCTAAACTTCAATTTAAGTCAGAACTTTCATCGAACTTAGAGTCACTATTGGCTATTATCGAAGCTCCAATACCATCTTCAGGTCCAAATGACGACAACCAGATATTTACTGCACATTCACAGCAATCAGTTGAACAATTTCAACATGTTGAGTGTTCCGGCGATAAGAATGTTTCAAAATGGGGTGTTAAATTTAATGGCATCACGGATGTCAGGTCATTCTTAGAGCGTATAGATGAACTTCAGTTGGCTTATGGTGTTTCAGATTGTAAGTTATTCAACTCAGCGGCACAATTGTTTGTTGATAAGGCGTTGTTTTGGTACAGAGGTATTAAGAAGGAAGTTTCAACCTGGAACGAATTAAAAGCATTATTATTAAAGGAATTTGATCCTATTGATTATGATTACAGGTTATTAAGTGAAATTCAGTCTCGAACACAGGGAGTGGATGAACCTATTCACCTTTATTTTGCGGTTATGTCTTGTTTATTTTCACGGCGTAAGGCACCGCTGTCTGAGGAAGCGAAGTTGGAAATCTTATTGCATAACATTAGGCCCAACTTATCACAGCAGCTAGCTTTAGTTAACATCACCTCGGTAGCGGAACTGAAAGAAAATTGTCGTAAAGTAGAAGCCGCGAGACAGCGAGCCGAGATGTTTTCGGAACCTTCTGCGAGGTCCTCCTCGAACGTACTTGGTAGTGAGTTTTTGTACAAAGGCAAAGCTAAGCCTGTAAATTCAGTTTCTGTCTCTACTGCCAAGAGTTCCGAAAACAAATCGCAGTCATGTTATGCCTGTGCGCAGCGCACGAATACTTCGGCCAATGTCCATAAACAACCGAATGTTCAATCCACACAGGTACGGGAACCCGTTTGTTATAAATGTGGCAAAACTCGACATAATTTTAAGTATTGCAAGGCAAAACCGAATACGAATATACAGCTAAGATGTTTTGGTTGCGGTATGACAGATGTCAAAATAGCTACGTGCCCGAATTGTAGTAGCAATAATAAAGCTAAAAAGTCTGGTTCACACTTTCAGGCAAAAAACTGATAGACCAGAATCGTAGTAAAATAAATATTAATAGTAAATCTATAACGAAATTTTGTAATTATAATTCGATCGCTACGATTCTGTTTGCACCAAATAAAGATGATGTTCGGCCATATTTGAAATTTAGAGTAAATAGTTTTGAAATATTTGGATTGTTGGATTCAGGAGCGTCAATCTCAATTTTAGGCAACAACAGTCATCTAGATTTTGTGAAATTCGGTTTTAGTATACAAAATACAACAACCAACATCGTGTCATGTTGCAACTGGCGTTCAAGTCGAAACAATTGGGTACATTTTTGTTCCGGTAACATTTAATAGTGTAACTCACATTATTAAATTTTTTGTCATACCCAGCATTGTTTCAGACGTCATTTTAGGAGTAGATTTTTGGAAATGTTTTAAATTAGCGCCAGAAATTTTTGACAACATTGACTATATTGCGACACCAGACAATTATTTTAGGAACTGCGGAATCAATTCAGAACCAGTTCATACGATTCAGTCATACGATCATTTAACTACGGCACAACGAGAGCTTGCAGACGCAGTGGTGAGCAAATTTAAGGACATTTCTTTTGAGGAAATAGGGTTAGGTAGAACTAGTTTGGCTGAGCATGTTATCGACACTAGTGATGCGCCACCGGTTAAAGTAAAACAGTACCCACTTTCACCGGAGAAACGAGCAATTTTAAGTACCGAGCTCGATAGGATGCTTCAGTTGGACGTAGTTACCCCTTGCGAAAGTCCTTGGAATAACCCTGCGTTATTAGTGCGTAAGTCAAACGGAGACTGGCGTTTTTGTTTAGATTGTAGGAGGTTAAATGCGGTCACGAAGGGGGACTCGTATTCTATTCCGTATATTCCACAAATTTTGGACAGTTTAAAAGAAGCGAGGTACCTGACGTCGATCGATTTGAGTTCCTCATTCTGGCAAATACCGTTGGCAGAAAGTTCTCAGGAAAAGACTAGTTTTTCCGTACCGGGCCGCGGACTTTTTAAATTTAAGGTCATGCCATTTGGGTTATGCGGTGCGCCCGCAAGACAACAGCGCTTAATGGATAGTTTGATAGATCACAACATCACGAGTGACATCGAAACCGGTTTAGCCTTTTGTTATATCGATGACATTGTGATCTGTTCATCAGATTTTCAGACCCATTTAGTGCTTTTAAATAGAGTTTTGGAAAAATTGAAAATTGCTAATTTGACAATTAATTTCGCGAAGTCCAGGTTCTTCAGAAACTCGCTTAAGTACCTTGGCTACGTTGTAGATGAGTTCGGGTTGCGGACTGATCCCGAAAAGGTCGCAGCAATTTTGAATTTTCCAATTCCGACCACTTCTCGGGAAGTTAAAGTATTTTTAGGAACGTGCTCATGGTACCGTCGATTTATTCGAAACTTTTCAACTATAGCCGCTCCTTTAAATAAACTTACGGCAAAGGGAAAGAATGTTCCTGCCTTTCGGTGGTCTGAGGAGGCAGAACTAGCATTCAACACATTGAAGAACGCGTTGGTGTCGGCACCTATTTTGGCAGTGCCAGATTTTAATAAGCCTTTTGTTGTGCACTGCGACGCTTCTTCATATGGATTGGGTGGAATGCTTAGTCAGACTATCGATGGACATGAGCATCCTATCGCGTACGTCAGCCGTTCTTTAAATAAGAACGAACAAAATTACAGCGCGACCGAGAGGGAAGCCTTAGCCGTTTTGTTTTCCGTAGAGAAATTTCAAGCTTATTTAGGCTCGCGTCATTTTAAGGTCATAACAGACCACGCGTCACTTAAGTGGTTCATGAACCTGGAGAACCCGTCAGGTCGTTTAGCGCGTTGGGGGTGCAGACTGTCTCAATATGATTTTGAGATTGAGCACAGGAAAGGCACCGACAACGTAGTACCTGACGCATTGTCTAGGCTCATGAAGGTTGACGCCGTGAACGTGACGAGCACTGATAACCTTGTGAACGACCCGTGGTACGAGAACATTGTGAACGGTTGTAAGTCATATCCTGCGAATTTTCCGAACTTTTGCGTTAAAGACGGGTTATTACATAGATTGTGTAAGAGTAAATATAATTTACTCAGTGAATTCGACTGGAAGGTGGTAGTTCCAAAGTGTGACCGGTTGAAAATTTTAAAAGAAAACCATTGCGAACCTACAGCCGCGCATTTAGGAGTTTTCAAAACTCATCGGAGGTTGTCTTTGACATATTTTTGGCCTGGCATGCATAAGGATGTCGTTGAATTTGTAAAGGCGTGTGATGTCTGTTCCGCCTACAAGCATTCACAGAAACGGATTCCAGGGTTGATGGGCCAGCCGAAGATATGTCATAGACCATTCCAGGTAGTTTCAATAGACTTAGTAGGTCCACTACCGCGCTCTCGGTCGGGTTACACTTTTTTGTTTGTGGTGACATGCTGCTTTTCGAAGTATACCTTAATGTTTCCGTTGCGCCGTGCAACTAGTGCTTTAGTTGCCAAACATTTCGAGAACCATGTCATTTTAGCACATGGTGTTCCTGAAACCGTGATAACCGACAATGGGGTTCAGTTCACGGGATCAGAATTTAAGCAACTCTTGAAACGGTATAGTGTTCCAAAGGTGCATTACGGCCCACGCTTCACGGCTCAAGTTAATTTGGTCGAGCGCTATAATAAGGTAATTATGACAGCAGTGGCTTCTTACGTAGAAGAAAACCACCGATCCTGGGACGAGCAGCTGCACCGTATTCAGTTTGCCATAAACAGTGCAATAAACGAGTCCACAGGGTTTTCTCCATTTTTCTTAGTACACGCTAGAGAACCAGTCATAAATGGGTCTTTTTACCGAGATACCGATCAGGATTATAGCGTTGCCGTTCCACGGGAGGAATATGCCGGTGAATTTGGCTGCTTAAAGTCAATTTTTGAGCAGGTTAGGTCTCATCTTTTGAAAGCGCATGCCACCAACTCAAAGTATTATAATTTAAGACGACGTTCGGCTAAATTTTCAGAAGGAGACGTAGTTTGGAAACGTAATTATGTACAGAGCGACGCATCAAAATTTCATATGGCAAAGCTCGCACCAAAGTACGTAAAATGTAAAGTTAAGAAAGTTTTGTCTCCTTTAGTTTACGAGTTAGAAAGGATGGATGGTCATCCTATTGGTTCTTGGCATATTAAAGACCTGAAAGCGTAAAAACGTTTCCATTCAGCTAGTGATCAGTGGACGCGCGGCCCGCATTACGTTCTTCTGATCGCCGCGCCGCCACTGTTGACTAAGCGTGAGAAGACGTACAGTAGTTGAAGTGGTTCGAGCGGTGGACGCACGGCCGCTTGCTTCAGCTCGCTGTTGTGCTGCCATGGTTCGGAACACTGATATTACTTGAGACACTTCTTAAGATAAGAGTTAGCATTTGAGTGTTAAATATTAAAATATATTTAATCACAAACTGTAAGGCGTGGTGCACAGTAATACCTGTCGCACTACTATTGTAAGCGTGATGTATGATAGTGTTTCGGTAGAATGTTGATGGATGCTTAGGGCGGCTCTATCTTAACACAATAACATCAGGTGTAGTCTTTAATATATGCACAAGCAAAGTTGAATACCTTTTGGTACCTAGGTACCACACCAAGTTAATTAAGTTTATGTCAATCTGTGTTTCGCATTCAACTTATCGGGTTTCGGTACATGTGTGGATGCGATGTTTTGTTGCACAGTGACTATATTGTTTTGTTTTACTATCTCGGCCCGGGCGAGATAAATTTCGTTTCCTCAGACAGCGGTTTGCGGATGTTTTGATTTCGTGAATCCTCGGAGACAATTAATTTGTATCCGAGATGCTTAGGTATTATCTTGGTGAAGGGTTTTGGTTATATTTTGATGGATTTTCTTTTCCGACATGTTTAGGTATATTTTGGTAAAGGATTGTTAGGTTTTGATTTTGGATATTGTGTTAGGTTTCGCCCGGACAAGAAGGGAATATATTGAGGAATGCTGAACATCGGTCCTGGCTGTTGGCGATTAGTCTCTTCAGCACAACATTGCCGTTGTGCTAGAGAAACTAATGGTTTGGTTTACAAAGATGGTTGTTTATGTTTTGGGAAAATTTCGATTGTTTAGATACAAAGGTTTTTGGTATATAACTTTAGTAATCCGTGGTTTTGGATGTTATATACATTTTTGTCCTTTAATTAAGTTCATTAAGCGCAATCATAGTATTTCTTTTGGATAAGTATTCTTCTAATCACTTGGTATTTGTTCTGTAACTGCGTGGGTTAGTCAGACCTTGGGATGGTTGGGACTCTTAGGTTGTAGAGCAGAACGCTGAGGACAGCGTACGGTTCACCTACTGAAGTAAACACAGAGATGACTTGCATTAGACTGGTTTATTATTTCGTTAAGCCTACCCACATAAACACATATTTATAAATACACTACATGCCCCTTTTCATGCAAATAACTATTATTCTTCGTTTACATTAAGTAGGACATATTCTTATCATCTATCTGTAATAACTTCTTTTTTTTTTATATGTATATAAAGTAAGTAAACAATAATAATGACAAAACATGCAGTTGAAATTATTTATATATTTTTTTTTTCTTCTATGTTTTTACAATAAAGCGATAAGGATTACATTTTTTTATCATGAGTGGAATAGACCTCAGATATTATTATATGGTTATTGGCGAAGCTTTCGTTTCGCTTCGATTGCTGCAGCCCTAGGAGGGCGTTGGCGGTCAACATCGTAAGCAAAAGGTTGCCGTGGAACGACAGACTGGTTTATTGGATCAATCGAGTCGTTGCTGCCCGTGCTATTGTCCAACGTTTCCGCCACGTCGTGGTATATGTTATCACTGGAACAATCGGCATCGTCTTCGTCCATTATCTCATGATGAGATGATGGTGGAGATGCGTCCTTCGGTTCCATTTTAATGAGATGCCGTCGGTTTCTTCGGTAGCGCCTCCCTTCCGCATCCGCAACAAAGTAGGATCTCGGCTGGGCAGCACGGGCCAGCACTTGCGCCGCGCGGCGCCGCGCCCCGCGCTCGCCGCCGTCCAGCGCGATCACCCGGTCGCCCGCCTGTAGCTCGGGCAGCGCTCGCGCGCGCTCGTCATGCCATGCCTTACATTTTACTTGGTTTCGTATTATATTTGAGTAATCGGCGTCATTATTTCTCTGCGGCGCAAGTTTATTAGAATGAGATGGCAGACGAGTGTTTAACCGTCGCCCCATCAATAGTTGAGCCGGGCTGGCGATTCCGTCTCTCGGAGTCGCCCTGTAGTTCAGTAACCCGATGTAAAAATCGGTCCCTGTGTCGAGTGACTTTTTTAAAATCGATTTTATCGTCCTAATTGCACGCTCACTGCGTCCATTTGACTGCGGGTAATTAGGTGAAGACGTCACATGTGTAATACCCCATAATTCTGTGAACTGCTTGAATTCTTTCGAAGCGTAAGCCGGGCCGTTGTCCGTGACTAAATCCTGTGGTATGCCGTGCCGGGCGAACTGATCTTTCATCGCGAGCACCACACTATTAGTCGTGATGGCTCTCATGGGAGACACTTCGACAAAATTGGAAAAGTAGTCGACCAATATCAAGTAGTACTTGCCCTTGTGCTCGAAAATTTCGGATCCCAGTTTAGCCCATGGTAAACTAGGTATGGGATGCGGCACCATCGGCTCCCGGCGCGGCACGGGCGCGTGGTCGGCACAGGCGCGGCAGCGGCGCACGAGGCGCTCCACGTCGCGCGACATGCCTGGCCAGAACATCACCTCCCGGGCGCGCCGCTTGCAGCGGTCGATGCCGAGGTGGCCCTCGTGCACACGAGACAACATCTCCGAACGTAGCTCATGAGGAATGTATACCAAATCATTTTTGAATAACACCCCATCAACATATTCGAAACATTCCTTGTGCTCCCATATGGATCGAACCGACTCGTCACAATCATGTTTCCTGTCTGGCCATCCACTCTTTATGTATTTGATGAGCGCTTGGCAAACCTGGTCCTTTTGCGTGTGTTCTCTCACAGACTTCATTTTACTGTCACTGAGGCGCACCGTACGAAGCAGGTAACATGTTTGATCATCGACCTCGCTCGATATTTTGTCCTGCATCGTGACCGGCAGTGGGGCACGGGACAGGGTATCCGCCACATACATGTATTTGCCCGGTTTATAGACCACGACAAAATCGTACCTCTGTATGCGCAACATCATGCGCTGAAGCCTCGCCGGTACCGAGTCCAGGGACTTTTTAAAAAGCGCTTCCAAAGGCTTGTGATCGGTTTCCACCGTCACATCGCTCTTACCATAGATATATTGGTGAAACCTCTCCAATGCGAACACGATCGCCAGCATCTCCTTCTCGATCTGCGCGTATCGCTGCTGCGTGTCGGTGAGCGTGGCGGAGGCGAACTCCACCGGGCGGCCGGCCTGCAGCAGCACGGCGCCCAGCGCGCGGCTGCTGGCGTCCACCGACACCACGCACGGCTGCTCGGCCGCGAACAGCGCCAGCACGGGCGCCGCGCACAGCGCCGCGCACAGCGCGTCCACTACGCGCTCCTCGCACGCTCCCCAGCACCACTCGCTGTCTTTTTTGAGGAGGTTTCTGAGAGGTGACACCTGCTCCGAGTAGTTTGGAATAAATTTGGCCACGTAGGTGACCATTCCCAAAAATCGCTCTAAAGACTGCCTGTCGTTTGGACTCGGCATGTCTTTGATGGCTTTCACCTTATTTTGATCAATCTTCACTCCTTCCGAATTGAAAGTGTGACCTAGATATGTGACTTCTGTCACACAGAAGTCACACTTATCACGATTAAATTTAATGCCTACCTCTCTGGCCCTCTGCAGCAGACTTCGTAAGCGGGTGTCATGCTCGTTCTTTGTCGATCCCCATACGATGACGTCATCAACGAAGGAGTCGACGCCCTCTAGGTCCTCCAGAAGCTGTCTAACCTTACAGTGAAAAACCTCCGAAGCGGAGTTAATTCCGTAAGGCAAACGGAGAAACTGGTAACGTCCGAAAGGCGTACCAAATGTGCACAGGTCTGCGCTGTCCTCATCCAGCTCGATCATCCAGAAGCCCGATCTCGCATCCAGCTTACTGAAGTACCGTGCCCCTTTCAACTTTGTTGCGATCTCTGTAACAGTTGGTAAAGGATAATGCTGACGCCGAATCACGCGATTCATAGGCCGTGGATCGAGACACACACGGAAACTGCCATCTTTTTTCGCAGCTATAACGATGGCATTTACCCATGAAGTAGGATGAGTAACCTTACGTATAACGCCAAGTGCCTCCATACGAGTCAATTCTGTCAGCAACTGATCTCTGATGCTTAGCGGGATCTTACGCACTGGACATATGCACGGGCACGCATCGCCCTGGATGGGAATTCTATACTGCCCGGGTAATTTACCTAAACCTTTAAAGAGGTCATCAAACTCGTCGATACTTAAGGAATATATTCGCTTCACCAAGTCTAATCGTTCCAGGGCTTCCTTCCCGAGAATACTTTGACATTCTCGACTAGATATTATAAATTTCAAAGTAAAAATGGTATCTTTAAACATACATTTTATTAAACACGAACCTAGAATTGCCACATAATTACCGCAAAACGACTGCGCCTTAACATTATCAGGCTCAATATCACAAAGAGAAAAACCCATGTTAATGAAATTACATTTCGATAAAACATTAAGGTCGGAACCTGTATCCAATTTAAAATTATGTTTCGTTAATTTGTTTTCACCACACAATATCTGTAAAGTTTCAAACCATTTAGAGTCTTCTATGTGATCAATCGCTTCAATAGTGTCTAAATAATACAGTTCCTCGGTATCCTCACGTAACTGATACACTTTGTTCGATTTCCGCCCTGGACACACTTTTTTATAATGACCTTTGTTTCCGCACATAAAACATTTTACATTTCTAGCCGCACACTGAACACCACCGTCGCAAAAAGCCTCCGCGCAGGCTCCACACAACCGCTCTCGCGCGCTCCACGCCGCCGCCGACGCCGCCGCCGGCGCCGCCGCCGCCGATCCCGCGCCGCCGCCGCCCGGCGCGCGCCAACCGGCCCCGCGGCCGCCCCGGCCGCCGCGCCGCGACGCTCCGCGCCACGACCCGCGATTGCTGTTTAACACATCCACCGCCATGCTTTTTGCCGACTCACTTTTCACGCCTTCAATCTGGCGACTTTCTTCGCTGGTTATTTCACTAGACTGACATATCTGTATAGTTTTTTCCAGTGTGAGGTCGTCCGTACGTAACAGTCTATCTCGCACGACGCCGTCTCTGATGCCGCAGACGATGCGATCGCGCAGCAAGCCATCTTCAAGTTTTTCGAATTCACATTGTTGACTTAATATTCTTAATGTAGTGACGTACTCATCTATGCACTCGCCCGCCTCCTGGCTTCGCGTAAAAAATTTAAAACGCGCCAGAGTTATATTCGTCTTCGTACCAAAATATTTATTAAATTTATCTATCAACTTATCCACATTGTCCTTATCGGTTTCTTGTTCGAATTTAAATGTAGTGAATACGTCGTAACCATTAGATCCGATTAAATTAATCAATAAACTGGCTTGCACATCCGTGGGCTCTTTGTACACTCCCGACGCCTTTAAGAAAACTTTAAATTGCTTCAGCCATTTTCGCCAAGCATCAGCGCGACGAGCTGGACCGCCTTCTAACGTCAATTCGGCAGGCGGTCGCGCGTGCTCCATTGTTTATAACAATAAGTAAACACTGCACTACCAAGTCAATAATAATTGCAGTTCAATAACAGCACTTTAACGCGTACAATTATTTAATTTACGAGCACCGCTGTCACCATGAAGTAAACACAGAGATGACTTGCATTAGACTGGTTTATTATTTCGTTAAGCCTACCCACATAAACACATATTTATAAATACACTACACCTACGTTGAACCTTAAGTGGGGAAGGGGGGTATTGTAACGTTGTGTTTTCTCCAATGACTCGAACTGACCAAGATCTGATTAATCTGGCAAGTATTTCGTTATTTTTTAAAGCTGGTAACTGGAAGGAGGATGTGGTCATCTCCGATTGGAGCGTTTTATAAACAAGATAGTAGAGATGTCACTTCAGGGATTTTGATCTAAATTCAGGGGAAATAGAAGTAATTTTGGACATGGTTGAATAACATTTATTAATATAAAGAGACATAACAAATTTGATACAGAATCGAAGGCTAATAACATCTAGTGATAAATTGGTGTAGTAAATGTTATTCACAAAATTGGTGGTATTTGGGGGGAAATTCTTAGGGGTTTTTTATAGTCCAAGTGTTGTGCACTCAAGCTTTGAGTAGGGCTGTACTGGAGCCTCCATCTCTCTTGACGTAGGCCTCCATCATGTGTGAGAGACAGATCATTTTGCATCCGAGAAGAGACGAAGGTGGCAGCCTCCATTCTGAGCTGTTATGGCTGATGTGGCTCAAAAGCAGCCCATTTGAATTTTATTTTGTTGCTGCAATACAATTGTAAGTAAATGTGGTTACTGAGATTTTGGATAGATTCTGTATAATCCACGAGGCATTATTTCTCATCCATGTGGTTAATTTCAGCATCAAATTCATTGCATGCGGCTGAGGGTGGGAAAGCCAGCGTCGAGTTAATCCTGAGCTTCAGTTGATCTACTCCGGTAAGAATCATCCACATCACTTAACCTCTCTGCCACATGCTTTTGCATTTTGCAAGTATCTAATCGAAGCAATTTCTTCTTCTTTCCAGCCGGTTAGGGTTTTTATTTTTTTTCTTCTTTTATTCTGAATTCTTTTTAGTATTTTGATTAAAATGATGCTCATCATTTTCACATAGATTTTGTCCTTTTGCACCTCCATCTGGGAGCTTAAGCTTTAGTTAGATTTAGATTTCCGGGCTAGATATATCTAATTTTGTGTTCTGAGAACTAGCCTCTCTGTGGAGCATCATTGCCTTAGCTGTGCCATCTGCACCTAGCTTTTGCCACGTCGTTTCTTCCATTGCTGAGACCAGTAGACTTATCTCCATCCTGTGGGATCCGTGCGGGCCATCTTCGGTGTTGGCACATAGAGGCGACGCCCCAGCATCGCGCTCGTCTCACACTGTGCTCATCCTTCTGCCGCCGGACAGGTGTCACAGGAAGGTAGCCTCTGGCCAGGTCGGTGAAACCTTTAAGTACATATTATATTAGGGAATTATGATTTAAATTTTGTTAGTTGAGAATTGAAATTGATGGCAAGTTTTGATTTCCTTAGGGACTAACATCTTTAGGCTTAAATAAATTGTGAAACTAGCATCTAAGAACCGCCTTCTGCGTCACACCCGCTTGCGGCTGAGCTAAAACCAATTTTGTAAATTGTCTGGTATCAAAATACAAGTGGTTTCACATTTATATTAACTTTGCGCTGTATAGAGTCAAAACAGAAATAAAGATTGTGCTTAAATACTAACATTTTTCCTTCCAATCCTTCAGTTAGAGCCCTAATCACTCAGAGCACGCCTCCAGACAATATTCCGTTATTTTCAGTGTAGTGAAGGCTACTTTCAGCTTTTTTGTATCATTTTGTATTGCCACCGGCGTTCCCTCTTCCGGGCAGGGACAACCTGTGGTGCATCTACTGCAGGAGGTGACAAGAGGCAGCCGCGGAGGAGCGCGCGCCCGACACCCACCCGATTTCCCAGTTCCCCCCGAGTGTTTGGTTCGCGGGAGCTATTGCCCCTACCCACCGCGAGGCAGGCATTCCCCTATCCACCACCCGGGGACGCGCCACGTCGGAGTACACCTCTCCGCCCACTTAGACAACTAAGCAGGTCCGTGGAACCTAACCTAACCTAACCTAACCTAACCTAACATTTTTTTTTTTTTTTTTTTTAACGGTGGGAAAATGCGTTACGCATACGACCGCGCCGTGGGGACGGCGCGGAAGTTATGTGGGACTCTCCTCCCCCGTAACCTCCTTCCCTAATGGAAGGAGGGGGGGAGGCATACCCACTAAAAACCCACCGGTATTCCTTCTCCTGCCATTTGCGGATGCCATGGGAGAATTTGGAGTCACCACAGCATCCGCTGGCCGCCTCAGCCTATGCCAGGGCTCCCGCGCCAAGAGAGGGGGGACCGGAACACTTGGTCCCCCCCCTAGACGTGTGGGCTATTACGGCCGACAGGGGATCCCCATCCCCCGCCAGCTAGCACCACTAGGGAAGGTTGGCAGCGAAATGTCGCCGCCTCCTTCCCGTCCGTCTGCGCCGGAGCGGGTTCGCGAGGGGATCATTCTCGCGTTCCCGCTCCATTTCCTCCTTCTGCGATATGACTTCTTCGCAGAAGGAGGTGACGGCCTCCCAGGACGTCTCGCTCTCCAACATCGCACGCACGACGCTGGGGAGCGAGAGGTCGCCGCCAATCGTCGCCGCCAGGGTGCGGCGCCGCTCAGCCCATGCGCTGCACACCTCCAAGGTGTGCTGGGCTGTGTCCTCGGCGGCGCCGCACTCGTGGCACGACACCGTCTCCTCCCTTCCGGCAACCTTGTACAGGTACCGCCCGAAGCAGCCATGCCCGGACAGCACCTGCACAAGGCGGAATGTGAGGGACCCATGATCCCTCCCGCACCATTCCTGGAGCACCGGGCGGATGGCTGCGATCGTGCGGAGGCCGTATTCGGCCTGCGCAAGCTCATCCGCCCAGCGCTCCAGCACCTCTTCCTTTTGGGCCTCTTTGGCCCGAGCCAACTCCTGGGGAGCGAGGGTGTCCCCCCGCTCCCTGCGCTCCATTTTGTCCCGGTAGGCCTCGGCGAGCCCGACCGCCTCGATCTCCCACGGAGGGGAGGCTGCGAGGGCTCCAGCCGCCGCCCAGCCCACCGTCCGGTAGGCCCGGGCCATCCTCACCGCCATCACCCTCTGGGGCTTCCTGAGAAGGGCTTTGGTGGTGGCAGTGAGGGAACTCGCCCATATTGGGGCCCCGTACAGGGCCATGCTGCGAATGACCCCTGCGAACAGCCGTCTGCAGGGGGCATTTGGTCCGCCCAGATTGGGCAGGAGCCGGCCCAAAGCTCCCGCCGCGCCCACGAGTCGGGGAGCCAGTCTGCGGAAGTGCTCCCCGAACTCCCACTTGCCGTCGAGGGTAAGGCCCAGATACTTGATGTAGGCCTTCACCTCGACGGTCTCCCCACTGACGCGCAGGGCGGCTCCGCGCGGCAGCCTCCACCGGGGCCCTCGGAAACAGAGGGCCTCCGTCTTCGGGAGGGACACCCTGAGACCCAGCGCTTCTATGCGCTGGATCACCAGGGTGGCTCCCACTTCCGCCCTCCTCGCCACCTCTTCGAAGGTGGCGCCCCGGACGGCGATGAGGGTGTCATCCGCGTAGCAGAACACCGCCATCTGAGGCAGCACCCTCACGCGGATGACCATAATAGGGGCCCTAGCACGGACCCCTGCGGAACGCCACTGGTCACCGGCTGGGCCATCCGAATTCCCCCCCTCCCCGTGTAGAGCACTACCCGCCCCGTCAGGTAGTGCCCCACAACCCTCCGGAGGTAGAGAGGCACCCGGTGATACCGGAGTGCCTCCTCTATCACTCCGAAGGGGAGAGACCCGAAGGCGTTGGCGATATCGAGGGATACCGCCACGGCCCCCTGGCCCCTCCTGGCCGCATCTTCGGTGAACTCCTTCAGGGCGGATAGGGTGTCCAACGTGGACCGCCCTACCCGGAACCCGAACTGGTTCCCCGCAAGATCCGGCCCTTCGCTCGTCAGGTGGTGGGCGATCCGGGAAGCGATTACTCTCTCGAGGAGCTTCCCGGTCTCGTCCAGCATGACGAGCGGCCGCCACCCGGAAGGAGAGTCCATCGGCCTGCTCTCCTTCCGCAGGAGGACCAGGCGGCCCTCCTTCCAAATTTGGGGAAACTGTCCCGCGCCCAGGCAGTGATCCATAAGGCCGCAGAGCCGGTCCCCCAGGTGCTTCGCCGCAATGGGAAGCACCTTCCCCGGGACGCCATCGGGCCCAGGTGCCTTGCGGCACCCTTTGAGTCGGCCTAACACCCTCGCCATTTCCTCCCCCGTCACTGGGGGGACGTCAGCGGGGACTGCGGGCTCCTCTTCTGGCGGCGCCATCCGCGGTGGATCGAAGGGCGGGCTGGTAGGGAAGAGGCCCTGCACCACCGCGCTGAAGAGCCCCGGCTCGAAGTCCTCCGTGGGGGGGGACACCTTCAGCTTTGCCCGTACCATTCGGTACGGGCGGCCCCACGGGTCCCCATCGAGCGTGGCCAAGAATTCGGCGTGCGCCGTATCCTTGGCCTGTGCTATGGCCACCTTGAAGGTGGCCTTCGCCGCCCGCAGCTCAGCGAGGAGCCGTTCCTCTTCACCCGGCACCCGGCTGCGTCGCCTACGGCACCGGGTGAAGGCGCGGCGGGCTGCGTCGCTTGCGGCTCTAAGGTCCGCGAGGTCCTGCGACCACCAGTATGCGCTCGCCCTGGGCGCACATTTGCGCGCCCTAGGCATCGCCGCGTCGCAGATGGCTGTCAGGTCCTCGCGGAACCTGACAGCCCTTTCATCGATCCCATGCTGTCGGGGGGGTCGACACACCACGCCTGGACCAGGGCGGCCTCTTCCGTCCTATCCCGATCGAGGCGGGAGATCGCCCATTTGGGGAAATTCCCGCCTCGCCCACCCGCCACCCGGGCTGGGAGCCCGCGGGGCGTTTTGGAGACCCTGAACCGGATGTAGGCATGATCGGACAGGGTCTCCACCTCCTCGAGGACATGCCAATCGCCCACTCGAGCACCGATGGAAGGGGTAGTGAACGTGACATCTACTATCGACCCCCCCTGCCATCGGACGCAGGTGTTGGCGGTCCCTTTGTTCTGCAGAACCAGGCCGGCCATTGCAGCCCAGTCCCGCAGAAGCGCCCCCCTTTGATCTGTGATGGGGCACCCCCATGCCGCGCACTTGGCATTGAGGTCCCCCATCAGGATCACCTGAGCCGGTGATGCCCTCTGCACAACCGGCTCCAGGCCCGCCAGGAAGCGTTCAAACTCCCTGAAGGGCCTGTTTGGGGAGAAGTAGACTCCGATGACGACTACCTCTCCCCAGGTGGCCGCCACGTAGCCGGCTCCCCTTTCCTTAAGGGTTAAGCCTTGGGAGCCGCCAGCCGGCACCACGACAGCCACCAAGCCTTCCGAGTCCCCGACCCAGTTTTGCTGGGGGGAGACGTAATATGGCTCGGCGACCACTGCCACGTCTATGCGCCACTCCGCAAGGACCTGGATGAAAAGGTCCTGTGCGCGCGCGGAGTGGTTAACATTCCCCTGGAGGAGCTCGTAATATGGGTGTACTGGCATTAAAACACCTGCATATTGAGCTCCTCTCTGGCCTTCTGGCCACGTTCAGGGGGGTGTAAGGATGGGATCAGTCAAACTCAAGTGTCGCGTAAATACTGCGTTTATTCTAAATGCTTACGACTATTTTATACTATACATATGGGAGAGTGTGTGTGTGGCGCAGCTCACACTACACCTCCCCCGTTGAAAAATGAAAAATATATAATTATGCTAATATATATTTTTATAAAAGTAGCTAAGAATAAAAATAATACATTGCAATCCAATACAATATTCCAAACTTTGATTTCGCACACAGTACATTTGATAACAAAAAAAAAACATATACCTATCATAAAACTAAAGTGATCTAATATATCCAAAACTAAATTTTCCGTCCATAACATTAATATTAGTCACTTACTTCTAAATCTCCACGCTTTGCTGACGAGATAATTTTTTTTTTGAACGTCCTGTTTTACTTATATGTACTGTGCTCTCTGACTAGACACATACACATACATAGATATGTATATTTCTCTTAAAATCTTAACAATTATATTTCGGTTTCTTTACCTTTTAATGTTCGTAATTATGTTCCCATCATAGGTACATTAACTATAATAGTTCCTTTCTAACCATCATATTTTCTTATCATCTTATTATCAGTGTGCTACTGCGGCATCACTGTACGCAATGCAATTTATGTCATTGCTTGCAAGGTACACAGCACATTTTTATTTTGTGGTCGGCCGACCTTTACTTATTCATTTATTTATTTTGTTCAGGATACAAGGATTATTTATTCATTTCGTGCGCGCACATACATATAACCTTTTATAATATCATCATACATTCAGGTAGTTCTTTTAACACTTCCTTACTTCAATAATCATACCGTGTGCCCAAGTCTCTTCACGATTGATGCTCGATCGAATCATGATCAGAGGACAAGGGTTTCCTACCTGCCTTGTATCCTGGTGTACCTTGCTAATATATCAACTCAAAAAATAAATAACTCATTCAAAATCTAACGAAATAACCATACAATTTGAAAACTTCAGCTAGTAAGAATTCCAATGACTTTTAGGTGGCCATCCTAATCGCTCGTTGAAAATCTTATTTGCTTCCGCTTTCCCAAACACACTTGCTTAAAGCACACTTTCAAACTATCCGTACCAATGTCTACTAAAAAAAAAAAAACTTTACCTTTCCCAACACAATACAAATTCTACGTAAATCAATCCTTTGCTAGTTCTATATTTCGCAAAACTACTCCAATAATCTTTTACCAAATAATAAATTAAAAAAAAAAAATCATCTAACTTCATTGAAAAACTAAAAACGACATTTAATACTTAAAAAAAAAAAACTTGTGTTAATAATTTGGAATGGCAGCTGGATGATCAGTCCAGTTGCAATAACAAATTATTTTTAAATCAACCTTCTTATCCAACTATTATTTTTCATGTACTTACTATGAAATTTCAAAACCATTTCATAACTCGATAATTTTAATATGTCGTTAAAAGAGCGCACAGTACCTATCTTACCAGGTGAAATTTGAGCTGTAATAACAGACGCGGAATGCTATACCTTATTGGGTGATCTAAATTAGATCATCCAACTTAGTGCTGTTACTACGGGTCTATTTTTAGAGCACAAATTTTATGTTACTTGATTGTTAATTGATTAAACCCAATCCACTTAAATTTTATACTTATACTATTATAATTTTGTCGTCTGAAATGAAAAATTTGTATGTTGCTAATTAATTATAATTAAAATAGAAAAGTAGTATCTCGTCAACAAACGACATTACACTATAAAAACATGAACTAAATTAAATTTTTAATCATTTCTTATTACTAACACATTAACAACACGTAAAATGGCACTTCCGCTGATCAAAAAACATGCAAAAAAAAAACATTGAGGGAAAAGGACTATTAATTGATTTTGACTAACAAAGATAAAAAAAAAACAATTAGCAAAAAAAATACCTTCAATTTAACGTCCGAAATCAACTAATTTTCCGAAACTTTACATATTTCCAAAAGTTCGTCCATCTTACTCCAGCACCGACTCCATCCTAAAAGGACACCATCTACTACCCTGCTGCATACCACTCCAATCCAAACAGACACCATCATCAGCTCCCTGCAGCTAACCTCCTTAATTCTTCTGTCCTGGTTTTCTTCTTCAATATCTTCATTCTTTGTCTAAGCTTTCTCTTCTGTTTTACTTGAGTATATTCTTCTTTCTTGATTATCATTTAATATATCGTATTCTTCTTTCTTACATAAGTTTATCAACTTTACTTCTTCATTTTTATTTCTTCTTAATTTTCCATTCTTCATTTTTATTCTTCTTTTCTTACTTCATTTCATTTAATTTGTATATTCTTCATATTCTATCTTCTTTCTTTCTTTACTTCTTTTATTGAATATATTCTTCATTATTTTTCTTCATCTTTCTCTTCCTTCTTTCTTCCGTAGTTTTCATGTATTATGTAGTTCTTCTTTTTTTTTTTAATATCTTCGTTTGGTTGCTTCAAAACGTATTTTTATTTAAAAATTCTAACTTAATTATTCTTACTTAATACACTTATCATTTATTTTTATTGTAAACACTTATTATAAATTTAAATAGTCTTTTTTTTTTGTCCGTACTTTTAAATGTCCACTTTCACTATTTAATAAAAGTCTTAAAAGAGTCTGTTCACAAACTGGTGGCGCAGCGCGCCGCCAGCACCGCACGAGGCAGCGGCACTGGCAGGGTCGCCATGTAAGGATGGGATCAGTCAAACTCAAGTGTCGCGTAAATACTGCGTTTATTCTAAATGCTTACGACTATTTTATACTATACATATGGGAGAGTGTGTGTGTGGCGCAGCTCACACTACAGGGGGGGGCCTGGCCGATGGGACCCTTCCCCTAACCGTTGGGGGGTACAGTTTGATCCCCCCATTCTGTGGCCGTCTGGACGACCAGCCTTCGCGCAGACGGCGCACTTAGGCACCGCCTCACAAGTCACTGCCAGGTGGCCCTCAGCGCCGCATCGAAAGCATTTAGAGCGATATTCTACCTCCGATGGGCAGAGGGCTCTGGTGTGGCCCAGCGCCATGCATTTGAAGCACCGCATGGGCAGGGCCTCCACCGGCTTGACTGTGACCATCGTCCACCCTACCGGGATCTTCCCGGCGGTGGCGATGGCTTTCGCGGCCACAGCTGGGCACTTCACCAGGGCTGAGCCCTGGCCCCAGGTGCTCACCCTTACGGCCCCGACCTTTATTTGTTCGGAGGCGCATTTCCCCATCCTTGCCATCGCGGCAGCGAGTTCCTCGGGCCCCACCAACTCGTTTAGACCTGAGATCCTTAGGTCCACGAGCTTTGTGGGCCGCGAGATCTCCGCAAGGTCCCCAATTACCTCCCGAAGCCTTACCGCTAGGAGGTCCGCGGATTTTTCAGGCTGCTCTCCGCCCACCTCCAACATTCTGGAGCCAGTCATAGTCGTCCTGACTTTGACTGACTCCAAGCCAAAGTCTGCCAAGCTGATAGCGGCTTTTGCTTTCGCCAAGACCTCAACAATGTTGGTTGCCCCCTCCCGCGGCGATATCACTATTGCTGCAGTGCGGGGGACCACGACTCTGGCCGGCTTCGTCTTCGGCGGGAGTGCCTTAGCACGTGCGGCGGGGGCCTTGGGCGTCTCGGGCAGCTGGGAGGGAGCGTTCCCCTTCCCCTTCTTTCTTCGCCTCTTTCTTCGGAGGACCTGGGACCACGGGGTGGTCTCCTCGTTCTCGGGGGCCATAGGCTCTCGCCTGCTTGGACCAGCCTCTGGTTGTCCCTGGACTTGAGGTCCAGGTTTCGGCGTGGGCCTTTTTTGAGGCCCATTCTTCAAAGGTCCCTCGGCCCCCTTTCTCGTTCGGGGCTGGGGGATAGGGACGATCGGCTCTGACCGGGGCTGAGGGTTGGGAGTGGCCCCTGCAGCCGGGTTCGGCTGGGCCCTTGGGCGAGGCGGGGGCTCCTGGCGCCTGTCAGCCGCGAGCGGGGGTCTTAGGACCGGTTCTGGCGGGAGTCGTGACTCCAGCTCCCCTAGGCGGGCGTTTAACATCCCGCCCAGGGATATTTGGAGGTTGCGCCTCATTCCCTCCATTGTCTCCTTGAGAACCTCCTCCAAGGAGCTCAGTTGGGTTTCTCTTGGGACCACAGCCAAGCTCTTCTGGGACTCCGAGTAAGCCTTCTTAAAGGCACGCAACTCCGCGCGTACCAGGTCTAGCTCCCTCGAAAGCCGAGCGTTGTCAGCGCGGAGTCTGCGCTGCTCCTCCTTCGGAGTGATCGTGCGTAGCCCTTCCACTGCATCAATCACCCCTTGTGCGGCATGGTTTATTTCACCCCATACAGTGCCCTTTATGTGGCCACACTTTTTGACCTGACCTTGGATTTTGGCCACGTTCAGTAGGGCCTCCGCAGCAAGAGCCTCCACTGTTTTAGCGGGTGGGGCACTGTGGACCTCACTGTCCGACAGCCTCTCGGTCATCTCCGAGACCACTATCTTCCTGTAGGTTGGCTGGTATATAGGGTCAGCATCCACCTCCCCAGTCTCCTCCCCCTCGGTCTCATAGCCCCCAGCCAGCTGTTCCCTTGCCGTCTTGGGGTAACTGTGGGCACCCATCGGGCACTTACTGCGACCTCTCAGCGCGGAGCCTACCTTAGGGGCTACGGCTGGTACTGTCTCCTCAGCGTAGCTTTCCCTGTGGAGCCGCTTTTTAGAAGTCCCAGAAGGGAATCTAAGGGCGAACCCCGAGCCTAACGGGTTCTTCAGAGATCGCGCGTCTGCCTCTCTTTCTCTGGGGGACTCAGTCAGGTCGACCGAGCCAGAGCGTGACCTCGATAGTGGGGCTTCATCGATGAAAATCTCCGGCAACTCCGTTTCTATTATCATCTGCCCTGCATTGTCCTCTGAGTCGGAACAGTCCGAGCAGTGAACGGAGTAAACCGGACTCCGATCTCGACTGTCGGGGGGACTAACCTCCTCTTTCTCCCCTTTCTTCCTCTCTGTGACTTGTGGTCTGCGAGGCTTGGGATATTCCAGGCAAAGGGCTCCAGCCTGAATCTGGGACCCATAAGGTACAGGGACCTTGAAGATGGCCTCCACCGTGTCCGCTTCCGTCCGCGGGCTCCCACTCTCAATGTGGGAGCCTCTTCTAGAAGTGACCAGCACTGGGCTGCATCTCCCTTCTTCATCGCCCTTGTTCTCTGGAGCACCACTATCGCCTGCTTCATCTCTTGTATCTGGCAGCTCCGTCTCCAGCGCCATGCTTAGGCTGGACGGCTGCCCTCTCTCCTTCTTTGAGTACGCCGTGTCCGTAGCTCGGACAATGGCCCTCTCCGCCTCTTCCTCCGGTTGCGACATGAGACACGCCGCTTCCTTTGGAAGGCAAAAAGTTTTGTTGTTGGGGGGGGGGGGGGGGGGGGGGGTTTCACAACTCATTTTTGTACCCACGAGAATGGAACGAAGGATTTGCACTACCGGGTGACGTCCATTCCGGTAGTGCGGCTACTTACTGTGGAGGTCGCCAGGTATCCACAGGTTTTAACGACTTCACTGTCGGGTGTTATAGAGTTTCCTTCTCACGGGCCGGCCAATTAAGGCAAGCCCTCCGCTCCGCAGTATCCAAGACATACCCCATTAACGCCACGACTGGGGTCGTTGAATTGGATCTGCAAGCTACGGAAGGAGAAGTGGCGTGGGCTTCTCCACAAGGGCCTTCGGTTAGGAAGGCCATTCCCCAACTGCAGCCAAAGCTGCCCCTCCCTTTAAACCCCACCCTCCCAAATCAGGTGGCTGTCTGACGCGCGCGCCCCCAAAGCAGTCCCAGCCAGGCCCAAATACCAAGTGTTTTCACGCCTGAAAATAGGGCCCAGCAGAGGCAGCCGCGGAGGAGCGCGCGCCCGACACCCACCCGATTTCCCAGTTCCCCCCAGTGTTTGGTTCGCGGGAGCTATTGCCCCTACCCACCGCGAGGCAGGCATTCCCCTATCCACCACCCGGGGACGCGCCACGTTGGAGTACACCTCTCCGCCCACTTAGACAACTAAGCAGGTCCGTGGCAACCTAACCTAACCTAACCTAACCAGGATCTCGGAAACGGCTCCAACGATTTCGATGAAATTTGGTATGTGGGGGTTTTCGGGGATGAAAAACTGATCTAGCTATGTTTCATTTTCAGAAAATAGCTTTTACTCGTGTTTTCCGGCTATTTTTGTTTGCATTAGAATATAAAGCTAAATTTCGCCGACTTCGAGCAGATCATAATGGCACATTAGAAATCGGGTGGTCGCGGATCCAGCCGACCTCGGTTCGATTCCACGTTTTTTTTCAAGATTTTAATTTTTTTTTAAGTTTATTTTTTATGAGAAAACGTCAAGTTTCTTCTTTTGTGAGAAAAAGTTACTTTTTTGTTAGAAAAAGTATTATAGGGAACGTGCAGTAACTATAGGCGGCAGCACTAATGCGACAGAAGAGACACTATGCGGACAGTAAAACAAACTTCAAGGTAAAACATTCAAATTGATAGCACCCTTATGGCACCAGTTGGCAGCACCGTCTATGTGCATGTCGGCGCGGAGTCATCCGGCCGTTGGAAATTGTCATCCGGAGGCTCAAACATCACCACTAAACCCGCACTTTTTAGTTTTTAATAAAACTTGCAAAAATAGTTTCGTTTTAGAAAGTGAAGAGAGTAATGGCGGCCGTCGCGAAAAAACAATAAACAATCGCACCGCATTTCCCGCCATCTCAAGACTGATCTCTGATTGGCGGAGAGCCGATTCCAAGTCAACATAGTGTTATCAAATGTTTAAAAAAATGAATTAGATAACTTTTATTGACAACTTCCGCTATCATGGCGCGAAGTAGTTTCCGGTTGAGCATCTGTCTTTTTAAGTGTTTAATATGATTTAAGCGATCATTAAATAATAAAAATATCTTTCATAATATGAATTAAAATTATTACATGACCAAAACCCTGAAATGTTAACAAATTCAAGAAAATAATATAAATAAGATTTAATTATGTTTGTACTGCGATAGACGCCAGCGCCATTTATTTTATCGTGGAGAAATGTGAAACTAGGGAGAAAGTTTTTAGTTAGTAAAAGGTTTTATAGATGGCGCCCATACGGCCATTCTGCAACCAGCGCGCTCTCTGCGCTGCTATTCATGTATCTCCAACTGGAAAATAAATAATATTAAATATAGACAAATAAAACAAAGTTCTTTGTTTAAGTTAAAATTTAATAAAACTATTTTTTCTTAGTAACCGAAGTGTTACAAAGTTACAACTTTTGTAATAAAATGAGCAAATTATAGTGAAATTAAATACATAGATCGAAAACGACCAGGTCGCGACGATCAAAGTAAAAGAACATATATCAATAATCATAACATAATGTAACGGATGTTAGTCCGTGACAGTTTATAGAGTTGTATCACACGTGGGTTTTTCCCAAATCAAGGAGCCATGGGAGGTAGAATAGTGCTATGTTATAGTTACTCGTTGTACGTAATTTGCTGTCGGTCAACTCAAAGCGAGCCAGTAAAGTAATGTTAGTCTGTTAGGAATCGTATTTGCTGCCAGATGTGGGTGGGTTCCCGCCATATTTTGTAAAGGCCGACTCTAAGTCTTTGTTTAGACTTTCTCCATTCCAAAGGGCCCTGAATTACTAGGTACTAAAACGTATTTTTAGACAATATCATAATATAACGAATTACTTTACGCGGGGGTCTGCAAACAATAAATGCGAACTTTTGCCAGAACTGTCTTTGTTGCAATGACCAGATGTGGCAAATAGCGGAATAGTTTATGTCCAGGGCCGGGGCGTGTTTTTAGGTTTATGATTCATTGTTTGCGCCAAAATAAAGTAACAATGGGATTTTGTGAAACTAGAAGGACAGCATGGGGATAATTTCATCCCAGTCGGAAGTCGTGTAACGTAAGGGAGTAGAGGGGGTCACGAGATGGTGAATAAAACTCCTGCGTCTTGGGGGTGCGGGGCTTTTTGAGGGAACGCTTGGAAGTGTCGGGCTGACGAGTACGCGCGCGGAGAGTTTTTCTGAGAAAGCGATTGTGAGTTCGGAGTGTTTGTGAAGTGCTTATCACGCGATCTCGGATCACGGAGTTTGCAACAGGCGGATTCACGGAGAGCATCCACGGAGTAGCGGCAGGCGCATTCTTGGAGTATAGCGGTCGAAGGCCCTATACTACAAAGGACGTGTAGTCTCAGCTAAGTCGAGTGTTTCTTAGCGACAATACTTTCATATGTTTTTTTTTTTTTTTTAGAAAACATTTCTAAAAATAACCTTAGCTTCGCGAACTCGTATGATTTCATACGTACCTTGAAGTTGCCCTTTTATAATCATTAATCATCATATCTTGTGATACGATTTTCTTGCAAATTTACGCGTATTGGTTTAAACATGATATTTGGTCTTTTAATTTAATTATATATCACTACACTATAAATTCTTAACTATATTTGGCCTGGGTCCATTTAACCACGTTCCCAGGATAATCAAACGTGGCCCAACGTAATTCAACTAACATAATTATTATATTATTGTTACTTAATTCCGATTTAACCTTTTAGGATATCTTTCTGCGAGAGACTACGGGGCGTAAGGTTAGACTCCGTTATTTATTCGTGTAGGGTCCAAATACTATTGTACGAGCCAGCAGCAGTTAATAACTTGTCGTCGAGTATTTATTCAATTTTTCGTGTTCTTTAGTCGTACTTCGTGAAGCAGAGCTGCGCTGAATTAGGTTTTGTGCTAAGAGTGAATGAGTGTCTGTGAAGTAATAACAATAGTTAGTTGTGAGTGACATTATTTTTATTGACGCTTAATTTGTTTAGTTAAGGTGTTACGGTAATCTCAGTGAAATAAAGGGGAGAGTGCACACATCTCATGCACTAATCAATTCTTCTTCACTCAACCCTGAGTTTTATTGAGGGTATTGTGTCACGTGTATCGCCGCTTCTTTGTTTTCTAGTTCGTGCCAACCTAGAGAACAAATAGGTCTAACCTTTACACTCTACAGGCACAAACATATACACTAAACAACATTACACGTGGGATTGGCCTAGGTATTCTGCCTTTGAGTCGTATGATCCTAGTAGTTCAGTGTCACAGCATACATTAGGTACACACCACACAATCAATCCTTAAATAAATTCATACACTAGCTAACACACCTGCATGAAGGTTACTTGGCTGAGATTAGCTCCTGGGTGGACTGGAGAGCAGCGCGTCAAATACTAGGGCTCATTTTAAGAGGCACACGTTGTCTGTCGACTAACCTGGGTCCTTTACATGCACTTAGGTACACAACCGAGCCCTGAGTCACTTGCGTGTTTATAATTTTCGCCAGTGTCTCTGGGGTAAGCGACCTTTTGACCCGTGACCGTAGAGCGTCGTGTGTGGAGACTGGTTTAAGCAATCCTTTGTAGGAGTTCACATATAAGGTGATTCTTATACGCATTCAAGTGGTATTCAGACTACCTCGCACCATTCATCAACAATCTCTAGTTCTCTGGCACGGGCAAACCCGCGGCAGCTTTCGAAGATAGGGAGCGTAAAATCAGCAAGCATGCAAGCGTAAACTTAGATTAAGGCGGCAAGCGTAAACTTAGATTAAGGCAGTAAGCGTAACTTCGTGGTGGTTGTATGTGGATTTGATTGCGAGTTCGTGTATGTGTGCGTGTATGGTTTTGTAGTTATAGCGTGACGGTTTGATAGAAGATATCTTTAGGGTATTAGGATTGATCTAACGGTTTTGTTGGGCACATGTGATCGGGGCAGTGGCCTTATAACGATCGGTGTGTGGGTCTAGGCTATTGAGGTGTGCTGGGAGGCCTATAGATATCCAAATTGGTTAGAATTCCCCCGTATGACTTTATGGTCTTATTCAAAAGGGTCCCTTTGTGTTCGGGTATTGCCTTTCAGGTACAACGTGGTTCAACAGTGAGCAGAGTCGGCGATTGATTGTTGCTATTTTTAAATTGACATAATCTTATAAAAACTTAAATCATTATAACTAGTACTTGACATTTTCTTAATTACGTTTTATATTTTACCAATCTTTATATTAAAACTAACACAACGTAAAACAGGGTCCTACGTAATTATAACTAGACGATCACAATTTTGTAGAGATGGCCAATTATTAAAGAGTTAGGTAGAATTAGACATGAACGACTTGCGTCGGTGCTTTTATTAGTTTCTGATAAGCCCCGGGTAAGACGGTTACAGTTGATGCCAGTGACTTCAGGATATTAAGTCATAAAAATTTGTACCATTTTGGTCCAAATACTTAATTAATAAATTTGGGTTACTACATGTTAGGTCATACCTTATTGGAATTATATCGTATGAGAAAATATTTACATTTAAGAATGTTCTTTAAGAATTTTAACTAGGTAGTCGTATAAGAAAATATATTAGATTTTTAACTAGTTTACTGTCTGGTATTTCGTGGATTTTATACGTAAAGTCTTGCCTGTTTGTGGGTTCGACCCCCACAATAACTTACGTGGATATGTTATAATGGGTTACGATTTCATTAAAATTATTTGTTAGGTTAAGATGAGAAGATAATTTGTTGTACACTAATAATAATCCCACACTCGTAGGTTCAATCCCTGCGATAATTTCATCAAATTTTCATGAGAAAGAAAGGTATCGATGGGGTTTAGTGATCACTAATTTAATCTAGGAACAACATTACGAGTAGAATTGAGTCGTTTTCACTCTCTGTGGGTTCGAATCCTGCGGTTATTTGTTTTTTTTTTTGGAAAGTTTCATAGAATTAACAGTTAACAAGAGTAACAGATTTAAGCATAAAGGCGAACTTATCCCTTAAAGGGATCTCTTCCAGTTAACCTGAAGTTATATTTTAGGGGCGTGAATTCAGTTAGTATGGTTAAATACCGGCTTATTGATTAGCGTTAAAATAGGTTTGGTGATCAATGTTATTCATGGGTTCGATTCCCGTGTACAATTTTTTTGTTTTGTGACTAGGCTATTAACCACAGATTTGTGGTAATTAGAAGAATAAAATCCTAACTACGGGTTCGATTCCCGTTTACATTTTGTCGTATTAGTGCTTGAGACCGGGATTTAATTTTTATAGGATAAACAAAACCTTTATTATTAAAATTGATTGAATACGGGGCGTATTCTTAGGCAAACAAATAAAAGGGACATGTGTTAATTTTAGGGATCCGTACCCAAGGGGTGAAGGCGGGACCCTGTTGCTGGGGCTTCGCTGTCTGTCTGTCCATCTGTCCGTCCGTGTGAGGTTGTATCTCATGAACCGTGATAGCTAGAGAGTTGAAATATTCACAGAATATTTAGTTGTATATTTACTTTAAAAATAAATAATTGAATAATAATGGAATAAATATTTAAGGGGGGCTCCCATACAACGGGAGTGAATTTTTTTTGCCGTTTTTATAGATGATGGCCCTTCGTGCGCGGGTCCGAATCGCACTTGGCCGGTTTTATTTTTCCTGCGGTTACAATAAGTAAGATCGCATTTCACTTTTAATTTTGTTTGGTAATTTTGAAATAGGACATATTGGATACTGATATTGGTGATGATAGTTTTCGTGGCTGTTAGGATCTTATAGTTACGTTTTTTTTTGTAAGGAATTTATTTTAGTATCTTTTAAGTCAATCTATTAAGACAGGGGTTATAAAAATTACGAAACCTTTCTGAGTTGTCAGAACGTAAACAGTGGGAGGCGTTAGATTTCTAGGTAGAGCGAGCAATGGATGTATGTGGTACCACGATGATAGCTTTGAAATAATTTGATTTTATAAGCGTATTAGAATATTTGCATTGAGTCATGATTTAGATTTAACTCTATGCTGTTTGTCTGGACCTGCCGAAGGTTTGGTCTAGGTTAATTTCAGGGAAGTGGAAAGGTTTTGATGATGATGGTTATGATGATGAACATGGTAATTTAAGGTATTAGCTCGATAAAGGTATTATAATAAGGAATGGAGCGTATCCGTTTGGTATAATTCTGTGTGAATCGTAGTTTTTTTTTAGGTGTGTATGGTATGTTTGTTGACAAATAGGGGTAATAATCAGTAATTAAATTTAGCACAGGGCAAATGCATAGTTTTAAATCAATCCAAATTTTACTTGGTTGATGTAGCGTCAATTAATAGAATTTTAGCTGTACTACGACTAGGAAGACTTTAACAGTACCAAGTAATGGATCTTGAATTAGATACGTGATAACGTAACCTGATGTACAAACAAAGATCTTAAGAACTTAACATATTATTATGTATGTATGATTTGGTTTGATTCTGACAGGGCAAAAGAAAACGGAGGTTATTATTGTTATAATTAGGATTAGTAAGCTCTAGAATTGCGCTATGTAATTCAAATGGCTGCCGTATGGTTTTGAAGCATTAAAGTATGTATTTATGTCCTAGTTTGGTAAGAGAAACTAGGGGATTGACATATTAAAATAAGTATGTATGTATGACTAGGTCCACTAACTCAAATACGCGAGGGCACCTTATCTCGAAACCTATGATGGTGCAGTTAGGTACTGTATCGCTAGCAGATAGTAAAAATATTAGTTCTAATTATATTCATAGGACGAAAGATTGGGGGGGTATGATTATAAGTGTAAGATTTGTAAGATAAGAGAAAAGTAACATTGCAATAAGTGTTTTTCATAATCCTATTTAAGATTCCTCAATATTTTTCATACTACGAATGCAAAATATCTTGTCATCTTCGGGGCGTCTGTAACGGATGTTAGTCCGTGACAGTTTATAGAGTTGTATCACACGTGGGTTTTTCCCAAATCAAGGAGCCATGGGAGGTAGAATAGTGCTATGTTATAGTTACTCGTTGTACGTAATTTGCTGTCGGTCAACTCAAAGCGAGCCAGTAAAGTAATGTTAGTCTGTTAGGAATCGTATTTGCTGCCAGATGTGGGTGGGTTCCCGCCATATTTTGTAAAGGCCGACTCTAAGTCTTTGTTTAGACTTTCTCCATTCCAAAGGGCCCTGAATTACTAGGTACTAAAACGTATTTTTAGACAATATCATAATATAACGAATTACTTTACGCGGGGGTCTGCAAACAATAAATGCGAACTTTTGCCAGAACTGTCTTTGTTGCAATGACCAGATGTGGCAAATAGCGGAATAGTTTATGTCCAGGGCCGGGGCGTGTTTTTAGGTTTATGATTCATTGTTTGCGCCAAAATAAAGTAACAATGGGATTTTGTGAAACTAGAAGGACAGCATGGGGATAATTTCATCCCAGTCGGAAGTCGTGTAACGTAAGGGAGTAGAGGGGGTCACGAGATGGTGAATAAAACTCCTGCGTCTTGGGGGTGCGGGGCTTTTTGAGGGAACGCTTGGAAGTGTCGGGCTGACGAGTACGCGCGCGGAGAGTTTTTCTGAGAAAGCGATTGTGAGTTCGGAGTGTTTGTGAAGTGCTTATCACGCGATCTCGGATCACGGAGTTTGCAACAGGCGGATTCACGGAGAGCATCCACGGAGTAGCGGCAGGCGCATTCTTGGAGTATAGCGGTCGAAGGCCCTATACTACAAAGGACGTGTAGTCTCAGCTAAGTCGAGTGTTTCTTAGCGACAATACTTTCATATGTTTTTTTTTTTTTTTTAGAAAACATTTCTAAAAATAACCTTAGCTTCGCGAACTCGTATGATTTCATACGTACCTTGAAGTTGCCCTTTTATAATCATTAATCATCATATCTTGTGATACGATTTTCTTGCAAATTTACGCGTATTGGTTTAAACATGATATTTGGTCTTTTAATTTAATTATATATCACTACACTATAAATTCTTAACTATATTTGGCCTGGGTCCATTTAACCACGTTCCCAGGATAATCAAACGTGGCCCAACGTAATTCAACTAACATAATTATTATATTATTGTTACTTAATTCCGATTTAACCTTTTAGGATATCTTTCTGCGAGAGACTACGGGGCGTAAGGTTAGACTCCGTTATTTATTCGTGTAGGGTCCAAATACTATTGTACGAGCCAGCAGCAGTTAATAACTTGTCGTCGAGTATTTATTCAATTTTTCGTGTTCTTTAGTCGTACTTCGTGAAGCAGAGCTGCGCTGAATTAGGTTTTGTGCTAAGAGTGAATGAGTGTCTGTGAAGTAATAACAATAGTTAGTTGTGAGTGACATTATTTTTATTGACGCTTAATTTGTTTAGTTAAGGTGTTACGGTAATCTCAGTGAAATAAAGGGGAGAGTGCACACATCTCATGCACTAATCAATTCTTCTTCACTCAACCCTGAGTTTTATTGAGGGTATTGTGTCACGTGTATCGCCGCTTCTTTGTTTTCTAGTTCGTGCCAACCTAGAGAACAAATAGGTCTAACCTTTACACTCTACAGGCACAAACATATACACTAAACAACATTACACGTGGGATTGGCCTAGGTATTCTGCCTTTGAGTCGTATGATCCTAGTAGTTCAGTGTCACAGCATACATTAGGTACACACCACACAATCAATCCTTAAATAAATTCATACACTAGCTAACACACCTGCATGAAGGTTACTTGGCTGAGATTAGCTCCTGGGTGGACTGGAGAGCAGCGCGTCAAATACTAGGGCTCATTTTAAGAGGCACACGTTGTCTGTCGACTAACCTGGGTCCTTTACATGCACTTAGGTACACAACCGAGCCCTGAGTCACTTGCGTGTTTATAATTTTCGCCAGTGTCTCTGGGGTAAGCGACCTTTTGACCCGTGACCGTAGAGCGTCGTGTGTGGAGACTGGTTTAAGCAATCCTTTGTAGGAGTTCACATATAAGGTGATTCTTATACGCATTCAAGTGGTATTCAGACTACCTCGCACCATTCATCAACAATCTCTAGTTCTCTGGCACGGGCAAACCCGCGGCAGCTTTCGAAGATAGGGAGCGTAAAATCAGCAAGCATGCAAGCGTAAACTTAGATTAAGGCGGCAAGCGTAAACTTAGATTAAGGCAGTAAGCGTAACTTCGTGGTGGTTGTATGTGGATTTGATTGCGAGTTCGTGTATGTGTGCGTGTATGGTTTTGTAGTTATAGCGTGACGGTTTGATAGAAGATATCTTTAGGGTATTAGGATTGATCTAACGGTTTTGTTGGGCACATGTGATCGGGGCAGTGGCCTTATAACGATCGGTGTGTGGGTCTAGGCTATTGAGGTGTGCTGGGAGGCCTATAGATATCCAAATTGGTTAGAATTCCCCCGTATGACTTTATGGTCTTATTCAAAAGGGTCCCTTTGTGTTCGGGTATTGCCTTTCAGGTACAACGTGGTTCAACAGTGAGCAGAGTCGGCGATTGATTGTTGCTATTTTTAAATTGACATAATCTTATAAAAACTTAAATCATTATAACTAGTACTTGACATTTTCTTAATTACGTTTTATATTTTACCAATCTTTATATTAAAACTAACACAACGTAAAACAGGGTCCTACGTAATTATAACTAGACGATCACAATTTTGTAGAGATGGCCAATTATTAAAGAGTTAGGTAGAATTAGACATGAACGACTTGCGTCGGTGCTTTTATTAGTTTCTGATAAGCCCCGGGTAAGACGGTTACAATAACAAAACAAATCAGTCAAACCACTCAAGCACATTGTAACAAAATTATAATGAGATCAATCACCCATCGGGATCTATTAAAACAACAATTTCCTTATGACAACAAACCCTGAGTGAGTTGAGTCAAAAAGGAAAAGACACGGATGCTCAATGTTTTGATGCATAACAGGTCTTAACTTTCAAGTTCACCATTGTCATCTTTAGAGGCATTATCATTATTACAGGCATCGTTTCGCATTACATCTGCATCTTCCTCAGTACTATCCCATACGGCATCATCAGTATCATCAAACGGATCAGCTAAGCCCAAAGGAGCTGGACGTAAAGAATCGTGGCTAGCAAATTTCTCAGAGCTACTGCGAAGATTTATGTGTTTTACTTTATACCTATCATTGGGAAGTACTTGAATGACTTCCATTGGTCCCTCATATTTAGGTCCTAATTTGGTAGTATGGCGTTCATGACGGTGCATCAATACAAAGTCACCCTGTTTAAATGGATGTATTTGGGCTTTCCCTTTATCAAATTTGGCTTTGTCGGTAATTGCTCGCTCGTCCATCCTTTCTTTTGACTGTAATCTTATTTGATCTATATTTTCGGAGGGTCGAATGTCATCTATTTCAAGCAATTTGATACCAGGAGGTGAGCATTTCCTACCTAACAATAATTCCATGGGAGTTTTCCCTGTTGCTTTTGAGACTGAACAATTTATAGCTAATTGTAGGTCACGTAAAGCAGCATGCCAGGGTTTAGTAGCTTCGACCACAGACATGCTGTCTTTAATAACTTTCATAATGCGTTCAACCTGCCCGTTAGCTCGACTAGCTCCCTTTGCGACAACGTGATGTTCAATACCATTGTTAGCACAAAAAGCCTTAAATTCACAGGAAGTCATACTTTTGTCTTGATCAGTGATTAAACGAGTTGGTGTGCCAAAAACGGATATGAACTCATGAAATGATTTAATTGCAGTGTCAGAAGTACGATCATTTGTGTAAACCATGTAAACATATTTTGTGAACCCATCTATGTAAACAAAAGCGTACTCTGCAGCTTTTCTTACACCATTCATTCGCCCTGTGATATCTGCATGAATTGTGTGAAATGGAATTGGAGTTTTATCTATTGGATGTAATGATATCTGCCTCGAGCCAGAAGGGCCTTTTCTCACGCGACAGCAAACGCAGTTTTCTACAAATTTTCGTATAGCTTTAGTCATCTTAGGAAACCAGTACTGCTCTCTAATTTTGCCTACAACTTTTTCCCAACTTAAATGCATAAGATTGTCGTGGTAATGCGATATTAGACTCCATCTATAGGACCTAGGGACTATAATGAGTTGGTGCGTTTTTCCCTCTATTTGCACTTTTCGCCTGAGAAGCTTGTCTTGCAAAATGACGTAAGTATCGGAAATGGTTTTTGGTACGGAATCGCCTTTTAAATCCGAGACTATTTTTTGTAAATCTGGGTCTCTCTTTTGTTCAACTAAAAGCCAATTCTTATCAAGACTAGTAAAGTTTATATTTTGAGAAAGGCTTCGGCTAGAATCTAATGAGACCATTGCTTGGGCAGTAACTGTTGGATTACGACTAAAATAGTCAGCATGAGCTAATCTATCACCTCTTCGGTACTCTATGTCAAAATCAAAGCTCTGGAGGTATGCCCACCATCTGTGGACCCGAGGTGATAACTCACGCTTGTGACTGGAAGTCTTAAGCGAGTTGCAGTCCGTTACAACTTTAAATTTTCGGCCATACAGAAAATGGCGAAAGTTCTTTATGGCTTTTACTACTGCTAAGGTTTCCAGTTCATAAGAGTGGTATCGACTCTCTGTGTCAGTTGTTCGCATGCTAAAATATGCTACTACAAATGGGTTACCATCTTTACGTTGTATAAGCACAGCGCCATACAAAATACAAATACAAATACAAATACAAATAGTTTATTTCCAAAAAATGACAATAAAACACAGTTACATGTTTACTGAACCCCACACTAGGCATAGCCTGTCCCGTGGGGTAAATGTTACGGTTTACAAAAATAATACATTACATTAGCGGCTATTTGCAACCATATTTAAGGAACAGAAAGAATAAAAGAATAAAATAAAACAAAACGGACATAAACCAATATAACTGAAATAAATTCTTAAAGCCTCTTAAAGCCTTAATAATTAAGGCGAAACATAAATAACTAAAAACAAAATTATAATTATATTCTTAATTGTGTGTCAACAAGTTGTCTATGTGAGGGCGAATATTGTGTGTCTGTGTGCGTGTGTGTGTGTGTGTGTATGTGTGTGGTGTATGTGTGTGTGTTTTTAATATGTTATCTTAATAAAGTTTTCCGTGTCTGAATAGGATAAGTTCATCATGTTAATTATTAAAAGCTTTTTTGCTTCGAAGACTGAGTATTCTTTAAAATTATATAGTCTTATAAGTCTGTTGTAGATTAGGGGGTGCAAAAAGACTGAGAATCGATGTGCAAACTGGGTTTTGACAGCTGTTATAGGAATTTTAAATATTCTTTTTTTGAGCAAGCTATTGTAGTTCGGTGAGTTGAGAATCCCTTTGTGTACCGACAAAGCAACCCTTAAAAGGTAGAGTTTCCGAACACTGAGTACTTGAGCGTCCCTGTATAAGTCCTTCGTAGGATACCTCATTGGTCTCTTCAGAGCTACTTTTAGCACCGCTCTTTGCGCCCTTTCTAACTTTAGAAGGATAGGCGAGGTTGTACCTCCCCAAGCAAGAATACAGTAACGAACTATTGATTGTCCAAGAGCCATATAAATAGTTTTTAGCAGAGAGAAATCAGCTGACTCCCTTAGCATCTTCATGGTGTGTATCAGCTTTCGGACCCTACCCGATACCGCCGCTATATGCTGCCTGAAGTTTAGCTTATCGTCTATTACAATTCCAAGATACTTTATAGAATCCGTTCTTGTCATGCAGTCGCACATACAATTTTGATCTGAGAAATTAGGGCAATTACGGTTGTGGACTTTAAGTTCCCGCTGTAGTTTTGGCGAAGAGGCCAATGTCTTATGGAAACATAGAAATTTCGTTTTTGTTGTGTTTAAGGTCAGAAGATTCTGCTTTAGCCAATTTGACACCAGTGACATACCATGCTCAACAAGATCATAAACATTTTCCCAGGAGTACCCGTGGAAAACGATTGCAGTATCATCGGCGTAACACAGTAGTTCAGCATTCTCTAGTGGGATGAGTGCAATATCATTTATATATAAGAGAAAAAGTGTAGGACCTAAAATGCTGCCCTGTGGCACGCCAAATGAAACTGCCCTCAAATCACTGAGTTTATCCCCAATTTTGACACACTGGCTTCTTCCGGTTAAGTAACTAGTAAGCCATTTAAGGGCAGTACCTCTAAACCCGTATGCCTCTAGTTTCCTCAGTAGGATGGGGATAGACACCGTGTCGAAGGCTTTTGCCAAGTCCAGGAAAACTCCGACACAAGCCCTGCCATCATCCAAATGTGAAGAAACAATTTTTGTGAGAAGAGTAACGGCATCTTCGGTCGATTTCCCATTTCTGAAGCCAAACTGGCGATCCGTCAGGATGGCATTGGATTCGAGGTAAGTAACTATCCTTTTATTAACAATTCGCTCTAGCAGTTTTGAGAAACATCCTAATAGTGATATAGGCCGGTAGTTGTTAGGTTCATTTTTGTCATTTCCTTTATGAATCGGTACTATTGCTGATATTTTCCAGGCCCTGGGAAATATACCACTTTCTATGCTTAGGTTAAAGATCACTGCAAGTGGTTCAGCAATTTCGGAAGCTATGGCTTTCAGAATTTTATTATTGATGTTATCAAGTCCTGGAGAACTATCTGGATCTAATTTTTGAATCAAGCTCAGAACCTCATTTTTGTCTGTAGGAGAGATGAATATGGAGCTCATTTTAGATGGTTTTACTCTTACTTTAGCTGCCAGGGACTCTTGTGTTTCATTTCCCATCGTTAGGATTTTACTGGCTAGATTCTGGCCTACAGAAGCAAAATATTCATTGCATACATTCAAGGACTCCTTCTCAGTACTCTTTATATTTGTTAGATTTTGCGCAGTAGATGCAGTGGGATTTCTATGTGTAATTTTATTAATGCATTTCCACAGTTTTTTTGGCGACTTTTCGTGGGCAGAGAGTTCTTTTTTCTCGTACTCAGCTTTTTGATTTCTTAGAAGATTAATAAAGAAGTTTCGATATCTTGTATAAATAAGTTTTTTAGTTTCGTCGTTTGGAAACTGCCGCGAGATTCTGTGTAACTTGTCTCTCTGTTTTGAACACCTTATTAGCCCAGGAGTCATCCAAGGTTGGATGCAGAATTTAGAACGGCTAACTTGAACTATTTTAGAGTTTTTAGAGATCGCTTCTGAGACAGTGGTTGAAAAAACAGTCGCGGCATCATCCACATTCTTTGCTCGCGTAAGAGGGGACCAGTCAACAGATTCAAGATCTTTGCTAAGACCATCGTAACTAACTTTTAATATTGATCTCTTTTGAATCGCGTTCTTATGACGTTCCGTTACGATGCCGATCATAATTAAATCATGATCGGTGAGATCAGTCGAGCAGACAATCGATTCAGCGCAAAAGATACTTGGTATAAAGATATGATCAATGCAGGTTTTGCTGTGTGTTGGTTTGTTTACAGTGGATAGTAACCCATGCGAAGCAAGCAAATCTAGGTATTTTGATACCTGATCATCATCTGCTGCTGATTCCAAAATGTTGATATTCATATCACCTGCCATTATGAGACAGGACTTACGGCAGATGGTGTTTAGAAAGTGATCCAGTGAAAAACAAAAATTGTCAACGTTAGAAAAGGACGGGGACCGGTAAAAAGCCAAAACTGTAGAAACACTTGGAATATCTATGACTAAACAGTTTGCATCAGCTATATCTGGCTCTGAGACATTTGGTGACCATTTGTTATTCACATAAGCGATAACCCCACCTGATTTGTTTATGTACTTATGTGTCCTAAACGATGTGTATCCATTTATTTGTTTAACCGTGGAGTATTCGTTAATCCAACATTCGCTGAGAATAATAATATCATAATTTATGTTTAATCGAGCAAAAATCAGTAAGAAATTGTCGAAATTTCGTTGTATACTTCTTATATTTATTTGAAGAAGTTTAAATGAATACTTGGAGATAATGGGACTACACTCTTCGGGAGTGGAGATAGTATGGCATTCAACATTGAAAGAATTGTCGATTTTAGTCATTAGCTCCAATGCTGCCATTTATGATTGAAATATATATATAAAATAAATAGTTCTATTCTAAAACGGTAATGCCTCCACGTGTAATAAGCGTCCCATATGCGTAATAAATAATGAAACAGATTTTCATATAGTTTAGAGCACGTTGTATGTATTAAGTAGTTTATTCTGTAAGTGTGTGTATGTGTATGTAAATTCGTTGGTAATGTATATATTGAGAATTTATGGAGTGTGTGAGTAATATATTTCGCAATGCTGTACAAAAGAAGTAGAGGCCTGATGGTTAGACACTGTTGACACAATAATTGTAAAAAACTTGAGACAAAATAAAGTGAGATATACAATATCTTATTTAGAAAGGTGTTCATTACATTATCCTGAAAATTTCTGAAGGTCTTCGTAGGATCGGATCTGAAGGGCCGGGCTTCCATCTTTACCTTCGTGCTTTCTAATGTAGATGTTTCCTCTGCGAGTCCAGCAGTATTTATAGCCGTGTTCTTTAATCCATGTTCGTGTGTCACGAAATAAACGTCTGCCTTCACTGGTCAAGCGCTCATTCACAAATACTTTCGTCATAGGACCCGTTGGGACGATGTCTTTACTGCTGAGCGTTGAGCGTCGAATTTTCGCCTGTCTCATGAAGTCCTCACGTTTCGCCCGTCTCACAAAGGAAACTACTAAGGGTCGTGGTTGATCGCTTTTGTCTCCGATGCGTCGCGGGCCCGCGCGGGACACAAAGTTTACATCATCCTCCTCGAGATTCATCCCTAACTTCGAGGCTGTCGTTAGGACTATGTGGTATGGATTCTCATTTGGAGTTTCAGGGAGGCCCATTATTTCTAATTCAGAACTTAAAGACTGCTGTGCCTGTTGGTTTAGTTGTTTTTGGAGGTCTACAACCTGAGTCTTGAGAAAGGCGTTCTCCTTGTCCTTTTCTTCTAGCTTTTGAAGACGCGTATCATAATCTATGATTTTATTGGATAAGGTCTCGAAGCGGCTGGTGAAATCGGATTGTAACTTAGCCATGTCGGCGCGCAGCATACGAATTTCCAGAATCAACGATTTCATATCCTCCGGCGGATTTTGTGTCGTATCTTGCGGTGGGTTTTTCTTTAAATTAGTTTTTCGGAAGGTAACATTAGATGACCGAACTGGGGTGTGTGAATTGTCACCACCCGCTCTGGAGCGCGCCTGACAGTCCGGGCATATCCACGTTTTCATTTGCTCAGGGTTGAAGTGTAATGCATTTCCACAAACTAAATGGCACACCTTTCCGCAATTTAGTACTGAACAGGCAATACATTGCTCGTCCTGTATCGGCAGAATGCAGCCAGAGCAAATCATGCTGGACCTCGTACCAAGTATTCCCAAGCGATACCTAAACGACACAGCGCGCGGCTTCGACGAGTCTCGTCTCGTGGTAGCGGGGCGAAGCGAGCGAGCGACGACTCACGATGCGCGGCGCCGCCTGCTCGCGTTCGATGTTCAAATAATCAACGCTTTTAGCGAAAATTAATATCGAGATTGTACTTCGGGCACACACTTTTCATTAAATTTAAGATTATCACTAGAAAGCTAACGGATTGTACTTTATGTAGGTGTAAATATCTATAAGAAAACTAAGGAATTTACAACTAAAACCGAATATTGAATACGGAGCAATTTAATACGGTGTTGCTGCATAGCCGCTTCGCGCGCAACTCAAACCCGATTACACTTGCGTCCGTGTGAAGTTCTGTAGGTAGATCTGGGTCATATATAGTGAGTAAAGGAGAAGACGTCAATCTGTCAATAACTTCTTTCCTAGCCTTTTCGTGGCGATCAGTCCAAGACCAATTTACGCCAGTTTTGGTAAGTTCGTAAAGAGGCGCCATTATCGTTGAAAAATTAGGGACGAATTTTCTGAAATATCCAGCAAGGCCATTAAACTGACGCACTTCTTTGACAGATTTTGGTACAGGAGAATCTACTAAAGCTTGTATTTTCCGCGGGCTAGGTCGGACAGTCCCGTTTTCAATTATGTTCCCCAAATACTCAATGGATGTCTTTAAAAAGGAACATTTTTTGACATTTAAAGAAAAACCAGCATCTGTAAGTTTTCTCAGAACTAATTTTAAGTTGTTTAAGCCCTCTTCTATAGTTTCAGAAATAACACAAACGTCATCAAGATAAATTAAAGCAATATTATCCTTAAGGTCACCTAAAGCTTTATTAATTGCACGCTGGTATACAGACGGAGCATTGCAAAGGCCAAAAGGAACGCGCAAAAACTCATACTGTCCGTCTGGAGTAACAAAAGCAGTTTTTTCAATGGAGTCGTCTGAAATGGGCAGTTGATGAAAGCCAGCTGCCATATCTAAGCATGAAAAATAGCGAGCTTTACCTAACTTATCTATCTGATCTGATATTAGTGGCAAAGGGTAGTGGTCTCTAACAGTGTTGGCATTGAGTTCACGATAATCAACACAAAGACGATCTGTGCCATCTCTTTTCTTTACCAGCAACATAGGACTACTGAAAGGAGAGCAGCTGTCACGAATGATGCCATTTTCTTTGAGGTCATTAATCATTTCTTTAACCTTTTCTCTTTCAGTTGGTGCAAGACGATATGGCCGACGTTGAACAATCTTATCAGGATTTTTTAATCGGATATTATAGTAAACCCATCATCTTCCCGCCGTTCTACTCGCCGTCGCCGTCCGCCCGGCCGTTATTTGAATTAGGCGCGAAACTCTTAACGGGCGCATTTCCTAGAAATGGCAGTCGTGAGAAGCGTTGCTCAAGCGCTGCCCGCCCCGCGCCCGCCAAAATCAGTTAGCGCGTGACCTCCGAAAGAGACCGAGCTCGCTCCGCGGTATTGTTTCCTTTCTCCGATCTCTGTTATTATCTCTGTGTTACTGTATCTTATTCTCAACAACAAACTTAAGTGTTCTTATATTTTAATCTTACTTATGTGTGAATGTGTGTGTTGTGCGGACTGACGCAAATTAAACTTTTATTCCCAAATCTGCTTTTCATTCGCGTTCACAATAAATGGCGTCCCAACTGCTGGCCCGAAAGCCCACGTTTTAGTACATTACTACATTCTACAGTGACTAAAAGTGTTCGTTCGTGAAGTGAAATTACACGTAGATACTCAGTGATCAGTAACAATGCCGCGTAAACGACAATCTTTTGACGGCGCGTCGCCGCCCGCGCCGAACAACGTCGTGACGATGTCACAAGAAAATTTCGCTTCTCTCTTGTCTACTATACAACAGACACAAGCAGAGTTATGTGACCGCGTGTTCGAGCGCCTCGGCCAGCTGCCGCTGACCGCGCAGAGCCCCCCCGCCCCGCGGCCGTTCTCGCCGCTGAGTCCTTCGGCGGGCGAGGCTCTCGCGCCGTCCGGCACCTTCGCGACGTGCACGGCGAGATTCGCAGGACAGGGAGACATCGAAGCTTTTATTGATGCCGTGGTATCCTACAAGAAAGCGGCAAACGTCCCTGATGAAAGGGCAGTCAAAGGCATGTCGATGTTATTAGTTGGTGAGGCCGCGACCTGGTGGCAGAGTGTCCGCGCAGAGATATCCTCCTGGGAAGAGGCGTTGACGTACCTGCGCGACGCTTACGGAGACCGCCGCTCGGAGTCCCATATTTATAGAGAGCTATTCAGCACGGAACAGCGTGAAGATGAGAACACCGATTTATTTATCGCACGAAGCCGAGCCCTCCTCACCAAACTTCCCCCTAAAGACTTATCGTTAAAGGTGCAACTCGACATGATATTCAGTGTGATGCACCCGAGAATAACAAAATATTTACGTCGAGACGAATTCCATACGTTCAAAGATTTACTTAAGAAAACCCATGTCATTGAGGACAAAATTCGCGACGAAAAGAGCCACCGTAAAACTGTGGAGGCGCAGAATAAGGCCGTGGATGCACGGAATAAGGCCGCAGTGAACTACGCGCAACCTGCATCGACGCGCAGCCCTGCGAGCGCGCGCGCGCACGCCTTTATTACTAATACATCTACTACGCGCGCGTTGCACGCGCACGCCACCTCGCCGCCGCCGCAGCCCGAGCGCGCCGCGCCGGCCGTGCGCGCGCCGCCGCCGCCGGCCGCCGCGCCGCCGCCCGCGCGCCAGGCGCCCCACGCGCCCGTGTTCCCGCCACCACCACCATCACCGACCTACGAGTACCACGACGGCGTGCCCAGCCGGCAGCGCCCCTTTTGCGTGTACTGCAAACGGTATGGACATCTGCGCGACCAGTGCCGTAAGTTGGCTGAACGGGGTGAGTCCACAAACATTAATAATATCGATTCAGTGCCGATATCGTGTTATCAGTGCGGTTCTAAAAATGTTTCTCGCGAAAACTGTCCGAAGTGTAACGAAAACCAGTGTTTTTATAGTTTAGACATGTCGGACAATAATAATCTTAGATATAATAAGTATAATACATTGCCCACGCCCGGTGGTACGCCTATGGGACAAAATGAGAATTATTATTGTAATACTTCCTATACCGATTATAGTCGTAGTCTACAATCCACAAGACAAAATAATAATGTTGATTGTAAGAGTTCGAATTATGTAGAATCGAGACAAAGTAATTTTCATTTGGGTAGTCTAGAATGTACAAGACAAAATAATTTTTATTGTAAAAATTCGGATAGTCTGGAATCCACACGACAAAATAAATTTAATTGTAAAAATTCGGATAGTCTAGAATCCACACGACAAAATATTTTTTATTGTGTAAATTCGGATAGTATAGAATCCACGCAGCAAAATTGTTTGTGTCATCAAAATGTTTCAAGTTGTCGTGTTGAAAATATTTGTACTGCGCACGCTACCGGTCCGAGCTCGTGTCATTTTCAAAATCGCATATTACGACCAATTTTCGATATTGAAATTTTGGGTTCGCGGGGCACAGCGCTTATTGATACCGGTGCTAAACAGTGTATTGCGGGTCACACTTTACATATGCTCCTCCTCCGTAAGGGTCACTCTCTTGAACCAGCGCGACGGCTAATAAAGCTTGCTGATGGACACCCGCGTGAGATTGACGTGCTAATTACCACTCTTGACGTTAATTTAGAAGGTAAAGTGATAAGGACCCAATTTTTAGTATTTCCGGAAGCAAGAGAAAATGAAACATTACTCGGGATCGATTTCTTAGTTGCCGCTCAAGTCGCTATTGATTTTTCACGTGGGTCGTGGCATTTTGTCGACGGCAATGACGGCCAGGAACGCCAGCTGCGACGTGAACAGGAGAGGCGTGTACTTTCTTGTGCTGCTGCTGATGTCCTTAGGAGTGATGAAGGTTCGCTGCTAAATCCACGTGATAGGGAAGTTCTCGCGCAAATCCTAGTAGACAATACAGATGTCTTTCGTCCAGGGGGAGCGCCTACACCATACGCCGAACACTGTATCGATACAGGTGACCATCATCCCGTGTCCGTGCCGCCATACCGCATGACTCCCGCTAAAAAAGAGCTTATGCGACAAGAAATCGACAAGATGCTCAAAGAAGATGTCATCGAAGAGTGCGAATCTGCTTGGTGCTCGCCGGCACTCTTGGTGCCGAAACCTAATGGAGACGTGAGGTTTTGCGTAGATTACAGGCGTCTTAACAGCATAACCAAGTCAGATCACTATCCAATGCCTCTTATTGATGAGCTGCTGCAATCCACAAAGAGGAACTGCTTTATGAGCACCTTGGACCTCAGATCAGGTTACTGGCAAGTGAGTGTTCGTGAGCAAGACCGCGACAAAACGGCATTTATTAGTCCCTTCGGAACATACCGTTTCAACCGAATGCCGTTTGGCTTGAAGAACGCCCCAGCGACTTTTCAGCGCCTGATAGACCGCTTACGTTCTTGCTCATCCTTGTCCAACGTAACCCTCCTCGCGTATCTTGATGATCTTCTCATCATTTCCGAAGGATTCGAGCAACACCTGCAAGACCTGCAAGCTGTATTCAGCCGCCTTCGAGAATACAACCTTTGTGTGAACCGGGATAAATGTGTCTTCGCCAGAGAGAGTGTGAAATACCTGGGGCACATCGTTACGCAACAAGGCGTTTCACCGGATCCAGACAAAGTACAGGCTGTATTACAGATGAAAGAGCCCAATCACTTAAAGCATCTTCGTATTTTTCTACAAACCTGTTCCTGGTTTAGGAAGTTTATTCCTGGGTTCTCCCAAGTGGCAGAACCCCTCACCCGACTAACCAGGAAAGACCAGACTTGGACGTGGGGTCCAGCTCAAATAACTGCGTTTAAAGAGCTGAAGCAGTTGTTGACCACCGCGCCAATCTTGGTTCAAGCTGATTTTCTCCGACCCTTCGTTCTACGAACCGATGCGAGTAACTACGCTCTTGGAGCAGTTCTCCTGCAGGGGGAGGGTACGGAAGAGCGGCCTATCGAATATGCTAGCCGTTTATTGAACTCCGCTGAGAGGAATTACTCCACTACGGAGCGTGAAGCACTTGCCGTAGTGTGGGCTGTCGAGCGATTTAGATGCTACTTGGATGGACACCCAGTAGTCATTGGCAGCGACCACCAACCGCTCCGCTGGCTGTTGACGCTTAAGTCCCCTACAGGCCGACTGGTTAGGTGGGCATTAAAGCTCCAGTCATTTGATATTCAATTTCAGTACACCCCCGGAAAAGCTAACGTAGTAGCTGACACCCTGAGTAGACCAATCTGTTCCGAGGATTCTCGCGAGAACTGCGGTATCTGCTCAGTGATAGTGGACCTGCCTAAGAAGGATCCTTCAGAGCTACGACATGAACAGCTTGTTGACCCCGAGGTGGAGAAGATAATTAAAGAAGTTGAAGGTACTGACGAAGTGGCAACTCGACGATGGACGGAGCGTGGTTACCTGATGGACCAAGGAGTACTCTACCGATATAATCCGGATTCTGATAGTGAGACTCCCCAGCTCGTCATTCCCATTAGTCTCAGGGCAGAGATCCTGAAAGAATGTCACGACTCACCAATGGCAGGACACCCTGGTATTGATCGTACCTATCAAAAAATAGCTCAGCTATACTATTTTACAGGTATGCGGAGAATAATCATGGATTATGTCAAAGCCTGCATACACTGTCAGCGCTACAAAGCTACAAATGCCAAACCACCAGGTCTTCTGCAAACACCAGTTATGAATCAGCGTACTGAAGTGTTGGCTATGGATTTATTCGGCCCATTGCCAACTGGAGACCAAGGGTAGTGATGGATCCCCTCCTAAACCTATCGTTTCAAAACGAAACCGTGGACGTCCAGCTAAGGCTGATGGGGTGCTAGACCAGGAGCGAGGGCGCTCTCCTAGTCTAGAGGGGGAGTATATAGTAAACCCATCATCTTCCCGCCGTTCTACTCGCCGTCGCCGTCCGCCCGGCCGTTATTTGAATTAGGCGCGAAACTCTTAACGGGCGCATTTCCTAGAAATGGCAGTCGTGAGAAGCGTTGCTCAAGCGCTGCCCGCCCCGCGCCCGCCAAAATCAGTTAGCGCGTGACCTCCGAAAGAGACCGAGCTCGCTCCGCGGTATTGTTTCCTTTCTCCGATCTCTGTTATTATCTCTGTGTTACTGTATCTTATTCTCAACAACAAACTTAAGTGTTCTTATATTTTAATCTTACTTATGTGTGAATGTGTGTGTTGTGCGGACTGACGCAAATTAAACTTTTATTCCCAAATCTGCTTTTCATTCGCGTTCACAATAATATGCAATTCACCAGTGTTAACGGTGGATACTGAGTTCCCTGATGTGAAAGATTGTTCATAGTCTGCAATTATTTGGTTTAATGACTCGAGATGTTTGGGGTGCTCTATATCCGTATCCAATTTCATGACCTCTCTTATAAGGGTATTGATAACATTAGGGGTATTAATAACAGCATACCGCTCTATGGTGATTTTATCTCCAGATAAGGTAACAGTAAGCCCGGGGACCTGTAAAATATCTGCACCTATGATGACATTGTATTGAACATCGCTATCATTGACAACATAAAATTGTATTTCAACAAAAACTTCATTGATCTTTACTGGTGTGATAATACTCTGCCTCGATACAACAGGTGACTGACCAATACCACGAAATGCAACATTTACCTCACTCCGTTTGCCAGGTATTGACCTAGCCACTTGCTCTTGCATCAAAGAACAGTCTGCTCCGCTATCAAATAAACATCTGTAACTGGTGTTGTTGATACACACATCAATCACACACCGCCCAACGTCTTGGCAATAATTAATACGCTTGTTATTATTATTTATCACATTTGACTTATTTTTTTCATCATTTTGCCGTTTAAAACAATTTGTTACAGAATGACCCTTCCTATGACAGTAGGTACAATCAGTATATTGAGACTTTGAAGCGGTTGAAACAGTTTGATTATTATTGCTAAATTTATCTAAGCAATCACGAGAATAATGTCCGGTTTTATTACAAGCGAAACAAGTTATTCTACTTAAGTCTGCACTTTGCATAGGTTTAACACTTGAGTCACTTCGCAGTTTCTTTGAATGAATTGGCAAAGGTCCATCATGCCTGCGTTTACGATAAGTTTTTAACGTAATTATCAAACTGGGTAAATCGTTTGGTGTATTGCGCAACAGTTCGGCACGAATAAAATCAGGAAAAATACCTGTTATGATGGCCTCTACCACCTCAGAATCCGAAGCTTCGGGTCTTATCCTCTTGAATAACGTCCATGCTGAAGTCGCGTACTCGGCGTAGCTGCTAGCTTGATCAGATGTGTAGTTTCGCCACTTCAGAACATCATCTGCGTAACGAAACTCGGAACCAAAATGCTTTATTAAATCTTCTTTAATTTCATCCCACGTCGTAGAGTGAAGCGACCATGTATCAGCCCATGTTTTAGCTCGGCCCCTTAATTGCAAAATGGCTTTCATGCGCGCCTCATGCGGTGAAACGTTTAGGTCCTTAATTGTGTTATCGACATGAGCACACCAGTCGCGAATATCATGCGATCGTTCATCAGGATCGAAAGGCGACAAATAGAAATCATTCAGCTTTCTGTTTGGTTTGCAATTAGTGAAGGCAGCCGCAATAGCACTCGCCGTGGCTTCCTTTGTCAGGTTGGTAACAATAGAAAGAACCTGATCCATGGTAAAATTTGGTGTTGTAGAATTATGTTTCAGTCCATGCGTCACATTCACATTAGCACTGTCTTGATTTTGGGGATGTGATCCCACCGCTGCTGTCGGCGCGGAGTCATCCGGCCGTTGGAAATTGTCATCCGGAGGCTCAAACATCACCACTAAACCCGCACTTTTTAGTTTTTAATAAAACTTGCAAAAATAGTTAGTTTCGTTTTAGAAAGTGAAGAGAGTAATGGCGGCCGTCGCGAAAAAACAATAAACAATCGCACCGCATTTCCCGCCATCTCAAGACTGATCTCTGATTGGCGGAGAGCCGATTCCAAGTCAACATAGTGTTATCAAATGTTTAAAAAAATGAATTAGATAACTTTTATTGACAACATCCGCTATCATGGCGCGAAGTAGTTTCCGGTTGAGCATCTGTCTTTTTAAGTGTTTAATATGATTTAAGCGATCATTAAATAATAAAAATATCTTTCATAATATGAATTAAAATTATTACATGACCAAAACCCTGAAATGTTAACAAATTCAAGAAAATAATATAAATAAGATTTAATTATGTTTGTACTGCGATAGACGCCAGCGCCATTTATTTTATCGTGGAGAAATGTGAAACTAGGGAGAAAGTTTTTAGTTAGTAAAAGGTTTTATAGATGGCGCCCATATGCACGTTCCCTATTTGTCAAATGTGTGTGTTCTTGTCAAATATCTTGAAAACGGTGCATCCTACGGCAAAATCAATGAAATTTTCATCCCCCCTTTAATGCCCCCGCGCTCCCTCCCCCGCATCCCCCCCCTCTCACCCCCCCCCCCCCACCCCTCCAGTGTATATAATCAGCATCTCGGAAACGGTTCCAACGATTTCGATGAAATTTGGTATTTGGGGGTTTTCGGGGATGAAAAATTGATCTAATCTGATCTCTGGGAAAACGCTTGGTACCGAGTTTCTGCCCGAGCAGAGCTAAAGCATTATTAAAGTTCGTAACTTTGCCCACCCACCACGTCCAAAGTTTCTGAGACGCGTGGGATTTGAGTTTTGTGTATTGTGCGGGCACCTTGGGGGACCCGATTCTATCTTTAAAATAATTTTAAGACTTGTTTTTCTCAGGAAAAATTATTCCTTGTGATCTTTATTGTGTGTCCTATGCGCCTTTCTTTTCTTTATTTTTGTATATTTTTTTCATATTTTTCTGGCCATCGGTTCAGGAGTTATTAATTTTCCTCTAAATTTTGCTCTAAATTCTAAATTAGTTGTGTAACGCAGGCACGGCCGAGTGGGGAGCAGCTGCGGGGAGGTCCTTGCGGAGAGTAGAACACCGGTGATAGTTTTGTGTGGTTTTAATTTAAGTAAAACAGTGCTTGCCCTTAACACAGGGACTTATTTTAGTAAACAAAAAAACAGGGTAATGCAGCCCGAGGAAGCGACCGCTGTAGGCGATGCGACAACCCGTGCACACAACTGTAGAGGTTGATAATCTTGGCCCGTTACCGTCCTAACGAATTAGAAACAGCACCGTGCACACGAGGATATACAATCTCACCTGTTGGTAATAGTGATTCCCATAACATAAACTACGTTACTGATTTATGTTTTCTCGTTCGATCGAGCGTTAGCGCGATCTAACTTGCTTGCAACGCCATCTAGGGCAGGTTTTGTAAACTGCGATGTTTATTGTGGAGTTTGTTATGACGCCGCTGCAGCACAATCGTTAGCGTGTTCTGGCTTACGTACAGCGCCATCTAGCGGGATCTTTTATAAATTACGTCATGCTACAGTTGTTTTTAATTATTTCTGATCACGGGACCTACCTTAGGAAGGGTATCTTATCCGACCGAAGCTGTCACGCGGGTTAGAAATCATTGAAATTGACGAAGTTTGACTTTTTCGGCCATTTTGTTTTTTGATACCAGGTTTTATTTTGTGTTTTACTCCTGAACCCCTGGCCGTAGAAATCTGGGAAAACTTTTCCTAGCTCTTGTTTTTCGGCCTCTATCTGCTCCCATCAAAATTTTTCAATTTCGGCGCATAGGTATTTTTTGTCCTGGAAACACTTTAGGGAGCAAGAGGGGGTGAGGGGAGTACGTACCTGTGGAGAAAGTCCGAGCTCTCTCCGACGTCTAGTTCCTGAGTTATCAGCTCCTAAAGTTGGAGTTTGACAGCTCGACGGCCATTTTGGACTTCTTCCAGCCGTCATAACTTGGGAACCGGAGGTCGTAGCGACTTACGGTTTTCTTCGTTGGACTCGGGGGCCTTAGTTTGCCCACCCCTCTAAGTTTCAGGTCTTTTCAGGCCCTGAAAAATCTGACTCCCGGAAGTGGGCCCAGAGGAGGAAGGAGGAGGAGCGAAGCCGGACAGTGAAAACCTCACTGTTCTGCGACCACCGGGAGCGAAGTTATTGGCGGTCAAAAACTGTCTTTGACAGTTCTGGCCGCCATCTTGGCCTTATTAACCCTTTCAACGCCACGCCTCGACAAAATGTAAACCTGCTTTGGATCTTATGTCATTGTGTCAAGATCACTTTGACACTGTATTTTGTGACACCTATATGTGTCGTTGGCGTTGAAAAGGTTAAGGGTTAAGACATTTTTTAGCACTTTGTATTTCATACAAAATAAAACTGCAAATTCATTGTAAATATTTATTTCAAATACCTACTATGAATGCTTATGGTAATCAATGATACATGTTTCGGCTCGTAGCGCTTCCACTGCCAGTATCGCTATTCTAACCTAGCCATTGGCTTTAATATCACAGCGGCGACCAACGATTGCCAAGATGTGAGCTGATCCAATATAAAAATCTTTCAAATTGATTTAAAAACACTCGCATAAAGGCATCTTAGAAAACTAGATTTGTTTTTTCACAATAAAATCATTATTCACAAAATTTACTATTTACCAATAATTCTGACGACGGATGTGAATAATAATTGTATTTTTCTTTTATATAATTTTATTAACGACTAGCTTTTGCCCGCGACTTCGTCCGCGTAGAATTCCAATTTGTGGTAAAGCTTCTTCATCTCTTTCATTGTATAAAACAAAAATCCGGCACCGGCAACATCCATCATTATTATCATTTCATCATGAGTATCAGTTAGTGAATATTATAAATCCCGTTTATTCCCTATCCCGCGGGAATTTCAACAAATTTGTCCTTATTCTTTGCAAAATTACACTTATTTTTATCCCGCGGGTATTTTGCATTTTCCCCGAGAAAAGTAGCCTATGTCCTTAAAGCTTTCTACCGATAAAAGAACTTTTAAAATCAGCCGCGTAGTTGAGTTCACTTATTTTTTTCCCGTGGGAATTTTGATTTTTCACGGAGAAAATAGTCTATGTAAGTAAGGGTTAGTGTAGCTACTCACTAATAGGTGAAAGAAATTTTCAAATCAGCCCTGAAGTGAAATTCACTTCTTAATATCCCAGGGGAATTTTGCATTTTACCGAATAAATAGTAGGTAGCCTATTGTTACGATCGATACAGACAATGTATTAGAGAAAGTTTAACTAAGCGTCCGATAGATGGCGCTGACCCCGAAATTAACTGAGTAACGTTTGCCTAACACTGTTTCGATATCAGTTGCACATACCCTCCTATTAAATTGAGTTTTAGTTAGCAGCAGTGAGTTTCATTCTAATATCTACCCGCAAAATAGTGTACAAAGTGGTACTTCGAACAGGATTTTTTAGGCATTAAGTGAAGTGTTGTGATAACCGATAACGAGAACTAAGTGACTTGGACAGGTGAAGTGCAAAAATAGACTATAGTGTTAAGTGTTAAAGTGCGAACAGGACTTGGTAACGTATCCTAGGGACTTGTAAAATTTCAAAACTTTATCCTATGGACTTGTGATTTGTGCAGTGATTTATTCTATAGACTTAAAAAAGTTTCGTTTATAAAAGACTTGTAAAATTCTCGTGATTTTATTCTATGGACTTGTGATTGTTTCGTGGATTTATTCTATAGACTTAGAAAAATTTCACTAAAAAAAGACTTGTAAAATTTTCGTGAATTTATTCTATGGACTTGGGATTTTTTCGTGGATTTATTCTATGGACTTAGAAAATTTCGTTTAAAGTTGGACTTGTATTTTTCCAATAGTTTATTCTATAGACTTGTGTTCGATTCGCAAATTTATTCAGTGGACTTAGAGTTTTGCTTCAAATTGAACTTGTGTTTTTCATCAACTTTTATTTTCTACGGACTCAGTGAATTCATAGTTTGAATCATCATGTCTGACCGAGTTTTGGAATTAATAGCTCAACAAGAAGATACATTTTTAATCATAAAAAAGGCTCAGACAAATTTCAAAAAAACCGCCAAAGATAGGCTAACAAGAGGATATGTGAGAACAAAAAAGGAGACATTGGAAGACCATTGGCATGATTTTGTTCAAAAAAATAGAGAGTTAGCAGGTATATCAACTAAAGAAGAAAAAACCAACCTTGCTTATTTTACCCAAGATAAATATTCCTTGTGCGAAGAAATCTATACAGATTTGAAAGCCATCATGACAGACATGTTGGAAGGACCTGCGCAAGCTCACAGGATTCCATTATCGCAAGAATATGATGAAATAAAGCTTCCGAAAATAAATATTCCACAATTCACGGGAAATTATCAGGATTGGACATCGTTTCACGATTTGTTCGCATCGCTCATTCACAATAAAGAGAAAGTAGCCAAGGTTAACAAACTGCACTACCTCAAGAGTTACCTAACAGGAGAACCAGAACAGCTTCTTAAACATCTGGCAGTCACAGAAGAAAATTATGACATAGCGTGGTCAACCTTAAAAAATAGATACAACAATAAGAGAATCATCGTTAATTCAATATTAAATAGACTTATAAATCAAAAGAAAATGAATAACGCAACCGCGAAGTCCATTCGAGACTTGCTAGATACAACTGTGGAGTGCTTAAACCAGCTCAAAACACAAAACGTTGATTGTAGTTCGTGGGACGCACTTGTCATCTATATCATTGTCACAAAGCTTGATACAGACTCTCATAAGGAGTGGGAAGAAGAAATCAGCACCTTAAATATACAAGAGCTACCTAAATTCTCCAAGTTACAGACGTTCCTAGAAAAAAGATTCCGTGTATTGGAAATGATGCAATCAAGTACTAGTTCCAACAAACACAATTCTAATCAAGCATCTTATTCAAATACAGTTAAATCAAAATCATTTCATGTTGCCCAAGAAAATAAAGAAACTAAATGCATATTTTGCAAACAGAACCATTACCTATACCAGTGCAAAGAGTTTCAACAACTGAGAGACGCCAAGAAAACAGAATTTGTACAAAATAATCGAGTATGCTTTAACTGTCTTATTCAAGGTCATCAAGTAAAGTTTTGTAAACACAAATCGTCATGTCATAAATGTGGAAAGAGACACCACTCGCTGCTGCATAGAAGCAATACACCATCCATACCAAGATTAAATCAATTTAAAGAAAAAGATGAAACCGAGAGTAAAGAGCCCATAACCGAACCTAAAGAGAGAGAGATAATCAACCACTTAACTACGGGACATGTAATGGCATTGTTGTCTACAGCACTAATAAACGTTAAAAATGATCATGGGAGAGAATACACGTTACGAGCACTTCTAGATCCATGCTCCCAGGAATCATTTATTAGTGAGTCAATCGCACAGACTATGGGACTTAAACGCACACATGTGAATGGTCACGTGTCTGGTCTCGGTCAAATGAGAACGCCAATAAGATTTTCGGTAGATCTTGAAATATCGTCGCGTATCAAACCTGAAAAGACCCTGAGAATTACAACTTACCTAGTCAAGAGAGTCACCAGCATCATGCCATCTGAGAAGTTACATATCGAGAATTGGAGCCATTTACGAGATTTACAACTGGCAGATCCAACATACCATCAACCAGGTCACATTGACATCCTACTTGGAGTAGATGTTTATAATGAGATGATCCTAACGGGTTTGAGAAAGGGGAATCCTGGGTCTCCTATAGCCTTACAAACGCACCTAGGATGGATTATATCGGGAAAGGTGAGCGTCGATGAAGAAACCAAAGATAAACCGTTCGTGAGCATGCACTTAAATATGGAACTTAACACCATGCTACGAAAATTTTGGGAGCTAGAGACCACGGAAGAAGAGAAAGAGACAATGACAGCCGATGAGATTAAAACCGAAGAAATTTACGAAAAGACAACCAAGAGAGAAGAAGACGGTCGTTACATAGTAGAATTGCCATTTAGAAGAGATCCACCAGTTCTACCAAGCAACTCACGAGAAATCGCAATCAAGAGATGGTATTCGTTAGAAAACAGACTAGAGAAATCATCACAATTAAAGAGAGATTACAATCAAGTTATTGAAGAGTATTTAGCACTAAATCACCTGGAAAAAATTGAGAAAGAGTCAGAGACAAAGTCGGAAAACTGCGTGTACCTTCCTCATCACGCAGTTATTCGTGAAGATAAAGAGACATCCAGCACGAGAGTGGTATTTGACGCATCGTGCAAAGGGACCAATGGGGTTTCACTAAATGACGAGCTACTTATTGGACCTCAACTTATAGAAGAACTCAGGTCAATTATGTTACGATGGAGAAAATACAGAATCGCCTTTGTCGCGGACATAGAGAAAATGTACCGGCAAATTAGGATACAAAGAGATCAAACAAACTATCAACGGATCGTTTGGAGGTCAGATCCAACCGAGCCTCTTGGAGAGTATAGATTACTGACGTTAACATTCGGAACATCGTGTGCACCATATTTGGCGGTAAAGACTTTAAGACGTGTAGCGATTGATGAAGGATCAAACTGCCCAGAAGCAAAACAAATAATATTGCATGATTTCTATATGGATGATCTTTTATCAGGGAAAGACAATGTCAAAGAAGCTATCGAAGTACAAAGAGAAATAACAGCGATCTTGAAGTTAGGAGGATTTAAACTGCAGAAATGGTGTTCCAACAGTACAGAATTTATGAAAGCATTAGAAGACAAAGAGAATTTAGAGGAAACAAATAGAACAGAGATACAAATAAAGGAGAAAATAAAGACATTGGGAGTAACGTGGGAAGTTAAAGAAGACAAACTGACCATTTTAAATCAACTAAAAGACACGGAAGAGACAAACCTTACCAAAAGAAAAGTTCTAGCTGATATAGCATCCCTATTTGATCCTATGGGGTGGATTGCACCGGCGATAATAATTGCAAAGATTCTCATGCAGAAGATGTGGAGAGAAGGAATTGATTGGGATGAAGAACTACCTGAGAAAGTACAAGCAGAATGGTTGCAGTTCAAAAGGGAATTACCCGAGTTGAAGAAGGTCAAGTTGAACCGCTGGATCCACACCAGTCAAGAATCTTGTTTAGAGCTGCATGGGTTTGCTGACGCATCTGCATCGGCATACGCCGCGGTAATTTATGCCAGAGTCGTCAACGAGAAAGGTGAAGTCGAGGTGTCTTTACTCTCAGCAAAAACAAAGGTATCCCCAATAAAGCTAGTTTCGTTACCACGATTAGAGTTGTGCGCGGCTGCACTTCTGAGTAAACACCTGAAACAAACAGCAAAAACACTCAATGTACATGCAAAGGACGTCTACGCGTGGTCTGATTCCCAGGTAGTACTGGCTTGGATACATGGAGACCCTATGAGATGGAAACCGTTTGTAAAAAACAGGGTCGTAGAGATCATTGATACCATTGAACCTGCCCGATGGTTTTATGTAAATACGAAACATAATCCAGCTGATCCAGCTTCTAGAGGGATAATGCCGATGAAGTTACTCGAGACGGATTTATGGTGGAACGGACCTGAAATGTTGAAACAGAAAGAAATAGAATTAGTTAGAGGAAAGATAATAGACACTGCATTGGAAAAGAAGAAATCAATAGTGACAGCACTAATTATAAATAAAACAGAAAATGAAGAGAAACTTACCTTGTTACAACGATACTCTACGATCGACAAACTTGTGAGAGTTGTAGCCTATTGTAGAAGGTGGTTGAGAGCCCTAAATAAAGTAAAGGAAAAATACTTACCATCAACTTACCTGACGTTTGAAGAACGAAGCGCTGCCTTAACGTCGTGTATCAAAATGGCACAGGGCTTAGAATTTCCTGAAGAAATTGAAGCATTGAAAAATGGCCAGCGACTGAAATCTAAAAGCCGATTACTAACACTCTCTCCATTTCTCGACGAGAAAAGTGTAGTTAGAGTGGGAGGACGCCTTAAGCACGCGGACATGGAATTTGTACGCAAACACCCTATCATCATTTCACGAGATAACTTGCTGGTACCGCTGTTACTCAGAGAAGCTCACATAAAAACACTACACGGTGGACCACAGATGATGATCACATACTTAAGGAGTAAATACTGGCTAATAAACGCAGGGAATGCAGTAAAAAGATTCGTGAGAGAATGTGTCATATGTGCGAGGCAGAGAGCTGAAAACAGAGAACAAAAGATGGGAGACTTACCAGTGAGCCGAGTAACACCTGCTAGACCTTTTTCCATTAGTGGCGTGGATTTCGCAGGACCTATAAATGTGAGAATGAGTAAGGGGCGCGGGGCAAAGTCAAAAAAGGCTTACATCAGTCTATTTATTTGCATGTGCACAAAAGCTCTTCACCTAGAAGTTGTGAGCGACATGACCACTCAAGCCTTTTTAGCCGCCGTACAAAGATTCGTAGCGAGACGTGGACATGTCAAAGAGATGTGGAGCGACCACGGAACCACCTTTCATGGAGCTGAAAAGGAACTTATATCTATGTGGAAACAAGGAAAATCAACCATACCTGATGAACTTGCATCCAGCCTAGACAGAGAAGGAACAAAATGGAAATACATACCACCTGGAGCGCCAAATTTCGGAGGATTATGGGAAGCGGGCGTTAAATCGACAAAATATCACCTAAAACGGATAGTGGGAGACTCAACACTTACTTTTGAAGAGCTAAGCACGATTCTAACCCAAATAGAGGCCTGCTTAAACTCCCGTCCACTTTCCAAAATAAGTGACCATCCCGATGATCTAGAACCGCTTACCCCAGGACATCTATTAATCGGAGAACCGCTCGTTGTATTACCGTCACCAGATATAACCGAAACTAAAATGAATGCCCTGGACAGATGGCAATTGACAACGAGAATGTTACAGGATTTTTGGAAGAGGTGGCAATCAGAATACATGAGCAGGATGCAAGAAAGATTCAAATGGAAGAACGAGACGAGAGAGTATGACGTTGGAGATTTAGTAATAATAAAAGATCAGAGATTCCCTCCTGGGCGTTGGCCGATGGGTCGAATTTTAAGAAAATATCCTGGTCAAGACAATATCACCAGGACGTACGATGTCAAGACGGCCTCTGGAGTGATGAGACGGGCAATATCAAAATTGTGCCCTTTATTGAGTGCTTGTGAATAATTTGCATGAACTTTAGTAAAAATTCTAGTGATTAAAAAAAAAAAAAAAAAATGGACTTTAGTGAAAGTGATTATGTGCATGTAAAACTTTGTAACTGCATAATTTAAAAATGACGAGAGTCATTTTGGGTGGCAGTATGTTACGATCGATACAGACAATGTATTAGAGAAAGTTTAACTAAGCGTCCGATAGATGGCGCTGACCCCGAAATTAACTGAGTAACGTTTGCCTAACACTGTTTCGATATCAGTTGCACATACCCTCCTATTAAATTGAGTTTTAGTTAGCAGCAGTGAGTTTCATTCTAATATCTACCCGCAAAATAGTGTACACCTATACCAATAAAGGATAGTGAAGCTTTCTATTGGTGATTTTTTTTTAAACTCAGCCCCGAAGTTAATTTTACTATTTTCTATACCGCGGGAATTTTGCATTTATCCGGAAAAAAGCATCCTATGTTAACCAAGGACAGTGCATCTTTTCTATTGGTGTAAGACATTTTAAAATGAGCTCCGAAGTTGAATTTTCTTTTTTCTATCCCTTGGGAATTTTGCATTTCCCCGGAAAAAAGTAGCCTATGTCAATAAAGGAGAGTGTAACTTTTTACTGGTAAAAGTTTTTTTTTTAATCGGCTCGGAAGTTTCAGAGATTATCTATCCCACAGGAATTTCCAAAAATCCTGCAATAAGTTTTTTTGTTGTTATGGTCATTTTCGTTAATACTGTATTTGAAAAGATTAGTAATTGTAGTTACGGAGATATGGTCCAGTTGATTTGAGTATCCTGATTTAACTTTATCCCGTGGAAATTTTCAAAATTCTTTATATTCGCTTTATATTCTAATAGTCTAATTGCATGCCCAATTTGTACAGTTTAGTAATCTTCGTTATGGGCCTATGGTCACTCTTGATGAAATATATAAATCCCGATTATTCCTTATCCCGTGGAAATTCCGGAAAATCCTTTCTTATCGGATGCCTACGTCATACAAAGAACACACCCTCCACGTTTTAGGTCTCTACATACAGCGGTTTAGGCTGTGCGTTAATCCGGCAGTCAGTCATTTAGGACTTCAGGACAAAGCATTTTATATGTATTTGCATTGCACCAAGCTTTTATGCGAGTTCAACAATGATATTTGAATACTCAATTCGATTTTATTCGAAAAAGGTTGAACTCGCATAAAAGCTTCATCATCATCATCATTTCAGCCGTAGGACGTCCACTTCTGGACATAGGCCTCCCTCATTGACGTCCAATCATTACGGTTGGAAGCGACTTGCATCCACCCTGAACCTGCGGCCTTCACCAAAACGTCCGTCCATCTCGTTGGTGGACGTCCCACGCTGCGCTTGTAAAAGCAAAAGCTTGGTGAAATGCAAATACTTAATACATATAATTAGCTATTATCAGAGATCAGATCAAGACGTGGTTGACAAACGTAGACAAAAATGGTTTGCAATATTTGAAGTTTCGTTTCGTTTACAATGTGTCAAAATAAAATGTAATTTAAATCAAAAGCACTAAGGAGTATTGATATCAACTTCGAAGCAAATCACCCCCAAAATAACTTTCTACTACTTTTTGACCCCGTCAAGGGATGAATTTCAATAAAATACGAAACACGTCTTCCATCAATTTTGTTAAAGAATGTTTATGCAAAATTTGAAGTAGATTGGACCAAGGAATCACGATGTCTCATACAAACTTTGCCCCCCTTTTTTACCCCCTTAGAAGTAGAACTACGGAAAATCCTTTCTTATCGGATGCCTACGTCATACAAAGAACACACCCTCCAAGTTTCAGGTCTCTACGATCAGCGGTTTAGGCTGTGCGTTGATCCGTCAGTCAGGACAAAGGATTTTATATGTATAGATTCTTGTCTATTACTAAATTTTATTTCTCTATACACAGAGGCACACAATGCTTAGAAACTAGCTCAATATTCATTAAGAGCCTATGGTTTCAAGTACAAATGTTACTCGATGACGACTTATGCTAACTATGTACAGTCAGCCAAATGATCAGAAACACTTGTCAAATATTAATGCCAAAAACATGTTAGGTTATCTTAGACCTCCTCTGACTAATACTTAATATCAGGACTTTTTAAAAAGTCACTTATGTAGTCCGACATGGAACAGTAAAAATTTAAATTAAGACGCCACTTTAAATTTGTATTGAAAAAGGTTTAGTTCCTAGTCATCTATTTTCTGCTATTTTATGTCGTAGGTATGTACTCCAAATGCAGTCACGTTTAAATGTTGTTGAATGTTGTATTTGAATCTATTACCTTATGCAGTAAATCACCGAGTGATCAATGAGAAGAAAAAAAAAGAAAGAAGAAGAAAAAGAAGAGAGACATTCTTTAGCGGCAGGTTACGTTCTTTAGTATAATTGACAAGTGTTTATTATCATTTAAATAGTTGTTTTTTCCTATTCTAATTCTATAGGCGGCCCTCCGACCCCGCGTGCTGTGACCAGTCGGATATTCATTACAAACTAATAACATACTGACTGATATTCTGATTATTGTTCTCTAAAACTTAATGACCTTTTCAACTGATAGATGAAAATTTAAGTAATGACCTTCATTTGACCCCTGCAGTGAATCATCATCATCACAAAGGCAGATATAAAGCAGGTCTACACTTTAAAGAAAATTGACAGTTTGAAATTTTGCTGTCCTGCTTTTAATAGCAAAGAGTGACAAAGACAGAACTTTAATCACATGAGGCGCACCTGGCTTGAAACAGTTGTCATTTATCGTAAAGTCCGAAATGTATACGAGTATTTTCAATGTATTTTTACAAATTTAATTATTTAATTAGTACTACGTTACAAGTAAATATAAAAGAATTTAAATATCAGATTTTAATAAAAAATATCTATTTACTATCACACCATTAAACAAACAGGAATAATCGAAGCTGAAAGCAGAGAAATAAATAAAACTATTTGTCATGGTTCATTCAGGACCCTAAAGGGCTGTTTCACCACCTTATTGTCAAACTACTGGTTACGTAACCAATGAATAAACTAAGTACTGGACAAATCTGTCGGCTAGTGTTTTTCAGTTTCACCACTCCGGTCCTGTGCAAACTAAGTACCACCTAACACCTAACTAATCGTCGGTTTAGCAAAAAGTCGGAATAGCAACGTCGCATTTCACGACCACGCGTTCCTGTTCGCCCACTTTCGTTCAAAGAGTCGCTCATTATTAAAGCAAAAGATATCGTAAACTACGTAATTTTTAAATACATCTATTTTTTGCATAAACTAATATGTAACAATATAATTAATCCAAAAACGGTATTTATTTACGATACTTTGTTAACAATAACAAAGAAAAATAAAATCATATAGCAAACCGTATTCCTAACCGTATGCCTAGTCGTGTCTTGCCCGAGCGGGCCTCTCGCGGACGCACACCAGCAAGGTTCCTTGCTCTTGCTCGCCCGGCGCTCGCGCCGCATAGCGACATCGTTGTTTGTATATTAACCTGTGTTCCAATTGTTCCAAACTGTTTTCCACTAATCCATAATTATAGTAAAGTCCGATACACCCCCTGAGTTCTCATTTTCTGCCTGCCGGCAGTGGCGCACCCTTTTTACATAGTACCCAGACTATATCTGGCGGCCCAACAGTGTGTGGATTAGTGGTACATACTATACTTACGCAGAATAATGATGACGCGTACTAGAAGTAAAGCTAATCTTGGACAAGAAGATCAACAAGATACCTACAGCGGCGAGGAGCAACGAGAAAACGTGCACCACGCGCCACAAATGCCCGCCCAGCAACCATTGTTTTCGCATGGCAACAGAGAGGTCGTTCCCCATACCTCGGTGCCATTTCAGCATGAACACCAGGAGCACCAGCATGACGACGACGGGGATGATGCAAGAGGCATTCCCCACACCCCCGCCGCCCCTCGCAATGCTGACGCAACATTCTCACAACAGAGTGTTTCGATGCTTCTAGAAGGCCTACAAAGAACGCAAACCAACGCTATAAAGGAAATCCTAGACAGCGTTCTCGGCCACCGCGCGATGACCTCGACTCCGTCGCCGGTGCTCACCGAAAATGGTAATTTTGCGCGTTGTAAGGCCGTGTTTAGCGGCGCACCTACAGAGTCCATAGAAGGATTTATAGACGCAGTAGAAAGTTATAAAGAGTGCGCGAACGTGACTGATAGTAATGCGATAAAAGGTATGTCCATGTTGCTGACGCATGATGCGGCCACCTGGTGGCAGGGTATTAAAAATCAAGTAAGCACCCGGGACGACGTCGGGCATAACCTACGAAGCGCCTACGGCGACCGACGGCCACCCCATAGGATTTACCGCGACTTATTCGCAACCGAACAACAGAACGAAAATACTGATGTGTTCGTTGCCAAAGCGCGCGCCCTGTTATCAAGGCTACCTACGAACGATTTAAACGAAAAAGTAAAATTAGACATGATTTATGGCCTTCTAAACGTGCGAATAAGAAAACTACTCCGCAGAGAGGAATTTACTACATTCGCCGAGTTATTACAACATGTTAGAAATATTGAAGACTCTATGGGCGAAGAGGAACGACGAGCATCGAGCATCAACGGCGAGGTCATCGCCGGCCGGCGCGAGTACATTCCGTGCCGCCCCGGCCCCCTCCGCCGCTGCCGCCGCGCACGCTCGCGGCTGCCCCCGGTGCGCGCGCAGCCCGCGGCCTCCGCCGCGCTGCCGCCCCGCGCCGCCGCGCCCGTGCACGCGCACGCGCCCGCGCCACCGCAACCGCGCAGAGCGCCCGGCGTGAACGTGCCCCCGACGACCTACCGTGCGGCAGCGACCCTACTGTACCTACATGCGTAAAACGAATCGAAAAGTGGCGCCAAACCATTTGACAGATTAACTTTTTTTTAAATGGCGGTGTACAAGCTCAGGTAGAACAAACGATTGTGCCACTGAAAAAAGTGTAATTAAAAAGTATTACGAAATTTTGGATTTATTTTTACACACAAATCGTGCCTATATTTTTTTTATTCTAATCTTGATTTTTAAATTCTCGTTTGCAATTTAGCAGGGACTTCTTTCTCTAAAAAATAAAAAATACTTTGATTTATTTTTCTGAAACCGGCTGAAGGGCTCTCCAACCATGGCCACAAAAAATAAATTACCTAATTAAAAAGTTATGTGACGGATAAAAATGCTAAATGCCACCTGATCTGATGGACAAATTAAGAAATAGTTTGTCCGTCACTTAGCGCTAATCAAGACTGGTGTAACAGAATTTTTTATTCCATCTGACAAATAAGGTTATGATTAACCCTTAAATTGGCAAAATTTCTAAAAGTCGGGTATTCAAACCCTGTCTGAAAGTAGAAGTCCTGAAAATTCTACATTTAAAAAAAATACAAAAAGATGGTATTAAATAATGTGACTTGTGTGGTACATTGTCAAATTAAAAATAAAAAATAAAAATAATAATTTAATTATTGTGCTAATCCGAACTTTAATAAAAGTGGTGAAACAGCCCCTTAGCCGTGCTTGTACTACTGACAGTGGCAAGACAAATCAGTAGTGCCACAGATTATATTATGTACGACCTGAATTTTTCTAGACAATGGAACGTGGCTCTCTCATTGTGACGTCATCCAGCGTATTTCTTAAAAAAATATATAAAAAATTAAATACTCAACCAAATTCAAAATCGACGAAAATGGTATCTTAAAATATCCTATTCTTTCCAAAAAAATATAAAAACTATAGGTTATTTTTTTTGGTGCATCACACGGCCAGGGACCGGACGCGCGCCAGGAGGAGCGCGGCGCCGGCCGCGTCGGGGTGGCGCGCGGCGTGCGCGGCCAGGCGGGCGGGGGCGGGGGGCAGCATCACACGGCCAGGGACCGGACGCGCGCCAGGAGGAGCGCGGCGCCGGCCGCGTCGGGGTGGCGCGCGGCGTGCGCGGCCAGGCGGGCGGGGGCGGGGGGCAGCATCACACGGCCAGGGACCGGACGCGCGCCAGGAGGAGCGCGGCGCCGGCCGCGTCGGGGTGGCGCGCGGTGTGCGCGGCCAGGCGGGCGGCGAGCGCGGCCAGGCGGGCGGGGGGCGCGGCGTGTCCCAGCAGCGGGGCCCACAGCGCCGCCAGCTCGGGTTCGGTCCCCGCCAGCGCCAGCACTAGCGACGTCACGTGCTCCGCCTGCGCCTCCGTGGGGCACGCTGACAGGTAGTTGTTCTGGAAACGACAATAATTAATTAATTGTTATTATTGACGTGACGTCTAATAAATCGATGAACGCCGGCTGCATACACGAAAAAACATGACTCATTGTAACGTACATGTAACGTGCATGTTCTACAGAGCAGCGAAGCCGGCCAGTTGCAAGAGAGCGGCGAGGGCCAGTTGCAAGAGAGCGGTGAAGGCCAGTTGCAAGAGAGCGGCGAACAATACAACACGGGTATACAATGCGGGGTACGGGGGGGGGGGGTTGAATGTTTTGTTATGTTATAACGTTGTCACGTTAAACTATCGTCCGTAAAACGACTATACAGACAACCGGTTTTTTTTTAGTCAATTTATTTGTGCCACCCGTCGATTACCTACTCATTTTATTTTACATTACAACGTTGCTCGCGCTCAACGAACGGCGCGGCATTCACTTTCCGCAGCTAAAGCAAAAGAGATTTTTACGATGGTCAGCTCTGTGCATCTTACGCACACATTGACGCGTGTACAGACGTCGTCGTGCTTATGTAGATTCAAGAACGCGTATTTTGTGCGTCGTGTCCGCCGTGTGACGCCGCTCATCGACGATTGAGTACACTCAACACTCTTATCATAAAGAGGTGGACCGACCTTGATGCATCTCATGGCGGCGGCGTGCGCCCGAAACAAGCAGCCCCGGGCTTCGGGCGTGCCCCGGCGCAGCGTGGCGCAGGAGGCGTGGCGCAGGGCGGCCCGAGCTCTGGCGAGCGCGCGCTCGTCGGCGCCGCGCGGCACCAGCATTGCCCACTCGCGCGCAGATAACAACAGGACATCCTGTCGACAGGAATAGTACATTGTGTATCGAGGGCCGAAAGAAGGGGTCACTAACGAGAGTCTATTAGAAACCGGACGCCGAAGGCGGAGGGCTTTTAACGACTCGAGTTAATAATCCCCTCACTGCTCGTGATATACACAATGATTATTGTTACATTACGAGGGAAAGTGATTTTTTTTTTTTTTTTTTTTTTTAATTTATTTAGGAAACAAACAGTCACATTTCAACATAAATCAGATAAAGTAACAACAAACAGACATAAATCAGATAAAGTAACAACAAAATTTTGTCCCTAAACACTTAAATTGATTAAAATAATGGTCACCCGCCAATACAGATTGTCATTTTTTTCGAGTCATAATGTAAACTGAGTTTAGCTTAGAATTTGAATGGTTATAGTCGAAAAAATCCGACCTAATCTGATAAAATATTCGATTTAAAATGATCTCAAAGGAAAGGATGTGGTCGTCGAGCTCGAACTGTGAAAAGAGCTCACCGCCGGCCGCCGCTGTATGAGGCGCGCCAGGCCGGGCGCGGGCACTCCCCCCAGCGCCGCGCAGTGCCAGCGCGTGAGCGGCGCCGAGCGCTGTAGCGCCCGCGCAGCCACTGCCACTGTAACTCACCGCCGGCCGCCGCTGTATGAGGCGCGCCAGGCCGGGCGCGGGCACTCCCCCCAGCGCCGCGCAGTGCCAGCGCGTGAGCGGCGCCGAGCGCTGTAGCGCCCGCGCAGCCACTGCCACTGTAACTCACCGCCGGCCGCCGCTGTATGAGGCGCGCCAGGCCGGGCGCGGGCACTCCCCCCAGCGCCGCGCAGTGCCAGCGCGTGAGCGGCGCCGAGCGCTGTAGCGCCCGCGCAGCCACTGCCACTGTAACTCACCGCCGGCCGCCGCTGTATGAGGCGCGCCAGGCCGGGCGCGGGCACTCCCCCCAGCGCCGCGCAGTGCCAGCGCGTGAGCGGCGCCGAGCGCTGTAGCGCCCGCGCAGCCACTGCCACTGTAACTCACCGCCGGCCGCCGCTGTATGAGGCGCGCCAGGCCGGGCGCGGGCACTCCCCCCAGCGCCGCGCAGTGCCAGCGCGTGAGCGGCGCCGAGCGCTGTAGCGCCCGCGCAGCCACTGCCACTGTAACTCACCGCCGGCCGCCGCTGTATGAGGCGCGCCAGGCCGGGCGCGGGCACTCCCCCCAGCGCCGCGCAGTGCCAGCGCGTGAGCGGCGCCGAGCGCTGTAGCGCCCGCGCAGCCACTGCCACTGTAACTCACCGCCGGCCGCCGCTGTATGAGGCGCGCCAGGCCGGGCGCGGGCACTCCCCCCAGCGCCGCGCAGTGCCAGCGCGTGAGCGGCGCCGAGCGCTGTAGCGCCCGCGCAGCCACTGCCACTGTAACTCACCGCCGGCCGCCGCTGTATGAGGCGCGCCAGGCCGGGCGCGGGCACTCCCCCCAGCGCCGCGCAGTGCCAGCGCGTGAGCGGCGCCGAGCGCTGTAGCGCCCGCGCAGCCACTGCCACTGTAACTCACCGCCGGCCGCCGCTGTATGAGGCGCGCCAGGCCGGGCGCGGGCACTCCCCCCAGCGCCGCGCAGTGCCAGCGCGTGAGCGGCGCCGAGCGCTGTAGCGCCCGCGCAGCCACTGCCACTGTAACTCACCGCCGGCCGCCGCTGTATGAGGCGCGCCAGGCCGGGCGCGGGCACTCCCCCCAGCGCCGCGCAGTGCCAGCGCGTGAGCGGCGCCGAGCGCTGTAGCGCCCGCGCAGCCACTGCCACTGTAACTCACCGCCGGCCGCCGCTGTATGAGGCGCGCCAGGCCGGGCGCGGGCACTCCCCCCAGCGCCGCGCAGTGCCAGCGCGTGAGCGGCGCCGAGCGCTGTAGCGCCCGCGCAGCCACTGCCACTGTAACTCACCGCCGGCCGCCGCTGTATGAGGCGCGCCAGGCCGGGCGCGGGCACTCCCCCCAGCGCCGCGCAGTGCCAGCGCGTGAGCGGCGCCGAGCGCTGTAGCGCCCGCGCAGCCACTGCCACTGTAACTCACCGCCGGCCGCCGCTGTATGAGGCGCGCCAGGCCGGGCGCGGGCACTCCCCCCAGCGCCGCGCAGTGCCAGCGCGTGAGCGGCGCCGAGCGCTGTAGCGCCCGCGCAGCCACTGCCACTGTAACTCACCGCCGGCCGCCGCTGTATGAGGCGCGCCAGGCCGGGCGCGGGCACTCCCCCCAGCGCCGCGCAGTGCCAGCGCGTGAGCGGCGCCGAGCGCTGTAGTCGCCCGCGCAGCCATTGCAACTCTTTCTCTGCAGACACAAACAACGCAACATTATTTAACTCCACTTTTAAATAACACTGATCAAATTCCAACAAGACTCAGACAGTCGGCCAAAAACACACTACAATTACTACAGTTCAAGTCTATTTGCACGTCATGATACTCCGAGGTCGGTTTTCCCTCGCAATAATATGATAGGGACTAATGATTTCACCCAGTTAAAAGAGTCAACTTTGGCGATATTTAGTTCTCGCAGAAACTTGTTTCTAATCCGGTGGACCACTTTCGACCGACTTTACATGAAAAGTAATACCCAGACGGCGGCCGGCGGGTCGCTCATCGGTACAGACGTGTAAGTTGCGGAAAGTTACAAAGAAGTTGAAAAAGTTCTCGGAAATTTAACTACCTTTAGAGGTGCCTGTCTGGGAGTCCAGTAATACACGTTCGGTAGTTAATTAACGTTTAATGTATCACGCAACACGTAAGTATATGGAATACACAGAGATAGAGATAACCAGGCAGGCGGAGCCGGGTGCGCGGGATAGTCGCGTGTTTAGTATCGAGGCTAGTAACCGACTGCCGGCCGAGTGCCCGCGTCCGCCTGGCTTGGTAGGAAATGCTGACAACGTACAATGAAACAGGGCTGCCACAGATACTCCCCCCCTTTTTTTGAAAAAAAAAATTTTTTGCTACAATAGAAAAGAAAATAATGAAAATGTTTTATATTTCGTTTCACAATACTAAATTGCTAACGGAACCCCAATGAATACAATGTTATCGAAACGCTGATGCGTCATTCTGTGTGCCAGCCCGTGTTTATGCTAAGTAATACAATAATAATACGTCTTATCGCTACGCTGTAAAACTTAAGTTGTTTTAATTTATGTAGTGACAAAAGTAAATGCTCTTACAAAGGAAATAAGAATTGTAACCTCTTTGTCGAGAAAGAGATAATTCATGGTAAACAATAATCTAAAATTGAAGAAAAATTGGAAAGTGTGGGAAAACTTTTAAGTGACCATGCATACGCGCTAGCTTCCGTTTCAGCCACGTTACATGATATAAAAGTGAAGTGAAAATTGCTATGAAATTTTTACGTTTTCCCTTGGCTCCCTTAGTCGCCTTTTACGACACCCACGGGTTAAAACGGGTCTGCCCTATTCTTACAGCCGGGGACAGCGCAGCGATTACAACTTACTGTTAGCCCTAGAAAATAGCACTTTAATAAACGGGAGCTTGTGCTCTAGCCGCTGCCGTATTTACGGCGGGCGGTAACTTATTGACTGCACTCTCCAACCACTTATTAGCACGGTTTTTACACTTCATCATGATGAAATAACACAGAATCAATAGTAATACGCCTCCGCATATCATTAGTCCAACTCCGACATAGTTGAGTTTGTTTTCAACCTGACTCGATATATTCTTAACTGTTGCTATCGCTACCGCGTCGTGAGAGTCCTTGCTTTCTTCCTTGCTTTGGCCCCAACCCATTTTATTCGATAAAATTTAGTGAAAAGAGAGAGAAAAAAAAATTTTTTCCAGCAATGTAAACTGTTAGCTGCTTCTGACTGTGTCAGCTTTGGCCAACCAAGTGCAACCAATGTTTAATGGCCCAAATATAGCATTCCAAAACACTTTACCAAACTGTTTCTGACTGTGGTTGGTTTCTTAATAATCTTGAAATCTAAATTATTGCTAAGGAAAACGATGACTCTCATGACTTCGCTGAATTGTGCTCTACTTCACCGTTACCGAGTTCACAGTAAACGTATTTGTTCAGTATCACAATAAAATGTTTTGCCTACCTATTTTGTTTTATTTTACTAAACACTGCATTACTGTTCTGTTTCTGTTTACTGTGTCCTATTTATTGCTTAAGTCGCTGAATTACTCTCAGATATTGTGCTGCGAGTGCAGGCCTCCTCTCGCCACGAGAGGGTTTTTATAATTACCTACTTAATTTGAAATGCGGGGCCCATGTTTCAGGGCCCGTCTTTACACTCTTAACCTACATTGAAATATATATCTGGGGAATGCATAAAATAAATATAAAGATGGTAGCCGCCGTGCGGGGCCTACTCTGCAATATTTAATTTAACTCCTGACAGTATCCCCGCACGGGGCGCCGATATTGAAACGCAATAGAAAGCGTGCCTATGGTTAAAACTTACTTTGATGCGAGGGACTTAATTATCAATCAGATACCTAACCGGTCTGTTTACAACTCGACCTCTGCGTGTAGTACGTATCACTGGAGGTGCCGGGAGAGGAACGTTTTGCGGTGACAGGGGAGTGAATGTAGTGAGTTGCGGTGTGGGTCGGCTCTCATCCTCCTGGGTGCTGCAACCGATTAAGAAAGCTGGTTTGAGTCTATCTATTGAAACTTCCACCTGTTTGTTTGGCAGCTGTAACTTGAAAAATTTCTTATTTCTAGTGATGATTTTGAATGGGCCATCGTAGTTTGGAGTTAACGGTCGCCTCACCGCATCGTTCCGGATGAAAACATGTGAGCAAGTGTCGAGGTCTTTATGGACGAATATTTTCCTGTACTCCCTGTTCCTCACTGGGATTGGTTTAATGTTTCTTATTGTTTCCCTTAATTTTTCTACATAGGAGTACTGGTCGATATTAGTGATTGGCGTGCTCGTATAGAAATCTCCCGGAAGCCTGATCACTTGCCCATATGTCATCTCTGCTGCACTTACCTCGTTGTCCGTTCTACCTGCTGCTCTTAACCCTAACAAAACGGTTGGGAGTTCCTCGAGCCACGAGTCGTTGTCTATGAGCCTTGCTGTTAATGCTACTTTCATCGATCTATGCCAACGCTCTATAATCCCGTTGCTCATGGGGTGGTAGCTCGTGGTACGTATTCTTGTAACTCCCAACAATTTCATGAGTCCGGCGAACAATTCGCTTTCAAACTGTCTCCCTTGGTCCGTGGTTATATATAACGGTGCTCCGAATCTACACACCCAGCTTTCGTACAAGGCTCTTGCTACTGTTTCCGCCGTCATATCCCTTATGGGTACCGCTTCTGGCCAACGTGTGCCTCTGTCTATCATTGTGACTAAATACCTATGCCCTAACTCTGTTGTTGGTAAAGGGCCTACCAAATCGACGTGCACGTGCTCGAATCTACCTACGTTATGAAATTGCCCTAGATCCGAAACAACGTGACGGCTTACCTTAGAACGCTGACACTCTATACATTGTCTTGCCCATACGCCGGCGTCCTTGTTTATCCCCGGCCAATAGAATCTTTGAGTTAACATTTTCCTAGAAGTTCTAATGCCCGGGTGGCTTATGTTGTGTACTGAGTCAAACATTTGTTTCCTAAAGCTTGTAGGTACAAAAGGACGCGGTGTACCGGTGGTCATTTCGCAATAAATTACTTTATTTGAGCCAGGTAGCGCCAATGTCGCAAAACGTGACTCTGAACTAGGCGATTGTGTTATTTGCGCGTCATGCGATTGCGCCGTTGCTAATTCGTCGAAATCGACCACCGTTGGGCATGTTATTGTTTCCACGCGCGATAGCGCGTCAGCAACTACGTTCTGCGTACCTTCTATGTGCCTAATACTGCTTACGAATTCGCTTATAAATATAAGTTGTCTAGCCCTTTTAGGCGTTTCGTTAGCTGTGCCTACTTTTTGTAGTGCAAAAGTTAACGGTTTATGGTCCGTATAAACGATTAGTTCCCTGCCTTCTATCAGGTACCTAAAGTGGACAATGGACATGTAAATGGCTGTTAACTCCCTATCGAACGTGCTATATTTTCTCTCTGCGTCAGTAAAATTTTTAGAAAAATACCCCAAAGGTTTCCACACGTTATTGATTCTCTGCTGTAGTACACCTCCTGCCGAGGTGTTTGACGCGTCTGTCATCAATGCGAGCGGTACATCCGCAAGTGGATATGACAAAGTAACGGCGCGTTTTAAGCCCTCCTTACTTTGTGCGAAAGCTGCGTTTGCTTCTTCGTCCCACTGTATTTTTGTTAGGTCATTTTTCTTAGAATTATGTAAGAACTTGTTCAAATGTTTCTGCGCGTCGGCGGCCTGTATAATGTGAGCGCGATAGAAATTTACCATGCCAAGAAAACGTCTAAGTTGTTCAACGTTTTCCGGCTTAGGAAAATTTGTGATGGCTTTGACTTTGTCTTTCAAAGGCGTGAGTCCTGCCACTGAAACTTCATAACCTAAAAATTGGACCGATTTCTGACCAAATTTGCATTTGTGTAGGTTAATAGTAATGCCAAATTTTTGAAAAATTTCTAAAACTTTTTCTAAATGTTCCCTATGAGCATTGCTCGTTTCCGAAGCGATTATGATGTCATCTATGTAACAAAAAAGGGAAGATTTAGCTCCGCATTTATCGACAAAGGTTTCTGACTCTTGTAAAATAGAGTTCATAAACCTTTGGAATGTTTGTGCCGCGTTCCTTAGACCAAAAATCATACGTGGGAATTCAAACAGGCCGAAAGGGGTAATTATGGCCGTTTTCTCGATGTCCTCGGGAGCCATTTCGATCACGTGGTACGCTCTATTAATATCTAGAGTGGAGAAAATGTTCTTACCTGCCATTCCGTATGTGAAGTCCTGTAGCCTGGGAATGGGGTAACGGTCTGGTTTGGTTACCGCGTTCAGACGTCTGTAGTCCCCACACGTCCGGACCTGCCCGTCCTTTTTGGGCACGACGTGTAGCGGACTGGCCCACGGACTGCTGCTTGGCCTGCAGATGCCCAGTTCCTGCATCACACGAAATTCCTCCTTGACCTTCTCATACCTATGAGGTGGTAACGGCCTTGCCCGCGCGTATACCGGCGGTCCTGTCGTCTCTATGTGATGTTTGACTGAATGTTTAGCTGGAATTTTGAAATTTATTAATTTGGTTGTGTCTGGGTAGCGCTCTAAAATGTCGCGGAAAGGATGGGATGATTGGACAGTGTTAATTGATTGTCCGGTACGCACCAGTGAACCGTGTACACATGATTTTACATTCATATCAACTAACCTTTTTCTACGTAAATCTACAGCTAAATTATTAGTCCTTAAAAAATCGGCTCCGAGGATCGGTTGCTTGACGTCACATACCACAAATGTCCACACCAATGTCCTATCTAACCCAATGTCCAGCTCGAACGACGTTGTACCGTAGGTCTTTATTTCTGTGTTATTTGCTGCATACAGTTTATAATCACACTTTACGTTACGTTTGCCGGCACTGACCTTGTTCGCGGGTATTACGGATACGTTGGCGCCGGTGTCTACTAAGAAAGATATGCCGTTTCTTCGATCTTGGATGCAGAGGCGGTGGTTGTCTAAAATCGACGCGCCCCCCACTGCCGCTACAGGGTGCGTCGGTTTTAGTTTTCCTGCCTTCTTTGCCAGCTCGTTGGGCCTCGCTGCTGCTGCGCACTAAGATGGGGAGGTGGTGGTCTGCTTCTCCATCCGCAGGGTTGTTGGCAGTTCCTCGCGAACTTTCCAAATCGCCGATGGTATGCACACAGCCTGATCCGTTGCTGCTGCTGTGGAGGTCTGAACGGTGTTGGGGCTCCTCTTCCTCCTGACCAGCTTGCTCCTGGTCTCTCCTGACCTCTGATTTGTTGTACCTCACTTCGCAGCTGTTCAAAATTCTCCGTCATTTTCTTTATTTCATGAATCAGGCCCTGATCCTTCGTATCTTCCTTCACTTCCGCTATCACCCCCTGCTTGATGGTTTGGTGTACTTTGTCTGCGATCGCTCCCAGCTTTTCCTCGTCTAACTGTTCGTGTGCTACCAGCGCCGTCCTTACGGGTGTGGGCAATCTCCTTAACCATAACATCTTGATTGTGGTTGCTGCTACTCCAGCGCTTTTTCCTGCTTCAGCCATTCGCCTGTATAGCTGAGATGGCCTCTGCTCTCCGATGTGCAACTCATCCATGAGCTTGTTGAATTGCGTGTCCGGCGACTCCTGGAATTCACTGATCAGCCTGGCTTTTAATGCTTCATAACTCTTCTGCGTGTCGTCTAGCAGGTCGCTGATGTGGACTAATTCTTCCTTCCCAAGTTTGCCAATCACCAGGTCAAACTTGGTGTCCTGACCGACCTTTTGTGGCGTGATTATGGCCTCGAATTGCGCGAACCATAATCTCGGCAGCTCCTTCCAAAAAGGGGCTATTCTGCTGGCCACACTAATTGAGTGCAGGTGAGCCGAGCTTTCTCCCTCGTGGTCACTCATTATTACTGCACGTTTATTCTTTGTTCGACACGAATCCACGGCGTTTGATCGCGGCCGGATGCGCGTAGTTTGAGATCACCGCCTGGTTAATTTAGTTTGCACGTGTTCTAAAACGGGGTCACCACTTTAACTACCTTTAGAGGTGCCTGTCTGGGAGTCCAGTAATACACGTTCGGTAGTTAATTAACGTTTAATGTATCACGCAACACGTAAGTATATGGAATACACAGAGATAGAGATAACCAGGCAGGCGGAGCCGGGTGCGCGGGATAGTCGCGTGTTTAGTATCGAGGCTAGTAACCGACTGCCGGCCGAGTGCCCGCGTCCGCCTGGCTTGGTAGGAAATGCTGACAACGTACAATGAAACAGGGCTGCCACAGAAATTTTTGGAAATTTTCACACGAAATATAGGAAGTTTAAATTTAAGAAACGCAAAGTTTTAATCCCCATATAAAATTATGACAAGTTTCCGATTTTTCCTATATGAAAAATTCCGCAATTTTGTAGTCTCCTCGGGCACATCAGTACTCACCGGTGATGTGGTCCCGGTAGGCCCGTATCATGTCGTCCAGCAGCTCCAGCAGCGGGCCCCGCGCGGCGTGCGCGGCCGCGGCCGGCGCCAGCGTCGCGTCCAGCGCCTGCGCCAGCGCGGCCAGCAGCGCGGCGGCGGGGGCGGGCGCGCCCAGGGGCGGGGACGCCGCGCCGCGCAGCAGCAGCGCCGCCCCCCGCAGCCCGCCGCCGCCCCCGCCCCCGCCCCCGCGCCGCAGCGCCGCCTGCAGCCGCGGCAGCGCCACGCGCCGCAGCAGCGCCCCTCGCGGCAGCAGACGGCGCGCCGCCAGCTCGCCCACGAAGCGCGCCAGCCGGTCGCGGCGCGCGTCGCTCTCGTCCGCTTCGGCATCGTCCAGCGCCACATTCACGGCCCGCACGAGCGCCGGCTCGTCCTGCCCCGCGTAGCAGCGCTCGCGACGCTCCCCGAGCCGCTCGACGACCGCCAGCATGAGCTCGGCCTGCGCGGCGCCGTCCGCGGCCGCGCGAACGGCCCGCTCGAGCGTCCGGCCCGGGCTCTGCACGAACGCGGCGAGCGCGTCGCCCGGCCCGGCGCCGCCCGCGGTCAGTCGATTAAACGTCTCCGTCAACTCGGCCTCGAATTCGACGGTCGCGAGCTCGTCGTGAAAGTACTCCTCGAACTGTTCGGCGAGGATGCGGTCTTTGGTGGAATCGCTGCAGCGTCGAAACGCTTCGATCGCGACCGTCCTCCGGAGGGCGTCGTCCTCGGTGTCGTCCTCGGAGACTCCGACGATCGCGTCGAACAGTCGCGCGCTCTGGTCCTCGTCGAGCGTCGCCGCTTCGGAACGGAGCGCCCGTAATAGCGGCGGGCGGCGGCAGAGCGCGGGCCGGCGGAGCAGCGCGGCGAGCCAGGCGGCGCCGGGCGCGTCGCGAGCGCGGACGCTCGCCGCGATCGCGGCCGGATCGGTCGCGTCGATGACGTCCTCGACGTCGAGCGGCCGGATCGCGATCTGCTCGAGCATGGCGACGAGGCGGTGGTCGGCGGCGTCGGGCACGCTCCGCAGCGCCGCGTGTGTTTCGTGGCACAGTTCGCCGACGGCTCGCTGCACGTCGCTCCCGCCGTCCTCGTACTCGCTCCAGGCGCAGAACGCGTCCACGCTGACGCCCATCACGAGCGCCGCGCAGCGGTCCAAGAGCAGCGCGTTGCAGGCCCGCAGGCTCTCCAGAATCGCCCCGTCGGGACCGGCGCAGATTTTAAAATCGAGATCCTCCGTCGCGAGCTCGTCCGGATCGTGGGTCGCCCGGTAGACGTCGGCGAAATCTTCGTCCTCGAATCGCTGGACGGATGTGAAACGAGCGAGACAGGTTCGTATGAGACGGAGAGTGACGGTGAGGGTGCGAGCGAGAAGCCTGTAGCGATGGTCGAGCGGGAAGTCGGGGGACGGTGCGGTGAGGCGCGCGAGGCAGGCGCGGAACCCGGCCAGCGCGGCGGCGGGGGCGGCGGGGGGAGCGCGGGAGAAGGGCAGGCGGCACGTCAGCCGGTACAGCGCGCCCGCCAGCAGCGCCGGGTGCTCCGGGTCGGGCGTCGGGTCACAGTGCTGTAGGTCAGCGAGGCAGGCGTCGGCGAGCTGCAGCGCGAGCGCGGGCCGGCTGAAAGCCACGAGCTGGTAGAGGAAGGGCCGCATGTGGAGCGCCCGGAACAGCTCACTCAGCAGAGTCCCGGGCAGCGTGGGCAGCGTCCACACGAGAGCCCCCGCGCCGGGCAGCTCCGTCATGTCCTCCAGCTCGGGCAGGTCCGCGTTCAGCACCAAGTACAGAGCCAATTTTTTATATTCTTCACACTTTTCTTTCACCACACCGTTCTCTGTGATATAATTTTTCTCCTTGAGGAAGTTGACTAGTTTCTCCACTATATATTTTATTTTTTCTTCGTTGCCTGGAATATTAAAAATGATGTAGTGTTGATTGATGTTGAATCGGTAAATGTAAATAGATGACAGATATAGGGTTGGGATGACTCGCCTCCTCTGAACTTCAATTTAGCGAAGGAGTACTGATTGTCGGCTGACAGCAGTACCCCTTGAAATGCTGACAGATCCGGTATTTGATCCATTGTTTTTCTAAACATATATTGTTCAATGCCAGAGGCTGAAAAAAAAAACAAAGGTTATCTACTAAAAACAATTTAACAAACATGTAAAAATCCCAAAACTGAACTCCCTCTATCTGTGTTCCAGTTTAATCAGATAAATAATCAATAATTTCTTCATACATATTATCATAGTCTACCGATGGAAGTCTCATGATGGTTAAAAAAGTTTTTGCTTGTTAACAATAGAACTTGTTTCTCACTCTTGCGCAAAGACAAAAAACATATTTTGCCAATTTTCATAGATAATTATAATATCAATATTATATTATTAGGAATAAATAAGACTTGCAACACCACTGCGTTATTATTATTATTATTATTTCCCCTTAATGGCGGCCTTAAGGCTTGGGCCACACCACTGCGTTGATTTTAGAGATCGCCAATTGACTTCCGTCGCCGTTATGTCAGTGGTGAGCGCCGGAGCTCAGTCCAGCGTTCGGAACCGTACGATAATTATCGTACACATACGATAATTTTGTGCCTACGTACGATGTACGATAGCATATTATTATCGTACGCAGATTGTACGATAATTTCTATCATGATGCAAAAACCCATTCATATCCATTTCTTCTTTATAAATACAAAATTTTGGCGTGTTTCATACCCAACTTGCATGAGAACAGTGAAATTTTGTCTGAGTGAATTTTAAGCTTGGCGCGTTTATTGAACTTAAAGTGGAAAGGGAATCAGTTCAGGTCTGTACCACGTGTAAAACATTTGGGTTTCAGTGTTCTGTTGATTTGACAGCGGTGGTTTAAAAAAGATAAACTATAGAGTACTTGCATGCATATCAATATTATAATTTATATGATTTATTTATCTATAATAGACATTATCCTAAAAAATACGATAATTTCGATCCATGTACGATAATTTTACGCCGAATTACGCCCCTGGTACGATAGTCAGTCCACTTCAAGTTGCTAACGCTGGCTCAGTCTCGTGAGCCATTCTTACCGGGCACTTGGCATAGGACGGTTGTATTGCGCTGAGCTTATCATTTCGCGCCTAATTTTAAGATTAGAAAGTGTTTTCTCCATATTTTCGTTCGTTTTGCGATTATTTGTAATTTTACCTATTGTGATTAAATAAAATTAGTAGTTGTAATTTTTCGTTTATTTTGATCATCCCTAATATCAGAAGTGGGATCAAACTACGTGCTTTGCTTTTCCATCCGGTGTTATTTAGTTTGAAGTGCTTTAACGTAATAAAATATGGAGAACACTTATCGTCGTAGTCGAAGCTGTAAGCGGCGCAGTCACGAGCATAAGGCGCGGTGTCGTAGCGGTTCGTCGAAATCAAATAGTGTCCGCGAGTCCTTACAAATAATAGTGTCGCGTTTAAATGCGTTAGAAAATCGAGAATCATCTGCGTTGCGTTCTGAAACTCCACCCGTACCTGCCCCTCGGGCTTTCACGGTTGAGAATTCTACGGAGAAAATAGTAGAGGCCATAAATTCTTTAAAATCAGTGCATACGCAGCGGTATTATGTGTCTAATTTCGATCCAAATGTGCATGACGTTGACGCGTGGTTTCAAGTGGTAGACATAGCTCAAGCGTGCAATAAATGGGACGATAGCGAGTGTTTGTCGCGTGTTGGGACTTTTCTTAAAGGTGACGCGAGCACCTCGTTAAGCGATTGGGTCACTACCGACCGGACGAGGTCCAATTTTAACGCGATTTTAAATTTTTATGCGTTAAGAAAATTGATATTGCGGGTATTCTTTATGACGTTATGTCCACTGATTCTGACGAATACACAACTTATGCGGATTACGCTAGGCGTTCATTGTTGCGTTTAAAAGTCGTGAAAAGTCTGAGCGGTATGCTAACTTGGAGCCTATGCCGGCAGCCACTGGGAGGTATGCGAACTTTGTGCCTATGCCTACAGTGTTGAAGTCTGAGCGGTATGCTAACTTAGAGCCTATGCCGGCAGCCACTGGGAGGTATGCGAACTTTGTGCCTATGCCTACAGTGTTGAAGTCTGAGCGGTATGCTAACTTAGAGCCTATGCCGGCAGCCACTGGGAGGTATGCAAACTTTGTGCCTATGCCTACAGTGTTGGCCACTGGGAGGTATGCGAACTTTGTGCCTATGCCTACAGTGTTGGCCATTGTGTGGTATGCTAACTTTGTGCCTATGCCAGCGGTGTGATTGTTTTTCTGTGTGGTATGCTAACTTTGTGCCTATGCCAACAGTGTGATGTTGTTCTTCTGTGTGGTATGCTAACTGTGTGCCTATGCCAACAGAATTATTTTGATGAAACTTTGTTTTTCTGCGCGGTATGCTAACATTGTGCCTATGCCAGCAGTATGAGTAATGACATCTTTTGTCGACTGTGTGGTATGCTAACTTTGTGCCTATGCCAGCAGTGTGATTGTTTTTCTGTGTGGTATGCTAACTTTGTGCCTATGCCAACAGTGTGATGTTGTTCTTCTGTGTGGTATGCTAACTGTGTGCCTATGCCAACAGAATTATTTTGATGAAACTTTGTTTTTCTGCGCGGTATGCTAACATTGTGCCTATGCCAGCAGTACGAGTAATGACATCTTTTGTCGACTGTGTGATATGCTAACACTGTGCCTATGTCATAAGTTCAGTTATAATTTTTACATACCTGCTATAAGCGTGGTAAGCTAACAAGGTGCCTATGCCAGCTTGTTAATAGGGACTAAAACTTCTGACATTTATTTTGTAACTTTTCTTTAAATACATGTTTCCACTTATTTTTCATTCCCGATTAAAACTCCGAAATTAAAGTAATACTTACGCTCCATTACAGTAATGTGGTGACTTGTTTGTTTAACAATCTGCTTATCTGTCGATAGCTCATTAGCAGTATCCGCTTTAATTTTGCTATTGCATTTTTTTAAATTGGTGACCTTTATAGTGAAACCTTTATTTTCTTATGTTACTTAGGTATGTTTGCATGTTAATTAACACTTTGTTCGTATGTTTAAGCATTGATGAATGTGACGCGCCTAGTACAAGAGTCTGCAACCATTGAAGCATCAGCTGGACCTGGTCACGATGCTACGTTGACTGAACCAGCTGACGACACGGAGGCTAGCCGCGACCAAGGACCTGCCGAGGACTGCAGGATATCAGGATTGGCCGTATTAGGAATAAATAAGACTTGCAACACCACTGCGTTGATTTTAGAGATCGTCAATTGACTTCCGTCGCCGTTATGTCAGTGGTGAGCGCTGGAGCTCAGTCTCGTGAGCCATTCTTACTGGGCACTTGGCATAGGACGGTCGTATTGCTCTGAGCTTATCATTTTGTGCCTAATTTTAAGATTAGAAAGTGTTTTCTCCATATTTTCGTTTGTTTTGCGATTATTTGTAACTTTACCTATTGTGATTAAATAAAATTAGTAGTTGTAATTTTTCGTTTATTTTGATCATCCCTAATAATATTATGTCTAACAAGGTTAGACATTTTATACAAAACATAGTAGCTAAAACATAGTATAGCTTCAGACCAACCCAAGAATTCATTTTCACATATTTATAATTCTTATTTCATCAAAGAATTTATCACAAACTGTTATTATCAGTGATCAGTTATTTGGATTCTCCCTCGCGGGATATCAAGTAGAAAAGTTAATATAGATAGTTAAAATTCCTTAGAGATAATTTAAATTGTTTTATTTTTGTATGGTTTGTTTAGTATTCTATTCGGTATTCTTCTATATTAACTTTTCTACTTGATATCCTGCGAGGGAGAATCCAAATAACCAATCACTGGTTATTATATATCTACACCCCAAAGTAAATACCTACGGCAGTTATTCTTTAATTAGATTTGTATTTTTAAAAATATGCCAGCACTTCAGAGGGTAAAAGAAATAATACTAGGTTTCACAAGTTCTTCACACTCCAATATTAAACTGTTCTACCCAAATAGTCAAGTACTTTAGTTTTTAATAACTTAACAAACAACTCTGATGGAAAAATCTACTGTAAATAACCTAGTCGACCAATCATAGAAAGAGGTACCCGATAATACAAACTTGCCGGTGAGTTTGCCGAAAAAAACATTGTGACAAGTATACTCACATAAAATATAAAGTTCCACTTAAGAAACTTCCTAAACTATAGAATGTACACTCGAGAGAATCCTAGGTTTAACTTATAACCTCGTTGCCTTAGATCTCGTTGCGAATTACGATTCGAAACAGGTTAACAATTTTCACAACTTAACTTACTGAGCACTAACCAACAAGCCCAACCTCCAACAACAACAATTTGCACAAACAATTTGATATTGACATTGACAATTTGTGGTTTTTTTTAAATTTCTGGTAAGCTAAGGAAGGGTCGACACTCATTCGTCTTTGTTAATTAAAAATAACTTTCTTTACCATTCGTAACATATACTGAAAGAAAGAGTGGTTTAAGTATTTCAAAAATAATTTTAAAAAGATATAAGATTTTTTTGTAGATACTTAATCATACTAGAATATTTTCCTTTTTACTTTTTTGCTGTAGTATACAGGCCCTATACTACGAAGCGCGAAATTCGAACTTCGTTTCATGCCGTTCCGCTCACGCTAATAGTATTTATTACGAGAGTGAGAGGGACCGCACGATCCGAACTTCGAACTTCGAATTTCGTAGTAACCCCCCAGGGTGTTTGGTAGCTACGTACCAAGCTTTAAGGGGGTGATAGCCGAGGTATTTTTGAACATTTTCAGCCATATACGTCTTAGCCGAAATTTGTTTTTTTTTTTTTTTAAATTGAAGACTTAGAAATTTTAGGAAAATACCCTGAATTTGATAGTCACGAGTCAATAAGCCCCCCAATAAGCGTTAATTTGGAAATTTTAAATATGGCACAGAAAAATGACGTAGACTTGTCTTTTTCACATGTTATTTACTAGTAAAATTTCAAGACTAGTGCATTCTTAGCGAGTGCTCCCTGAGTTTGGTTTTTACTTTTCAATCTCAGATTTAGCAAGCAATGTCAATGAGTGATACCTTAAAAGAAAGAACAATAAACAGGCATGTTTCTAAAAATGTTTGAACATTTCAAGGATTTTTTTTTATTTTTTTTTATGGCACATAAAAATGACTCTGCTCGAACCTAAGACATTTTTAGTATTTTCGAATGCCTCAATTTTGTTTTTGTGGCAAGAAAGACACTTAAAAATTATTTCATTTGGTCGAATACACATTAAACTATCCGAAATAAAAGATTTGGTTTCCAAATTAACGCTCATTGGGGCAATATTGACTCGTGACTATCAAATTCAGGGTATTTACCTAAAATTTCTAAGTCATCAATTTAAAATGTTTTATTAATTTTTAGAACAAGTTAATGGTTTTGTGTTAAAATATTTGGTGTTGTTTTTTGTACCTACTCTATTCTTAAACGATTACTTTAATAGTGGTTTCTGAACGAAAATATTACTATTAACTTCCTAAGTGCTACTGGAAATTTATGATGGGATGTGGATTTTTATTGAACTAGTCGGTTTTCTCTTTTACTCTCAACGTTAAGAGCATGGTATACTAGCGCTCCGTTAGATTTGGAAATTTTGGAGGTTGCGATCTTAATTAATTTACTTTTTAGAAAAAAGCTGCAACTGCTGCAAGTAGTTGTTTGTAGTGCAGTTTTTAGCGTTTTGAATTTATTATTGTAAGGCTTCGAATCGAATTAGAATTATTGTTAAAGGTCATTAATCATGCTGGAGTGGTGATACTATAGTCAAAGCGTTAAAAATGTCATCCGAAGAGATAAAGAAATCAACCGAATCAGATCTGACTGGCAGCGGACAGAGCAAGCATGCAGAATCTCACAAGCCGGCAGATAACTGTGATAAAAACAAAACAAACAAATCTACAGGCGATTCTCAAGGAGCATGCTACTGGTAATCCAGATTCATTATCTATCAAAGTAATCGAGCGCAGATAGACAACAAGTAGAAATAGTTCGCGTTCCAAGTTCAACTCGGACGATGACTTTTTTTTTTTAATCCCCGAATGAAAAGAGTCCGCATATGCAATTCACGCGAAGGCGCGAGCCACAAGGTGCCACAAGCGTGTGCTCATTGGCACCGTCCCTGATATGTTATTTGCAGAGCCCGGATTTTTCATGGCAAAACAAAACATTATCGTATTCTGGCTAGTGATAGAATAGTTATTTGTTATACAAGGAAGGAAAGTTGTATTTTACCAGCGAGTGTTCATTTGAAACAAGAGCTATCGAAAGGATTCCATGATTGACCACGAGCGAAGCGAGTGGTTCAAAAATAGAATCCTTTCGATAGTGAGTGTTTCAATACACGAGACGTAAAATAACTTTTCACCCGTGTATAACACAAAACTTTTCACCTCACTACAGCGAGGAAAATAATTAGAAAAACATGCGAATATTTAATTGAAAAGTTTTGACTTAAGTTTTTTTTTTACTATTTCGGATGCGTTTTGTTCGCACATCGACTTACTTGGACTGTCATAACATTTTTACAACATCCGTTTTTACAACAAGAATGAAGGTTAATGTTGAATGCTGATATTTATGAATTAAAATAAAGTTGTAAGACTATTTAGTGTTTTTTACTCGATGCAATTCATTAATTGTGATTTTAAAAATTCAGCAAATTTAACGTTTTACGTTTTGTTATCTGTCAAATATCACTTAAGCTGCCCTCAAATGTCAAAACTCTTTCTTCACATGTGGATAAAAAGCGATTTTCTCAATAGATGTCAAACAAACAAAAAGGGCTTTCCGAGCTAGTGAGGTGAAAACATCATTTCATCGATATCGAGTATTATTTATAAAAGTTTCAATAATAAAATAAACTTTCCTTTCAGCTTTGCCTTACTCAAACTGATAATTATACCAATTACAATGAATTTTATAAATTTGCTCCCTTGACGTCAAGTGAAGTTGAACATTCATTTAGTATCCATAAATGGCTTTATAGTTAAAAACGAAACTGTTTGCTCCCAGAGAATGTTGAAAAACTAATGATTATCTACTCCTATCACCATTACACAAATAAAACGCCATGTGCTGCTGTGTGTATAGTATGTTCCAGTTAAAATGACGAAAAGTACTTAAAACCAACATCTATTGTTTAATTGTTATCTTCAAGTGGGGTTGTAAAACAATTATGCAGGTGTATCGGTCGGTAGGCCATACCTACTTCGGTCAGTTTTATTACGTCTCTTTGTTATCTTTTCCTTTCATATTCAGCAACAAAAGAAGTTGTAAAATCCCATGTTGAGTGCATTTTCGTCATTTTAACTGGAACATACTATACTAACATGGATTACGACGAAGAAATTGAATATGTTTCTATAACTATGTATGTTTTTTTATGTTGTATAGGTATGTTATTTTATTTGGTACGTTTTTATTCTATTACACAATTATCAATATCAATAATATGATGTTTCTATCACTAGCCAGATTACGATAGTTTTTTGTTTTGCTATGAAAAATCCGGGCTCTGGTAATTTGATGAATTTTAATTTAGGATTTGTGTCTGTAGCGGTAAAGACCGGAACCTGAACATCGTGGAGCTGCTGTGCGCGTCGTGCGCGCGCTGGTTCCACGAGTCCTGCATCAGCTACCAGCTGGGGAAGCTGGTGCCCTTCATGACCAACTACCTGTTCATCTGCAAGAACTGCTCGCCCACCGGCCTCGAGACCTTCAAGAAGAATCAGGCTCGTGAGCCCAGCTCCATATAACATTACAATTAGACATAATTCAGTACCATACTCTCACCGGCAAGAAATTTGGCCCACAGTCCACCTTTCATACAAACAAGGTCACTTTGATGTCTCGGTTCTCCACTAGGCGGTGCTTTGGCTGTGATCTGATGATGGCTACTCCGAGTATTGATAAAGGACATTCTGAGTTCCTAAGATACCTGTTTGATTGAATCTGTGTTTAACACGGAAATTATACACATTTAGAAAAACAGCTGATGCCTGCTACACATGTAACAATATATTGTAACGATTAATCTGTGCAAACCAATTTGTGCAAATTTATCGATTGTGTGTATGACAAATCGTTGCAGATGATTGTCATACACACAATCGATAAATCTGCGCAAATTGGTTTGCACAGATTAATCGCTACAATATATTGTTACATGTGTAGCAGGCATAAAATGGCAATAAAATGAATGAAAATCTTAATGCTGTACAAATTCTCTCGCTGTGGTGTAAACTGGATGTTGAATCGGTTGTGTGTGTTTGAAACTCTGGACCACCATTATCGTTGCTCTGGATATCCATCATCAGATCTCAACCGGGGCACTACCCTGGTGTAGAAATAAGGCATCAAAGTAGCCTCGTTTGTATGAAAGGTGGATTGTAGGCCAAATTTTATGCCGGTGAGTATACATTCATGTGATATTAATTTGCAGTTGGCAGGCACAGTTACGTTACAATTGGAATGCTGTCATCTGTAACGGCTCTTATTTTGCAATGTAAACTTGGAGTCATATTGAATAGTAACCTCATAAAGCCCTCATCAAATTTTGACGATTATAATTTGAATCTTTATGTCAACCAAGAAAAGTTGTTGCTCGCTTTGACATATGTACCTATACTAAGTACATTGAGCCTTAATATAACTCATTACAATGTTGTTTCCAGCGTTCCCGCAGATGTGTGTGACGGCGCTGGCCAACCTGCAGCAGGAGAGTGCGAAGGCCGGCACCAACAAGGTGTTGTTCAGCAAGGACCGTGAGATCATCCCCTTCATCGACCAGTACTGGGAGGCCATGACCACCATGCCCAGGAGGTGAGCTGAGCTTCCGATCATCCAACCATTTGATTACATCAACATTTCAAATTAATAATAAGATTTGTTATGATCAGTTCACACTGTGACAAGATGATGCATGTTTCATTGGGAGAATGTTTTCTGTTCACTATCTCAAACTGCCCCTTACAGATTCCCCCTGTCGCCTGTCCTGAGCAGGGTGTTTTCTGCTGTAGAAAGATGTCCTTTGTTTATAATTGTGAGAATTTTTTTTGAATTTGTCATCAAATTTTGGATTATGGCAACAATAATAGTATTTTAAACATGAAAGTACTGTGAGACTCACTCATAGTGAAAATAACCGGATCAATCACATTTTAAAACGAGTTTAACTCAACATGTTTTGGGCTAATCCATAGCCCTTCTTCTCGGAGTCACACGTCACGGCGGCTGCCAAACGCGCACTGCGTGCTATCGCCCTGGTCGCGCGGCTACTCCAGCTCGACGTAACGTATGTCTCTGAGAAGAAGGGCTAAGAATTAGCCCGAAACATGTTGAGTTAAACTCGTTTTAAAACGTGAGTGATCCGGTTATTTTCACTAATAATAGTATTAAATAGTAATAGAATATAGATTGTTTCTGTTCTGTTTGTTTTTTACTCTTTATTATCATAGGTATACTTGAGATTTTTGTGTGAAGAATTTAAAAAAAAAACTGAAATAACCTCGTCAGTAAGCTGTCATTGCATGCTAATTTTATGTTGTTTATTGCTTGTTACTCAAACAATTGGGTCTCAATCAAACAATTAAAATGGGAACATTTCAGAATGGCGAAATATACCTGACTGCATTTAACTCACCATTATCCAGATAAGTTCAGATCTAATTGACATAGACATAACTTTATTCAACATCAAAAAAGAAAATATACAAGAGAAAAATAAAAACAACAATAATAACAATAAAAACAAAAAACATTATTTTACTTTAGATGTCAAAAAGGAATTTGACTCAGCATTAAGCTGCAGTAGATGCCTGCTACAGCGCTGATTTTCAGTCAAACCCTTCATATCCGTGCATCAAACTTGTTGGACCGGAATCAGCACAAATAGCTACTGTGTAAAAAGTGTGCAACAAATAAATAGATACATATATTATTTATTTCAATTGGCTACTTTCCTAACTAGTCAGTCTTTTAGATTATCAAAAAATATTGGACACGTATTTTTTATTTTGTCAATTAAACAAAAAATTACGAAGATATGGCGCGTTGAAGTTTCGCGTGACGTCACTTGTTCCTACACTTTGTATGAGCGTTTTAGGAACAAGTGACGTCACGCCTCGTCACGCGGAACTTCAACGCGCCATATCTTCGTCATTTTTTGTTTAATTGTCAAAAGAAAAATTACGTGTCTAATATTTTTTGATAATGTAAAATACGGACTAATAAGAATTATTATTTTTTTACCTAGGAAACATCCCTATTACACACCACATTTTTTTATTTACATAGTGCTGGTACCGTGCTACCGTAACCAAGACCGTAACGACATCCCTCTATTCTTCAGTCCAAACTCTTTCTAGGTACTCTTAATATTTTTTTACAGTTTTTGAATAGGTACTGGCTGATATTTTGTTTGTCAAGAAAATTCTCACCCGTCAAGTGTGTAATGTGTGTGTGTGTGTGTGCCACGTTCAAAGAGTATTGTAATATTATATGTATTAACGTCACGTTCGTGGTCACGATATTATCTTGAACGACGATATCTTTTGAGCTTGAGCTGTTAATTTTTCGGTCTCGGGGGATGCGAGGACGGCGACTTCTATTTTACTGACAGTTTTTAGCTCAAGGCGAGGCGGTACTTAACGTCAGGGAAGTCTCCCGTCGTCTACAAAGTACAGGTCGGTATCGTCGATGGAGTTCCTATAGCCTCCTGAGGCCCACGAAAATATTGTTTCAATGAACTTTATGTCACTTACGAGTGAGTTCGATGTCACATTAGAATTAGTCCTTTATAACTTACTTACTTCTAATGTGATATCGAACTCACTCAAAAGTAACATAAAGTTTAAAGTTCATTGAAACAAAATTTTCGCGGGCCTCAGAAGGATAAAGCATGCTAAACAGGAGCGGACTTAGAGGTCTGGAGGCCTCGGGCCATAAAAGGAGGGGAGGTCACAAATTATTTTCCAAATAAAATGACCTTAGATTATTTATGCACTAGATAGAGTGTCAGTAGCAAACATTGCGATACAAAACGTCCACAAATTTCTTTTGACAGCTTCATATTACGATCGCGTTACGTCATTCAAACTGAAGGGAGGCAAAATTAAATGACATATAAGCCAAGTTGGCTTATATTTTTCGGGATGTTTTCATGCCGCCGAAGCTCTATCTAGTGTATAAATAATCTAAGAAAATTACCATTTTTCAGTCCAGATTTATTCATTAAACAATTTTTGGAAGTCTCTGTGTGTGTGTTGGTCTAATGTAGAGGCCCCAGGGCTGGGGTCCCGGATGCCCTCCCCTAAATCCGGCCCTGATGCTAAAGATGCCTTTCTATCAGAGATGTGCTATGCAGCTATGCTGCGAGGGTGTGAAAGCTACGCTACGAAACTATGTGACCGTTTCCACTGATGCTGGTATGTAGCCTCGAGGAAGATCTAGAACACGCATCTTTCGGCGCATCGAGCTCACGTAGGATAGAGAGCCGAAGCGGGACTCGTGACGGGTTAGGCTCGTAAAACACACTTTCCCGAAATGTGCACTTTCTCTCAAGGTCACTTTTCGTAAAATGTACACTTTCCCAATGTGGACACTTTCCCGAAATGTGCACTTTTTCAAACAGTGCACTTTTCCAAAACGCACGCTTTCCCGAAATGTGCATTTTTCAAACAGTGCACTTTTCCAAAACGCACGAAATGACCCTTCTAAAGAAGTGCACCTTTAGAGAAAGTGCACATTCTGGAAAAGTGCACCTATTGACTAAGTGTACATATCGGGAAGTGTACTTTTAGAGACAGTGTACCTTCCGAGAAAATTACCCTTCGAATGAAGTGCACCTTTAGAGAAAGTGCACATTTCGGGAAAGCGTGTTTTACGAGCCTAACCCGTCCTGACGACGGGCGGGTGTAGTGTACCGGGCCGGTGCCGCCCCGTGACCGCGTGACCTTGTGACCGCGCGCCGGTGTTGCAGGGTGACCGTGTCGTGGTACGCGACGGTGCAGCGCGCGCTGCAGAAGGACGTGCCGGCGCTGTTCGTGGCGGGCGCGGGCGCGGCGGAGGGGCAGTGGGGGCTGGCCGAGCCGCCCCAGGCCGTGCGCCCCAACTACGACCACATGATCCGCCAGGGGCAGCTCAAGGTCACCGACATGGGCGTCGCCACCGGTGAGTGCCGCCCCCACCATCCCACCATCCCGCTCCACGGTGCCGCACACCCTTACATTATTTATAAGACTAGATAGAGCTTAGGCGGCATGAAAACGTCTCGAAAAATATAAGACAACAGTTGGATTATACATATGTCATTGGGTATGTATTACAATACCGAAGTACGAAAGACCGAATGTATTAAAACATCGAATGGGCCAAAAGACCGACACGATTTTTTTCTGAAACCGTAAACTTCTCAGAATATATTAAAACGGCATCATACAGAACCCATTAGGTTAGGTTAGGTTTGTTTTATAACAATCTTAAAAAGTTAACGGTTTCAGAAAAAAATCGTGTGTCTTTTGACCCATTCGATATTTTAATACATTCGGTCTTTCGTACTTCGGTATTGTAATACATACCCATGTCATTTGCCTCCCTTCAGTTTGAATGACGTAACGCGATCGTAATATGAAGCTGTCAAATGGATTTTTGGCCGTTTTGTATCGCAATGTTTGCTACTGACACCCTATCCAGTCTAGTGTATAAATAATCTAAGCGCGCACCGTAGCCACATCCTCCCGTTAAGGTGGAAGCGCACGCTCTGGGCGCGAAATTCAAAATTTTTACAGGTTTTAATTTATTGTGGGTAAACAGTGTAACTGTTTAACTTCATATGGTATTTGGGGAACCTATTGATGTTTAGAAACTCCTTTACTCGAATTTCATTTATCCGAAAACGGTTCTCCGACTTTTTAAAATCCATATGTTTTGTTTTTCCACAACTTCACAATGCCACGGATTCATTTAATCACAGTTTTATTTGCCAACAAATTCAAAATCCCGAATTACAATAATCCATTTTTTTATTTGCCAACCTAATCAATTGCCATATTTTCATAATTTAAATGTAACGAAAAGCCGAAAGTAAGTTTTTATTATCTACCTAACCTAACATCAGAGTAAGACAACATTGCTTAATTTTTAGCGAGCGAGCAAGACGGTTCGGAACGGAAGCGACTCGGATAGATTAGGTTCAAAGGCTAATGCGGGAGCGTAGCGGAGCAAAGCTCCCGCATTAGCCTTTGGTGTTAGTTATTTTTTTTATAACCACCTACAAAACCCCCTACCCACATAGCAAACTCAATAAAATATTTGGGCAACATTAAACAACAAAATGAATATTACGCTCCACACATAATTGCATGGTCGCCTTTTGTATCCCTGACCTTTGCGGAATAATAATTTTGCGGAATAAATATATATTTGGCAAATGATTCTACGGAATTTCATGCAGTTGGATTTTGAATCATTTGGCAAATAAAAAAATGGATTTTAAAACATTTGGCAAAAGAAAATATGGTAAATAAAATTTCGGACAAACAATAATTTGGAAAATGAAAAAATGGAGTTTCGTTTTCGGAATTTTAATATTCGGAAATGAGCTTTTCGGGAATATGATAGGTAACCTGGTATTTGCGCTTGTAAAACAGTGTTCTTTATTTTATTGTGTAAATTTTTTTAAGAATAAAACTATTAGCTTGAAATAAAAGTTGTCAAAACGCTGAAAGTCCGAATTTCTATGTTTGACAACTTTTATATCAAGCTAACAGTTTTATTCTTAAAAAGCTTTACACAAAAAAATAAAGAACACTGTTTTACAAGCGCAAATACCATATGAAGTTAATCAGTTACACCGTTTACCCACAATAAATTAAAACCTGTAAAAATTTTGAATTTGGCGCCCGGAGCGTGCGCTTCCACCTTCAGCTAAGTTTAGACGAAGCCAGCTTGGCCTGGCCCGGCCCTTTGATGTTTAAGTGAAGCCAGGCTCGAACGACAGGCCGGCGCTTTATTCCCGCCAGTGCTGGCAGCGTTTGAAAGCTTTGGGCTTAATACCACTAAATTTCATAATACCTTATTCACTAATAGGTACCTTTGATCAATTATAACTGAAGATACACATTGCCGAACAAAATCCCCTTCAAAGAATGTCCGAACTTTTTTATTTGGTTGCGTAACAAATAAAATCATCACCTACACAGAAATTTGAACCTAGTCTTTACTTCATTACAGTCGAATTTCGGTAGCGGCAAAACTCCACTTGGCATCTAAACTTGACAATTTCACGCAACGTTCTGAGAAAAAAGAAGGCCACTTTATCAAAGTGGCGCTCATTTGGCTCGGACATTTTCGGGCGCGCGACTGTGGATCTACAGTTATAATTGATCAAAGATGGGTACCCCTAATTTTCAAATTACCATGGGCGGGCTCATAATACCTAAAATTTCAATTTTTAAGAATGAGACAATTTGAAATTTTAGGTTTTATTTATGAGCTAAATAATTTTAATTTTTGCGGTAATTTGAAAATTAGGGGTATTAGTGAATAAGGTATTATGAAATTTAGTGGTTTCACTAGCTTCGTCTATACCTAGCTTTATAAATACGATTTGATATGTAATTTTTTAAATCTCTGGAATAACATGTCCGCTACTTTTTTATTTCTATATGCCACCGGGATCTGGACGAAGCAGTCGACCGATTTGATTCCTAGACCGTCCCAGAACTTTGCCATTGTGACAGTTTACGTCATGCGATAAGCATCGTTCCAGAGCTAATTGAAAAATCTCTGTGGCGTCCAGAAATTGCATTGCTCAACTGTCCGCATATAAAATCCCGAAATCTCAACCTACATTTACAGTGAACTTTAGCACCAATGTTCTTCGTACGTCAATGAAGACTGCGATATAATTTATGGGACTTCCGTCAAGCATTTAGTAAAACATAAAAGATTTTAATTCAACTGCCAATGGTTTTCACGAGCGAAGTTGTAAGGATTGATAATTGAGACCGACTCTTGACCTTGATTTACCGCATTTATGATAGCGAGTTCAGGCTGCTGCAAATCTAGCTCTGAACCAGTGGCGTAACTATACCATTTGAGGCCCGTGGCAAATTCTCTGGATGGAGGACCCCCGCTAAAAATCGTCACGTAATTTAATTTTAATGTTATTTCTAAGTTCGGAACCTCTTGGGCCGGGGCCCTCTATGGTCGGGGGCCCGTGGCATTTTGCCAGCCCTGCCGCCCTATAGTTACGCCGCTGCTCTGAACAGGCGTTCTTCCACAATTATGGCTTCATCGTCATTTTTGCCCTCCACTACTAAGTTGTAGGATGTACTTCCGTCGGCTGTTCCCGGATAACTTCATCACGAGTCGTGCAGTTGCAGTCGCTTTGGGCTTAAAACAACTAAATTTCATAATACCTTATTCACTAATACCCCTAATTTTCAAATTACCATGGGCTCATAATACCTAAAAATACCTAAAATTTAAAATTTTAAGATGAGACAATTTGAAATTTTAGGTATTTTTAGGTATTATGAGCCCATGGTAATTTGAAAATTAGGGGTATTAGTGAATAAGGTATTATGAAATTTAGTGATGTTAAGCCCAAAGCTTGCAGTCGATGTCTTTAATGACATGAATTTATTACTGCTTAATGTAAATCTAATCAGTTCTAATAAAATATAACGAATAAAACTCAGGTTTAACTTTCAGATTATTTATTTTTGATAGATACCTACAGAACTGACAAATATTTGCAGCATTTATTGTGTGACGATTTTGATTCTATTAGGTATTATATTAAACAGCCTTAATCGATGCTTGTCGTTCGTTACCTACCATAAAAACGAATTAAAAATCCCAATCGAAAGCAGTCGTATGTGAAAATTTAATTTGGGTCAGGTGATAGGTAGGCGTTACGAGTATGTATAATGTTTTTAAAGTACATATGTCGTCACCGGAGCGACCGCGGCCGGCGCGGGCACATGTGTGCGTTGTTTGATCGCGCATTGTTGTAGTGTTTGTAAACACACGCGCACACGCGCACGGCAGAGCGGCGTCTGCGGTGCGAGGCGACACTATTGATTTTAGATTGAAATAGTTCGCTACATCACCTTGAACTTTAATGGCGGGTGAGTTCCTTCACGTTACTCGGTAGCTGTAGGTAGTCGCTTGATTGATTTGCATGTCCGATGTCAGCCGCGTCGCCTTGAACCGGGCCGCGCGTGGCCGCCTCGACGAGAGGTATAGCTGTTTATGTAGCCGGTCGTTATGTTTTATCTCGTATGAACAGAATACAGGAAAACGTAGGTTTGGGTGATCGTATCGTACGTAATTGAAAGGTTTGAGCGTCGAGTCGCCGGTCGGGCCCGGCCGCGCCGCCGGGAGCCGCGCGGCTGATACGCCCTTATCTTATCGCCGTGCTGACGGACTGAGAATTTTGTCACTTATTGAGTTTAGGTGATATCGACGTTGCATTTGCCATGGAGTGTAAGTTTTTATTATTTTATTGCATACAGTCAAGGGCAAAAATATGTATACACTTTAGTACCTTGTCTATTTTCGTCATATTTGAACTGCCATATATGAACTGTTACAGTGGTTAAAGTGACAAGGTACTAAAGTGTATACATGTTTTTGCCCTTGACTGTACCAAGGCCTGAGCATGCTTAGACCTTGTACCAAACAAACTCGTGTCTTCAGCGGCTGACTCGCTCCTTAACACCCGGACCATTCAAGAAAAGAGAAACAATAATGTTGATAGACACATAGGTATATTTACCTATTAGCACACAGTAGGTTACACAATGTGACAATGTAGAATTAGATGACATGCTGTTGTAATTATAAAAATAAGGTTATCTTGTATTCATGATAGGTGTAAACTTAGAACAGGGTAGAGTAGGCAGTGTCGGGCACAAGCCAAACTGGACTGTTTTCGCCTTGAGGCGTGATCAAAAACAACTGGGGTCTAGAATTCGCTCCGAGGTCTATTTGTGGCCATTATTTCTGTCTTTATATTTGCCACTTTTACTTGTCGTTCGAATTATGCGGGAAAAATAATTATTTCTTCAATGAAATATTGTTCGTTATGTTTACAAACAGGGTAGAAGACCTCATTTTAACAGTACTTACTTTTAATTTGCTTCCTAGCACTGGCGCGTGGCTCTGCCGCCCAACGTCGAACTTCACATCGCGTTTGCAGAATATTTCGGCAGCTTTTGTACTATTTATTTAGGTACTGGTCTGTACTCGCGGCTTCGCTCGCGAGGCCCATCGTATGCCTGTAGGGAAACTAAAGTAATATTTTTTTTTTCAAAAAGTGGTTCTCTCTCTGTAGGTAGGTATAGCCACGGTATAGCGTACCTATATCTATGTGACTTGTCGCACGTGTGGTCGCGGTGAGCGAGATAAACGGTTGTCGTTCAGCGATACGGTTTTCTGCAAAGTTACGTCTTATAGTCCGACAAGCTCGTGCGCGGCTCTCCGCGGAACCCTGCCGCAGTCAGCATTTGCCGCACTTATTGAAAACAATGTCGTTAAGACAGCAGAGGCTCCCTGCGACAAGGTTCCGCCGAGCGCCGCGCACGAGCTTGTCAAGGTATAATCAATCAATTCATCATCACCATCATCATCATTTCAGCCGCAAGACGTCCACTGCTGGACATAGGCCTCCCTCATTGATACCCAATCATTATGGTTGGTTGCATCCAACATGAACCTGCGGTCTTCACCTAATCGTTCGTCCATCTCGTCGGTGGACGTCCCACGCTGCGCTTATTCAGTCCGTGGTCTCCATTCGAGAACTTGTCGGCCCCAACGGCCATCTGTTCTGCGTGCTATATGATATAGCATATATGACCTGCCCCTTGATCCCCTGTGACCCTGGTTCTTCTACGGATTCGATCCCGTAGAGAAACCCAAGCGTAGCCCTCTCCATAGCTCGTTGAGCGACTCTTGAACCTATACATCAGGCCCATAGTGAAGCATCACTGGCAACACATACTGGCTAAAGACTTTCGTCTTAAGGCACTGTAGTATTTTGGACGAAGATATATTGCGGAGTTTCCGAACGCTGCCCATCCGAGTCGGATTCGACGATTGATCTCCTCGAAGTCGGATCTACCTAGTTGGACAGTCTGTCCTAGGTGTACATATGCGTCAACAACTTCAACAGCCGAGTTCTCCACCCTATAATGGGCGCACAGCAATCAATTATTTAAAAACAAAAAATCAAAAACGGGTCGGTAAAGATAGCTAAACGAGATGTGTCGTTTAACGCGGGAGCGCCCGCGATCGCACTCACCATTTCTCTCTACCCTCATCCTACGTCGTGTGCCAGAAAGAAGCGATGAAAATAATTGTGATTCAGAGTGCGTCAAGTCGTATGTCGACTTCGCGGGACCGCCGCGCGAGTACTGTCGGGCTGTGGTAAACTTGTGTTTTGGAGCATTCCGGTCAAAATTGGAATCGCTTCTTGCGGCGGCACGGTGTCCGTAGTGTGCGGCTGCCGCGCGAAGTCGACATACAGCTTTAAGCTGGATCCAGCCGGTGCAGACTTGCGCTGCGCAGACTGTTGCACGGAAAAAAGTATGTGCGATTCACATTGCCCACACGATACAGACATGTTAGTTGTTCTTTAAACGTCGTGGTGTGCGGACGTTTGCAATGGCAGATATCAATCGACGGCGTCGTTTAAAATTAGCTGATCTTGCCGTTTTAGTAGGAAAAACACGTACCAAGCGCAGTAAATGGTCGAAAAAATGGTTATTAAAGAGACAAAGGTACTCGCATACAACTTTACTGAAGGAATTAGCAACTAGCGAAGAAAATGATTTTAGAAAATACTTGAGAATGGTTTTTTATAATATAACGAAATAAGGCAAGTATACGAAATCTCGGTCTGCGCTAGGTTCCACTTCTTTCCATTTTCTCACTAATATCTCATAAGCCTGGGTCTTCATATAATAAAAACAAAGCAAACTGTGAATTAATTAACCAAAGCTGTCGTAAGTCGACCCAAACAGGTCTGAGCATGCGTCCACACAGTGCAGTAGTCGGCGCAAACACGCATGTCTGCGCCGACTTTTTGATGCCAGATACAAAAATGCCCATTCGCACCGACTCAAGTCTGTACAGACACGCGGCGCAGACTCTGCGTCTGTGCCGTGTGGAGCCACCTTCAGACAGCATCGTGTCCGCAGTGCCGCTGGCGGGCGGCGCGAAGGGGCGCGCGGCCAAGCGGCGCGTGGGGGGCGCGGGCGCGGGGGAGAGCGGCGCGGGCGCGGGGGGCGCGGCCAAGCGGCGCGCCGACGCGGCGGCGGGCGCGCGGCTGCCGGCGCACGGCTACCCCAGCGAGCACCCCTTCAACAAGGACGGCTACCGCTACATCCTGGCCGAGCCGGACCCGCACGCGCCCTTCCGCCAGGAGTTCGACGAGAGCCACGAGTGGTCCGGCAAGCCCATCCCGGGCTGGCTGTACCGCGCGCTCATGGGGGGCTGTGTGCTGCTGGCGCTGCACGACCGCGCGCCGCAGCTGCGCGTGGCGGAGAGCCGGCTGGGCTGCGCGGGCGAGCGCGGGTACTGCGGCGTGCGCGCCACGCACGGCGCGCGCGCCGGCGCCTGGTACTGGGAGGCGCGCGTGGACGAGCTGGGCGAGGGCGGCGCGGCGCGGCTGGGCTGGGCGCGGCGCTGCGCCAACCTGCAGGCGCCGCTGGGCTACGACCGCTTCGGCTACAGCTGGCGCAGCCGCAAGGGCACGCGCTTCCACGCGTCGCGCGGGCGGCGCTACGCGGCGGGCTACGGCCGCGGGGACGTGCTGGGCTTCCTGCTGGAGCTGCCGGGCCGGCCGCGCGCGCCGCGCAGCTGCAAGGACCGCCCGCTGGTCAAGTTCAAGAGCCACCTGTACTACGAGGACAAGGACGAGGCGGCGGCGTCGCTGGCGGCGCTGCGCCCGCTGCCGGGCTCGCGCGTGCTGTTCTTCCGCAACGGCGAGTGCCAGGGCGAGGCGTTCCGCGACATCTACGAGGGCTGCTACTACCCGGCGCTGTCGCTGCACCGCAACATCTCCGTCTCGGTCAACTTCGGGCCCGTCTTCAAGCACCCGCCGGAAGGATACGAGTACCGCCCGGTGAGTACCTCGCGCCGTGCGTATACGATACGATACTATACAGATGATAATATCGGACAGGTTATTGAAGTGAAAACTTCTTTAGCGTCGTTGTGCACTTTTTGGAATGGGTAAAAAATGTTAAACTCGCGCTCAGGACGCGTGACCCTGATCGACAATCCGTAAGATCTGCCTAGAGAAATATTTCTCTATTATAGCTTAGTTCGTGGCACCGGCACTCCCGGAGTGCAACCCGTTGTTTTTTTTCTTTCAATTTTCTTGCTTCATTCTCCATCTTTTACTCGAACTTGACACATTTGAACGTAAAGTGAAACAAAAAAGCCAAATTGATTATTAGTAAACCGATCCAACGATATTGCATATTTTCATTCAATAATTTTTCATTCCACTCTGAATGAACAGTCTCAACACAGAGTTCTCGGATTCGGCATTTAAACTTAAACACAGGGCGCACGACTTCATTCGACGCCATATTTAAAGAAACTACGGATGAATGTTCATTTCTACGTCATTCCAGCTACGCCTTGTGAACATGAAATGAAAGAAAAATAAAGCATTAGGTATATAGCGAATTTAATGGGTCCCACTAAAAAATAGCGCAGCGGCTTGCCGCAACATTAAGCTGAGTGGGACCCAATGTAGGTATACCTACTATTCGATGTTTTGTTATTGTATCCTTTCCTCCCAAATGTATTTTTTCTCCTATGTATCGAATAAGTGTAAACCTGTCTCTCACTGAATATTCATTCAAGTTAACCGTTTGATATCACCCATGGACTTAATACCTAACCAGGACTGAGTACTAACTTTTATTAGTCAATCAAAAGTGACCCATATTACCAAGCCATACAGTTTAATAATGGCAACTAGAGACAGCGGTCAGAGAGATTACATACAAACTAGAGAAACTAGAGAATTGGGATCTCCCAATTTTTGACAACGTATAATTAATCGAAAACCGTTTGGAGAAATAGGCTTTGTGAAGCGTTTTCAGAAATCAGATTCCAAAAATATGATAAACTGAATTAAATAAAGAAAATTTAAGTAATGACCTTCATTTGACCCCTGCAATGAATGGTCACAAAGGCCATAAAGCAGGTCTACACTCTAAAGCAAATTGACAGTTTGAAATGTTGCTGTCCTGCTTATAATAGCAAAGAGTGAAAAAGACAGAACTTTAATCACATGATGCGCGCCTGGCTTTAAACAGTTGTCATTTATCGTAAAGTCCGAAATGTATACGAGTATTTCCAATGTATTTTTACAAATCTAATACCTTTAAACGAGCAATTCTTGTATATATGTATATATATAATCAGGATCTCGGAAACGGCTCCAACGATTTCGATGAAATTTGGTATGTGGGGGTTTTCGGGGATAAAAACTGATCTAGCTATGTTTCATTTTCAGAAAACCGCTTTTACTCGTGTTTTCCAGCTATTTTTGTTTGCATTAGAATACAAAGCTAAATTTCACCGACTTCGAGCAGATCGTAATAGCACATTAGAAATCGGGTGGTCGCGGATCCAGCCGACCTCGGTTCGATTCCACGTTTTTTTTCAAGATTTTTAGTTTTTTTTTTAAAGTTTATTTTTCATGAGAAAACGTCAAGTTTCTTCTTTTGTGAGAAAAAGTTACTTTTTTGTGAGAAAAAGTATTATAGGGAACGTGCAGTAACTATAGGCGGCAGCACTAATGCGACAGAAGAGACTATGCGGACAGTAAAACAAACTTATCAAGGTAAAACATTCAAATTGATGGCACCCTTATGGCACCAGTTGGCAGCAGTTGCCAGTTCCCTATTGGGAGCACAGAACAGGAAAAGCCGGTTGTCTGTAAAGTCGGTTTACGGACGATAGTTTAACGTGACTCACCCCCCCCACCCCCTCCGGTGTTTTTGTCAAATATCTTGAAAACGGTGCATCCTACGGCAAAATCAATTAAATTTTCATCCCCCCTTTGAAACCCCCTGAATTCCCTCCCCCGCCCCCCTCCCCCGCACATATATATTCAGGATTTCGGAAACGGCTCCAACGATTTCGATGAAATTTGGTATTTGGGGGTTTTCGGGGATGAAAAATTGATCTAGCTTGGTTTTATCTCTGGGAAAACGCTTGGTACCGAGTTTCTGCCCGAGCAGAGCTCGGTCGCCCAGGTACTTTAATTATTAAATTACTACGTTACAAGTAAATATAAAAGAATTTAAATATCAGATTTTAATAAAAAAATATCTATTTACTATCACACCATTAAACAAACAGGAATAATCGAAGCTAAAAGAAGAGAAATAAATACACTATTTGTCATGGTTCATTCAGGACCCTAAGCCGTGCTTGTATTATTGACAGTGACAAGACAAATCAGTAGTGCCACAGATTATGTTATGTACCATCGCCCCAGACGTCAGATACCCATTTTCAAAACAAATTCGCTTGCAGCCGTTGATGTTTATTGCTATGGATTGTTATGGACAGATGTCTAGCCACTGCAAGCAAACTGGGCCTTTAAGGTGGTTATCTGGCGCTTGGGGCGATAGTACGACTTGAATTTTACAAGGCTACGGAACGCGGCTCTCTCACTGTGACGTCATTCAGCATATTTCTTAAAAAAATTAAATATTCTACCAAATTCAAAATTGATGAAAACGGTATCTTAAAATATCCTATTCTTTCCAAAAAAAATATAAAAACTATAGGTTATTTTTTTTTGGTGCATCCCAATTGTGTCCCACTCGCACCAGTACTTGTTCACCCTAATCAGAACGAGATGCAACTCTCTGGTTTGTTTTTTTTTTCGGCCTCACTTTTTTGTGGCAGTACTCAGTCCTGGTTAGGTATTAAGTCCATGATATCACCTTATACAACATGCAGTGCTAAGTGACGGCGTCTCATTCCAGATGTCGGAGCGTGCGGAGGAGGCCATCTGCGAACAAACTCTGGCCGACATGCTGTACCTGGCCGAGAACGAGGGCAAACTGCGCCTCGACCACTACAGCCTCTGACACACGTAGCGCGCACACGCACGCACACATGATACCTGCCCGCGAGCTCGGGTGTCACAAAACCGTCTCCATCTGATGTCCCTGTACATTGATCATGTAAATAAGTATTAATATTCAATAGTGAAGTTACTATTCAGTAGATCATCCGTTTTTGAGCGAATTGTATCGGTTCTTATTACACCTATAATCAATGTCAACCAACCCAGCAATCATCTCTGGTTTACTTAGTCAATTTCTGCAACCAATAATTTACTTAACCAAAGTTTTAACGGCAGTTTTCTGAGATCAGTTATTAGTAGTTATGGTAACTTGATGCAACTCACATTAAAGTTTCAGGAGTTGCCGATGTCTGTATTTGATTTTTAATTTACTTTCACGTAGGTATTTGAGATTACAGGTTGGGTGGGCTAACCCTTGCTGTTTGTATTACAACAAAATTGTAAAAAGAGGTTTGTACTCCCTCGATCATAGTTATGAACTATTGTATAAGCAAAACTTCATCTGATTAAATTTTAAAATAATCTGTAGTTTGAGTTTTTTTTGTCAGATCATAGGCATATATGAGAATATTTGGATTATAAAAAGTAATCAAGTTCAAAAGGCTGTGTGATATGATTATCAACCTTGTAACTAAAGTGTTACCAATCCATATCCACACTATTATAAACACGAAAGTGTGTCTGTCTGTCTTTTTTTCTGTTACCTCTTCACGCTTAAACCACTGCACTGATTTAGATGAAATTTGGTATGGAGATATAGGATAATCTTTATCCCGGAAAATTCCATAGTTCCTGCAGGATAGCGATAAACAAATTCTTTGCAGACGGAGTCGCGGGCGACAGCTAGTCCATAATAAAACAATTATTATTGTACACCTTACCTTCCAAACTCATTGCAACCAAGCTTAGACCAGTAATGACCTAACTCTTAACGCACTGGGAATCACAATTGTTTGCTCTAACCAGATATCAGAACACAATTTCGAGTGCCCAGGGAAGCATCATTTCATTAGACAATTTAACCTCCAAGTCAAACATGTAATGTGTTGATGTATTTGTTTATTTTTTGTTTTAAAAAGTAAAATCTCAAGACAAAAACGAGAATAGATGAATTCAATCACATCACTGAGAAACTTATTGTCAAAAAGTGATGAATGATTTCTTGTTGAATTTCTAAAGCTGCTTATGCCTAGTAATATTTTTTATGTTCGAGAGGCCAGACAAACAAACTAGTGGGTCACCTGATGTTAAATGATCACCACTGTCCATAGACACCCGCAGCGCTTTACGCGATGCCAGTGCGTTGTCGGCCCTGCAGAAGATTGTACCTACACTCGCCTCTTAAGAGGGTTTATACCTGCTGAGCTGGCAACGTTGCATTTTTATTAGTTTTTCTCGATTATTCCATAAAAATTGAATGAAAATTAAATGTTTTAAATACAAATTGTTCTAATATACAAGTTAATGTGTCTACTGCAATAATAATTCGTGATAAGACTTATTTTCTTTAAAAACCATTAGGTAATAATTTGTTTGTTTTTAAGGAAAATAAAAGTCTATCACGAATTATTATTGCAGTAGACACATTAACTTACATATTAGAACAATTTGTATTTAAAACATTTTTAATTTTCATTCATTTTTTATGGAATAATCGAGAAAAACTAACAAAAATGCAACGTTGCCAGCTCAGCAGGTATAAACCCTCTTAAAGGCACCCAGGGCCCAATTGCATAACAAAGTACAACTAATATTACAAGCGGAACTCTCGCTTCAGTTATATTAACTAGAAAGGGAGTTCCGCTTGTAATATAAGTTGCACTTTGGTATGCAATTGGGCCCAGGTCGTAACTCGATGGGAAGACCCCAGCGGGAAGCTTGAACCAGATTTTGCAAGTTTGTGGCAAGAAAGACCGCTAAAACGCACCGTCAAAGACTGCCATTCATCAACATGTTGTTGATGTATTGTAGAAAGTATGTACCAAGAGCCATGTAAGACTTTTTGAATATTGTTTCACTATACTACTAGCTAGGGCAGCAACCCAGTCATCATTGTGTAAAAAAAAGTTGAATAATAGTATACTGGCTATATTAATTTGTTGTTCTATCTAACTATGTGCAAAGTGACACAAAGCAAGTCATTTGCCGAAGCCTCCTCGGCAGCTGGGGCTGCTCTCCACGGCCTGGCTGCCCGCGGCCCACTGCTGGGGCGTCTTGGCCACGATGGACAGTGCGTGCACACCTGTCTGCAGCTCCTCCTTCAATGTATCGTTCACCAATCTGTGTCTCTGTTATAAAACAAAAAGATATGGCTATGTAAAATTTACAAAACTTAGTAAACAAAAGAACCAGATTTTAAGATTGTGACACCTTTAACTACTTTTTATATTAATAAATCTTCAGATGAATACATCGATTTTGCCTGAATCTTCTATTCTGTAAATATCAATAAGAATGTTTAACCTTTAAATCAATGCAGGCAATATATTTGCCGGCAAACAGAAATCAAAGCCGATTCAAACTAGCAACATTTACGGTCCAAAATAAAATGGTTTAAGGGTTAACTTCTATTCTTCAGTGGGATACAATGAGCACAATGCGGCGAGTACCAGGGGAACACAGAGGTCGATTAATGAAGACTATTAAAAGTAAAAGATGTTGATACCTTGATCAAGGGCAGTCCGTCGAATTTGTCGGACACCACAACCACTTTGAAGTGTGTTTCCGCGCCTTTCGGAACGTTGTGCATGTACGACTCGTTTATGACGTCGAGGTGCGCCGTGCCCAGCGCGGCTTGCAGTTTGCTGCGAATGGCAGTCTCCACCACTCCGGACATGCTTCTCGCGGGGCTACACAGGCCTGTTCATGGATTAAATCAAGCTGAACTATACCAATTGCGATATTCAAGCGTTGTTGTGAATTGCAATTTACCTGACTTAGTAATTTTCTAATTACCTGTACGTACTACGCCGTACAAAGACGATTTCACCCTGTTAGTAAGTAACATAAGTAGTTTTAAGCTTAAAACAATTTTGCAAATCGCAGAAATACCGAAGACTATTGACAACAGCTCAGCTGAAGTTGACTGACATATGTCAAATAAGAAACAACTGTCACATTGCATTGACAGTCTGAATTTCGTTCGGGAAAGGCTGAGGAATAAAGTACATACAATCTCGCTACACCAACACCTTAACTCCTACATTGACTAGAAAGGGCCGGGACTTAGGAGGTTTAGCTTGCAATGTTTACAATATTTCAAGCTTTGATCAATTATAACTGAAGATACACATTGCCGAACAAAATCCCCTTCAAAGAATGTCCGAACTTTTTTATTTGTTTGCATAACAATTAAAATCATCACCTACACAGAAATTTGAACCTAGTCTTTATTTCATTACAGTCGAATTTCGGTTGACACTTGACAGCTAAACTTGACAATTTCACGCAACGTACTGAGAAAAAAGAAGGCCACTTTTATCAAAGTGGCGCTCATTTGGCTCGGACATTTTCGGGCGCGCGACTGTGGATCTACAGTTATAATTGATCAAAGATTTCAAGTGAATTTTGAAACGTTTACCTTTGACCGACTGAGCAAAAATTTGGTACCGTTATGTAAATAATTAGGAAGGATGACACTACAAATACAGTCAACAAAAAGTACCGTCAGCAGTATGAAATTGGATTGGCGGTATGACCTATTTTGATTTTTGTAAGGTCAAAAATGGTGCAAAATAGTTCTGAATTTGAAACAATTGTCTGTATTTTTTATTTATTTCGGAAAGATCAATATAATCATTAGTTCATTACTTAATTATGTTGATAAATAACAACTGTAATGCTCAAATACTTAGGTATAAAATCAACCGTTACTGAAATAAGTGGTAATTTTGGAGTACGTGTGCGTGTGATACGTACTCCAACTCCAGTGCCTTGCAAACTGTTAGGCCACCCGCTCAGCCCGCTCTAGGACTTACAAAATTCGATTTTTAGGGTTCCGTAGTCAACTAGGAACCCTTATAGTTTCGCCATGTCTGTCCGTCTGTCTGTCTGTCTGTCTGTCCGCGGCTAAGCTCAGAGACGGTAAATACTAGAAAACTGTAATTTGGCATGAATATATATATTAATCACGCCGACAAAGTAGTTAAATAAAAAAACTAAAAAAATTTTTTTTAGGGTACCTCCCATAGACGTAAACTGGGGGTGATTTTTTTTTCTCAACTAACCCTATAGTGTGGGGTATCGTTGGATAGGTCTTTTGAAACCATTGGGTGGTTGCTCACATGATTTTTGTATTCAGTGATTTGTTTGCGAAATATTCAACTTTAAAGTGAAAAATTTCATTAAAATCGACCGTCCCCCCCCCTCTAAAATCTAAACTGTTGGGTGGAAAAATTTGAAAAAATTCAAAATGGTAGTAAATATATCAAATTTACAAGGAAAATTATAGCGGCTAAGATTGCTTGGGAATTATTTGTAGTTTAAGAGTAAATAGTAGCCTAAGGTATAAAACATACCGTCACTACTTTGAAAAACTCGTATCTCAAATCAGCATGTAAACAAAACTGAACCTTGATACGCGCGTAATAAAGTTCATTTTGCCAGATTATTGATTTTGACATACGAGCTTTTTTCAAAGTCAATACCATACCTAACTTGGAAGATTCCGTACACATACGAAATCCTTAGTAAAATATTACTTGATTTTTTCGTAATGGCTACGGAACCCTATCTTGGGCGTGTCCGACACGCTCTTGGCCGGTTTTGAGCTTCGTTTCGTGCCGGACCGTTCACGCTAATCTAATCTATCTAATACCTTTAAACGAGCAATTCTTGTATATATATATATATGTATATATACATATAATCAGGATCTCGGAAACGGCTCCAACGATTTCGATGAAATTTGGTATGTGGGGGTTTTCTGGGATGAAAAACTGATCTAGCTATGTTTCATTTTCAGAAAATCGCTTTTACTCGTGTTTTCAGGCTATTTTTGTTTGCTTTAGAATATAAAGCTAAATTTTGCCAACTTCGAGCAGATCATAATGGCACATTAGAAATCGGGTGGTCGCGGATCCAGCCGACCTCGGTTCGAATCCACGTTTTTTTTCAAGATTTTTAGTTTTTTTTTAAAGTTTATTTTTCATGAGAAAACGTCAAGTTTCTTCTTTTGTGAGAAAAAGTTACTTTTTTGTGAGAAAAAGTTACTTTTTTGTTAGAAAAAGTATTATAGGGACCGTGCAGTAACTATAGGCGGCAGCACTAATGCGACAGAAGAGACACTATGCGGACAGTAAAACAAACTTATCAAGGTAAAACTTTCAAATTGATGGCACCCTTATGGCACCAGTTGGCAGCACCGTCTATGTGCACGTTTCCTATTGGGAGCACAGAACAGGAAAAGCCGGTTGTCTGTAAAGTCGGTTTACGGACGATAGTTTAACGTGACTCATCCCCCCCCCCCCCCACCCCTCCGGTGTTTTTGTCAAATATCTTGAAAACGGTGCATCCTACGGCAAAATCAATGAAATTTTCATCCCCCCTTTAATTACCCCCGCGCTCCCTCCCCCGCATCCCCCCCTCTCACCCCCCCCCACCCCTCCGGTGTTTTGATCTCGGAAACGGCTCCAACGATTTCGATGAAATTTGGTATTTGGGGGTTTTCGGGGATGAAAAATTGATCTAGCTTGGTCTTATCTCTGGGAAAACGCTTGGTACCGAGTTTCTGCCCGAGCAGAGCTCGGTCGCCCAGGTACTAGTAAGTAAACAGAAGAGTGAAAGGGACGGTATAACATGAACTTCGAATTGCGTAGTACCGAAGGGTGCTCAGGACCTGCTGGTAGGTACTGCGCCGCGCGCACAGTATACCGAAGCTAGCTGCTTACTTCAATTTTGTTGCGATAGACGACCAGATAGCCTAGTTAGAGAACCTGACTACGAAGCTTGAGGTCCCGGGTTCGATTCCCGGTCGGGGCAGACATTTGTATGAATAATACGAATGTTTGTGCTCTAGTCTTGGGTATTTAATATGTATTTAAGTATGTATCTATCTATATAAGTATGTTTATCCGTTGTCTAGTACCCATAGTACAAGCTTTGCTTAGTTTGGGACTAGTTCAATTGGTGTGAATTGTACCGTGATATTTATTTATTTTATTTATTTATCTATCATTTTTTAACCCCCGATAAAAAAAGAGGGGTGTTATGATATAAGTTTGACCGCTATGTGTGTGTGTGTGTGTGTGTGTGTGTTTGTGTGTCTGTCTGTCTGTCTGTCTGTGGCATCAAAGCTCTTAAATGGGTGAACCGATTTGGATGTGGTTTTTTTTTTTATTTGAAAGCAGGTTTTGAATGATGTGATTTCAAAAATCGGTTCGGTGTTCTGATGGTATGGTTTTAAATGGTGTCAAACGCGGTAAAAGATTAAACCCATATTCATACTATTATATTTTGCCGTAGGATGCACCGTTTTCATGATATTTGACAAGGGGGGTGGTTGGGGGGGGGGGGGGGGGGGGTGAGTCACGTGAAACTATCGTCCGTAAACCGACTTTACAGACAACCGGCTTTTCCTGTTCTGTGCTCCCAATAGGGAACGTGCACATAGACGGTGCTGCCAACTGGTGCCATAAGGGTGCCATCAATTTGAATGTTTTACCTTGATAAGTTTGTTTTACTGTCCGCATAGTGTCTCTTCTGTCGCATTAGTGCTGCCGCCTATAGTTACTGCACGTTCCCTATAATACTTTTTCTAACAAAAAAGTAACTTTTTCTCACAAAAAAGTAACTTTTTCTCACAAAAAAGTAACTTTTTCTCACAAAAAAGTAACTTTTTCTCACAAAAGAAGAAACTTGACGTTTTCTCATAAAAAATAAACTTAAAAAAAAAACTAAAAATCTTGAAAATTCGTGGAATCGAACCGAGGTCGGCTGGATCCGCGACCACCCGATTTCTAATTTGCCATTATGATCTGCTCGAAGTCGGCGAAATTTAGCTTTATATTCTAATGCAAACAAAAATAGCCGGAAAACACGAGTAAAAGCGATTTTCTGAAAATGAAACATAGCTAGATCAGTTTTTCATCCCCGAAAACCCCCACATACCAAATTTCATCGATATCGTTGGAGCCGTTTCCGCGATCCTGATTATATATATACATATATACAAGAATTGCTCGTTTAAAGGTATTAGATAAATGCGGAAGTGTGTCTGTCGGTCTGTCATCTCTTCACGCTTAAACTGCTGAACCGATTTTCTAAAATCTAAATGAATTTGAGTATGGAGATAGTTTCAGACCCAAGGAAAGAAATAGGATAGTTTTTAACTCGAAAAATTGCATAGTTCTGCGGGATAGCGATAAAGGAATTCAGTCAGTAGAGCTAGTTTAATATAAGACTAGCTTTTGCCCGCGGCTTCGCTCGCGTGTACCATGAGAATTCCAAAGAACCAAGATATCAAGCAAGCAAGCATACAGGCAAGCAAGCAAGCATGCAAGCACGCTTGCTTGCTTGCGTGACAATGGGACCATCTCAGGAGTATATTATATTCTTTCGAATAAAAAAAGAATTTTTAAGATCGGTCCACAATTGACCGAGAAATCGGTGAACATACCTACATAAAAAAATACATTAAAATGGAATGTATAACCTACTCCTTTTTTTGAAGTCGGTTAAAGAGCCCTTTGCGGCCTACTTACAGTATAAGCTTATGAATTTTGAAATTTTAGCTTACAACCAGTAAAACTCAAAATCCCGTTTTTTCCCGTTCCCATAAGAATTTCGGATAATACTTTCTTAATACTCCCCTACACTCCCCAAGAAACCCACTTGCCAAATTTCAGCTTTCTACGACCAGTAAAACGAAAAATCCCGTTTTTTCCCGTTCCCGTGGGAATTTTGGAAAGTCCTCTCTCAATGCTCCTCTACGCTCTCCAAGCAACCTCATGCCGGAATTCAGCTTTCTACGACCAGTAAAACGAAAAATCCCGTTTTTTTTTCCGTTCCCGTGGGAATTTTGAAAAGTCCTCTCTCAATGCTCCTCTACACTCACTAAGCAACCTCTTGCCGAATTTCAGCTTTCTACGACCAGTAAAACGAAAAATCCCGTTTTTCCCGATCCCGTGGGAATTTCGGATAGCCCTTTCTCAATCCTCCTCTACACTCCCCAAGCAACCTACTTGCCGAATTTCAGCTTTCTACGACCAGTAAAACGAAAAATCTCGTTTTTTCCTTATCCCGTGGGAATTTCCGAAAATCCTTGAAAATTTTTTTACTATTATAATTACCTACTTCTATGCCAAATTTGAAGAGTCTAAATATTACAGTTCATAGGATTCCGTTGAACTGAATATATAAATCCCGTTTTTTTCCTTATCCCGTGGGAATTTTGAAAAATCCTGAAATTGATGTTTTAACTAATGTAATACCTACTTGTGTATCAAATTTGAAGAGTCTAGTTATTATAGTTACAGAGATACGTTCACTCGGAATCGAATATATAAATCCCGTTTTTTCCCGTTCCCGTGGGAATTTTGGAAATTCCTCTCTCAATGCTCCTCTCCACTCCCCAAGCAACCTACATGCCGAATTTTAGCTTTCTACGACCAGTAAAACGAAAAATCCCGTTTTTTCCTTATCCCGTGGGAATTTCCGAAAATCCTTAAAATTGTTTTTTACTATTATAATTACCTACTTCTATGCCAAATTTGAAGAGTCTAGTAATTATAGTTCATAGGATTCCGTTGAACTGAATATATAAATCCCGTTTTTTTCCTTATCCCGTAGGAATTTTGAAAAATCCTGAAATTGATGTTTAAACTAATGTAATACCTACTTGTGTATCAAATTTGAAGAGTCTAGTTATTATAGTTACAGAGATACGGTCACTCGGAATCGAATATATAAATCCCGTTTTTTCCCGTTCCCGTGGGAATTCCCGAAAATCCTTCCTTAGTGGATGCCTACATTGTATAAGGAATCTATGTGCAAAATTTCATGTCTATAGGTCCAGTGGTTTGGGCTGTGCGTTGATATATCAACAGTCAGTCAGTCAGTTTAGAATTTTATATATATAGAAGATAGAAGAAGATAGATAGAAGATAGATAGATTGACTAAAAAATATCGTATTTTTTTATCTTCTTACGATAAGTAGGTACCTAAGTAGTCACCGAAATAGTGAGCGATATCAGGTTTTAGACACGCAATAATCATGTCGGCGTCCTACTAGGTATGTGACTGGAGACGGCCCGGGGCATAAATCACGGCGCGCCGGCGACGGAGCACTATCCTCAAATGACTCGCGGAGCTATTACAGTCATTTCACCTTCTATTGGGTTTGACGGATTGAATTTCCATTCAATATTCGATTGAGCTCAGACATTGTTTCCCGCATGATATATCGCTCGATCAAATAACATCCCGGCTCGTTGATTTAGAGCTTTTTCTTCATTTCGCTCCCATCTGCAGGGTTGCCGAACGAATATTATGGGATATTTCCATTTTTTCTGAATACGGCGATGTTTTGTGAGTTTGCAGCTTCATTCACTGCGTATAATTTAACAAACCAATCAAATCATTTAGCATTTAATATTCGTTTTGATTCTATTGAATTGAGTAGGTAAGTAGGTATAAGTTTTTAAGTATGATTGTGATTTGGAGTTTTTCATCCTGTGCCAAGTATTGCTCATGAGAATAAAACGTTGTATCCATCCACTACCTCGGTTGAGTTCCACAGTGCTTGGCTCTGTTACCGGTGATGGGCAGTCAGCTCTCAGCAGTGGGTAGCGCTTTGCCAGGACTCCTACGCAACCACTCGACTCCTCTGATCCTAGTCGTATGCGTAGCAGCAATTTCCACAGTAAAAAAAGAAGCATAGAAAATTTCGAGTTCCTCAAACAGTTAATCTACATTTTTTATATGATAGGGAGAAAACGAGCAGGGTAGGTCACCTGATGAAAGCAATCACCGCCGCTCATGGGCACCCATAACATAATTATAACTTATTGAGTTACAAGGTTGCCGGCCCTTTGAGAAAAGAGTACCTAGGCTCGTTTTTTGAAGATCTCCAAATTTTATCGGTTCGGAAATATTGGCGCTGCAAGCTGATTCCAAAGTTTCATCGTGCGTGGCAAAAAGTTCCGAGAGAAATGAAGTACTGTACTGTAGTAGACTGCCAGCTATTGAAGTGGTGGGGGAGGAAAGAAAATCGGTTGTGAGTGGTCGTGGTCGTTAATCTACTTAGGAATCTTGTTACCTTAACTAATATGATTTAATTGTTAAAGGGTTGTCTGTTAAGAGCAGGCGCGGCAGCCCTGCGGCCGGCTCCGGCTGCGGGGTCATTTGACTGTAACGAAAAGTATTCAGGAAGCGCTCGTGTAGCGGCGCCCAGCGCGTTACGCTCCGGTCGCGCCTCCAGCACCGCTGGACACACGGTTATGATCTGAAACGAATTAGATGTTTATCAGCTCAAGCTGTCGCTTATTGACAACCGACATTAGGTAACGTCGCCATGCCATGATGCCAATTGCCAACCTATGGTACTTACCACATCCTGACGGAGCAAAATGATAGTTGTTGATTTTTTTTTATTGTGAGACAAGGGGAAAACTAGCTAGCGGGTCTCATTAAAGCAATTACCACTCATGGACATCGACAAGTTCGACAACATAATGTAAGTAGTAGTATAAGTAGGTTGGGACCTGTGATCTAACTACCTTTGACTTTTGGTCTTTGAGTTGTAGTGTAGCTAGCCCACACAATTAAGTGCCTATAATTTTTATAATTATGAAATCCCAACAAATAATAGGCTAAATTCTCCTGTTCCGTATGTTTAGTTGCCATCATAAACATCGGAGCCAGCTAGGTATTAAGGCCAGTGATTTCGCAGATAATTGGGGATTAAGGCCAATTTCAAGTACTAAGTACACGAAAGCTTATGAAATTTACATCGTATGAAATTCCTTGGTTGATGTACTAGCTACAGCTGCACAAGTAGGTACCTATGCTAGCGTAGCGTCGGTAACACGTTGGTATGGCTATCTGTGGGTATCTGCTGTCAGAATCGATGTAATTTCAGAGGTGCGAGCCCGGGCTCGAACCTACGCCGTCTACTTGAGAGGCCATAGGTCAGACCACTAGGCTACTACGGCTTATTCAGCGATTACGTACGTAGACTGCGGTGCGCACCAATGAAATGTAATTGGTTTTGAATCACCAAGAGATGGTGGTGTCATATGCAGAGGCATTAAGGCATTTTTGAGCAATAACTTTGTTACAGATGGAGCAGGGAAAATAAATGAATGCTTTATAGCCTCACGTGTTTAGCCAGCCTGACATTCTATCCCTCCCGCCGCCGCGTCGCTTCGCGGTATTAAAATAATAGACACGAAAGCGCGAGGCATTAGCGGCAGACGCATATTCTCGCAATAAATTTGATTTGGACCCTTTGTGTGCGTTAATTAATTGAAACACCTCTAACAATGGCCGCCGCATCGCCGTATCCCGTCTCCTCTTAAAGTGAGATGTACACTGGAGAACAATTATTTCATTAATAAACTTCAACTTCAACTGTAAGACGATTCGAGAACTCTTCTTAAGTTAGTGATTAGGGCCCAAAGGGTGCCAATGGGACTTTATTACTGAGGGTGCGCTTCCGGAGAAGCGGAGCGGAGCAACGACTTGTAGGATCCAAGGCCACATTGGGATTCCGTCTTGGCCGCTCCCCTTATAATGGAGAATTATGTGACGTGATCTATACTAATGTAATGGTCATTTCTGCTCATCGGAGTTTCCGCTCCGTCCCACTGCTGCGGCGTGTTTTCTGTTAAGTATACTAGTGTGCAGGTAAGGTAATGTATAGTCGGGGTAAGAAAAGGTTCGTCACTTTTCGACTCTGTCAACGAGTTAAGGTCGAAAAGTGACGAACCTTTTCTTACCCCGACTATACGAGCGTGAGCACGACAACCGTAAGCTTCAAAGAAACAAACAACAGGCAGCATTAGTTGGACGATTGTAGCCCATTAAATTGCTTCAAGTCGTTAGAATTGAAGTAACTTGATCCCACTTATTTATTCTGATGGACTGAAAGCCGTAGCTTGAGCAGCTCGCCTGAGCCGCCCAGCTCCTGGCGCACGAGGCCCGACTCGCGTGTGCTCTCAACTTAAATCAACAAGAGCAAAATTAACTTTCCTTCCAAATTGAGCAACCCTAGCTCCTTATAAAGTCGTATAATGAATGTTTTACCCCAAAAGCGATAAAGAGCGCTCTTTTGCATACGAAGTTCGTTAAGTTTAATTAGTGAGCCCTACGGACATGTCCTGGGCCTTTGTGCCGGCCGCGTCTGGAGCGCCGCCAAGTGCCGGCTTCGCAGCGCCGTTTGCTTTGAATCCTTTTTCGATTGCCACGGGAAACCATAAAGCCCAGGCAGCAGTTCGAGTCACTAGTTCGAGTTTCTGTCTCTGAGTTTATCTACCGCCAAATCCGCCTTCTTCGAGTTTACTGGAACGTATTGGAGAATACTTGGAGAATACCTGAAGATGAAAGTTAAGCGAAGAAAACTATACTTACACCCGAGTATTAACCGTACACTCGTTGCGTGTTTAGATGAGCGCTTACGCACCTTTGGTGTACATTGTACAATGTACAAGATGGCGACTGTAACTAAACTTACTAATAATACAATTAAAAATTATTGTACTTATTAGTTGCGCGGGCCGCTTCAGAGAAGTATGCATTACATTGCGATACACATGAAAAAGCTTCTCTTAACTCACTCAGTGCTGAGAACGCCTATATATACATATACAAACGTTTTCGTGACTTTCATCTTATGTCGCTGTCATAATTTTGCAGCCAATGCAGCCGCATGTTCGTTTGCAACACCTGAAGAAATCCAGGGTTTGAAAGCTGGCGCTATGGAACTACATCTGTGTAACCGATGGCTTCGGAAGATTTTGAAATTTCGGGTGGCATATGTATGCTGTAGCTCTGGTATATTACCATATATTAAGAATAAGAATAAGAATAAGAATAAATTTATTGATGCAGTTAATTAATTTACATTTTATGAATAAATTGAAACAATCCAAAAAATATGGCACTGCGACAGACTTCTTACATAAAACATTTTCCCGTATCACCTACACTAGGCTAGGCCTGTCCCGTAGAGTGACACTACACACTTTACCAAATAATGTAATAAATCATGCGTTAAGGTAAGGCATCTTATAATCTAAGTATATATTTCAAGTTACTATTATAATTATAATTATAATTTACTTATATTTTATTATTTTGTTTTATTATTATATTATCTGACCCTGCTGGTTGGGAGGAGCTCGCTGCACAGAGGTCTTCGTGGCGTTCCACCGTATATAAAGCTATTGAAGCTTTTGAGAAGAATCGGCTGGAAACGATTGACCTAAAACGCCAAACCCCAAAAGCAAGGCCCAAGCCCTCCTACACCTACACCTACAACTCGCGTGGTCAGCTCTGTTGCATCCCTTGCAACAGGGTTTATAACCCTTTCACCGCCGCGCCTCGACAAAACGTAAACCTGCTTTGAATCTTATGTCATTGTGTCAAAATCACTTTGACACTGTACTTTGTGACACCTATATGTGTCGTTGGCGTAGAAAAGGTTAAGACTAAGTTCGGTCTAGCGAGCCATATTAGGGCTCATAATAGAAAAGGTTACGTATCAAAATATCTAAAATTAAAAAACCTAACGTAAAATAACCTACGTTCAAAATACCTAAAATCTAAATACCTAATGATTTTTTCACTTATATTCAAAATACCGAAAGATTAAAATGCCTACGTATTGCAATGTCTAAAATTAATAAACCTAACGCAAAATAACCTACGTTCAAAATACCTAAAATCTAAATACCTAATGATTTTTTCACTTATATTCAAAATAGCGAAAGCTTTCGTATATCCTAACCGGTATTTCGCTGGCAGCGAGCAAGCGAAGCGAGCGAGCAAGACTTTTTAAGGCAGAAGCGACTCGGATAAGTTAGGTTCACAAGGCTAAGGCGGGAGCGAAGCGTAGAGTAGCTCCCGCTTTAGCCTTCGATGTTAGGTTTTTTTTTTTAACAGCACAGAAAATGATTATTTCCATTAGGTATTATTGTCTTTAACATTATGAAATGTACCTAAATGTAAATCATATACCAAATTTTATCAAACAAATTAGATTTTTCACGTGGTAATAAAAAAATAACTAATACCAAAGGCTAATGCGGGAGCTTCGCTCCGCTACGCTCCCGCATTAGCCTTTGAACCTAACCATTCCGAGTCACTTCCGCCCCGAACCGTCTTGCTCGCTCGCTTCGCTCGCTCGCCGAAAATTAAGCAATGTTCGTTTCATTTATGTATTTTGACCATTTGGTATTTCAAATGTTGGTGTATCAAACTTAGGTGTCATAGCTGTTGATATTTTAAACATTAGACATTTACTCCATTAGGTATTTTAAACTTAGGTAATTCGTAGGTAGGTGTTAGTTGCTTAGGTATTTAAAATCATTAGGTATTTAGATTTTAGGTATTTTGAACGTAGGTTATTTTACGTTAGGTTTTTTAATTTTAGGTATTTTGATACGTAACCCTATTATATTAATATGTCGATGGACATCGCATTGTCAGCTATTTCCATCTACGGTTTTTGCTTAGAGATTGTGTTTCCTCTAATCACGTGTCTTTTAGCTTAATTAAGACGGAACAAGGAAACTTAATAAAGTAAATTGTTGGCTAAATTCATGTTCCGCGAAGTATCCCTTTTAATTAACCTTTGAATAATTTGTAATGAACACCGGGGCAGGAGCCAGGTATTTTATTTAATATTGTTTTAGGATGGCGGCCGACACGAGCCCCCCGGGAGGCGCGGGGCGACCAGCCTCACTAATTCAATGTGCGGAGCTCAACAACAACTATTCGCGTACTGATCGGACCACAAGCTGTTAAAAACCGGCCAAGTGGACTACGAACCTCGCGGCCGGTCACTGCCAAAAGCATCGTTTGATGCAATCTCCAAACTTGAGTCAAAACTTTTAATAACGTTCTAAATTATGGATGAATTACTTTATATTTTATAACTAGCTGCTGCCCGCGACTCCGTCTGAAAAGAATTCGTTTATCGCTATCCCGCGGGAACTATGCAATTTTCCGGGATCCTATATCCAGGTTATAAACTATCTGTGTGCCAAATTTCATCAGAATCCGTCAAACCGTTTTAGCGTGAAACAGTAAGAAACATCCATCCATCCATTCCATACTTCCAAACTTTCGCGTTTATAATATTAGTAGGATCTATAATACATCACGCCTGTATTCCCAAAGGGGGTAGTTAGGCAGGACACACGAAACGTTACATTTACGTTTCGAGGCCACTTCTAGCAATTTTAGGTATAAAGGTAAAAGTGGTATAATAGTGACAGGTTGCTAGCCTACCGCCTACAATATGCCTTAACCTATGTATTTCCTTAGTCGCCTCTTACGACTTCCATGGAAGAAATGGAGAGGTGTAATTCTAAACCCGACACCACATGGGGTCCATAACATAATACTTAATAATAAATACGAATGCGAAAGTGTGTCTGTCTTTTTGTTGTTGAACCGATTTAGATGAAAATTGGTACGAAGGTAGTTTGAGTCCCAGGAAAGGACTTAGAATAGTTTATATCACGGAAAGTTGCATAGTTCCCGCGGGACAGCGAGACACAAATTAAAATAAAATAAATAAACGATGCCAATACCGGACGGTGCTAATGCATATTACAAAGTACCTTCTTGTATGTATGTATGAATGTAAACACTTTATTGTACATAAAACACAAAAATAATACAAAACAACAAAACAAAAAGAGTACGAAGGCGAACTTATCCCTAAAAGGGATCTTTTCAAGCTAACCTAGCATGAAAGGAAAAACTTAAAAAAAAGATAGGCAAACAATACCTAATTTATGTACAGAGAAAAGAAAGGAAAATATAACATATAAATAAATACACAAAATAAACAACAATAAGTGACTACGACAAATATACTTATACCTAACTTTACACAGAACAAAATACACACATATGAAAAAACAGTACATGTAAATAAAAAGAATACGATTAAGTACCCTACTTCCACAGTTTCTTCAAACTTCTTGTCTAACAGAAAGTAAAATAGGTTTGGTCAATCAAGAAAATATTCCAATAATTACAGGAAAGAAATAGCTCTGTACACAGAAGACTAAATAAAAACATTGTTTTATGAGTTGGAAAAACAATATACTTCGATGGTCGGAGTGCCGCTGCGCCGGCGGCTGCTGTGGCCCCTCCCGCCCGCAGCGGCACGTCCGAGCCTGAGCAGTTTTAAAACACGAGCACCCCGACTCTATTTTCGCATAGTTTCTCGCATGCTAATGTGTATATTCAATTTATGGGGCCTATTAAAGACATTGCATCGGCAAGCGGCGCCTTTGCAGTCCGCGCACGTCGCCGCGCCGCGCCCGCATACTAACCGCCGCCGGCCCGGACGCGGCTCCCAGCCGGAGCTCCGATACACCATCTTGCATCACCTAACTTTATTCGCGTGAGAAGAGGACGGCAGAGGTCAGAAGCGGCAGATAGGCTCCAAGAAGGCTGGTTTCGCAGTTTGCTTCAGAAAATTGCCTTTTAGCAGACAAATGAAATATAAAATGGTGTTTCATAGATGTGTGCCGGGTTAGTCGGTGCTGGGATACGGGTTTCTATGCTTTGTATGACTATTTTACGCTATGCGCATCGCAATGACGTGACGTGTAAACTCTATACATAGACATCACTCTAGCTGCCTATTGTAGTTGCAGGCAAAGAGAATATAACCACTACGTAACGACCGCTTTAGCCTAGTTGGTAGTGACCCTGCCTACGAAGCAAGAGGTCCTGGGTTCAAATCCCGGTAAGGGCATTTATTTGTGTGATGAGCACGAATATTTGTTCCTGAGTTATGGATGTTTTCTATGTATTTAAGTATGTATTTATCTATATAAGTATGTTTATCGTCATCTAGTACCCATAGTACAAGCTTTGCTTAGTTTGGGACTAGGTCGATTTGTGTAAGATTGTCCCCTAATATTTATTTTTTATTTACGTTTTACGTGGTTGCAGGTGTGTGGTACATAAAGTATTAGTACTGAATGTTACGCAGCTATTCCAATTTGTGGAGTTGCCTGGGTCAATTTCCAAACAAGAATATTCAATTCACACAGCTAGATCGAAAGCGCATAATCTTTAAATGATACCTAAGTACACCTAGTTCTAGAAATGGAGAATGAAGTTTAATTATTTCTACTTTTGATTGTGTTTTGATACGCTTTGAACAAAACTAGTTCTAAATTAATCTATTCAGTGGATGCAGTAGGCAGCCGAGTGAAACTGTTCGGCAACTGCAACATTACATGGAAGCCGGCTGGAGGCACACGACATGCGTGTTCCTACAGCTCGGTGCAAGCTGCGTCGGTAAATAGTTTCGAAGAAACTCCATCTCCGCGTCACACGACAACTGTCTTTTGCTGGAAACGAATTAGTTTTGTAACGTAGCACAGACTGAAGAGACCGACTGTTAAAACCACGAGTTCTTACTCTATTTTTTACGCTCCGAATTTACGCTTTGACTACCTCAAAAATATATAGTTTAATCTCTTAAACTTTGGCAATTTTCACTCATAATTAATACCACACTCCCGGGACTCAATCACGACGATATATTGCTAAAATTACCCCGATTTTTCAGCCACATTACAGTGGCCGTGGTTCAGTCGATGTAGTTTGTCACATGAATAATAAACTAATTAAGAGCTGTAACGCGGGTGTTTATGACTGTCTCAGTGCTGTTCATTAGAAGGCGCGCAGTGCTGGATGGAGTTAGCTGATGTTTTGTGAAAGCGCTAGCGATGGATGCGCAGCGTAGAGGAGGTGAGATCATTTCAAATAGAGATCAAGGGACACCACGATAGAGATCTCGTTCCAGGAAGATGTTATGCCTGGGACGCGACGTCCGAAGAAAGAGTGCTGGAAGTTGTATAAATCGTGTTTAGAAATTTCGAAAATGAACGAACTCATCCAGTGCTAGTTGTAGGCAGATTTTTGTTGCTTATTGTTGCGTAGCTTGGCTTCCTACATTTTCAAAGCGGAGAGCTATTTACAGTTGTTTATTTTGTGGTTGTCGGAGCACGAATGCTTATAAATGAGTGAGTGTAGGAGGCGCGCCCGCGCCCGCGGCCGCCGCGGAGGCTGCAGTAAAACAATGGCCGCTGCGTGCGGCTTCTTTAAAAATGACTGCGCCCTTTTGTTGAGACGACCAACAAGCGCCGGCGCGGGCGCGTTTGTTCCTGCGAATAATTTATCCTCTGAACTAGCGAAGACTATAGTTTACGCTGGACTCCGCCAACAACTCTAACACTGAGATAAAAAATAATAACCTGTCTGACAAGACATAGTGTTTTATTCTGAAAATGTCAGTTCAAAAATAATACAAGTAAAAGTCAAGTAAAAGCTAAGTAAAAGCTACAAATTCTATCCATGCCTACTGGATAAATGCAGTGGCTACGTGTGACCTATGTTTATCTACTTGGTAATAGTTAATAGGTCAAAGATTTATAACTTAATTCAGGTTTAGACAGGGTCAATACCTAACTGACTTCGAATTCGAGACAAGTCAGCGCTGACCCGAGAAATACCCAATGAAAATTGAAAGTCAGCGCTGACCTCCCACCGCTGTACTGACTTCAAATCAATTTACAATGGGTAATTCTCGGGTCAGCGCTGACTTGTCTCGAATTCGAAGTCAGTTACTGCCCCTGTCTAAACCTGCCTTTACTCATTTAAAAACATTGTGGTGTTTTAGATTTTTACAATTTTATTTTATCATGGTGAATATTGCTTAAAGAAACAAAACATGCAACTGTAAAACTGTTTCACAAAAAACTAGTTTTCAGGGCGCCCTACCTTCCAGATATTAAAACCATTTGTCATCCCTATGCAGGCAAATGTAGAGAAATCTGACGCAAAACTATTAAGCCGTTTAAGCTGCAAAGCGTGCAAAAAAAGGCTACCTACTCAAAAAAAAGTAATTAAAAAACTAAAAACCCGCAGAAATACTGAAAAGGTGGAAACAAGATAAAATGATCATAATTATTATATCAATAAATAGTTATTTGTTATACAAGGGGGGAAAGTTGTATTTTACCTGCGAGTGTCCATTTGAAACACAAGCTACCGAAAGGATTCTATGATTGACCACGAGCGAAGCGAGTGGTTCAAAAATAGAATCCTTTCGATAGCGAGTGTTTCAACACACGAGACGTAAAATAACTTTTCACCCGTGTATAACACAAAACTTTTCACCTCACTACAGCGAGGAAAATAAGAAAAAGGGTTTGTACTATCAATTATTATTTATTTATTCACTCAAAATAATTAATTGATAAGTTTTGACTTAAGTTTTTTTTTATTATTTCGGATGCGTTTTGTTCGCACATCGACTTACTTGGACTGTCAGAATATTTTATCCGTTTTTGCAACAAGAATGAAGGTTAATGTTGAATGCTGATATTTATGAATTAAAATAAAGTTGTAAGACTGTATTTAGTGTTTTTTACTCTATGCAATTCATTAATTGTGATGTTCAAAATTCAGCACTTTTAACGTTTTACATGTGGATAAAAAGCGATTTTCTCAATAGATGTCAAACAAACAAAAAGGGCTTTCCGAGCTAGTGAGGTGAAAACGAATTTAAAACACGTCGATGGCAGTCTTTCAAAATTTAATGCAACGATAAAATGCAGTCGGAGGCATGGGAGTCAGTGGCTGCATGGGAGTTAATGTCACTTCATGCATGCCTCCGACTGCATTTTATCGTTGCATTAAATTTGGAAAGACTGCCATCGACGTGTTTAAATTCGTTTTATTGATATAATAATTATGATCATTTTATCTTGTTTCCACCTTTTCAGTATTTCTGCAGGCGGGTTTTTGATTTTTTAATTTATTATTTTATTTACACCGCAGGCGGGTTTATAGTTTTTTAATTACTTTTTTTATTTCTTGCTTTTTAGTGTAACCTCCTGAGATCCATATAAATTATTGAGTATTTGAATTAGGAATCCATTGCTATTTAGTTAAAGTTCTAAACCAGTTTTGAAATGTGTAGGTACTTAATTTTCCACATGGGTTTCATAGAGAAAATTATTGCTCAAAGATATTAAGTAGGTACGTCGCCGTTTTATGCATTGATTGCCAATTTACTATTCCAAATTAAATTTAAACACATGACTTGTGTATATTTTTGTAATCGTTTTTGAAATCCCTTTTTTTTGATACCCTACTCGATAGGTTTGAATAAAAAAAAATTTTTGAAGACTCACAATTTGGCGCCAAAAATCCACCATTTTGATTTTCCAAGAATTTCCAGTGAAACTCGCATTATCAAGACGAATTCAATGACGTATCATTTATCAAAATCGGTTCAACCGTTGTGTAGTTACGAGAGGACATAGGAATGGACATACATACATACATACATACATACGGGTCAAACACATAACCCTTCCTTCTTCGCAGTCGGGTAAAAACATACTTAACCTTCCTACAAGGCGGCAGTCGGCAGATAGGAGGCGTAAACATACACTGCATAGTGGTAAGTAACACTGAAGATTGGACTACAAAAATAAGTGCAATCAGCGTCGAAAGTAGGTGATCTGATCATTTACATACATTGCTCTCGCAATTAAACATTGTCCATCTTTTGTTACGACTATTTATCTGGCTGGTAAGCCCAATCCGCACGAGAGCTTTATCGACGTTCGTTAAAAAACAGTTTAAATAACACAAATGAATACCCATGTATTTATTGGCATTTACACGATAGCGCTTTTAAAACGCAGTGCCTTTTTATCGAGCACTGTTATATTTTTGACGTTAAGCGGTGGACGTGTTAAATTGAAATTGTTTATTGAAATAATTGGTTTACACGAAAAGTCGTTAGTAAGCGCTGAGCTGAAATGATATCTAGGTGTTATATTAGTAAACGAAAGACCGACATAAAACTATTGACCTTTAAATAGCGCAGACGTCGGGTTTTAAAGCGATTCTCGTGCGAATTGGTCCTAAAAGGGACTAGGTCAGTCCAGTGTCACTTCAGTAGTGAATCAGCTCCTGTACAAAAATATTGTAGTCAGTACAGCAAAGCTCAAAGCCACTCAGAGGGCGATGAAGAGGGCTATGCTCGGAGTTATCGCATTAGAAATGATGAAATCCGCGCAAGAACTAAAGGCACCGACATAGCTCGAAGAATCGCCAGACTCAAGTGGCAGTGGGCAGGAAACATCGCTCGTAGAAGTGAATGCCGACTGCCGATGGGGCAAAAAGGTTCTTGAGTGGCGTCTACGGACCGGAAGACGCAGTGTAGGTAGGCCTCCAATAAGACGGAGCGACGACCTGGTTAAGGTTGCGGGATCGCAATGGATGCGGATGGCACGGGACCGATCTGTTTTGCGAGCCTTGGGGGAGGCCTATGTTCAGCAGTGGACGTCTCTCTGCTGAAATGATGATGACAGGAAAGGCGCCTGGGATGCTGCGTCGCCATGCGTTAACATGCCTCAACTTGTTAATCAGCCAGTAGCCCCGCGCGGCGGCGGGCGGCGCGGGCCCCGACGGCCCCAGTTTGTTTCAATATTCACTGAATTTTAATGAAATTACACATGCATTAAAACGGCGCTCGATCATGCTCCCAAAACAGAAACATTCATTACAATTTCTGTCTGATGCCAGTGACTCGATCAAACGAACTGTATGAATTATTAAAACGATTTGTTTAATATTTCACACAGTTGATATCCACATTAATCCATCTAGCGCGACATAACTTCATTGAACGGTTAGGTTTTAAAGAAAAGGGATTAAATATAATTATTGTGATGAATTGTACAACAACATTATTATAAGATTGTCACAGTGTTTAGTAGATAACACCCCTTGAAGATTAGTAAATTGGTGATAACTCAGGGTTTACCAAGCTCAGACATCTGTGTTAGCAGAGTTCATAATTATATTAAACACAAATATAAATTCCATTATTGCCAATGAAGTATATCTCATAAGCACTTACATCTCTTAAGCGAACTGCAAATCTTAAAGTAGGTACCTTACAGTATAAGCATTTTCAATCTGCTTCACCTCATGAATTTATTTATTTAACTTGCGGTACGTAGTATATGTATAATACTCGGAAAATATTGAAAACAGATCCTGATTCTCAGAACATTCGTTTAATATTCCAACTAGATCTACAGGCGCTAGCAGAATTCAATTACCTACATTTTGCCAACCGTCTATTGAATATTGAAATTAGCATTTCATTTGAAAGGCGACCGGGCGACAGTTCGGTCCGCAACTGCCTTAGTGCTTTCAAAATAAAAGCGATTATTCATAAGCCCAGCTGTAAGTGTCCCTCGCACCGCCGTTGTTCCCTGCTGAGTAATCCTCGGTGTAGTCCTTTGAGTTAAACGTAGAATTAACAAGCGAAGTTCTTCGTTGTTTTCAGCGATTCGGTGCGACCACAGAGGTGCTTTATGGGGCACTAGCCTTTACGCGCATGTTTCCTCGCGTGGACCTTTAGGTCTGGCAGTCAAATTGAATTCCCACGGGATTTCCCAAAATCTACATCGTGATCATTGTTTAGGATGTACGAAGAACATCCGTGCAAAATGTCATGTCCCTAGATATAGAAGTTCAGGTTTCCCGCCGTGTCTGTGGAAATACCGGTATAGAAAGTAGCCTATGAGTTATTCCCGTGATCTCGTTATTCACGTGTTTAATTACACGCACACTTTATTTTCATTTTTCTGCCAATTACTGATGTAAAATGATCAAAATCAAACCAACAATATAAAACTGTTATTGTGTGTGCTATGAACGAATGATCGAAACAGAATCGTATATGGATTTCGCGTGGCTTGGCGCCTGGCGGCGTATATTATATTCATATTATATTAGTTATTAGGTTAATAATAACATAGGTAACTTGTTTGTTGTTATCTTTTTAAATTCTTACTGCTTGGAAAAAGCAAAGGTTTTTAAGCCGTACAGCCGATCTTTTCACTGTTGCTTTCGTTTAATTTTTTAATTATTATTTTTTCTAAGTTTGTGTTTCTCATGGCCCTAAGGGGTAAAGGAACTTTGGCTTATGCCTATTTGATTAAAATTGTGTTGGATGATATTGGTTATGTTTCTATGGTTTCTTGTTTGTTATTTTTTCATTTTTTATTTTATTTGTAACTAAATTTTTTTATGCGTTCGGTTTTCACTTTATGTTTATTGTTTTTTCAATGTATGGATGGCGTGATGGTCCCAAAGGAAGATCAGCGCCTTTCGCAAGATTGGCACTTTGCTGATTTGGGACCTTTTCGTGGTATGTGCATTTTTTTATATGTGTTTTATTCCTGTTATTTTTTTTTATATCACGAATAAAATTTTTCTTTTTTCTTTCTTTCTTTCAAATTCCATACAAATCTGTAAAGCCTAAATAGATGAAAGAATAACAACCAGGCACACTAAATTTTATATTTAGTCATCAGTCAGTCAACCCAGTCTATACACGTCCAACTGCAGGGACGCAGGTCTCCTCTCAGAATGAGGAGACTTGGGCCGTGGTTCCCACGCCGACGCAGTGCGGATTGTGAACTTCACACACGCCATTAAATTTCTTCGCAGGTGTGTGCAGGTTCTTTCACGATATTTTTCTTTAACTTAAGCTCATGATAAATTTCAAATCTAATTTCGCATGTAAATTCCGATGAACTCAGAGCTCTGCTTGGACTCGAACCCACGACCCTCTGTTTGAGAGGCCATAGGTCAAACCACAGCTTTTTTTAACAATAAACTTTTAAACTATTAACGTAGCTTTAGGCGCGTAATCACCAGAGCTAGGCATTTCAACGAGATATTTAAAGGTAAATTAAATAAACTCAATGGAAGTCCTTTATCGAGGTGGGCAGATGAGATAGCAAAAGTAGCCGGCCCCTACTGGCAACAAGTAGGCTCAAGACAGGGTCAAATGGAATTCTTTAGAGGAGGCTTTCACCTGTACATAAGGAGGGGTTCTTGCATACGAATTGATTAATTAATTATTAGTTGGTAAGATTAGGCTATTGGCTACCGTACAATACTTTTTTTTCACTTTCATGCTCAACCGTAACTCTAGCAAGAAACAAAAGGCTTTTTTATGTTAATTATTTATTACTAGCTGTTACCCGCAACTCCGTCTGCGAAGAATAGGGGCATACAAAATAGCCTACGACCTATTCTCAGACCTACCAAATATATAGAAAAAAAATCACAAAAATCGGTCGAGCCGTTTCGGAAGAGTTCGACACACCGCGCACCGTGACACGAGACTTTTATGTATTAGATAATAAGGTTCGTGAGAAGTTTTCAGCAGAATGTTACGTCCAAGCAACGACCTTTGCAACACGATCGTTGTTTTGTTGTGTTTGTTTCAGTAGTTCCAGTAGATATTGTAGCGACCACTAGCGCCATCTAGAAATCACATGAGATAAAAAAATAGTGCGTGGAGTCCCTCCGCGCGGAAGAAGTGAAACATTATAATAAAAAATAAAAACCACCCATCACCCATCCAAGTACTGACCGCGCCCGACGTTGCTTAACTTCGGTGATCGGACGAGAACCGGTGTTTTTGTCAAATATCTTGAAAACGGTGCATCCTACGGCAAAATCAATGAAATGTTCATCCCCCTTTGAAACCCCCGCAACCGTAATGATTGGGTATTCAACGAGGGTGGCCTTATGTACAGCAGTGGACGTCCTACGGCTAAAATGATGATGATGATGTAACTTAAACAAAATGGGCTTTTCAAAAGTGCTTTTACCAGTAATTTTGTTGCGCTAATTCCACTTTAAGTTTTTCTCCTACGTTCACAGCCTCCGTGGAAGCTGCCGCGTCCCGGGTAAGCCCGCGCCCAATATACCTGTCAGCTCCGCGCCGAGAAACCTAAATTAAACATGTAGCTATCAAGTTACTGCGAGGGGGAGCTCACGAAGGTTTTTATAATCTCCGACGCCATTGTCATTAAAATCAGGGCAAACCTCTCGAGTTTACCTACCGCCTATAAATAAGGCGCTTTGAGATCGAAAAGCAATACCTTTTAGGCGGCTCGTGATAAACCGACCTGGAGCGCTTAAGGAGTCACTCCTGGCGCCGCTGCCCCACACAAACACACGCACGTTTATAACTAACGTAAGTAAGATGAAGCTGACGTAATTATAGTGTTGAAATAATAACAACAAAGCTCTGTTTCAAGAGGCTGCTCAAACACCGTTGTAAGGGCTAGTTAGCTCCCTACACTTTCTTGTTGTTGTTGAAGTTCGTGGAGTGCAGAGAAGGAAGCCGTAGTCAATGTATAGTTTAATCAAAGTTATAAGTTAAGTTTTAGTTAGGCAATACTTTCTCTTCAGATGTCTTTCGTACGATAGTTAGTTACGCACTAATGTTTACCTTAAATTATTGTATTATATTGACTGCTGTGACGCGGTCAAAAGTAGGTCGCGTGTAAGCAAAAATGTACGGCAGTAAGACCGTACATATTCGCAACCCCGAAAATAAAGAAAATAATCTCAAGAGAAAGTAAAATTTTCAAAGTACAAAATAAATTAATCAAAGTGAAAGGCAATGTTGTCAACAGTAGCGTTGTCTTGACGGTGGCGCTTCGTTCGGCTCGTCGAGGGCTTAGCATCCTCTGGTCCCGTGATCCTTTTTTGTGGAATAGTCTGCAACTCTATGTCTTCATAGTGGGGTTTCACCGACTTGAGCGAACAATGGCTTCGAGGTTTGCGTTTGGTACAAAGTAGTGGGAAACGCCGCTTCGCAACCCAAAATATAAGGCAAAGAACCGCTATTCCTAGTAGTAGATAGGAAATAGCAAATTGATGAATGTCGATGTTGGAAAGTGGTGTGGATAGTTCATTTTCCTGCTCGCGTTGTGAAACCAATCTTCTTTCGATTTCTGTAAACTCTTCTGGTTGGCGCAGATGTACCGTGGCAGCCTTGTGGTAAGTCAAATTGACAATTCCGTTGGCAGATGTGTTCAATGTGGGCACGTTGAAGTTATAGTTTATCTTAATTTTGCTGTTGTACTGATTATGAGAATATATAGTTAGATAATTGGACTGTAGCAAACAGCCTTGAGGTAAAGTTACGATCCCGGAAGATGTTAGAGTATACGCCGTGACCTCATTTTCACATATAGTTCGCAGTGCGCAGGTGTCACAACAAATTGCAAGCCAAGTGTTTGGTGCATGCAACTCGATCCACGTGTCCTTGCATGAGGCCACTGTGACGTCACATTGAGACGTCATACGATGACTTAATAGTTTTGCTTCGCACGGGATATTATTGTTGTGTAGGTTGAACACAGGAAGGTTTTTATTGCACAAGTAGCTATCTGGCTTTTGTTGTATGCATTGTTTTAAAAGTTCTTCGGATAAGGAAATGAAAGTGTTCTTCCTGAAGTTCACAGCAATGTACTTCGATGTTGTTGCCATGATTGCTATACCTGAGTTCGTTCTGACAGGTAGTGGGATAGCTTGATGTAGAGTGAAATCTTCATCTGAAGTGAGGGGTATATGAATCTCGAACATGACGTAGTTGTCCGTCACTCGGGCCTTTATGTAGAGTAGCTTATAAAAGTCTTTCACTTCTTCGCTTATGTTCTCTACTGGCAATGACAAAGTTCTGGGAAGTTTACCGGAAATGTCAGTTAATTGCCTGACCAGGTTGACTGGCGTTACCAGGTGCACGTCCATATGACCCTTATACACGTCCGTAAGAGTGTTGAATAGCATCTCTTGAACACTTTTGAGGTTGTTTAGTAATAAGTGTGCCGCTAGGGATGCTGAATTAAAGAAGCTAGTTGCCATCGCTATTTCTAATCCAGATTCCACCTTTGCGATGTTAGCGTCAGTCTGTTTCATAAAGTTTTCCATTTTTAATAAATTGTTGTTTGATGTTTTCTTCGGATTTTTTCAAAACAGTGTTCTCAAGTTCCACGATCGATGTTTGATTTTTGATTAGTTGAAGTAGGTATTTTTCGTTGTTTTGAACAGCCTTTATGTCATTTTGGTATTTATCAGCAAATCTTTGGTCTAAGATACCAAATAGACTGTTGGTTATGTAGCCAACTCCATCGATTAGCCCACGTTTCCTCCGGTTAGACAAATGTTTGTGTGGAGCAAGTAGTATGGTGTTATAATAGCTCAGAAGATCCATCTCGTGATATAGCTGATCCAATGTAGTTTGGCAGTATCTAGGGTCAGTTTTTTGACACAAATCTTTCACCCCCTGTAAGTATGTTTGTATACGTCGAACACCTTCCCAGTAATTAGTTAAGTTATAGTACATTAAGAGCGTCCACTCGTCATGTATTATTTGTATGTTTCCCATTGCGTCATAGTAGATCGGGCGTTCGCGTTCAATGTTTGTAATTTGAGCCACTGTAGGCTCGTCGGCACGTGACTCTGACATCACGGCGCACATTGTTATGAAAGTTGTAAACAATGTAAAGGCACGAGACAAGTTCTTTTTGCTTCTTTTTTCAGTTCTTGCAGTTGGAGATGTTATCTTCGAAACCGGTTGGTTTAAGTCTTCATTTTCCTCGTTCTTTTCTATCTTGACTTCGTTTTCAATTGGAAGGGGTGATAGTTTTACAATTGGACGTTTTATTGTACCAGTTTGTGTTTTAATGGTTGTTACTCGAACATAGCCATCGGCGCCAGGATGAAGTTGTAGTACCCGTCCCATGGCCCACTTTCCAGGTGGTAAGTTGTTGTCTTTGACTAGAACAATATCACCCTCTTTAATGTTTGGCTGGAGTTTGTTCCACTTGCTCCTTATTTGTAGTTGAGACAAATATTCGTTGGACCAGTTCTTCCAGAATTGTTGGAACATGTGCTCCGTAAGTTGCCATCGGCGGCGTAAGTCAATCGTTGCGACATCACTGTAGTCTGATAGTGGCAATGCCATAGTAGGGGTCCCGGTTAAGAAGTGGCCAGGTGTCAGGTAGTTGTAAAATTCGTCAGGATCTTCCGTGAGCGGGCACAGTGGCCGGGAGTTCATGCAGGCTTCGATTTTTGCTAGTAAAGTTCCAAATTCAACTCCTGTGTGGCTAAACGGCCTGGAGGGGGTGACTCTTTGCTTCGGTAGATCACCCATCAGTTGATAGTTATTAGTTATTTTGTATCGATGACACGGAACGCAGTGTAGCAGTCGCGATTTCACTGCTTTGTTGCCCCCAATTATCCAGTATCGCTCTCTGAGGTGGGCTAACGTCAGACGAGCTCCTCCGTGAAGTGTTGATTTGTGTGCGTGTTCGATGACAAGTTGAGTTAAACGTCCATTGCGTGGTAAGATTATTGGGTTTTTCATTTTCAGTGGCAGGTTTGAGTTGGTAAGGCGGCCGCCAACCCTTAATATTCCCTTTTCATCTATGTAAGGGTTAAGTTTAAACATGTTTGATTTGTTAGTTAAATTTCCTTTCTTCAAAAGTTGTTTATATTCGTGCTCAAACTCTGTTTGTTGCGCGTATTTAATAATTAGTTCAGTTGACGCGGCTAACTCGCTTGTTGTTAGGTAAGTGGTGTCGAATTCCTTACTATTGCGGGCGCGTGCACTAAAGCGCATAGCCCATGCGGTGACTCTTATCACTTTAGTTAACGAACTGTATTTAAATAATAATTCATTTGTTAAGTGTTTGTTATGATTTTTTGCTGCTATTTTCGCTTCTTGAAGTTCGGCTTGTTTTGTTGTAAATAAACAAGTTATTGCCTTCGGCTCTGCTTGACATCTAAACGTCTTGAGAAATTCTGGGCCTTCCCACCAAAGCTTTAGTTTAATAAGCTTTCCTGGATAAAGCCCTCTAGTGGCACAATCAGCTGAGTTCTGCTCCGATTTAACATAGTGCCACTGTTCGGCGGGTATTATTTGTTTTATTCTCGTGACTCGGTTGGCTACATATTGTTCCCATTTAGATGTATCTCCTTGTAGCCATGCTAGAACGACTTGTGAGTCACTCCATGCCTGGACCTTTATTTCGTGGCCCATTAGTGCTTTTTTTGTCTTGTCGATGAGTTGTGACAGCAATAAGGCAGCTGAAAGTTCCAGTCTTGGAAGCGAAGTTTTTTGAGTTAGCGGCGCAACCCTAGTTTTTGCTGCGAGTAGGGTGATAGTAAATTTTCCTTGCTCGATCGGTGCTCGACTGTATATGACACAAGAAAATGCCTTCTCGCTTGCGTCACAGAATCCGAATAGTTCAATGACCTTGTCAGTAACACCAATCCAACGATTCAATTTGATGTTCTTTAAGTCTGGCAGTTCAGTTTTAAGTTTTATCCAGTCATTTTGAATGTCGACAGGTAGGACGTCATCCCATCCAAGTTTGCTGACCCAGACCCTTTGAAATAATAGTTTTGCTGTTACGGTCACGGGAGCCAGCCAGCCCAGCGGGTCGTAAAGTTTTGAGATCTCCGACAGTAATGTTCTTTTAGTGAGTGCAGTTCGTTTCGTGAGGTCCAAGTTCCAGTTCAACACGAATGTGTCCGTGTTTTGATTCCATCCAAGGCCAAGTGTTTTAGTAGATTCTTCGTGCTTGAAGTCGAATACTTTTCCAGTTGATATTTGATCTTTCCTTAAGTTTTCTTGAAGAGCTGGGTGATTAGTGGACCACTTTCTTAAATTCATACCGCCGCCCTTTAGTAAGTTGATGAGTGCTAGTTGAAGTTCTTTGGCTGCTTCCAGGGAGTTATGACCGCTAACTAGGTCATCGACATAAAACTCGTTCTGTAGTACTTTTGCAGCAGCGGGGTATTTATGCTCGTCATCCATGGCTAACTGCTTTAAAGTTCGCATTGCTAACCAGGGTGCGCACTTAGTACCGTAAGTTACCGTGCAGAGTTGATATTCCTGTATGCGTTCGTTTGGGGAGTTACGCCATACAATTTTTTGAAGTGGCTGTTGTTCTTCAGATATCCAAATACAGCGGAACATCTTTTCTATATCTGCCGTAAAGGCATATTTATAAGTTCTCCATTTCAGGATCAGCGCCTGGATGTCCTTTTGTAGTTTAGAACCCTTTTCTTGCAGACTGTTCAAACTGAGGCCGTTACTTGATTTTTGTGAGGCGTTGAATACGACTCTTAGTTGTGTAGTTTCAGCGTTCTCTCGTAGAACACCATGGTGAGGCATAAAGTATTCGAGCTGTACAGTTGGGGTCGAAAGCTTCATATGACCAAGATCGACGTATTCTTTTATGAATTCTTTGTACATCTTGGCGAGTTTAGCTTGCCTTTGCAGCTTCTTCTCGAGTTGTAAGAATTGCGAGATGGCTATAGATTTCGAGTGACCTATTTTTTCTTCATAGTCGGAACAAAACGGCATTTTTACAATATATCTTCCATCAGAGCCTCGTTGAACAGTCTTGCTGTAAAAGTCTTCGCATTGATCTTCCTTGCTAATGTCTTCATTGCCTTGCGCGATATCTTCAGTCTCCCAAAACTTAGTTATTTCGTCCAGATTGATCAGAGTTACGTGACAGTTAAAAGTTTTCAATTTCCCACACAAGATCCATCCCAGATGAGTTTGTTGAGCGATGGGAGCTTGCATGGGTCCTTTAAGGACTCCGTCCTGGATAATCTTAGCGTATACTTCCGCTCCCAGTAGGAGGTCTACGGAGCGGGACATGTTGTAATCAGGATCGGCAAGTTTCAAGTTTTGTAAATGCGGCCAATTTTCCTTTTTAAATGTAGAGTTAGGTAGATTGTTTGTTAGTTTGTTCATAATAAATGCTTGAAGTTCGAAAGTATAATCTGAATATAACGATTTGCAGGACAGTTGTAGACGGCCTTTGCAGTCCTTGGATGATTCTCCTATTCCGGAGATGGTAGCGTAAAGTTTTCTTCTCGGCAGTCTGAGCAGCTGAGCAGCGTTTTCAGTAATTAAGTTTACTTGCGAGCCTTGATCCAGAAGGGCCCGCAATGTAACGTAAGTTCCGTCGACTGATTGGACCTTCAGCTGAACAGTAGTTAAGAGGATCTCCATTTCGTCAGATGACAAGTGATTAGCAGCTGGAGGCTGAGTTGAAGACGTTGAAGTGGACGGACGTTGACCCGAAAAGTTATTTTTTACTTTATAAAAATGCGACATTGTTTTCTTCACTGGATTATGCAACAGTGTATGATGCCTCATATTGCACTCTTTGCAAGTTTTTATCGACTTGCATTCACTGTTGCCATGACTGTATAAACAGTTTTTGCAGACGCGCAGTTTTGCAATAGTTATATTTCTTTGCGTTGGGTCCAGGTCGATGAACTTCGGACATTGCATCAACACGTGATTCCCGTCGCATAGAGTGCAATTCCCATATACCGCGTGATAAATCTTTGGCGATGCTCCTCTAAAGTTTGAATATTGTTTGTTAACTGGCCTGGTAAAAGTAGTTGGTTTCGTGTAGCTAACGTTTTCTTTTTTGGGATGTCTCATAGTTTCAAACGCCATAAACTTGCTCTCCAAAAATGATAAGAAATCACTTAAGATCGGTAAATCTCGGTGATTCTGAAGTTCCCTCATATAATCGTTGTAAGTAGTTGTGTCAAGTTTCTGCGACATGAGGTGTACGATGATGGGGTCCCAAGAAGTGGTTTCAACGCCGATGTTTGCAAGCCCGTTTAAGCACTCAGTAATAACGTCATGCATCTTCTTGAGACTGTAGGCATCTGGCTGTTGTAAGAGTGGTAAGTTGAGCATGGTGTTTGCGTATGACGTAAACTGGAGACGCCTATTGTCATAACGCTGGTTTAAAATTTGCCAGCAGGAGCTGTAGTTATCCGCGCTGATAGTGAGATGCTGCACCAATCTTTCAGCTTCACCACGCAGTTTAGTTTTCAAATGCTGCATCTTCTGTGCTGTATTAATTGACGGATTGTTATGGATGGTTTCAACGAAAAGATCCTTGAATGAGATCCACTGGGTGTAATTCCCTGAAAATTCGGGAACTTCGACTCTGGGTGCCGAATGTTGATAGTGAGCACTTGACCAAATCTTCTTGTTTAAGTTACGCTTTAGTTCGTCGTATTTGTCTTCAGTGTTGATAAACATGCTATAGTACGTATCATTAGACCCTTTAAAATGAGCGTCTAATTCCCAGTGGACCTTGTCGATGGAGTCCCACTTCGCCTTCAAGATGTTAAGGTGATCTTCCAACTCCCATTTCTCACTTGTAGCATGAATTACTATTTTTGACATAGCGCGGTCTATAGCTTTAAAGTTACGTTCTTGTTTTCCCAGCAGAGCTTTGATGCCGTCGTCAGATCTATCATCTATGGTGTCCGCCAAGTTAAATTGAACGTTACAATCCTGTTCAGAAAAGTAACGTAACATGTTCAGCATATCCGCTTTAGTTGACTCGTACAACGCCTTTGTTTTGTCATAGACGTTTTCCGTGAAGTATTGCTGAGTTCTGTCGCCAGATTCATGCACAAGGATTTTATGACGATTCTCAAAATCTTCCCAATATTCGCCGAGAGATGCAAGCCGCGTGTTTAAATAGTCTTGAGTTTTTCTTGACGAACTGTCCTTTCTATAGTTCGTACATAAAGTATTGATGTTATTAAAGCAACCTTGCTGTTTCTGGAGGTCGCTCATGTTGACTGGATCGTCTTCAGTTAGTTAAGTTGGTTAGTTAGTAGTAGTTCTTGATATCCGCCTCGTAGTTCACGATGACGAATGAGTTCTTCAGCTGGTTCGTTGTATGGCACCTAGTACAGTTGCTCACTGTAAACGATATATGCGTCGTCTCAATTCAACCGGTGGAACCCGCTTGTGGGAAGCCAGTCAAACCGATACGCTACCGCAACAGAAAAACAAACTGTATAAATACCGGGATGCTCGAAGGACCACTAAATGTAAGGGCTAGTTAGCTCCCTACACTTTCTTGTTGTTGTTGAAGTTCGTGGAGTGCAGAGAAGGAAGCCGTAGTCAATGTATAGTTTAATCAAAGTTATAAGTTAAGTTTTAGTTAGGCAATACTTTCTCTTCAGATGTCTTTCGTACGATAGTTAGTTACGCACTAATGTTTACCTTAAATTATTGTATTATATTGACTGCTGTGACGCGGTCAAAAGTAGGTCGCGTGTAAGCAAAAATGTACGGCAGTAAGACCGTACAACCGTTCTTGGTATTCTTGTTGCAATAATAGTTAAAAATAAATATGCCTTTACACTTGTCTTATGCATGTAATTATACTACTGGTAAGTACTCAAGCTTTGTCCCACGTTTTCACTCTCTTGGAAGAATAAACAATTGGGTAGCTCTCTATCTCGTCACAATTTCGGAAAATCTCTTTTCAGTGCACAGCTCTATGATCCTAAAGGAATTTTCAATGTGATAATGCTTTTTGATCTAAATTGAGTAAGTATAAACTTTGTAAATTTTTTTGCAATAGACGAAAAAAAAGACGTAAAAGATTTTTTTGTAGTGGTAGAGCCATGTTGTAGCTAGCCGCTGCATCACGAATGGGCCGGCTCATCCGGGGCAGTACCACCCTCTCACAGAACACTGGCGTGAAGCAGCAGTAATCCTGCTTGCGTTTCGTACGGTCAGTGAGAGTGCCGGGGGCCCAATACCTCACCCCTTACCTCTCCCCCTTCCCCTATTTCCTCTCCTTTAGGGCCGACAACGCACTGGCATCGTGTAAAGCGCTGCGGGTGTCTATGGACAGTGGTGTTCATTTAACATCAGGTGACCCACTAGTTCGTTTGTCTGGCCTATCTAACATAACACAAAAAAAAAAATGCGTTTGTGTGTCGGTCGGTGCGGGCGCGGGCGGCGGGCGGTGATCGCATCGCGTAAGCTGCGAGTTAAGACTTTTGTCCGTGGATGGGATTTATTACCGCACCGCCCGCGCAGAGTAGCGCGGCGCAGGGGCGGCGGCCGGACAACGACACAAACTAACACGGGCAAACGAAAGCAAACGAATGCTTCTGTAGTATACTGTGTTATCTATAATTATTTAAGATCGAGTAAAAATGATCCACGTTCTGGGCGTGGACAGATGCACTCCTTGTTTATTATTTTTAAACGACTGCCCAAAGAAACATTAATTATCTTTCCTAATATGTACTGCTAAGGAATGGAATTTGCTCCCGTCGTCTGTATTTTTTAGTAGATACAACCTAGGTCTCTTCAAGGCTAAAGTGAATAGGCTGTTGCTGGACCGGTGAGATAAACTTTTGGCCTCATCGCTCGGCTCTTTTCACTGGGTGAGGTAGTCCACGTAGGTTTGTACTTAATTATGTGACTTTCTACATTCCTCTGCAACTTTGTTAATACGAGTATACCCTACCGACAACTTGGTCTTAATAAGAGGTTCCTGTTGTGTACAAAACTCTAAAAAGACTGCAGTAGAACGTTGAGTAAGGCTCACTAAGCTTAATTGTCAACCTAGGTATTACCAAAGCTTATTTTATCTATTCGTCATCACACTATACTTTGATAAAAAAAGCTCGCTAGTAAAAAGCTTCTGTCCGTTGGCTGCCCTGTGGCCCCGTGACCCGCATTGTGCGCATTGCCCGCAAAGCCGCTTAATCTATCGTCGCGGCGCGGGCGCGGCAGCCGGCGAGGCGCGCTGAAGAAAAAATAAATCTGGTCTTTCCTATCATTATCATTAAGTCATCGACATAGCTCGAAGAATCGCCAGACTCAAGTGTGTTTGCAGGGCACATCGCTCGTGGAATTGATGGCCGATGCAGCCAAAATGTTCTTGAATGGTGTCCTCAGACCGGAAGTCGCAGTATAGGTAGGCTTTTAACAAGATGGAGCGACAGCCTGGTTAAGGTTGCGTGAACGCGTTGGATGCGTATGGTGCAGGAACAGACTATTTGGCAAACTTCGGGGGAGGCCTATGTTCAGCAGTGAACGTTAAATTAACGTTAGCGAAAAGACTGCCGTTTGATGCTAACAAATAACGAAGAAGAAAGGAGGAGCTGAAACTGGTCAGAGACGTGTTTTGTAAAAAAATAAAGCATCATTCTTTTCAGTCCGTGGTTTTCATCTTAGTACTTTTCGTCCCCGACGGCTACCTGTTCTGCGTGCTATATGGCCTGCTCAAGCGAGCTAATCCGTTTGGCTATGTGGGTGGCACTAGCGTGAGACGTTCACCTACGAGGTGGAAGGACGATTTGGTAAAGCCCCAGGTTCAAGGTTGATGCAAGCTGCTTCTAACCGTAATGATTAGGTATCAAATGAGGGACACCTTGAAGCTCCAAACGCACAGACAGTGGAGGCGTGGCGTTGCTGTGGCGGTGATGCTTGTAATATGTATTTTAACTTGTATGAACGGTTGTGCGTGACCGTACCGCGAACTCGTCTCGTCTGTGCGTTTGGAGCTTTATTCAGTAGTAGATATTATGATGATTCTCTTCGACGGTGTCGCAGGAAGTACTGCAACATGTTGTACGCGCGGGATTATCGCAGATCTCGGGCGCTGGCGAAGGCGCGGAACAGCCCGCTGGCGCGGCGCCAGTGCGTTCGCCGGAATGTATCACGCATATTGATTCGAACCGGCGTTTAATTAATTGCCACGGGAACGCGGCGGGATCCCGCCGACGCCTCATTTGCCTAAATGACTGCTCAAATACGCTTTGGCAGGTGATTACAGAGATGGCGTCGGAGAAGTCAAGGTAAAGGGTATATTTGGGAATCAAATGCAACGGCAATGGCAGAACAGACAGACGGACAGACGGACGGTGGAGTTTCAGTAATAGGGTAACGTGGGCATCCCTGGGTACGGAACCGTGAAAATGAAACTTAAGGAATGAGAGTTCTACACTTTCTGCCAACAGACTGCTATGCAGTTTGTCAGAGGTATTTAGAGATAAGCATTTTTTGTACTTCTTTTGTTTGTACTTGAGGAAATAAATAATTAAAAAAAAAACATGCACTTGTGTATGAACTAGCTAAAAATAGTGGTAAATGTGAGTAGGTTTCAGTAGCCTTACTTAAAATTAATAAGGGAAAGTCTAAGGGGAAATTATAAAGATCACGATTTTTTTTGAATTCAAGTACTTGAGAACTACATTTGGCCTTACTCATTTGTGATGGATATTGATCCAAGTTTCTGGGGGCACATTCTTCTTGGCAATAATGGTCTTTCCAAAAGCCTTTTGCGGTTTCATCATCATAATCCCAGTCTATATTGTATACGTCCCACTGCAGGGCACCGGCCTCCTCTCAGATTAAGAGTGCTTGGGCCGTAGTTCCCACGCGGGCCCAGTGCGGATTGGGAACATCACACATAATATTGTTTTTTTAGATGTGTGCGGTGCAGGTTTACTCACGATGTTTCCTTTGCGGTGTTATTTGGATGATAAACTTTTAATTTTGATTAACTAGAGCGTGGAGTGTCGGCGGCGAGACCAGGCCTTCTGCTTGCTGGCACATCCAACCCGCATTTAACTTGTTTGTTAATTAAAAGTTCTCCTGCAGTGAATATCGCATGTACCAAGTTTTGCTGGGTAATTAATGGAGTAATTAAAAGGGTCATTTCCTTTGTCACGGCAATTTCACAGGTGCCTAAAAATAATGTATTTATTAATTAAAACTTAGTCAATAATTCTAAAAAACAATCAAAAATATTTTGTAAATAAACACGAAAGAATCAAATAGAAAACAAAAGAGGAAATGCCGTAACAAAAAAATAATAATATCAATCGCTCACTCAAAAACAATCCAATTACACGTCAAGGGTGAAACCTCAAGCAGCTCTCAGGCTGACAAAATAAAGCGAAAAATGAAGACGGATTACGAAGAGGCAAAAACAAGAGAGCGCGGCGAAAGAGCTCTCCTACAGTATACATACAATCAGGCATACACTGTAGGTGGGTCATTTAGAAAAAAATATACAATTACCTACATAGTTAAGGGCTTAATAAAAACAAAATCACGATCGTTTCCTTTGTGTAACAAAAGTTAGTTATACAAACTACATTTAAGGATAACTTTCGTTACACAAAGGAATCAATGAAGTTTTGTTTTAATTAAAAACTGTGTACATTTTTTTTGAAAACGACTCAGTTAAGGGTGCGAAGCGTTTTAAGTGTCGTATTTTCTGTCGATGAACTAAAAATATTTCGCTACAGGTTTTAAGCGCTAGTTTTAAGTTCTGTTATCCTAATCAGGTTCTGATATTATGTCCAAGCAACTCGTCAAGAACAAAGATTTTTGGTTTAGTTCATACAGCTGTTTTGAAAACATACAATGATCTTTTAAAAATCAAGCAAAATTAAACGATTGAAAAGCCTGACGTCAAGCTGGTTGGCCGGCACGTATACAATACGTGCAATAAATGCATTCCATACTGCTTCTGCTACTGCTGCTCTTACCATCAGGTGAAATAGAGAACAATTGCGCTGGTTAGTTTTAGATAAAAATAAACAATTAAGTATTGTAAAACTCTATTGTATGAAACAGTTACGTATTGTATTGTATCAGTGTATCTACACAATCAATCAAATTGTGAGAATTATGTTGATTTTGCGTCTTTTTGGTATAGAAAAATATAGAAAAGAAATAAAGGAAAACAAAGCAAGTATTTGTAACCGATACCCGCAGTAACAGTGGCAGGAGAGGAAAGCCGCGCGCGACTTGAGCTCGCGTGGGCAGGGTTCCGGGCGAGGTACAGACATACCTAATGTTTGGATGACATTCATGCGAAGAAAAAAAAATTGCGTCCTAAAAATGCCTCCCATATCGTAACAATATTGATTTACGTCCGTATTTGGGTTTTCCGGGGAAATAAATTGTGTTGCCAAATTTTGCCTTGATCGGATCGCAGGGTACCGATTTTTCAAATCATAATAGTAAAGATTTGATTTCGTGAAAATCTGCGAATCGCTTTCTACTATTCTACTCTAGCTCTATCTTTTTACTATTCTACTGGTATTCCAATTTGAATACTTTCAAGAGGTATTTACACATTACAAATACTTCTGTATATTTCCCCTTGTAATCTTGTTTCTCATTTGAATGCACAGAACCCGAAAAACGAATTTATTTTCCTTGTTTGCTGCAAAGAAGTGTCGTCGCTTCGAGCAGCGGGACCCACCGCGGATCAGATGGATTCATTTGGGAGTTGTTCTTTGAGATAATCTATTTAGGGAATAAAAAGGCGTCTAGACCCGCGGCGCCGGGCGCGTGCGCCGCAATTTCACGCCGCCCGCGCTACAGCTGTCAAAACGTTGCTAAGATTAGTTTTCCTTCCACATTTATTTAGAGAAAATGCCATTGTTTTGGCGTATTTTATGCATCACTACCTCGTCGTGATGTGCCCACAGCTAAAGTCTCGTGGGTAGATGGTTCCGATCCCATGTATCAAAATTTCCCATTTTTCGTCATAGGTACTTTTAATTAGGGGATGACTCGTGGTCACACCAGGTTGTCACACCACTATAGAGACTTATCCTTCCGCTTTCGTCAAAACGGTTTGACAGATTTGATAAAATTTGGCTCAAAAATAGTTAATAACATAGGTTAACATATAGAACTCTTTTTCATCCCGGAAAATTGCATAGTTCCAGCGGGATAGCGATAAACGAATCTTCGCAGATCGAGTCGCGGGCAACAGCTAGCTGTAGACACACAAGGGTGAAACAGTCTCGTAAACAAAAGTGAAACGAATTTTAAAGAAGGAAAACAAGACAAAATTGGAGTAAAATACGTACCTTTTTTGAGTCACAGTCCTTGACGTGTGACGCCCCGCGGCGGCGCTCGCCGGCGGCACAATGAGCGGCGATGATTGGGGCGGGCTCCAGCTGCGGCGAGCAAATCATTTGGTGAAGATTCCGCGACACAAGGTACGTTATTCATTTATTGTAAATCAAAAAATCTAAATCAAGGCGATTATTCTGTTAGTAGGCTGCAAAGGGTTCCTTTACATTTTTAGGGTTCTGTAGTCCTACGGAACACTTATAGTTCTACCATGTTCACCTGTGTCCATGTGTCTGTCTGACTATTTGTCCGTCCATAACTAAGCTTAGAGACTGTCAATACTAGGCAGGATCTAAATTTGCGTGTCTGTATGAACCACGAAAACAAAGTAAAATCCGGAAAAAAAATTAGTGTAACTTCCCCCATACACAAAGAGGGGATGAATTTTTCCCATAGTATGGGATATCATTGGATAGGTATTTCATAAACATTATACTTACGTTTCATTAAAAGTAATGTTTTTTGTTTGAAGCAGTGTTTCCCCTCTACAAACTAAACCGTTGGCTTGAAAAATCTGAAAAAAAATCCTAACAGCAGTACCTATTGTATCTACTTACAACGAATTTAGAATTAAAACTATAATCTTAGTAGGCTTTACAAGTTAACGAGCGATATTCGATCAAAATAGTTCACACACCAATTAATAGAGGCTTCCTTATTGATTAGTATGATTAGACATCACATAATGCTGTGATCACATGTCATAATTAAAGTGTTTGTGGAAACCTTAAAACAAAGAGCCTCGGCCATTTAATCGAGCGTTTCAACCGCCTCAATTATTACTGCTTGATTGATTAAAAAAACCTCTTTAGACATGACGACAAAAAAAAACTTAAATAATTTTGTAATTTTGCATGTCTATGTCTAACCCCTACACCCACCTGCTAAGCACCCTTTTATGGTAGCACAGGCACTCTAATATACTTATAACCTATAACAGGAAGCCCCATCAAAATCTACAGCCATTTCTTAAAAAATGTAACCAGATAAATGAGGCGGTTAAAACGCTCCAAGAAATGCCTCCCACACTCGTGGAGAGTTCTTGCTTCAGCTTCAAGACTCGGCCGGCGCGCCAGGTATCCCGGCGTTGTGTTTAATGTACTACATAAACAACTTAAAACGCGTTCTTGTGAAACTTCACAACAGCAAAGTTCCCAGTTTAAATATGAAAACATTCTCATTTACATTAAAATACGAAGTAAATGAGCGCGCATGAGCGCGTGAAGCGTCAACTAACAAAAGCTTTTAGCAATTTGCGAGTAATTCCAGTACGCGACAATACGTTGTTTATATTTGGAGCAGAAAATTTACAACAAATTGTAATTACAGTAATCCTTGAGCTGCGGAAGCTTTGGGGGAGGGGTCGCAGGTGCCGCGGCGGCTGCAGGCAGGAGGGTTCCGTCTTGGGAAATATAATAGGGTCCTGACACTACTTATACTCAACTACAAATGAGACCATTGTAGGCAGTAGAACCTAGTGCCTAGTGTAAGCACCAAGTAACAGTGGTTGTGCTGGTATCCCAGCGTGGAGAGTAAGTCAGTCGATGAAATTACAGGCACATGAGGTATTCCGTGGTTTGTCCTATAGCTTTTCAAGCAAAGTGTCGTGGTTATGAGCTCACGCTCGCACCTAAGAGTATTGCGAAATTACATCTGCAATTTTTCATGTGAAGGAAAACATCGCAAGGAAACCTGCACACCAGTGGCGAAACTATACTTTTAGCGCCCTGGAGCAAAATTCTTCAAGCACCCTTTCTCATTTTTTGAACGATCGATTCACAGTGGCGTAGCTAGCATAGGTGGCACCCGGGGTGGATATTGTAGGTGTCACCCCAAAACTCAATCAAAACTGTTAACATACAAAATATATCATCTATCTCAGATGATTCAAAATTATAATCACCGAAAAAAACTGAAAAAAATCGTACAAAAAACCTTCAGATGAGTCATTTTGAGGTTTGTGTATAATTCCTCACGTGCGTGCCCATATTAGAGAGAGGCGTTTGAAGAATTTCGCTCCAGGGCGCTAAAAGTGAAGCTCATAATACGCTTCTTTGCTTTGCTGATTTTAGTTCAGTTTTCCGCTACCTTTTCTGCAGATTCTGGAGTACATTTAATTACCGGTTATTTGTTTAATTTATAGATACCTATCTGTTCGAGACTAAAATGTTCCGAAAAAGTGAATAATGAATATTTATAATTTGGTAGGATTTTTCGATTGGCATTTTTGACAAAAATTAAGAAAAAAAATCTGAGCCCCCCAGCCCCGGCGCCCCCCCAGCCCCCCCAGCCCCGGCGCCCCCCCAGCCCCGGCGCCCCCCCAGCCCCGGCGCCTCCCCAGCCCCGGCGCCCCCCAGCCCCCCCAGCCCTGGCGCCCCCCCAGCCCCGGCGCCCCCCCAGCCCCCCCAGCCCTGGCCCCCCCCCCAGCCCCGGCGCCCCCCCAGCCCCGGCGCCCCCCCAACCCCGGCGCCCCCCCAGCCCCGGCGCCCCCCCAGCCCCCCCAGCCCTGGCGCCCCCCCAGCCCCGACGCCCCCCCAGCCCCCCAGCCCTGGCGCCCCCCCCAGCCCCGGCGCCCCCCCAGCCCCCCCAGCCCAGGCGCCCTGGAGCTACTGCTCCCACCCCCTGACGCTACGCCCCTGCTGCACACACCTGTAGCAAGACTGACTTGTCAAATAATGTTTTTACAGCGGCCTTCATTGGTATCGACTGCATTGTAATAACGTTGTCTACGAGGCCCCGCGGAGGGCGGCGGTGTAAAGTTTCCCGTAGACTTGTATTGGAAGTAGCGGCACCCGCGGGGCCCACGATGCTTAACCGACTTCAAAAACGGAGTTCTCAATTCGGTTCTCAATTTTTCACGTTCGTTTCCTTAGATTCTGATTGGAACAAAATATTTTTTAGTTGAAAAGAGTATACATTTTGTAGTGGTAGAGCCATGTTGTAGCTAGCCGCTGCATCACGAATGGGCCGGCTCGTCCGGGGCAGTACCACCCTCTCACAGAACACCGGCGTGAAGCAGCAGTAATCCTGCTTGCGTTTCGTACGGTCAGTGAGAATGCCGGGGGCCCAATACCTCACCCCTTCCCTCTCCCCCTCCCTCTCACCCTTCCCCTATTCCCTCTCCTTTAGGGCCGACAACGCACTGGCATCGTGTAAAGCGCTGCGGGTGTCTATGGACAGTGGTGTTCATTTAACATCAGGTGACCCACTAGTTCGTTTGTCTGGCCTAACTAACATAAAAAAAAAAAAAAAAAAAAAAAAACATACTTCTAATTAGGTCCCGTTGTCACCAAGTCAGGATCTGATGAGTGGATCCTGGGGAAAACGGGATCATTCCTTATAAATCCAATCGATAGATCCGAGGTAGATTTAGTGCGATTTTTTTCTCCTTAGGTCTATTTTTTTATATTGGCACTTTTAGAAATGGGTCCAGGCGGAATTGTTTATCTCATTTCAGATCTTTTACTTCTCGTGGGTTTTGGGAGTCAGTTAAATATGTTTTTATATATACCTAATATATTTTTTAAAACACACACGAAAAGTTTGAAGTAGGTACGTGTAGAGTTGTAGCATAGAAAATTACGCCACAATGTGTGGCCATCGTGGTAGCAATGTCATTGGTTTTAATTGGTCATGTTCGTCGATTTAGGTAGAGCAGAAAATAGGAGCTTGTCAAGGTATAATCGATCAATTCATCATTATCATCATCATCATTTCAGCCGTAGGACGTCCACTGCTGGACATAGGCCTCCCTCATTGATGCCCAATCATTACGATTGGAAGCGATTTGCATCCACCCTGAACCTGCGGCCTTCACCAAATCGTCGTCCATCTCGTTGGTGGACGTCCCACGCTGCGCTAGCATCACACACACAGTTGTTTCTAGTAAAAGAAATCAAGACTAAATCTAATGTTTGTAAAGTGAAATAAAGTAAAATGATTACAGCGGAAGCTTCCAGAAGGTTGAGTTAATATGCGCAGCGGGCGCGGCGGCGGCCGGCGGCTGCAGTGACGCTGCTAAATAAACAACCGGCGCTTTAGCGCGCTCAAAGCGAGCCTTCTTAGCCATTACCGAGCCGTGTCCGCGGCAGCGACATTAAAAGCATACCTTTCCATATCATGTAAACCTCTCGCAAATTTATTCAGGACACTCGTTCGCTACTCGTCAAATAATACCTCGGAAATATTCGACGGCCGCGCCGATCGCAATAGCGACCGTATGGCGACCCAGCAGGGCGCTCTTTCTCCCGCCGTTGTTCGCCAAACATTTCAATTTTAAGTATTATTCACGTAATTTGCATTGCAGTGGCCGCTGTTGTGGCGCCGGACGGTGTTCCCGGGATCCGGAATAATCACGTACTTTGCATCGGGCGCGCCCGCGGCCGCGGCTGCACTCTGGAGCTGAATAAACAGTTACCTCGGCTTAGCACGCCCGTCTCCGAACGCGCTAATATAATTAGCTAACACGCTCTCTGCGCACACAATAAGCGCTTTGTCGCTGAACTTTTGTGACTGCATGTGTTTTATTTTATTTGGTTAAAAATACCTAATCTGATTCTGTAATAAAGGTTGGACGAAATATGGTTTTCGCTGGGTGTGTTTGTTCACGCCGCGTCATCGGAGAATGTTCTGCGAATGTTATTTACTTATTCTAGATATGAAAGTCGGAAATCTACATATTAACGGATTTACAACCATCGGTAATAACCTGTTTGATACTAAAAATAAAAACGTAGCGTGGTTCACTCGATACGCCAGTGCCGCGGCAGGGGCGCGGGAGGCCGTAATGGAATCCCGTTGAGCAATCTGCGGAATTATGTAAAACACAGGTATCCCGGACGACGCGCCCGCGCGCGCGCCGACAAAGGGACTACACCTCTATTAGGTTACTACCTTAATCTCCTAACTCGGGCAATACCTAATGCTCCATTTTACGACAAAGGCCAATATCCTTTTAGAAACGCTGGCTGGATAGGCAAGAGGCTTTTTGATTATTGTATCATTGCCTTTGTGATGTACCTGTATTCAAGGATAAGATAATATTTTGCATTTGTAGTTTTTTTTTATACAATAGTACCTGGGCGACCGAGCTCTGCTCGGGCAGAAACTCGGTACCAAGCGTTTTCCCAGAGATAAGACCAAGCTAGATCAATTTTTCATCCCCGAAAACCCCCAAATAGCAAATTTCATCGAAATCGTAGGAGGCGTTTCCGAGATCAAAACACCGGAGGGGTGGGGGGGAGGGTGAGAGGGTGAGGGGATGCGGGGGAGGGAGCGCGGGGGTATTAAAGGGGGGATGAAAATTTCATTGATTTTGCCGTAGGATGCACCGTTTTCAAGATATTTGACAAAAACACCGGAGGGGGTGGGAGGGGGGGGGGGGGTGAGTCACGTTAAACTATCGTCCTTAAACCGACTTTACAGACAACCGGCTTTTCCTGTTCTGTGCTCCCAATAGGGAACGTGCACATAGACGGTGCTGCCAACTGGTGCCATAAGGGTGCCATCAATTTGAATGTTTTACCTTGATAAGTTTGTTTTACTGTCCGCATAGTGTCTCTTCTGTCGCATTAGTGCTGCCGCCTATAGTTACTGCACGTTCCCTATAATACTTTTTCTAACAAAAAAGTAACTTTTTCTCACAAAAGAAGAAACTTGACGTTTTCTCATGAAAAATAAACTTATAAAAAAAAGTAAAAATCTTGAAAAAAAACGTGGAATCGAACCGAGGTCGGCTGGATCCGCGGCCACCCGATTTCTAATGTGCCATTATGATCTGCTCGAAGTCGGCGAAATTTAGCTTTATATTCTAATGCAAACAAAAATAGCCGGAAAACACGAGTAAAAACGATTTTCTGAAAATGAAACATAGCTAGATCAGTTTTTCATCCCCGAAAACCCCCACATACCAAATTTCATCGAAATCGAAGGAGCCGTTTCCGAGATCCTGATTATATATATATATATATATATATATACATATATATACAAGAATTGCTCGTTTAAAGGTATTAGATTAGATAGATAGGTAAGCTTGCGTTTGACCACAATCACGCCTGATGGAAAAGGAAGATAAACACCCCATGACTAAGATTTAAACTGTCTGAATACTTTGTTTCGTTTTTATGAAGTACCATAAAGTACCTACATTAGTTAACGGAGACTACATACATTAGCCAATACACTAATAGCCTAAGAGCCCGTGAACCACAGACCTTCGTTATTTTATAAAAGCTGAACGTTTGTCAGCGCATGCTCCCAACTCTGGTAACAACGATGGACCATTATGAAGTTTGGGTTACAGTGGCTTTGGCAGATAAACGGTACCAAAGGTGTGTAAAATACCGATCTACTTTCGTCAAATAATAAAGTGCGATTTTTTGGTATTACCTTCAGAATATTATTAAAAATCATGTTATTCATTGCCAGACACTTAACATCGTGGCAACCCCTTGCCAGACACCCTTTAATTGTTAAATCTCTTCTTAACATTTACAATGCTTGTCTGGCAAGGGGGGGACGGATGGAACTATCAAAAATGTCTGGCTAATGAGGAAACATCATCTACTTATTACCAAAGTATTATATATAAAAATCAGCTTTTATACTTTAACGTAAGTAGAATTATAATTTCATGAACACTAAAGGTGTTGATAGTTCCATCCGTCCCCCCCTTGCCAGACAAGCATTGTAAATGTTAAGAAGAGATTTAACAATTAAAGGGTGTCTGGCAAGGGGTTGCCACGATGTTAAGTGTCTGGCAATGAATAACGTGATTTTTAATAATATTCTGAAGGTAATACCAAAAAATCGCACTTTATTATTTGACGAAGTAGATCAGTATTTTACACACTTTTGGTACCGTTTATCTGCCAAAGCCACTGTAACCCAAACTTCATAATTGTCCATCGTTCTTACCTGTGTTGGGAGCATGCGCTGACAAACTTTCGGCTTTTATAATATAACGAAAGTCTGGGGTTCACGGGCTCTTGCTCTATAAAAGTGTCTCGTCAGCTGTAAATAAACAAAGGTTAGAATAAATATTTTACAGTCCCAGACTCTAAAATATACGCAAGGAGTATCTTCATTGAAATTTTTCATAACATTTTGGTCTTTGATCCGATTTTTCGAAACTTACAAAAAAATCCGCTATGGAATCGGGCTGAAACCCTGCCCTAAAACGCCATACAAAACCGAGTTATACATATATTCACAGATGACTACTTTAAACTGCTTTTCGTTTTATATCGGGTTTAAGCACTAGAGCTGGAGCATAAAATGAACTTGCAAATTCAAGTCAAGTGCCACATAAAATCCTCCGGTCCTTTTGTTCACGAGCGATGTTTACTGCTGACGACATAATGTCACCCTTTAGTGCTTCGGAGACACCGAGTTCAGTATTCCATTACCAGCACCACGCGATGAACAGTAGTATAAAAAGGAGTAGGTACTAATACGAACTGTTAAGGAATGGAATTCGCTCCCGTCGTCTGTATTTCCAGGAAGATACAACCTAGGACTCTTTAAGGCTAGAGTGAATAGGCTGTTACTGAACCGTTGAGATACACCTTTGGCCTCATTTGCACTTTTCATCAGGTGAGATAAGGATCAATTAAGGGTCAGTTTTATGTATAAAAGAGCATCTCAGCCTACATGCCAGCGCATTTCTTGCTAACGAACTTTAAAATAAAGAACAGGTTCTTCAGATTTTACATGTGATCAGAATCATCATTTCAGTCGAAAAACGTCCACTGCTGATTATAGGTATCCCCCAAGGTTCAAGGTTCGCTACGTTTGCAACGCCATCTAGCGACCGCTCGAGAACATGAAGGTTGGACGGCGCGCACCGCGAGGGGGCGCTGCGAACGATTTACTGCATTACCGACTTCGGACATTTTTTACTTTTTACTTTTACTTGTTACGTTCCTACTGCACACGAAAGAGCTTCTCAATTTTCAAGCAGTGTACTAATTCCCACGAATGTACCATATATTTTAATTGTAAGGATTACAATAAATCCTAGAAAAATAAATAAATCAACTCATTGAAGAGGCCTGCCTGTCCTGAAACACACAAGACAAAAATAGACTGGTCCTGGGGCATACGCATTCAACGCGTTCCCGCAACCTCAAGTCCGCGGTCCGTGGACGCCATTCGTAATCTATTCGTTTCTTCTTTCCGTTGTAAAAGTTCCTTAGAATCGCTTTGAGGCGGTAAGATCGCCTATTGCATTCAATGTGGTGTTCAGTAAAGGATCATTGTCTTGTTTGTATTATAGAGGCAGCTAGTGCACGAGCGGTGGCGCGGCGTGGCGTCCGCGTGGCGCGGGGCTGCGTGCCGCTGCGCTTTAAGCGATCCGCCGCGATACGCTATCGGCGCCATCGTGTACCCGCCGCGCGCCGGAAATAATACGTTTACACTTGCACCGTGCACACATGCCATAAACGCCAGTGAAACAGTGCTATCGAAAGAAAATTCATCCATTTTCCTTATCGCTTTTATGTTTCTGGAAAAGTACAATAGAACTCCCACTAATATTGAAAATGCGAAAGTTCGTGTGTTTGTTACTGTCCCAAAAACAGCTGGTTGGATTGGTCGAAATTTGGTACCTAAGTGTAGTGTATGTGTGTTCACTTTTTTTTACGTAAAACTGACCCGAGATAGACCCCTACCTCACCTGATGGGAAGTGCAGATGAGATCAAAGGTGAATCTCAGCGGTTCAGAAACTGCCTATTCACTCTCGCCTTGAAGAGCCCTGGGTTTTATCTATCTAGGAATACAGACGATACGAGCGAATTCCATTCCTTAGCAAGTTGTAATAGTACTCCTTTTTATAAATCCCGAAAACTCAACCGCTATGAAATATTGCAAGCGTTTTTCATTGTCAATGAAGACCACGGTGATGTTTTTGAGAATTCCCATTAGAATATAGTATGATCCGAGGAGAATTTGAATTAAACTTTAAGGTCCAATGGTTTTAGCGAGCGAAGTCGCGGGCAACGGGTATGCTGTAGCGAGAGTTACGTGTTCCTGTACAAGTGGGTAAACACCGGCTGGAACACGGCGTTACGCGAGCTGCGACAATATTAGATTGTAAAGCTGCCCCCAGGGAGCTAGGGCTTCAACGAATTGTTCAAACACAGCTCTGTGCGGTGTGTGCACTGCAGATTAAATAAATATTAATAATCTTACGTTTAACAAGTCCCTTTTCATGCTTCGTAATCCACGAAGTAGCTGATAAAAAATAACGATCAAGTTTTTGTGAATAATACCCAGTCACTGACAAACTTTTTCCGTACATACATAACATCACACCTGTATTCCCAAAGGGGATAGGCAAGCGAAACGTTAGGTACATTTACGTTTTCGGTCCACTTTTAGTAATTTTAGGTTTAAAGCTAAAAGTGGTATAATAGTGACAGGTTGCTAGCCTATCTCCTACAATATACCTTGGCCTGTTTCCTTTAATTTCTTTATTTATTTAACTTTTGTGTTTTATTAGTGATTAATGATTAGATTATTACTAAAATTGCTAATATAACCTCGACGTTGCAGAAGCACTGGCGGCTGTGGTCAGTATACAGCACTAGTAGTTGAGTCAACTCGTGAAATGTCGTGGTAATTTTAGCAATAAATTGTCATGTTTAAGTCCCTGGTGTAAAAACAATGGTGCATCGTAAAGTAGATCAAGCCTTTGAGACACCTCACGTAAATATTGTATAGATTCAGGCTTTATTTGCGGATGTCCTTGTTAAAATAAATGGTATAGGTTCTTATTTTGCTCCTACGCAAAATAGTGAGGTTATTGTGTAAGACCTGCAAAGTAGCTGCATTTTTATGCGGAGGGAGAGCGAGAAAATTTCAAAAAAAATTCAAGAAAAAGTGAGTAAGTATAGGTATTTGGCACAGGAGCAAAATAAGTATTTCATTTATTTTTGTCTCATGTAAATCATAATTTTACTTTTATTTTATTTAAAAAGTCTCGCAAAACATACTCAAGGTACTAGTCTCATCAGTTTAAAGTCAATATACGCTCGCGACTACATTTTATGCCGGATAAGACGAAACTAACAACAAATTGTTTGATCAACTCAGTGGCAGCAGCCTCTTTCCGTCTTACACCGCCTTTGATTCAAGCCCCTTCATTCCAACTATTAATTACACGATGATTAACCGAGCAATCAAACGTCGCCTCAGTCGGGGGCCAATCAAATAACGTGTAGTTGATTAAAATACGATCCATTTGTCTCCGTCCGGGGCAGCTAATAAGGCGGCCACCCACTAATGGGCCGCAATCGGAGGCGATAAATAAGAAAATTGGCGACCCTAGCGCGGCATTAATTGCAGAGTGCCAGTGACGCGCTGCCAGCGTGCCGCGCCCGGCCGGGGCGGGTTATGCCCAGGCTCAGTAGGTATAGTTGATCAATTCATTTACCACCCTAAGGTGCAAGGTCATTTGTACGTCGTAAAACCAACAAACAAAGCCTATTTTGACTTACAAGTCCATGTGAAAGTTGATGTAGGAATTGCCACAAAAAATGGCAAAGCACTTACTTTGGTTGACTGTAGGCATACATTATGCATATTCGGGTTCTGGACACTTTATTTTCATGGCCAGGCTTCATTGTTCAAAACTTTAAAGGTGCGTTTTCCTTTTTCAACACAATCTAACCATAATTCAACGTAACCAAACGGACCGTTTTATTAGATCCTTGAAAATTAGTCTGTTATTTGATACCAAATTACAACCTGATTTAAAAACAAAGAACAATGTAAGTTTGTTCCAAGCACGAATTGGTCACGGTATTAAATGCGTCCCGGCGTCCACAAACCAATCTCGAATCCGAGATTACACCGAAATGTGCTGGAGCTACTGCTGAGCTGAGCAGCTCACTCAATTTCCGGCTAGAATGTTCCAGAATTAGCTTAATACCTTTCGGCCATTTTTGAAACGGCCACTCGGGACGATCATGGGCAATGTCGCCGCTGTGAAGAGAACATTTATCTCGTAAAATCTGTTCACCTTTGAATGGATGAAAGGGCCATTGTGTCCTCTAACTGATTACTGCAGGTAATAGGAGTGAAAATACGGCGCACAATGGCCGCTGCGAGGCTGCGAGCCGACTCACGGCGCGCGAGAAGCGGCCCTCATCTACGGAGGCGCTTTGGGGAATCTTTGCAATTTAAGTTCGTACTAGCACAACCAGAAACTGGATAGAGCAAGCTGCTGTCACAGAAAACAGTTAAAGGAGTACCTACCTATATTTGGAAGAGCTTATCTTTTTTAAATATTTAAGTCTCGGAACGTTGGGCCAAACTTATCACGGAATGGATCCCTAGCGATGGATATCGTAATAGAGGCAGACCAAAGCGGAGATGGAGGGACGACCTAGATGTTTATCACGTGGGATGGCAGGAGCTCGCGTTGAATAGGCAAGAATGGAGCAAGAGAGGTGAGGCCTTTGCCCAGCAGTGGGACACCAAAACAGGCTAATAAAAAAAAAAGTCTTTATATTTTACAAATTGTGCGCTCCAGAATACAAAGTATATAAGTAGTTTATTTCTAGTTCCGTAAACGATACAAGAAAAGTGTCATCAACGATCCATGCATGCGAAATTTGTGAATCAAAATGCAATCAATTCATAGAATCAAATGTATTGAAGAGAAATTGGATTAAAAACATCGAATTGCCTATTTAGATGAGTCGTACTCTGAAACTAAAAAATCTTACTCAGTTTGGGAGCGTATCCTTTCTTTTTTTTAATTTCTTCAATGCGTCACTCGATGCAGTTTTTCTTGTCACTGAACATCAACCGCAGGTTGGTAGACCATATTTTTAGCCGACTGTACATTCCCTTTAAAACTTTTTATTGGAATCTGTCGAAAATGTTGATATCGAAAAATTTATGACAAAGTTTTGAAACCTCGGATCGGATCGCAGCCGGCTCGCGCACCTGATAATAGTCGTAAATTCTGGAACCGGCGCGATTCTTTCTGCAGCTACAAATGTACAGAAATGATAAAAAGTTTGAAAGCTATTTAACACCAAAAATAGAATGAATTGTATGTACGTGGAAAGTAATCTTTGGAACTACTGAACTGATTCTAAAAATACTTTCACTATTGGAAAGCTACAAGAACACTAAATAAAGAAATATCCCGCTGGTGTATGCTGAGGGCAATAGCGAGAATATTACCTTAATAGTTTGTTATAATTCTCACTGATTGTGTAATTGCTAACCACTAGAATAAATAGTAAGGGTGGAGTTCAAAAGCTACGCTGTCCACCTTAACACTGATAGTCAAAGATAGTACGAAAATTTTCCATTGTGTGACAGTCGATAAATAAATTGAAAATAATATACATATTTTTAACTCATACCTTTAGGTATATCGTGATAATTATAAAAGGGAGAGAAATATAATCAAACATTGATATTTATTTAGGCCGCAGCGTCCGATTCTCTAGTTGCCCTAATCCCGCTACGTCCGATTCCCTAATTCCTAAAATGTCCGATTCCCTGAATGTCCGATGCTCCGAACGATATCCTTATTGTCACTGCGGGTATGTTTTCCAATCTGTATTGTTTTTCAATCTATTTTGTATAGTTATGTACCGAATAACACACAGGTAAACCCCCGGCCAAACGTTCTAGTCATTTTAAAAAGAGTTGGAAGACTACACTGGTGGAGTAAAGAAAACTTTAGTTTAATTTTTCTTTCCGGCTCTCCTCTGAAATTATAAAAAAGTTACGTTCGTTCGATTTGAATCCAGGAACTTTTTAGTTTGAACATACTTACTCAGCGCAAGATTTGGTTTAAGGTTATGGATCGTTAATATACGAGAATCCCGTTACGTGGAGTTGTGGAGCGTTTTGAAATAACAACCAGTGAGTTTTCACTCGCTCGCCGCGTCAAGAGCTCTTTTGGCTAAACTATTCATACGCAGAGCAGGATCGCTAGCACTGATAAATGCTCATAATTAATTATGATTTGAAAGTTGGTTTTTGCGGGTGCTGCCGTTTCGGCGAAAATTATTTCGCAAAATGTTTCATTTGGCAAATGTTTAATTTGGCAACTGTTTATTTTTTCTGAAACCGTAAACTATTCAGGATATTTCAGGACTATCATGTAGGTTAGGTTTGTTTTATCCTGAATAGTTTATAGTTTCAGAAAAAATAAACAGTAGCCAAATGAATCATTTCTCGAAAAATTTTTCGCCGAAGCATTAGTAAACCTGGTTTTTGTACACATTTCTTGATCTCGAATTCACTCTATTCCAATTCTACTGAAAAAAACACCTTACTTTCATTTCAGTTCGGCTTTTAATCGCATCATGGCCACCTTTCGTTCACAATTTGCTTTTCTTTGGCCAAAGTTTCCCCAGATTGATCAATCAGACATTTTTATTTAATTATTTATAATATTACTAGCTTTTGCCCGCGGCTTCGCTCGCGTGTACCATGAGTATTCCTAAGAATCAAGATATCAAGCAAGCAAGCATACAGGCAAGCAAGCAAGCATGCAAGCAAGCATGCATGCACGGAAGCAAGCAAGCGTGCAAGCAAGCCCGACTAAACTTTCTTTATTATACAATGTTTTTCACTAATTCGGTAGCGGACACTAAATAACCAAACTTGTTAATAATATAAAACCTATTATTACTTTCCCCTGTCCTGCATTAGGTATAATTCAATGTTTTCTTACCTTCTACGGAAACTTGAGTAACTGGAAGCGCTGTGTACCTACTTAGCATTGATATTATACATATTATAGTATCTTGTTAAGGTGTTGTGTGACCTAACCGTTAAGGAGTTATACCTTCCATCATCAGCTCATCTGAATAACCAGAAAGAATACAACTAAAGTTCTTTACGTGCATATGATATTTAAAGAAACTTCCTATAACTGCTAACCGTCAAGGAGTTTAACCTTCCATCATCAGCTCATCAACATGAGATGATGTCTACCAGACGCAAACACTTAAATAGCTTGAGAAAATATATGAAAAACGTAATGCGTGCCTACAAAATTTGAGGGTTGCCGTCGATTTCCCTGAGATCCCGTCATCAGATCCTGATTTGGTGACAATGGGATCATCTCAGGAGTATATTCCATTCTTTAGAATTAAAAAATATTTTTTATAATCGGTCCACAATTGTCCGAGAAATCGGTGAACATACCTACATAAAAAATACATAAAGTGGAATGCATAACCTCCTCCTTTTTTGAAGTCGGTTATAGAGCCCTTTGCGGCCAACTTACTGTATGAACTTATGAATTTTGAAATTTTAGCTTTCTACAACCAGTAAAACGCAAAATCCCGTTTTTTCCCGGTCCCGTAAGAATTTCGGGAAATGCTTTCTTAATGCTCCCCTAAACTCCCCAAGGTACCCACTTGCCAAATTTCAGCTTTCTATGACCAGTAAAACGAAAAATCCCGTTTTTCCCGTTCCCGTGGGAATTTTGGAAAGTCCTCTCTCAATGCTCCTCTAGACTTCCCAAGCAACCTACATGCCGAATTTCAGCTTTCTACGACCAGTAAAACGAAAAATCTCGTTTTTTCCCGTTCCCGTAGGAATTTTGGAAAGCCCTCTCTCAATCCTCCTCTACACTTACCAAGCAACCTACATGCCAAATTTCAACTTTCTACGACCAGTAAAACGAAAAATACCGTTTTTTCCTTATCCCGTGGGAATTTCCGAAAATTCTTAAAACTGTTTTTTACTATTATAATTACCTACTTTTATGCCAAATTTGAAGAGTCTAATAATTATAGTTCATAGGATCCCGTTGAACTGAATATATAAATCCCGTTTTTTCCTTATCCCGTGGGAATTTTGAAAAATCCTGAAATTAATGTTTTAACTAATGTAATACCTACCTGTGTATCAAATTTGAAGAGTCTAGTTATTATAGTTACTGAGATAGGGTCACTCGGATTCGAATATATAAATCCCGTTTTTTCCCGTTCCCGCGGGATTTCCCAAAAATCCTTCCTTAGTGGATGCCTACATTGTATAAGGTATCTATGTGCAAAATTTCAAGTCTCTACGTCCAGTGGTTTGGGTTGTGCGTTGATATATCAACAGTCATTTAGTTTATTTAGACATTTCAACCCCATCGCACCCCATCCAGGGAGATGGTATTTTACGTTCGTCACGTCGGATTTTATAAAAACCATTGTTGTTTTCGTAACCAGCGACCCGATAAACCATAGAAACAATACCCATGTTGATTTCAGACTTTGTCACCCCATTTCCCCCTTTTAGGGGTTGAATTCCCAAAAAACCTGAAACTCGTGTTTAATCATTTATCGTTAGGAGTACTTCTGTGAAGTTTCGAATAAAATAGTCAAACTAATCTTGTTTCCCCATACAAACTTTGGACCCCCGTTTCACCCCCTTAGGGAGTGAATTTTGAAAAATCCTTTCTTAGTGCACCCCTAAACCTTATAATGAACCTACGTGCCAAATTTGGAATCTCTAGGCCCAGCGGTTTGGGCTGTGCGTTGATATGTCAGTCAGTCAGTCAGTCAGTCAGTTACTTCTTTTATATATATAGATGTGGAGGTAGGTTAGTGCCTCACTGTTTCTTTCTGCTGTACCTAATGCTATGTATGTAGGGTCAAGTGCAAAAATAAGTATCTATTCGAACCACTCAAAAATATGTTACTACGGCCTTATTGCGTCGGAATAAGAGTCTGTGGTACTTATTTTTGAAACTTTGAATAAGTTCATATTTTTACACTTGACTGTACCTATCTTTTGATTGGGCGTCAATGAGGGAGGCCTATGTCCAGCAGTGGAGGTCCTACGGCTGAAATGATGATGTTGATGATAACCTGTCCTTTAAATGGCAGATAGGCGTTCGGTTAAGTTCGGCTCAGTGTGGCTTGGCGCGCTTAAGATCGTGTACTTTCCAAACACATAAAAGAGCTGTTTGCGAATAGTCGACCATGTAAGTGCTTTACCATTTTTAATGACAGTTCCTACATCAGAATAACAATAAGGTTGATTGTCACATTGATTTCTAAGTGAAAATAGCCTCTGATGTTTTAAGCCGTACAACTGACATTGACACGACACGATGGTGAAGTAGGGGCCTGGTTATACACTTTTCACTCTAAACCACAATGTTAGAAACAAAAGCAGGACAAAGACGACGATATTGTTAGTATCGTTGTCTTTGTCGGCCCGGCTGCGCGCAGTCCGGCCGCGTCCCGCGCAGCGCACAAACACTCTGCTCGTGCCCTCGACTCGGCTTGCGTAATCAATTTTACCCTTGTCGGTGCTTAATTTACCTTTACCCTCGCCGCAGTTCACGGGCTAAAACAGTTACGTATTCACGTGGCTTCTAGTTTCAATTGTGAATGTTTTGTTACGACGTGAAAATCTGTCGAGTTCGTAATTATTAACGCTGAGCGTATCGAGTTGTCAAAGGGTCGGACAGGCGTAGGGTCAACAGCATAAATAAGTGGTCATTTCTGTACCTTGTTGTTTTCAATCGTTTGAAAATTTTGTATGACATTTCAAACATGATGTTAAAGTGATAAGGTACATAAATGATCACTTATTTATGCTGTTGACTGTACGATCAAGTCCATGTACAGTCAGCATCAAAAGTAGCTGGTCGCTTTTGTACAGTGAACGTCGTAAATAAGTGATCACTTTTGTACATTTTCGCTTTCAGTCGTTACATAATTTCGTATGACTTTTCAAACACGGCGTTAAAGAGACAAGGTACAAAAGTGATCACTTATTTATGACGTTGACCCTACCTTGTCGCTTTACAGTCAGGTGCAAATGTCATACATGATTGAAAATTGTGTTATTACGACAAAGTACAAAGGTAACCAGCTACTTTTGATGCTGACCGTGCCTACTAGTGGCTCGGCGGGATTTTTATCTCGCGTGTCACCAAAGTTCGCGAACTTCATCGAATAACACACCAGCAGAGAAACTCACCGAGCCAGAAATATTCGAATTCACTGATACTTAAAATGTCTTTCTGGAACTTAACAAATTTTGAAAATAATGCTGTCGTATTTAGCTTTCGCATTCCTGTAGGCTACTGCAATTTCTTGGTCGACTATACATGAAGTTTCGTTAGTATCCATCTGTTAACTACGAGTATGCGTCCCACATAATTATTTAAAAGAAACACATGCAAACAAACATTTTAATTTTATTTATCAGTAATAGTCGACATCATTTTTAAACATGAAACTACCGTGAGACTCACTCATAGTGAAAATAAACGGATCACTCACGTCTTAAAACGAGTTTAAGTGCGAGTTTGGCAGCTGCCGTGACGTGCGACTCTAGGAAGAAAGGCTACGAATTAGCCCGAAAAATGTCGAGTGAGTGACGAGACGTAACTGATCCGTTTATTTTCACTTAGACATCATCATCATCACCATTTCAGCCAAAAGACGTCTACTACTGCCTGAACATAGGCCTCTCCAAGGCTCACCAAACAGATCGGTCCCGCACCATCCGCATCCAACGCGTTCCCGCAAACTTAACCAGGTCGTCGCTTCATAGTCTACATGCCTACTCTTAATTGTGTGGTCGAGTCAGGGTATCAAAATGAAGAATAACAATAAGTTAAGAAATAGTTTTATAATAATTATCAAAGCTTTACCTCCACAAACATTATGTCACCTACATACAATTAGAGCCATGTATAGGTAACGCCAAGAGGGTTGAGGTGAATGATTACACACACAGCTACATAAAGTATTGATTGCAAAAAAGCTAGTGAATGAATGAAATGACTGAGTGAATGAAAATGTGAGATATATAATCTTATGATGAAATACTTACGCAATCTATGCATATTATATTTTTTCATATAACCTATTTTTTAAATAAAACAATTTGAAACTGTTGAAATATTCGCAAGAAAAAAATCGGTATTTTACGAAAAATATGCTTCTTTGTGGTCAGGCCGAATTTATATATTCATAAAGCAATCACCACACCGGACACTCCTCTTACTTAACACAACACAATTTCCTTTTCTTATCCCATTCCTGAACGCACCTTTTGATTGTATCTGTGATGTTGGCACTACTGCTCGACACACCGAACCGAGCCCTTCGATGAACACTACGAATCGCGCGCGCATTGTCTCTCTCGCAATATATTTAAATAAATACTAAAAAAACTCAAAAGTGAACCGCAAACTACCGCAAAGTGTTTGGTGCAGTGACGGACAATTTAGAAGAACTAGTGGCAGCGCTCAAGACCTCTATCTAAAAACGCAGAACCAGTGTATCCAGTCCAGGTACCTACATCCCTCTTAATCCTCTTAAAAACTATCCATCCTCTTTGTTGGTCCTTCTTCCCGTGATCCTCTATACATTCCAATTAATAACCGCATCTTATTTCAAACATACACCACTTTAAACTACTCAAAATTCGTACTTTTCATATTTTTTCATTCTGCCATTTTGGTTACCGCGTGCTGACCGCACTAGATTTATTTAGCGCATACATTCATAATTTGCAAACATGGATAAAGCAGTAATATTAGATGCTAAACGTAAAAGTTTATTTGCTTTACTCCAGAATATGTACGATCTGAGCCGTACAGTTGAATCCGCGGAAGCTCGAGCAAGTTTTCTAATCAGAACAAAAACAATTGACAAATTACGATCGGAATTTACTGAAGTAATCGAACAGTTGAACTGCGTTAGGATGACAAATGACCCTAAATACATACCATCTTTCAAAGACATTGAAGCTTTTGATGAAATTTACTGTCATGTCAAATGCGTCGAAGAATCGCTGAATAAACCTATTAAGTCTGAATCTGGTCCAAGACCTACCACTAGCTCCAAACTTACGTTACCTGCTTTGGAGTTAATTTCATTTAACGGCGACCCAGCCCGTTGGCCGCTTTTTTATCAAAACTTCAATGAAATGATTCATCAAAATGAAAACCTCTCGGATGCCCAACGAGTGCAGTACCTAGTCTCAAAATTGTCAGGGTCAGTTTCCTCGATCATCGCGGGAATCCTTCCCGTGGCCTCTAATTACCAAAATATTTGGAAGTTACTCGTAAACAAATACCAAGATGAACGCACTTTAGGTACTCAGTATTTAGATAAGATGTTCAATTTCAAGCCCATAACAACCGCATCACCGCAAAATCTAGACTCATTTGTCGAACAATATTGTGCCTCTGTGGCAGCTCTTAAGGCACTCAAAATTCCCGATTTAGCAGATTTCATAGTTACGCACATCGCTCTGAACAAACTGGACAGAGACACTATTCAATTGTTCGAACAAAACAACCGCTCGCAAAAATTACCTACTTTTGAATCCCTCGAAATGTTTGTTAAAAACCAAAGTAAAATACTCACTCGCACGCAATTAACTATAAAACCGCGAACAAATCCTTTTTTCGAACCCGCAAAAACGCATCAAAATAATACTCATAAATATAACGCACCCGCAAAATCGCAAAATAATTACTCGCAAAATACCTATAATAAAAACAAACCTCTTCAATCATACGTGATGAATACTAACTCGCAAAATTCACCGCACCCTCAAAACACGCAATATCATCCCCTCAATCAAGCAAACATGCATACTTGCATTGTTTGTCACAATGAAAGACACCCGCTATACTTCTGTAAGAAATTTAATGACCTCGACGCGAACGATAGATATTTGGTAGTAACTAAAAATTCATTTTGCAATAATTGCCTCGGATTTCATAATGTACAGTCATGCAAATCGACAAAAACATGTGTCAAGTGCAATAAGAAACATCACTCTTTATTGCATTTAGATAACTTTGTTTACAATTACCAACCTCGAAATCAAGTTCATCAAAGCTCCTCGGCTCCGCGAGCAAATGTTTTGTCGATTGCAAACGCGCAACCAGTACGCTTAGTATAAGTTTTCCTTCACTTCAATACTTCTCGATCGCGTTTACGTAAAAATTTCAATTCTATGGAAACATAGACGCGCGCGCGCGGAGGCGCTGTCCATGTTTTCCTAGTAATTGAAATTTTTACGTAAACGCGATCGAGAAGTATTTTGGTGAAGTAAAACTTATACTAAGCGTACTGTACGCTTAGTGTAAGTTTTACTTCACCAAAATACTTCTCGATCGCGTTTACGTAAAAATTTCAATTCTATGGAAACATGGACGCGTGTGCGCGGAGGCGCTGTCCATGTTTCCCTAGTAATTGAATTTTTTACGTAAACGCGATCGAGAAGTATTGAAGTGAAGGAAAACTTATACTAAGCGTACTGCATGCTTAGTTTAAGTTTTCCTTCACTTCAATACTTCTCGATCGCGTTTACGTAAAAATTTCTATTCTATCGAAACATGGACGCACGGCCGCGGAGGCGCTGTCCATGTTACCCTAGTAATTGATTTTTTTACGTAAACGCGATCGAGAAGTATTTTGGTGAGGTAAAACTTATACTAAGCGTACTGTAAGTGCGAGTGAGATGACTAGACTTCCCGCGACTCCTATGACCGACGTGAGCGCCGCAGCTTATGTCAAATCGCCCGCACCAGAGCAGTACAAAACAAATATGGCGATTGACGGTCAGATTTCGCAGCCCTTTGATAACAAACCGCCTTATCAATGTTTTGTAACATCGGATAACAAAACAAACGCGAGTTTTTACAATGACGTAGTGCCTACCGCGCGTGTTGATGTAGTAAATAGTGATGTGAAACCCGCTCAAATAAGAGTCTTATTAGACACTGGCTCGACCGCGAATTTTGTTACGGAGACTTGTTGTAAACGATTAAACTTGCCAATTAATTATCAACCCTCGTCCGTTCACGGAATTGGAATGAGCGTGAAACCTGTGCTCGGTTATACGATGATAGTGTTTCGATCGCGAACTGATTCTCGCTGTCAATATTCTATCAAAGCTGCTGTTGTGGAAAATATCACAGGTAATTTACCTATTACTCGTTTAAATACAAACATCATGCAATATTTTATGAATATACCGCTAGCTGACGAATTGTTTTACGTCCCATCCGAAATTGATTGTGTCATCGGATCGGGATTGTTCCCACATTTGTTGCTATCAGGCAAGGTCACTCACCCCGACACACGTGTTATCGCGATGCAGTCTACCTTAGGCTACATACTCATGGGCGAAGCGGAAAGCGATTTGTGTTCGTCTCAAAACTCGAGTGTTTCGTGTCACGCGTTTATAGAAAACAGTGATGTTGCTTTAAATAGTATGGTACAAAAGTTTTGGAATTTAGAATCCTTACCCGCGCGCAAAATATTAAGTCCTGAAGAGCAACAATGTGAACAAATATTTACTGAAACTGTATCCCGTGAATCTGATGGTAGATATGTTGTCTCGTTGCCATTCTCTGATGATCCGCAACAGTTAGGTGACTCATACAAAACCGCTAAACGCCGCCTTTTATCACTTGAACGCAGACTAGACTCTGACCCCGACTTAAGATCAGGCTATAATGCCACAGTGCAGGATTATATCGATAAGGGATATCTATTAAAAGTTTCTCAACCGCAAGCTCTTCTCGCTTATCACATACCGCACAGAGCAGTATATCGCCCTGATAAAGACACCTCAAAAATACGAATTGTATTGGACGCTAGTTCCAAAACAACCTCTGGCAAGAGTCTCAATGACATCCTACACTGTGGACCTAATTTACAAACAAACATATTTGACTTATTAGTCAATCTTCGCATCTTCGCTGTGGCTATCTCGGGAGATCTAGAAAAAATGTATTTTCAATTAAAATTAATCACTGAACACAAATCATTCCAAAGAATATTGTTCAGATTTCATGCAGACCGCGACCCTATTGAAACTTATGAGTTTCAACGAATCTCATTTGGATTAAAATGTTCCCCGTACCTTGCCATGCGTGTAGTTCGCCAACTTGCACTTGATGAATGCCAAAAATATCCTGAAGCTGCCCGAGTTGTCCCGCTCTACTCTTACATGGATGACTTTATCCACTCAGTACCTTCACCAGATGAAGCTCTTCAACTATATGATCAGCTGGTCAACATGTTTGCCAGCGGTGGTTTTAATCTCACTAAATTTACATCAAATTCACCTCAATTTTTATATACCTGTAGAATCATGCGTCCCACATAATTATAATTATTTAAAAGAAACACATGCAAACAAACATTTTAATTTTATTTATCAGTAATAGTCGACATCATTTTTAAACATGAAACTACCGTGAGACTCACTCATAGTGAAAATAAACGGATCACTCACGTCTTAAAACGAGTTTAAGTGCGAGTTTGGCAGCTGCCGTGACGTGCGACTCTAGGAAGAAAGGCTACGAATTAGCCCGAAAAATGTCGAGTGAGTGACGAGACGTAACTGATCCGTTTATTTTCACTTAGACATCATCATCATCACCATTTCAGCCAAAAGACGTCTACTACTGCCTGAACATAGGCCTCTCCAAGGCTCACCAAACAGATCGGTCCCGCACCATCCGCATCCAACGCGTTCCCGCAAACTTAACCAGGTCGTCGCTTCATAGTCTACATGCCTACTCTTAATTGTGTGGTCGAGTCAGGGTATCAAAATGAAGAATAACAATAAGTTAAGAAATAGTTTTATAATAATTATCAAAGCTTTACCTCCACAAACATTATGTCACCTACATACAATTAGAGCCATGTATAGGTAACGCCAAGAGGGTTGAGGTGAATGATTACACACACAGCTACATAAAGTATTGATTGCAAAAAAGCTAGTGAATGAATGAAATGACTGAGTGAATGAAAATGTGAGATATATAATCTTATGATGAAATACTTACGCAATCTATGCATATTATATTTTTTCATATAACCTATTTTTTAAATAAAACAATTTGAAACTGTTGAAATATTCGCAAGAAAAAAATCGGTATTTTACGAAAAATATGCTTCTTTGTTTTGTTTGAACTAGATGTATTTTCCTAAATTATTCTTAAAGAAATAGCTTGAAGAAATTTTTAGTTAATCTTGTAATTCTATGTCGAGTCTGTTGAACTTGCTATCGGTACGAATAAATGTCAAAATCCCGCTGTCATTACATGACGCGTTGTTGTGTGCGTGACCTCAACTCTGATGGCGTAAAAACCCCTTCTACACGGTCGGGACCAACCGCCGACCATTGTGTCCTTGGTCGGGTTGATTTAAAAATGGACAGTGTAGAAATCGGTTGACCCGACCGATATTTGGTTGATGTCAACGGCCTTGGTCGCGAGCGCATCGTCCGTGGTCGGCCCCAACCGTAAGGAATGCTGTCGGCCGACGCGGGCGCTTCAATCAACCCGACCAAGGACACGATGGTCGGCGGTTGGTCCCGACCGTGTAGAAGGGCTTTTACCCGGGGAGCGGCGCGGTGTGGGGGCTAGGCGTCGCGCTTGCCGCGGCTGAGCTTGCGGCGGATGCGCTCGACGTAGGCGGCGACGACGTTGGCCAGCAGCGGCAGCGCCAGCGACTTGTCGTCGTCGCGCACGCCCACGGCCGCGCTCAGCTCGCCGCGCGCGCGCCGCGCCGCCGGCAGCGCCGCCTCCGACGCCAGCACCGACGCTGCACACCAACAGAGTCGGGATTAGAGCAGCTCGTTGAGCCACTAGTGAAGACCACACTAGAACGACTATTCTCTGTCTATTTAACAGAGTTAGTACTAGGAAACAGAGAATGCACGATATTGGTCAGCGATAAGGACGATGCACCGGCACATACGTCCCACTGCAGGGCACATATTTAAATATTATTATCTACTACTTTAAATTACATAATTATGATTACTAGATTAATAAAGATGACATGTAATTATTTGAGGTGCCTCTAACTACAAACAAAAACCACGAGAAATATTACGAATATTCCAACAAACGGCATGTAAGCCGAGCCCGCCGTCGACGTGCGATTGTTGACGCCCACTGATAGTTTCTTGTCCCTTTCATTTGCATACAAAAGTGCAACAGAGAGAACGCTTTGCTAACTCTGTTAAATAAACAGGGTATAGTGGCCGCGGATAGGTCCCATCTGTCCTATGGAACTGTGAAATCGTGAAGTAACAGAGTTCAAAATTGTACCAAATATATCTCAGAGGCCGTATTGTCTAACGCTTCTGACGCGTGCCTTCGCTTTCACCATTTTATATCGTTTGACAGAAAGAAATACTGATCGTGAAGGCAGCGTCAGAAACGTTAGACAATAAGCCTGCAGTTCTATAGAACAGATGGGACCTATCCGTGGCCGCCACAACTTGCGGACGCGTTTCTCCATACATTTTGTATAGCATCGGGGCATACCGAGCGTTTGAGTGCTCACAAGCCGCGGCAGTCAACCACGCTCGCTGCTTAACACCGCGTTTTGTCGTTCGACTTGCGCGCACACACGGCCACTTAAACTATGTATTCTAGCCACTAGTGGCTGCCACTGGTGGCGACTGGTGGCCATAACGTGCGGGGCCCTTATTAAGTACCCATTAATGCATGCATCCACAGTAAAAAGTAGTTTAAAAATTCATACAAAATCGGGAACAGGAGCGAGAAAGAGGAGTGCGGAAGCGAAGCGAAAAGAAGAGTGAGGAAGCGGGGCGGAGAAACGAGCTTCGCGTGTAAAAAAGGACAGTACGACACGTGTTGCTAGCCACTGGGATTTTTAGTAGATGGACATATTACTATAGCTTAACCGTTTACTGAGTCCTCGCCTGCGCGGTACAGGGGCTGGGGGGGTATGACGACAAAGGGGGCGGGAGAGGTGCGAGCGCCAGGCACACGAGGCGCGCTCGCCGCCCGCGCCTCTCGGCCCCTTTGTCGTCATACTCCCCTGCCCCTGTACCGTACGGGCGAGGACTCTCTTCTTCTTCTTAGTCGGACACTCTTGTCAGAGTGGTCGTGGTTGCGCAGACGATGTGCACGGAGAGATGTTCGGTGGGTCGCAGACTTTTTCGAGGACAGCCCTCTTAGCAATTTGCTTCCATTTCTGCCGGTTAGAGGCGTTGCGAGTACACTGGACCATGGTGGACTCAGTAGCCTTTTTAATCAGGTCAGTCCAGCGAGTTGGTGAACGTCCGCGTGCCCTCTTGCCTTCCACCTGACCCTGGACCACCAACCTCTCCATTGAGTTCACATTCCTGGAGATGTGACCAAAGAACTTCAGTATCCGCAACTGCACAGTCGACGAAAGCCGGACCGGGCCGGGCGAGGACTAGTTAAACGGTTTTGTCGTTTAGTTATAGTCGATTTTAGTAACACAAGGTATAGGGCGGTTGAAAGGCTTCGGAGCCCACAATGCTTTGGTTGAACGTGAAGGCAGTGGTGTTTACCGGTGTAGAGGTACCCGTTCCACTCGAGGTACTCGCGCACGAGCTCGTTGACGAGCAGCACGTCGGGCGCGGGCGCGGGCACGGCGCCCCCCCCGCCCTCTTGCCGCTCCCTCAGCAGCTCCGTCACCTTCGCACGCGTCTGCCAACAACATACATAACATATGTGTCTAGCAGACGGAAAATGGTTTTTTTTTCTCATTTTCTCCAGAACGGGAGTAACTTGACCTTCCGTCCAGCGACACCCCGTACATTGCAATTACTCCAAAATATGTCGGAAAAAACTGTGTGGTACCTACATATTTTTGAAGCGTTGCGCTACTACAATATACAGTGGTGGTCATACAATTAAGAACGATTTGAAGTTTCCGATTTTTTTTTATCTAAATCATGTCATATGTCTAGTTGTGTTCCTTCTTAGAAGTAACAAGTTATGTTATAAAATAGCCACATGGATAGAGCAAACGGGATTAATAATAATAGTGTATAATTGCTAACATTTTTTTTTACAAATTTTATTTGTTCTCTATACTAATAAATTCAAATAGTAATGAAGCTGGACAAATAATTAAGAACGATTTATTAAACTGCTCGAGAGTTGTTTTATATGAAACTTAGATTAAATAAATCATATTAATGTGAAGTTGGTATAGAAAAAAAAGCAATTTAATACATTTGAACTAAAATTAATAGTTAGTAGCATGTCCACGGCTTTTAATTATGGCTTTACACCGGCGAGGCATTGAATCTATCAATTTATGACATTTCGCAAGAGAAATAGAGTTCCATTCTTCTAAGAAAACGTCGTACAGCTCTCTCAAATTGCCACACTGTCGATTTGAAACCTTTTTCTTGACTTCGCACCAAAGATGATCTATTGGGTTAAGATCTGGGCTGTTGGCTGGCCAATCTAAGACTGAAACTGATTGTGATGTGAGGAATTCCTTAACGGTGCGTGCAGTATGCTTTGGATCATTGTCGTGCTGGAATGTCCAAATAACCGGAAGCACGTCTTCGGCATATGGTAACATTGTTTCTTGCAGTATATTTTTGTATTGGAATTGATCCATGTTTCCTTCTATCAGCCTAACAGGTCCAACGCCATGTCCAGAAAAGCACCCCCAAATTTTCACATTTCCCCCGCCATGCTTTAATGTCACTTTTGTGTACTTTGGGTCGAATGCTTTATTCGGAGGGCGTCGTACATATCGTTTTCCATCAGAACATACCCTATTTATTTTTGTCTCGTCAGAAAAAAGAACGTTTTTCCATTGTCTGACTGTCCAGTTTTCATACCTTCTTGCAAATGCAAGTCGGGCTTGCCTATGACATCGTTTCAACATAGGCACCTTTCTTGCTATCCTTCCGTTCAACTTATTTTCTACCAAACGCCTTCGAATAGTGCGTGCAGAGATTGCTGAAGGGTTGTTTTCGCCAAAATATTCTTTTCTCAACTCATTAGACCCTTTAAAAGGATTTTGTTTTGCCAAACGAACGATATTTCGATCATCTCGACGAGATGACTTTCTCTGTCTAGGTCCACGTGGAACGTTTGAAGTAGATTGATACGTGGAAAAATGCTTTACGGCATGGAAAACCATTGTTTTTGAACATTGCAGATGATCGGCTATCTTTTTATACGACCAATTCTTCTCGCGAAGTTTTATTATTACTTCTCTTGTAGATTTATCACAACTTTTATTTTTCCCCATTGTTTTTATACGAAGTAATCACTTTTAAGACTTTAACAGCACGAAATGGCGCCAAAATTATACGAATAATAATCTACAACCACAGAGCCACACAGTGTTCTCTATTTAAATTTGAAAAAATAATAAACTATTCAGCGTTCTTAATTACGTGACCAGCCAGTAAGTACTAATACTAGGTTCAGATCGAATGTATAAAGTTTCTCTATTAATTTTTTAGCCAACAATGTTGCATAAATGAATGTACCGGTAGTACGGAAAAGTTTTGCAATACCGAGAGAAATAAAAAAAATACGGGCAATTAGTTATACTTGTTACTTTGAAAAAATCATCTCAATAAATAATCGTTCTTAATTATATGGCCACAACTGTACATAGTTCGTGTGTTATGTTGTTTACACTCAACTGAAGCTATCGCCATTTATCACGCTACGAGTAAATGTAGGAACGAACAGTGGTATGTCTGTGTGATGGATGTTAATCTTTCAATCTTAGACAGCTAGTTTTAGTTAAAATTGTTTTAAAAGTTAAAAATGTAAGATCGTTTTTCCCATTTCAGAGGGACTCGGACGACTCGTGAGTCGGCGTCAGGATATTCTAGCTTTGGTTGTCTGCGTGCATGGAAGTTAACAAAAGAAAAAATGATGCCGATGAATGTCCGCATTAGCTACATCTCTCTCAATGTACCTACCATCTCCAAACATCGGAATTCGAAGAATGAAGTCTGACTATTAAAGACTGTGGCGGCACACCTACCGATATTCACTGCATTTCAGCGGTTTTAGGGTAACCATGCGGGCCCGCGGCCAACGGACGGCACTCGGTCCTAGGCACCTTTGGTATCACGCGCCTAACAACTCGCCCCGGCTCTACTGGCCTGGTTGGTTAGCTTCCCCTTGTAAGCCCTCATTTAAATAGATATACAAACGTGTATCATTAAAAGAATATACACCCAACTTGATCAACATTTCCAAGTAAATACACTCGTAAAATATAAGACAGCAAGAGGCAGTTAAGGACACTAGTCTGTTTGTCCCTGGCCGTTGAGATAGATGGACTTGTCTCTCGTACCTGCAGCATACTTATTGGGTCTCGCTCGAGTAAACAAGTAACCTCAATTACCACACTGCACATCCTTCATTACCTCTGCTTGTATTTTATCCAAATGCCCGCTCTTCTTTAACAGTTTCTTAATCGCATCTAATAGTTCTCTTTCTGAAGTCTCTTTGGTTACGTTCATCGTTGTAAATCGTGGTAAAACAATATAAACTTGTATGTTTACAATTTGGTTTCGTACGACAAGTATCCAGGCTTTGACGCTGTCAAAAATATCTCTAGCCAGTTATCTTATAAAATGGCGTTGTCCCAAAATAGTTTGCATAGTAACAAAATGTTCATTCATAGTTTGGAATCGCAAGGAGAGCCCTTGGCACAAAACAAATGACATGTAAGTATTGTTTATGATTCAATTGTTTATTTCTTGAGTTTCTGAGCAATTCTCAAAAACTTTATGCATTTAATTTTGGACTCCGACTTTGTATAGAAATTAATAGGTAAGTAGCGTGAATGCAACTGAGTCTAACTAACACGGGTATGTATTACAATACCGAAGTACGAAAGACCGAATGTATTAAAACATCGAATGGGTCAAAAGACCGACACGATTTTTTTCTGAAACCGTTAACTTTTTAAGATTGTTATAAAACAAACCTAACCTAACCTAATGGGTCATTCGTATCTTTCGTACATCGGTATTGTAATACATACCCAACTAACACAACCACCCGAAATGTTATGATTAATTTGTTTTAAAAAATTTTTTGCCACCCATCACCAAAGTTATCTATCATAAACCACCAACGTTCTTGGTGGGTAACAAACAAGCAAGGAAAGCTTACATTTTGCTTAAAATAAAATATTAACTTTATTTCACTGTCAATGATACATAATATACCCTATACCGTCCGGTGTAATCAAATACACAACAATGATGACATAGTGAAAATAAACGGATCACTTACGTTTCACGTTTTATTTTCACTATGAGTGAGTCTCACGGTAGTTTCATGTTTAAAATGATGACATTCCTACGAGTATAATGAAAGAGATTCAATGACGTAACAGTAGGTTGGCACTCTTCTCGGTGATTACCAAAAATAAGTAGGTAATAGTTATTATTGAACATGTTCACCAACATTTGAAAAAATAGTGTACATGATTACCTGTTATTTGCACGTGTTCAGATATCTAATACCTTTAAACGAGCAATTCTTGTATATATGTATATATATATATAATCAGGATCTCGGAAACGGCTCCAACGATTTCGATGAAATTTGGTATGTGGGGGTTTTCGGGGATGAAAAACTGATCTAGCTATGTTTCATTTTCAGAAAATCGCTTTTACTCGTGTTTTCCGGCTATTTTTGTTTGCATTAGAATATAAAGCTAAATTTCGCCGACTTCGAGCAGATCATAATGGCACATTAGAAATCGGGTGGTCGCGCATCCAGCCGACCTCGGTTCGATTCCACGTTTTTTTTCAAGATTTTTAGTTTTTTTTTAAGTTTATTTTTTATGAGAAAACGTCAAGTTTCTTCTTTTGTGAGAAAAAGTTACTTTTTTGTTAGAAAAAGTATTATAGGGAACGTGCAGTAACTATAGGCGGCAGCACTAATGCGACAGAAGAGACACTATGCGGACAGTAAAACAAACTTATCAAGGTAAAACATTCAAATTGATGGCACCCTTATGGCACCAGTTGGCAGCACCGTCTATGTGCACGTTCCCTATTGGGAGCACAGAACAGGAAAAGCCGGTTGTCTGTAAAGTCGGCTTACGGACGATAGTTTAACGTGACTCACCCCCCGACCTCCGGTGTTTTTGTCAAATATCTTGAAAACGGTGCATCCTACGGCAAAATCAATGAAATTTTCATCCCCCCTTTAATACCCCCACGCTCCCTCCCCCGCATCCCCTCCCCCCCTCTCACCCCCCCCACCCCCACCACTCCGGTGTATATAATCAGGATCTCGGAAACGGTTCCAACGATTTCGATGAAATTTGGTATTTGGGGGTTTTCGGGGATGAAAAATTGATCTAGCTTGGTCTTATCTCTGGGAAAACGCTTGGTACCGAGTTTCTGCCCGAGCAGAGCTCGGTCGCCCAGGTACTATTATTTGTGTAACATCACGTTCAGAATACGAAACTTTATAGTGTGCAGGTGTTTTGGACATTTGTAACTGATTGCACGTGGGCCACCCAAGAACACATTGGTCCCAACGGTCATTAGTTCTTCGAGCAACGTCCCCATCGCCACTTAAGACCAAAAGCGACTCCACAATACTTCGCTCCGGCTCGAGCGTGGAAGCGCGGTTGCCGCAATTGCAATCCAACTCGATTCCTTCAGTGATTCGATTCCAATAATAGCGGTTTAAATTGAGAGACAATTTCGCAAAGGGCAGGAGCTCGCGTGCCCCAAACGACTCGCTCCTAAATTCAATCACTTATCCTCAATACCTCCTATCTTACCTAACTGTAATCAAGGATAGTCAACCTTACAGCGCGCAGTTTAAGTTCAAAATTTGTTTATTGTTAATACATCGTACAGCGTTGTGAAGTTTACCAGATAATTGCAGTCGTAACAGGCAATATTTCAAAATCAAATCAGTCCTCAAAACGGCGGTGATTTAAAGTAATAAATTGGGCGATTGGTAATAGCGGATGATTTTGAAAAGAACCATTTGAGACCAACATTTTAGTTGGTACTATTTTACAACCTTTACCGAATTAAAATAGTTCTAAGCATGTATCGGGAAATAGTGCTGTCTCTATACTCGTATTTTGTCCGAATCGTTTTTTATAATTTTCGTTAGTCATAGAGTGATTTATTTCTGTAAGAGTATATTTTTCGGAATTTTATTGTGTTGTGTTCTAGTAGTGGTAGAGACATGTTGTAGCTAGTCGCCGCATCGCGAATGGGCCGGCTCGTCCGGGGCAGTACCACCCTCTCACAGAACACCGGCGTGAAGCAGCAGTAATCCTGCTGTGTTTCCTACGGTCAGTGAGAGCACCGTGGGCCCAATACCTCTCCCCCTCCCTCTCCCCTATTCTCTCTCCTTTTTAAAGGTCGGCAACAGATCAGTGACTCTTTGAGTTGTTGGTAATATGGGCGGTGGTGAACATTTTCTATCAGATGACCCGCTTGCTCGTTTGCCTCCCACTCATTAAAAAAAATTGTTATTAACTAACCTAACCTAACGTAACCCACTGCATTCTATAAGATGGGATTTCAAAAAATCCTGGAAACAGGTACGCTTCTATATGTATATTGTATTTTATGACAGATGTTGATATGACTGGTGAAAATTATGATTGAAGCCGTGGTGTCCCAGTTGCTTGACCTGTCGCCTCTGAAGCAGGGTATGTATTACAATACCGAAGTACGAAAGACCGAATGTATTAAAACATCGAATGGGTCAAAAGACCGACACGATTTTTTCTGAAACCGTAAACTTCTCAGAATTTATTAAAACGGCATCATACAGAACCCATTAGGTTAGGTTAGGTTTGTTTTATAACAATCTTAAAAAGTTAACGGTTTCAGAAAAAAATCGTGTCGGTCTTTTGACCCATTCGATGTTTTAATACATTCGGTCTTTCGTACTTCGGTATTGTAATACATACCCCTCAAGCATGGGGTCGTGGGTTTGAATCCGGGCTCGCACCTCTGAGTTTCAGAATTTATGTGCGAAATTATGTTTATTTACCACGAGCTTAACGGTGAAGGAAAGCATCGTAAGGAAACCTGTACACACCTGCAAATAAATTAAATGGTTTGTGTGAAGTTCCCGATCTGCATTAGGCAAGTGGATAGCCGACGATTCAGTTTCTGCAGCAGCCGCGGCGGAATACGGCCGCGGCCTCTAATCCCTTGATCTGATTCGAACGGCGTCTTTTATTACGCGGACTTATTGCTTGCCTGTCCTCGCGGAAGCCTCCCGTGAGCCGCCGGTTGCAATATATTACAAACGCATATATTTCATACATTACACAGATTAATTGTCTTTTTATACGGGTTGAAGATAAAAGCTGTAGAAGTAAAAGAAGCGAAACCTGGAAAAAAAAAACAATGGGTTTGTTATTGAAACACATATGTTATTATATCGACTTTAAACTTCTTAAATATAAGTTTTTGCTATAAAAAAAAAACTGAATGAAAGCTTATGTAGCTAACTCTACTTTTTGTTGACTGTTACTTGCATTGTTATCCAAACAAATCAAATCAATATTTAAGAGCTAAATATATACCTATCAATTAAACTTCCAAAACTAATGATTCACGCAAGCCAAATTACATTTTCAAATTTACCACAAGCTTTACGGTGCAGGTGCACCGTGAGGAAACCTGCACACACTTGCGAGGCAATTCACTGGCGTGTGTGAAGTTCCCAATTCGCACTGGGTCCACGTGGGAACTCTAGCCTAAACACTAGCACTGCAGCGGAACGTACGTAAAGGCTGTGATGACTATGATGATGACGCAAGCGAAAACCCGTAAAAGCTAGTAGGTCATATACACGATGATTTTTAATCGGTAATCAGGAAGCAATTTTTCTAGATCAGTAAGCGATGGCGACCACAGTTAAAGCTGCGTATCCACCGGAGCTGTGAGAGGATGCGTTGCGAGGGATGTGTCTGTCATGAATCAATAGAAACACTTCATTTAAAAGGTCCTAAGTGAATGAAGTGTTTCTATTGGTTCATGACAGACACATCCCTCGCAACGCATCCTCGCACATCTCTGGTGGAAACGCAGCCTAAGTCGGAGTTACAAGAAGCAAAACATTTTTTGAGCCTAAAACCTCTTTGACAAATCAGATTCTTCAACAAACTTTGACGCTAGACCTGTCAAATTCCCCGCCAAAGCGATGACACTTGACAAAACTACTTAACTTCAACAAATGTAGGATGACCATGCATTCCTTGGATGGATAAAGTTTTAACAATAAAGTTCTTTTATTAATTGAACAGAGACTTCATTGCTTTTAGACCTCGTCTATTAAATCCCATTTTGGCTAGGGATCAATATTTCTCAACTCCTGATCACCGATTAAAACTCACCTTGTATTGTCAATAGAAGATTCACGTTTTTGGCACAATTCTACTAAATTGCGACCACGGTTTGCGACAACAGAGTTCATTCCACCAATATGCAATATGGCTTTTACAATGGATCCATAAACGCCAAAATCTTATACCTAAACGTAATAATACAGTCAGTTTACATGGCATGGCATGTTATCGCGCGACTGTCCGGCTGCGTCAAACGAGCGGCCGCGTTATCGGCGCCTGTACCGGCCCTGACGCCGGCCCACACCTTATAATAATACGAAACTTGATTTTCGAACTTCGTAATATGCCGTCCCTTTCACACTAAAGTCGAGTCCAGAATTAGGCGAACCAACTTGACTGTTCATTACACACAAATGTTGCCAGTGCTGTAATATCGATATTAAAAAAAAACTGATTCGTACCAGTAGTTTAGTTTAGAATCGTTACCACTGAGATATAAATCAAAGTAATAGTTCTATTAATAGGAAATAATAATTAAAATTATTTTATTTGAAAGTTTTGGAAAAAAGATGTATCGAATAATAACCCGTTGAATATCGCTAAGGACGCCGTCAGATAAGATTGGTGATAGGTATAGTCGCGGAATGAATAGGTTCGTCGTTTTAAGGCCTACAGCTAGAAAATAAAGTCCAATAGCGTCAAACATTTATTTTCATTCTACACTAGATTATATCGTCATTTTTAGAGTTCCGTACCCAAAGGGTAAAAACGGAAACCCTATTACTGAGGCTCCGCTGTCCGTCCGTCCGTCCGTCTGTCACCAGGCTGTATATCGGGAACCGTGATAGCTAGAGAGTTGAAATTTTTACAGATGATGTATTTCGGTTGCCGCTATAAAAACAAATAATAAAAAATTGAATTAAATAAATATTTAAGGGGGCTCCCATACAACAAACATGATTTTTTTGCTCGTTTTTGCTCGATATTGATAACAGCAATAGTTAGACACTTGAAATATTCACAGAATATTTAATTATATATTGACTTTAAAAATAAATCATTAAATTAAAATTAAAAAATATTTAAGGGGGGCTCCCATGCAACAAACGTGATTTTTATAGATAATTGTACGGAACCCTTCGTGCGCGAGTCCGACTCGCACTTGGCCGGTTTTTATATCGACATATTCCTATGCCTATTATTTTTGTGCTATGTCTGGTAACATTTTCAGCTGTCAATCAAGTTCACTTAATTCTGGCCTCGACTAAACAGCAGGGTGAAAGGGACAGCTCGATACGAACTTCGATTTTTAAATTTCGTAGTAGCCCCCCTGACGCCGCGCTATCGCGGCCGCGGGGGCGCAACGATTTTGACAAATGACGCGCCCAATGATTTGCGATCGTCTCACCGACAAAATATTTGCGCGTTATCGCTGTCGTTCTGGGCCTCGTCGTCACATTTACAGATTTTATGGGAGAAGGTTTCTTTACTCGATTGAACTTAATGATTGTCAGGACAGAAAAGGAGCATCGTGAGATTGTCATGCCTTGTTGAACCCTGAACGTTGTTTTGTACTTTTAACCTGCACAGTTTAATAAGGTTTTATTTATTTATTTAGGTTGTTAAACTGTTTTCAGACATTGAAGTATCCAAATGGATTTTCAGTCATGTTATGTCTTAAGGAAATTTGGCAGACATATTCTTTGAGGACAATAAAGATGAACTAATAAAGGTTTTTCGAAACTCCCATGACATAAAAAACTGCCCTTTTTGAGAAAAGTCGCGGGATGAAGCTAGTAATGTAATATAACTATTTTGTTTTTTCAAACGCGACTATTTTTATAACAAGTATTTAATGCCAATTCATTCCAAAAATAAGTATCCTGAATTTGATTTAAGACCAGATCGTAATGAATGACACGTACATATATATGTATACACTTAACGCAGACAGGTTACATACGAGTATAATGTAACAGTTAGCATGCGCGTAAAATGCACAAAACTACGAGACTATTAAACATCATTTAGGTAATTTGAGAAACTCGTACAAGCAGCTGTACATTGGCGTCAATGTTCCATCACTTATAAAATCAATCCAGGGCGGCCGCGCAAAGTAACTAAGATCGCACGAAATTTCTCGCACCATCCAAATGAAGTTTTACAAAGTGTACCTTTCATAATACTGCAGCGATGTGGTAAATTCTTTCATTGCATGTTACGTAGCAACTGTCTACTCCCCACAGTGTTTTGTTCTTGTGGGAAACTTTTGCAGCGGACACCCAAGCGGCTCTCTCTCCGCAGGTAACTTGGACTCGGTTTACACGAGCTTAGTATTTATCATTAGTGAATGATTAGGGACTTATCTGCAAAGTGACAAGTGGCAAGTAACCGTTTACACATGGGTGTTAGAAAATGGTATTAGTAGTTACAAGATTTCGTTATGGATTAGCACCGCTGATTAGTTTTAAGAAAATATGATTTGGGTGTTTCCTTTTAATGACAATGATAGAAGATCTCCAAGTACAAAAGTTCCAATTTAAGCTTTTATGGACAAGACAACGGTTGCTGTACACTCGTAGAATCTAAACTTTATAATGGTTTCAAAGCTCCAGTTTTCTAAAGTTATATTGATGTTTTTCTAGGTATAAAGCCGGGAAAACAAAGTAAACTAAATACTTGAGTAATCTACCTTCACTTGGTATGAATATTTACGCCACTCGAAAAGTGATGAGTATTAGTAAATGTTTAGATGGGAGTAGAAAGTGGTCGCTTAGTAAATAGAACCGGCTTCTAATTACTTGCACTTGCAGTTGCACTAATAATTACTAAGCACTTATACAATGTTTACATACATGTGACAAGTACTAAGCATTAGCTACTGAGTCCGTGTAAATCTAACATTACATTCGCTGGAATGGAAAAGTGTTTTAGGTATCTTGGTGGCATTTTTCTTAAATGTCAGTTGGGTAGTAAAAAGTAAAAACGTAGAAACAAAAAATACAGGATTGAATACTTGAATAATTTATTCAAGACTATTTTAGTGAGTGCATATTTAAAAGGGTGTGTTTTACAATACCGAAATACGAAAGACCGAATGTATTAAAACATCGAATGGGTCAAAAGACCGACACGATTTTTTTCTGAAACCGTAATTTTTTCAGAATTTATTAAAACGGCATCATACAGAACCAATTAGGTTAGGTTAGGTTTGTTTTATAACAATCTTAAAAAGTTAACGGTTTCAGAAAAAAATCGTGTCGGTCTTTTGACCCATTCGATGTTTTAATACATTCGGTCTTTCGTACTTCGGTATTGTAATACATACCCATTTAAAATTATGGCGCTCTACTATAATGTTTTGAAGTTTCGCAATCCTTAGTACTCATGAGCATGACTAATATTTTGTGGTGCTATTTTGTATTGATTGCTGAAATTACGAGTCTCGTGACCACGGCCGTTGCAATGTGGTCAAAATGTCGAGGTAATAATAATTACAGCAATTTTTTTGCGCGTATGCGTGTGGATGCTTCACGCTAAAACGGCTAGACGGATTTAGATGAAATTTGATAAGCAGACAGCTGGATATCAGGAATAAAACACAAGCTTCTTATCATCCCAAAATTCCCACGGGATCGAGATAAAATCCTGAAATCTTAACCGCTAGGCTTAGAGACTTTATGGCACGACTGCTTTTTATACAACGTTGATGCAGCACGATATCATCATCATCCCATTCCAGCCTATACATATACGTCCCACTGCAGGGCACAGGCCTCCTCTCAGAATGAGAGGGATGGGCCGTAGTCCCCAAGCGGGCCAAGTGCAGGTTGGGAACTTCACACACACCATTGAATTTCTTCGCGGGTGTATGCAGCACGATGTGATTTTTGGGAATTCCCACGGGAGAGTAAAGTTAAATTATTGAATGCGAGCTGTTAGACGAGGTTTATGAACTCCTTACAACATACATTCCTTATTTAACCGCGCTTTATTACTTAAAGCAAATCTGCGGTATCACTTCAAAGCACTAGCTAGATTCTATTCCGAGACTTAAAAACATACACGAGAGCTACATTATGTCTGGTTAAGTACTACTCATGAAGATTCTCCCCCACACATCCACTTTCGGCTAAACATTATTTTAAATTCATAAAAGGATGTTTTAAGTTTTAATAAGAAACCCGAGACGGTTAAATATTAGGTTATACATCAAATCAACCTTATAGCTAATGGCGGTTATACTGCTTTTGGTGATCATTCTACACTAAAGAGGAAAGATTTGTATTTTTTTAATGTAACGAATAAACTTAAAAACTACTGGACTGATTTCAAAAATTCTTTTGCCCTTAGAAAGCTACATTATCACTGAGTGACATGGGCTACTTTTTACCGCGGGAAAATACCTTTTCCTACGGGAAAATTAATTTATCGTGGGCGAAGCTTCGGACGGAAGGCTAGTAAAGAATATTTGTATTGTATTTTTATCAACGAAGCTGAATTAACATTCCTGGTTTATCTGTATGTCTTCAAAATTTCTTGTATTCTAAAAAGCCGGGAAATCGTGAAGCCGTGGTGGCCTAGTGGTTTGACCTATGGCATCACAATCGGTCGTGGAATCGAATCCAGGGTCGCACTTCTGAGTTTGTCGGAATTTATGTGCAAAATTACATTTGAAATTTACCGTGGGCTTTACGGTGAAGTAAAGCATCGCGTGGGAAACTGCACTCACCTGAGAAGAAATTCAATGGTGTGTGTGAAGTTCCCAATCACCACTGGGCCCACGTGGGAACTACGACCCAAGCCCTCTCTCATATAACGAGATCTGAGGGGAGGCCACATTCATTCAGTGGTTCATTTCTTCAGTGGGGATATAGGCCACCGACGGATCTGTTTTGTAGTAACTAATCTTAAGAAATCCGTGACGGAGTGATGGAGTCGCAAATAGTGCCCCTCATGTCGATTTCGTCCGTCTTGGCTTTCCGTAACAGTTAATCGTAAAGTCCTCAAGACTCATTGGGATCCCCGCTCGTCCACGGTTCGATTCCCTTCAAAACACGAGTGCTCGCACGCCTCCGATCAAGCGAGTAAGTACTTGAACAGTACCGAGTCAGGGTAAAAAAAGGTTCGTCACTTTAATGTTGACAATAAAATTTGGTTGCAGCAAGGCAATTGGCTAAGTAAAGTTTTTTGAAGTGATGCTAATTATATTTTTTTTCGACAGTCAGCGTTCTGGAGATTGAGAAACTGCAGCTGTTTTATTTTTATCTCCTATTGTTTACTGGAAATATTTTTTTAAGTGTTTGAGATGACATTTGTGAGATTTTATGGCTGACTAGCCGTACGTGCTCAGAACTTAGTAGAAACAGAAAAAAACCGAAGTGAGCTGTCACTTCTGTCAATGTCAAATCGTTTGCGTTTCGTTTGCTTTGCATTTTGGTATGCTCAGTGTGATTTTTGGACTATTTTTATCGACCTCCGCATAAAATCCGGACTTTCAATTTTACCGCATTTCTCCACGACCTATGCACGATAACTGGATCACGATTGAATACTTTCGATCACTATTTTGGAACTGCTTCTTGGACAACGCAAAGCAAACGAAACGCAAACGGTTAGATTTCATTTGACATTGACAGAAGCGACAGTTGACTTCGTTTTTTTTTCTATTTCTTCTTAGTACTGAGCACGAACCGCTTGTCAGCCGTAAAATCACACAAATGTCATCTCGAACACTTAAAAAAATATTTCCAATAAATAAAAGGAGATAAAAATAAAACAGCTCCAGTTTCTTGGTGTTGAAGTCGACCACTGTCGAAAAAAAATATAATTAGCACCTCTTCAAAAAACTTTACTTAGCTAATTGTACCTGTCAACATTTTATTTTATACGAAACTATAAGAGTAAATTTTAATATCAAACTGCAATATTATGTCCACCCTAAGGTAATTCTTAATTTTTTAATGAAAATATAATAAAATAATGACAATATGCATCATGTAATTTATTGCGGACATATCGGAGTTCGATATGTTAATCTACAAACATGTCGACAAAAAAAAATTCTCGTCTCACCACATAATTGTTGTTAAGAACCCGCTCTAGTGGCACAGTAGTATCTAGACATGTCACTGACAAATTGTCAAAAGATCTGAACTGACGCCAGAATGAACGAACGTGTAACCGTTGTCGTAGAGGGCAGTTTGGATGCAACGTGAATCGCAGAGACTGCACCGAGCGGTGCCGAGCCGACCGCGCCAGTCCTCCGCGAGCCGTCGCCGGGAGCGCACGTCGCCCGCGCCCGCGCAGTCGCCACACGTACTCGACTCGTTCAGTGCTAGTGATACCAGTGCAACGTGCCATTGTGGTGCTAACAAACATGAGTGACTTTGTAACACTGTAGAGCATTCAAGTCAGTACAGTATGCTAATGTAAATTTTATAAGTCAACATTTTGTTGATTCGATTTTTTTCCGTGCTCAGCTTAATTCGGGTGTTGTTTGTTTTAACCCTGTTTGTTTGTACCAGCTGCTTTTCATCTGAGTTTTTTTGGGGTTATTAGATGCCAAGGTTTTTGTTTATTCAAGGGTTAAGTTACGGAATTCTAACAATTGCGTAGAGTTACATATTAAAAGGATCGTCTGCCGACTTTTTTTGAAAAACTCTTGCAGAGTATCATTTTTTTTTAATCGCAACACTCGAAAATAACAATAAAAAATAAGAACAATCTATATTTAGGTATCTACAAATTTTCATATTAAATTTAATTTTAGATTAGCTGACAAGTAGCTGTAATTTTCTACTGCTAAAGTAAATTCATAACTCGTATTTCAACTTCAGCAGTTTTTCTTAAGTAACTAGTGTTTTTTCGCATGTATGGTTTCAATTACCGGTCCCCTTGGCGTGACTCTTTAAATTACTTTGATATAAACAGAAAAAAAGAAAAAAAAATGTTTCGAACGAGGGGCAGGATTCGACGTCAAAAAGTTTAGTTTAAGTTCACAGTAACAACACACTGTGCTGGCTGATCACCTTTGTTTTGTGTTTTTGTTTGAGACTGTCGTAAGCAAGCTTGGTGCAATGACCTCGCGAACGATAAGGAGAGGTGAGATGCATCCAGGAACGTTGAAAATAGACATTTTGCAAGTTTAGTGTCCGACGTGCTACGTGCTACGAGCAGCGTAGCTCCGCAGCTCCGTAGCACCCGTCGTCGTAGCACTCCGTGATTACTTCTAGAATATTGACTTTGCAATCAGTTTAAACTAGCTGTTAAGATTTAGCCTGTAAAAGTATTTGCTCTGGTTAACTTCAGGTTGCTTGAAGGATTATAAAATCGATATAGCGACTTGGAAAACATTTCTTTGTTAACTAAAATATTTTGATAGTGTGGTTTTAACTATACCATAAACTTATACAGCATGTAACTAAACGAAGGGCAAAGCCGATTCCTGGCCAAGAGGAGTATGATCACTTTTTTTTATTTGGTTCATACAAAGTTATGGGTTAGTTGTGGTGTGGGAACTACGGCCCAAGCCCTCTCATTCTGAGAGGAGGCCTGTGCCCTACAGTGGGACGTATATAGGCTGGGATGATAATGATGATGATGACGCAAAGTTATATTATAATTGTATATAAATTTGTATGGAACAAACAAAAAAAGGGCTAAAATGTTAATAACAAGTATGACATTCTATCATACTCCTCTCGGATACCAACCAGGTATCGGCTTTGCCCTTCGTTCAGTTACATGCTGTATATTGTTATGGTAAATACGTATTTAAAGCTTTGGGGAAAAAATGTTACATTTATTAACCGACTTCAACAAAAGCGCATTATTGAATTTATATGAATGAAAACGGTTCATAGGACGTCCCTCATAACACTGTAGACACATTTATTGCAAGTGACAATTCAATTTTGATTTTATTATGAATTAACTTTAAATGACAAATGAAATAAAAACAAAAATAATTATTTATATTATAAACAATATTCCGAAACTCCAGTACATAAAAAACGAATACTAAAACATGTTATAATAGAATGTTTCCTGAGGCATGATTCTGACGATACTGGCAGCGACTCCTCTTTGAATAGCTAAGCTAATTCTTTGTCCGAGAGAGTTCTCCATCTCTGTAGGCCTAGCTAGATGATAGTATCATCTAGGTAATGAAATAAATATTGATTGTCTCAGCCGTTACTTTGTAGAGTTCTAAATATAATTAAATTTTATTTGTTTGTTACTTCGTTGAATAATACTGTACTAGAATTCATGATAGTCGAGTTTATGATTGATTATAGACCATCGCATTTCATCATTATCATCCTAGCCTATCTAGGCATATCTATGTATACATCCCATTGCAAGGCACAGTCTTAAAAGGCATGAATTGTAGTTCCCGCTCGGGCCCAATGGGGATTGGAAACTTCATAGACACCATTGAATGCCTTCGCAGGTGTGTGCATTATTCCTCACGATATTTTCCTTCAACATAAAACTCACCACGAGGAAAAATAACGGAGACTTATAGCTACATGTAGATTAAGTTATAAATGCGACTGTGCATAATTAGGACTAAAATACTCGTGTGATCTTATTATGTAACGAACCGAACATACTCATGTTTTTATCCCTCTCATTGTGCACCACTTACAAAAATAACTTAATAGTTTCTACATCCATGTCATAACTTCCGTATGATATTCATTTTAAAGGAAATATCCCAGTAGTACCATATGGAACTACTGGTACATATTCATATAGAAAGAAAGAAAGAAAGAAAGAAGACATTTATTCACTACACATCTATACTTGAAAGGTTTAGGTAGTTAACTAAATGTAAACAAACTTCAGTTTCCAAATTTGGCACATTCAAGGATTCAAAAAATTTTATTTATCTATCATTGTAAAACAAACTAGACTAACGTATTTTAATACAGAAATGTAAATGTTTAGATAGTTTAATGGGAGAATTACAGTATTTAAGACACCAGTTGACATTGTTTTGTTTACATTTAGTTAATTACCTAAACCTTTCAAGTATAACGTCTACCTCTGTAACTAAGTACGACTTTTAACGGACTTCAAAAAGGAGGTGGTTCTATGTTCGGAAGTATGTATGTTTTACATGTATACTACGATACGACACCCGTTTTTCGCACAAGTTACTTCGAAGGAACTGCCAAAAGAACTACCACGAGTAAACCAACGTCTCATTTCCAACCCAATTTTCATTAATTTTAAGTTTTATAGAACTCGCGTTTTTGTCCAAACTCAGTTTCAAGCCAAAGTCAGGTGTAAAACTTATTATGTAATTCCATATGGAATTATTGGGATCATTTATTTAACATTTACATATGTACAGTGGGCTGCAAAAGTGCATGGACATCTCGGGGCGATAATCGCATGAGCAGTGTTTGATCGTTTGTGTTCATGTTTCGATGAGAATTAACTAGATGGCGTTGTGAATTGATGCAGCGTAGTGGCCGTTATCTGCATCTAGTTTATATACCAAACTAAACTGCTATTTCGAATGATCTTCTATTAGCAGCTGTGGCTTAACGGTTAAACGCATGAGTCAAGTACTGGTATGTGGAGTTGGTTTATGGTTCGAATCCCAGGTCAGAGGGTTATTTTTGTTTTTTATTTATTGTTTTTTTTTTTAAATGTGTATTTAATTATCTGTTTAATTAAAAAATATCTTTGATCAGAAAATAAAATAATACAACCTTTTGATATCAAACATTTTATTTAAAACATAAAAGAGCAATTTCTCAATCATTAATATTATTTCGTTTTCACCGATGTAAGGGAACGTGCAGAAACTATAGGCGGCAGCACTTGTGCGACAGAAGAGACACTATGCGAACAGTAAAAGAAACTTATCAAGTCAAAATTTATGGCACCAGTTGGCAGCACCGTCTATGTGCTCATTCCCTATAGCCATCTAAAAAATTATTGAGGTATTCTTAGCTTAAGTATTCGTTTCCAAAATTTATTGGAAAGAAGATTGAAGCATCACCACAATAAAAAGAAATAATATTATTAGCAACTAGATCTTTAAATTGGAGACCGGGTTAACATATAATTAATGAATGCATAATATTAATTATGTAATTTATGTTCAGTATGAAGTATTGAACACTTACTTGGCGATAATTTATGTTCGAGTAACTTCAAAACATAGTGTGTTGTGTTTCAAAAATAGCAAAAAAAAAACAATTTACACTTAAAAAATAGGGAACAAATAAGTACTCATAAAGAATTGAAAACTAAATTGCATTCAATTTTATACACTTATAACTACTAACATAATGGCTAGATATTAACCCGGTCTGCACTAAATGTCAAGTAACAGTTTACTTAACATTAATTGTAACATTATTAATTGTGCTTCTAACTGAAAAATAACCAACATGCATATATTTAGCAATTTATATCTTTCTCTTTTATCTCAATTTCTAATAACCCTTCTAACACAACTTCAAAAGCAATACCTATGTGAGATCAGATGGTGAATCATTCACTATAAGAATAACAATAAGTAAACATTGGTAACTGGATTATTAATAAATAATAAAGGTTCGTTCATAACAGATTAATAACAAAATAATGGTATCGGGAAATATTAACAATTTAAGTTACAAAGTCAATTTGTTTCTTAGTAACGGAGAGGGTAGCCGTTACACTATCTATCACTTCTTGAAGTCGAGTTTTCATGCTCGAAACCATAATATATTGAAACATAATATCACTATTTCGCATCAGTTCCCATGTTCTGTTTACCTCAGTGTCCAAATTATTTTTTGACTTTACAAATTTTTACGTCCATTTTTATCCGACACTTTCCGTCGGTAAATATAACGATTTCGTTTTCCCAATCGAAATTTAAATGTCGAATGGCAAAGTTGACTGTGTTTCTCTGTAAAAAAAAAAACAAAATAATAAATACTTAACATTAGATCATGAATAGTGCAATTTGTAAGCAACATTGCACTAAGAAATATTAATATATGTAAAATCTTACCGTTATGCTCATATCTCGAGCTATTTTCTTTATAAGTTTTCTTGTTCCCAGAGAACAATAATTTTTGCTTTCAAAAACGTTGTTAATCGAATCATAGTAAAATATTTTCGAGAACTTGATAATTTGGATACTCACACAAGGTGATTGACAAGAAATCTAACGATTTGTGAAGTCATTATAAAAATTACCCTCAGTTTAGCAAACGAGGCGTGTAAGCATATCCAAGTATATTATTCAACATTCAACCTTAAGTAGCGCATAAATACAGCAGTCTTCAATAAATCTCTGAAGTTAAATTACGGTAGTCCAACAATCGGCAACAAACATAATCTATCTATCTGTATCTAATCTATACGCATTAACTAGACAAGGATGCAAAGATTAAGTAAAATATAAGATTATTAGTTTCACCAGTTGTTATAATGTCTCCATAGCCGAGTGGCTAAGAGAGCGGGCGAAGATGCTAACGGATGCATTGGCTGGCCAGAGTAAATAGGGTTCGATCCCCCCGGCTTGAGGTTAAGAAAAATGTTTTTGTTAGATTTCATACTTGGCAATGTTCTGCGTGTCTGTATCAATGTTACAGATTCCGAAAAACTACAAAAAGCAAAATAATTGTTAAACATTGACATGACGAATTATTACAATACTTATAAATTAATATTAATTGTGAAGAAGAAAGAAGATTCCGAGCGAAAGTTTTTTTTCATTGAATGATAATTACAACGCCATCTAGTAAGATCCGGTTGAACTAGTACGGCTTATATGGTAGCTACTGGCACTCATTTTACCTTCATAGGATTTTTGTTTTGCTTTGTCCATGCACTTTTGCAGCCCACTGTACAGTCAAGGAATTTAATTCCCTACCCATTTCGTAAAAATGTCGTGTAATATTCGCAATGCATTGGGTCGAAATGCCAATTGCAACACGACAAAACAACATCGTTGCTAACTCTTATGGTGACAGTTTGCCGTACGATATTCAAACTTATGTGAGTTATGTGGGTAGGAAATTAAATTCCTTGACTGTACCGATTGTTCCATGTGGAGCTAGAACTATAGAACTCCTGGGACATATCCGCATCTGTCTGCATCTTTAGATTACTTATCATGCGATCAGCTGGGAACACGTCTCATTAGTTTAATCTGTCCGTTGGCTCGACTCCTCTGTCGATCGGTCTCGACTCGATCAGTCGGTTTGCTCAGCAAATCTGGTGGAGGAGCGTCGGAGCACGCCCATCTCCCGCCGAACCCTTACACGATGATTTTTAATCGGTGATTATCCAGTTTTTCTTGATCACTATTCGGTGGCGATCACGTTTTAGTCGTAATTACGTAAAACAAAACTTTTTTTATTGTGATTATTTGGAGAGTAACTTTTTGATTCATATCATTGACACCCTACAAATGGTTCAGTCTATGAGCCTAAAAACTCTCTGAGAAGTCAGCTTCTCAAACAAACTTTGACGTGAGAGCTGTCAAATTACTCAAATTCCCCGTTAAAGTGATGTCACTTGCAGAAACTATCTAACTTCATAATCAAGGGTAATTTAGATGTAGGATGATCATGCATTCGGTGGATGGAGGATGTTATATATAACATTATTTTTTTATAATTAAACTGAGAGTTTATTGCTTTTAAATATCGGGAGAACACTAAATGATAGTAATATTAATTTAAGTTTCATTATTGGTAATTTCGCATACAATTTTATAAAAAATCAGAGGGGCGAAACTACGACTCTTTGTTGAAAGGCCATATAGGTGAAACCACTAGACCACGACCACTTTTGATCAAAATGAAACTCCGGCCGGTCCCTAAATATCGCTAAATATTGTATGTAACACCCACGAGTTGTGGCGGGATCAATATAGCTTGGGCCCGGTGACACCTGTAACTTCCTAACAATTTTCGGAACAAAAACCACGAATTTGTATGATGCCAGTAACTATTGACAATTGTTGTCCTTGGACTCAAGTTGTATTGATCCCAATACACATCACAATATCCCGTGATGATTAAAAACCAAATTAACAACGTACTTATTAAAACAAGTTTGGTTTGAAGTATCTTTTTGTATTTTTTTTTCAACTTAATTTTTTACTTTTACGGTCTTCCCGTGAAATCCACATTTTTCCGAAAGAAGTTCTCATGAAGTTCGATGAGAACTGAACATAGATGGCGCTGTATCACTGCAAAAGTGATGATAGCAGGCTGGAATGTATGATGCATAGGAAAAATTTGTGTCTAAGCTCCAGACCAGTGGTGGTGTAGGGGTTTAGCACGTGGCACGGAATGCCAAGGACCTGGGTTCGATTCCCAGCATTGGTCTTTTTACTGGGGTTTTTTCTGTGCATCTTTGTTTCAGTTTGTATTTTAGTATGAAATAAACGTACTTATTGTTAGTTGTCATCATCATCATCATTTTACAAATTAATAAATAAATCCCAGCCTGTATACGTCCCACTGCAGGGCAAAGGACTCAGAATGAGAGAGCTGTAGTTCCCACGCGGGCCCAGTGCGGATTGGGAACTTCACACACACCATTGAATTTCTTCGCAGATGTGTTCAGGTTTCCTCACGATGTTTTTCTCTACCGTAAAGCTCGTGGTGAATTACAAATGGAATTTCGCACATAAGTTCCGAAAAACTCAGAGGTGCGAGCCGGGATTTGAATCCACGACCCTCTGCTTGAGAGGCCATAGGACAAACCACTAGGCGTTAGTTTTCATGGCTTTGTGTTATTTTGATTGTGTATATTGTTTAGATATCAATGAACCTTATTAGCAACCCTTTCGTTCTGCTTTATAACATACGGCATGTTATTTTGATTGTGTATGTTGTTTAGATATCAATGAACCTTATTAGCAACCCTTTCGTTCTGCTTTATAACATACGGCATGTTATTTTGATTGTGTATGTTGTTTAGATATCAATGAACCTTATTAGCAACCCTTTCGTTCTGCTTTATAACATACGGCATGTTATTTTGATTGTGTATGTTGTTTAGATATCAATGAACCTTATTAGCAACCCTTTCGTTCTGCTTTATAACATACGGCATGTTATTTTGATTGTGTATGTTGTTTAGATATCAATGAACCTTATTAGCAACCCTTTCGTTCTGCTTTATAACATACGGCATGTTATTTTTTATCGCATTTGACCGGGTTCGAGTCCCGACTAATAAAAGGGATTTTGAAAAAATCATGCAGTATTTTTTGTTTTTAAAAATAAAGGAAAGTCTCTTTTACATAGAATGTGCTATTTCTAACACATAAGGTAGTTGCCCTCCACGTGGCGTTAGTTCTTTCCACCCTGTATTTTAATAATCTAATTATTTCGGATATTCTCCATATATTTGCTAGTAACAATGTCCTCAGGTGTTATGTTATTGTGGAGGTGTATTTATGAGGAGGAACAAATGCGAGTATGTCATTCACCCTTTAGATTAATCCATTGCATGTAGAAGCAGGGAAGCCGTAGTAGTGTAGTGGCTTGGCCTACGGCCTCTGAAGTGGGTATCATAATACCGAAGTACCAAAGACCGAACGTATTAAAATATCGAATGGGTCAAGCCCGAAAGGTTTTTTTTTCTGAAACAGTAAACTTTTAAGATTGGTATAAAACTAACCTAACCTAATGGGTTCTATCATAATCATCATCATTTCAGCCGAAACACGTCCACACTGCTCGCCAAACTGATTGGTCCCTTGCCATCCGCATCCAACGCGATCCCGCAACCTTAACCAAGTACTAAAAACTAAGAAATAAAGTCACCGACATAGCTCGAAGAATCGCCAGAATCAAGTGGCAGTGGGCAGGGCACATCGCTCGTAGAATTAATGGATTCTATACGGTTACTAAATTCTGTGAAGTTTACGGTTTCGAAAAAAAAAACTTCTTGTTCGAAATTACATTTGAAATTTGCCATGAGCTTTACGGTGAAGGAAAACAACATGTGAAAGCCTGCTTACACCTGTGGAGAAACTCAATGGTGTGTCTGAAGTTCCCAATCCGCATTGGGCTCGCGTGGGAACTACGGCCCAAGCCTACTCATCTCTATGGGACGTATATACGAGTAGGCTAGGATTGTGATGATGATACCTATAGTAGAAGGATCACTTATTAACGCTCCAAAAATCCTACCTATAAAACCAGCACTTGATATGCCAACCTGTTGTTTTACAGGGTTATGTTTTCGCAGTTTACTTTTTCTTTATTGTATTTATTTATTTACATATTATGCTACGCAATAATAAATCTAAATTATTTGTTAATTCATTATCATTTTATTAATTTATCTTTTTATTAAGTAGTTTATATAGTATATTTGTGTATCGTTCCGTGAGTCACAGACGGTTCTGGCAGAAAATCAGCGCTGCAGGCGTCTAACGCCTCAGCATAATGCTGAGTCAGCGACCGTTTCACTTTTGCATGGACACACATGCAGATCTGTGTATTTATTACTTCGTTGTTTTGTGAACTTTGTTTATTTGTATGAATTTGTGTGTACTTTCTTGTATTTGTGTGTCTTGTAAAAGTGAATAAATGTCTTCTTTCTTTCTTTCTTTCTTTAAGTAGGTGTACGGCTTTGCGTTAAGAAATAAAACTACACTGCATAAACTGTATAAAATAAATTCGAGTGAAACTATGCTTTAGACCTTTAGGTATTTAAAAGAATGTAAACAAACCATTAAAGAGGTTATTTCTAAGACAATGTTTGGTTCCTGTTCAATATTTATTATTTTAAAATAATTGAGCAACCTACTTCAGTCCGTTCAATTCTAATAACATATAATTACCCTTAATTTTACTGAATATGTACACATTTACGAATACAAAAATATTTTTATCATGTTAAATGAATATTTAATTTTTTTTTGTAAATTGTCACTTAAAAATACCCAATCTTGCAGAGGTTTAAAACGCAAGGTTTGATCTAATCAGAATGTAATGCGACTAAAATAGAAAGTGTCGTATTTAATGTAGCAACACCTACCTTACGTGATTTTTAACTTTGTCGGTTTGACATTTGCCATTGCTTGTTGTCATCTGATGCGAGTGCGATATTTGTGGTGTTTTCGAGATTTCATTTATTGTTATTCTTTGTTTAGTTTGTTGTTTTCTGTTAATTTTTTGTTGAACTTGTTTGTTTTGTTTTGTTACGGAGTTGTGTATTTTAGGCCCATACTACACGGGCGGTTTTCCGCCGCGGGAAACCGCTCGACGGAGCTGCGCAGTGTAGTTTGCACCATACAACTTCCATATAAAATTGTGTCTAGTGGCGGTTCATAAGCGGTTTCCCGCGGCGGGAGAACCACCCGTGTAGTATAGGCCTTACGAAGACATGGGTGATGGCGAGCCGGGAACTAGCCGGGCTAGTTCCTTGCTTACATTTCCTTCTCCGAAGAAGAAGCGGACTAAGACATTAATTACATCATCGGAAAAGAATGTGCTTGTGAACATATTTAAATATGTTGAAGAAACGTGGCCAAAAGATACATATCCATCCAAAACCGACATAACCCAAAAAAAGGCAGAAATCATGGGTCTCGATTCCTAGACTAGCAATGAGACTACTTTATTTACCAGTGATTAATTAATGATTATTCAACAATGCTCAGATTTCATGCTTTTACATAAAATGGGATCATTATTAGAAGTCTAATAGCGTATTTAGTGCTAGCTACATTTTCAATTTTTATTCTCGTCATAAAGGTTCACAACCTCTGAATCTGTCATTTTTGACAGCTCCCGTTTGTTTACATTCTTTTAAATACCTAAAAGTCTAAAGTATAGAACTCGCTGAATTTATCTAAGCAGCATCCATGAATAGCAGTCTGCCGCGTGCTGTCTGAAAATAACTCAAGAAAGATTTTATTTAGCTGTTAGCTTGCTATTTATAATAGCAGCTGCCCGCGACTCCGTCTGCAAAGATTTCATTTATGTCTATCCCGCGGGAACTATGCAATTTTCCGGAATAAAAACTATTCTATGTCTTATTCTATATCAGATTTAGATTCTAAATCAATCCAACGGTTTAAGCGTAAAAAGGTAACGGACAGACAGACTGTCGTATTTATAATATTAACATGGACTAGCATACACCTACCTGCGCCTTCGCATCCGTTGCGAAACACTTCCAAATCCCATGTAAATTTTACGAATTCTCTTTTTATTCTCTATACATTACTATATTTATCCCACGCCTTTGCTCTTGCTACTAATCCATGAAAAAAGGTTAAGAGCCATATCACATTGGTGATTTGCGAACGTATTAAAAGGTAGAGTTGATGATTTTTCATTTTCGATTTTTTTTAAAGTTGCTCAGCGTGCTATGGAAAGGGCTATGCTCGGAGTTACTCTAAAAGATCGAATTCGTAACGGAGTGATCAGACAGATAACCAAAGTTATCGACATAGCCCACCGCATTAGCACGCTGAAGTGGCAATGGGCAGGCCATATAACCCGAAGAACCGATAAGCGTTGGGGTAGACGAGTTCTTGAGTGGAGACCGCGGATCGGCAAACGTAGCGTGGGACGTCCTCAGACTCGGTGGAGCGATGATCTTCGCAAGGCGGCTGGCAAGAGCTGGATGAGAGTGGCCGAGGATCGTGCTCAGAGGCGTGCCATGGGAGATGCCTATGTCCAGCAGTGGACGAACATAGGCTGATGATGATGATGATGATTTTCATGGGCGGTTGTGATCATTTCCCATCTTATTGTTCGCTTACTCGTTAGCCCTCTAATCTATATCTATACATATAATAAATCTGTAACAAGTCGGTGTCTGTACATTGAAGATATTTGAGAAAAACTGTCACTAGGGCTCAGTGGCGAGGCGTGAATTTTTTTCCAGGTAAAGCCGGACGGAACAAGAGCAAACAAAAATCATACCCCATTTAGTACTAGGTTATATTCTTGAGAAATAGTACTTGCGTGTAGTAATTCGGTCCATAAGACTGCAGCATACTTATCCTTTCACTGATATCAGTATCAAAACAATATGTTACTTATACATGAACATGAATTAGACACTGAATTATAATCAGATTTAAACCTGACAGACGATAATATGTACGATTAAATTTCACCGATATTGCGTATCAACACTGATCTAATGTTGTGTTTTATCTTAAAGTATTTCACATAATTTTATTATAATATAAATAAACAATTTACGACAAAACACTGAGCGATTGACATGACATTGCCTAATGTTGCCATTTCAATAAATACCACACCACAAGCAAATCGACCGCGCTAGCGGATCACGTCCGGCACGTTCTATGGCTCCGAATCGTACATACAGTGCCACATACCAGCAGCGCGGCGCAGCGTATACGATTTGGTTTTGTGCAGCGCACTGAGCACAGCCTGTGGCGGTTTAATTTTTTCTGTTTATAAATCTTATTATAAAAATAGATAAAATATCGTACTTTTTGTTTAACACTAAAACTCGATATTTTAAAATTCAATTTCGCTCCAGTTATTTTAAATAACTTTACGAATGGCTGTATGAATGTCAATTCCGTCGGTTATTCCAAGTGGGATAAATTAATTAAAAAAAAATCTTAAGTCAAAGTGAAATTAAGCCTTATGCACAATATAGAAAGTCTTTTGTTAAATGTTATAAGCCGATAGACACCGGCTTATTTTGAGCCTATTCCATGCCTATTCTTACAGTAGACGCTTGTAGTGAATCTATGGTTTTATGAATGAATATTTACATGTGTGAGTGTAAGATTCCTGACGGCATACTGAATTTATGAATGACTTATTGGTCTTGTGGATATTTTGATGCGTTTTGTTACTGCACCATTTTGAAAAATACTTAAAAGTTTATTAAGGAAGAGTAAGTCTCTATACAAACAATCGGTTACTAAGAGAAGCGGTTGGTTACTTAAAAATTTTAGGCAAACCGCCGGGAATCGGTTTGTTAGTACCCTTCGCCACTGCTAGGGCTATTTACTAGCGCAAAAGAACCCAAAACAATGTTTTTTAGAATTATTGTCTGTTTGTCTGTGCGTTTGTATGCGCTAATCTCAGAAACGGCTTAACCTAGAAGGATGCGGTTTTCATTGATATGTTGGTATTTTTCTGGATTAACATTTAGTGTTTGTTTCATTTGAATCGGTTCACAAATAAGAAAGCTACGTCTATTTTAAGAATTTACAAAATAGTTTTTAGAAGTAGTGACTTGGGAGTAGGTACGGTGGTGAATGTGAACGCTGGTGTGCGGGGGGTTCGGTTTGGGGTCGGTGGGCGGGGGGGGGGGATAATTTTTTTTTATATCGAGGAACTAAGGAGAGCCATAATTGATGAAAAAGCAAATTGGATAAAAAAATAAGCTGCCCAAATTACTAATTCCACGCGGACGGAGTCGCGGGCAAAAGCTAGTAATAAATAAAATAGTACCAGACAATTAAGAATCCTATGTTTGAAACCAGATATTTCCACCTAAATGTCGAAGGAGGTATTTATGTATGTATGTATCATTCTTTGGCACGCCCTGCAGCCTAAACGGCTCAATGGATTCCGTAAGTGACATTACCATATGTACTTTCCCGGAATTCCAATGGGAATGGGAACTAAACAGGCGGTTTTTTTTCATCTAGTATTGAAATTAAAGTTATTCCATTTGTGCTTACGCCAAGTTTCATCTAAGTCCGTTCAGCCGTTCAACATCCAAAAATCTTGACGAGTTTTCTCATTTCATTTATAATATTAGTTACGCGGCTTTGGCCCCAGCCACGGTAGATTAATAGTACATTACTGCAGAGGCCGTGAAGTAAGGGATTGATGGACGAGATTTGGGGTATATAAAACGAGTCCAGCAATCCCTCTTCCGGCCGAGGATTGTATAGAGCTTTTCTCAAACATGCATCATCATCATCATCATCATCATCATCCATCCAACCATCCATCCATCCGTCCATCCATCCATCCATCCATCCAGACATCCATCCATACATCCATCCATACATCCACCCATACATCCATCCATATATACATACCTACATCCATCTATACATCCATCCATCCATACATCCATCCATCCATACATCCATCCATACATCCATCCATACATCCATCCATACATCCATCCATACATCCACCCATACATCCATCCATACATCCATCCATACATCCATCCATCTATCCATACATCCATCCATCCATACATCCATCCATACATCCATCCATCCATACATCCATCCATCCATACATCCATCCATCCATACATACATCCATCCATACATCCATCCATACATCCATCCATCCATTCATCCATCCATCCATCCATCCATCCATACATCCATCCATACATCTATACATCCATACATCCATACATCCATACATCCATCCGTACATCCATACATCCATACATTCATCCATACATCCATATATCCATACATCCATCCATACATCCATACATCCATCCATCCATCACCAGTAGTTTAGGAGATTTTATAGAAATAAAAGAAGATAGATTTTTTTAATGTCGTAAGTTGGCTGTATGTAATTTTTCCTTTGTCAGTTTAGTGTTAGTAAGCAAATTTAAAAAGTTACAGCAGCGGACAATAATGATTTTTCATACTTACTTTTATGGCCTAGGCCAAGAAGTAATGTAGGGAGCCATAAACAACAAACTTCATGGCTTCATTTCGTGACATTAACGCATACATTTCAAAGCATGTTTGAGAAAAAATATTTTCCCAATCCGCACTGGGCCCGCGTGGGAACTACGGCCCAAGCCCTCTCATTCTGAGAGGAGGCCTGTGCCCTGCAGTGGGACGTATATAGGCTGGGATGATGATGATGAAATTAAAAATAGCCTAATTCCTTTTTAAAGTCACACGGGCGTGTGCAGGTTTTGAGGACTAGGTAATAAGCCCATCCATTGCGTAGTTCCGAGAATAATAAAAACCAAACGGTTATAATCCAACAGTTATGAAATTAAAACGTATTAAAGCTAGTCATAAACCGCTTAAACATGTCAGTTAGTGCCCGCGCTGCGCACGAGATGCCTCCACAGAACTAAGAATGGGAGGAATAGTTTTTCGGGTAGATGGACTGTTGCTGTTAGCCTCTGAAGGCCTTTACGCTCCAAACGCACAGACAGCGGAGGTGACGGTTGTTATATTCTAACTTGTATGAACGAGTTCGCGGTAGATACCGCACAACCGTTCATAAAAGTTAGAATATTACAACCATCACCGCCACCGCACCTCCACACCTCTGCTGTCTGTGAGTTTTGGAGCATACATCTTACCGGAGAGAGGGCGAGCTGCCAGATGGACCGCTCAGCAAGGGGTATGTCGTATGAGGAATCAAAATCCCAACAAGTTAGTTAGTAACACAGAGTGTGTGCGAGTGTGTTTTTCCGTCCATAATCGATATCGAAGACTTCAGGCTGAGGTAGCACTCATGGATGACAAGTAAATTAAGCGCATCTGAGATTGGCACATTGACTCTTTGTTTGTTCGTTTTGTTTCTGTTAATAATATATATATATTTTTTTTCTTTTACAAGCAAATGGCGGTAGTTATTTTTTATTTTTTTATTACGGGTTTTCACAAGGTCGGGCTGTGTTCCCACCCAATGTTGGGTCAAAAGAATGTTTTTATTGTTTTAATTTTTCTTATCCGAAGGCTATGTGATGCATTAGGTACAGTATTACTATTAGGTATTGAAATTGTTGATGGTTTTTGTTGCGAACTATTCGCCGCCGTTCGTGTCGTTATAGTGTGTATGTTTTTTTGTGTTTAGTTTTAAATGGGTCCCACTGAAAAACAGCGTTGTGGCTTGCCACAACATTATTGTGAGTGGGGCCCAATTTATACTATTCGATATTTTTTATTTGTATATTTCCTGTCAAATGTATTTTTTTCTGTGTTTGTATCGAATATGTGTAAATAAACATCTCTCTCTCTCTCTCTCTCTCTCTCTCATATCGCCACTTTTTCGCCACCCACTGTCAATTTGGGTATGTATTACAATACCGAAGTACGAAAGACCGAATGTATTAAAACATCGAATGGGTCAAAAGACCGACACGATTTTTTTCTGAAACCGTAAACTTCTCAGAATTTATTAACGGCATCATACAGAAGGCATTAGGTTAGGTTAGGTTTGTTTTATAACAATCTTAAAAAGTTAACGGTTTCAGAAAAAAATCGTGTCGGTCTTTTGACCCATTCGATGTTTTAATACATTCGGTCTTTCGTACTTCGGTATTGTAATACATACCCGTCAATGTTTGTTGTTGTCAATGATGTTTTAGGCGATGTTTAAATGGTGCATTTTTAACTCTCGAAACACTTCTACTAATCTTGTTCCCTAGTTCTGTGGTAGCTTCACGTAAAAACTACCCAAGAATTAAAGCGGCACAGCCAAATTGCCGGGTATTTAATACACGTATTATTAAAAGTTTTAAGGTTCAGGTTTGCGTGACTGGGAAGGTAAACAAACGCGTTCGATGTCGCGGTTACGACGCCCGTTAATTTCTACTCGATTAAAATGATTAATGCCATCACGATTAACTCGATCTACGCGGCACATACATACAAACATTGCAAGATAAATAAAAAGTTACAAAAATCACGTTAGGGTCGCACCAAGTTCCTTGCGCTAATCGATTTTAGGTATTCAATGCATTCGTGATTGTGTGCGTGAGAGCGGCTAAAATCAAAGCCGTGTGTAAGCGCAAGCGACACAAGTTCCCCGTCCGATGGCCGAAGGAGAACTAACGCAACTAATTATACGGACAAGGGAGACGCACGCCGGCTAAAGATATTTTTAAATGTAGCATCATTAGGCCTTAGAAAACATCTTGTTTTATTAACATTCAAAAAGTCATGACCTGCCGTGCAGTATTTATAAATAAATACTTGGCACAAATTCTTATAGGTTGAGAAGTTTATGAGATAACCGCGAACAAAAGCACAATTTTAATCTTGACATCAACGAAAATTTATAAATAATTATATTGTAATTTTTATAATGAAATAAATAAATTTAATCTAAATCTAATCTAATCTAATCTAATCAGACAAACAGATAAACAGACAATAATTCTAAAAATAGTGGTTTTTGGAGCCTTAATAACAGTTGGTCTCAAATAATTTCAATGTGCAGATACCGACTTGTTACAGTTTTGTACCTACCTAGGTATAAATTAAATTATTGTTAAAATTTTTTTTTTAGGTTTTCATAGTTTGGCTAGGAATTGTTTAGCCAACCCACTGAAGATATATTTTGTACTGTATTACATTTGATATACAATTATTTTCATCCATTAAACTGATGTGTGATGGTCGCTTCTAGCACGGATCTTAGACTACTACTCTTCATGTAGCGAAAGTGGAGGACACGATGAAATGACACGAGGGAATTATACTAACCACGGAATTCCAATCCAACTACCACAGCTAATGGCTCACGCGTAATATAATAAATGTTTACTCCGGCCATTACCAATCCAATTACCGGCAATAGTCGTTAGCCAGAACTTTGGCCGGTTATTACCAACTATCGGTAAAAACTGGTTACATTCAACTTGCCGAAACTTGTAATGGAAGCCGAACTAAAGCGTGAAATAAGTAGTTGTGAGTTCCGGCATTGTTCCTCACACGCAGCTGGAAGTTTCTGCTGCGGCGAAGGGGGTATTACACGCCTTGTTTAGGTTAGATGGAGGGAGCGATGAAAGTAAAGTATTCACTTAATCAATCATTTATTGGAAAGAAGTGAGTAAGTAAGTAGAATATGGGTTTGACAATGAAAGCCATGAAAAATCATTAATTGGAGATCACCACATGGAGAAGTCATGCAAAAAGCCATGGTGGCCTAGCGTTTTGACCTATGGCCTCTCCAGCAGAGGGTCGTGGGGTCTGGGTTCAAATCTCTACATTTGAAATTTATCATGAGCTTTACGGTGAAGGAAAATATCGTGAATACCTTCATACACCTGCGAAGAAATTCAATGGTGTGTGTGAAGTTTCCAATCCGCACTGGGCCCGCGTGGGAACTGCGGCCCAAACCCTCTCGTTCTGAGAGGAGGCCTGTTCCCTGCAGTGGGACGTATATAGGCTGGGATGATGATGATGACATGGAGAAGGCAGATAGATAGAAAGATAGATTTTCAAATTACAATAAAAAAAAAAAAATAATATCACGGGACAACCTTACACAAATCGACCTAGTCCCAAACTAAGCAAAGCTTGTACTATGGGTACTAGACGACGATAAACATACTTATATAGATAAATAAATACTTAAATACATAGAAAACATCCATAACTCAGGAACAAATATTCGTGCTCATCACACAAATAAATGCCCTTACTGGGATTCGAACCCAGGACCTCTTGCTTCGTAGGCAGGGTCACTACCAACTAGGCTAAAGCGGTCGTTAATTAACTGGCTTAATGTCTTTACATGAACTTTACATGTCTTTTATTCTGTTTATTTGTAACTTGGGCCGTTTTGTTTGTCAACTGGAGTCAGTGACAAAACCGTTAACTTCGTTCAAACGTCCAATACAGCGCATTAAAATGAGTGACAGCGCGCCGCCAAACGGCTCCAGAAGCCTTCGTTCCATTAAAAGTTTTAAAATGCCGTTGGGCGATCACTTTATTAAATCGCGCGTCATTACCGGCGGCGCTGATCGGGCAAGTTCGTGTTCTCTAATGCACTGGCATTTGTCAGGATCGGCTCCCCTCGGCCTGGCGCTTGCTTCCCAAACGGCACATGTCCCTTCATCGATCTGAACGTCTAGCTTTCATTAGACGTCAAGCTCCAAATAATACTAACATATTATGTCTCGAAACCTTCCCTCAGGCATGGTTCTGGAAGCTCCTGGCAGCGTTTCCTCTTTGAATAGCCAAGCTAATTCTTTGTTCGAGGAACCTGCCAGCTCTTTGATCCCCTGTCACGTTGACTTAACCTCTTTGTCGTTTCTTTATGAAGCCTTAAAGCGCTAGGACCCCACTTACCAAGGGTCTCGACACCGGCCAGGATAAGGTCATATTCGGCTTCGGAAGTCAATAGTTTCGTAGCGTAGCTTTCGGATTAAATTCGACTCGCTTAGTATTCCATTGGTCCGCACGAAGCAGTTTGCTTAATTTTGCCTAATGCAAAATCGCTCGAAGTTGTTGACGAATACACCTAATAGGGATATACAGTCCAATTAGGTAGGTTCAACTTCGAGTAAGAGGTCATTTGAAGAATTCGACTCGGCTGGGCAGCGTTCGGGAAGCTCTGCAATATCTTGTCATCCAATATACCGCAGTGTCTCAAGTCAAAAGTCTTTGCCCAGTGTGTGTTGCCAGTGATGCTGATGACTTATGGAACTGAAAAAAAAAAATAAAAATTTAATCTGTTTATTGCAATTAATGTTACAAAAAAAAAAAAAGTATTTATTTATTTATTTATTTATTCATTGTATAGTCATGTACATATCATCAGGGTGTTATAATATATTATATAAGTCAGAACATGACGCCCTGTAAGGGCACAAAATACTTAGGTATAAACTTAAAACTAAACAATATTTTTACAGTATCAAAGAATATTTATAGTTTTACAAAGATTCAATTACATTATAAACTATCATCATTAAGAAAGTCCTTAACCGAGTAATAACATTTATCAATCAATAATTTCTCCAATTTGTTTTTAAATAATGTGTTTTGGGATTCCGATTTTATTGTATTGGGGATTTTATTATTAATTAAAATACATTTATAATGGGGGCTTTTTTTACATATCTGTAGATTAGTTTTAGGTAACAATAATTTATTCCTATACTTCGTTCTAGTGTTTTCTTTATCTTGTTTTAGTTGGAATAAATGTGGATTCTCACGAACAAAAAGAGCGGCTTGTAATATATAGATACAGGGCAGGGTTAGTAGTTTAAGCCGGACGAAGTATGGGCGACAACTGTTTGGGATACGCACATTTGCTAAAATTCGAACACATTTCTTTTGCATCACAAACACATGTCCGGCCTCGGTGCTGTCACCCCATAGCAAAACGGCGTAGCGGAGCCATGAAAATGCATATGCGTAGTACGCAGATAATGCACATTTTACATCTGAATTAGTTTTTAAAATATTAAGCGCATATAAAAATTTACACATTTTTGTTTTAATGTTTTGGACGTGTGCTTTCCAATTTACAGCGGAGTCTATTGTTATACCTAATAAATTGAATTCTTGAACTTCTTCTATCTTACATGAATTTATTTCTAAATTTAATTCTAAAGGTTTTTTTTGTATAGGTTTAAATTGTATAGTTTTGGTTTTCTTTAAATTAATCTCTAAGTTATGGTCACTAAGCCAATTTTTCACAGTTATAAAATTATTTTTAAGAAAAGAGTTACTATCAGAACTGTTTTTGCAATTAAATAAAAGAGAGATGTCGTCGGCAAACATAACGCAGGTAGTGTCTGTGTCTAGGCTTTTTGGCAAGTCATTTATATAGACTAGAAATAAGAGACAACCACAGACACTTCCCTGGGGAATAGAACACGTTGTATTTCGCATTTTTGACGTAACGGTCTTGATATCTGCGGATTCATCGTCAATACATTCTATTTGCACGCATTGTTTCCGATTCGTCAGGTAGGATTTAAACCAATTATGGGTTTTCTGATACTTAGTTACAATCTTTAAATATTTAAGATTATTATAACTAAGGAATGCGAAGGGAATGTTAAGATTATTATAACTGAGATGTGGCCTCATTAGGAATTCGCTACCGTCGTCTGTATTTTTTTTTTTTTTTTTTTTTGTATTTGGTCTACAAACTGGATAGTACATCAAAATATACGATTCGCGTTCCTTAAAGTCCTCATGCATTTCATGTATATCCTAAAACAGTAGACACATCATGCACAATTAGTAAACAGTTATTTATAATATTGTAGCAAAAAGAGAGGAAAAAAAAAATTAAATAATAACAAAACAGTAACAGTAAAAAGCTGGGTATTTCACAATTATGTACCTACTACTAAGTTGGATGCATTTTTTATTCTTAAAAATTAATATGTTTATGCTTATATAAACATAGGTTTGTATTTCCAGATAAATACAAACCTAGGGCTTTTCAAGGCTAGAGTGAATAGGCTTACTGAACCAGTGAGATACATCTTTGGCCTCATCTGCACTTTTCATCAGGTGAGATAGTGTTCAATCACGGTTCAGTTTTATGTAACAAAAAAACATCCTCGCAGCATAGTTGGCATCTTTGGTGGAAAGAACTCTAATGAGACTAAGTTTCAGTGTCCCTAGCTTGTTAACGGGGTTTGGTCCAGCATGGCGTGCCGGGAGTCTGGACACGTTTCCAAACCACCGCTGCAGCATAAAAGTTCGCTCATACGATTACAAAGTGGTTATTTCAAAATGCATACATTAGATATTCATGAATTAGAAAAAGGAGCGAGAGGACTAAAGGACTTTTTTTGTTGAGTGTATTCACAAAAGCAGAGCGGTTTCGTTAACATTATCCTGTAAAACTTTATTGCATATTTTACAAGAAATGCCCAATTGAGAGTCGACTGAAGTATTCCGTACAGCTAAAAACTAAGTCATCATCATTATCAGCCCAGCCTATAATAAGTCCCAATGCAGGGCACAGGCCTATCAGAATGAAAAAACTAAGTATTGGGGGTTAATTATTTTACTTTGTTTTTTAAATATAATTCTATGTAAGCGGGAAGTACCTTATAAACAGACGGACAAAGAAGTGATTCTACTTGTAGAAGGGTATCTTTTTCCTTTGGAGAAATGGTACTCCGAAAATTAAGGCTACTTATCGATAACTAGTATTTCGAGGATTTTTATTGTTCGGGGCCGCTGCAATGTGGCCGAGGGGAAAGTGTTGTAGTAGTAGTACATCACTATTTGACAGCCCGCGTTTTGGGAGCTGTCACTTGGGTGGATTGAGTGAATTAACCACGTGTATCATTTCTAATGTTTTCTAAATAAACAAACTAATAATAACTAGCTGTATCATTTGGCTACCTTTACATGGTGGCAGCGGCAGTAGTCTCCGAAGATGGCTTCAGATGATGAGAATGACGATAAAAAGACAGTTAAAAACACAAATGTGTTGCCGGTTCGAGTCAAGGCCCCAGAAGAATTCGATTTTCGTCCAGAAGGATGGGATGCGTGGATAAAGAGATTTGAGCGATATCTTGTAATAAGTGGGCTGAAATCTCAAGAAGACCAAACGAAAATAGACTTGTTTTTGTATACATTGGGAGAAAAGTCTGAACAGTTGACGAAGCAACTTAAGGTGGAAAACTTAAAAGATTATGCGCAAGTTCTACAGGCATTTGATGCCTATTTCAGACCGAAGAAAAATGTGATTTATGAACGTGTCAAATTTAACTCTAAAACTCAAAAAGAGGGTGAGTCCGTTGCAGATTTTGTAAAAGAATTGTATAAATTGGCAGAGCCCTGTCAGTATGGTAATTTAAAAGAAGAATTAATCCGAGATAGGATAGTGGTGGGGTTAAAGGACAGGAAAACTTGTGAAAGATTGCAATTAATGGCAGATTTAAAGTTGGAGGATGCAGTGCGACTAGCCAGCCAAGCTGAGGAACAAAAAGAAGAATCTAAAGTGCTTTGGAAGGAAGACTTAGAGGTCAATAGATTGGGAGCTAAACCTATGAACATGAGGGCAGAGAAAAATAAATGTGGAAGGTGTGGCAAGATACATTTATATGGTCAGTGCGGAGCATTCAATCAAAAATGTTTGAAGTGCGGCAAGGTGGGGCATTACGCAAGATGCTGTAGAGACTGGAAAAAGGTGAATAATATGGAAGCTGGAGAAGAATTTAAGATAAATGTGGAGGTAGGTTTAGGAAGTACCACAGTTTGTCAACAGTTTTTGATAGATACAGGGGCAGATATAGTAGCATTGCCACCTTCGTTACTTAGTGATAACAAAATGCATAAGAAATTGTATGATTGTCAGGAAATAATTAGAGGTCCAGATGGTACAGCATTAAAAGTTTTGGGGGCAATTTATGTTGAGTTAAAATATAAAAATTGTACTTACAAGGGGAAAGCTTATGTAATAAAAAACTTACAGAACCCTATTTTAGGGAAGCCTGCTATTAAGCAAATGAAAATATTGAATGTATGTTGTCTAGGGGAAAAGTCAGTGGAGTCAAATCAGGAAAAACATATGGAAAATACTAAATTATGTAGTACAGCAGATGTTCAGAAAGAGTTTCCTCATGTGTTTGATGATTTAGGAGTATTCAAGGATAGTTTTGAAATCAAATTAGTAAATAATCCAGTTCCTTTTGTACAGACAACCCCAAGAGGAGTTTCCATTCCATTACTGCCAAAAGTTAAGGAAGAGCTTAATAGATTAGTAGAGATGGGGGTTTTAGTTCCAGTAGAGGAACCTACTATGTTTGTATCTCCAATAGTGGTGGTTCCCAAGGGGGAAAAAGGAGTGCGTATCTGTGGTGATTATACACAAGTAAATAAAAACATACATAGACCCATTTTCCCTATAGCTAAAGTAGAAAATACCTTGGCTAGACTCAATGGAGCAACAGTATTTTCTAAAATTGATGCCACTTCAGGGTTCTACCAAATTAAGCTTGATTCAGAGTCCCGTAAGCTCACAACAATTATAACTCCGTTTGGCAGGTATATGTACAATAGATTACCCATGGGTTTAAACTGTGCTCCTGAGTATTTTTCTATGAAATTTTCAAATCTATTTAGTGATTTAGAGGGTGTTGTAGTTCATGTAGATGATGTATTGCTGTATACCAAAGATCAAAACAGTCATAATAGGCTATTAAGAGAAGTTTTAAAAAGATTGACCAATGCAGGGTTAACCATAAATAAAGAGAAATGTGTTTTTAGTGTGCCTGAAGTTTGTTATTTGGGTCATATTGTCAATGCGCAGGGAATATCACTTGATCAGAATAGAGTGGAGAGCATACATAAATTCCAAAAGCCAGAAAATAAAAAAGATTTAATGCGGTTTTTAGGGTTAGTTAATTATGTGGGGAGATTTATTCCAGACAAAACCAATATACTAGAGCCATTAAATGAATTGTTAAAAGATGGAGTACCATTTGTATGGGATTATCCACAAGTAGTAGCCTTTACCAAAATTAAAGAAGTTATTTTAAAAGCGCCAACATTATGTCACTATGATCCAAATAAACAAATAATAATTTCAGCGGATAGTAGTTCCTATGGCCTAGGGGCTGTATTAATGCAGGAAAACCAGGACGGAGTCAGAGAGGTAGTTTCCTATGCCAGTAGAACTCTAAATAGTTCAGAAAAGAATTATGCTCAGATAGAAAAGGAAGGGTTGGCTTTGGTGTGGGCTTTGTTTAAATTTAAAGATTTCGTAATAGGCTTAGATGTTATTTTAGAAACAGACCATAAGCCTTTGCTTCAAATACTACAGTCAAAACCGTTAGATGATTTAACACCGCGATTATTAAGATTTAGATTGAATATAATGAGATATTCTTACAAAATTATTTATGTTCCAGGAAAGAAATTAGTAGTGGCTGATGCCCTGTCCAGAGCCCCCCTGACAAAGTCTGAGCCAGAAAGCCCAGAATCTACGAACATTATTATTAATAATTTGAATTCTGAAATTAAAGGGGACCCCAAATTAAAAAAATTAAAAGAAGAGCAAATTAATTGTACAATTTGTAGTATATTGAAAGAATATACTTTAAACAGCTGGCCAAATAAAAATAAAATTCCCAAAGAAATTATCATTTATTATCAGTATAGGTTCAATTTTTCAGTTCAGGGTGGGTTTTTATTATACAACCATAGATTTGTTATACCAGCTAGTCTTCAAAAAGAAACATTGTTTGACATACATGAGGGACATTTAGGGGTGACAAAGTGCAGAGAAAGGGCAAAACAGTCAGTATGGTGGCTGGGGTTATCATCTCAAATTAAAAACTTAATAGAAAATTGTCCCAAATGCATTCAGGAAAGATTAAACATTAAAGAACCTATAGTAATAGAAGAGATGCCGATGAGAGCATGGCAACAAGTAGGTATTGATTTGTTTAAAAATGAAAACACCTGGTATGCTGTAATCATAGATTATTATTCTAGGTATATAGATTTATTTGAATTGCATGATTTGTCAGAGAACACTATAATCAAACATTGTAAAGAAACATTTTCTAGATTTGGGGTGCCAGAGGTAGTGCGGACTGACTGTGGAACGCAGTTCAAAAGTAAATTTACAGAATTTTCAAAAAAATATAACTTCCAACACATAACTAGTAGCCCGTACTACGCTCAAAGCAATGGTTGTGCAGAAGCAGGAGTCAAAATTGCAAAGAGTTTGTTAAAAAAGAATGACGATATCCAGTTAGCACTGCTAATATATAGAAACACACCCTTGGAATGTGGATATAGTCCTAGTGAATTGTTATTCAATAGGAAAATTAGGGAAATTTTGCCTATTCATCCAGACAAATTAGATAATAATGTAACTAACATTCACAATAACTTTAATGAAAAAAGAAGTACATTCAGGGCTAAAATGGGTACATATTATAACAAAAGACATAGAGTAAAACAATTAAGTGATTTAGAAGAGGGAGATAAAGTTTGGATTGTTAATTTAAGAAAATATGGAGTAGTTGTAAGAAAGGCGAAGGAACCAAGGTCTTATTTTGTTGAAGTTGAAGGAGTCACATACAGAAGGAACAGATGGCATTTGATTCCAGCGCCTTTCAGAAATTTTAAAAATTGGTGAAACAGATTTAAGTTCCACTCATGAAAGTTTAATTGAGTATGAGTTTAATAGAAATAGAGTAGAAAATAATGATAGTTGGAGAAACAATAATTGTGAAAATAATGATAGTTTGAGTAACAGTAGTTGTGAAAGTAAAAATAATAATGAGGGAGAATTATTAGGAGGAAAAGAAACTGAATCAGAAATAGTAGGTAAGGAGGCTGGTGAGGAACGGGAAGTAAGTGGAAGCGATGATTCGGTAATGTTGCAGAGAAGTCAACGATCAAGAGTAAAACCTAAATGGATGGATGATTATGTACTTAATATTCTAAGAATAGATTTTAATTCTTAAGAGGGAGGATGTTGTAGTAGTAGTACATCACTATTTGACAGCCCGCGTTTTGGGAGCTGTCACTTGGGTGGATTGAGTGAATTAACCACGTGTATCATTTCTAATGTTTTCTAAATAAACAAACTAATAATAACTAGCTGTATCATTTGGCTACCTTTACAGAAAGTCGAGTTAATTTTAGCAATTAGTAGTGCCTGATTAAGTTCCAAGAAATATTAGTTATGAGTGAGAATCGTGAAAGTTTAAAACATTATACTTATCGATAGTCCGGTCGACGGTCGATTTAAGTTTTCATAGCATAAGGTTGAGTTACTTTCGCCCTGAAAGGTAATTTTGATCATTTGGATTAACTTTGTCTGATTTTATTATTGCATTAAAATTATAGCACATTGCCATGTGTCTGGTTTTATCTGATCGCGCATGTTTTTGTGTTTGTAAATGAAGAAGAGTACATCACTTCTTTCATTTTGATTATTGCTGCGCTTACTCTAATGCCTCTGTTTGGAATTATCTGTGACAGTCGAGGACAGTTATCTGATCTGCGGCTTAGTGGCTTGTTAGTGAAGTGCGAGTAATAATTGCTAATCGAGTACTGCTATTAACAATTTTAAGTAGGCGCAGCAATAATAAAAATGCATGAGGTGATGTTCTTCATTAACATGTTTTTTGTTAGACCTTTCCATTGGGTCCGAGTGCGCCCACCTAATGGCACTCACAAGCATCATTCGACTCACACTCTACGCAGAAACAAATATACTTTATGATTCAGATAAATCTCGAGGCGAACCATCTCAATTTTCATTTTTATGTCACGTCAAAGCGCGCTTCCCTTCGCAATAAACTCGCGCAACCTCGCCAAAAAAACAACAATCGCTATCGCATTCTTATAATCCTGAATTCTGTATAGAATCCGAATTAACGGGGTAAATCTCTGCCCGAGATCTAATCCGGGGAATAGATGGGCCCTCCACTTTTTGCATACAAATGGCAATGGTTGTTATCGCGGGTGCACGACAAAGCGGGCGCTGCTAAATACAACCAGCGGCCCCAGGCGCGGGGCCCCGGGCGCGGGTGCTGTGACGAAACGCGTGTATGTTTAATTAAACGTTATTATACAATGGGATTTACAGTCTCTTCAATCTTTGTGGATAAAGCAGGAAAAAAAATGTGTCTAAGTCCCGACCAGTGGTGGTGTAGGGGCTTAGCATGCAGCACGGAATGCTGACGACCTGGGTTCGATTCCCAGCGCTGGTCTTTTTTCTGGCTTTTTCTGTGCATCCATGTTTCAGTTTGTATTTAGTATGATATACAGGGTGATCAATCCAAATGGGTCAGTATAGAGAAATCAGAAACTATGAGAGATAGCGAAATCTGTTCTTAAGAACCATGGCTTCGATTTTAGATTTAACTAAAATGGCATTAAAACATTTTTTTAAAGTCTCATATTATGTTCTCATTATTATGAATTGAACCTGGTCAAAATTTCTGTTATAGTTTATTGTTATTATTGTTGAAGTTGGGAATCGTAAGTAACAATAAACGCTTTTCTTAATGGAATTTTGTTTAAATAACTGAAAAATAATTTAGATAATAACTTTATTATAGTAGATTATCAAAACAGGTGCCATTTTATCCTGAATGCAAAGATGACTATTTGAAGTAATAGGTAACAAAAAATATCAATTTAATTCACGTAAAAGATAGTAGTAGTAGTTTAGATAGTTTTATTACATTGTTATATTAATAACAGTTTTTATAAATATCAGTAAAATAACCTTTTAAAATAAGGAAGCTAAACCTTTCTAACTCTACTAATCTCGTACTAAATGTACCTATGAGAGAGTTTATTGTCAAAATTTGGGTTATTTCTCGTTTTATTTTTAACAAGTTATTGCTTTCATTTTACTCATTAGCTAACGTACCTTCGATATCAGCTCAAAGTTTTCTGATATCTATTATATATATTTACGGAATAATCGCCCTGGCTAGGTACACTTAAAGATTACAACTTGTATATTTTATGTACGTTACCAAGGCGTCCGAATCTTTTCCGTTGCGCCCACGGCGAATACGCTGCGCGTTCACTCCGCTTCTAATACGTTCGCAAATCGCCAGTGTGATCTGGCCCTTAGTGCCTAGTGTATCGATATCCGGTATCAACGTGTGTATTCAGATGTTCCGGCAGTCGACGTCGGCGCCAAGCAAACACGTCAGCTCGAGGCGCACGCGAACATGCTTGTGGTTCCGTCTAAAGCCTAAATAGCGTAGCTTTTAAATTTACAGTTATCATCCCAGCGTATATATGTCCCCTCTGAATGCGGCTTGGGCCGTAGTTCCCACGAGGGTCCAGTGCGGATTGGGGACTTTATACACACAATCGAATTTCGTCGTAGGTGTCCTCACGATGTTTTTCGTCAACGCAAAGATCGTGGTAAATTTCAAATGTAATTTCGCACGTAAATTCCGAAAACACATTTGGGGGTAGTTGCAATAGAGAGATCTCTCTCCAGGCAGATGTTATGCCTGGGGACCGAAGTCCAATGGATGAATGTTGGAAGTTGTATTTATGCAGCCGAGTTGAGAAACTTCGATAGCGCGATTTATGTGATGACTAGATGGCGTTAATAGTCGCCACACACAGAGTTGCAAGTCCGAGTTTGAACTCACGACACTCTGCTATAATAGAGCTCATAGGTCAAACTACTTAGTCTACCACGGCTTCAAATAATCCAAATTCAAAATTAGAGTATGATTGTAAAACTTACCTTGAACTTCAATTACTATTAATTCTTGGAAAAAAAAAATCCACCATAAACATTTTCATGTAAAATGTTGCCTAGACGAGACCATGTTCCTTGCACTCTCAAAAAGTTATCAGATCTCATATTGAGCCAAGCTTCCTAACTCTACACGCCCTAAAGAAAAGATCGCGAGGTTACCTGAATACATCTACGACGCAGTTCAATGATGTGAGTGAAGTTCCACTCCGCATTGGGGCCCCATGGGAACTACAGCGCAAGCCCTGCCAAAGACGAGGTCTGTGCCCAGCACTGGATGAGGAGGATGATAATTTGAGAAATAATGTATTGTCGTTTACAGTTGTGCCGGCGGAATCCCGCGAGCCTTTGTGCGTCCCGGTCCCGTGATATTATGTAAAGCGCTCGGTCAATACCTACGACTGTTATTCGATTTAGTCCGGTCGAGTCTGGATTTTTACACGGGAAATTGGATTCATCCGCTCACATAAATAGAAGGCTCCGACTGTTTGTGTGCTTGCACAGGGTTTAGATAAAATGCATGTGGGAATATTCCGGGAACGCGAAGCTTTTTCGTGTTTGCTAATATTTCAGGAATGTTTGTGTTGGTGTGCTGTTTGGCTATTACTAATTTAAGCGAGTTCAAATTTTCATATCTAGATAAGGTGACTCAACAAAGTAACTTTATTTTACGTACCGTATGTCATTCTTAAGTACCAAAAATAAACTACTTAGTACATAAATGCCCGCCTTCCATTCTACTCCGTTTCACTCGCAACGATCAACTTCATAGAAGTTTAGTCGTAGCACTTCCATGCAGACCGTTGCGAGTTAAACGGAGTCTGCTCCGAGTAGAAAGTGGACATAAACATTACGTCTTAAAGCAAAACGAAGTGGAAATGAAAATTGCATTTCGCAGTTACAGAAAACGGATTTATTTGAGACGTTAATAGCAGTACTTGCGATAACCAGGGCCAATATTGGCGGCAAAACCCCAGCTGCACCGGAACACGTCCATCAAACGGCACATAAACTACTCACTTAAGTACCGTTTACTGTTCCAAGGAGTCATACACCAACTGAGAAATCAAACTCAACCGCGTGCAAAGCGGTGGCTACAAAACGAAACGTTAATTTTATATCCTTACGAATATAACCACGGGGACAAAGGGAAATTGCTAAGGAAATTCAATGAACGTAAATCATTGGCTAAGTACGACTAAAGTGCGCAGTATGTTTTAAGGCACATGTTTTCTTCTTATTTGTACATTTATAGAAATCTATCTGTTGCCCGCAACTTTGTCTGCCGATAAATTCGTTTAGCTCTATTCCACGGGAACTATGCATGTTTCCGGGATTAAAAACTATCCCATGTTTTTCCCAGGGTCTCAACCTACGTCCGGACTAAATTTCATTTAAATCGGTTCAACGATTTAAGCGTGAAGAGGTAACAGACAGACGAACAGAGTTACCATCGCATTTATAATATTAAGTATAGATGCACTCGTTACGTTTTTCATCATCAACATCATTTCAGCTGAAAGACGTCCACTGCTGAACATAGGGCTCCCCCAAGGCTCACCAAACAGATCGGCCCTGCGCCATCCGCATCCAATGCGTTCCCGCCACCTTTACCAGGTCGTCGCTCCATCTTCTTGGAGGCCTACCGCTCACACAAGCACATCGCTCCTAGAACTGACGGCCGGTGGGGCCGAAAAATCCTCGAGTGGCATCCGCGGACCAGAAGACGCAGTGTAGGTTACATTTTTGATTAGAATAAATTTCAAAGTCAGGTAGACGCCAGTTGGTCAACCAAGAAATTCCTTTACCACCAAAATCAATCAGTTCAATGCCAGTGGTACGGCTCAAAACATTAAAGGCTATTTACACTTGTTTACAAGTCAATGTGACAATCAGCCTTATTGTTCTGATTCTGATGTAGGAACTATCCTAAAATATGGTAAAACGCTTAGTTAGTCGACTATTACACGAAATATTTTCTTAGATACTTGATTCTTTCAATCACGGGAACGTAAACAGCTTAGCCAGTTCATGGAAGGATTGAGGAACAGATACTTTGCTTACTACAAAAAATATTTTTAAACCGTCTTACTGCCCTATGATATTTATGTGTTTTCATTGGTTTCATTGCTTAGAAAGCGGCAAAAAATATCGAGTATTTTACTGCCGAGCCTTTATTTCGTTGAACTAAGCACTTTCAATGTAAGATTAGACACACAAAGGCTGAAAAATTGCTGGGAATGAAACGTAAAATATCGGAATCAAGTCGACTGCCAGATCCTATGATGTATACTAGCAAAGCCCGGGTATATCTTTATATTTTGTTTTAATAAATTTGAACTAACAATCAATTTTCTCTCCTCTTACCTACAACTTCCGACAGCAGTGCTTCCAGACAACTAACATCGGGGCTTTCAAGAAAAGGGTTAATACCTTCTTTTAAAGGCTGGCAATAGATTGGTGACGCTCTTTGAGTTGCTGATATTTATGGGCGCTGCAGTGTCATGACAAAACACTGTAACTCGAGTTACAGTGTTTTGTGGTAACACCGTTAAATTGACTATTTGGACCCTAATCTATATATGCATGCTTAGAGTAACTGATTTTCTATCAAAAACATCGAAAAACGTCATTGCAATTTACACTGTAACTCTTAAAATGTAGGGTCTTGATTGGACTAAACACTGTATTATCTCCAGATACCGTGTTTTGCCCAAACAAACTCACATTTTCTTAGTATAGTATCAAGAGTTACAGTGTTTTGTCACAACAATCACACGAGAAATTAGTCCAAGTTCTTGTTTATTGTAAGTCAGGACTTCTTCAAGGTAATAATCATCCTTTCTAAAGACTAAGAAATATATTTATTAAGATGAGAATGTTAGTTTTATGAATTGTGATGTTAGCAATATTACTAAATGAAATTTAAAGTAGCATTTTCATATGAGTATAATGTCATTAAGTATCACGTTACAGTGTTTTGTTATAGCAACTCTCATATATTATTGATAAAGCACATTACGATATAACACGTTTTTGCTTGAAAATTCATGTAAAAAGTAAAAATTTTAAAACTGTTTTTCTTTGTACACTACTAGTAGCACATTATCCGTGATTTGTCCAAATTTTATTGCAATCAGATCAATATTCACTGTTCTGTAGCCAATTAAAGAAAGCAAAAGTTTTTTGCGATTTCTGAAAAATAGGTGTTTTTTAGATACAGTGTTTTGTCATGACACGGCAGGGCGGTGGTGATCATTTCCAGGTGACCCACTTCCTTGCAATAAAAATAAAAAATAAAAACCCTATTTTCGGACTTAGAGATTGTGCCGTTACGTTCACGCTAATAGTATTAAACATAAAAGCGAAAGGGACGGCATGGCACGAAGTTTGAATTCCGTAGTAGCCCTTCAGGCCTCGGGGCGTCTCGGGCATCGGAAATGACGCTCTTGCTATAGCTCGCTCAGCATTCGTCTGTTTACATGACATGGTAAGTAAATATGCAGTAGCTATTTTGCTTTTCGTATTCAATACATGTCCAGCAAACATAGCACAGCTATTTGGGCCGGTCTGGGGACGGACGAGCTTTAACAGATATTTCATGTATCAAAAGAAAGAAAGAACATTTATTTGCTCAGAATACGTGCACAGAACAGTACAGATTTTAATTGCTAAGTGAGAGTTCCTTAAAAATTTAGAAAGAAACAAAAAACATAAATTAAAAAAAATTGTTTGTAGTTAAGTAACTTTTCGATTTTTTCCTGTAACCATGCGCCTTCTTCCTTGTTGCTAGATATAATTTTACGACATCTAGGAGTACACTTTAATTTTCGCCGTTCTTGTATGAAGATACATTTTTAAAAGGTTGTATTTATTGGTCTCATGCACTCGGATATTTTTATAGGTCCAATGTCGGTAGACTGACGCGTTCCTGAGAACTGTGTAAAGTAAATTAAAATGTATGCTCGTATAAAGCCAGCAGAAGTTTAGCCCTCGTCAACCCTCCTTTGCAATCAACAAAATAATCCAACTCATATTAAAAATGCAGAAGTTTGCGAGAGTGTATGTTGTTGCTTCTCGTTAAACGTTTGGATGGATTGGGACAAAATTTGGTAATACGTACCTGAATATTAAGAATAAAACAAAGACTACTTTATGCACTCAGCTGCTTTATACATACAATGCATACTTTTTGTAAGTCCGTGCGTGAGTTTTTTCATGAAACGTAAATGATGAACGCGCTGTAATTATTTTGGATTTCTGATTTCTACCATCATCATCATCATTTTAGCTGAAAGATGTCCACTGCTCCCCCAAGGCTCGCCAAACAGATTGGTCCCGCGCCATCCGCATCCAACGCAATCCCGCAACCTTAACCAGGTCGTCGCTCCATCTTGTCGGAGGCCTACCTACTCTGCATCTTCCGGTCCGTGGACACCACTCGAGAACCTTTTTCCCCATCGGCCATCAGTTCTACAAGCGATGTGGATTTAGTAAATTACGGAATTCCAATTCAGCTGCCAGATATAAAGGTTCCCGACCGAAACCGCGGGTAAAAGCTAGTTATTAATACTAGGTGCTATAAGCTCTACTTTGCGAGTCTGTCTTTTCGTTGTCGGTTCTCCCGCTCCGCCGTTTTGTAAATTTTTCTAAAACTGAATCAACAAAAAGACTATTTTATCGAACAGGCTCGCATGGGGTACGTATCAAAATATATAAAGTTTAAAACAAATAATGGACGAAATACATAATGGTCATTTGATATAATGCAATTTTCTTGGAAATTCTCAATTTTACAGGACTTTCATAAAATAAACCTAACCTAACCTAAACCAATCTGTAGATTACACGATCAAAAAAATTCGTTTAATCAATAGTTTCATAGAAAATTTTAGTATGTATTATGACCATTATGTATTTCGTCCATTATTTGTTTTAAACTTTATATATTTTGATACGTACCCGCTCGCATGATTCCACGAGAATCGGAAAAATGCGACCTGTAGAGGAGGACAACCGGACATCCGCTGGACATCCGGACAGGCTTGCGAAAGCATTATAGGCAGAATAACCCTGTCCTTGCAGTCGGGTAATAAGTAACCTGGCGTAGAGGGATCATTATTATACTGTCTATTCCCACTAGCTCCATTATCAGTTCCATTAATGGAATTAGTTGAAATTATTTCGCCCAGTAGTTACAAAGTTTTTAATCAATTGACCTTTGTCCGTTTTTTCAAGCTACATTTATCTCCATTAAATAAAATCCACAATTTTAATGTGTTTAACTTGGTATTGGTAAAGTTCTCGAATGGTGACCACGGACTGGCAAGCGCAGCGTGGGACGTCCACCAACGAGATGGACGGACGAATTGGTAAAGGCAGCGGGTTGAAGGTGGATGCAAGTTGCTTCCAACCGTAGTGATGAAAAAATGAAATGAAAAATGAAATTAAATATTTTATGGATGCAGAAACAGTAACATAAATACATTGTCAGCGGGCCCCAAACTAGGCATTGCCTTATCTTGGGCGCCCTGAAGAGTTGGTATTCCAAACAGAAACGAAATTACAGTGCATAGTGCCTTAAAAATATTAACAGTTATATAGAGAAGAGGATGAAAAAAAATATGCAGAAATAATAATAATAACAATAACCCTTTAAACATGAAACCACCGTGAGACTCACTCATAGTGAAAATAAACGGATCACTCACGTCTCAAAACGAGTTTAACTAGACATGTTTCGGGCTACACCGTAACCCTTCTTCCTGGAACCTCACGTCACGGCGGCTGACCCAAAAGTGCACGTTTGGCAGCCGCCGTGACGTGCGACTCCGAGAGGAAGGGCTACGGATTAGCCCGAAACATGTCGAGTTAAAGTCGTTTTGAGACGTGAGTGATCCGTTTATTTTCACTAACAATAACCCTCATCGCAACTAATTGCTGCCAATGCCACAATATAAAAGTATGGTATGTGAGTGTGTGTGTGTGTGGGTGTGTGTGGTGATAAGAAAAGATAATAAGATTGGGAGGCCTATGTCCAGCAGCAGTGGATGTCCTACGGCTAAAATAATGATGATGGTATTGAGACAAAAATTACAACCAGATCCATCAATGGAACTGATAATAGAACTAGTGGGAATATATCTATTTTTCGAGTGTTTGTTTTAATTCTCTTCCGTGGTCAAGTTTTTGAAGACATGACAGTTTGTGATGCAGTTCCCAGTTATTTCAATTATTAACTACGAATGACTGAAAACTATTGAATTGAATATTCAATGGAGTGTGTGAAGTTCCCCATCCGCACTGGGCCCGCGTGGGAACTACAGCCCAAGCCCTCTCATTCTGAGAGGAGGGCCGAGCCCTGAAGTGGGACGTACATAGGCTGGACTGATAATGATGATAGTGATCAGAGCTACGTAACAAACACGTTCGTTTATCAGCTTACTGGCACTGGAACAGGGGAAAAATTATCGCTGACGATATCGAATCACCGGCCACTGCGACCTCGCGGTAAGTAAACCGGACTAATAAATTCAGTCTCGGAAATCCAATAAAGATAGTTCGGAGCTGGAATTCAGGCGAGCGATTATTCTTGGCCAACGATTTTTGTCGGTCTTTTGACCTCCACTGGTGTTGACGCTCGTGACCTGCAGGAGAATATCCAACTTTGGTATTTCTAAACCTATCTGCCTTGAAATTATTTATTTATAAGTAGACTTAAGTGTGGTAGTTGATTTTATTAAAATTACCAACGGAATTTCCAAAAATGACATCATGGTATTCATTAACTTTGAAGTAACATGAAAAATCAAAGTCAAAAACACAATAAGCACTTAAAAAATTAAATGTCGAAGAATGTAGGTACCACCGGTTCCGTAAAACGCTTTGAGAAGAATTCGCCATTCTTGTGAATTTTTAACTACTCGCAAGGTTATTTTTTCAAGCAGGTCCACAACGTTATTTAATTACATACATCCGCAGTATTCGACGCAACTAAAATTTCTAGCATAGTAAATACGCTATTTGATACTAGGGAGTGCTAATGTAGAGGGGAATAATTTCCAAACATCCCTGTACTCTTATGAGTCGTATGTGATATAATAATTGTTAATTTTTACAATAATAATATGACGATAGATTTAAAAATTTGTATCTATATAATTCATCATCATCATTTCAGCCGTTGGACGTCCACTGCTGGGCATAGGCCTGCCTCATTGACGCCCAATCATTACGTTGGAAGCGACTTGCATCTACCCTGGGGTTGTGTAATGTTCGTCATAACAACGATTGTCCGAAGTTATCATTTGTCAGATATTATCATTTTGCATAACTCTTAATTACTCTGAATCCATTAATTGTACAGAATTGTTATAAAACAAACCTAACCTAACCTAATAGAGTCCTGCAGGATAATCATTTCAAAATTCTTGAATAATCAATGGTTTCTGAGAAAAAAAGAATTATGCAAAATGATAATTTCTGACAAATGATAAATTATGCAAAAGTTTGTATGACTATTGAACGGCTCCCGCCCATTGCCATTTCAACGAGCTAATCTGTGTGGCAACCTATTTAATTATGTAAAAAGAAATGTGAGTCAATCAGTCAGCCTGACCGATTCACTCCCTCACTGAATCACTGACTCATCAACAGCCAGCCCAATTTCATGGGCCTAAAATGCTGAGATTGTGCATAGAGGTTGCTTTTATGATGTAGGCAAGGAATAAGGACGGATTATTTTGTTGAAACTCCGATGGGATATGAAAAAAAATGGGATTTATAAATTAACTAACTAGTCAAATTGGACCATGATGATGGATTTTAAGATGTATTATTTGATTGCCGGATTTTTGTTTTACTCAATGAAAGAGATGAAGAAGCTTTACCACAAATTAGAATTCTGCGCGCTAGCTAGTGATTTTATAATATTTGCATTCAACAAAGTAACATATCTTCGTGATCCGTACCAGGAGGGAACGGTTCTGCCATCCACTGTAATTAGCCTTATCTACGATCTGTTATGATTGCAGAACCAAATAACAGTAAATAAACCACGTAGCAGTTAATCATGCTTGGTTTATTTGAACTAAAAAAACATTGTTTATGTAAAAAATACCACAACGCATCTAAAGGGTTACCATATATTATTGTTTGCCGCAAACGAGTAAAAAAAGTTTCGATTAGACTGGGGCGTCCTGTGGCAACACAACATTTAAGAACCATCGCCGACGAACCTTTTACAGAGAACTATATTTAAATTTAAATCAGTCAAACCATTTTCGGGAAAAATGGGAACATTCGTTTTGTTTTGTCCGTTTTGGCGCCAATACCCTCTAGAGCCGCGATCGCGACCACATGCCAATGAACACAGCACAGGCCGCAGGAGTCCTTCGAATGTAGTTGGCGCAAGACCGATCATTATGGTGTTCACTGGAAGAGGCCTATATCCAGCAGTAAACGTATTTCGGCTAACATTGATTATTAACATTTATTATTATGGTCATCATGTCCAGTGAGAGATTTCACCTTAGTCACAAGGTGTTTCAAGTGCCAGCAATACGGTCACGCGGCTAAGTCATGTCGGGAGGCAACTCACACTTGCGGCCACTGTGGTGATCTTGGTCATTTAATAAAAGAATGCCCGAAGAAAGATGAGCAACCGAAATGTGCCTCTTGTTTGCGTTTTAAAAAACCAAGCAATCACTCTACGGGTGCTGCTGATTGTCCGGCGAAAATAATGGCCGAAAAAAGGTATATAAATTCTATAGATTATGGAGGTGCCTAAGAGCACCGTAAATAGAGTTTTTTTTCAGTCGTTTAATTATCCGATAAGTAGTCGTATTTACATTAATTTATGATTAATAGTTTAGTTAATGAGTTGGATAATTTATCTGTATCTGAGTCTAAAATTTGTGAAGCTGAAGATTGTAAGCAGTTGCTAGGCAATTTTGCTAGCCCATTAACCATTTTAACGCAAAATATTCGCAGTGTATTCAAAAATTTTGATAATTTTAGTACTTTGCAGCAGAGACTTAACATGGATTGTGACCTCATTGTTTTAACCGAATGTTGGATTTCTAAACGCCCAAACGCACCACTAATTCCTGGGTATAGTATGCATAAGAGTAGTATTCACTACAATCAAAGTGATGGAGTCATAGTTTATGCAAGAGATCATCTTAATGTTGCTGTTGAGGAACCTAATATTCGAGAATGCAACAGTATGTTGGTCAAAATCGGAACCGAAATTGCAATTTTGGCACTTTATAGACCTCCCTCTTTCAGAAATATTTCAAATTTTATTGAATCATTAAATGACACTTTGCAAAGCATGTCATCCTTCAAAAATATAATATTAATTGGAGATATTAATATTAATATTCTTCCAGAAAGTGTTGATTCAGATGCTCAGAGCTATCTCAACCTATGCTCTTTTCATGGCATGCTCCCTGCGCACACTTTTCCTACACGTCATTTTAGTGGATCCTGTTTGGATCATGTCTTTCTGAAATCGAATTTTCCCTCACTTGCCCTAGTTATTAACTCGACAATAACTGATCACAATGCTGTCCTACTAACCTTAAATCGTAAAATATCTAGATTAACTAACGCTCGCACAATGTCTAAACTGAATGTAAGCAAACTTGAGGATGACTTACGCAGCATTGACTTTGACCCAGTTTACAACTCCACTGACCCACAATTTTGTATGTTATATTTAATAGAAAATATTAAGAGTATTATTGAAAAAAATACAATTAAGATTCAACTAAATAACAAAAATCATGGCATGAAACCGTGGATCACTCAAGGTCTCATTCGGTGTATGAGACATAGAGATAAACTTCATATGAAGGCTAAATCTCACCCAGATAATTCTGCATTGCAATTGACGTATAAAAGGTATAGAAATTTTTGCAATGATCTTATAAAAAAAGTTAAAATCAGTTACGATAAAATGGAGCTGGAGAAAGCTGGAACAAATTCAAAAAAAATCTGGGAATTCATTAAAAATGTAACTTTTACCTCGAAACAACATGAGTCACCCTCTGGTTTATTACAAGCACACTCATCTCATTTGATGTCTGCTAGCATGGCAAATAATTTCTTTGTTAATATTGGCAAGGGTCTAGCGGAAAAAGTTCAGAGGTCATTGAAACATCCTATAAGTAGTCCCTTTACATGTAATACTAAATTAACATCATTTGTGTTACTAGATACCGACGAAACAGAGGTGGAGAGGCTGGTCATGGGTCTAAAAGACGACTGTTCAGTTGGATGGGATAATATATCTAATAAAATTATTAAGCAATTTCGTCATCTATTGGTACCACCACTAACTTACATATTCAATTTATGTTTACGTACAGGACACTTTCCTAAGTGTCTCAAGAAAGCTCTTGTTGTCCCTGTATTTAAATCTGGTAGCAAATTTGAAATTTCAAATTATAGACCCATTTCCTTACTATCTCCTTTTTCTAAAATACTTGAAAAAATTATAAATAATAGATTGGTCAAGTATCTAGAGGATAACTGTATTTTATCTGAGAAGCAATATGGTTTTAGATCAAAAGTCTCAACCGCTGATGCTGTACATCATCTTACTGATTTTGTAGTACAAAATCTTAATAATGGTCTTCACACACTGGGAATTTTCCTAGACCTAGCCAAAGCTTTTGATACTGTGTCTATTCCTATTCTTTTGAGTAAGCTTGAAACTATAGGTATTCGAGGAACTCAGCTGAAACTTTTCGAAAGTTACTTGGAACACCGAACTCAATGTGTTAAGATAGGAAATGTTTTCAGCAATGACCAGGAAAACACATCTTTTGGTGTTCCCCAAGGAAGCATTTTAGGACCAACCCTATTTTTAATTTTTATAAATGACCTCTGTAACTTAAAACTGAAGCATGGAACAATCATAACATATGCAGATGATACGGCCCTACTTTTTGCGGCTGACTCTGATGCTGAAGTTTATAAGCATGCGCAACACGGGTTCAATATGGTTAATAAATGGCTTCAGCTCAATTTACTAACTCTTAATGCCGATAAAACTAACTATATTAAGTTTTTAATGCGGAAATGTACGCCTACGCAAATTGATTCTACATTATATGCCCATTATTGTAACTTTCCCACAGATGGCCAATGTGTGTGTTCCGCTATTAAAATTACCGACCGAATAAAATACTTGGGCATTATAATAGATGAAAATCTTTCGTTCAAACATCACATAGAAGCGTTATGTGCTAGAACTCGTAAGTTGATATTTGTATTTAAAAAGTTGCGACATATAGCGGATCCTAAATTAATTAGGCAAGTTTATTTCTCGCTATGTCAGTCAGTCCTAACCTACTGTATAACAACATGGGGTGGGGCGGGTAAAACATTTTTTCTAGCCATTGAGAGAGCGCAAAGAGCTATTCTTAAGGTGTCCACTTTCCGCCCTTTCCTTTTTCCTACTAATCTCCTTTATAAGTCGTGTAATGTGTTAACAGTTCGACAATTATTTATTTTCAGTATAGTACTTAAGCAGCACGCAGCACTACCCTATAACACGGTACTAACGGATAAAAGGCGAAAGGACATAGTTTGCTCTCAAAAAGTAAGACCCAAATTTGCTTTCACGCACAGGTTTTTTGTTTTCTTAGGACCACTGCTCTATAATAGATTAAATTCAGTTTCGCATATTTATCCCCTAAATGTTAATAAATGCAAAAAAAGTCTCCTAGAGACACTGCAAAATATGTCGTACGAAGATACAGAAAAATTATTATTAGTTGTAAAGTAGGTAGATTGTGTTTGCTACCTTTATTTTTGTTAGATTTTAATTTTTAGGTTACTATTTTGGTTATTTATATTTGTATTGTATTTTGAGAGAAGTTTTTGATTGTGTTTTTCACTGATTGATTGTTTATTTATTTAAAACTTATATTTTAGCTCTTACAGCCCGAAACACAGGATTTCCTAGTTCGGGCCCATGAGTTGCTTACTTAGGTTTAGTATAAGGAAACTTTGTACCTATTAAGTTATTCTGTAAAAATCAAATTTTCAATAAATTTATCTTCTTATCTTCTTTTTCTTCTTTTATAAAAAAAAGAAGAACTAATACATGAAAACTATGGAAGAAAGAACAGGACAATGAAGACAAAGGGTGAATAATATATGAAATTGACGAAATAAAGGAAGAAAGAAGATAAAATATAAAAAAAATACGAATAAATTAAAATTAAGTAAGAAGAGAAGAATAAAACAATTAAAATGAAGAATGACGAAAAAAAGAAGAAATAAAAATTAATAAGGAAGTAAATAACTTTAAGAAGAAAGAAGAAAATAGGTAAATCAGAGGAATATTAGAGTAGAAAGATGAAGATATTGAAGAAGAAAACCAGACAGAAGAATTAAGGAGGTTAGCTGCATGGAGCTGATAATGGTGTCTGGTTGGATCGTAGTGGGAAGCAGCAGGGTATTTATTATCTTCTTCCGTTTGCTTCATAACGTATTCTTATGTATATTTATTTAAAAATTCTAACTTAATTATTCTTACTTAACACACTTATTATTAATTTTAATTGTCTTTTCTTTAGTCCACATTTTTCAACACACTTTAGTTTATTTTATTATAGTCCATTTTTATTTCACTTTTTTACTAGGTATAGGTATTATTGTCTTTTTAAACTGGTCGGCGCGGCGCGCCGCCAGTGCAGCGCAAAGGCCGCACTGGCAGGGTCGCCATGTAAGGATGTTTGTATTGAAAGACCAAGAGTCGAGTAGATACTGTCTGTATTTAATAAGGTTACAACAATTATATACTACATAGTGGGAGAGTGTGTGTGTGGCGCAGCTCACACTACATGCTTGCAAACAACTCACCTTAAACGTATTAAGCGTTACCATTTTTCATTGGATAAAAAATGACAGAAATTGACTTAAGTGCAAAGTTGTACAGTAATTTTTCATTCGCTATAAACGAAAATATGTCTTCATTCTCTGCTTTTAGCGTGATGCTAAATCACTTCCTCACAGAAGCATACTAAAAGGTTACACGTCGCCGCCGCGTCGCTATTTATTATGGGAGCGGATTATAATATAGCAGTATTGGCCGCTGCAGCGGTGACCATCCATCGTCATTACCGCGCGCCCCTCATTTCCGTGCCATACATCAGTGACACGCGGGATACTCTTGGAGGAAATAAAAGGGCTGCCTAAAATAGCGTCGTATGTCATGACTGAAAGAAAATCCGAGATTTTCGCCTCATTTTCTGCTTATTTTAACCCGTCATATCACGAGCCTTTGCATATACTTATTTAGGCCGTCGGGCGCCGTGCGGAACGGAAACAGTCGGACTTTGACTTATGTAATTGTCAGCGTATTTTATGGAATACTAGCCTTTACCCGCTGCTTTGTTCGCGTGAAGTAGCTCTGGCGGTTAAACTGAAATCTCGGAATTACCCTAAAATCCTACACGTAGGTAGGTATTTAAAAATGATACCGTGGTTTTCATTCATGTCTAAGACGTACACCGTGTAAAAAATCATGTCTGCGGTTGAGATGCAGGATTGTCTATGTATACGTCCTGATCTCGCGGGAATATAGAAAAAAAAGTAACCTAAACCTAAGTGCATTATTCCCTACGTCAAGCTATCTACAGTGTCAAATATGAACTTTATAGTTACTGGCATAGAGTTATATAGATATTTTTGACGCTTTGGTAACGTATAAGTATATACATATTTATGATCTTGACTGTACATGCTTTTAATCCAAATACGTCATACATGTTTCAGCGTGAAAAAGTAACAAACAAACACACACACACGCTTACGTAATTTTCGCATTAAATATAATTAGTAAATTAATTAGGTAACCATTATTGCCCTAGGTGCACCGACTAAACTCTTCCTCCTTCAGTTAATATAATACAGTCGGGGTCAAAAAAGGTTTGTCATCATAAAGTTGCCATTTACTTGCACCAAGGCAACTGTCAGTCCTATCAATATTTTATTTCAAACGAAACTGAATATCGTATTGACGTTTCTCAATTTTTCAAAAGGTACTAAGAGACAATGTATGACTTGATAAAGGAATCAATTTAATAACTGTCGAAGGCTTTCGTACTCCGACTGCATACTGGAGTGTTGCTTCATTCGCCTCTCGGCTGCAGCTAGCAACGCGCTGACACTCGCGATGTATCATTTCCGTGGCCGTCGCTCCGCTGCCTCCACTGGCGTGTCTCATTCACCTGCCCGCTCACATCCACTTCCAACATGACGTTATTGTTTACTTGGTGTTTGTAGGTTTAAGCTCTGGTTTTGAAATAGATAATACACGGAAAATTATGAAAGGAAATTCTAAATTAAACACAAAACGAATATAAATGTTTAGGTTAAGTTACCGTTAAGACAGAGTGGGTTGAACAGGCTGAAATTTAGGTCGTCAATTTAAATATTTACTACAATATTATTTAAACAACAATTAACAATAACCGCCACAGATAACTGACCCAATTATGATTCGAGTAGAGTAGAATGTTCAAAGTTGATTATTATTCTTATTTTATTCATAAAAATTAGACGCTCATAAATTAATAGATATACGTTAATGCTCCCTGTTTTTAGGTTGATCTTATATCTCTATGTCATTATTAGTGTTATTTAAGTCTAGCATATGGTAACATAGCGTACGGTTGTGGTACCTATTCTGAAGATGAGCTCTGGTTGAGTTTGAAACGGGTCAGTGTAGTTTGGTGGTGGTGATAGTTGGGTTTGTGTGATTAGTGTGTGTTCACAAGTTAGCTATGAAGTATCTTTTTGTATTTATTTTTTCAACTTCATTTTTTATTAGGGTTCCGTAGTCAACTAGGAACCCCTTTGATCAATTATAACTGAAGATACACATTGCCGAACAAAATCCCCTTCAAAGAATGTCCGAACTTTTTTATTTGGTTGCGTTACAAATAAAATCATCACCTACATAGAAATTTGAACCTAGCTTTTACTTCATTACAGTCGAATTTCGGTAGCGGCAAAACTCCACTTGACAGCTAAACTTGACAATTTCACGCAACGTTCTGAGAAAAAAGAAGGCCACTTTTATCAAAGTGGCGCTCATTTGGCTCGGATATTTACGGGCCCGCGACGCGACTGTGGATCTACAGTTATAATTGATCAAAGAGGAACCCTTAGGGCCTACGCTAGCTGATGCGGATTACCCGGAACGGACGCCCGTCGTGCGCGCGTCTAATAAGAAATTGTATGAACAGCGCTGTGGCGCGGGCGCGTGCGATGCATTTTCGGTATATTTTAGACCCGCGTGCGGGCGCACGCAGCGGACGTCCGCGTCAGCTAGCGTAGGCCCTTATAGTTTCGCCATGTCTGTCCGTCTGTCTGTCCGCGGCTAAGCTCAGAGACTGTTAGTACTAGAAAGCTGTAATTTGGCACGAATATATATATCAGTCACGCCGACAAAGTGGTTAAATAAAAAAAACAAAAAAACTTTTTTAGGGTACCTCCCATAGACGTAAAGTGGAGGTGATTATTTTTTTCTCGGCTAACCCTATAGTGTGGGGGATCATTGGATAGGTATTTGAAAATAAACAAGGGTTTGCCAAAACCATTTTTTGATAAAGTGAATTTTTTCGGAGATATTCACTCCGAAAGTTCAAAATAATGTGTCCCCCCTCTAACTTTTGAACCGCACGTCTAAAAAATATGTAAAAATCACGTAAGTTAAACTTAATAAAAACTTTCTACGAATATTATTTTCAACTTAATCAGTTGAGCAGTTTTTAAGTTTTTGTAAAAAAATATTTCTAAACTAAGATTGTAATTTAACCGCCACTGCAACCTTTTTTTTTCTTCAAGTACCTATAAGATCACGCTAACAGTATCTTCTTTCAAATAAAAAAAAATTGAAATCGGTTCATATCATAAAGAATTAGATCTGAAAAAACATCAACATTCATACGTTAGTTCTAGTAGTTAGATTAGTTACCCAATTCGCCGATAGATGGCGCTGTACCGCCGACCGCGGGAGTTGGGATCAAAACAACCACATTAATAAAGTATGCAAAGATTTTGCATTCCGTGCCGTGTGCCATACCCACGGAATGCTGAGCACCTAGGTTCGATTCCCAGCATTGGTCTTTTTTCTGGGGTTTTTTTTCTGTGCATCTAAATTTCAGTTGGTATTTAGTATGAAATATAGTGTGTGTTCGTACAGAGTGGAGGTGGAGGAACTGCATGAACACGCATTTCTTTCATGAACGTAACTATCGTAAGGTCGCGGGTGAGCAAAGTAATTGTTTCAGTTAATTAATAAAACATTCTTATGACTTTAAACATGAAACTACCGTGACACTCAAACAACGGATCACTCACGTCTTAAAACGAGTTTAACTTGACATGTTTTGGGCTAATCCGTAGCCCTTCCTCTCGGAGTTGCACGTCACGGCGGCTGCCAAACGCGCACATTCTTATGACTTAAGGTTAGGTGGAAACACAAGCCAGCGCTTTGTAAATTCTTTCACAATATTAAGTGTAAATGATGATGTGTGTTTGTGCAGGTCCCGCGCACGAGCATGCGGCGGCCGTGACGCACCATGGCGACCGCGCCGCTGCTGCTGGCCCTCACGTGCGCCGTCGGCTTCTCCTGCACGCACGCCAAGATCGGTGAGTCCTCACATCCGCGTCTTAGAGCTCGTTCACACGGAGACATTCGATTCTTTGCAGGAACTGTTTTTTGTAGGATCCGATTTAGTACTAATAGGATTAAAATGCGCGCATTCACACAAGAGTACGGTTCCAGAAACCGGCAATTTAAACGGATCTTACAAAATGTGTCATCCGAATTTGCGACTGCAAATCGGTCCGGTCGTCCAATAAAATGCCGGATCCGATTTAGTTGCAACAATATTTCTATACTTGCATTCACACAAACTTGGAACAAGAATCCCGCAAAAAACCAGATGCGGTAAATCTGAAGTTACGGCTCATTTTCACACGGCAACGTCCCGTTTTTTGCGGGTTCGGTTTTTTGCAGGATCCCGTTTAGTAGTATATTTACGTGCTACTGTGGTAACATTCACACCAGCATTCGGTTTGCGGTATCCTGCAAACCGAATGCTCGTGTGATACCACAGGTAGCACGTATGCTACTAAACGGGATCCTGTAAAAAACCGAACTCGCAAAAAACGGGACGTTGCCGTGTGAAAGAGTTGTTAGGGTGCGCCGACGAAGCTCGATCGTGCAGTACGCTCGCAGATCTGAACGAATGTAGACCGTTCGCTGTTCCGCTGTTGTTACGAAAAATATAGACGCCGAAGCCCTAATTTCTCAAGTTGAAAATAGGCCTATAATATCCAAATGGTAGCGAGAGACTGAGCAAAAAAACAGATAGTGTGTTCACACGCACTCCGGTTTTACAGGACCGGAGGATCCTCCAAAACCGGGCGGCCATATGAATAGAGTCATGTGGGGTAAACGTACGCATTTTTTAGTTAATTGCTTCCAGAATTAAAGATTTTGTTAATTGGAAAGAAAAAAATCTTTATTCTCCGCTGTCTGTGCATTTGGAGCTTTAGGGTTCCATGGCTAAATACATTTGGGAACCTCTGCCCTAGATGATCAAATTACTTGACGAAGTTTTCAACCCGTGATTAAACAGTAAGTAGCATCAAAGTGTAGGGACACATAAAAGGTAATCCTTTTTGTTTATTTTGGTTTGGTTAACACCTGTTTTCGGGAACAGCAGCTGCCTTTTTGCCTCCGCTGTTTTGGCTGACAAAAATCGACATGACGTTGGCTCACTCTAAAGACAAAATGGAAATAAATAAATCTGGTCCATATTCCGTAGAAAATATGTCCATATTAGATTTGGATTTAATGGAACCTATCTTCAACAACGGTGCTAAGAGCTTCCATATAAAAATTAAAATCCCATATGCTTAGATTTTTTAGTAAGAACTTTGTTGTGTAACAGTTCAATGTTTATCTCGCTTAACAGTGTTGATACTACTCATAGAAGTGTGATGCAGACCAATGTCCTGCGAATCAGTATGCGTGCTCTTGAGAGGAAACCGGGGGAATTACAAGAGGCCTGTTGAGACTAAACCAACAGGCATTGAGACAACATGTTTGCAAGACGTACGCTATCGGCAGAGTAAACTGTTGATGCATATACGATGGTAGCTAAAAATATGTGTAGGTGGCATATTTAGACGACTAAGTGCTTTATCATTTTTCATGACAGTTCCTACATCAGGATAAAACCAATAAGGCCGATTATCACATTACCTTGTAAGTGAAAATAGCCTTTGACGTTTTAAGCCGAACAACTGAAATTGAGGTAGTAATAGACCCCACCTGGGTTTTATGAGCCTAAGTCACCCAGTTAAGCTCCAGAATCGTTACCTCGGTCCTGCGCGGGGTTCTTATGTAATTAGCACTAGCCCTTCTCCGCAGCTTTGCTCGCCTGCATCACTAGATCGGCCAGTTGAATTAGAATTACGAGATTTTACTAAATCCCCATGAATACATCACAGTCGTCAATAACGTTGTATAACCAACACCCGTGCAAACTTTCACGTCTCTAGACTGTGAGACTTTAGTCTTACAACATACCAAATTTTATCTAAATTCAGCTGTTTAAGTGTAAAAGAGTAACAGAATACACGGTCATTCACAAACTTTAGCATTTATAATATTAGTAGGGTGTCGTTATGTGGTGTCGTGCTCAGTCGGCAAATTCCTCGCGTCGAGCCGACTAACGACCGCCGGCGGGAGGGATAAACAGACACATTGGATATTCAAATTAAGATAGATTGCTAAGACCCGATCCGGGACAGGCGCAGGCATTTGCCGTGTACTCATCATGCTGTACTAGTATAGAAAACAAACACCTGGGAACATAACAATGTGTTTGAGCAGACTGATTGTAATCGTGATCAATTTGACAAGTTTAGGACGCGAAGTTTAATAATGGCATACCCGCGGCTGCTGAGGTAGTTATTTATTCAATTTGAAAAGCGTTAGCTTGTAATTTTTTCAGATATCTCAATCCAGCTATTAGTTGATTACCACTACTAGTTACCACTTTAAGCCATAATAATTTGCAGAATTCCTAAATCTAAAAATAATTAAAATAAATAAATAAATAATAAATATCACGGGACAATTCACACCAATTGACCTAGTCCCAAAGTAAGTTTAGCAAAGCTTGTGTTATGGGTACTAGGCAACGGATAAACATACTTATATAGATAGATACATACTTAAATACATATTAAACACCCAAGACCCGAGAACAAACATTCGTATTTTTCATACAAATATCTGCCCCGACACGGGAATCGAACCCGGGACCTCAAGCTTCATAGTCAGGGTCTCTAACCACTAGGCCATCTGGTCGTCTAAATTAATTCGAATAATGGTTTTAAAAACCTTATCCATACACAGCACACGTACACGTACACCTCAACGCCCAGTAGATATCACCCATCTGTCACTTACTATGACATAAGATTGAAGGTGCCATGTCTTGGGTCAGTGTCGAGCACTGGGACGTTTACCTTACATAGACTCAGAGTAAAAAAATCACACCCCCACTTTAAGTGTAGGGGGGACGTGTCGAGTCAAATAATATTTGAAGTCACATCACTGGAAAACACCATTAGAAGGCCTGAAATTATACTGAATTTGAAATATCTACGAGTAGAATAGTAGAAAACTACAGCTCAAATGTTATTTTTTATTTTAGAGCGATGTGGCTTCCAATATCAGTCTCCAGGACTAACTTCGGGTATAGATGTTTAGTAACTAACAAAGCATTGATTAGACACGCCAATCCCCTGTTGTAAATACTAACGATGACAATTACAGCGTTCAATAATTCAGCTGGCGTGTCACGGGTTCGTGTGTTATTTATTACGGCGAAGGCCACAGATTAAACGCGACGGCGATTACAGGACGACTAACTTTTAATTTCACACAGAAAATTACTTTACTGTATTCTACTATAACTTTTATCATGTAGTTCAATGTCTACGATTATATCTGACTAACTGTTGCCTGCAGCTTTCTCTACGTTCCGGAGAAACTTTGCACATTCGGGTCAAGAAGTAGCCTAAGGTAAAAATAGTTTTCTACTCGTATTAGTGAAATTATAGGTTCTGTAATTCCAGATAATACCCCTTACGTTAAAACAAACCTCTTCATATAGTTGCCCAGTGTATAGAAACTTACCACCACGATTGAACAATTCTGAAAAAAAAAACACCCAAAAACTAAAACGCAAAAAATAAAATTAAAATTGAACCGACTACAAACAAAAAGCCTAGAAATATCTTTTTTCTAACGGTGAGGCCACACGAGCGTAATTTTGTGAGTCGTGAGCAGCAGAATTTCGGTTCGCGCCATACAATATGCGGGCCATCACGTGACACTCACATGACACAATGTATGGCGCAACCGAAATTCTGCCGCTCACAACTCACAAAATTACGCTCGTGTGGCCTCACCCTAATCTGTTTGAAGTCGGTGCCTCAGCACGAGCCAGCAGGAGTGATAGAAAGAAACCCAATAGATAGTACGTACGTAAGGTCGATGGCTAGGTCCACTCCTGCTGGCTCGTGCTGAGGCACCGACTTCAAACAGATTAGAATGAGGCCACACGAGCGTAATTTTGTGAGTTGTGAGCGGCAGAATTTCGGTTGCGCCATACATTGTGTCATGTGAGTGTCACGTGATGGCCCGCATATTGTATGGCGCGAACCGAAATTCTGCCGCTCACGACTCACAAAATTACGCTCGTGTGGCCTCACCGTTAGAAGAAAGATATTTCTATGCTGTTTGTTTGTAGTCGGTTCAATTTTTATTTTATTTTTTGCGTTTTAGTTTTTGGGTGTTTTTTGAAGTCGGTTTTATTTTTTATTTAAAAATTATTTTATTTTTTGCTTTTTAGTTGTATTTGTATAATTAGATACGTAGGATAAAATCATCAGTTTGACCTCGAAATAAGTTTATTACAAAATCTATTTTTAATACAAGTTTTTTTTTGCTCACTGTAATTTTTGCCCCTGGTTACCAAAGTACTCATAAAGACGAATCCAACGAGACCAAATTTGATCGGGGTTACGTCGTTTTATTACGGAGTTCTTATGGTCACTTTCCAGTTCCATCTTCAGACCCTGGTTACCATCTGGGATCAAAGTGCTCGTCAAGACAAATCAAACGAGCCCAAACTCGATGGGATTGTGTCGTTTTATTGTGGAGTGCCATTGGCCATCTTTCAGCTCCATCACCAGACCCTGGTTACCATCTGGGATCAAAGTGCTCGTCAAGACGAATCAAACGAGCCCAAACTCGACGGGGTTTGTGTCATTTTATTGTAGAGTGCCTTTGGCCATCTTCCTGCTCCATCATCAGACATTGGTTACCATCTGGGATCAAAGTGCTCGTCAAGACGAATCAAACAAGCCCAAACTCGACGGGGTTGCGTCGTTTTATTACAGAGTTCATAGGCCATAGGGCCACCATCCAGCTCCATCATCAGATCAGCTCTATGTTGCAATAATATTGCATTGTCATCCAATTTACACAAGCATGCAAAATTTCAATTCAGAAACCGGGAAGTGGGTCAAATTCAACTTGCAAGATTTGACCCGTTGAGGAGTTCCGTTGGCCATCTGTGATCTTCTTCATCAGATTCAGTTTACCAAATGACATTTTCTGAATGAAAATGCTTGACTAGATGCTAAAAATTCTAAAATCGTCATAGTTGTGCCTATACAATTTGAGGGTTTCCGTCGATTTACCCAAGATTCCATCATCAGATCTTGACTTGGTGTCAATGGGACCACCTCGGAAGTATGCTCTTAAACAAAAAAAGAATTTTGAAAATCGGCTTATAATTGGCGGAGATATCGATGAACACACATAGAAAAAAAAAAATGTATTATTAGGAATAAATAAGACTTGCAACACCACTGCGTTGATTTTAGAGATCGTCAATTGACTTCCGTCGCCGTTATGTCAGTGGTGAGCGCCGGAGCTCAGTCTCGTGAGCCATTCTTACCGGGCACTTGGCATAGGACGGTCGTATTGCTCTGAGCTTATCCTTTCGCGCCTAATTTTAAGATTAGAAAGTGTTTTCTCCATATTTTCGTTCGTTTTGCAATTATTTGTAACTTTACCTATTGTGATTAAATAAAATTAGTAGTTGTAATTTTTCGTTTATTTTGATCATTCCTAATAGTATATAAATAGTGGAACATAGAACGTCCTCCTTTTTTGAAGTCGGTTAAAAAAAATCAAAACTTGCTGAAATATGTATTACAGATTACGAGTACGAGGATGATAGACGATACTTTATTCTTGTCTGATACGTTATTATTAGTATCGCTTTTCTCTCTCAATCTTGTTGGTGTTACTTTAGCAACTACAAGAACATCTGCTTTCCGGTCACTAGGAACCATAGATCCATTGGTTTGATCCACTTGTCTCCACTGAGTAAATCTTCGATGTGGAATGCAGCAATGACTGTCGATCGCCTGCCTACTCGTAAAACAATAGTAAAGCTCAAGACGGTGCTAGTGAGTAGTGCGTCAGCTTGCCCAGGCGACTACCGTGTGGGTAGCCAGAGGTACTCGACGTGTTTACTTATGCATGGTCCTCGAAGGGTTCGCCCCGTGAACTGCGCAGGCTGTATAAAACACGTGATTTGGGCCGCGGATAAATAATGGAGGACGTATTGGGAATATCTAGGCGTTCCGTAACGTTGGATTGATCTTTGACTTGCTGATTAAGACCCTATTTATTTGACAAACTGTAAATACCTATGTATAGGCTGCTTGATTGATTGTGACTATTTGTGTTTGGATTGATTTAATCAAGTACAATATTCGCAAATATCTTTCGAACGAACACTAAAGATCTTTCTACATTAACATTTAAAACTAAGACTCTTCTCGTTGATGCCGTTTCCTCCAGTCAGTTTTTTCTGATATGACACAGTATCCCTTTTCATTTTTAGGGTTCCGTACCCAAAAGGTAAAAACGGAAACCCTATTACTGAGGCTCCGCTGTCCGTCCGTCTGTCCGTCTGCCCGTCTGTACGTCTGTCACCAGGCTGTATCTCGGGATCCGTGATAGCTAGAGAGTTGAAATTTTCACAGATGATGTATATCGGTTGCCGCTATAACAACAAATACTAAAAAATGGAATAAAATATATATTTAAGGGGGCTCCCATACAACAAACATGATTTTTTGCTCGTTTTTGCTCGATATTGATAACGGCAATAGGTAGACACTTGAAATATTCACAGAATAAATAATTATATATTAACTTTAAAAATAAATCATTAAATTAAAATAAAAAAAATATTTAAGGGGGCTCCCATACAACAAACGTGATTTCTATAGATAATTGTACGGAACCCTTCGTACGCGAGTCCGACTCGTTATTTAACCCAAGTACACTGTCCTTGGCCTACCCTACAGAGTACATAATATATACTATAGCCTACCCCTTCCCTTCTTTCCTTCTATTATTGTCAAATAAAAATACCTTGTTGAGTTTCTTGCCTAAATTCTTCTCAACAGGCTTGTTCCGAACATCCATAAGTACTTGTTATAGCCTAAATTGAATTAAGATGTTTTGACTTTGATATAAATCCTTCAAACATCTCAAGTCTGAGAGTTTCCTGTTTCATCATCATCATTATCTTGTCCTTTTAATTCCAACGCATTAAGTAACTTGCAGTGCTGCCTAATGCCATTCGTTTTATGACTACAATACAACCTGACTCGCGCTCAATAGCATCTGTTGGTTTTGTTTACGATAACGACAGCATGTACCGGCGACTTGATTTCCTGACGGTACCCTAATAAACAATCAGCTTTATGTTACGCGCGCGACAATTTTGTTCAACACCAAACCAAAATATCCCTTACGCCGATTCGTCAAGGTCCATGCGACGGCACATTTTCCCAACAAAGTTACACGTACAGGTGGGGAAATTTGATTTTCACGGTGATTCATTCTAACTGTTTCGGTTTTGTGGAGTCAGTGCTGCGAGGAGGTGTTCAGATAAATTGGTTTTATACTACAGGTCGATGAAATGTGAAGGTCGGCGGTCGCCGCTCCGGCTGCGATGCCGGTGGCACATTCCTGCGTCCGCGCGGCGCGTGAATACTAAACAATGGCGAAACGCACCCCATCTCGACACGAGGGCACGGCACATCAATATTTAACAGGTTTTTTCTCTAGAAGCTTCTGGAAAAATGGCTGATTGAAAACGGTAGTGAAAAGCCGCAGAGAAACAATTGGATCACCTAATAAGAAAAATACGTCACAGCGTTCTGTACCCAAAAGGTGTCAACGGGATCTTATCACTGAGACTCCACTGCCTGTCTGTCCGTCTGTCATAGGGCTCTACATCTTGAAGCGTAATAGCATAGGTATAGTATTTCCAATCATTTATTTTCTCGATGACAGCTCCCGTAGAATGTAACTTTGTTTAGTTACGCAAAAATGAACTTTTAAATGCGAGGTATAAAAAAATACGACAACTGCCTAATTTTGTTCCTTGATCCTATAAATATTCATCTAAGACAAATTGAGTCCATATATGCAGCAGTTTTTTTTAAAGTACGATAAATAATAAACGTTATTGCCATAGAATGTAACTTTATTAAAACTTTTATTATTTATCGTACTTTAAAAAAAAATTACTACATAAATGGACTCAATATGTCTTAGATGAATCTTATATGGGATCAAGAAACAAAATTAGGCAGTTGTCGTATTTTTTATATCTCGCATTTAAAAGTTAATTTTTGCGTTACTAAACGCAGTTACATTCTACGGGAGCTGTCATCGAGAAAATAAATGATTGGAACTACTATAATAGCTAACACTTGAAATTTTCACCTACTATTTAGTACCTATTACTGTGGCGGCCGTAACAACGAATACTAATAATAAAATAAAGTTAAAAATCTAAGGCGCACGCCACACAGAAGAGACGTGGGATGGGGGCGCGTCGCAGTCGCGGCGCCCCCTGAATCAGCTTTCATACTAAATGTATAGAAGCGTCGCGATCCAAAGCAGACAGAAGAGACGAGGCCGCGTCTCCGCCTCTCGCGACGCTTTTATGCCTTTAGTATGAAAACTTATTCAAGGGGCGCCGCAACTGCGATGACATCTTTTCTGTGTGGCTTGCGCCTAAAAGGGTCGTCGATAGACAGCGGAATCTCTATAATGGGGTCCCGTTGGCACCCTTTGGGTCCGTAGCTCTAAAAAACTAGCCAAGTGTGTATCGGACACGCCCTGGATAGGGTTCCGCAGCCGTTACGAAAAAGTCCTTGCATATCTTATTAATTTTACTGTCCGTATTAAACAAGCAATATTTTATAGGTCGGGCTGCTATTTACTCTTAGGCTGGATTTTACCAAACTTTTATTCCGAGAATAACGCTTACTCTCAGATAGTAATGTCAAACCGCCATAGTAATTTGATATTACTATCTGAGAGTAAGCGTAATTCTCGGAATAAAAGTTTGGTAAAATCCAGCCTTAAACTACTAATAATAATTCTCAAGCTAACTTAGCCGTTATTGTTTTCCTTGTTTATTTGACATATATTTCTTCCCATCGACGGACAGATAGATATGGCGAAACTATGAAGGTTCCCTTTTGCCATTTTAGCTGCGGAGCCCTAAAAAAAATGGTTAAAATGAAGATGATTGACATTGATGTCGTATACAACACCGGTACAAATCTTATACCACGAATAAGACCACGAAGCTCAAAATTTGAATTTCGTATCATGCCACTCCACTTACGCCAACAGTATTTAATAAGAGGAGCGTTATCGAGACAGTACAATAGGAACTTCAATTTTAGAATTTTAGATTAGCCCTCCAGTTTTGTTTATTTATCGAATACAAAATTGGCCGTAATTTTTGTTGATACGTAGATTGTTTGGTAGGTCTACAAATAGGGTTTTGATTACGCTTTCTATTTGTTTCTATTACTGTAGCTTTGGGTAAATTCTAGATGAGTGTAGCATCTATTATGAGCATAGTAATGACTTTTGGTGACGCAAATTGTTACACAATTCAGGTCATTAGCAGTACAAACTAAACCTACATTATATCGTCATCATCATCATTGCGCATCCACTTACTTTTCCTACCTCTATATAAAATAAGAACTCTCATTCATTTTAAAACTACATGTCTGTATTTCATTGCGCAGATTTTTACTGACGGAATGATTCACTGTCTGGGTGATCCCTCCCCAGGAGCCAGGGTAGGCTCGTCACCCCGACAATATTAATCAACACGTTCAAAAGCCATTAAAAACGAACAAAGATTTGTTATCGCAGCCAGACACGCGTATTTAAGGTTATTTATTTTATGATTATTCACGACATGAGCGGATTATTGTAATAATTTTAAAATCGTTGCTGAAAAAGTGGGAAATGAATTCGCGGGCATCATTTCGTCCGCGTTTTGCGTTAGACCTTTTTAGGGTTCTGTACCCAAAGGGTAAAAAAGGAACCCTATTACTGAGGCTCCACTGTCCGTCCGTCTGTCCATCTTTCCGTCAGTCACCAGGCTGTATCTCAGGGAACCGTGATAGCTAGACAGTTGAAATTTTCACAGATGATGTATTTCGGTACCGCTCGCTCGCTTGCTCGATATTGATAACAGCAACAGGGAGACGCTTGAAATATTCACAGAATATTTAGTTATATGAGAGAGAGAGAGAGAGAGATGTTTATTTACACATATTCGATACACAGGAAATACAGTTGACAGGAAAAGATACAAATGTAAATCATCGAATAGTATAAATTGGGCCCCACTCAGCATAATGTTGCGGCAAGCCGCAACGCTGTTTTTCAGTGGGACCCAATATGTACATATATATATGTGAATATATGTACATATATTCACTTTAAAAGTAAATAATTAAATTAAAATAAAACAAAATATTTAATCCCATTTTACAAACGTGTTTTTTTCGCCGCTTTTATTAATAATGGTACGGAACCCTTCGTGCGCGAGTCCGACTCGCACTTGGCCGGTTTTTTATACTAAAGCCGACTAGCTTGCGGTTCAGTTGATAGTTAATGATCACCGCTGTCCATGAACATTTACAGCACCATTAGGACTGTACCATTGCCTGCCTTGCTAGAAACTGTATGTATACATAATATTATATATTATGTAACTTTATACGGAATAATAATCATCCCACCCTATATTGGGACGTCCCTATTAAGGCGATAGAATGAGAGGACTTGGATCGCAGTTCCCGCGTGGGCCCAGTGTGGATTGGGAACTTCATATCCTCCATTGAATTTATTTTTTTCAACCGACTTCAAAAAAAAGAGGAGGTTCTCAATTCGTCTGTATGTTTTTTTTTGTATGTTTGTTACGCGATTACTCCCCCATTACTCAAAATTAAAAAAAAAATAAAAAAAAAAAACAAAAAAATTATAAATTAAATATATTATTATTATAAATTATTATAAATTTTGAAAAAACTCAGAGGTGTGAGCCCGGGGGGGGGGGGGGGGGGGGCTAAAGTAGGGGGGGCTAAAGTAATAAATTTATAAATGAAATGAAATGAAATTGTTTATTATTGCTCGAATGTGAGTAATTACAAAAGGTGTTATGTATGACATAAAAAGTGCGTCACAATCAGCCGTTGTCCAGCATGCAATATACTTATAAGCTGTTTAAAATTTTCAATATTTAGCATAAAACAATACTTTATTTCTTTTATAAACAGTGGTTACAAAACAATTCAAGTTTGAGGCAGGTATAAGTACCTGTGTTGGGAGATCTCGCTCTTACAAAAATTGTACATGCAATACTTAGTCCATTTATGTTTGTAATTGTTAGCAAATGAAAAACCAATAATCCTTTTCTAGCGCGATCCTTATCGGAAACCTGCATGGTTCAAGCCAATTATCCTTCACAGCATTAGTTACTACTACTTTGTATGTTTATGGTTCAGTAGCCAAGATAGTTCAAACAGAACCCTTATTGTATTGTTAAAAGCTTTTTATTAACTTGCAATGTATCCATGTCTTCCAAGTTGAATTTGACCCACTTCCAGTGGCCGGATTTACTTGAAATTTGGTATTGAAAATTAAATTTTTAACAAAAACTTATTTTAAATATTATTGAAAAATGTATAATGTAAATGTAGAAATGTAGAAGACAAACTAAGACTTGAGAATAAATTGGAGATTTAAAGCTGAGCGAGCAGACACCGTCTAATCGAGGAGTTAATGATGCATAGTCTCATTTTATTTTGCAGATAAAATTCGCCTTATTCTCTAAAGAACATTATACTTCAGTTGCTACTGTCCAGGAAACTACATACCACAGGAAACTTTCACAATCTATGCCATGATGATATCTTTGTCATCATGACATTTGCAGCGAAAAAGTTCCACCCGGGTACATAATTCAGTTTTTAGAGATATCGTGACATCTTCATCAGTCTCCGGATTCTATACGTCCGTCACGGGAACCTATCGATGTTTAGAAACTCCTTTACTCGAATTTCATTTATCCGAAAACGGTTCTCCGACTTTTTAAAATCCATATGTTTTGTTTTTCCACAACTTCACAATGCCACGGATTCATTTAATCACAGTTTTATTTGCCAACAAATTCAAAATCCCGAATTGCAATAATCCATTTTTTTATTTGCCAACCTAATCAGTTGCCATATTTTCATAATCTAAATGTAACGAAAAGTCGAAAGTAAGTTTTTATTATCTACTTAACCTAACATCAGAGTAAGACAGCATTGCTTAATTTTTAGCGAGCGAGCGAAGCGAGCGAGCAAGACGGTTCGGAGTGGAAGCGACTCGGATAGATTAGGTTCAAAGGCTAATGCATTAGCCTTTGGTGTTAGTTATTTTTTTTATAACCACCTACAAAACCTCCTACCCACATAGCAAACTCAATAAAATATTTGGGCAACATTAAACAACAAAATGAATATTACGCTCCACACATAATTGTATGGTCGCCTTTTGTACCCCTGACCTTTGCGGAATAATACTTTTGCGGAATAAATATATATTTGGCAAATGATCCTACGGAATTTCATGCAGTTGGATTTAGAATCATTTGGCAAATAAAAAAATGGATTTTAAAACATTTCGGAAAAGAAAATATGGTAAATAAAATTTCAGACAAACAATAATTTGGAAAATGAAAAAAAGGAGTTTCGTTTTCGGAATTTTAATATTCGTAAGTGAGCTTTTCGAGAATATGATAGGTAACCGTCTGTCACACCCCTCACAGAATGAGTGTGAGGGAATAGATTTATTTTATTAGCATATTTTGTTTTCTAAAAAATAATTTTAATTCGGTTACTTGGTTAGTGCAGATGGATACCTGCAACGGATCCTGCAAGCTTGTCTTACTCCCTCGCAATCGCCATCGCGTCCATTTTGGCAGTTCTTGTATGGGCTGACAATTGGTATCGGAAACAGCCAGCTGTCACAGCCATACAAAAACTGTCATTTCAATCCGATGCTGAGTGTCAAAAAGGTTACACAATTAACCTTTTCAACGCCAACGACATAGGTCACAAAGTACAGTGTCAAAGTGACCTTGACACAATGACATAAGATTCAAAGCAGGTTTACGTTTTGTCGAGGCGCGGCGGAGAAAGGGTTAACCCACGGTTAACCTGCCGTATATGCTACCCAAACGGGCCGCTGACCACAGCCATTAGTATCTTGCGACATTGTCATCATCATCATCTACATCCCAGCCTATACGTCCCACTGCAGGGCACAGGCTCTCATGAGAAGGTTGGACCCTAGTTCCCACGCGGGCTCATTGCGGATAGGGAACTTAAACCTAACCGTAAAATTCGTGGTAAATGGGTCAATCAACTATTTTACCCACACTTTGGTTTGGGCGTCTCCTCCTGCGTTACCAAAATTGTCTCTGGCGTTACGAAAAAATCGTACTTCCAATAAGATATTTCACGGTTTAATAGGTTAAACTTACGTAGGATGGCATGTATTCATGTACACCATCTATTAAATTACAGAAAAAACTTGTTTACTTACAAAAATCTGCAATTGTTTGAAAAATGTCGCGGACAGATTAGTGTCGGTAAAAAAGTTGATTGCCCCAAATTTCAAATGTAATTTCGCGCATGAATTCCGAAAAACTCAGAGGTGGAACCCACGACCCTCTGCTTGAGAAACTATAGGTCAATCCACTAGCTAGGCCACTACGGCTTCCTCGCCTTTATTGCACAATATTTACTGAGAACGTTGATAAATTGTAATGTTCCTTAAGCGCAACAGTAGCAGCTGTACCGAGACATATGACAAAACTGATAAGTAGCGCTCTTAGCACGTTGCTGCTTGGCCACAAAAATGCGTGAAACGTGAATACTCCGTGATACAATGCGCGTGTGTTCAATGACTTGCTGCACAGCAAGACTGTTGACTGCGCATTGAACAGAGAATTCACTCACCGCGCCGCCGGCCGCGCAGTCAGGTTGTGTAGCGTTGCAGTAATGGGCACATTGAACCACCAGAATATAATATGTTGCTCGTCTCGGTAACAAACAACAAAGGACTAGATAATTTTACTCTAGATTCAATAAGTTTGTATTGACGCGATACCGAAGCTGAATTTAAGTAACAGCTTTAAACGAGCGATTCTTGTATATTTATTTTTATTTATTTATTTAACCTGCGTTTTTGCCATTTCAAAGTCAAAGTCGAAATACATTATATTTATTCACGAGGGATGTTGACGCCATTAAAAAATAATTCGTATCTACGACTCCAGTAAAAACAACGCTTTCTTTTAGTCCTGAAAACCAAATGAATTTTCGATTAACTGTAAAATTAGATTTTTTGTTGAAACAAATAAATAGTTAGTTGATTGAGTTGGCGAACAAGTGACGTCATAAGTTGCTATTGCCATTCAAACTTAATGGGAGAATTGCGTTTTGGCAAAGTACGTCAGTTGATTGGTGGTGTCAACATCCCTATTTAGACTATGAATTATTTAGATTATCAATATGAGGTCTGACACCTTAATGTTTTGAAGAATCAGTATTCTTGTTTTCAAAATCAATCACTATCATCAACATTTCAATCGAAACTTAGGCCTTCCCCAAGGTCAGACAGACCGGTTCTGCGCCGACAACATCCTACATGTTCTCTCAACCTTAACCAGGTCGTCGCACCATCTTCTTGAAGGCCTACATACACTCCGTCTTCCGTTTCTGTGTGTTTCGTTGTGTTGTGTGTCCGTGGACGCCATTCGAGAAACTTTTGCCCCCATCGGCTATCAATTCTACGCGCGATGTGTCCTACCCACTGACATGAGTCTGGCGATGAGATGACGAAGTCAAAAGTCTTCGACCAGTGTGTATTGCCCCTGAGACGTGGCCGCTAATGATGGGCCTCATAAGAAAGTTCAAGGTCACTTAATGGAGAGGGCTATGTTCGGAGGTTTACGTATCAAAATATATAAAGTTTAAAACAAATAATGGACGAAATACATAATGGTCATAATACATACTAAAATTTTATATGACACTATTGATTAAACGAATTTTTTTAATCGTGTAATCTACAGATTGGTTTAGGTTAGGTTAGGTTTATTTTATGAAAGTTCTGTAAAGTTGAGAATTTCCAAGAAAATTGCATTATATCAAATGACCATTATGTATTTCGTCCATTATTTGTTTTAAACTTTATATATTTTAATACGTACCCGTTCGGAGTTTATCTGCGGGATCACATTAGAAATGTGATTTGGTATTTATCGCTAAACGAATTTTACCGTCTGTTGTAAGCTTTTTGTAACTTGTGTACTGTGTACTTGTGCCTGAATGTAAGCGCTCACGAATAATCAATTGTATCCTAAACTAAGTAGAAGCAGAGCGAACGCGAACCGTGTTCGCCGCGGGCGCAACGGATTCGCCGCGAACGCCAAACGTATTTAGATATAAGTAAGTATTTAATGGGTTGCGCCATTCACGGCGAATCCAAATCGCTAATGTGATATGGTTCTTTGTCACCGACATAGCTCGAAGAATCGCCAGACTCAAAATCAATCGCTGCCTGTCAAACTTCTATCATTGTTAAATCCTACACAGCGGGTAAACCGCACCAGTCACAAAGCTTGTGGTTACCCGGTCGTGTTCGATGTTCGCGTCGAGTGGTGTCTCTCTATTTATTAGTTATGTTATCATTATCAATTCACTAATTAAGAGGAGCTTTGGGGAACTATTTTGTGACGAGATAATAAGCGCGTGGTGTTGTACAGACAGTAGCTGGCGGGGGATTCAAAACTATGCAAATTATTATCACAATTCAGATTATCTAATATTCTAAATCGGTCAAGTGCGGGTCGGACTCGTACATGGAGGGTTCCGTATCTCCGTATAATATTAAAAACAGTTCTGTAAAAAGTCGCCGAAACGTAAGCTCAGTCGCAATCTCAATCGCAAAGTCAGGTAGGTAAACATTCAACTAAAGGTAAACCAAAAATAAATGACTATTGTCAAGAGGGCGCTATTATTCTTATTAATATGGCAATAATTCAGTATTGTCGGAACAATGATATCTTGACTTGTCTACAACGTTTACCTGTTAGCTCTGATGTTAATTTGGAAAGGTTTCGTAGCGAAATAGTTTCATTCCCCAAGCGTTTTTTTTTCAGTAGTTTCTTATAAACATTATTTACTATGATCCGTTGTTGACTACGAATCGTTTTGGGCATTTTTTGTTATTGTTCAAAGAATCCGCCACAGTGACACTGACAATCATTACAATTATTGCCAGTGTAAGAAATTAGTTCCAATGAAATTCCGCAACATGGCGAATAGTCATATCTTCTGGTCAGGCTTTACATGGGGTCACTCTCGTTGCCTAGCAACCTGTCGGCTGTCACCTCTAGGCTGCTTAGCAACGCCTAACAACGCCTAGCAACCTAAAAATGTGGAAAAAAACATGATTCTTGTATGACGACTTTGATTTTTAACTTAATTTTATTTTTAATATTTATTTTGTTGTTATAGCGGCCATAGTAATACATAATCGGTGAAAATTTCAAGTCACTAGCTATTACGGTTCAAGAGATAGAACTCTGTGACAGACGGAAATCTCTTTGGAATCTGAAATAAATACCACATTGGAACCAATATTGGAACTGCTTATACAGTGGCTTACTCATAATAATCTCAAGATCAATCTAGGGAAAACAAAAATAATGAACTTTCAATTAAGAGGGCACAATAATTGGTATCGGAAACGGACACAACAAAGTTTCTGGGACTTACTGTGGACTGTAACTTAAATTGGAAAGCACATATTAATAACGTATGTAAAAAACTTAGCCAGTACTCATATGCTTTATACATGTTGAATAAGATTGTCAATAAAGGAGCTGCATTAACAGCATACCACGCATATGTCACATCTAAGCTTAGATACGGTGTTATTTTTTGGGGGAATTCTACAGAAAGAGAACAGGCATTCAGAGCTCAAAAGAAGTTTCTAAGAACTATTTGTAATTTAAAACCCGTAGAATCCTGCAAACTCCATTTTGTAGATTTAAAGATTTTAACGTTGCCATGCATATATATTTATTAGACTGCTATTTTTGTTAGGTTAAACCCAGGTCTGTTTGCAATGTTTAATAGTGCAAGATTATGTGGCAAAGTACAATCACTGCCGTCAAAAAGCGCTCTGCTCTCAAAAGGAATTCTTGGAATGTCACCTAAAGTATATAATAAAATCCCTAAAGCAATAAGAGACATTGAAAATATTAAAATATTTAAGGCCCGTTTGAAGGACATGTTAATTGAAAAAGCTTACTATGCGGTAAAAGACTTTGTTTTAGATGAATTATTGTGACATGATTTAATTGTATAAAATTATAATAATAATATTAATTCGGATGTTCTCCTCTCCATAATTATGTTTAATTTATATTATTTTATTGTATTATGATTATGTTGTTTTTAGGCTTAAGTACCATATTTATATTGCATGCCAGGACCTGGCGGTTGTGATGATCAGAAATTTTGTATTTTAAGATCTTTGTGCCTAATCACTTCCTTGCAACAAACGATTTGAATTTGAATTTGAATTTGACGGACAGACAGACAGACAGCGGAGTCCCAGTAATAGGGTCCCGTTGGCACCCTTTGGGTACGGAACCGGAAAAGTCGTGGTAGCCTAGTGGCTTGATGTCATCATCGTCCCAGCCTCGTTCCACTGCAGGGGAGGGGTTCCTCTCAGAATGAGAGGGCTTGGGCCGTAGTTCCCACGCGGGTCAAGTGCTTAATGGGAACTTCACACACGCCATTGAATTTCTTCTCTACGATTTTCAATTTGTACTTAATGAGTGATTGACCATTAATTACTCATTAAGTACAAATTGAAAATCGTCCACTCGAAATTATATGTCAATTCAGAAAAATGACAATTTTAAATACATCAATATGGAAAGTTGTCCATTCAGAATATTGCCGAAAATGGAATTATGTCCCATGCTAAAGTTGTTAAAATTGATTTAGAACGAAAGAAATCTTAACCAATTTAATTTATGATTAATTCAACTCAGGCTAAATGGATTATCATTAATGACGAAAAGATATTTGGTAACGATTGTGTTTTAGCGCAATTACACATTTTTTTTTTTTTATGTTAGATAGGCCAGACAAACGAACTAGTGGGTCACCTGATGTTAAATGAACACCACTGTCCATAGACACCCGCAGCGCTTTACACGATGCCAGTGCGTTGTCGGCCCTAAAGGAGAGGGAATAGGGGAAGGGGGAAAGGGAGGGGGAGAGGGAAGGGGTGAGGTATTGGGCCTCTAAATTACGAACAACTCACAGGCCCAGACTCCGAGCCCAGACTCGAACTCACGACCCTCTGTTTTAGAGCACCAATGCTTTTATTGAAGAATAAGTTACCATAAAGTGTGTGAATGACCCAAAAACCTTTATAAACAAACAGCTATTATAACAATTTCCGTAGTATAAGCCCCCCCACCACACACGAAGCAGATAATTCCAGGCTGCTAATCACAGGCCGCCGCGAGGGGCGCTGATTGATGAGCCTCTCACAATTACAATTTATGCGCCGTTTGCGCTTATGAGAGTTGCTCTTTGTTATTTTGTCCAAATTGGCTTGCTTCTGAAGTTTAAATTAAGAAAAGATGGATATGAAAGACTCCGCTTTTGGATTGGGATTGCTGTTACAAATCTGTTACTGTCTGTTCATTGTACGACTTGACATTTTAACGATTTTAAAGTTTAAATATCTACAGGGAAAAGTGGAAGGCACTAGATCACGTGGCAGTCACCTATGCGCTGGACTGTCCAATTGAAATCTGCATTAGGGAGTTGCATATCTGATTGCGCTGGACAGTCCGCCAACAGGGAGAAGCGGCCGGAGATCGTGCGGAGAGCTGTTTCTGCCTCAACTGATGTGGACGCCTCAACGTGATCACGATCACTCTACCAAGAGTGAAACGACAGAGAAGAAGAGTACGGGGTTTCCCAAAATTTAACGATAACCTGGTACCAGGTGAGACCAAGCGGGGCCAAGTTGTACCAGGACGCGGTGATCAGCCCTTCGACAATCATTCGAATAATTTAAAAATTGATCCCCTTATTTTTCGTTTCTTAGCAACAGACTTCCCTTAGTCCTTATGGACTTATGTCGACTTATGTGTTGTTATAAACATAATATATTTTTGACGTGACAACGTCTAATACCTATTTGACAACACCGGTTCTCGTCCGATCACTGAGGTTAAACGTCGGGCGCGGTTAGTACTTGGATGGGTGACCGCCTAGTTTCATTTTTGTTTTCTGAATGTTATGTTATGACGTTGTCAAGTTAAACTATCGTCCGTAAACCGACTTTACAGACAACCGGTTTTTTTTTACAATATAGGCTTACGTTTAGTTAGATGGAAAGCTAAGATGAGGCCTACGATGGAGCGGAGCACGCTTGCCTAGTAAATGCTAATTCATCCTAGACTTGTAAACGGCCAGATTGTACTGTTCAGGGAACACAGCCGCAGAAAGGGAATTCCTCTCCTAAGATGCATGTTTGATGAAGGAAGAACAAAAACGCTTTGTGCGAGTTTTGGAAACACTGACAACGTGAGAGTGGAGACCCCGCCTACTTCTGGTCAACCTGTGGAAGAAAGGAGCAGGTGGAATAAGGTCGTGCAGTTCCGAAGCACATTTACCGAAATGTAGGTAGAATAGGGATGACGACAGGGTTATAAATATGTCATTCTATTTAGTCCGTCAGTTAGATTATGGAAAAATATGGGACACGTATTTTTTGGTTTATCAAATTATTAAAAATCGACAAAGGCATAGATCATCAAACTTCCGGAGTGGGGGCTTGTGACGTCACTTTTAGGTAAAAATTGTACCATATGGTGACGTCACTTGAAACTTCTAAGCACTGTATCCTCGTCATTTTTTGTTTGTCAAACAAAAGAAAAAAAAACGTGTACAATATTTTTTAATAATCTAACTGACGGACTAAACAGTTTTTTTTAGTCGTCTAGCCTATACCAATAGGCAAGCTACTCTTTTGCGATGACGAAGGCTCTGGCGACAAAAATCCACATCACAGACGACGCCAATCAGCCTCTTTGCTCGCCGTTCCACCGAATCCAAAGCAGCTGATATTCAGCAGAACTTTCCCAAAGGTGGCAGCAATACTCTATGCAGCATGCAGGAAGGCTCGTTATGTTTTCTCTTCAAAAAAAGTACGAACATTTCAGCGTAATAGGTTAGTTAACTTGTGTGAATGAGAGGCCAACTCCATAAACTCAGTAACTACTCGGCCGTTTATTTCCATCCCCACAATATAAAACTCCGAACCAATTTCTCGGGCCCTTGATTAAGCGCACAATAAGTATAATTGGAAAACTTCCACGTGGATATGTTCATCAATCAAGCGGTCATTACGCGCGCACGCACGTTCAGCCCGTCCCTTTTTATCTGCTGCGGTGCATGAGGGATGGGTGCTAGTAGCACGCTAGCTTGCAACTCCGGTTCCATAATTGGCAGCCATTTTGCTGGTGCAAAGTGTGCCACTCACGCATTAATTTTAGATTGATCGAAACGAAACCACCGACATTGTAGTGCGCGGCGATGCTCTTGTGTGTGAACGGTATATGCACTATTATAGGAACACATAATACGGAGGGAGGGTTCCTACGAAAACACTCCTATCTCAAATTTTCGAGTTATGAGCTTAAAATCCTACTAATACTATAACAAAAAGACAAGAAAACCAAAACCAACCAACCAAGAACAAGACTCCCAGAAAATCAATCTTGATTAATATTATAAGTGTGAAAGTTGTTACTTAATCACGCAATAACGACTGAACGGATTTACATGAAATTTGCTATGGAGATAGTTTGAGAGCTAAGGAATAACGAGGGATAATTTGTATCGCAGAAAATTGCATAGTTCCCGCGGTAAATGAATTTTTGGCGGACGGAATCGCGGGCAACAGCTAGTACAATACAATACAATACAAATTTCTTTTACGGAATTTTACTAAAAAAGCGTTTATTAATAAAGGCTCGAACCCATGACCAGAAGTTTGAGAGACCATAGGTCAAACCACTAAGCCGACAACTGTGAGACTAACCCCTCTTTCACCATCCATGGATTAAATTTATTTGACGGATAAATGTGATGCCGTCTCTGTTTGTTTTGTTCGATTAGTAGACGGCATCACGTTTATCCGTCAGTTAAAATTAATCAATGGGTGGTGACCAGCCCTTTAATGCGAGCCAAGTCATGGGTAGGCACTAGTCACCAATAATTGTATCTTAAAGACAAAAATCGGAAACCGCCGAAAATTAGAATCGGTTTCCAGTTCGCCACGCGTCCGTAAAACTACACATTTCGAGTAAGTCCATTTGTTTCGTCGACAAAAAGCGGTTCCTCTAACAAATTACCCTCCGACGCTGGCCACCATTAATACCGAAGGTGTGAAACAAAGCCTGATTGATTAACTATAGGTATACTGCTGTACAGGTACCCATACAGCAGCAATTAGGTGTTGAGGAACGCTAAAGGTTTGGATATTAACAACCTACAAAAGAAAACAAAATTCAATAGAGTCGTCATAGCACCTAAGATTATCATTATCTTATGTGGATATTATCGCTAGAAAAGTGTGTAATTGATTTCTGCTTGTTGGCGCTGTCTATTTGCATGTGTGCGTGAGGTGGTGAGAAAATAACGGCACACAACTCAAAAATTACTTTTTCACTTCTCATGATCGTAAAGTTGTTCTTTATGTCGAGATAATGCTGCATAAAATAGCTTTTTATGCTCTTGTGCACAAAGTAAAATCTTCGTCTAAGACCATGGCAATCAGCCACAAATAGAAGAAATTAAATTTATGAGTTTATTGTTTTTTTTTCTTTATAAAACTTATGTTTTATATTTCGAAATTAATAAAACTAGACCAATCTAGTACATTATTATAGAAATTGCAATTCATGAAAAATAAGAGCTTTTAAATTTAATTTCAAATATTGCTTTTTAATTTCCTTGCAAATTCAAAATTTTTCAAATATTGCTGTTTAATTTCCTCGAAGTGAAAAGCAGAGTGTAAAACTCAATCATCAAACCCATTTTCCCCTCGTCGTGACTATCCACCCTCGCCGTTCCAGCTCGGGTGGCTATATGAGCGTCTCGGGTAAAATGGCTCGTTCTATGCTCTCGTTGTAAAATCTACTATACAATCCACCCCAAGACAATACTCGTAATGCAATGGGATGTATATAGGCCGAGGTGATTTAATCATTAAAAAGTGTTGGGTACTTTCTGCTCCCCACGCAGGAGCGGCGCCGGTACGCGGCACAGTAGCAACGCTCCGAAACCGTAATTCCAACACAAAGCCAGAGGCAGAAATCATATTTATGTCGGATCCTTTTGTGGGAAAATCACTTTCCTTACAAGTCGCCCTTACATTAAAAAACGGCGTGATTTATTTTTAGTATTCAAGCGAGCGTCGGCCATTATTTAAACCGACAGGAGATACATATTTCATTGAAATTTATTAAAATGAGATGTGCCACTCTCTTCTAATCAGTTCAACGACCCCGGTGCCTCTTTGCGGCGCGGCTTTTTATTAAAATTTGACCGGAGAAATGAGATTTGAGATTTCGTGTGTTACGTGTTCTGGAATGCGCGAGGATTCTGGGGGGATGTAACGCCTGCCATTTTTATTACTTGGGCGTTATTACTTGTTTATTATTGACACAAATAATCCATTATAGTATATACAGGGTTATTGGTAAGTCGACCTATTCCCGTTAAGGGGTTATGGGGGAGGTCATTTGCAATCATTTTTGACCCATAATGCCCTATGCAAAATGAACCATTTCTGAGATAATTGAAATTTAAGTTTTTTGCAAAAAAAGTCGGAAACGCATCTTCAAAAATTTATTTAAAAAAAAGTTGGCCATTTAAGTCAACTTTTTTTATTTTTTTATGTACAAGATAAAATAGCTGTTTTTATGCAATATTAAAAGTATAATTATCTGTACACGTTTAAGAACGCAAGACCAAAAAGTAAAAAAAATATGTTTTTTTTATAAGGTTGTTCAAAATGAATGGCACAATAACAGAAAATTTTACTACGACATTTGGCGTGCAGATTGTACGGAAAACATGTACGTATTTCTAGCTTTCTATCAAACTACTAATACTATCATTTTTGTAAATGGTTGCCAAAAAAAAATAATCACAAAGGACGTAGGAAGAAAATCGAGTCCGAACATTTCCCAAAATCAACTCATCAATCAAAAATTTATTAAAAAAAAAGTTGGCCATTTAAGTCAACTTTTTTTATTTGTTTGTGTACAAAATAAAATAGCTGTTCTTGTGCAATATTAAAAGTGCAACTATCTGTACACGTTTATGAATGCGAGACCAAAAAGTAAAAAAAATGAAATTTTTTATCAAGCTGTTCAACATTGATGGCACAAAAACAGAAAATTTTACAGATACATTTGGCGTGCAGATTATACGTAAAACATGTACGTATTTCTAGCTTTCTAAAATGCTATAAATACTATGATTATTTTTTAATTGTTAGTAGAAAAAAATTAGCACAAAGGACGTAGGAAGAAAATCACGTCCGAACATTTCTTAAAATTAACTCACTAAATCTATCAATAATAACTGTTATAAATACAACTAACAACAATAACTAATGTGAAATACCAAATTGAAACAAAAAAGCAATAAAGTTTGAAATCCTACGATATTTTTATTTTATTTACATTTTATACCCATTCATAAATGTTCCTTATTTGTTGCAGTCGCTGACTACGAAATTTGTTGTTTCAAATTATAAGAAATAAAGAACATATTTGAAAATAGAACTTCTCACTTTCACTTCTCACTTTGATAATCTTTAATCTTTTTAAGAAGCATGCAATTAAGCAAGCAAGCTATTATGCAAGCAAGCATCCATGAAACCAAGCAAGCAAGCATGCAAGCAAGCATGCATGAAAGCAAGCAAGCAAGTATGCAAGTTAGCATGCATGCAAGCAAGCATGCAAGCAAGCATGCAAGCAAGCATGCAAGCAAGCATGCAAGCAAGCATGCAAGCAAGCATGCAAGCAAGCATGCAAGCAAGCGAGCAAGCAAGCAAGCATGCAAGCAAGCACGCAAGCAAGCACGCATGCAAGCACGCAATCAAGCACGCAAGCAAGCAAGCAAGCAGTCATGCAAGCAAGCATGCAAGCAAGCGTGCAAGCAGCATGCAAGCAAGCAAGCTTGCAAGAAAGCATGAAAACAAGCATGCAAGCGAGAATCCAAGCAGGATTCTAGCGAGCATGCAAGCAAGCATGCAAGCAAGCATGCATGAAACCAAGCAAGCAAGCATACAAGCAAGCATGCATGAAAGCAAGCAAGCAAGCATGCAAGTTAGCATGCATGCAAGCAAGCATGTAAAAAAGCATGCAAGCGACAGTCCTAACGAATTCTAGCCAGCGTGCAAGCAAGCATGCAAGCAAGCATGCAAGCAAGCATGCAAGCAAGCATGCAAGCAAGCATGCAAGCAAGCATGCAAGCAAGCATGCAAGCAAGTGAGCAAGCAAGCAAGCATGCAAGCAAGCACGCAAGCAAGTACGCATGCAAGCACGCAATCAAGCACGCAAGCAAGCAAGCAAGCAGTCATGCAAGCAAGCATGCAAGCAAGCGTGCAAGCAGCATGCAAGCAAGCAAGCTTGCAAAAAAGCATGAAAGCAAGCATGCAAGCGAGAATCCAAGCAGGATTCTAGCGAGCATGCGAGCAAGCATGCAAGCAAGCAAGCATGCAAGCAAGCATGCAAGCAAGCATGCAAACAAGCAAGCAAGCATGCAAGCAAGCATGCAAGCAAGCAAGCAAGCAAGCATGCAAGCAAACAAGCAAGCATGCAAGCAAGCAAGCAAGCATGCAAGCAGGAGACCCAAATTTTCAAAATTAAAAACTGACATTAATTTATATTGTCATTTTTAATTTCGTATTATCTTTTGAATGGAATGTCCGATTTCAATAATTCAAAAAACAATCAACAGATATTGAACCAGTCTTGCATACGAAATAATTTATTTGGATAAGAATTAATACAAAGGTGTAGATAACATGGTCTGATTTTGATAGGCATTTCTATCATCTTTTAAAATGTAAAAAAGTAGTAATAGTGACATAACTACAATAGTTGGACGTATGGTCTCGTGAAGTTTTTTGTAGATATATTGATACGTTCTACAATATTGCAGAACATTTTTTTGTTCTATCATCAATACTTTCTGCAGCGCATGCGATGAAAGACATTTTATGGCTAATTTTATTTCACCTTGGGTTGGTTTTAGTAAGATTTTCTGAGGATCTCTATTTTTTCTAGTAATTAATATAGCCTTTGTTACTCAGTGATAATGTAGCTTTCTAACGGCAAAAAAATTTTTGAAATCGGTCCAGTAGTTTTTAAGTTTATTCATTACATACAAAAATACAAATCTTTCCACTTTATAATATTAGTGTAGATGTAGATGTAGATTAGTGTAGATGTAGATTTATAATATTAGTGTAGATGTAGATGTAGACTAGCTGTTGCCCGCGACTCCATCCACGAAGATTTTGTTTATCGCTATCCCGCGGAAACTGCAATTTTTCGGGATAAAAACTATTTTATGTTATTTCTTAGGTCTCAAACTATCTCCATACTAAATTTCATGTAAATCCGTTCAGCCGTTATTGCGCGATTAAGTAACAGACGTCCAAACATGAAATATCCAAACATCTTCACAAACTTTCACACTTATATTACCTTCTTAAAATCTGGTCTATCTACCTATAATTATATTGTATGTATTAAGTTATAGTGTCCCACTGCTGGCCGCCTTGACCTTCGTAACTCCTGACGCCGTATTGTCCCGCGCGGCTGCTTGCTATTGCATTCACAATCTCTGTCTGTCACCATCTTATACCATAGTCTTAAAAAGTAAAGTCGGGTAAGTAGAGTTCCCCGTTAGTACTTACAGGGTAAGGGAATATGTAATTTGTAAATCAAATCCACAAAATTGCATCTAGGTATATGGTTATTTCAAGCAACTAGATATTGATTTATAAACTACTGTTTTAGTTTTCCTGTAGTACCATTTATCCTTATCTGGAATCATTTGTCTTCATTGGTCTTTGCCAAAGACTAGCCTGACTGAGATATAAATATAACATATAACACGCAACCTAAACCAATGGAGCTAAATGTTTGAACACTAACAAACATATTCCTTGAGTATCACAGACGTGTAATAAAAACGATTTTAATTGCCACAGGTGCAAAGCCGCAGGCTTGAGCTAGAAATATAAAAATTGTAAAAACAATCACTTACCATTTCGGATTAATAATGGTGATTTACTATAATGATGTTTCTCGACTTGATACGTAGCACCAACATGCGTAGCTCGTAGCTACGCCGTAGAGCGTCTACGAAACTCGACGCACTTTATTTTCTTGTATAATAAAAACAAATTCGGTAGCAATTCATCTCCTAAGAAAAATACGTTTTCATCCCAGCCCGGTATGAAATCCTAGCTTTTAGTACAAATTCAGCTCCTTCAAAGACAATAAAATGTACACTTTACATAAATTACGTTCGACTAGGATAGTGTGGAGGTCGACGCCCGGTCGCGACGTCAACTGCTGGGAGTGAACCCGCGTCGCATTAAAAAAGATTTAGATATAAAACTAAGCTAGAAATTCCCAAACAACTGTTTTCGCATCGAACCCAATACCTGTATTTAAAACACAATACCTGTATTTTTTATAAATAAATTATATGAATACTATATGATTTTAAGTTGCTGTGGCTGCTAAGTCTTGCCCTTCAATATTTTGTCTTTCATATTTTGATGTATACAATTCCCCATAAAAATGTATCGCCGCTTCAAATGCCAGCCGCATGTAGCAGCTGACTCTGGATATAATAAACTTTTTATAGCCCTCGCTTATTCACAGGAAGACAATTTATTTTCCTTCAATTCTTAGCGGGAGTTAACGAATTCGGGGCGTGCTTTGTTTCTTAATGTTATTTTTCATCATCCTGTATATTTAATTATACGTGGGTGGTTCGCTGAATACGAATCAATTTCACGTGTCTTATGTATTGAGTTGGGTTAATTTTGATGTTACATACAAATTGTGTCGAGTTTTTTCATACTAAATACAAAGTGAAACATAGATGCACAGAAAAAAAACCAGAAAAAAAGACCAACGCTGGGAATCGAACCCAGTTCCTCCGCATTCCGTGCTGCGTGCTAAAACCCTACACCACCAGTGGTCGGGAATTTAGACCCAATTTTTTCCTATGCATCACACATCTCAGCTTGCTTAATCGTTTATTGCAGCGATACTAGCACCATCTATGTTAATTTTCTCATCGAGAAACGTCAACACTCCTTGGAAACTATCCGCTCACCCAGACCAATAGATGTCGCTCTTAAGCAATCTTACCAAGATTGGATTCAGTGCATGCGCTGTTGAGTTTTGTCGTGGAGAGTAAGACCGCCGGGTGAAATTGTTGACACAAGGTACTCCATATCACATTACAATGGTGTGTGTGAAGTTCCCAATTCTCACTGGGCCCGTGTAGGGACCACGGCCTAAACCTTCTCATTCTGAGAGGAGGCTTGTGGTCCTGCAGTGGGATATAATAGGCTGGAATGATGTTCACATTACAAATATAGAAATAAATATAAATAGGCAGGATACATGCGATGCCCTGCGAAGATGTCTCAGGACAAAGCAATATCAACGGGCCAGTTAAAAAAGCAAGGGAAGCATTACTCTTTTCTGCTTTTTTGCTCTTTTCTTTTCTTAGTTATAGTTTCTTTAGAAAACTTGGATTAGTTTGTAAGTAATTAACCTACATAGATATTAAGTCGACTGTTGAGGGGCTAATTGTTTCGAACGCCATCCTGGGCGTTATTGAGGTTATTCCTATAAAATTCACTGTTGCCGGGGGGGCGTTTGGGTCAGTTTGCCTCTTAACAGTCGAAGTGTACCTACTAACAAGCACTATGAATTTTCTAATAGTCCGAAATAAACAATTGTTTTTTTTTTTTATTTTATTACAAGTAATATTGGCATGTCTTACGTTCGACATGTTTGTTTTTATTCATTTTTATTTTGAGATATAAAGCCACTTTGAGGCTATTGATAAATAGAATATCTTCATTCCTATTTTAGTTACTTGTTATTATATATAGACAAAGGTTTAAAGATGTATTATTATTATATTTTTTTAACTTATTTCAAGTGTACTTATTGTATTAGTTGTAAAATGTCCATGTTAATTATTACTAGTACTACTTATCTAAATAAAACTCCTTTTTCTTTAATAATAAAAAGTTTAGAAAAGTCAGATTATAAATAACCCACAGATCCGACCAGGGTTCTTCCGTGTTTTACTAATTTGTAAAAGTTTTCATGGAACCGAAAAGAAAAATATTTTCCAAGTAGATAGGGTAAAGGCACCAGTGGCCAGCTAGGATCCTGTAGTCAGCCTTTTGCGTCTTAAATTGCTCATAAATAGCGGTATTTTACGAATTAACCAATCACGAGTGGTTGAAAGATGCTTTGATTCCTCATTCATCAGTGCATCACGTGATTGGTGCGTTAAGCGGGCAACGGGGAGAATTAAACTCGTTTAAAAAAGTGCTGTCAGTCGACGTAGTTTACTTACTGGTTGCATTTACTTTCAACATACAATCTCCCATCGAATATCATAACACCGTTCCGTTTGCCGTTCAAAGGAAGTAGAGCGCGGCCCCAACCTCCGCACCTCTTGCAACCAGGGGGTTCGTATGTTGCTGTCCCTTTCACTCTTAAGCTCAATACTATTAGTGTAAGAAACGGTACGATATGAAGTTCGAAAATCTTCACACACCCCTTCCGCCTCACAGAAGGATTCGTCGCGACACCTTATTTTTTGCAACTCCAAAATGATAGGGAAATGCAGAACGCAAACGTAATTAATATCTCTGTCAGTTTATAGATTAGATACGAAAACGGGACAGAAGTCTTGGATCTACAGAGTAGCCTATGAAGAAACAGTTCATATTTAGTACTGAAATTCTAGCTTTAATAGACTAGGTTATTCAGGAGTGTAAAAGTGTAATTTTAGGTAATGAAAGATACTTTGTTTTATGGCAAATGTCCTAATGGCTGACAGTTTCAAATGGATAATCTCATTGTTCTCAATCATCAGTTTTAATATAGTTATTACTGTGTAGTCATAGGTATACACGGTGAGCATTTTGTACGGGAGCTATAAAATTACTTAAAAACCTGAAAAATTTGCAACAGGCTCCGACAGTAGTATTTCTTTTTATATCATACTTATGTTCTTGACTATGTTTTTTTGCAAACGTATCGTATAGACATCCAGTGTTTGGCAACTGAATTCATAAACGGCACTTTAGCCAATGCTTAACGGGTATGTATCAGCTTTACCGTGAAGAAAAACATCGTAAGCAAAAACTACGAAGAAGTTTAATAGTGTGTGTGAAGTTCCCAATCCACGCCGGGCCCACGCAGCTCAAGCTCATTTAGTGGAACGCGTAAAGGCTGAGATGAGGAGTCATATAGGCTCCTCGTGCTTTTAGTATTAAAATTAAATATCTACAGAAAATGAGTTAAAAAGCATTTATCTCGAAATGGTTTTCGATTTACTATACATTGTAAAAAAATAGACATCCCCAATTAAAAGAAATCGCTTCGGATTGATGCAGTTGTGTTCTCGCGTCGAAATCAATTCTATACTGATTCTATACGACTACCGAACGTATCGGGCGGAATCAAACAGGCTTCTATAGGACTTTTTGCGGCGACAATGTCTCTCGAATCAGACTTAAGAGCACGCGCAGCTATCAATGAGAAATTAAGAATCGATTCACCCATTTTTATTGAATGATGTGAAGTATAAAACATTTTCCTATTGAAATTTATACCAATTTTATTTGTGCAATATGTGAGACTGACTGGATCAGCCAAACTCAATATAATAAGAAAGATTTTTTTTTTTCAATAAAGTTACAATTTGACCTAACTTTTGAAATATACACTAATTAAGAGAGGCATATAATGCAAATCTCTGAACTACGAGCTCTTGTGTTTCCGATGGAAAAAACAGCTAAAGTTTTTAATATAGTAGATACGCTTTTTGAAACCAGGGATCGCTAATGCGAATCGATTTTTTTCCAAATATCCCTATCTATTAAAAAAAAGAAAATATCCATGGTCCAAAGTCCTATGACACAAATGAATTAAATACAAATCCGCGGTACTAGGTGTTGTCATACATCGAGAAATTGACAAATATCATCCATCGCAGCACTTTACAATTTTGAATGGACTCTATTGTTTAAATGCGCTAAGTACATACTTAGTCAGGGTTATAGCTATATCTTAAAACGACTGATACACAGTAAACACGTATTGGTTCAGATCTCAGAAATTCATTGCTTTATTAAACAAAAAAATGTTCCGACGCAGGTTCTCGGTTCCGGGAATTTGCCGGAGTTTGCGTTTGCCGGGACGCGGCAAAAACGTGTGATTAATGAGCGCGGCCTGATGAACACGTCGCTCTGTAACATGTCCGCAGCGCGCTGGAAGAGACGCGGCCCACTGTCGGGCACTGGTACCTATTTAGCCACACACTCGCATAGGCGTGTCGCAGATTGTGAACGTAGCCTGATGAACACATCGCTTCCCAATGTGCCCCGTAGTATCCTAGAAGAACCGCACTCTGGTACTAAGTGTCCACACACAGGCACAGGCGTGTTGCAGATTATGAGCGCGGTTTAATGAATACGTCGCTTCCCAACGGGCCCCATAGTACTATGGAATAAGCGTAGCTCACTGTCCGACACTGTGGACTAAGTGTCCACACACTGGCACAGGCGTGTCGCAGGTTATAAGCGCAGCCTGATGAGCACGTCGCTTTCCAACGTGCTCCGTAGTACTCTGGATGAGGCGCGGCCCACTGTCCGACACTGGGTACCGATGTCTTCCCATACTGGAACAGACGTGTCGTAGATTTTCAGATATGATTAAGGATGCTGATTTTTTAAGTTTTAAAGTATTTGATTACACTCATAAAAAAATTACATCTTAAAATATAGGCTCCTATCCGGCTAATAGAATATGGCATTAGTCACTAACTAACAACCTATGGACTTGCTCTTATTTTCGGTTTTCGAAATACTTTCTTTCTTGAGCATATTATTCAAATTGATTATTTTGTAATGGCAATTAATTAATTAATCAGGCAGCGATCATTCATGTGTAACACCATTTGGCTTGCCTTTTAGGTTGGTAAAATCTAAATAGAGTACGAGTTTTAAAGCGAGTCACTGCCGCATCCAGCGGCCCCACATCCACGCACCCAAGTACGAAAAGTTAGATCCCACAGAATTCGACTCGCGAAATAAATTAGACAAGAGATTTGTATTGCCGTCGGATTAAACTGTCTTAATTTATTACAAGGCGCGCGCGCCTAATGGTAATGTTGGCTGGAAGTGGGATTGTTTAAGGAATTTTATATTTGTGCAATGGCTCAGTGCGGGAAGTGTAGTGCTGTAAATGATAAGACACAATGAGAGTTAATGCTGACATTTTGTTAGCTTTCTCTGTGATTATTAGGGTTCCGTACCCAAAGGGTAAAAACGGAAACCCTATTACTGAGGCTCCGCTGTCCGTCCGTCCGTCCGTCTGTCACCAGGCTGTATCTCGGGAACCGTGATAGCTAGAGAGTTGAAATTTTCACAGATGATGTATTTCGGTTGCCGCTATTTAACAAATACTAAAAAATGGAATAAAATAAATATTTAAGGGGGCTCCCATACAACAAACATGATTTTTTTGCTCGTTTTTGCTCGATATTGATAACGGCAACAGGTAGACACTTGAAATATTCACAGAATATTTAATTACATATTGACTTTAAAAATAAATCATTAAATTAAAATAAAAAAAATATTTAAGGGGGGCTCCCATACAACAAACGTGATTTTTATAGATAATTGTACGGAACCCTTCGTGCACGAGTCCGACTCGCACTTGGCCGCTTTTTTTGTTTACGCCTGATATTAAATTAAGGGCGAGTAGAGCAAGTTAAACTCTAAAATAATGATAATAAATCATGGGACAATTAATTTAATACCAATTAATATGGTCCCGAACTTTGCTTTACTTAAGCTTGTGCTATGGGTACTAGACAACGGATAAACATACTTATACTAGCTGTTGCCCGCGACTCTGTCTGTGAAGAATAGGGGTATAAAAATAGCCTACGACCTACCAAATACAGACAACAAATTTCATACAAATCGGTCAAGCCGTTTCGGGGTGTTCAATAATTAGCAAACACCGTGAGATTTTTATATATTAAATAGATAAAAAGATACTTTAAATATACAGGTCATTTAGATCGGTCAGTATGGGAAAGTCTGAAACTTTAAGACATACGAAATTTGTTCATTGTCGGCTACGAAATATATAACCATCATTTCAGCCGGAAACGTCCACTGCTGAACATAGGCCCCGCCCAAGGTTCGCCAAACAGATCGCTCCTGCACCATCCGCATCCAACGCGTTCCCGCAACCTTAACCAGGTCGTCACTTCATCTTGTTGGAGGCCTACACTGTGTCTTCCGGTCCGCGGACGCCATTCGAGAACCTTTTTGGCCCCACCAGCTATCAGTTCTACGAGCGATACGCCCACTGCCACTTGAGTCTGATGATTCTTCTTTTGGCTTTACAATACAATACAATACAATGACTCTTTATTGTACACCACAAATAATACAATACAGTAAAACAAGTACATGAAAAAAAAAGAAATAAGGTAAGCAATGGGCGGCCTTATCGCTTCGAAGCGATCTCTTCCAGGCAACCTTTAAAAAAGAAAGAAAGCAAGGAATGCATTTACTATTTAAAGCAAGGTATGGCTTTACTTCAAATTTAACGGACATAAAAAATGATAAACATTATGCGTACAACTCAGCAGCTCATAATTTTGTCAACTGGGACACAAAGGCTGGGAAGCCAATGGGGAGGAGAACAATGAGTATGCCTCAAAATAGCTGTTGCGTGCCAGTTAGTCGAATTAAAGTGTAGGGCATTTTCCCACCATCAGCGTCGCAGCGATAAGCTATCGAATATTTTCTCGCTTAAGAAACGACATTATTATTAGTGTCATTAAGTACAAATGAGAAATCGTCCACTTGAATTCACCATTTGAAATTTGGACCAAAAATAATACCGTTCAAACCGAATTTTGACAAAATGTAATTGCGCTAACAAGTAATTATAACTATAATTATAACTAAATATCTTTTCGTCATAGATGAATTAAGTCTGTATTGAATTATTTATTAAATTGATCAACATTTCTTTCGGCTTAAATCAATCTTGTCAACTTTGTCACGGGACATGATTCCATTTTGATAATATTCTGGATAGACAACATTCCTTATTGATGTATTTAAAATTGGCTTTTTCTGAATTGACGTATAATTTCGAGTGGACGATTTTTCATTTGTTAATTCATCATCATCATTTCAGCCGAAAATCGTCCACTGTTGAACTTAGGCCTCCCCCAAGGCTCACCAAACAGATCGGTCCCGTGCCATCCGCATCCAACGCGATCCCGCAACCTTAACCAGGTCGTCGCTCTATCTTGTTGGAGGCCTACCTACACTGTGTCTTCCGGTCCGTGGACGCCACTCGAGAACCTTTTTGCCCCATCGGCCATCAGTTTTACGAGCGATGTACCTTGCCCACTGCCACTTGAGTCTGGCGATTCTTCGAGCTATGTCGGTGACTTTAGTTCTTGCGCGGATTTCATCATTTCTAATGCGATCCCGCAGAAAGACAGAGATAGCAGAGATTTGTACTTAATTACAGTAAATCCGATGAAAATTCTCTCTGCACTAGTTTGTTGTAATGACATGACCTATCAGTCAGAACACACGCCGAGAAAACAAACAAACAGACAGATTGGCGACTCTCTTTGAGTTGTTGATATTCATGGTGCTCATTTTTCATCAGATGGCCCACTTGCTAGTTTGCCTCCCTCTCACAATAAAAAAAAAGGACGATCATAGCCCGGCCACGACATCGCGGGACCGGCGGCAGCGGCGAGCGTTTTATCAGTTCATTGTGTGTGCCGCTAGATAATCCCTGTGCGGCGAGCGTCTCGGCCGCGCAATGAACGGTGAAAACGCTCGCCGCTGCCGCTGCCGCTCTGCAATGGAAGTTATCACCTGACGCACCAGGGTGCTACTACGAGATTTGAACTTCTAAGTTCACATTGTGAAGTCTATTTCACTCCTCTGTTTAATACTATTAGCGTTAATGGAATAGCACGATACGAAGTTTGAAAAACGAGTTTTTTAGTACAGGCCTGATACTTGCTTATAGCTCAGGGACAAAATTATTTGAACTACACATTCGCTTCTCGCTGCTCGTCATCTCGTACTATACGTTTACTTTTAGTTTACCACTGACAGATGGCTTGCCTTCATATCATTTCCAACTTTAACACCATACAAATAAAGTAGCTCTGCAAACGTGGGTAACAGTATTCTAAAATTGGCTTTATTTGTAGGTCGTTAAAGTTGAATATGAAATGAAGGCAAACCATCTGTCAGTGGTAAACTTTATGTAATTTTACAGTATCTAGTTTGTAGTTTTTCTCGCTACTCATGCATCGTCGGCGGTGGGACAAGTGCCTTAGCGTTGCCGGTGTGGGCTTTCGGCAGAGTTAGCGTGGCAGTATTAGTTGGAGAGCTGGAGCCAATTTACGAAAGTGCTTTGAAGAATCGGGCTCAAGCTCCCTATACAGTGACGTGAATTCTCAAAATTACCACATGTTTCCAACCCGTTTGTTTGTTGTTAGTCTCCAGCCCAATAAATAGGTCAGAACAATCACGCGTGTAAATAAAATAAATAAATAAAATAAAAGAATGTTTATTCACAAACTTAAAATAAAACAAAAAACAATGAAAAAAAAGACAAATACAATTTTGTGAAAAGGTGAGGACTCAGCAAAGTTGCTGGTTTTCAGTCCTCACCCAATACGAGGAAAGTGGTAGTGTGGCTGTCAAACAAAACAATGCCACACCACCCAAACAGATACATATACTTAAACTAAAGCTATAAGTCCAAAAATTCAGAAAATTCAGCTTCACTTTCACAAAATAGTTTTTTTCTTTTAACTGGCGTTTTATATTAAAAAAAAAAAAAAATTATTAAAACTAGACAAATCCAGTACATTATTGTAGAAATCGCAATGCATGAAATATAAGAGCTTTATAATGAACGTCTCGGGTAAAATGGCTCGATTTATGCTCCCGTTGAACAATCTACCATTGAAGGATGAGAGAAAAATAACTCTTTACAATAAATTAGTCTTCAGAAGGTTTGTCCAGCAACATGCTGTTTTCTGTTGTTCAACAATCCATTTTTTGCATTTAAATCTAAAACTGTCGATTGATATACATTTCTGAATGGGTGGAGGCAAATCATTCCAACACTTCGATGCTGCAAACCGAAAACTGCCTCTGAAAGCAACCAAGCGAGGCAATGGCAATTCCAACCTAGGGTTGCGTGTCGGCCTCGAACATCCCTCCCTCTCACTACACCACTTCAATTTACGTCGCAAGTATGTTGGCGAGCTAGATTTCTTCAGTTTAAAAACAAGACAGTTAAACTTAACGTGCAGTTAATTAGTCGAGAGGAAAGGCAGCTCATTGGCCTGCAGTTCGTGGAACACGATAATTACACTAATTACTTAATAGGAATACTAATTTAAAATTGGCCAAGAGCGACCCGGACTCGACCACAGCCGAACAAAATTTTAAAGAACTACGATCCGCGAAAGAACTAAATTCACTGACATAACTCGAAGAATCGCCAGACTCAAGTGGCAGTGGGCAGGGCACATCGCTCGTAAAACTGATGGCCGACGGGGGCAAAGGTTCTCGAGCGGTTTCCTCGGACCGGAAGACGCAGTGTAGGTAGGCCTCCAATAAAAATAAAAAAAATCGTTTATTGACCAAAATAATTTTACATTAAAATACAGTGTCTAGTGGGCCCCAAACTAGGCTTAGCTAGTTAAAGGTTACAATATCAAGAAAAAACATGCGTGTATGTGTGTGCATGTGTGTTTGAGTGTGTGTGTTTGTGTGTGTGTGTGTTTGTGTGAGATGGAACGATACCTGGTTAAGGTTGCGGGAACGCATTGGATGTGGATGGCGCAGGACCGATCTGTTTGGCGAACGTTGGAGGAGGCCTATGTTCAGCAGTAGACGTCTTTCAGGTGAACTGATGATAATGATGATGATAACATTGATATGAACGGGATCCCTTGGTTTCGCATAATTTAATAAGTCATAATCATAATGCGTCATTCTTCGTAATCAACGTTAGTCATAAAGTGATTTATTTCTGAAACATTATTTTTTCAGCACTTTTTTAAATGCCATCTTATACATAGAATGCAGTAGGTTAGATTTGGTTTGTTTATAACGATTCCGAAAAAAAAACTGTTGCAGAAATAAAACACTTTATGACTTACGTTGATTATGAAAAATGATACACATTATGACTTGTTAAATTATGCGAAATCAGAGATATCCTATGCGTAATAACGCCTGAATCAATCACATTTTACTAAACTAAATTATTCAATTTATACTATTTTATATTTTTTTAATTTGTAAATTTCCTGTCAAATGTATTTTTTTTTCTGTGTTTGTATCGAATATGTGTAAATAAACATCTCTCTCTCTCTCTCTCTCTCTCTCTCATTTTAATTTTCTATGAAAAACGAAGTACCTAATTTTTTTGGGTTCAGTGATTTTTCCACCTCCCTTTTACTTAGGTTTTGAGGTCGTGCTTATTGCTAAATTTCATGATCCTAATGTCAACAGGAAGTAGTGTTCTGCTATTTTATCCTCAGTACTGTTCCTGTACCTTGTAAGGTTCGGAACCGTTAAGAGACTAGTGTCTTACCTGTTTCTATCATTGTTGCAGGGTACTTCTGGCACATCACGGACTTCCACTACGACCCGCTCTACTCCTCCACTGGCGACACTAGAAGACGTAGGTACAAAGTGTACATATTACTAAACGTTTATATTCGACATTTTGAAATCTACAACAAAATACCTATTGCCTTAAGATTGCTGCCACTGAGGGAATTTAAGACTGAGCTCTCTAAATATTTGATTTGTAAATGCTGTTATTCTATTTCCGATTTTTTGACAGATAATTTCAATTAAATGATTAGTTTTATGATTGCTGACATGCCTAGAATTATTATTTTGTTATTTTTTGTATTTTTAAATTTAGTACTCGTTTTAATTTTAATTTTGATTTTATATATTATGATTGTTGTACGCCTATCGGCAAAACATAGTGTTGCATGCCAAGCTTTTCCACCACTGTAATCAGTTGTACCTATGTTTACAATTAAATCACTTTGACTTTGACTTTGATTATGAAAAAAAAAAGTAAATAGTTTATTCATACAGTGACTTACGAAACATGTAATTATAGCTAAACCGTTTAAATGAGTCGTCACCCACGGGGTACAGAGGTGCGGGGGTAGACGACAAAGGGGGGCGGGAGAGGTGCGGGCGGCAGAAACACGAGGCGCGTTCGTCTGTTTCATGTTTTCGACAAAGATTCCCGAGTCGTCTACCACTAAATCAGAGGCCGTACTTTCTAACGTGCGGACTCATGCTGTCGCATTAACTGTTTCTTTCTGTCAAATGGTATAAAATGGTGACAGAAAGAGATGGTGTTTAGGCAATATTATACGGCCTCAGGCCTATCTCATAGAATAATAATAATATTTGATGCGTAAACTAATTTTAAGTTGATTTTTTATTCAAAATATCCGACGGGAAACAGGGATAGAAAAGGGACTTACGGTTTCGTGTGAAGCTGGTTTGAAGAGAGTTCTTTTCTGCTGTTGAGGTGCGCGCGCGGTCGTTTTTTCTCTTAGACTGGTGTAGCCGATGATGTAGGGCGGGGGAGTGTCCGCGCGGGGCCCATAATAGCAGTTTCCACTTGCCCCGATAGATGGCGTTGGATGGGAATGATGATAAAGGAAGGAAATGGGATTTGTCGGTTACCTAACAATATTAATAATTTTATTAAAAAATCGGGGCGCGTCGCAGTCCGCGTCTCCGCACCGTCTCTTTTGTCTCCTTTGGATCACGACGCTTCTATAAATTTAGTATGATAACGCGCCCCTGTCCCACGTCTCTTCTATGTGGCTTGTGTCTAGATGACCCACTTTGTCAATTGCATTCCTTTCATAAAACAAATGATACAGAGACCGGCGTTTTTGTCGGCCCCACGTTCTCCATAATGTATGCACGAGGGAATCATTCCTGGATCTTTACATGTTTGGTGTTTCATGTTTTTATTTTGACTAGCTTTTGCCCGTGACTCGTCCCACACAAATATATGGTCAACTCCCGATCTTCCAAAACGGAACACCACCACCTCACCTCCTTAAGGTTCGGCCATACCGCTGCTTAAAATACGGAAACGTTACGGAATCGCAGAGAACGTTTCCACATTTTAAGCAGCGGTATGGCCAAACCTTGATTACGAAAATAGGGTCCCACTGAATTTATTATAATAATCTCGTTTTTCTTACCCCGTTGGATTTTCCAAAAACGCGTGGCAAAAGGCTTTTAAATGACCTAACTATGCTTGATTCAAATTGACAGTATTATTCTAAAACACTGACGAATTACCGTTAGACCGCGGCGGTTCAATCAATCCAATCCATTAAAGAACTAATCAAAAATCCAATTACCAGCGAAATACTTACCAACTCAGACAGTATTAATAAGATTTCTAACTTTCATAGACGACTTGACCGAGCTCTATCTTTCAATAACTAAATGTTACAGAGAAGCCATTGGCGAATATCTGTCTTAGACCATGCTTGAGCGATTTAAAGTAGGTAACAGACCTGATTCAGTTTTTAAGGCAGCTGGAAAAGCGAAACTATGACAAATACAGAGCTTATGCACAGAATACGACTTTGTCCCATTTGGTATCGAGACCTTTGGTCCGAGGGGTCCTAACTCCTAGCTCTATGATGCTCTGTGAGAAATAGCAAAGAGGCTAGTCGACGTTATGTTTTAGTTATTATGGGTACTTATACCTAATGATATTTTATTTTTCTAAATATACCTTCATGTTAGTTGAATATTATACATATACATATAAATATTGTATAAGCAGATTTATAATTAAAAAGTCAAATAAGACAAAATTGTATGTGAGCGACGTCTGTTATATTAAAAAAATCTAACCGTAGTTTTGAAATTGACATAGTTTGTAGTGTCACTTTCAAATTGTACTTCATGTGGTCCTATGTACGGTCCAATTTAACGTGTACAGACTGATAGAAAACACGAATAGAGTGCCAATATCGTTCCAATCTAGATCACACATGTCACAGTCTGAACGACAGATTATTACGATCGAATCGTACGTGTAAAGCCTTTAAAGTTCTGTAACGACACGTGGTAACTGTTATCTGCAATTTTGTCTGCGTTTCACAAGGACTTTGTATTTTCCCGGGATAAAAAAGAGCCTATGTCTTGACATAATAATATCTCCGGATAACGAACTTTTATTGGTAAATTTGCTATTTTTATGGAAACCACAACGACCTGGCAATAACTTTCCATCAAACATTCTTGATTTCGTGGTTGCGTGCATAAAAATAAAACTGTCAATAAGGTACATTTTGTCATGCATCCGATGATTATTGGCGTGGCCGAATTACCTGAGGCTGTATTGTTTAATGGGATGGGCGCTCGCGATCGCATTTCACCGCCTTCTTCTAGGTTTATCCTATACCTACCCTGTGATAAAAAAAAATGGCAATGCTAAGTGCATCACGTAGGATTTGATTTAACGACCGCTTTTAGCCTAGTTGGTAGTGACCCTGCCTACGAAGCAAGAGGTCCTGGGTTCAAATCCCGGTAAGGGCATTTATTTGTGTGATGAGCACGAATATTTGTTCCTGAGTTATGGATGTTTTCTATGTATTTAAGTATTTATTTATCTATATAAGTATGTTTGTCGTCGTCTAGTACCCATAGTACAAGCTTTGCTTAGTTTGGGACTAGGTCGATTTGTGTAAGATTGTCCCCCCTAATATTTATTATCTACTAAAACCGCCTTTATTATTGGGTGAGACCTTCCATTAATCCACCGGTACCCTATCACAGCTGTTTTGTGTCGGCAGAGTGCCGGCGAGCGGACGAGCGCGGCAGCTCGGGGCACCACCGCGCGCTGGGCCGCTTCGGCGACTACGCGTGCCACAGCTCGCTGGCGCTCGTGGAGTCCGCCGCAAGGCACATGCGCGCGCGCCACGCGGAGAACGTCGAGTTCGTGCTGTGGACCGGGTAAGGCCAGAGACACAGATTACAAGAGGGTGCCAGAACTGAGTGCAGGCAGTGGCGTAGCTACCGTAGGGCAAGCGGGGCAGTGCACCGGGGCCTCCAAGCTCAGGGGGCCCCGAGAAACCCAGGGGGGGTATGAGAAACGCGGCTATAAAACTGTACTAGTGAATCTTAGATTATTTATACACTAGATAGAGCTTCGGCGGCATGAAAACGTCCCGAAAAATATAAGCCAACTTGGCTTATAAGCCAAATGACATTATATGTCATTTGCCTCCCTTCAGTTTGAATGACGTAACGCGATCGTAATATGAAGCTGTCAAAAGAAATTTGTGGACGTTTTCTATCGCAATGTTTGCTACTGACACTATCTAGTGCATAAATAATCTAAGTTGTGAATTTACAAGCGCGCGAGTCTAGTGAATTTAAAGTGCATTCATCCTTACTTGTCTTATCATGTAAACAAACACGGGTTGGGGCCCTAGTTTATTTTTTGCCCCAGGGCCTTTGGTTAACTAGCTACGCCACTGAGTGCAGGTGAGCTGACGAGCGCGGCAGCTCAAAGCGCCACCGCACGCTGGGCCGCTTCAGCGTTTACGCGTGCGCTCGCTAGCACTCGTGGAACGTCAAGCTCCTACTGTAGACCGGGTATGACTACACTCACAGATCACAGAGAGTCTCAATACTAAGTGCCGGCGAGCGGACGAGCGCAACAGCTGGGGGTGAAGATAGGCCGCTGAAGCGCCTACGAGCGCCACAGCTCGCTGGCGCTCTTGAAGCGTCGAGATCGTGCTGTCTATGGACCGGGTAAGGCCAGAGTCACAGATTACACAGAGGGTTCCAGAACTGAGTGCCGGCGAGCGGACAAGCTCGAGGCAACACCGCGTGCTGGGCCCTGTGTACCGTGTGGGCGAGGACTCAGTTAACGGTCTAGCTATAGTACAAGAGCGAGACCTCATGATACAGGTATATAATAGTTTCTAGGAAACCCCAAACACCATTGTAAATGTGACTGATTTGTTATTACCCGAATAAACTATTTATTATTATCCCCAGGGACATCATAGCGGCGCGCTACGGCGACGCGCGCGCACGTTTCGCGGCCGTGCGCAACATGACGGACCTGCTGGGACGCACGTTCTCGTCGCACTTCGTGTTCCCGGTGCTGGGGCACCTGGACCCGCCGCCTTCTGACAACCTCACCAGCCTCTGGGGCCACTGGCTGCCCCTCGAAGCGCTGGATACCTTCAAAACTGGTAAACAGTCAACTCAAGGCTATGGTCTCCTATTTTAATAGCTTTTTCACTTCTCATGCTCTTAAAATCGTCCCCTTACTGCTAAAACCGACTAACTGCATCAATGATAGTTTCGAGAAAAACGCTTTTAAAGGTTTGAGTGGTACGTTCTCTAATAAAACCTAACGTTAATTGAAGTGTTTTGTGTTTTTATTTAGATGGGTTATCTGTAAGTAAAACGGTATGAAGAAATTTAGCCTATACCCAATATAAGTAGGTAAAATCACGCTTTGAGTAAAAAAAGTGGCGCAGATAGTCGGTTTTGCTTGTAGGAGATGTGTAACGTTTCGAAATTAAGCGCCATTAAAGTATTAAAATGTAATTAGTATGTTTTGTCACTTAGCTAATTTTACAAACTGCACAGATCCAATGGGGCGAAGCGAAATCCTTTGTAACGATTGCAGTTATTTTGACTATATTCTATTTGTATATAAATTATCATGGAGTTATATTTACAAATCTGACGATTATTTACTTTATTATTTGACTATAGAGCGACATTGAACATCAAACAAGATAAAAATGACCATTTTAATAAATATTTAACAATTAATATTATGGAAATTAACCCAAAAAGTCCCTTGTCACCACAGGGAGGAATATAAAACCTAAAAAAAAAATAACGTGTCATCGAATAATCACAACAAGGAAGTTTTTGTTCATTATCCGAGGGCTGGTACGGTGGAAAGAAAATAAACAGCTCATCTGTATCAAAACCTTGCATGTGGTATCATTCAAAATATAACTTTAATAATATTCAACATTATAGATAGAAATACACGTCATTACAATAAAATATTATTAAACACCAAAAATAATCATATTATAGGTATATCGTTAACCCACATAGTCATTATTCGTCACTTGACTCGCCTTCGGCCACATCTGGCACGCGGTCTACGATATTTTCGCAGACAAGTGACTGAAACCAGCCATGGTACTCTTCAGGTATACCTAATACCCTTTTCGCAGATGGTCTTAAATAAGTTTTCAATATTAAACGTTGTCAATAATGTCTATCAAAGCAAGACATTCAGTAATCATAAATAAAATAGTTCTCTTACATCCTTTTATTTACCTACTTAAAGCGACCACAAAAAAATTAACCTCAAGCTGCGACAAATAAAACAAATAGGTACTTAAGTAAGTAAGTAAATACTTTATTGTACAGAAAATAAACAAACAAAGAAAAGTTACAAATGATGAGATACAAGTCGATATGAAACCATAAGAATACCTACTGTTATTATTTATTCATATGATGAAACACAAGTGTAGGTGGATTTAATACTTAATACGGTGTAATTCAATGGCCTGCTTGATTTTTTTGTTAGTTTTTCTAAGTACCTCACCACCATCTGACGATTCGTGCTTATTTTCAAAATCTGAAACAAAAACAATTTTGTTACTAAGGTACGCTGAGGTGCGCTAAGGTGCGGTCAAGGCCGTGCGATTTGCTGTCATTTAACGCAAGAAAAAAAGAATCCCGAGACTTCAACGCTCACTTTTAATTATTTTCACTATTTATTGCATTTAGATAAATATAATTAAGTAGCTTAAAACTATAATCTACACTCATCAAAGTTTAGGTAGGTTAGAAACAGTAAACAGTTAATTTGTACTTACTTTTGTTCGTATCGTCGCCTCCAAGTCTAGATTTAAAAGTTTTCAAGATCTTGAACTCATTATGTACACATAATATACGAACTCATTAGAAAATAAATTCAAAACGGGATGTGCGCGCGCGTGTGCAGTCTCGATCAAGGTTGAAATGCGACTAAGTGCGGGGAGGGGAGGGGCCGCTTACGCGCTCTTAAGCGGTTTTGCCTGTACTTCCTGTACTATAATTCTGCTGCCGATAGGAGAAACGTTACATTCAAAACCAACTATACTACGTTTAGTTTGTTTTTGCAGTTGAATATTTTAATCGATGCAATAATTTAGTACAGGAAAAAAATACTAAGGTTAGGTTTGATGGTTTTTTCAGACGTCCGAAATGCCATATTTGTTTTATAGTTTACAGCAAAAAACGACTATGTATGGTTTAGTCGCTTTATGCAGTAACTAGCTTTTGCCCGCGGCTTCGCTTGCGTGTACCATGAGTATTTCAAAGATCTAAGATATCAAGCGAGCAAGCATGCACGCAAGCAAGCAAGCGTGCAAGAAAGCGTGCAAGTAAGCGTGCAACCGTGCAAGCAAGCTTGACTAAACTTCAGGTAGATACGATCCTTTACAGTATTTCTTTATATACAATGTTTTTCACTAATCCGGAAGCGGGCACTAAAATAACCAGGCTTGGTAATAATATAAAACCTATTATTACTTTCTCCTGTCCTGCATTAGGTATAATTCAATGTTTTCTTACCTTCTACGGAAACTTGAGTAACTGGAAGCGCTGTGTACCTACTTAGCATTGATATTATACATTTTATTCTATACGTACCTATAATATTTGAAAAATTATCCTCAACTCCTAACCGTTAAGGAGATTTACCTTCCATCATCAGCTCATCAACCAGAGATGATGTCTACCAGACGCAAACACTTAAATAGCTTGAGAAAATATATGAAAAACGTAATGCGTGCCTACAAAATTTGAGGGTTGCCCTCGATTTCCCTGAGATCCCGTCATCAGATCCTGATTTGGTGACAATGGGACCATCTCAGGACTATATTGTATTCTTTCGAATAAAAAAATAATTTTTATAATCGGTCCACAATTGACCGAGAAATCGGTGAACATACCTACATAAAAAAAATACATTAAGTGGAATGCATAACCTCCTCCTTTCCCCTATACTCCCCAAGGAACCCACTTGCCAAATTTCAGCTTTCTATGACCGGTAAAACGAAAAATCCCTTTTTTCCCGTTCCCGTGAGAATTTTGGAAAGTCCTCTCTCAATCCTTCTCTACACTTCTCAAGCAATCTACATGCCAAATTTCAGCTTTCTACGACCAGTAAAACGAAAAATCCCGTTTTTTCCCGTTCCCGTAAGAATTTTGGAAAGCCCTCTCCTAATCCTCCTCTACACTCCCCAAGCAACCTACATGCCGAATTTCAGCTTTCTTTGATCAGTAAAACGAAAAGTCCCGTTTTTCCTGTTCCCGTAGGAATTTTGAAAAGTCCTCTCTCAATGCTCTTCTACACTCCCCAAGTAACCTACATGCTGAATTTCAGCTTTCTACGACCAGTAAAACAAAAAGTCCCGTTTTTCCCGTTTCCGTGGGAATTTTGGAAAGCCCTCTTTCAATCCTTCTCTACACTTCTCAAGCAATCTACATGCCAAATTTCAGCTTTCTACGACCAGTAAAACGAAAAATCCCGTTTTTTCCCGTTCCCGTAAGAATTTTGGAAAGCCCTCTCCTAATCCTCCTCTACACTCCCCAAGCAACCTACATGCCGAATTTCAGCTTTCTTTGACCAGTAAAACGAAAAGTCCCGTTTTTCCTGTTCCCGTAGGAATTTTGAAAAGTCCTCTCTCAATGCTCTTCTACACTCCCCAAATAACCTACATGCTGAATTTCAGCTTTCTACGACCAGTAAAATAAAAAGTCCCGTTTTTTCCCGTTTCCGTGGGAATTTTGGAAAGCCCTCTTTCAATCCTTCTTTACACTTCTCAAGCAATCTACATGCCAAATTTCAGCTTTCTACAACCAGTAAAACGAAAAATCCCGTTTTTTCCCGTTCCCGTCAGAATTTTGGAAAGCCCTCTCTTAATCCCCCTCTACACTCCCCAAGCAACCTACATGCCGAATTTCAGCTTTCTTTGACCAGTAAAACGAAAAGTCCCGTTTTTCCTGTTCCCGTAGGAATTTTAAAAAGTCCTCTCTCAATGCTCTTCTACACTCCCCAAGTAACCTACATGCTGAATTTCAGCTTTCAACGACCAGTAAAACGAAAAATCCCGTTTTTTTCCCGTTCCCGTGGGAATTTTGGAAAGCCCTCTCTTAATCCTCCTCTACACTCCCCAAGCAACCTACATGCCGAATTTCAGCTTTCTTTGACCAGTTAAACGAAAAGTCCCGTTTTTCCCGTTTCCGTGAGAATTTTTTAAAGTCCTCTCTCAATGCTCTTTAACACTCCCCAAACAACCTACATGCCGAATTTCAGCTTTCTACGACCAGTAAAATGAAAAATCCCGTTTTTTTCCCGTTCCCGTGGGAATTTTGGAAAGCCCTCTCTCAATCCTCCTTTACACTCCCCAAGCAACCTACATGCCGAATTTCAGCTTTCTACGACCAGTAAAACGAAAAATCCCGTTTTTTCCTTATCCCGTGGGAATTTCTGAAAATCATTAAAATAGTTTTTTACCATTATAATTATCTACTTCTATGCTAAATTTGAAGAGTCTAATAATTATAGTTCATAGGATCCCGTTGAACTGAATATATAAATACCATTTTTTCTTTATCCCGTGGGAATTTTGAAAAATCCTGAAATGAATGTTTTCACTAATATAATATCTACTTGTGTATCAAATTTGAAGAGTCTAGTTATTATAGTTACTGAGATTGGGTCTATCGGAATCGAATATATAAATCCCGTTTTTTCCCGTTCCCGTGGGAATTTCCAAAAATCCTTCCTTAGTGGATGCCTGCATTGTAGAAGGTATCTATGTGCAAAATTTCAAGTCTCTAGGTCCAGTGGTTTGGGCTGTGCGTTGATATATCAACAGTCATTTAGTTTATTTAGACTTTTCAACCCCATCGCACCCCATCCAGGAAGATGGTATTTTACGTCCGCCACGTAGGATTTTAAAACCGTTGTTGTTTTCGTAACCAGCGACCCGATAAACTATAGAAACAATACCCATGTTGATTTTCAGACTTTGTCACCCCATTTCCCCCTTTTAGGGGTTGAATTCCCAAAAAACCTGAAACACGTGTTTAATCATTTATCGTCAGGAGTACTTCTGTGAAGTTTCGAATAAAATAGTCGAACTAATCTTGTTTCCCCATACAAACTTTGGACCCCCGTTTCACCCCCTTAGGGAGTGAATTTTGAAAAATCCTTTCTTAGTGCACCCCTAGACCTTATAAGGAACCTACGTGCCAAATTTGGAATCTCTAGGCCCAGCGGTTTGGGCTGTGCGTTGATATGTCAGTCAGTCAGTCAGTCAGTCAGTCAGTTTCTTCTTTTATATATATAGATAAAATTGCTATTTTATTCATTAACATACACTTGGTAGCTTTTGCTTGTTATTTATTTCTGAAAATCACCAATAACCTACCTTAAGCTGGAGGCTAAATCAAGAACGGAGCGGCGTATCAAAAAACGGGTTTTACCACCAGATAGAGCTTGGAAAGCGTATTCTAACGGTACGTATAACTCATTTTTGCCAAAAAGGGAGGTTAGTCGGTTTTAGCAGTAAGGGGGCGAAATGTTACTTTAGTCTCTGCATATCGAGACTAAATCATTTTGTTGATCTCTAGGGATTAAAGTAATTTTTTTTTAATTTACTTCGGAAACCCCTAAACTGCCAATCACGGTGTTTGTGGATGGAGGATTATTGCCATTTTTAGTGACTGGGCATAGACAATTTTAAAGCTTTCCACAGATCGCAGCGCGCTCCGTAGCGCCCTGCGCTTCGGTCTGTGGAAGCCTTTAGGGCGTTTAAATAACCTCAAAATGACAACTGTATAAAAAATATTTAAAAAAATAATAATTTCGTGAAACACCATGAATAATTACGAATATTAATCTATCTAATTATATTAAAGAAAAATTCATTTTATTATGCATACTTAGTCCAATTAGTTAAAAAATAATTTTCAAGGTTGAATCTGTTGGCTAAATATGCAAACATTTAAAGCGTCACTCAACAAAAAAAAACCGCGGAACAAATTTAAATTGCTATTTGAATTCTGAACAGACGTCCATTGCTCGTATTGAGCGTACGTTGTATAAAAGTAATATTGTAGATTAGTATACCTAAAACATCGTTTTTTTCCTCGCATTCAAAGTGAAAAGTAGAGTGTTTAACGCGAGACTAAACTGCCATAATGACACGCGAATTATAGCCACCCTCGCTCTGCTCGGGTGGCTAAAATATCTTGTGTCATTATGGCTTGTTTTTGTCCCTTGTTGAACAATCTACTATTTATTGACTTGCAATGTATTTATGTATGTATATACGGGTAAAATCTTGCAAATTATATGTGACCCACTTACCGGTTTCTGATTGAGCTGAAATTTTGTATGCATCAGTAAATCGGATGATAATGCAATATTATTATGACATAGAGCTGATCTGATGATGGATCTAGAAGGTATCTGTAGGAACTCTGTAATAAAACGACACGACCGCATCTTGTCGGGCTTGTTTGATTCGTCTTTACGAGTACTTTGGTCCTAGATAGTAAAAAGTACCTACAGTCAGCAAAAAAGCTTGTAAAATGGATTTTTTAACGAAAACTTATTATGCTATACGCGTGTCTGACGTCAGCGTCAACATCTTCTCGGCTTCTGAACGCAACGCACAGCATCGGCGTTCAATATGTACGCAGTTTAGTCACTGATTCTATCAATAATTCTTTTTTATTAATTCTCGCCATTTTGTATATGATGCTAGCCACGACTTGACATTGCACTGGTTTGCATCAAGACGCCAACGTCGACGTGTGAAGGAGACGAACCAGATACGAAGCGTACGACGTGACGCTGTAAGATACCGATTAGAAGATCATAGCTTTAGTAAAGTTCTGCCAGCGGTATCACTATCCTGACGCATATATACACCAAGCGGAAGGTTTTTATAAAAAGATACCATGTGCTTGCGGAAGGTACAATTTGTGTTTTTTAACTATCTTGTTGGCTATCTTAAGATGCGGACGTCAGTTTTCATGAGATTTTTGAGACAATTTTGAGATTGCCAAAATAAAAGTATACAAGGTGGAATTTTGCTATGCCACCTCCAGGGAAAGTACTCTCAATACTAAAAATAGGAAAAATTAATAAAAAGAAACATTTCTTTATTTTTGAAAAGAAAGAAAACTGCATTCAGAGATTTTTGTAACTTCGCTTGCCGCACCCTGAAAAAAAAATCGATATGGTCAATCATAAGGGTCAATCAAAATTGTCTAAACTTGGTAAATTATCTTGCTTACACGACATATTTTGAGCGTGTAATAATCAAGAAAGTTTATTAAACTTTAACATATTTAACCCGATCAAAAAGAAAATTGATCTGATTCTAAGTTGCCCGTACCTATATTTTTTAAAATCACATCATCCTTAAGTAGCCATAGTAAGTAGTAAGTAACTATCCATTCTAGTAAAATGTTTAAGCAATTACTAAATCCTTTCGCGCCTGCGCCCAGACGAGCGCCGGACAAAAAGTTGATTCCATTAAAGTCCCAATCGATTGGAGTTAAATCTCGACCCCGCGCCGGAGTTTATCCAATTAACCTCCATTCATCCCGCTTTTTGGCATGAGTTTAGAACTTTGAAGTGATCGAGCCTAAATATAATTCGGACTTTGTTATTGGATTGATTGTTAAAAAATTGACGGAATGTTGATGTGCGTGTGAGCGTGAACGGACAGTGTTCTTTAGGGTTCCGCATCCCAAGGGTGACAAATAGGACCTTATGACTGTCGCTATACTGTACCTCTGTCCGAGTGGCGGGGATTATTAAACCATTTAAAAGTAAGCGAGAAAAATTCGATCAAAACTTGGTTTCGTTAGAAAAAAATGAAATTGCGCACAATTTAAGAAATAATCTAGCAAGTGTTATACAATTTTTAAGTTACTTACCAAACTCTTGTGGTACGTTTTTTTTTCAGTACAGTCAGTTAAAACTGGGCGTAAAATTAATTTTCAAAACTTGGTTGGGCAAAATGTGTAATTTTTTTAAATCTTAAGCAGTTAGCTCTAAATTTTAAACAATGATTCATAGAAGCATTACTCAGGATTACATAACAAAAAAAAATTGTAGCAACAGGAGCGACAACGCTGTCACAGGGTGATGATTTTCTTATTTTTTAAAAAATGCCTATATTTTTTTTAAATACATTAGTTACATTTTTATTAATATTTTTCTGATAACCAATATGAGTTGGTGTATCATCATGATGATTTCGGCTTGACATCGTCTTCTGGGACACCCTGTATATACAGGTTTTCACACGATGTATTCCTTCACCGTGAAGTGATAAAAATTTAAGATGTAATTTCACACATAATTTCCGAAAAACTCCAATGAGCGAGCCCGGGGTCGAACGCAACTAAGACCTTGCTTGAGACGCCACCACGGCTTACGAAGTATATCTACTTGTATTATACATCTGTGTTTGTTGGCAGGAGGGTACTACTCGATAGAGCTGTCGTACAGCAAGCTGCGTATAGTGGCGCTCAACACGAACCTGTTCGGCGGCGCGCGCGACGCGGGGCCGGCGCGCGCGCAGTGGGCCTGGCTCGACGCCGTGCTCGACAAGGCGGCCGACAACAGCGAAATGGTAACAAACACAATAATAACAACAGAATTTATTGTAGACCAGAGTCCATAGAATCGCTTCGGAGTAAAATGCACAGAACGAAAAATGTACATCATCATCATCATCATCATCGGCCTATGCTCGTTCACTGCTGGACATAGCGCACCTTCAGAATTAAGCTGACTTGGGGTACCGTGTTTTTGGCGCATTTATTGCATTCATTTAAACTCGTGCTGTATCATTACTAGCAATGCTATAGTCCTGAAATTTATATGTAAGATATTTGAGGATTCACTCTAGCGACTAGTCTTTTTCGAAACACGATTACTTGTAGTTCGCTCGATAGAAAAAAATCCAAAGTCGTCTCTAAAATATAAATTAAACTCGTAAGTATGACGCTAATATTGCACAGAAGGTCATGACTTTTTGAATGTTAATAAAACAAGATGTTTTCTAGTGCGTAATCTGGCTACATTTTTAAAATATGTATTTGTTTTAGTAATATGATGAAAATACCCAAAAACACGCGCAGTTCAACCAATCAATCTTGAGCCATCGTGTCTCCCCCAAGCGGCCCCACGCCCGAAATTGCTTAGCGCGAAAAATGCGGTACCCCCTTAACTAAAAATAATCTCATTTCAAAACTAAACCGAGTAGTTTTAGTACAAAGTTTGTTATTGAGATGAGAATATTTCGAACTGAGTCAGTTCAATTCTGAAGGTGCGTAGGTCTCTCCCATGGCACGCCTCTGAGCACGGTCCTCGGCCACTCTCATCCAGCTCTTGCCAGCCGCCTTGCGAAAATCTTCGCTCCACCGAGACTATGGACGTCCTACGCTACGTTTGCCGATCCGACTCCACTCAAGAACTCGTCTACCCCAAGCCGGCCCATTGCCACTTCAGCGTGCTAATGCGGTGCGGAAAAATGTACACTACACGCAAAATGTATACAAAGCGCACTGTGAAACACGCGGAACGTATAAAAAAAAGTACGTTCGCAAAATGTACAAATCGGAAAATAATTAATAATTTCCCAAGAAGATGGACCGACGAAATGTCGCAGGAATAACTTAGATGTCGGCATAGGACCGGCCTTTGTTGAACTCTTCGGGGGCAGCTTTTGTCCACTGCGACGTTTTTTGGCTGATTATAATGATGAGATGACACAATGTTTTGCTAGGTAACTACACACATATCAAAAACGTCTTGGGATACGCATTAATCGCATTATCCCTAGTAAAACTTGATGTTTTAACTCAGTACTTAGTAATATGCCATATTGAAATATTCAAAACTGTCTAGGAATAAAAAATATCACTAGGCACTTTTGATTGTAACATTAGTGCCGTCATGGCTGCCCGCGATGTAACGAAATATAGGGAACACGTTAGTAGTAGCAGAAAAAATGTGTAATATCGGCTTCTCGTCCAATTTACGTAAATTCTCATTCAGTTAAAACAATGAATTCCACTTTTCGTGATCGATTGTTTCTAAAAACATTGTTAGGTTAGTAAGTTTACTTTTCCTCCGCCTTGCCACCTACTCTAACACTCCACAAACATGTTTAGCGAGTCTACGATACGTAAGGCGATAACAGGCCCACGAACAGGAAACATTCACCTTCCTCGTCAATTTACACCATAAAAATAAACGTCTACAAAATTAACAGCGTTATAAATTTAAAAATAAAATGAAGTACCCGTAATCCAAGAACTCTTTGTAAAATTACGTTTTCCTTGCATATTTGAAAGGCGATTAGATTAACGAGTTTCTAATCTGTAATTTATTAGCGAGGGCCGCGGCCGGATTTCCTCGCGCCTTCCTGCCGCCTAGTTATGAATCCGGGTTCTGGAAATATGCCCCAAGCCGCGGCTAACTAGCTCCCCTCACGTTACTGTTTCATGCCAACATAAACTAGTGTTTCCTACGTTCTAGATATCATTTTTGATCAACAAGGTTAAATAAAACTAAAAACCTTAAGAAATATAATAATAACTAAAATATATTATGGAAAGGAGTCCCTTTAGTTAAGGTTCCGATCCGAAGATACTGGCAGCGTTCCCCCTTTGAATAGCTAAATTAATTCTTTGTCCAAGGTAGCTGCCAGCTCTTCGGTCTCCTGTGATGTCGACTAACCTTTTTGCTATTGCCTTAAAAAGCCTTACAGCGCTAGGACCCCGCGGACCAAGGGTCTCGACACCGAATGGGACAAAATCATATTCGGAGCCTAGACCCCTGTATTTGCATGCTTTAGCTTTTTCAGCCGCTTCACAAGCCGCACCAGCTCTGTTGTTGGTTCCATGTAGATGGGAAGGAGCCAGCGTAAAATGTATAAATAAAATAAAATAATATAAATTGTGATTAGAATAACAAAGAAATCCCTTTCAAAGCGAACAAAAAACAATCTTTGTGTTATCTATTCTTGAGACTACACTTGAGACATGATGGCAAAAAAATTCTTCGAGTATCATAGAAGTGTGGTATAGAAAGCCAGCTGTTTTAGGGTTCCCTCTATAGTTTACCCATAGTAGACCTCTGTAGTCAAGGAACCTCTATAGTTTCGCCATATCAATCTACGGCATAGTTTAGAAGAAAAAAATTAAGGTACCTGCTCAACACATAAAGTGGGAATGACTTTTTTTTCTTGTCTAATCTTACAGCCACACAACGATAGCCTAGGTTTGTTTACATCATTTTTCGATTTAGGAATCTAATTGCAAAATGTTTAACTAAGGGGCTGTTTCACCACCTTATTGTCAAACTACTGGTTACGTAACCAATGAATAAACTAAGTACTGCACAAATCTGTCAGCCAGTTTTTTTTCAGTTTCACCACTCCGGTCCTGTGCAAACTAAGTACCACTTAACTAATCGTCGGTTTAACAAAAAGTCGGAATAGCAACGTCCCATTTCACGACCACGGGTTCCTGTTCGCATATTTTCGTTCAAAGAGTCGCTCATTATTAAAGCAAAATAAATCGTAATCTATGTTATTTTTAAACACATCTATTTTTCTGCATAACAAATGTGTAACATTATAATTAATCCAAAAACGGTATTTATTTACGATACTTTGGTTAACAATAAAAAAGAAAAATAAAATCACGTAAAACGAATCGAAAAGTGGCGCCAAACCCTTTGACAGATTAACTTTTTTTTTAATGGCGATGTACAAGTTCAGGTAGAACAAACGATTGAGCCACTGAAAAAAAGTCTGTAATAAAAAAATATTACGAAATTTTGGATTTATTTTTAAATACTAAAAGCGTACCTATATTTTTTATTCAAATCTTGATATTTAAATTCTCGTTTGCAATTTAGCATGACTTGTTTCTTTAAAAAAAAAAAATACTTTGATTTATTTTTCTGAAACCGGCTGAAGGGCTCTCCAACCATGTCCACAAAAAAATAAACTAACTAATTAAAAAGATATGTGACGGATAAAAATGCTAAATGCCACCTGATCTGATGGTCAAATTAAGAAATAGTTTGTCCGTCACTTAGCGCTAATCAAGACTGGTGAAACAGAAATTTTTATTCCATGTGACAAATAAGGTTATGATCAAGCTAATCCGAACTTTAAAAAAAGTGGTGAAACAGCCCTTTAGTGTTAATTTCTGTTAGATTCAAGTGTCACCCCCTCATAATTACTATACTAAACAGGACTCACTCAATAAATATTTGTTTATTTACCTCAACGTTTCGGACACATTGCAGCAGCCGTGGTCACGAGTTAACTGAAGTGTAGGGTGTCAAGTTCGTTTAGCCGAAACGTCGAGCTAAATAAATAAATATTTATTGCGTGATAAGTCCCGTTTAGTATAGTAATTATGAGTGAAAATCATGAAAGTTTAAAACAGTATGTCACCCGCTCTTCAAACTAAACCGTAATAGGCTTTATAGGTTAACGAATTATAGTCGATCAAAACGATTAAATAATTGTTGCGTGTTATTACTTATTACGAAACACTAAACGTGACCCAACACACACCTGACAAAGCCTCGAGTAGGTCTTTCGATAAAATCATTTCCTTATTGCAATGTTAAGTTTAAAAAAGTCCATCTGTCATTATACAGTAAGAGACACGAGTTTCGAGGAACTGCGCTCAAGATAGAACTAGCCTAATCCGTTAACATAATCCTTTGTCGTCGCTCAAATAAACAACGTAAAAAAACGGAAGCATGCCACGACACGCGTCCAGATGCCTCAAAGACCGTGCTCGCTGCCGACGGGCTCTCAGAACGCTCGGCGTGTTATCGGGACACATGTGACGTCGTACGTCTGGATAGAACCAGCCAAGTGCGAATCGCACTCGTACACGAAGGCTTCTGTATAGAATAAGAATTGTCTTTGACGCTCTAAGGTTAAATTTAGTTGTATGGCGTCAAACGTTAAAGGCTATTTCACTCACAAATCAATGTGACAGTCAGCTTTATTTTGACGTAGAAACTGATGTGAAAATCGGTAAAGCACTTACGAGACTAAAGGTTCGGCCATACCACCGCTTAAAATACGGAAACGTTATGGAATCGCAGTGACGTGCCGTAAACGTCAGAATTTACCGCATGCTCTGCATAGTAAAGTTGTGACGTTAACGGTGCGTCACTGCGATTCCGTAACGTCACCGTTTTTTAAGCGGCGGTTTGGTCGCACCTTAAACCTCCGTACAGTGTTTTTAAAATAATTCAGCAAAAAAATGATAAAGATCTAGTTAAAAATTCTGGAAAAAAAAACACTTTTCTTGTATGATGATGTTGATGACCCATTAATTTTTAGCTTTATTTTATCTTTAGTATTTGTTATCATAGCAGTCACAGTAATTATTAGTTGATAAAAATGTAAAGCTATTACGGTTCAAGAGATTTAGCCTTGTGACAAACGGACGGACGAACGCACATACGGAATCTCAGTAATATGGTCCCGTTGGCACCCTTTGAGCACGGAATCCTAAAAAAGAATAAAGAATCGTAGAGAAAATAAGCCGGTGTCGCACAGTCTTCCCTGCCGGACGCTCTCACGGCGCCGCCTCACGTCGGACTTAACGTTTATCTACTTCTACTGTTTTGCTTTTCAATTATTTTTTAAAGAATGTAAATATTTAAAACTTGTCGCACGTTTAGAGCGAAACTGACTCAATTCGACATAATTATTCTTATTTAAATTATTTATATATTTTATATATTCGTTGTATTTTTTTAAATTTCTTTCATAAAAACCTTCTCCTAAGCTGACAATAACAAACGCAACAAAAAAGAATTATCCAATTTGGTGCAGTCGATCGGAAGTTATGCGCTTAGCAACACATTCAGCGATTATTTTTTATATTATAGATAGAATAGGCAAAAACTGATTTCCACAAGACTTTATTATACTTGGAAGTCGATTCAAGTCACAAAAGGGCTGTTTTAAATACCTTTTTTTAACAAAAAAATTAAATTTTATCATTCTCTCGTTTATAACAATCGAAATCACAATACAACACAATACAAATATTCTTTATTGAAAACCAAAAACAGTACAGTGACATTATTAGAAAAAATATTTTCATTTCAAAAATAAACCTGTTTTTCTTTTAACACAAAGTCTATTTTTGAAATGAGAATAATTTTCTTAAACTAGTACCTATATAAAAACGTGTCACGGTGTTTGTTATCGAACTCCTCCGAAACGGCTCGACCGATTTTTATGAAACTTTTTTCTCTGTATTCGTTAGGTGTAAGAATAGGTCTTAGGCTATTTTTATACCCCTATTTTGCGCAGACGGAGTCGCAGGCAACAGGTAAAAAAAAAATTAATAAAGATAGTAATGTATACACCCAAAATACTGTATATTAATCGGCTCGTCTCAACCACGAAAACCACAAATACAACAATACAAACTTCCCGCTAAAGGGGTTGGATTCCAATAATAGCCCTTTTATCGAGACATTAATTAGAACGTCGTGTCAACTTGAACTGTAATCACTAGTTGGTATCGAATACCGTTTCTAAAATTGGAATGTACCAAGGGATTATAATGGTGGCAAGGTAAACGTCCCTGTGCTCGAAACTAACTCATATATACATGGCACCTTCAATCTTATATCATAGTAAGAGAGGTGAAAGATGGGTGTCACCTACTTACTGGGCGCTGAGGTATCGAGCACGCACGTTTACTTTACTTTAGATTGAATTAATTAATTAATTTAATTACTAGTTAGTTAAGTTTTATTCATTGTTATTTTTTCTTAATATTTGTATTCTTATAATGTTTTAAGCTTTCGTGATTTTCACTCATAATTATTACACTCGTTTAGTGCTAGTTCGCAAACAATATCAATTCGTGACCACGGCCGCTGCTGCAATGTGGCCGAAACGTCGAGGTTAATATTGTTTGTGTGATAAGTCCCGTTTTGTATAATAATTATTTGTATTCTTAGTTCCAATAAATTCTTTTGTTGAAAATTTAATTCAGTACGCTAGAAATAGGTCCAATTGAAATCAGGGATCGGGTATTAAAATGGATAGTAAAGCTTTTAATTAGAGCCAGCGGTAAGTAACACCGGTGTCTGACCTACTTCATTGAATCCCCACTCGCTACGCTTTTGCTGTCGCGGCAGAAATATAATTATAGAGAAAGAAAGAAAGCAAGAAAGAAAAGAAATTCATTTACAACAACACAAGACACATCAATATACTACAAATAGACAGTACAAAGAATAAAGATATTGTATCAATGCGGTTGTTAATTGGACACTGGCGCAGCATAATGAATGAATGCTGAGGCGTTTATGGCACCCCAAAGCTGATTATCAGCCAGCACCGTTGGGGACACTCGGATCGCTATATAAATATACTACACACTAATACCTACATATGGCTACATGAATATTCAGATAATACATAGATTATGAGACCGAATAAAAATAGCAAAATCACTGAATCATAATTACTATATCCCAATCGCCAAGTATACAACCGTGCGCGGACCTAAAAGAAAAATTTAATAAAATTACAGTAAAAAAACAAAGAAGTTTTGTAAAAAAGTGCTGGAAAGGAGAATTAAGATTTTTGGAATAACAACAAGAAAGATTAAGTTTTCGCCCTAAAGGTGTAAGATATACAGATTGATTAGTTTTATTTTTGCACTTGCTTGGATACTTGGGTATTTTCAATTTGGGAACATATCAAAATATATAAAGTTTAAAACGAATAATGGATGAAATACATAATGGTCATAATACATAACGGCGAGGATTGGCCAGCTGGGTTGATGGGAATGGTGACATCAGTAGACCTGACGTCACCATCTCCATCGTTAGGTTCACTCATTTGCAAAAGATGAAAACCAGTACACAAATTTTTATTGCAATGTAACAAAAGCACAAATAAACGAAATATCTTAAAAGGTTAAGTATTTTGAACAGGTAATGTACTTACAGGATGCGTGTTGCCTCGGCAGAGGCCCGTGAAAGAATGTGTCGCAGCACACTTAATCAGAATTTAACTAAAAATGACATAACAAAGTCAATTCACTTACTTCTTTTTCTTTTTATAATTAAAATGAGTTTTAAAATCAATCGTTAATAAGTTTTAATTATTTGACAATTTTAGAAACATTTTTAGAAGTTTGATTATTATTATTTTTTAATGAAATAATTTAAAGTTTCTAAATACTATGAAATGTAACGCTTTGTTGCCAGTATAAATATTTCTTCTTAATATTAATGTTATTAACTAGGCGCTTAAAAGTAAAAACTAGATTTTTCAAGTGAATATGAACAAGTGCTAGCTTTTAAATGTGGAATCTAAAAGAAATGGAATATTAACAGTTTGTATGTGCAAGTAGACACTTGTTCATATTCACCTTAACAAATAAGGATAGGTACTCATATTAAGGAAGATGAATTTTAAAGCATAATCAAAATAACATTTTAACAGTAATTGATGCGTTTGTGGGTCTTGCGTCGACACGGCCATTCTGCGAGACGGTGCGCGCTCTGCACCAGTCGCGATTCTGAAAATAGAAATTTATTTTCTCTGAGCTAGGTATCCATTCACAAGAACACCTTGCTGATAACATTAAGTTACGAAGCATTTCCAAAAATTATAATTTAATGGCTCCGAAGCAATTGATAAGAGTAACCATGTTATCAGCATTGTTATATTTTTACTGAAAATAAAATAATTTAGCAGCTCTACATACGCTACGAAGCTAGGAAGCTTAGTTATTCATTCATGGACCATGGTGCTTGTGTTCCAAGCAAGCTTTGAAATCAATTAAAATGGACATTGATGCTGTGGTGCTGAGCAGTCTCGTATGCCGTGGTCCACAGGGGATAATTAAGGATTCGGGAAGGACGATGCTGTGGCCTAGGTTTTTAATTTGTTACCGTGGTCCACAGAGGCCCTAAAAGTGGAATGTAAAAATAATATTTGGGTCCTTAAAATGAAAATTTCTTTTGTTGTGGTTCTGAGCGGTCCTGTGCGCCGTGGTCCACAAAAACTTTGAAATAATAAGTTATTAATTTTTGAGTCCTAAGACCAAATTTTGTTTAGTTGTGGTTCTGAGCGGTCCTGTGCGCCGTGGTCCACAAAAATTTAAAATAAGGAATAATAGAGTCAAATTTGGGTCCTGAAGACCAAAACTTTATGTTGTGGTTCTGAGCGGTCTTGTACGCCGTGGTCCACAAGATTACAAAAATGACTAACATTATTAAACAGAAAATGCTACTGAAAAAGTAACCTAAGTACTTGGTTAAATATTTTTAGTACAAATAATCAACTGACCAGTTTGTTTGGGAATCCATCAGCCGTGCAGCTCAGGACGTGGACGGCTGCAGTTCGTCAGATAGATTGAAGAGCTGGTGTGACGCACTAGGAGAGTCCCTAGAGCTCACCGGCGAATTACTTTGAGTAAGGCGGGGTGTGGTTTGTTGTAGAGTTGCATCGTCGTTATCATCATTCGTCGACAAGGTCTCCTGATCGCCTGGCTGTGGTGCTCGACGTAGCTGATCATGAGCTACTTTCCGTGGACGTCCTCTGCCAGTTACACGCTTTACCATATATCGGTCGTTGTCCAACACTCTGTATATCTCGTACGGCTCACTGTATTTGAGATCTAGGGAGGTCTGGTTTCTTGGGTTATTCTTGATAAGCACGTAATCTCCTCTCTGAAATGAACGTAACCTTGCCTTGTTCCTGTCGAATCTTTGTTTGTCGTACGCTGCAGTCATTTTCTGTTGAACGTGCTGGTCGAGCAGGTCAAAGTCCATGGATTCATTGTCAATATTCACTAACCTTAAAAGCTCTGGCGGCACAGTATGTTGACGGCGAGTCAACAGTGTGAGTGGTGCAACCCCAGTTATTCTATGGGGCGTGCAATTTAATGCGAGCTGCAAGGCGTTCAGGGCGGTCTGCCAATTTTCAGTGTCATAATTTTTAATCATGGTTAATGCATTTTTCAGCGTGGCCATGATTCTCTCAATCTGCCCGTTCGCTCGGCTTACTCCTGGGGAAATTGAATGTATATCGATGCCAAAACGGTCGCAGTATACCTTGAACTGTCCGAGAAATTCACGACCTCCATCCACTATGACCTGCAGTGGAGTTCCAAATAAGTGCACAACACGTTTTAACGCTGCCAGGCTGCTACACGGGCTCTTGTCGTTAGAGTAGTTGAGCACTATATACTTCGTGAAGGCATCGATAGTGACAATGACGTACTCATCCTGCCCTTCAGTGTTTCTTGTACCAAGCTTACCTGTGATATCCATATGGATAGTCTGAAAGGCTGCGTTGGGTTTTTGAATAGGGTGAAGCTGCGCTTGAATCGCTCCAGAAGGCCCTTTCGATGTCCTGCATATTACACAATTGTCAACAAACCTTCTAACGGTTGTATTCATTTTTTCAAACCAGTAATTTTCTCTCAGCTTTTGTAGAGTTTTCTCCCATCCTGGGTGCTGCAGCGCCGTATGGAAAGAGTTTATTAAGCTCCACTGGAATGCTCTAGGGACAACAATTGCTTTATGCTTACCGAGGACGGGGTCATCTAGAGTCTTCTTAAGTACGCCTTCTTCTAGGACGTAATCAGCATTCGGGCTTTCGCTAGACATGGAGGCTATAATTGGGCGCAGAAAATCATCACGTTGTTGCTCTATTTTTAACCATTCCAAGTCACGCGTCATAACATTGACAGACATCTCAGTAGAGGGATTTCTACTAAAGAAATCCGCGTGTTGCAGGCGCTCCCCTTTTCTATATTCTACGTCAAAGTCGTAGTTTTGCAGGAATGCCCACCACCTATGTATTCGAGGGAGGAGATCCTTTTTGTGCTTTGATGCCTTTAAGGCGTTACAGTCAGTTATTACCTTGAATTTTCGGCCATAAAGGTAATGGCGAAAATGCTTCACGGCCCGGACGACCGCCAGTGTCTCGAGCTCGTACGAGTGGTAGCGGCTTTCAGCGTCAGTAGTGCGCTGGCTCATGTACGCAACTGGATGTTGGCGATTGTCGATGATCTGGGTCAGCACTGCTCCGTAGCCAATGCTGCTTGCGTCCGTGTAAAGCTCAATGGGGGAGTCTTCCTGAAATAGCGTAAGGGTAGGCGCAGTGGACAAGCGTTGGAGAATATAGTTTCGTGCTTCGTCGTGTCGCTCGTTCCATTCCCATTTCGCGTCATTTTTTGTTAATTCATACAGAGGTGCCATTACACGAGAGAAATCGGGAATGAAACGCCGAAAATATCCGGCTAAGCCGTTGAACTGTCGAACTTGTTTGACCGTTTTCGGTATAGGTGCCTTTGTTAACCTCTACCTTTCTTGGACTCGGACTTACTTGTCCGTCTGCTATGATATTGCCCAGATATTCAATAGAGCGTTTAAAAAAGGCAGTTTTGTCTACATTAATCGAAAACTCGGCTTTTTGTAAGGCAATTAATATCCGTTCGATATGGGAAAGTCCCTCAGCGAATTCCTTACATTTAGACAAGACGTCATCGACATAAACCTGACAAACCTGTTCTGCTGAGGTCAATAGAGGAGAGAGTGCTCTATTTATACATCGTTGATACACAGATACCGCATTACTGAGTCCAAAAGGCATGGTTAGGTACTCGTATAAACCGTCCGGAGTGACGAAAGCAGTTTTTTCGATAGAACCCTCCGATATGGGTATTTGATGGAACCCCGCTGCCATGTCAAACGTTGAGAAGTAGGTACCCCCAGCCAGCTGATCTATTTGATCGGAAATTATTGGTAGCGGATAGTGATCTCTTAAAGTGTTCCTGTTTAGTTCACGGAAGTCCACGCACATACGATCTTCACCGTTTTTCTTTTTGACCAATATTATTGGACTGGAAAAAGGAGATTTGCTTTCACGGATAATTTTATGTTCTAGCAATTCAGAGACTATATTTCGGACTTTTTCTCGCTCGACGGGGCTCAGTCTATATGGTCTGCGTTCGACACACTTGTTTTCATCCTTTAGACGTATCTCCAGCTCACCGGTATTAACTCGTGTATGGGGGTAGCCATGGATAAACAAATGTTCGAACTTGTTCAACAAAATTTTTAACTCGTTAATTTGATCGTCATTAGTTAAATCACAATCTATTTGGTCAAATTTTTCGCTCGAAGATCGGATGTGATGGACAACCGGTTGACGGACGAGTGTAGCACCGTGAGAATCCACCAACACACTAAGGTTTGTATTATCAACAAGATTCATTCCTATCAACATATCTGAGCATATCTCATAGTCTGGGACTAAGTGGAATTCTAGTTCTACCCTCAAATCGTCGATGACACAAATTGTTGTCAGTGTTGATAGTGAGACTACAGTAAACTGTCCTAACCCCTTTAGGTATTTTACTGTATCAATTCTTTTACCAGGTAATTTTGCTGCCAGGGATTCGCGAATTACGGAACATTCTGCCCCACTGTCAAAGATTGCAACTAACTTTAAGTTTCCAACAAGTACTGGCATCGAATTCAATTTAGATGTACCCACGAAATTAACGTTTGACACAACCGCGCGCTCTCGCTTGTAACAAGTTTCATAAGTATGACCTATTCTTGAGCAGAATGTGCATGTCGGTTTACCCGAATTTTGGGGTACATTTTTCACTTTGTTCTCTCGAACATGCAGATGTAAAGCAACACCAAAAATTTACTGGACTCTTTACAGTCACACGAGCACTGACACACTTGACATGCACGCTCATACGCACGCACGTATGCGCACACTTTCACACACACATTCACTCACGTTCATGCACTCACACGCACTCACATACATACACTTATACACACACACACACGCGCACACACACACACACACACACACACACTTTATTTAGGTTTAAGTTTTGTTTAGTTATAGTCTTTGTAATAATTTTTTTTTTTTTTTTCTTGGAAGAGCGAGGCCTCCTAACACAAGTTCCAACTTAATGGGAGGCCTCAACCTTTTATGTAAAACTTCTGTTAAATGCAAATAAAGTTTATTTTATTTTTATTTTTATTTTTTTATTTTATTTTTATTATTTTGTTGTACAATTTTATCATTTTGTTGTACAGTTTTATCATTTTGTTGATGCGGTTGAGGCTTTTCATTTCTGTCACGGAAGCGACAATCACGTGTGTCATGACCGGACCTTTTGCAGATTTGACAAAAGAACGAGAGTTTATCAGAAAATCTAGGTCGCTTGGTATTATTACCTTGAAGCAAACCTGATGAACTCGAAAGGGGGCGTTTTAAATTTCGTATGGAAGATGCCACGGATATTAGTTCCGGTACTGAAGTTGCCCTAGCATTTAACAACTCGATTCTTAATCGCTCATCTGACACACAACCAATTACAGCCTCAACTGCATCATCATTTGACAATTTGTCCTTAGTGATACGTCGCCATAACACCCAAGCCTGGGACAAGAATTGCGTTATGTCTTTGGAGTTATCATAGTTGTGTTCTCTAAAGCGGACGATGTCACGCGAATATCTGTTTTCAGGTTCAAAGGTTGTTATTAAGACATTTTGCAATTCTTGCCATGTGGCGGTAGATACGAGCCAGGTGTCTACCCACAACCTTGCACGACCTTTTAGTAAACTACTCGCTTTCATTCTGACTTCGTAGTCGTTCAGGTTGTAAGTTTGCATGGCAGTAGTCACATGCTGACACCACTCTCGGACCCCAATATTTGTGTCTGGATCATATGACGGCAAAAACACATCATTAATTTTCATTTTTGCGTCAGATTGTGATGATGTCGCGATACGATCAGACATGTTTTTCATCATTTGCAACATTTGTGTGAAGAACTCAGCTGGTACTCCGCTTACGGAGGCATTAGTGTGCATCTCATTAAATGACCCGGATGGAGGAGCAGAGGTGCGTGGTAGCCCCTCTTCTGATAACGGCGAGGATTGGCCAGCTGGGTTGATGGGAATGGTGACATCAGTAGACCTGACGTCACCATCTCCATCGTTAGGTTCACTCATTTGCAAAAGATGAAAACCAGTACACAAATTTTTATTGCAATGTAACAAAAGCACAAATAAACGAAATATCTTAAAAGGTTAAGTATTTTGAACAGGTAATGTACTTACAGGATGCGTGTTGCCTCGGCAGTGTTTTATTTCTTAATTATTGAAATAATAGACGTGCTTCCAGTACTTGACTTTATTCAGCAACGAACTTAAAAACTACCCGAAAATGTAATTATAAAAATAGCCAGATTACCCTCATATGTAACACCTCCACCCTTAATGAATACAGTGATATGCAAATTTAAACAAGGCTATACATATGTACCATTTACCAGATACTATAGAAAACTTACACTAAATACATTGCTATTCGTTTACTTACAAACTATAGGTCATCGTAAGTGTAACCTTCAATATAACAAGCCTTTACAACTTACGTTGGCCGAGCACCGATCCGATCTGAAAAACCTCATCTATACCAAATCGAATCGGCGCACGGCGTTCCCTTACAGGGTACCTTCGTTCGGTGGCAGTTGATGAGTCATTGGGTACTCTCGGTGTCGCTGGCGACGAAACTACCGAAGGTCTAGTAATTCCAGGTGACCCCATCGTTCTGGAATCTTGGACCGTGACACCTTCACCAACGGTTTCCTCGCCGTCTGCGGACTGTAACCTACTCTCGTCAATAACCGGCATTATAAGTGAACTTCGCCCTTGGTGGTGGTTAGGATCTGTATCCGATACCGTAGTCTGAATGTCAGTTCTACTCTTTAGTTGGTCAACGTGTCTATGTCTAGGTACCCCGGTTCCATCGCTACTCTCAACGTCGTAATCAGTTTCCCCGAGCCTATCTACGATGCGACCCGCACACCAGCGGTCCCCCGACCGGTAGTTGCGGTACCACACGAGATCACCCACTTGAAACTCCCGAATAGTGCCACCCGCGCTTCGCTCCTGCTTAACTTGCGCGGCCCTAACGCTCCTCGCTAGCTCTGGCTTTAAACAATCCAGCCTAGAGCGCAGAGGTCGACCTTGCAGGATTTTTGCTGGGCTTTCGCCGGTTGTACTGTGCTCGGTGTTTCTATAGTTTAATAAAAATCTACTAAGCGCGGTTTCCATATCTATATTTTCTTTAACGGCCTTTTTTAGTACATTTTTACATATTTTGACGGCACTCTCAGCGGCACCATTTGACGCGGGATGATATGGAGCCGTTAAGACATGATCAATGCCGTTTTCCTTAAGGAAAGACTCAAATTCGGAGCTTGTGAATGGTGGGCCGTTATCACTTACTACTTGTTTTGGAATACCAAACCTAGCCCACAACTCACGACACACTCGTATCACACTTGCTGCTGAGGTACGTTGCATTTTAATTGCTTCGATCCATTTTGAGCAAGCATCTGTCATAATCAAAAAAGTAAATCCCTCAAAAGGCCCTAAAAAGTCAAGGTGCAGTCGAGTCCAGGGTTTTTCAGGCCACGGCCACAGCCTCGGCGAGTGGGTCGGGGGCGCCGCAGCCACCGCGGCGCATACGCCGCAGGCGCGGCACTGCGCCTCGATAGCCTCGTCTACGCCCGGCCACCACACATAACTACGTGCTAAACTTTTTGTTTTCACCATTCCTAAATGAGAATCATGTAATTCACGCAGTACCTTTTCTCTACATGGGCCCGGTATAACTAGTCTATTCCCCCACAATACGCATCCTAACTCAGTATACAATTCCTTTTTCCTATTCATATACGGAGTTAATTCTCTTATTTCCGGTTCATGTGGCCAGCCGTCCTGTATGTATCTTAAAACTCGACTTAAGATTGGGTCCCTTTCAGTTTCTTTTTTTAACTTGTTATGATCTAGTAGCATCGCCTCTGAGGCAAAATGAAGATAGGTCTGCTCTGGGATCTGGCCGGCCTCACCCACCATGTCATCTTTGTGTGATTTAATCATACGTGACAACGCGTCTGCGGTGTTTCTATCTGTCGATATATATTCAATGTCAAAATCATATGCAGATAGTACTATCGCCCAGCGCTGCAAACGGCTAGCCGCAGTAACCGGAACCCCACTAGTCGGCCCGAAAATGCTGACCAAAGGCTTGTGATCAGTTCGCAATATGAATTTCCGACCATACAAATATTGGTGAAATTTATTTACGGCAAAAACGATAGCTAGCGCTTCCTTGTGGATCTGACTATAGTGAAATTCATGTGACGTTAACGAACGAGATGCGTATGCGACGACACGCTCGCTGCCGTCGGGCGCGCGCTGCGCCAGCACGGCGCCCAGGCCGTGCGCGCTCGCGTCGCACGTCACCACCGAATGGCGGGCCACATCAAAATGTACGAGCACATCTGTGCTTATGAGCAATGTCTTAACGTGTTTGAAAGCTGATTCTTGGGACTTATTCCAACACCAAGGAATACCTTTTTTAAGTAAGTTATATAAGGGTCCTAAGTAGGCACTTAGGTTTTTTATAAATCTGCCGTAAAAGTTTACCATACCCAGAAACGATCGGAGTTCGGAAATATTTTTCGGTGGCTGCATGTCTAAAATGGGTTTTATTTTATCTGGGTCTACGCTCAATCCCTCTTTATCTACAACATATCCTAAAAATTTAACTGAATTGGCTAAGAAAACACATTTATTTCTCTTTAATTTTAATCCGTTCTGTTGAAGTCTTTTGAATACTTCTGTCATTGCGTTCATGTGAGAGTCCAAGTCCGGACCTGTTATCAAGATATCGTCTAAAAAATTAATAACGTTAGGTATATCGTGCAATAAACTCTGCATCATCTTCTGAAAAATACCTGGACTGGACGACAAACCGTACACGAGACGATTATACTTAAAAAGTCCACGATGTGTATTAATTACCGTATAGCATTTAGAAGCGTCATCTAATTCGTATTGATTGTAAGCATGAGAAAGATCTAACTTCGTGAAATATGTTTTGTTGCCCAAATTACTAAACAAATCTTCTATTTTTGGAACCGGGTACCTGTCGACCAATAATGCTTTATTCAATGTCACCTTATAATCGGCACATATCCGTATGCCACCGTCCGCTTTCCGGGCAATGACGAGAGGGGTCGCCCAGTCCGAGTGGTCAACTGGCTCGATGACCCCGGCGGCCAGCATTGCGTCGAGCTCGGCGTCGACGCGCGCGCGCAGCGCGTACGGCAACGGCCGTGCGCGGCAGAACACCGGCGCCGCGCTCGCGCGCACGCGCAGCGACGCGCGCCCGCCCGTGTACCGGCCCAATGACTCATCAAATAGCTCCTCATGCCTGGAAAGTATATTGGACACTAATACATGTTTATTTTTTTCTTCTATTATTTTGTTAATCGGGACCGTGGGTATATGTATGTTTAATTCCGCTAACCATTGCCGGCCTAGCAGGCTGGTACAACCTTTATCGATTACATATAAATCCAATTTTTTCTTAACCCCCATATACTCGACATTAACCTCCAAATAACCCAAAGGTCGAACAATAGACCCGTCATAGAATTTAAGCGTTAACTGACATGACTGTAACAACAGATTGCTAAACTTTTTATTGTATGTTGCGCTGCCTATACACGATAAAGCGGATCCAGTGTCGACCTCCATTTTCAAGAAATTATTGTTTACCAAAAGTGTCATACACACCGGTCTATAACAACTCAACGACATAAGGTTCATTGCTTCTTCTTCTGGCCTGTCGCCCGCGGCCGGCTCCCCCGTGCCTGGGTCCGGGCGCTCCGACTCCTCGCTGTTTTCCCCGAACCAGTGCTGGCGGAAGGGTGCGCGCGCGCCGCCCGCGCCGCGACTTGTGCCCGGCCGGGGCCAGCCGCCGCCGCCGCGCCGACTTCCACGGAATGTACTTCCCCGATACGTCCTGTAGTGTCCCCCTGGCGGATTCCTTCCCCCCGTAAGTGGACACACCCTTCTCAAATGTCCTTCTTCTTTGCAGAAATCACATACGTATTGCCGAAATTTACATTCATTGACACTGTGACGAGTATCACCACAAGCTCTGCACCCGAATGATGATGATGGCTGGATTTTAAAAACATTTCCTGTTGTTTCGCGCCGCCCGCTGTTGCCTCCATCCGACTCGTTTATATTGTTAATTGCACGAGAATCTCGTTCGGCCGCTTCTAATGTCGTCGCAGTAGTGATCGCTCTGCTATATGTTAGTTTATCTTCAGCAAAAAGTCTTTGTCGTATCAAGTCGCTGCTTATGCCACACACGAATTGATCACGCATGTTATCGTCCAGGTTCGACCCGAAGTCACAAAATTTCGATAACTTCTTTAAATTTGCCACAAAACTTAAAATTGATTGGCCGTTAGTTTGACGGCATTGTCTGAATTTAAAACGTTCGGCTACGACTGACGGTTTGGGTTGTAGATAATCAGACATCAATTTCATAACTTCCTTGTAGGTGCACTCACACGGCTTCTTTGGGCTACACAAATTTACCATAAGCTCGTACGCAGGATCTCCAATCACACTTATAAGCGTAGGCAACTGTAAAACTTCTTCCACCTTATTCACTAAAAAGTACATGTCTAGTCGGTCACTATAAGTCTGCCAATTCCCATTGTCCACATCAAAACACGTCACACTGCCCACATTCTTTGCCATTTTACGTATTATCTTTAATCCTCGATCGCCAATGTTTTATTTCTTAATTATTGAAATAATAGACGTGCTTCCAGTACTTGACTTTATTCAGCAACGAACTTAAAAACTACCCGAAAATGTAATTATAAAAATAGCCAGATTACCCTCATATGTAACAGGCAGAGGCCCGTGAAAGAATGTGTCGCAGCACACTTAATCAGAATTTAACTAAAAATGACATAACAAAGTCAATTCACTTACTTCTTTTTCTTTTTATAATTAAAATGAGTTTTAAAATCAATCGTTAATAAGTTTTAATTATTTGACAATTTTAGAAACATTTTTAGAAGTTTGATTATTATTATTTTTTAATGAAATAATTTAAAGTTTCTAAATACTATGAAATGTAACGCTTTGTTGCCAGTATAAATATTTCTTCTTAATATTAATGTTATTAACTAGGCGCTTAAAAGTAAAAACTAGATTTTTCAAGTGAATATGAACAAGTGCTAGCTTTTAAATGTGGAATCTAAAAGAAATGGAATATTAACAGTTTGTATGTGCAAGTAGACACTTGTTCATATTCACCTTAACAAATAAGGATAGGTACTCATATTAAGGAAGATGAATTTTAAAGCATAATCAAAATAACATTTTAACAGTAATTGATGCGTTTGTGGGTCTTGCGTCGACATACATACTAAAATTTTCCATGAAACTATTGATTAAACGAACTTTTTTAATCGTGTAATCTACAGATTGGTTTAGGTTAGGTTAGGTTTATTTTATGAAAATCCTGTAGAGTTGAGAATTTCCAAGAAAATTGCTCTATATAAAATGACCATTATGTATTTCGTCCATTATTACTTTTAAACTTTATATTATTATTATTATTATTTTATTATTAGGGGGGGGACAATCTTACACAAATCGACCTAGTCCCAAACTAAGCAAAGCTTGTACTATGGATACTAGACGACGATAAACATACTTATATAGATAAATAAATACTTAAATACATAGAAAACATCCATAACTCAGGAACAAATATTCGTGCTCATCACACAAATAAATGCCCTTACCGGGATTTGAACCCAGGACCTCTTGCTTCGTAGGCAGGGTCACTACCAACTAGGCAAAAGCGGTCGTTAAATCGTATATATTTTGATACGTACCCTTTCAATTTACTATTTTTTAGGGTTCCGTACCCAAAGGGTAAAAAGGGAAACCCTATTACTGAGGCTCCGCTGTCCGTCCGTCCGTCCGTCCGTCTGTCACCAGGCTGTATCTCGGGAACCGTGATAGCTAGAGAGTTGAAATTTTCACAGATGATGTATTTCGGTTGCCGCTATAACAACAAATACTAAAAAATGGAATAAAATAAAAATTTAAGGGGGCTCCCATACAAAAAACGTGATTTTTATAGATAATTGTACGGAACCCTTCGTGCGCGAGTCCGACTCGCACTTGGCCGGTTTTTTTTAAATGAGGAAATTTACGGAGAACTGGACTGGACACGTCTTTCATATGCACCCACAATGCTGAGCTCACAGTCACTTGTCTTGGTGGGTGGCCGAGAGCGGCCAGCGATGAGACAGACCAAGAAGGGCGGAACGATTTGGACACGTACGCAAAGGATTGGCCTGACATTGCGATAGACCAGGAGTTGTAGGACTTGAAGGGCCATTGCCCAGCTGTGGGAGACTAAGACAGGCTAAATAAAATAAAAACTGTTTGCAGTTGATCTACTCAACTACATGTTGGAATGATCTGGACCCATTTTGTGATATCCTGTATCCATTATGACTTAGAGCTCGTATAAATAATACTATACACATTAAATTTCATAGGGATCGCGATGGGCAATAATCTTGGGATATCGGAAGATAGACTTGTTACTCGCCTTGTTATCCGCTGCAAACGGCGTATTAAAGGAGATGTAAAATAATAATGGATAGATATTATGGAGACATGGTCGGATAACGTACAGTCAGTCAATTTGATTCCTTCGTAACCGTAGAACCTTGTCATCGTGACATTTTACGTTACTCAATAAGCATTGTTATAAACAAACTAACTGATGCCCGCGGCTTCGCCCCCATTTTGAAGTAGATTAAAACCTGTTTTTCCCAGGGAATGAGATATTTTCCCGTGGTAAAAAGTAGCCTATGTCACTCTCCAAAAATCACGGCAATCCGTAGCTTAAGTGGTTACGACGTGGAAGAAGGACAAATAAACATGCAAACACACTTTCACATTTATAATTTAGTATGGATAAAAGAATTTACTACGAAAAGAAGCCGGATTGTGCCTGGGAATCAATTTAGTTGACTGTAATTCTATTGTTTTTGTGCTTACATACGTTATTCCAAACGAAGGGTTTTCATTTACATTGTATGACGAACACCCTTAGCGATGATGATTTTAGGATTTTACATCGGTCCCATGGGAACATCGGGATAAAAATAAGCCTATTTGGTATTCCAGACGTCTAGCTATAGGTAACGCCACCAGAGTTGAGGCCACGCACACAACCACATCTCATGTAGTGACAGCGGGATTTTGACGCTGTGTTGTCGTTAAACGTCAACACAACGTCAAAATCCCGCTGTCATTACATGAGATGTGGTTGTGTGCGTGGCCTCAACTCTGGTGGCGTTACCTATATTAGCATAAAAAATTTCATACAAATCCTTTTATAATTATTATTAGTAGGATTTCTAAAAAAAAAAGAAAATATTTCCTTTTCGTTTTTATTGACTACTAAAAACATTATTAATTTAGAGCCCCGTATTATTTTGTCATCAGCAACCAGCTACTTACTATTCAAAGTTATTATTAGAAATCTGGCTTTAGTTACCATGTAAAAATACTTTTCACAACATGTGTGCAAGCAATAGCTTATCATCAACAACTGGAAGGGTTCTAGTATGCACAATTAAATACGTCAGTAAAATCAAGCTAATTTAAATAAATAGTACATGATGAAAAGGCAACAACCGAACAAAATATTACCCAAAAACTCGCGCCCATACCAGCTCAAGCAAAGCCCCAAATTGTACACTAATTTGGCCGATTAAGATGTGTTCGATAGCGGCGTTGCCGCATAATTCTTCGCCAAGTCTGGTGAGTTAAGGATCGCCCACACAGACGTTAAATATACGCTGACGGAAGGTAAATAGAAGGACGTGCCTCATGCGTCACGTTTTTAACGCGTACCGCCCACAACGCTGCTTGTAACTATAAATTAAAAATTTTAAAAATCCTCGGTGAAATTTGGTCAAACTTTGTTTGAAAATAAAGTAAATGCCCATTGTGCGTTTAAGATACCTTCCGCAGCTAACAAAAGAGCTGATAACTTTGAAACGGCTTAACCAACTTCGATGAAACATATTTATCTAAGAATATTGCCAAGAACCTGCTTTCAAGTAAAAAAAAAACGTAATTTGAGCAGTAGCAGAAAGCGTATTTTGAGCAACGTTGCAGATGATACGCGATAAAAACGTGACGCATGAGGCACGCTCTTGCGTTTACGGTGCGTCAGCGTATTTTGAGCGTCGGTGCAGATGGTACGCGATAGAAACGTGACGCATGAGGCATGCCCTTGCGTTCACGGCGGCGTCAACGTATTTTGACCGGCGGTATGGTCGTTCCTTAAATCATTGGCAAAACCGGTGAGTTACCGTCGCCGGTGCCGTCCATCATACTACGGCCGTAACTTACCGCTGTGCGATACTTAGAAATGTGTAACATATTGTAGTTGGGTAAACTCGGCGGTTGAGGTTTGCGGTATTGATTGTCCAGCCGCGCTGTGTTTAGTTTATGTTGACGTGACTTTGGAATATTGAAATACTAGTTGTTGCCCGCGACTTTGTCTGTGTCCTGGAGGACGTTATGCTCTCGGTATAAAAGTAGCTTGTAGCTTGTAATTGGCTGCAAGGCCGACAACAAGCTGATTTAGGACCATTTCGTGGCAATTTATTTGTGTCCGTTTTTCTTTAGTTCTTTAAAAAAACTATTATAATAATAATTATTATTATTTTATTTCAAACTTAGGTCCATACAAAGGTTAGTAAATAATGAAAACTTATATATAAGAACAAGTTGTATACAAAACATTTTAAATTTTCATTAAATTTTTATGGAATGAATAATCGAGAAAAACTAACAAAAATGCAACGTTGCCAGCTCAGTAGATATAAACCCTTTTAAGTCGGTGCCTCAGCACGAGCCAGCAGGGGTGTAAAAGCCCTATATATAGTAGGTATGTAGGTAAGTTAGATTACTAGGTCCACTCCTGCTGGCTCAAGCTGAGGCACCGAGTTCAAACAGATTAGAAGAAAGATATTTTCATGCTTATTGTGGTCGGTTCGGTTCAATTATTATTTCATAGTTTTTTGGATGTTTTTTGAAGGAGGTTATATTTTTTATTAATATGAAATACATCGTTAGGTCTCAGAATAGGTCTTAGGCTATTTTTCATACCTACTCCAATTCTTCGCAGACGGAGTCGCGGGCAACAGCTAGTTCAAGTGTAGTAAGATTTACCTTTTTTTCTTTGTAAACAGTACAACAATCCGGACATCCGCGTCCGCGACTGTAAACCGTGCATACGTATACAACCCACATACAGTATGCGGCGTTATTTGATACGGCCGTGACTTATGGGGCTCCGCGCGAGGGCGCCTCATTAATGCGTTTACGACACTGATTGCTCCGAAAGGCCACTTGGGTGGCGGAGAAGTGGACTCGTTAAATGAATGTAACGTTAAGTTATTTGCATAGGCTCAGCGCACCACGATTCCAGTGTTTGCGACACGACTTAAAATCTTAAAGTCATGATGTAGACTGGCTAGATCAATTTACCAAAATCGTTTTTTCCTAGTAGCAAAGTTTCCATTCGCATTTTTTCCCAAATCCTTTTTTTCTCACTATAGTTTTTTAATAAAGCTTATTTTCACAGTAGCGTTTTTTCTGTTTGATTGAATTGGGGATGTCTATTTTTTTGCAATGTACAGTAAATCGAAAACCATTTCGAGATAAATGCTTTTTAACTCGTTTTCTGTAGTTATTTAATTTTAATATTATGTAATGAATTTATTATATAACAAATAAGCAATGACCTTCATTTGACATTGGTGTAAATTGCGTGACCGGTTCAAGTCGTACTTTATTCTATGTGGTTAGAATTCTTCACAATTTACGCGTGGATTATACTACGGAGTTTGATTTGACCCGCTGTCTGACATCTAGCACTTTGACAGTGCCAGTAAAGTGACACAGTGTATAGTGTACCACTACGCAAAAAATAATTAAAGGGGTTGCCTTATCGTACGCATTTAGATAGATCTAGAAATTTGGCATTGTGGGAGCCCTCAATTATAATCTGACGTCATCAACTAAAATAGTTTCAATAATTAATTTTGAAAAAAGTAGAGAACTAAATGACAAAATATTGAAATTAGTTCCTGATAATTGACTTTTCTATCCAAAAAAAAATATAAAAACCACTGGTAATTTTTTTTAGACATTCCCAATTGACACAGAAACAGTGTCCTTCTTCTGTGTGCTTTTGGCCCTCTGGGCCAATGCAAACTTAACATAACCTACCTATGTTTCTGTGTCGATTAATGTTGAGGAAAAACGCGCTTATGAAAAAAGCTTCAGTAAAAAAAATATGACAAAAAAAGTATTTGGGAATAAAATAGGAATAGAAATTTTGCTAGTAGGAAATAACGATTTTGGTAAATTGATCTAACCAGTCTACATTGCGGACTAGGTTACCGTACCGTTTCGCTATTTTCATACTTTGTACTTTGAGATCGATCCATGTAATGAACGAGCTCGCGACTACATCTCTCTACACGATTGTCCTCAGGTGTACATAGTGGGTCACGCGTTGCCCGGCGCGGACGCGCGCGCGCACGACGCGTCGGCCGCGGCCGCTAACGCGCAGTACCTGCGGACAGTTCGGAAGCACGCGCGCTGCATCGCCGGACAGTTCTTTGGACACTTACATGCGGATACCTTCCGTGTAATATACGATAACGGTGAGATATCAATTAGAACACAATAGTCATCATATTTTGGGGGTAGTTGCATCTCTCTCCAGGCAGATGTTATGCCTGGGGACTGGAGTCCGAAGGAAGAGAGTTGGAAGTTGTATTTATGCAGCCGAGTTTAGAAACTTCGATAGTGCGATGTAGAACATAGCGGTTTCTCTAATTGACGACTAGATGGCGCTGCAGGTCGCTACAATATCATCACCATTTCATCCTAAACTGGCGTCACATAAAAAATACTTGTCTGACATTTTTACTGAGTAATGTATTTAGATTAGTAAGTATTCAGATGCGCCTTTTTCTACTGATTCCGAATATCTATTTAACTTAGTTTCAAAAAAAATGTCAAATGCGGCCTTTTTCCGTATGGCGAGAGTATATACGTCCCACTGCAGGGCACAGCCCTCCTCTCAGCATGAAAAGGCTAAGCGAAAGGAAGGCTCCTTAGACCATTCCCCTAAATACGAGGGCATAGACCATATACGAGGGTTAGCTATATTATTTTATAATATTCAACGTGCGGCCCGTGGGCCACATGTGGCCCCCGAGCTTCTTCTATGAGTGGCCTAACTGATATAAAATTTCTATTAATTTTCGACCAGTTTGACTTTTGATACGTGCGCCAATATTATAGGGATGTTAACACCACCAATCAACTGACGTACTTTTTATGAGCTGTCAAAACACAATTCTCCCATAGAGTTTGGATGGCAATATCAACTTATGACGTCACAGGTTCGCCAACTCAATCAACTAGGTAACTACTTATTTAAATAAATTTGTTTTAAAGCAATAAAAAATATATTTTTTCAGTTAATCGAAAAGCGTTTTTTTACTGGTGTCATGTCTTCGAATCATTTTTTAATGGCGTCAACATCCCTATTAAGTGTACCTACAAAAAAGTGTAAGCTGTTTCCCGGTGTAATAGTGAGTGTGTTCCAGACCGCGCCGTGTCTTGGGCGCTCCTGGCACCCTCGGTGAGCCCGCACCGGGACCCGGGGGGCTCCTCCAACCCCGGCCTCAGACTCTACAAGTTTGACACCAACTCCGGCAAGGTACGTCACTATTATAAAGCAAAGTTTAGACCCTGGCCAATCAAATCCTGGCGCTTGATCGACCTCAACAAAGATTCCTTTTTCGACCTCGCAAATCAAAGTAATATTCACGATTTTTTTGTAGCTCGCTTGAAACAAAGATCAGCTAATTACCTACTGTAACAAAAACACAGGTCACTCCCGTATTAGTAGTCAAGGTATGCTCAACATATTCCGAATCAATTTGTGATTCTTGAAAGGTTGGTTTACAATTGGCAATTGGCTTTCCGTTCGAACCAATTTAGAAGAAGACAATAGTGTTGGAGTAAGCTGGTGAATGCGTTACGAAAAGTTTGATTGGGTGAGGCGAACGCGGGGAGGGGTGTCGGGGTGTGGGGGGGGGGATTAGACTACATACACTATCGCCAACGTCCATACCACGTTGATAACACCGGTTCCCGTCCGATCACCGAAGTAAAGCAACGTCGGGCGCGGTCAGTGCTTGGATGGGTGACCGCCTGTTTTCATTTGTGTTTTTTTTTGGAAGCGTTTGTACTAATTCTTATTATTGCAGACAAAAAGAAGTTTTACTTCAGTCGTGTGGTCTAAAGCACACTCAGTTTTTATTGTAGTGATAATGTCCGCGTCTTACAATAGTTTTAATTCAAAGGAACGGCTGAAATAAACCGATAGTATTTTGTTTAATCTCGACATTGGCGGAATCATTAATACTATCGATGGAGCCGTAATTTCAAAAATTGAATTGGAGAATCGCTTAGAAAACGCTTAACCTATCTCGAGAGGGGAAGCGCATTAAACAGCTGATCTTCTGCCGCAGCTGTCCCGCCGACACTCATTTTCACTATTTTTTATCAAGGTCATCTTTGAATACTAAAAAATAACTTTTTTATAATGTACTTAGTTTATATACAACGTGATACGGCAAATGTGCTAGAGTCGTAAAACACACTTCTGAGCGCCTTAGAAGTAAAAACGTTGAACGTGGGTTATAATCGGTACTTTTAACTACCCTTTTCCGACAAAAAAAAAAACTATAATTTCGATCATCGAGACAACAATGCCATAGAACGAACTAGCAACGCATTCTAAATTATCGGTTATAAAAATATTTTTAGAATTAAAAAATGGCAACGTTGTCTCTCATTAGAATGTGTTGCACTGCAGAATTTTTAAAAATGTGTAGTACTTTCTAGCAAAAAACGATATAATTTTGGACTTAAACGACTGTTACCACCAAAAAGCAATAAACTATGGCTCTCTGTAAAAGAAAAACCGACATTGAACCTTGAAGTGGGAAAGAAACTTAGTCGACTATATACCTATGTTCACATACAGTTAAGTGTAAAAATGTGGGTGCACACAACTTGCTCACAAATAAGTCCCATAGCTCTTATGTCGCCGAATTAAAGTATCGCTACACAATTATGAGGTAATTAAATCAATACATATTTTTGCACTTGACCGGCTTGAACAAAAATCGACAGTCGATTATAAATCAGCTTTTTTTGACTCAGGTGCTGGACTACACCCAGTATTACCTGGACCTGGCGGCGGCGAACCGCGCCGGCGCAGGCGAGTGGGCCCCCGAGTACAATCTCACGCAGCACTACGGTCTGCAGGACGTGTCACCCGCGGCCCTACACGCGCTGGCTGACAAGCTGCGCATCGGCACTCCTCACGAGACCGCCGTCTTTAACAAGTGAGCGCGCATTATAATCAAACAGAACGATCTTTACCTTTATTTTTAACAGGTCTCCCTAGCAATATTTCGGTGTTACCGATATAGCTCTAAGAATCGCCAGACTGATAGTGGCAGTGGGCAGGGCATATCGCTCATAGAACTGATGGCTGATGAAACCATAAGGTTCTCGAATGGCATCCACAGTGTTAGACGCAGTGTAGGTAGGCCTATAACGAGATGGATCGATGACCTTGCTGTGGTTGCGGGAGCGCGTATCGTGATTTTTCATTATCAGAAGAAGTCTACTGTTACTGACAACTTGCTAGTTGCATTCACCGCTTGTTTGCTACCCTCGCGATTTCAATAGCCTAATTAGTGGGGAGCCTACCAACGCTGTTGATCCAGTTGGTGGTTTAGTCAAGAGTAACAAACATCTGCACATCCATCCATACAAAGTTTCACGTTTATACTATTAGTGGAATGGGATGTGGTAATGCTAGTATACTCTTTTTCTCAAGCGGTGCATTGACTTCGCGCGGAAGCGGCAAACCTGTGTTTTGGCACATTCCAGCGCCCCATTGTTCGTGTTGCCTCGCACGGTATTCACAATGCGTGGCTGCCTTGCGAGCCAATGTTCGATGGTTTGCCGAGCGAAGTTGATATACAGCTTCAGGCGCAAGCCACACAGAAGAGACGTGGAACGGGGGCGCGTCGTAGTCGCCCTTGAATCAATTTTCTATCTAAAGCAGACAGAAGAGACGGGGCGGAGACGCGGTTTGCGAACGAACGACGCGGACTGCGACGCATCCCCGTTCCACGTCTTGCGCCTTAGAGAATTCCAGAGCTGATGAGGCTTCTCCCGGCAGGTACGTCCGCGCGTACAGCGTGCGGCACTCGGACGCGGAGTGCGACGGCGCATGCGCGCACCAGCACTACTGCGCAGTGACCTGTCTGGAACCGGCCGCGTACCGCCAGTGCGTGGAAGCCGCCGCCAGCGCGCTCGCCGCCGCCGGCCGCGCTGCGCGAGCGCATCTCGTCTTCGCCGCGCCGTTGGTTCTACTCTCCATGCTGATGCTGACTCTGTTCGATCTTCCTCAGACTATTTAAAGCAGGATTCATGGTCTGGCCTGATAATATAAAAAAGCGTCTATACCTACAGACCCAATGCAATTATTGTGTATGAAATCGAAACTTTTTAACCTGAGCGCACCTTCCTCTTAAAGTTTAGGACCTAAACTAAACAGCAAACTTTTTTATTGTTTTCAAAAATTAACACATACTTTCTTTTAGCGAGTTTAAGGGGCTGTTTCACCACCCTTGATTAATTTTAACTGACGGATAAATGTGATGCCGTCTCCGTCTATTCTTCTACCTTTACTCGATTGATTTAAGTTTTTATTATTATTCTAGTTTTTGACCGCCAAGAAGGTCAGGCGATGAATACATGTTGCTCTTTCCTATTATAGGTAGATAGTAACTTATTAGTTTCATAGGTTAATAGATCAATTGATTTGCAATGTTTAACAACATACCTAGCAATAGAGATGAAATTCTGTTAAAATGCGCGAACCATTTCTGAAATCTTTTTATTTTTTACTCTACAAATATTGCGCAAAAACTTAAACGAATACCGTATGTACATGTTTCGCCTCAAAGGATACTGCAGAGGTAGTATTGAATGATAATTTAATTAACGTGTGAAAATAAGTACCTAATAAATAAGTCAGTCTGCGCGCTTCATTCGTTAAAATATTTTCATTTGAGAGCCAAGAAACTCGCTCAGACGGCAATTTGTGATATTGCTAAATATTGATATAAATTAACATACTTAATTAGTACGGTTTGGTAAGTAAATTGACTTAGTACTCATGTACAAAATGTATTTAATACTCGATACAATGTTGTTAGAAAATTATGAAAACCACCTAACGTTTGCTTTTATTTCTCATTATACCCACTAGGTATATTTAGAAGGATGTAATTAAATTCTAAAATGTAAATACAATTTGGAAAATAAATAGAATGTTGGGAAATAAATATTCTATTTAGTGTAAAATATTTAGGTTACTTAATTAGCTCTAAAAATGTTTGTTTACGTCGTTATAGGAATTGTAACTGTACATGATATTTTAAAAATAATCCGCATAATTTCATTTCTTTTAACATCGACCAATGTATGGAAACATTTAGAAAAAAATCTAAAAAAACAGTATGTTTAGTAAAACAAAACAAACCACCTGCTGAAATATTTGTATTTTGTACTTAGGAACTACCTACTCATAAAATTGCACCTAAGCAGAAGAGACATTCAATGGCTCATCGATTCTGTAGAACTAGAACTGCACCAGCCTGCCAGTCAGCAGTCATCACTAAATGTCAATAAGACTACACGAGAACTGCGTGTTGATTAAATCACAACTGGAATTCGCTGACATCGTCTGTATTTCCAGAGAGATTCAACCTAGGGCTCTTCAAAAGTGAACAGGCTGAAGCGGAGAGATACACCTTTGGCCTCATCTGCACATTTCATGAGGTGAGATATGACATTCAGGGGTTAGTTTTATGTAAAAAAAAATATCTATGCGGACAGCAGAGCAGCAGCGCAGTAGTTTGTCTGAACTAGTGAGTACTGCCACTATATTTCTTTACGGACAAATGTGGTGAAAATAATTATGTGAGTTGCACCAACTTACTATAACCGAAACCAATGTCAAACCGGCCATCAAAAATATCTCCGATCAAGTTTTTGTTTGCAGTAATTTACTTACTTAATCGGATATTCAATAGCTGGTTTGACATTTGAATTGGAGATTAGACAGGTGGTTTGACATTGAAACCGGAGATTAGCTAGCTGGTTTAACATTAAAACCGGAGATTAGCCAGCTGGTTTGACATTGGAACCGGAGATAAGCTAGCTGGTTTGACATGGAACAGGAGATTAGACAGCTGGTTTGACATTACAACCGGAGATTCGGAGGTTTTACACTGATTATAGTTACATTAACTTGGTGCAACTCAATCTTATATTATTATTTCATATCAACAAACAAATTAACAATGTAAAAAAAAAAATTGAATTATTTTGAATGTTCCGGTCTTCTTGAAATTTACTACACGATAGAGCTACAGTGAGAAAGCAATAGTCAAGTACCGTGAACAAAAAGGACGTTTTAAAAATGTCATTTTTAGGTTAAGTTAGTAATCCTGCTGATATCGTCAAAGTAAGCATTCACCTAGATTTTATTAATTCATCCAGCGACGTAAAGTCGTGTTCGTATTAAGGATTTGATATAAAGTGTCATTGAAACTGTAAATAAGTACCTATTCATAGCTATAATTTCTAATGTCATTTATTACATGAAAGATTTTTATACGCCAGTAACAAGATAAGTATGTTAAAGTAACTTTGAATTAAGCTTGACTCCTCGTTTGTTCCCGAGTGTTTATAAATTTTAGCAAAATTTACTGCTGTTTTTAGAATAATATTTGTTTAAAAGCGAGTGTAAATAAAGATAGAACTGGAGATGTTTCCATCATAAATGAGTATTTTTCAAAAACTTTGTACAAAGGTACAGCGAGGAAACTGAATTACCAGGATGGAACCTTTTCGCATTAAATTTCGCTACGATTTCTTTGGCAAATGTATGAAATGTCAACACGACATTATTAGCTCAAAGGTTCCACCCTGGTACGTGATTCAGTTTCCTCGACTGGTATATTTCATTTTGGACTGCAAATTGCATCGTGAATGCAACTGAGCCTATGTAATTAACACAGCCTCTCGAAATGAGCATTATTTGTATAGAAATTTCTTTTTTTGTTACCCCATACACACACATATGTGGTTCATGGTGGGTCCATACAGTGAATCAGGGCATTTTGGGTAGCTCTGTTATTTAGGCTCAGTGACATTCACGCTACTTACCATTAAACTTATATGCAATCCGAGGTCGAACATAAAACGTGTAAAGTTTTTGAGAAATGCTCAAATAATGGAGCCGTTCGTTCATATCGTGACCGTACGAGCTGCGAGTTGTTTCACTGCACTAGTAATTTCATTCGACATGCCATGCTTCTCTCGAAGGAATTGTGATGTTATCTTAAGTGTACGTAAAGTTAACTAAATAGTCTCGAATATAACGTGTACGAATACTAAATCGTGTAAATAATTAGAGAAGTAGGTAATTTACAACTGTAAATGAGGAACAACTAGTTCGTAAGAAAAAGTGAAAATAATGGCTTTTTGTGTTACTTTCGGTTTGGATATACGAGTACCAGCGATCGTTTAAGTTCGGTGAGTACAGTCGGGCGCGAAAGAACTTGAGCACGCTGGAACTTAAGTTTCCAAATTGTTATTAAAATTTTCTGATTTATGCCTTGTGAATGGAGGAAAAGTAGGCGTGATTTACATCTACGTCCGCGAGAGGACTTTTAGAACTTTTCGCACTCGACTGTGGAGCTGGTTGTTCGTAGTGGATTATATTTTGCTTTTATTGCTAAAAGTAAACATTGATGTTCCCGTATTTATTCCGCTGGGTGTTTCAATACTTAATTTTTGAATAAATGACTGTATTCAACGGATGTATTTTCATTTATTTCAAACTAGCTTTAACCGTGGCTTTGGCCTCTTTAGAAGACCTTCATGAGAAACATTTGCAATCTACGAGTTGGCCATGGATTTTATTCTGGTATGTAATGAATAAAAAAAAGCCGTGGTGGCCCAGTGGTTCGACCTATGGCTTTTTAAGCAGAGGATCGTGGGTTCAAATCCCGGCTCGCACCTCTGAGTTTTTCGGAATTTATGTGCGAAATTACATTGTATATGCAAGTTTCCTCACGATTTTTTCCTTCACTTTAAAGCTCATGATAAATTTCAAATGTAATTTCGCACATAAATTTATAAAAACTCAGAGGTGTGAGCCCGGGTTCGAACCCACGACCCTCTGCTTGATAGACCATAGGTGGTCAAACCACGCCATCACGGCTTTTTCGCTTTGATGTAATTTTTAGGAATTCCAAAAATTCTCGAATGGAGGCCACGGACTGGCAAGCGCAGCGTGGGACGTCCACCAACGAGACGGACGGACGACTTGGTGAAGGCCGCAGGTCCAGGGTGGATGCAAGTCGCTTCCAACCGTAATGATTGGGCGTCAATGAGGGAGTTCCCGATCCTAACTGGGCCCGCGTGGGAACTACGGCCGAAGCCCTCTCATTCTGAGAGGAGGCCTGTGCCCTGCAGTGGGACGTATATAGGCTGGGATGATTCAAATTCAAATTCATTTATTTCGTCAACATAGGTACATTTAGGTGATATTGATAACCATGCAAGAGAACAAGCTATGATGTGCCTGCCGGCGTCGAAATATAGAGGATAGGTAAAAACAATGTCAGTTAACAGTACATAAGATCGGATACACTAATTCAAATAATCAAAACAATAACAGAATGTCAAAAAAACCAATAAACAAAATTAAATTTAAATTAAAAATAAATGTAAATTATCTTGTTATTATTATTATTTGTGCATACAAGAAGAACAACCAACCTAAGCAATGTCATTCAAGTAATCATTTACACTATAATAGCACTTTTCAATTAAGCGTTTCGTCAACAGATATTTAAACCTATTTGTGTTTTCTGCGTTGAGTGGTTCAGGAAGCTTATTAAATAATTTCGGTGCCATGCCAATAATACTTTTAGCCATCAAGGCAGTATTGCATCTATTCTTCTGCACCGTATGCTTTCTTGGACGCAAGTTGGATGCATAATATGTAGTTTTTCTTTCAGGAAACAATTCAGGGTGACACTTTACAAACATACAACATTCCAATATGTATAGGCTTGGACGTGTTAACAGTTTTAGTTTTATAAAAAATGAGCTACAGCTTTCAGCCGGTTTTAATTTACAGATTGCTCGTATGCATCTGTTTTGTGCTCGAAATAAAATATCTCTGCAAGACGAAGATGATGTAATGAATGAGGTAACTCTCTAAGATAAAACAGGTACTTTCTATCCCGAAGTTCCTACGAAATCGGGATGTGGTCATGTGAAACCCCGAACTTTCAACCGCTTGCTAAGTCTGGAAACATGAGATTTTGTACAATGGTTGTCCATACAACATAAACGAAAAGGATGAAATTTTAACACTTGAATTTAAATTCATCTGAATTACGCGTGCAAAAAAAAAATAAAAAAATTCAATGAGCGATGAAAGCGCACCAACACAGTCGACTAAATTCAGTTAAACCTTCTTCGTGTCACGCGTCAGTGGTGTAGCATAAAGCAAACAAAACTATATGAAGGTAAAATACCACGTTATCCATGCCGGTGGCTAAATTTAAAAAAAAAAAAAATAAAAAACCATTTATTGCCCATAAAAAAAGAAGAAAAAGAAAAAATACACAAAATTGTGGCAAAAGGCTCAGGCTCAGCATGTGCGGTGAGGATTACTCATCAACGCGCTGGTTTTCAGCCTGCGCCCTTATAGCGTGCTGACATTGCAAAACAGGCGGGTAGGACGATAAAAAAAAAAAAAAACGTACAGTGGTATAGTCAACCAAGAAATCCCTTCACCATCCCAGGTTCAATGACAGTTGCATGGCTCAAAACATCAAAAGCTATTTTCACTCACACACAAGTCAGTGCGACAACCAGGCCCTATACTACGAAGCGCGAAACCCGAAACCCCGTTTCATGCCGTTCCGCTCACGCTAATGGTATTTATTACGAGAGTGAGAGGGACCGCACGATCCGAACCTCGAACTTCGAATTTTGCAGTAACCCCCCAGTCCTATTGCTTTCATTCTGATGTAGGAACTGTCATTAAAAATGGTAAAACAAGTACCCGGTCGACCACACCTAATAAGACAAAAAAAAAAACAAGAATAGGTAAACATTTACAATACAAGCTTACAACTAGTAGTATTTAGTAGTGATGTCTTGTTATAGTAAATTGCTGCGCTGCGCGCTGCGGGTGTCTATGGACAGTGGTGATCATTTAACATCAGGTGACCCACTAGTTGGTTTGTCTGGCCTCTCTAACATAAAAAAAATTGTTGTTCTAGCGGCAACCGAAATACATCATCTGTGAAAATTTCAACAGTCTAGCTATCATCGTTCCTGAGATACAGCCTGGTGACAGACGGATAGCGAAGCCTCAGTAATAGGGTCCCGTTTTTACCCTTTGGGTACGGAACCCTAAAAAGGCTACTTTATAAAAATTTAATCTACAAATTTGAAGCTATTATAAAACATACAAACAAATCCTATTGGCGTTTTCGATGTAAGTATTCAAAGTAAATGAGGGTCCTTATTGATCGGCCGGACCACCACGAGTCATTTCCCAGCCGGCGGAAACAATGCGGCACGCGACAGCCGACCTTTGATCTTATCCGCTATTAATATAAATATTGTATTCGTTTTAGTGAGGTGAAAACGACAGAATTCAGCCGGTTATCGCAATTGACATCGACTCATTTGTACGAAATTACTGGGAGTTCCTGAGGAAAAGGTAATCGTCGGCGGCGCGGCGAAACACCGCCTTGATTGATATGTTTGTGGCGAGCGGCGGACGTTTGCTGCTTGCTTGTTACAATGCCCAGCAACACGTATCCACACATACACACACACACATAATTTGATTACTGACAGCTGACAAAATTAAATATCACCGCAGAACCCAAGATAGATTGAAATAAAATACTTAAGTTATTTTAAAATGCTCTGGAGAAACATATTTATTTAGACACAAAATATACAAAACAACCGATTAAATGTGAGTCGGACTCGTACACGAAGAGTTCCGTATCTCCGTACAATTTATTTGTGTTATTTTTTGTAATAGTAGCTTGATAATGATAAAGGCCGAGTTAAAAACGCTAACAAAATATGTGTTTTGTATGACGATCCCCTTTGATTTTATTTTAGTATTTGTTGTTATAGCGGCCACAGTAAAACATAATCAGTGAAAATTTCAAGTATCTAGCTATGACCGTTCGAGAGATAGATCAAGTGACAGACGGACAGACAGACAGCGGAGTCTCAGTAATAGGGTCCCATTGCCACCCTTTGGGTACGGAACCCTATAATTAACAAAAAGGTTTGTAAAAAAAAATAACGAAAGGAACTTAAACTAAATTAATTAATTTAAGCCTAAAAGCCCGCTGCTATTGGGCAGGGTGACCATAAGGCTGGCTGCGATTCCTCGTTGTATGGCAAAGCCACGTTGACTGAGGAATGAACCAGCCCTGTTATACACATTGTACCAAAATTTATTGAAACAGGCGTTACTTTGCGGAGGCCCATATCAATTAACTGGAACAATTACTTTGCCCACCCTCGCCCTTATGATAGCTACGTTTATGCAAGAAATGTGTGTTCATGCAGTTCCTCCACCTCCACACTGTACGTTACACAAATCACACAAACCTAACTATCACCACCACCAAACTTCACTGAGCGTTTCGAACTCAACCAGGGCCCAATTGCATAACAAATTACAAGCTAATAGTATTAGCTATTTTGTATTGAAATTCATTAATACTACTACTACTACTACTACACTGGCTAAACGACCCAAAGAGGATCTTGGCGTCCGACACCAGAGAGCGCCACTCTTCCCTATTTTCCACCACCTCGCGCCAATTGGCTGCGCCGAGGGCGGTTACGTCCTTCTGCACTTCGTCCAACCAGCGGTATCTAGGGCGACCCACCGGACGTTTTCCGCTCGGTCGCCCCATAAACGCTCTCTTCACTGCCCGATCCTCTCCCATCCTCTCTAGGTGGCCGAGCCAGCGCAGTCTCGCCGCCTTGGCTTCTCCAATTACATTGGGCTCAGACACCAGGTCTTCCAGCTCCCGGTTCTTTCTCCTCCTCATTAATACTATTTGGTTGTATTTTGTTATGCAATTGGGCCCAGAGCTTAGACTCCGAGTATCGCAACCATTCACTATGCTAGCTGATGTTGATAACATTTGTATGATTTGTGTGTGTTCGTACAATGCGGAGGTGGAGGAACTGCATGAACACACATTTCTTGCATAAACGTAGCTATCATAAGGTCGCGGGTGAGCAAAGTAATTGTTTCAGTACATTTTACTGATGTTTGACTGATGTTGTACACATTAGAAATCAGTCAATAAGGACATGAAGCAGTTGTTGGCAATTAAGGAGACGTGCACAAAGATGATTGATGGAAAAAGGTCATAAAAACATGCTGCAAAATTAAGCCTTGTAATAGAAATTGTCATAAACCGAATGTAATTAGTCATCCAGAGTTTGTCTTAATTATTAAACAAACAGTATGAATATTCACCCGCCTACAGATAACCAAGTTATACGCGGCATTTCGTACAGACGCGGCGGCCGATCTGGCAATTGCTAAATACGTCAATATTGAACTGGCTAAAATTTACAGTCGAGGAAACTAAATCAAGTACCAGGATGGAACCTTTTCACAACCAATTTCACGATAATATATTTAGCTGATGTATAAAATGTCAAATTGACATTTGCAATGAAAAAGTTTCACCCTGGTACAGTCAAGTGTATACAACTTGCTCATAAATTTTGTCCCATAGGTCTTTCTGTCGCAGAATAAAAGTATCGGTTCATAATTAGGGATGAGAGGAGTCAGTTTCTTCAACTGTACTGAAGAACCGCGCCTGTAAATTCAATTTTAATAAGTTTTATAAAGAAAATACAAGTTTTTTTGCTGAATTTTTGTTGACTATACGCAACTGATATCCAACCTACATATCCGTATGAAATTTTTAGCAAATGTGATATCTAGAAGTCAGTCAGACTTTCAAAATTTTACTCGAACCAAGAAAATTATCTGGCAAAGTGAAAGTACCAAGAGTGCATCAAGGTTCGGTTTAGTTTACGAATTGATTTAAGATACGAAATTTCACCAACATCGCTCAAAGAATCGCCAGACTCAAGTGGCAGTGGGCAGGGCACATTTTTCGTAAAACTGATGGCCGATGGGGCAAAAAGGTTCTCGATTGGCGTCCACGGACCAGAAGACGCAGTGCAGGTAGGTAAGCCTCCAACAAGACGGAGCAACAACCTAGTTAAGGTTGCAGGATCGCGTTGGAAGCGGATGACACGGGACCGATCTGTTTGGCGAGCCTTGGGGGAAGCCTATATTCGGGTATGTATTACAATACCGAAGTACGAAAGACCGAATGTATTAAAACATCGAATGGGTCAAAAGACCGACACGATTTTTTTCTGAAACCGTTAACTTTTTAAGATTGTTATAAAACAAACCTAACCTAACCTAATGGGTTCTGTATGATGCCGTTTTAATAAATTCTGAAAAGTTTACGGTTTCAGAAAAAAATTGTGTCGGTCTTTTGACCCATTCGATGTTTTAATACATTCGGTCTTTCGTACTTCGGTATTGTAATACATACCCCTATATTCAGCAGTGGACGTCTTTTGGCTAAAATGATGATGATGAAGAGCTTTCAAAATAGTGCCTGATAAAATTAGCAGAACGCGCAATAATTTGTGCCGCTACGTCACTCTAATGGTGGTACCAAGAAGCACCGACGCGGCACACACGAGCCCACATTACAAGATGCTAGTTCTGGTATCAAGAGACTTCCTATCGACTTTTGTACTTTGCATAAATTTGCATGACAAGATGTTCACGGCACTTGCTTATGCGGAAAACACGATACCACCCCTGGGTACATTACCGTGCTACGTCATAAAATTTGTTGGAAATAACACCGGTTTAATGTCACGTCGTATCGAAAGGGGAAAGGGAATCGCGATAGAACCCGTGGAGCTTACAAATTGCATATATTTGATCGAATGAGGTAATGTCAGTTTGCGAATTGGCCAAATATAGTTATAAGTGTATTGTGGGAGCGCGCGAACGGGCGCGTCGCGTTCTCATGCGCGAAAAAATGCTATTTTATGATTAGAAAAAGACAGAAAGAACCACCCCAGCCTATCAGCCTATATACGTCCCAGTTGGGGATGTCTTGAAGAAAAGTCAGGTCAAGAGTACCCTGAAACCGGGTGAGCATGTATGAAAAGAATACGGAGGGTTGTGGAAGCGACTCAGGATCGAAGCAGGTACAAAAAGTCTCCGCTTACTCCTTTGCTGGGAAGGAGGCGTGATTGTATAGACTCGGTTAGGATATAGGGAAGGGCCTAACCCCTTCTTAGGGTAGAATTTTGGTGGTTTTTAGGGTTCCGTACCCAAAGGGTAAAAACGGAAACCCTATTACTGAGGCTCCGCTGTCCGTCCGTCCGTCCGTCCGTCTGTCACCAGGCTGTATCTCTGGAACCGTGATAGCTCTCTAGCTACCATCATCATCATTTTCACAGATGATGTATTTCGGTTGCCGCTATAACAACAAATACTAAAAAACGGAATAAAATAAATATTTAAGGGGGCTCCCATACAACAAACGTGATTTTATTGCTCGTTTTTGCTCGATATTGATAACCACAGCAGGTAGAAGCTTGAAATATTTACAGAATATTTAATTATAAATTTACTTTAAAAATAAATCATTAAATTAAAATAAAATAAATATTTAAGGGGGGCTCCCATACAACAAACGTGATTTTTGTTGATAATTGTACGGAACCCGTCGTGCGCGAGTCCGACTCGCACTTGGCCGGTTTTTTATACTCTTTTTCTGCATATCATCATCAACATCATCATCATCATTTCAGTCGAAACACGTCCACTGCTGAACATAGGCCTCCTCCAAGGCTCGCCAAACAGATCGGTCCCGTGCCGTCCGCATCCAACGCGATCCAGCATCCTAACCAGGTCGTCGCTCCATCTTGTTGGAGGCCTACCTACACTGCGTCTACCGACCCGTGGACGCCACTCGAAAACCTTTTTACCCCATCAGCCATCAGTTCTACGAGCGATGTGCCCTGCCCACTGCCACTTGAATCTGGCGATTCTTCGAGCTATGTCGATGACTTTAGTTCTTGCGCGGATTTCATCATTTCTAATGCGATTCCGCAGAGAAACTCCGAGCATAGCCCACTCTATTGCCCTCTGTGTGACTTTAAGCTTCCTTATGAGGCCCATGGTTTTCTGCAGAAAAATACTTTAAAAAAATCACCAAAATACTACCCTAACCTAACCCCTTCCCTATATATCACAACCGAGTTATTGTATTGTATTTCCTTAACCTTTTTCTAAAAGTGCACGTCACATTCAGGTCACAACAAACCGCGATATTCATAAGTTTTTTAGCAGAAATCGCTCGCTAGCTTGTTGACAATATCCCCCCGACGGGGGCGTACTCTAATGAAGTATCGCTTTTATGATGGTTTTATCATCGTTTCCGTGTCGCCAGCGAGGAGTTATCTGCAGATTTTTGTCAAGATATTTTACCCACTTTGCCACTCCTCGTAAAAAGGAACAGTCATTTATACTGGCCATTCTGAAACAAGATGGGTTGCTTTAAAATGGAATCGGTTTTAAAGGATAATAAAGTTGTATTACTTGTTGGGAGCAGTGGACTGAATTGGGAGTGTATATTTCATACTAAATACAAAGTGTAGTAGCTACTTTTGCTAAAGAATTATACAAAATAACAATTAACATCATAGTTCAATACGATACTTCTGTAGCTCGTCGCTTTACAGTACTTACTTCATCTTACTATACTAGAAATGTTTAGAAAGGTTTAACTCATCATCATCATGTTGGCCTCTTGTTGATCCAATCTTAGATGTATGCCTCTTCCCTTTTCCTCCACTCTTGGCGCTCCAGTGCCCGTCTCATCCAGTCCTGGCCTCCGTGTCGCCGAATGTCATCCACCCAGCGCTCCAGTGGTCTGCCGCGTCCCCTAGTATCCGCTCTGGGTCTCCACTCAAGGACTCGCCTTGTTCAGCGACTCTCGTCCATCCTCGCAATGTGTCCTGCCCATGCCCACTTTTTCTTTGCTATGACAGCCATGACGTCTTTCACTTTGGTCTTATTTCGGATCCATTCATTACGTTTCCAGTCTCGGTAAACAAATATGAACAACCAACAGTTATGGCGTCGGGTTAACCAGCCAAATGAATGGTGATGATGAATTTGTAAATGACATTCACGCGCCGCATTATTGACGTACTCTTTAGTATCACGTGAGTATCACGTGATGACCTGCGTATTGTATGGCGCGACCGAAATTCTGCCGCTCACGAATCACAAAATTACGCTCGTCTGGTTCACCCTTAGTATCTTCACTTAATAATTATCGACGTACTCTTTTGTTTAGGCGCATAATAATTTTATCATGCGACTAAACTAAAGAGTACGTCGATAATACGACGCGTGAAAGTCAATTACAAATATTACATTTGGCTGGTTATTCCGACGCTATAACTGTTGTGTGTTCATGTTTGTTTACATTTAGTTAAGTACCTTAACATTTAATGTATAATACACTGTTTTTAGGTTTCCGTACCCTAAGGGTGTAAACTGGACCCAATTACTGAGACTCCTCTGTCTGTCTGTCTGTCCGTCAGTCTGTCACAGGGTTCTATCTCAAAACAATAAAGTAATAAATTTAAATCAATTTCTAAAAAAATATTTCTTCTGTTTGTGTCTATTTGTGACCTTGGTCTTAGACGAATATTTTACTGAACTAAAACAATTACTTTGCTCACCCGCGACCTTACAATAGTTACGCTTATGCAAGAAATGTGCGTTCATGCAGTTCCTCCACCTCCGCACTGTACGAACACACACAAATCACATAAACACAACTATCACCACCACCAAGCTACACTGACGCGTTTCGAACTCAACCAGAGAGTTGAAGGTGGTGGTTTCAGAAGAGTAATGAACAAGCTTTAGAATCCAAATAAGCTTTATAATCAAGTTAAAACACAATATAAAATCACATACAATTAGACACGTATTTTTCACATTTGCATGACTGACAGAATAAACAAACATTAGGTCGCTAGGTGATTACAAAATCCAATATCTCCTCTCAGCAAAGACCTATGAGTTTTGAGATCTTGAGGATTCTGGCTCTTGTGAGTGGCTTTGTAAATATGTCAGCCAGCTGCTCTTCACTGGCTACTTTGTTTACATGTAGCTCACCGCTAGTAACCAACTCCCTTACAAAGAAGTGCCGTACCCGAATATGCTTAGTCCGTCGATGGAATTCGGGATTTTCAGCTAGTCTTATTGCAGCTTCATTATCCACTCTTAAGCAGGGAATCTTCTTAATAACGCCAATATTCTTCAAAAGCCGTGACAGCCATACAGTTTCTCTGGCTGCTTCACTCGCGGCTACGATTTCAGCTTCTGTAGTTGAAATTGCAACACTTGCCTGTCTTTGGCTTATCCATGAGATCGCTCCTCCCGCGTACATGCATAACACTCCGCTGGTGGATCTTCCAGTACTAATATCTCCCGCATGGTCAGCATCGCTGTAGCATTCCAAAATGCCTTCCTTGTAATGCTTCTTGTACATGATACCTAGGTCTGGCGTATATTGCAAATAACGCATTATGCGCTTCAGTCGGACACAGTCAGATTCTTCTGGTTTCTCCAGACTTCGTGAGACTATACTGACAGCATATGCAATGTCAGGTCTAGTGCATACCATCAAGTAAGCTAAGGCTCCAACGATCTGCCTGTAGTTATTCTTCATATAACTCATATCTACTTTCTCACTTGGTGTACTATCTTTCACAGTCGGCGTAGAAACTGGTTTACAAGAATCCATTCCGAATCTCCGCAAGATTTTCTGTACATAAGACGTCTGAAATATTTTAATTCCGTCTCCTCTGCTTTCTATCTCTATTCCAAGAAAATAGGATGCAGGTTTTATGGTAACCTTGAACCGACCATTAAGCTCCTTAATAAACTCGTCTATCAGCTGCTGACTGGAGCCAGCGACGAGACCGTCATCGACATATAAAGCCACTATGACTTTTCCATGTCCTTTCTCCCTTATCAAAAGACAGGGATCCGCTTCACTAGACTTGAAGCCAATCTCTTTAAAGAAATCTAAAATGCACCGATTCCAGCATCGAGGTGCTTGCTTTAATCCATAAAGGCTCTTCCGTAAAAGACACACTCGACCGGAGCCGTCATCATAACCTTCCGGTTGTTTCATAAAAATCTCCTCATCTAGAGAGCCATACAAGAAGGCAGTAGAGACATCAAATTGTAGCATTGCCATTCCTTCGCTAGCTGCTACACTCAACACGGAGCGCACAGTCCCCATTCTGGTAACCGGGCTAAACGTTTGCTCATAGTCAATCCCCTTTTTCTGATGAAAACCTTTTATGACTAGTCTTGCCTTGTATTTGTCTACAGAGCCATCAGCGTTCGTCTTTACTCGAAATACCCACTTACATGGTATTGCTTTTCTTCCCTTAGGCAGACTTACAAGCTTCCATGTGTCATTTTCCTGTAAAGAGTTTATCTCACTGTCCATGGCTTCTTCCCATAGATCTTTTTCCGGGCTTCTAATCGCATCCTTATGCGACGTTGGCTCGTTATTTTCCATTATAGCATTCATGATAAAGTCTTTGAATCGATCTGGTGGGCGTAACGAAGAGCGGTCACGAAGTACCATCTGTTCCGGGAACACATCTTCGTGATCATCATATTCTTGACCTTCATCTATGACATCGTCGAGACCATCAACCACTTCATCGTCTACGATATCATTCTCCCCTGATTCAAATGACTGTTCAGGCAAAATGTTCTGAGCATCATGGAACTCTTCACCAATATTTACATGACCTTCATCAATGCTAATACCAGGACTGTCTCTATTGGGCACATCAGAAATACTTTGTTCATTATTCGTCAAACTCTTTGTAACAGGAACTACTTCAATTTCATTACAATGATCGTAGACTGTCTCAACGTCTCGCTCATTCATTGAAGACTCCAATGCTTTTTCATTAAAGATGACATCTCTAGACCTCACCAGCGAATTTCGCTCTCGGTTCCAAAGTCTGTACCCGTCATCATTGTCGTATCCAATCAAAATGCAACGTGTAGCTTTCTTGTGCATTTTCTTTCTCCTCTGCTTTGGTACATGCGCATAGCAAGGCGACCCGATTATCCTCAAGTGCTTTATCTGAGGCTTCTTGTTTAGCCAAAGTTCATAAGGCGACTTGTGTTCCACTAGAGTTGGTCCTGTCCTGTTAAGTACATACACAGCAGTGTTTACCATCTCTGCCCACAAATTCTGAGGAATTTCTTCATGCGCGTGCATCATTGCTCTAGCAGATTCGACCAGGGTCCGATTTTCCCTCTCGCTACATCCATTTTGTTCTGGGGTATACGGCATAGTGAGCCTTTGCTTTATTCCTGTTTGCTCAAGTAAATCTCGTACTCTCTTGTTATCGTATTCGCCTCCGTTGTCACTTAAAAGCTCTTTAACATCATGTCCAGCATTTCTAGCTTCCGACAACATTAACTTCAACTTTTCATAGACGTCAGACTTATTTTTCAGGAAATACACATATCTGTACCGTGTATGCTCATCCTTGAATAAAACGAAGTATCGATATCCCGAGATACTTGAAGGAAAGGGACCACAGACGTCAGAGTGTATACGCTCACCAGGTTTCGTAGCTTTTTCGCGAACACCAAATGGTTGCCTGTGCGCTTTCCCAAAAATACAACCCTCGCATAGTTCTCCACTGCTTGACGTCTTTACTCCTAGCTCCTTCTCTATCAATCGTTTGACATGTTTCTTATCTTGATGCCCCATACGTTCATGGTATAGTTGCAGCATATCTCCATGCTCAATTAAATTCACTGAAACATCAGGACGTATGACTTTGCAATCGATCCTGTACAAACCGCCATATCTTTGCCTTGTTCCAGTTAAAACAATCCTACCATTTGATTTCATGGAACATCTTGTTACCCGCGACTCAAATACGCTCGTAGGGTTCTTGTCCTGTGAACTAAGCACAGAAAAAAGGTTCTTGCTAATCTGGGGAACATACCAAACATCTCTCAAAAAAAGGTTCTCAATCCGTCCTTTAAAAGTGGCTTCCAGATGGACTGTGCCTTTACCAACAGCCTGTATCACGTTCCCATCTGCCGTAGTTACCGTGTGAGCTTCACCAAAATGTTCAAAATCTTGAAACAGATCTCCTCGCATAGTGACATGGTGAGTGGCCCCGTTGTCCACGTACCAATCATCACGATCGTTGCCAGAATCTGTCGAATTCACAGTCAGTAAAATCATGTTCGAACTATGAGATCTGTTTTCCTTCTCTTTTATCCCAACTTTGGGGCAATCCTTTTTGAGATGACCAGGCTCCTTGCAAAGAAAGCATTTGTACTTTTTCTTTGATCCTTGGTCTCTTAGGTCATATCCCTTAGCAATCTTTTTATTTGCTTTTACATAAAGCGCTGTCTCACTTGATTCAGCATCAGCCGTCTTAGCATTAAGCGCCTTTTCATGTGCACACAACTGGCCTGTAATGTTTTCTACGGTCCTTTCCTTCTTTGACATTAACAGCCAACTCGACTTAAAGGAGAAATATGCTTCCGGCAGCGTGTCAAGGATTTTACAAATCAAGAGAACTTCGGGTAACTCTACCTTTTCTTCTTTCAGTAACTCTTCCTTCAAGCTGTGCCACAGATTTTTCAATTTAGATATATGAGTCGACATGTCATCAGACGGATCCCTCTTAAGTTTGAAGAAATCCAAACATATATCGTAGAGTCGGCCCTCATTAGGTCCCTCATACAATCTATGGAGTTCATCCCAAACTTCTTTCGGAGTAGACAATCTAATTACTTTGCCAAGCGTCTCATCTGTCACATTGTTTGTTATCAAGAGTAGGGCTGTACTCTCTAACTTCACAAAATCACGTAAACTTCTATTGTACAATTCTACTGCAGCGTCACCGCTTCCTTCTACGGGTCTAGCTGGTCTTTGTGTTTTACCCTCCACAATATCCATGAGTCCGTCTATACCTCTCAGTAAGGCAACCATCCGGTACTTCCATGATATCCAATTGTGGGTGTCAAGTTTCACAATTTGAATTTTCGAAAGCTCCATTTCTTTTAAACTTCTGGGTCTGGGCCCATAACCAGTTGAAGGTGGTGGTTTCAGAAGAGTAATGAACAAGCTTTAGAATCCAAATAAGCTTTATAATCAAGTTAAAACACAATATAAAATCACATACAATTAGACACGTATTTTTCACATTTGCATGACTGACAGAATAAACAAACATTAGGTCGCTAGGTGATTACAAAATCCAATACAGAGCTCATCTTCGGAGTTGAGTTAGATGAGCTCTGGTTGAGTTCGAAACGCGTCAGTGTAGCTTGGTGGTGGTGATAGTTGTGTTTATGTGATTTGTGTGTGTTCGTACAGTGTGGAGGTGGAGGAACTGCATGAACGCACATTTCTTGCATAAGCGTAACTATTGTAAGGTCGCGGGTGAGCAAAGTAATTGTTTTAGTTCGTTAATATGGACCTCCGCAAAGTAACGCCTGATTCAATAAATTAGAATATTTTACTTTATGCACAAATGCATAAAAAGCTATTTTATGCAGCATTCTCTCGAGATAGAACAAGTTTACAAGCATGACACTTTTTTTGGTTAGGCAAAGTTACCAGGTGTTCTTTATTGGTGTACTTGTCAAAACAGCTGAATGGATTCGGATGAAATTTGGCATGTATATAGCTGAATCTCGGGAATAACAAGTGACATGGATTTTTTTCTTACTTTTTCCAGAACTGTTGTAACTTGACCTCACGCACGGTTCCAGGCTATTGTTGACTTCTGGGACATTCTGTAGAAGTCACATTCATTTCTAACTCTTTACAGCATCTGCTTTATGGCATCGTTCGGTCCCTTCCCCGCATTACAGAGTGTTAACAAAATAAAGCAGAATGAAAACATTAAGCACACGGCAGCCTGGCCGAGCCAAGTCCAGAAAACGCAAACGCACTAGCCGTGTTGTAGCGTGTGTAGCGGACCGGAAGACGCAGTGTAGGTAGGCCTCCAACAAGATGGAGTGACGAGCTGGTTAAGGTTGCGGGGTCGCAATGGATGCGGATGGCGCAGGACCGGGTCTGTTTGGCGAGCCTTGGGGGAGGTCTATGTTCAGCAGTAGACGTCTTTTGGCTAAAATGATGATACCTAATGATGATGAATACAGCAGAAAATTGGAGTTAATAACGGTTTTGTACCGAACTTGACTTTTTTTGGCGTATTTCGTTTTTGCGGATTGCCGTTTTTGAGTCAACCCACTGGATGCGTATATCGAAGGGGAAATCGATTGACAAATATTTGAGTCCCTTTCTATAAGTATTAGCTGTGGTTGAATTGCCTATGATTTGCTTCAACTTGGGATTTGGGGTTGAGGTAGCAACAAAATGTTTTCTATCTTTCTTTCAAAATATTTATAATCAAAATCATTAATTTCAGCTGAAAGAAGTCCATTGCTCAACATAGGCCTCCCTGAGGTTCGCAAAACAGAATGGTTTTTTTTATGGTGCGGAAAATGCGTCTCTGTTTGGGGAAACAGAAGGTACATAATTCTTGGATACATAATTATTTCAAATACATAAGGTAATCTATAAAGATCGATTCATATCTACAGATACCAATCGTGTCAGAAGAGTGTCCGCCCGTTCCCTAAATATCAGAATTGCAAAATACTAGATTGCCAACTTACCCTATTTCTAAAATACCAGACTTTCCTGTCACCGTGTTTTTCTCAATAACGGATTGCCAAAAAATCTTGTTTTCAATACACCACGGACCGGACGACCCCAGCAGACGAAGACACAGTGTAGGTATGCATCCAACAAGATAGAGCGACGACCTGGTTAAGGTTGCGGGAACGCGTTGGATGCGGATGGCACGGGGCTGATCTGTTTGGCGAGCCATGAGGGAGGCCTATGTTCAGCAGTGGACGTCTTTCGGCTGAAATGATGATGATGATAACGAAATCCTGATATTCACTGTTCAGAAGTCACATCGAACAGAACGAGTGTTCGTTCGTTTTTGAGCGTGATACTGCCGATCAAACGATACGTGGAAACGAATGCGGGTAGTTTAAAGGCTTAAAAATATTGACATACTCTTATCAGTCCGATACTGGCAAGCAGGCGCGTTTCGTTTGGCATGGGAGCACATCATTTTGTAAAAAGCATTAATTTGTTGTTTTTAATTTTTAAAAAGCCGTGGTATCTTAGTGGCCTATGGCCTCTTAAGTTGACGGGTAATGGGTTTTAGTCCGGGCTCGCCAATAAGTTCTTCGGAATTTATGCAAAATTCCATTTACCATGAGCTTTACCGTGAAGAAAAACATCGTAAGGATGGACACACCTGCGTAGAAATTCAATGGTGTGTGTGAAGTTCCCAATTCGCACTGGGCCCGCGTAGGAACTACTGCTGAAGCCCTCTCATTCTGAGAGGAGGCCTGTGCCCTGCCGACGCACGTATAGGCGTGAAATTACTTAATTTTATTTTATTTGTATTATGTTGTTGTAGCGGCAATAAAAATGAACATTATCTATAGGTTTCAGCAGAACCTATTACTGTTCTTGAGATGCAGCCTTTTGAAGGCAGAAAGATAGACACACGGATAGATGGACAGCATAGCAAACTTAAAAGCATAACGATGGAATACATCCATTACTTTTGTCTAGTCTCTATTTAAAAAAAAGTGATGACGTAAATTTGACGTTAAGGTTGTTATCAAATTTAAAATTATGACAGCTCTTTTTTCTAGTGGAAAGGGTAAGGGAAACATATCTATTCTGTGGAAGTATTTGTAAGTATATATTATATGGTTTTAAATTTGTTGTATTTTTTTTTTTTTTTGAATGTGGAGAAATAAATTATAATAGATATTTTCCGTGTTCAGGAGGCGAAACTCTTTCGATTCCTGCAGTAATTTTCAGGTGTTGGAAAGATGAAAGGTTGTCAATTATAACAATTATTCCTTCTTTAATTTTAATTTAATTTTTATTTTTAATTTTATATTTTTTTTATTTTATTATACTACTTTATATTATTGTATGTTACAACTAGCCTCCGCTAAAGGGGTCAATCTGAAAATCAGCGCTGGGGCATGCTGTCATGTGTCCTAGCACTTGCTGAGATTGAGACCCATTGCCGGAACGTAGCTGATTTATTTCCATTTGTTGTTATTTATGTTGTGGCAATAAATGATTTTTTTTTTATTTTTTTTTTAAAAACTGAATATTGAAGATTTTCAGATGTTTCGAGCTTTTGCAGCTCAAATGAATTTGAAGGAATTCAATTCAATTTTTTTTTTAATAATAGAAGTAGCTCCATCGATACTATCGATGATTCTGCCAATGTTGACCTCAACCTCCTCGAGACCTCGAGGTTGAAAAAGACACTATCAGTGGGCCATTGATCGGTAGCTGTCAGGTTATCACTCGATTCAATTCAATTCAATTCAATTTTTAAAAATATAGCTCCATCGATACTATCGATGATTCTGTCAATATCGAGGTTGAAAAAAAACACTACCAGTGGACCATTTGATTGTTCGGTAGATTTGGTGTGCGGTAATCAGCTGAGAAGCTAATTTAAAGGAACTATAATGTCAACTGAAAATAAAAATAACATAAAAACAAAAATCCGACGTAAAATGATATCCAAATCAAAACATCCTGGAATAATTAGCGAAACTCTTAAAATTCTCACCCTCACTTAATTATTTTCCCGTTAGTAACTCTGTATTTTTTTAATATCGTAAAGAGACATGCAAAATTGTATTCAAATTGGAAGATACTGCGAACTGTGTCCGCACGAAGCTGTCCCAGCAACCGGCTAAAAATACATTGAATAATTCTAGAAATTGCGTAAATGTTCAAAATATTTTATTGAAAACAAGCTTTAAACCGCGGATTCACCCTTGTTAAACTGTATGTTTAGTTCCAATGTTTTAAAAAACATGTCACTCACTGTTCAGAAACAGAAATTCTGAATCGCGCTTTTAAGATTTTTCTAGCAGCCTATAAAAGGTCTGTCGTTCTTTATCATTGTTAATTTTATTCTATTGATTTTATAGGGTGCGTATCAAAATATACTTATAAAGTTTAAAAATAATAATAGACGAAATACATACCTAATGGTCATTTGATATACCTAATAGATGTTCTTGGAAATTCTCCACTTTACAATATTTTCAATAACTTCAGCTCGTAACGCTAACTCAGCATCTTACAACGGAAAATGTAAAGTTTTTTATGAAACGAATGCTAAAAACTCCGATATTTAGTTAGCAACTTTGACGTGTGCTTCAAGCAGCTTAGCGTGCTCAATGTTTAATTAACCTCTTGTCGGTAGACTGTTTTATTGGACCCAGCGTCCACCTGCTCCCGGCATCTGCCCGCATTTCTCAGATAGAAAAAAATTCGCCAAGAGCGAAAGTAAAACAACACGGTAATTCATCAATCTTAATTCCCAAGGACAGCGGGCTCAAAAGAAATTTTGTGCTGACTCGCGGGAAAGACATTTCATTATTTCCCCACTTCCCGCTGTAACAGACGAAACTTTCCCGGGAAAAAAACGAGCGGCACGACGCATTTGTTACTATTTTTCCTTAGGGTTCTTTGTTTGTTTTTTTAACTGCACGCTTTTCAGTTTTGCTGTGGGAAGTAGTTTGCAGAAATAAAACGAAATGGAAAAATATTTCATATTAACTTACAGTATTATTTGCCGCCAAGTCGAAGAGTTGGTAGAACACTAACATATTATTGCTGTCTTAATACGCTGTCATAAGGCACAAGAAATGTTGAAACGGTATGCTAAAACGAAGCACTTATACCTAAACACTCTAGGCGTCCTAATAAGTTAGATGTCTTTTATACGAAGAAAAAACTTTTTATTTTTAAATTGGATAAAGAAACAACAAAATAAAAAGCGTTACCTGTTAAGATTAATTAAGATTTCTGGAAAAAAACATTGAAATATAGACTAAACAAGGCTGAAAAGTTTTAACTAAGCCGGTTTTTTTTGTATATGAAATAGAAGGTAAGTTACAAAAGTTTTCACAACAACGTTATTAATACAATAATTTCTTGCTAAAATTTGGGTATTTTTTCATAATCAACCTTTTAAGGTAGGTATCAATGTTTCATTATGAGGTTTTGTAAACCTTCCTCTACCACACATGCAATCAGATTTAGCAAAGCGTAGAGCAATAGGGATGGTGATACCATCAATCAACTGATATAATTTTTATGAGCTGTCAAAAAACAATTCTCGCATAGATTTTGCATAGGAATTGCTAGTTCTGAGGCCACTTCTATGCCAGCCCAATCGTCTAACTGTTTATTGGTTTCAAAACCATTAAAATCTAATTTCGCTGTTACTTGAAAATTATTCTGATTTTCAGAATATTAATCTAATTGTCGCGTCTTGTATTTAATTATTCTTTTGTAGTTATTATCTCATTCCTATTGTTACTATTTGCGTAAAGAAAAGGCATGACAGTTATACTACAAGGTGACCAAATGGTTCTATGGGCTATTTGTGCAACAGGCTATTCGTTTCTTAATCATAATAATGAAGTCAGGAGTGAACTATTACAGTTGTCAAAGAACAGCCTAATTTTAGCGATAAATTATTGCAATATAACGTTTTAAGCTTTCGTGATTTTCACGTGATTTTCACTCATAATTTAACACACACGGGACTTCAAGCATCGCTCTCCCTTATTCTTACAATTGTCAAAGATACATAATTTTTTTGTACGAAAATTAACCATGTAAAATTATCCCAGTTTTTCCGATTTTTACATGCGTACATCCCGATCATGTAAGACCATCGGGATAGAAAAAAGCATGTGCTGTTTCTAGGATTTAGCTATCTTTATACCAAATATAATACCTGGTTAAGGTTGCGGGATCGCGTTGGATGCGGATGGCACGGAACCGATCTGTTTGGCGAGCCTTGGGGGAGGCCTATGTTCTGCAGTGGACGTCTTTCGATTGAAATGATGATGATGATACCAAATATGATTTAAATCCATCCATCCGTTTTAGCGTCAAAGAGAGGACACAAACTTTCGCATTTATATTATTAGTCCTAATTAAGGCTTCAATCGGCCGAGTCCACGAACCCCCGAATAAATAAATTTGGCACAATATTAAAGCCATCAGCGCCAATAATGTTGTTTGCGAACTCGCCCGCTTCATACTCAGTCTGTCTCGTCTTGATCCACACTTCAAAAGGGCTTGTTTGATGGGTTAGCCGAAGAATTCTTGTTCAAACCGCTCCCTTCGTTTGGAGCGTATTACTCGTAGCAGATGCAGTAAGTCAAAATGAATGTGTTATTATTATGTGTTAGTGAGTGTAATGTGGGAAATGGGAGCCCCTTTTCTCCCATAATCTTTTTTATCCGAATTTTGAAAGTCAGAAATCGATGTCCATAATATTCTTGCTCATAAATATCGATGGTCATAATTTTTTTAAAGCATTATCGCTTAATAGTTCTAACTGCAATTATCGTAATCCTATTGATCATAACTTTAAAAAGTCATAATATTGATATCAATAAAATTTAACGGAATATCGTTGATTATTAAGAAGCATTGTAAGGCATATATCTTAAAGTAATAATTATTTTCAGTCATAATTTTGCATTACCTAAAATGCACTAAGCATATACATCGAAATCTATAACATCTAAAGGAATATCGATAATTATTCTGCCGTGCAGATTTTAAAACGCAGTAAGTGGCATTTTGAGTGATTTCTGTTTATTAGTGATTCGGAATCAGTGCATCGAAACGCACACATATATGAAATCAGTTTTTTGGTCCGGAGCCTCCTTCGAAGCCTCTACGAGCAGTATGTCAAAGTGCTCAGTAAATAATACACCGTAGCACTAACTAAAATGCAGTAAGAAACAACTTACTTTATTGGAACTGTAAAGATACAATTTACGCTCATCTGTAATGCCATTTAAAATGCAGTGATTAGGCAACTTACTCTTTGTTAGTCAGTAATCATTGAAAAATAAAAATAATATATTCTATTTAAATCGCAGTATGCGTCAAATTTACTGCGTTTTACTTTGTAAATGAAAGTTTTTTTTACCTTGTACTGCGATTTTCACGGCGGATAAAAGTTTTACTGCTTTTTAGTCGGTATTCGCTAATCGTACGAATATAATAAGTCTACAATCTAAATACGTATACGTTGACTTGCTGCATTTTAGTTGGTAAATCAATATTTTTTAATGTTTGTACTGCGTTTTTGGCCTTACTTACTGCGTATTATTTAGCAATTGGTTGCTCAGTGGAGGCTCGGACGCAGTACGAGCAGGATAGTCTAGGCGTTTTGTGATTCGAGGACTGCCGCGCATTCGAGGTAAGTACATAGGTATACTTGAAATTCAGTTATTTACATATTATTAACGCCTTGATTTGTATTGTGCACGTGTCACAAGGATATTATGCGTTTTATTTGATTGAAACATGAAACTATCGTGAGACTCACTCATAGTGAAAATAAACGGATCGCTCGCGTCTTGAAACGAGTTTGGCTTGACATGTTTCGGGCTGGTCCGTGGCCCTTCTTCCCGGAGTCCCCGGAGTGTGTGCGTCTGGCAGCCGCCGTGACGTGTTACTCTGGGAATAGGGGCTGCGGATTGGCCCGAGGCATGTAGAGTTGGACTCGTTTTGGGACGTGGGTGATCCGTTTATTTTAACTATAAAAAATTGGTTATTTAAATAACACTGTAGTATATATGCAATGTTAGTACATAAACTACATATTATTATATTTAAAAAAAATCTTAGTTTTAGTTTTAATAAGCGAAAGCTTAATTTTTCTAATTGTGATGTTTGATTTTTACAAGATCATGTAGATTTTTTGTATCTTTTAGAATTTTTAAGATTTTAAAATGAATGAATAATATGTCATTCATTAAGTCTGATCTCAGAACTAAGTTCCTAGTTTTATTTAGGTCACAATTGTTTTGTTTTTTTTTTTATATAAGTAAGCAGTATTATTTAAAAAAAATGTACCTATCATTGATGTCAGTAAGGCTGATTGTTTAGTTTTGTTACTGTTTTAATTATACCTTAATAAAAAGTTATAGAAACAATTAAACTTTGTGTATTATTTTGACTTTATTCTCAATTAAGACTGAAAGTAATTTAAAGTTTTTAATGGTAATCATTCATTATTAGCCAAAAATAAAATGTTATACAATGAGTTTTATTTATACATAATGATGGTGACTAATGATACCGGTAAAAAAATAATTGTAGAATGTGAATTTTACTCAGTCATTTTATACATTTTTACGTTCAATTTCCTTACAATAAGCAGTAAAATAACTCGTAGCATTTCAAACGATTGCTACGTTCTAACTAAAATGCAGTAAACATGATGAACTTACTGTACTTTACTCTGCAAACACGATTCAACTATTGCAGTATCAAGCTTTTATACTGCGTATTATTTGGTATTCTAAAAGATTTTTAGTAAAAATATGTCAGCAGTAACAGCTCAGATTTTCTTAAAAACCTCCTCTCATGCGTAATATAAGTCTGAGGATGTTCTTTTTTTTTCGTAAATAATCCTTGTAACATTTAAGCTATAGTTAAAGTGTAAATTTAGCAAAATTCTTCGAAATAACGAAAATAACGAAGTTTGAAGTAGTTTTTTGCGTTTATCTCGAAACAGCATTTTTGCACTTACTGCGTTTTAAAATCTGCACGGCAGTATTCAGATGCATTGTAAGACATATTGCTGGTAGCGAGCGAGCAAAGCGAGCGAGCAAGACCTTTCAGGGCAGAAGCGACTCGGACAGGTTGGGTTCAGAAGGCTAAGGCGGGAGCGAAGCGTAGCGTAGCTCCCGTCTTAGCCTTCGATGTTAGGTATTTTTTTTATGACAGCACAAAAAAGGATTATTACCTTTTATATTATGAAATGTCATACAATGTCATTAACAATGTATGAATGATATTGTCAATGTTATTACAAAGTGATATTATGCCTAAAAATAATTATGACCTGCGAAAAAAGACCATGTTATAATTATTATGAGTGACTTTATTACCTTTAACATTATGAAGAGTGATGCATTATGTCACTGAATGATATGACTTTACTTATTGTTCCTTACAATAATTATGACTTAAGAAAATCGTTACTTCAATTTATGTTGTTTAATATTATGACTTCCGATAATATGACGAAGAAAAATTATGACAGAAAACGTTATGGGCTTGCAAATTCGGAACAAAAATTTTATGGGAGTCATTATAGACCCGTGGAAAATGTACTTAGTTTTTAAAGGCTCTTAAGGGCTCCAACTAGTTATAGAATAGAATAGAAGGCGGGGTCCAGTTAGAACGGAACTGAACGGAACGGAACATATAATAATCCATAAGCAATTTTCACTTGAGACCTGCACTTAATAATAATAAATTAAAAACCACTGCTTGTGGTGGCGTGTACCTCCAAACGCTGCTGCCAGATGGCAAATGCCTCTTTGGCATTGACTCACTGCATGCCACTGCGTCTAGGCGAACTTTATGCTGTACGCGGCGTCTGACGTCAGCGTCAACGCTCCGATCGACGTCTAGACGCAACGCACAGCGTCAGCAGTCAATACGTCGTTGTCGAAATAACTAAAGTCGCGGCGCATAGCGTTTGATTGCCGCGTACGGCGTCAAGACGTCAACGTCGACATGTGAAAGAGACCACAACATTACAGTACATTTCTTTAGTAAGCATTGTGACGCAGTACAAGACGAGATGCTGTAGACGGCCGACGGCGTTTATAGGAAACCAATAGGCTAATATATTCACTGCCACGCAATGCTACGCGCTACGCTTGTAACCAGTAGCAGCGTTTTCCCGCTGTGTAGCCAAAACTACTTACGAACATACTCGTAGAACCCGCCTGGCGGATTCTTGGCACTGAATGTAGCTGCCGTACTGCTTCAACAATCCTCACTGCGCATCTACTCTTTACTAGTCACGTTTGGACTAACACTCCGAACATCAATATTTGCCCATTTAACACAGCGCTCAAATCCGTTGTTCGCTTGTTTGTATACCTTCAAATGACATAGTGTTCTAAGATAAATGGTTCGAGTACATTATGTAAAATTTATGTACTTAGCTACTTATAATATAGTGGAAAGCGTAGATTTAGTGCGTAAATAATAACTTCAACACAGAAGAACTTTATTTTACCGTGTTTGGTGCTTGTGTGTACGACATTTGTTATGGTTGTAAACGGGAATGATGTGTGTTCGGTGTTTGTGATTTGAAAATGAACTCTTGGAAAGTATAAAACGCGTGAGCATTTTGTGTGGTATTTTTAATAGTTGGGCCTGAGTAACAAATAATAAGTAACACATTTTTGTAGAAGAGGTGGTTCTGCGTGTAAAAATATTTTATGTAGCTGTGGTATAAGCTGGGCCTACGCTGGGCAGAGAAGAAACTAGTTAAAAAAATAGGTAGTTCATTGACATAGATTTTTACAAAATCACCTGAATCAATCAATGAAGAATTTGAGACGAAATTAACAAATTACTGATTTGCATTTTGAATTTTATCATAAGCTTTTCGCTATATGGAAACATTGTGAGGAAAATTCCAAAGAATATGTTGTCAATCTTCTAACTAGCGCCATCTGCGAGCGTTGTGGTGCTTCCGGGATGACATCTGTCAAACGAAACGTCACAAAGAACGGCCGCGCCACCAGTTGCCAACCTCTCGAACTAAATAATCCGACCAATCAGCGTCGAGCCCGTCCCGCCTTTTTGGTGTGTTTAAAACTGACAGTTAACGGCGGGGCGCGCCGATTCTAATGATTTTTCTTGTGACGTAAGGTAGTTCTCGCATTGTAAGTGAATCTAGATTGTTTCTTATATATTATTGAAGATATCCTTATAGATTAAGAAAAAAACGGTTTGTGATAAATATTTAAAAGGTATGTTAACAAATAGTACCTGCAAAGCAAAGCATTTCAATGGCGTATGTAAAATTTCCAATAAGCAATAGGCCCTTGGGAGAATTAATAGCCCGAATCCTCTCAGTCTTGGAGGAAGTTTGTGCCCGCAGTGGGTTGTATACAGAGTGGGCCCTGTAACTAAGGATAAAAATTAAAATAGAGATTCCTTAAAGTATCTAAAGTTATTACAAAGTGGTCCTGATGTTTCAAAGTTCTTAAGTTCGGAGAAATAGTCATTTAAAGTTAAGAGTAACAATCAATGAATTTTCACATTGCGACATTGTCGCTTTACGGTCGTAAGATGTCTTGGTACCGGGCATTTTGACAGTATCTAACATGTATTAATGTGAATTCTTTTTAAAATGAAAACAAACAAAAGTAGTCCCTATACCTTCGCGATTTAGAACTATGGTAGTACGTAAGAGTTTGTTGACATTGTTGCACATTGCTGACCTTTTCTTTAAAATTTAATTTAAACTCAAAAAGTTCATATTTATTATCTTAAACCTCCAAAGACCATAAATCTCGCAATTGCAAAGAGTAAAGTACTCTGTATTGACAATGTACGTCAAATTGTCAAATCAAAGTAATGCAAAATGGCACTAATGAATTAAATTACAATGCACGTGAAAACAACATGCTGTGACGAAACAAGAGCTAATGCAAATCGAGCTTAGTGTTAAATATTGTGAACGAATACCCTCCGGTTAGATAATAGATGCTTTATTTTCATCTCAGAGCAGCGAATGCGGGGTCGCCGAATGTGATTCTGATTGTGACCACGGGTGTGCAGCCAGATCAGCACTGAAATTATTCGTTAATTTGGAAAAGTACTACACTTAGTTACATGTGTATGTCGTGTCGGAACGATGTCAAACGAAGCACAGGACGTATCATCGTAGTCATGGTCGTGAAATAGAAACATCTTTACAAACTGTTGAAAATGCAAGTTACCCTGTGAAAGGATTACCCAGTAAGATTGGCATACCTAATTATTAACAGTGATTTTATCATAGTGCACTATTTTTGTTTGAACTGCTTAATAAACAGTTAAAAGTCTTACTTAATTTTACTAGCAAGTGTTTTATTAATTTCGTCCGTCCCCACATACTTGATAAAAAAGAACTGTTACGTCGTGTTAAATCAGAAGGACTGCATAAGTACGTTTAAGTAATATTGATGTCTTTAGTAGGATTTTTATTATTATTGAAAACTATCGTAAATGTCATTGTCAAGTGTTCCGACTGGACACAACATGTCTGTACATTGCTGGCTCGATTAATTTTGTTAGAAAATAACATTAAATTATTTTTTCATTTTAATGAATTGTAACCATTTGGACTTAATTACTGATTAGTTAAAGGGCCTATATTTCAATTTTTAGCTTCACTTACAGGGCCCACCCTGTATAGGCTAGGATGATGATTGTATTGAATTGTTTTGTATCCAATCTGTCTATTACGCTATCCAGAAATTCGTCGAATTAATACTTTTACAAAAAGTGTACGTATACATCAAATTATGACCATTACGTATTTTATCCATTATTATTTTGAAACTTACTGTATTAGACACGTTTTCCTCTAAAAGTATCGAAGCTATTATTATTTTGTATTCCCCACCGCCTTTATAAAGTTCAGACAAACATACGTCAAATTCTGTATCGGTTTATCCATTGAAAACTTTGGGCGTTACACGAGAAAGCACTCTCCGACACCTAGCTATCAATCTTGATCGCGAGGACAGCTCTGAATCAGTTCACTGGCTTAATGTCAAGTAATAACCTCTATTTTTCCAACTTTCGAAAGAAACGGGTCAGACAAATACCTTTGTCAGTCTTTGACGACGGCTTAGAGGAATTTAAAAGAAAATCATTATTATAAAATGACGCTTTGATAATCAAAATGGTCGAGAAAAATATGTTTTGAGACATGAAAGAGGATTTAAGTTAAAGGCTTTTGAAGGATAATTATTGGCGTTGGAATTAGATTTGTTTTTATACGTAGATAATTCGAAAAATTCGTCCTCATTGTCGTCGTCCCGCCTTCAAGATTGTATTATGTATAGAGATAATTTTAATTGCGAATTACATGGTTAAATAAATAACTGGTGTTTTTATTGGGTATGTATTACAATACCGAAGTACGAAAAACCGGATGTATTAAAACATCGAATGGGTCAAAAGACCGACACGATTTTTTTCTGAAACCGTAAACTTTTCAGAATTTCTTAAGGGCCTAAGCACACGGCGTATTTTTAACGCGCCGTCGACGCGCGTTTTCATCGATACAAACGCTTGTCGACGGCGCGTTTTTTAAAAAACGCCTTATGCTAGGGGCCTTAAAGCTGCTCTAATGGAATGAAAAACGCTCTGTAAACGCGCGTCGACGGCGCGTTTAAAAAACGCCGTGTGCTTAGGCCCTAAAACGGCATCATACAGAACCCATTAGGTTAGGTTAGGTTTGTTTTATAACAATTTTAAAAAGTTATCAGTTTCAGAAAAAAATCGTGTCGGTCTTTTGACCCATTCGATGTTTTAATACATTCGGTCTTTCGTACTTCGGTATTGTAATACATACCCTTTTTATTGGACACTTGTGTTCTTAATTTCAGCTTTGTTTGTTAACTGGTGTCGCTCAATCGGACGAAACTAATGTAATAAATTGTTTTAATAAATCTTTAAAAAGCTTTTAAAAAAATGTAATATAAATTTGATGATAGTTTGAAAAGGGTGCGCGTTCGTTTGTGCGAGCGTGCGTGTAAATGTGCGTGCGTGCGTGCGGGCATTAGGTTTATTACTTACTAGCGACCCGCCCCGGCTTCGCACGGGTACAACTATATTATGCTTGTATTATACCTAAGTACCTGAGCGACCGAGCTCTGCTCGGGCAGAAACTCGGTACCAAGCGTTTTCCCAGAGATAAGACTAAGCAAGATCAATTTTTCATCCCCGAAAACCCCCAAATACCAAATTTCATCGAAATCGTTGGAGCCGTTTCCGAGACCAAAACACCGGAGGGGTGGGGGGGTGAGAGGGGGAGGAGGGGATGTGGGGGTATTAAAAGGGGGGATGAAAATTTCATTGATTTTGCCGTAGGATGCACCGTTTTCAAGATATTTGACAAAAACACCGGAGGTATGGGGGTGAGTCACGTTAAACTATCGTCCGTAAACCGACATTACAGACAACCGGCTTGTCCTGTTCTGTGCTCCCAATAGGGAACGTGCACATAGACGGTGCTGCCAACTGGTGCCATAAGGGTGCCATCAATTTGAATGTTTTACCTTGATAAGTTTGTTTTACTGTTCGCATAGTGTCTCTTCTGTCGCATTAGTGCTGCCGCCTATAGTTACTGCACGTTCCCTATAATACTTTTTCTAACAAAAAAGTAACTTTTTCTCACAAAAAAGTAACTTTTTCTCACAAAAAAGTAACTTTTTCTCACAAAAGAAGAAACTTGGCGTTTTCTCATGAAAAATAAACTTAAAAAAAAAACTAAAAAATCTTGAAAAAAAACGTGGAATCGAACCGAGGTCGGCTGGATCCGCGACCACCCGATTTATAATGTGCCATTATGATCTGCTCGAAGTCGGCGAAATTTAGCTTTATATTCTAATGCAAACAAAAATAGCCGGAAAACACGAGTAAAAGCGATTTCTGAAAATGAAACATAGCTAGATCAGTTTTTCATCCCCGAAAACCCCCACATACCAAATTTCATCGAAATCGTTGGAGCCGTTTCCGAGATCCTGATTATATATATACATATATATATACAAAAATTGCTCGTTTAAAGGTATTAGATATAGATATCGCCGCCTCCGGCGAATAAAATGATAATTGCAAAAACGTAACTTTTCAGGAAAAATAAAAAACACATTTTTGCCAATTACTTCTAAACAAGTGGACGTAAACTGATGATAGTCAGCGTTACGGAAAGCTAATTTTTTAAGAATTCTTCTTTTTTTAATGTCACTTATATAATACATATTATAAAGGAGTTATTTAAAAAATTAGAAGTTAATGGAAATCGATCATCATCTGTGATTTATAAAGTCGATTATCATTTTATTCCCGCTTTTTCAAGGGTTTAAAATACGTATTGTATGGTTGTTTTATCATTTTATTCTACAATTTTTACGGTTCGATTAGTAAAAATAATAGTTACATATCATCTTATTCTCGTTAATATTGTGAAATTTGTTTTATGATAATGTAATTTATCTGGTATTGCAATGAAACAATAACATGGTAATCAACTTTGGCTTTATTTCAATTATTAGGTTAAAATTAACAGAGTCTCGAAAAAAACTAAAACAATACAATTTATTAGGTACTTATTACTTGATTCTTATTCTTGATCATCATCTTCATCATCATTATTCATTTCAGAGTTCTTTACATAAGTCAAGGACTCATAAAAAGCATGATAGTAGCTTGGAATATCACCTGCCTTACAAAGGCTAATCAGGTCGTCGCATAATATAATTGGCAAGAGCTGGGTGTATAATACTGGTCTGGTAGTTCGGTTTCAAGGACAGGGCTTGGGCTGACTATAGATTTAAGTGTTTGTCTGGTACCTCGCATGCTTCTTAATTTTTGGATTGACTCTGTGTTTATTCGGAAATATTCAGAATCGACGTCATATTAAAATTTGTGTTTTTAAATTGACGGCTCTGCAGAAGAAACACTGACTTTCATTATTTTATTATTTATTATTATCGGTTAACTTTGAATCGTTGTTGTGCTTTCATTGCTGATCATCGTTTCGTTCGTTAAGATACTTTCTGTATTATTTTCTGGTTGTAGAGTTTCGTCCAAATCAGTAGCATCAAAGGTCCTTGTTTGTTCTTTGTGCTTGTCACCTTCGTAAGCATCAAAGGTCGAGGGCTGGTTGCAATTCTGGAATATTTGATTTAGACATCGTTTTGATGACCGCTGCAATGAAGATTCATTCAACGCATGCTTTGAAGTTGGTGTCAAATCAAAAGTACTAATCTTGTTATTTCCACCGACTGTCGGTGAAGGTGATGCTATGAAATCTGCTGCATTCAAAATAAGCGAAATATTTGAAATAGTTGACGGAGTTCTCAATATATTCTGAGTGGCATGTTCAAAATCGGAGGCAGGATTTGGGTTGACTAAGGAATTGCTGTTTGTCTTGGTTCCCCGCTTGCTTTTTGTTTTTTGGACAGGTTCTATGTTCATTAGAGAATATCCAGAATCAAAATCATTTTTATACTGTAAAATTGAGGGCTGTGAGCAAGCGACTCTCACTTCCTTTATCTGTGTCCATGATACTTTTTGCCCTACCTCATTTTTGACCCAATTTTTATTATTTATTAGTTCTTTTATGTTATAAAACTCCTTTTGAATCATTTCTTTAACGTTGTACTTTTCTCCGTTGACTTTCGCGTTCATAATGATTGCGTACATCTGGTCCGGGGTGTACACGACTCTATTTTTTAATTCTCTTTCAATGTTGGCGTGCACAGAGTCTCCCTCACTCTGGCCATCGTTGTCAAGACTGTGATGGATAGGACTCTGAAGGTCAGGACTTTGGTGGCTGGGAGTGTACTGCTCAAGACTATGATGTGCAAGAGTTTGATGTGGACTGTAATCGGGACTCTGATGGGCAGGACTGCGACGGACAGGACTTTGGTGAAACGGACTCTCACTGTCAATACTGTGACAGGCAGGAGTCTGAGGGTTAGGACACTGGTGGCTGGGAGAGTACTGCTCTGAAATATGATGGGCAGGAGTTTGATGGACTGGACTCTGATCGGGACTCTGATGGGCAGAACTGCGACGAACAGGACTTTGGTGAACCAAGCTCTCACCGTCAAGACTGTGACGGGCAGATCTCTGAGGGTTAGGACTTTGATGGTTGGGAGTGTACTGCTCAGGAATATGATTGACAAGAGTTTGATGGGCTGAACTCTGATCGGAACTCTGATGGGCAGGACTGCAACGGACAGGAATTTGGTGAACCGGGCTCTCATTGCCAAAACTGTGACAGGGAGGACTCTGAGGGCCAGGACTCTGGTGGGCAGGTCTATACGTCATGCTTGAATTACCGATAATCGTTTTATCTGAGAGTACACTGCTACAATTACTATTCCTCTGTAATGTTTCATCTAAATCATTACCGTCAAAAGGCGACGCTAGTTCTTGTTCTCGGTTATCAAAAATACCTATAGAATTAGACGATGTTGACGGCTGAGCGTCGTTAGGGAATATTTGACTCAGACATCGTTTTGAATTCTTATGAGAGGGTCCTATACATTCATGTGTTGAGGTTGGTGTCAAATCAATAGAACAATTAGTGTTTATTTCTGGAGTTCCCTTAAGTTGTTGATAAACGATTGAAGGTGATGCTATAAAATTCACAGAATTCAATACGAGGGAAATGTTCGATATATTTGATGGAGTGCTTATTATATTTTGAGAGGCTTTTTCTAAATAATCTGAGTCTCCTCCAATGCTTGAAGAACTCTTACTGCGCTGTAAATTTTGAAATCTCTCTGGGCTAGGCAAATATTCAGACACATCTGGTGAGAAATCTTGGTTCAATTCAGAATCATTTTCATCGCAATATTTTTTTTTCTCTAGATATTTGTCTTAAATCATATATATGATTCGTAGTCACTACATTTTTATCCGTCGCAGTTTATTCATAATATTCATTAAACGCGATGTCCTTTGTTTGTTCATTGTCACTCACTTCACTTATACTCCAATCACACCAATAATTATATAGTTTTAGAAATCGAACACTAAAAAGCCGACACAATGTTTTCGCGAGCCGGTTTGAGATCACATTGAGAGGCAGTTTGTTATTGTAAATTAACATTGCCACGTACCCTTAGCACTTGACATGTCGATATAGACCATTGCAATTTACATTCGACCCGTGCAATGTGACAAAAGGATATGGCAAGACGTTTTAGAGTTCCGTTTCAAATGCGTAGTTTTGGTGAGCACCATTGCACGAACAGTATTTAGCGGTTTGCGACGAGAATAAAAAGATAACTGCGCATATCATTACTTAGCGATCTAATTTTGACGAGAACATAATAATATAGATGTTTGTCGTGCGATGAGCTTTCAGTATTTTATGATAAAATTATTGCACACTTTTATTCTAGTTACAAGGTATATAAATAAAAAAATTGAATAGTATTGTATTATGTTTCAATTTTGTCATTTACCGTACAAAAATTACGAAAAAAATTGAGCTGGTGCATTGGCACCTACGGATTCCAAATATGGCATAAAAATAAAACTAAGATAATGGTGGTTATCATTTTGTTCTCCGGGGCCGGCGATATAATAGATAAAGTGATTCAAGAGGAAGGTTTATATTATAACCGCTTTAGCCTAGTTGGTAGTGACCCTGCCTACGAAGCAAGAGGTCCTGGGTTCAAATCCCGGTAAGGGCATTTATTTGTGTGATGAGCACGAATATTTGTTCCTGAGTTATGGATGTTTTCTATGTATTTAAGTATTTATTTATCTATATAAGTATGTTTATCGTCGTCTAGTACCCATAGTACAAGCTTTGCTTAGTTTGGGACTAGGTCGATTTGTGTAAGATTGTCCCCTAATATTTATTATTATTTTATTTAAACCTTTCTCTTGAATCACTTTATCTATTATAGCTTTTACCCGCGGTTTTGCTCGCGTGAACCATAAATATTTTAGATAAGCATGCAATTATGCAAGCAAGCCTGAAGCAAGCATGCACGCAAGCATGCAAGCAGCATGCAAGCAAGCATGCAAGCTTGCAAGTTAGCATGCATGCAAGCAAGCAAGCAAACAAGCATGCAACCAAGCATGTAAACAGCAAGCAAGCGACAATTCTAACGGATTCTAGCCAGCGTGCAAGCAAGCATGCAAGCAAGCATGCAAGCAAGCATGCAAACAAGCATGCAAGCGAGCATCCAAGCAGGCATGCTGGCGAGCATGCAAGCAGGCATGCAGGTATGTTAGCGAGCATGCAGGCAGGCATGCTAGCAGGCATGGAAGCAGACATGCAAGCAGGCATGGAAGCAAGCAAGCATGCAAGCAATCAAGTATGCGTGGAAGCTTACCAAATTTCGTCTAAATCGGTTAAGTGGTTATTGATTCTCCATACAAAGTTTCACTCCCCTTTTCACCTCCTTAAAGGGCGATTTCCGGGATAAAAACTATTCTATGTCCTTTCCCGAGACTCAAAATATCTGTATACTAAATTTCATCTAAATCGGTTTAGCGGTTTAAGCGTGAAGAGGTAACAGACAGTCTGACAGACAGACAGACAGACAAACAGACAGACAGACAAACAGACAGACAGACAGATACACTTTCGGATTTATAATATTAGTGTGGAATTAGTATAGATAGACTGCTGACTCTGTGAACTGTAGTAGATCTCGCGAGTTTTATGAAATTGTTTTATGAAACGCACCTCTCTCGGCCCCTTTCTAATCATACCCCCCAGCCCCTGTACCGCGCGGGCGGTGACACATTTAAACGGTCTAGCTATAATAATCTACTCTTATAATTCTCTAGTGGCTTTTTTAACCGTTTCAACGTCAAACTTAGCCAAACGTAAAGCTACTTTGAACCTCATGTCCGTGAGCAATCATCAATTGACCCTAATTTTTTTAATTGGCAGTCAGGTCCCACCGAAATGATCTGTATTTTATTTGGAATGTTTATTTTATCTACACTAATCTATTATCTGTATAAATATTTTGGGATAAATAAAAATTTTTTTTTTTTTTTTTTTACTAGCCTATAATTGTGTCCCACTGCTGGGCAAAGGCCTCCCCTCTGGTCCTCCACAGCTCCCTGTCCTGAGCGAAATCTGGCCAATCGTTTAATTCTGCGTCCAGGTCGTCTCGCCATCTGCGCCTGGGCCTGCCTCGCCGTCGGTAACCGTCGTGCGGCACCCACCACGTGGCTGAGTGCGCCCACCTTTGAGGATGCATCCGGCACACATGCCCAGCCCAATCCCATTTGAGCTTGGCGGTCTTTTTTCCCACGTCGGCTATTCGAGTTCTGGAGCGCAAAGTGGTGTTCCGAATACGATCGATTCTCTTCACACCCAACATGCTGCGCTCCATAGCTCGTTGGCAAACCTTCAGTCTGGATTTCTGATTCTCAGTCAAAGACCATGTCTGTGCACCATAGGTCAGGACGGGCAAGATACACGTGTCGACGAGTTTGCGCTTCAGTGTCGTTGGAAGGCTGCCCTTCATGTGCTCCTTCATGGACCAGTAGCTCTTCCAAGCATTCTCAAGGCGCCTTTCAATTTCCTTGTCCTGCCTGTACTTGAAAGAGACTACTTGCCCCAAGTAGATGTACTCGTCGACATAGTGTATTATTTGCCCATCTGTTACGATCCTATGTTTCGTACCGTTTGTCATAATTTGGGTCTTTGACATGTTCATCATTAATCCAACCTGAAGGCTCGCCGTGCTAAGTTCTTGTAGCATCGTTTCGAGCTCTTGATGTGACGAAGAAAACAGGACAATGTCGTCGGCAAAGCGAAGGTTAGTTAACCTCCTCTCTCCGACGACAATACCTTTGGACTCCCATGAGACCGCCAAGCTTTTAAATATCTCCTCCAAGACACATGTGAATAATTTGGGAGATAGCGGGTCACCCTGTTTGACGCCTCGCTCGACCCGAAACGATTGACCAGAAGACTGTAATTTGATGTCTGCAGTGCTGCTGTTATAAATGGTTTGTATTAAGTGTATGTAGGTAGGTTCTATGTTCTGACTATGGAGGGCTGTAACTATTGCGGAGTGATGGACGCTGTCAAACGCTTTGGAATAATCCACAAACGCTAAGTAAAGGGTTTTATTGTACTCATTGGATTTCTCGATAATTTGGTTTACAGTATGGAGGTGGTCAGTGGCAGAGAAGCCAGGCCTGAATCCTGCCTGTTCCACTGGCTGATGTTGGTCAAGCTGTACTGAAATACGGCGTTCTACTACTTTTATGAATATCTTATAAACATGGGACACTAGGCTTATAGGACGATAGTTGCCGATATCGCTTTTGTCACCCTTTTTGAATAACAGGATAATATTAGAATGACAAAAACTGGGTGGTAGTTTACCTGTACGTAACATGATGTTAAAGAGCTTTGTCAAATGTGGGAGGAGAGTTGGACTGCCAAGTTTTAACGCTTCTGTTGTGACACCATCGAATCCAGGACTTCTTCCATAATTCATACTCTTGAGAGCGTACGTGACTTCCATGTCCGTTATAGGGGCAATAGTGTCAGGACAGAAGTATTCTATATTATTGTTGGCTTGAGTCGTGTTGGAGTATAATTTCTTATAAAATTGGGTACAAATAGTTTGGATTTTTTGCCTATTTCTATGAAGGGTACCATTTTCATCTCGCAGCCCCGTGATCCAGGATTTCGATCGTGTTATGCCCTGCTTAGCTACTCTGAGGGAGCAATTATTCAGAAGGGCCGACTTTATCAATTCAGAGTTCAATGCACGTATGTCTTTCCTGATATTGCGTTTAACATATCTGTCAAAGTTATTGAATTCTGATGTTCCCATTTGTAGAGTGCTTCTTTTTTCCAATAGACCACGAGTTTTGTCAGATAGTTTTGTAAGGCTTTTCTTTTTTACTTTAATTTTAATGCTTGCTTGTTGGATTCCTTTAACTATATTGAAATATTGTTGTTCTACATCATTTGCATCTAATGTTAAATTTTCGAAAAAGTTGCTCAGTTCTAAATTAAATTGGTCTGTATTGTTGAGTAGTGTATTCTTATCTATGACTTTTATTTTATTACTAAACAGGGATTGGCGGTGAATTTTTACATTAAATGATATTTTGGCGCGAAGTGGTCTGTGGTCGGAACTAAATTTTATTTTATTAATAATACTAACATCCTTGACAATATGCAGGTCAGATGACAGGATGAAGTCTATTTCGTTTTTAGAATTTCCTGCTGGAGAAACCCAAGTCCAACGTCTCTGTTTTTTCTTAGGGAAGAAGCTATTGCAGATCTTGAGGCTTTGTCCGAAGGCGAATTGGATCAAACGAGAGCCACGTGTATTTCGGTTGCCCAACCCATATGGCCCGATAACCTCATCGTTGTCCAGTTCTTGCCTCACACCGACCTTGGCGTTGAAATCCCCGAGGACCATATTCCAGGTACCTCGGTGTTCTTCGCAAGCCTTGTTTAAAAGATCATAATAGTCTTCTACGTCATCGTCAGAGTGCGCGGATGTAGGTGCGTACGTTTGAACTAGAGTCAGTGTATGTTTATCCGTGAGTTTAAACTTTAGGACGGCTATTCTGTCAGAGTATCCAATGAATTCCAAAATATTGTTTTTCCACCTTTTCGCCACTAGAAAACCCACCCCATAAAGACCATTTGCGGTTCCGTAGTGGTAGAATATACCATTTTCGTTTTCTGTTGTTTCCTCGCCAATCCTTCTCACCTCCGAAAGACCTACAATATCCCACTTGATTTCATTGAGTGCATTTTGCAATTCGACGAGGCGCTCATCTTTCATCAAAGTGCGGACATTGTAGGTCAGCACATTAAGTGTGTCGAAATCCATTGTAACATTTGCTCTGGTCGTTTGGCGGGAGGGTAACGTTTTCGCCCGGGGATTCTTCGCACCCCTGGCTTCAGGATTTCTCCGACTACCGCCGTCGTCGAAGATCCCGGAGCCGCCGGGCACTCGGGGCCTAGACGGGGAGTTGCTCATACCATGAGGGGGGTTGGACCTTAAGCCCACCACGCTGGTCCAGTGCGGGTTGGTGGGTCGTCAGAGCCTCGTTAGTTGTTCGGCAGGGTGTACCGCGGGCAGGTGAGGTTGACTTGAGGCCCTTAAGATGGTGGGTGGGCCCCCTTACACCCCACACCTTAAATAAAAATAATTAAACTTATATATAAGTATGCCAATTATAACGTACATGACCCAATCACTATCACTACATAGTATATAACAAAGTCGCTTCCCGCTGTCTGTCTGTCTGTCCCTATGTATGCTTAGGTCTTTAAAACTACGCAACGGATTTTGATGTGGTTTTTTTAATAGATAGAGTGATTCAAGAGGAAGGTTTATAATTTATAATACATGCATAATTGCACCCGAGCGAAGCCGGGGCGGGTCGCTAGTTTGTCCAAATTTCCAAAACTAAAAACTAAGGCATTTATTTATATTGACATTTTTAATTTCGTAATATGTTTTGAACGAAATGTCCGATTTCGATAATTCAAAAAGAAAACAACAGGTATTGAACCATTTTTGAATACGAAATAATTTATTTGGATAAGAATTAATACAAAGGTGTGGATAACATGGTCTGATTTTGATAGGAATTTCTATCATCTTTTAAAATGTAAAAAAGTAGTAATAGTGACGTAACTACAATAGTTGGTCATATGGTCTCGCGAAGTTTTTTGTAGATACGTTCTATAATATTGTAGAACATTTTTTTGTTCTATCATCAATACTATCCGCAGCGCATGCGATGAAAGACATTTTATGGCTAATTTTTTACACCTTGGGTTGGTTTTAGTAAGATTTACTGAGGATCTCTAATTTTTTCTAGTAATAAATATATACGGAAAAAGAATTTCTGAAATCGGTCCAGTAGTTTTTGCGTTTATTCATTACATACATATAAAAATACAAAAATACAAATCTTACCTCTTTATAATATTAGTGTAGATGTAGATTTCACGCTAAAGCTGGAAAGATTGGATTGAAATTTTGAATGTCAATAGCTGGATTTTCGGAATAATAACCCCTAGACTATTTTTACAGGCTTTTTAACTAACTTTCAATGTACCTTACCTATGTATGTACGGGTCAAATCATGGGAGTCGAATTTGACCCACTTCCAGTTGTTGGATTCACTTGAAATCTACATCTACATCTACATCTACACTAATATTATAAAGAGGAAAGATTTGTATTTTTGTATGTAATGAATAAACATAAAAACTACTGGACCGATTTCAAAAATTCTTTTGCCGTTAGAAAGCTACATTATCATTGAGTAACATTGGCTATATTTTATTATTATAAAAAATTAGAGATCCTCAAAAAATCTTACTAAAACCAACCCAAGGTGTAAAAAAATTAGCCATAAAATGTCTTTCATCGCATGCGCTGCAGAAAGTATTGATGATAGAACCAAAAAATGTTCTACAATATTATAGAACGTATCAATAACTACAAAAAACTTCGCGAGACTATACATCCAACTATTGTAGTTATGTCACTATTACTTCTTTTTTACATTTTAAAAGATGATAGAAATGCCTATCAAAAACAGACCATGTTATCCATACCTTTGTATTAATTCTTATCCAAATAAATTATTTCGTATGCAAGACTGGTTCAATACCTGTTGACTTTTTTTTGAATGTTTGAAATCGGACATTCCATTCAAAAGATAATACGAAATTAAATATATCAATATAAATTAATGTTAGTTTATAATTTTGAAAATTTGGACCTCCTGCTTGGATTCTCGCTAGAATGCCTGCTTGGATGCTTGCTTGCTTGCTTGCATGCTTGCTTGCTTGCTTGCATGCTTGCTTGCTTGCTTGCTTGCATGCCTACTTGCATGCTTGCTTGGATGCTTGCTTGCATGCTCGCTAGAATCCTGCTTGGATTCTCGCTTGCATGCTTTCTTGCAAGCTTGCTTGCTTGCATGCTGCTTGCTCGCTTGCTTGCGTGCTTGCTTGCATGACTGCTTGCTTGCTTGCTTGCGTGCTTCCTTGCGTGCTTGATTGCGTGCTTGATTGCGTGCTTGCTTGCGTGCTTGCTTGCGTGCTTGATTGCGTGCTTGCTTGCATGCTTGCTTGCATGCTTGCTTGCTTGCATGCTTGCTTGCTTGCTTGCATGCTTGCTTGCATGGTTGCTTGCATGCATGCTTGCTTGCTTACATGCTTGCTTGCATGCTTGCTTGCACGCTGGCTTGAATCTGTTAGGATTGTCGCTTGCATGCTTTTTTACATGCTTGCTTGCATGCATCCTAACTTGCATGCTTGCTTGCTTGCTTGCTTGCATGCATGCTTGCTTGCATGCTTGCTTGCATGCTTGCTTGCATGCATCCTAACTTGCATGCTTGCTTGCTTGCCTGCTTGCATGCATGCTTGCTTGCATGCTTGCTTGCATGCTTGCTTGCATGCTTGCTTGCATGCTTGCTTGCATGCTTGCTTGCATGCTTGCTTGCTTGGATTCTTGCTTGCATGCTTTCTTGCATGCTTAAATGCTTCCTTGCATGCTTTCTTGCAAGCTTACATGCTTGCTTGCATGCTGTTTGCATGCTTGCGTGCATGTTTGCTTCAGGCTTGCTTGCATAATAGCTTGCTTGCTTAATTGTATGCTTTTCTGAAATATTTATGGTTCACGCGAGCGAAGCCGCGGGTAAAAAAGCTAGTTTGGTATACTTATGTAAGTTGGATGACAATGCAGGTACGTTAACCAAAAGTAAAGTCAGCGAAAAAGCTTATAGGATATACGAAATATCGCTAAGTCTAGAAATATGAAATTTTGGATGACTAGTTTCATATAAGGTAAACAAAGACCTCGAGGTAGTTTTTGGGAGATTTCATTCGACATGGGTGTCTATAAAAGCGAGTTTGCTTTAGCGCAAAGAAAAATTTGTTAAATCCAACAAGATCTAAGGGCCACTTGCACAGTTCAGGGTTAAAAATTTAAATCGGTAAACCTGGGTTAAGGATGATAGTTTCATACATTTTAACACCTGTTAACCCTGGGTTAGCAGCTGACTCGGAGTTAAGTAGCTAACCCAGGTCCGCGCAAGCCCGCCTAACAGTTTAAGCGAGGCAACCCGCGGATACGGGCAAGTAAACCATTATGTAAGGTATTTTTCATGAAATAATAACAGAATTGGCAACTGCTCGGCTCCTAAACCTCCATTCAGCTCACACAAAGCCGACGAGCTCGCATTTATACAGTAATTCGACTGGCACCGTTAAAGCAGGATTAAATTGCTCGAGCCACGACGCACGAAAAATGTATGAAGAGCGGAAGAGAGAGAAGCAATTAGTGAGGAGTATAATTCCCCAGCTCTCGTTTGCTTCCTATGCCAGGACGAGACACTTTGGAAAAATTGGGCACCTTATTTATATGGCTTTTTATTTTAGGAGAATTTCGCGCTTTTTTTTCGTGTCCTAAACGGGGGCTTAGTGCGGAAATGAGGAGTTCGTAATGAGCTCAATATTTTAGAGAATATGCTCTCGATTTTGTCGGCGCGGGCTTATTGCTGCGAATAAGATGAGCCCGTGCTAATGACTGCGGGAATTGTTTAATGTTGGAGGTTTTTTTATACAGTTCAGTTCAGTTTATTTAATCAAAAACAATTTACATTGTGTATGAAATTAATTACAGTATATAATTATTATTATGTCAATAGTACAAAAAAAATGTCAATAATATTTAAAATCACAAACACAAATAAAAACAAACAGATTAATAACTTAAAAATAAACTGAATAAATTTTCTTATTAATATTGGTTAAAATGTATATTAATTATCTACAAAAAAATATTTACACGACAAAATAGAAAAAGAATTTAAAAAAAAAATCAATCAATGTCCAATACAAATATACCTAAGCTATGTACTCGTCAACACTGTAAAAACACTTTTTTAACAAAAAATGCTTCAATGCATGTTTAAATTTATGACAGCTAGTTATAGTTTTTAACTCAGTGGGTAATTTATTGAATAACCTCGTCGCCTGGTATTTTGCACTGTGCCGAACAACTCTTAAGCTAAAACACTTATGATGACTATTTCCTATAGCCTATGACAGATGAACACGTGTTTTTTACTTTTTGGAGTTCCGTACCCAAAGGGTGCTAACGGAACCCTAATACTGAGACTCCACTGTCTGTCTGTCTGTCCGTTCATCTATCACAGGGTTCTATCTCTTGAACCGTAATAGCCAGGTATTATTATTAGTGAATCCTAGGCTCAGAACCAGAGATGTTGCAAAACTAGCCAAGTCAACACAAAAAAGCGCACTGTATAGCAAAAATTGTTACGCGATGTCAATACAAATATAAAATCATATACCGTTAATAATTAGACAAATCACGAAATTAGCAAACTTTAGAAAAGAATTAATAAAATGGTTAAAAGACAGATGTTTTTACAGTGTAAATGAATTCTTGGAATATAATAATAAAATGTGACTTATGAAAATGATTAATCAAATGAATTATATTGTTGTAATTGTATACTTATTATTAATTCTTCGACATGGTTCTATAATTATATTTTCACATTTAGTTTTAAGACGATAAATTTTTGCATGCTTGTAATAGCTAAGTGTAAGTACAATAATAAATTTTACTAACATCGATTTAATCCCACGCTTAATGCAAATAAATTCAATTTCATTTCATTTCATTACGGTAAAATATCTATCTACCTAATCTATCTAATCTAATACCTTTAAACGAGCAATTCTTGTATATCTACACTTCTACACTAATATTATAAAGAGGAAAGATTTGTACCTATTTTTGTATGTTTGTAATGAATAGGCTCAAAAAGTACTGGGCCGATTTAAAAAATTCTTTCACCAATAGAATGCTACATTCTTCCAATTTGACATAGGCTACATTTCATTTTGAAAAAAATTAGGGATCCTTGGTAAAATTTGAACAATGTAACCGAAGGTGTAGAAAAATGAGTCTTAAAATGTCTTTCGTCGAATGCGCTGCCGAAACTATTAGCGATAGAACAAAATAATATCCAACAATATTGAAGAACATCATAATGTCTACAAAAAACTCCGCGGTAGCATATGTCCAACTATTGTAGTTATGTCACTACAACAACTTTTTTCATTTTAAACATTAATGAAAATGCTAACCAATGTATAATATGGTTGTACCCGTGCGAAGCCGGGGCGGGTCGCTAGTATGTATATATAATCAGGATCTCGGAAACGGCTCCAACGATTTCGATGAAATTTGGTATGTGAGGGTTTTCGGGGATGAAAAACTGATCTAGCTATGTTTCATTTTTCAGAAAATCGCTTTTACTCGTGTTTTCCGGCTATTTTTGTTTGCATTAGAATACAAAGCTAAATTTCGCCGACTTCGAGCAGATCATAATGGCACATTAGAAATCGGGTGGTCGCGGATCCAGCCGACCTCGGTTCGATTCCACGTTTTTTTTCAAGATTTTTAGTTTTTTTTTTTTTTAAGTTTATTTTTCATGAGAAAACGTCAAGTTTCTTCTTTTGTGAGAAAAAGTTACTTTTTTGTGAGAAAAAGTATTATAGGGAACGTGCAGTAACTATAGGCGGCAGCACTAATGCGACAGAGAGGACACTATGCGGACAGTAGAACAAACTTATCAAGGTAAAACATTCAAATTGATGGCACCCTTATGGCACCAGTTGGCAGCACCGTCTATGTGCACGTTCCCTATTGGGAGCACAGAACAGGAAAAGCGGACGATAGTTTAACGTGACTCACCCCCCCCCCCACCCCCTCCGGTGTTTTTGTCAAATATCTTGAAAACGGTGCATCCTACGGCAAAATCAATGAAATTTTCATCCCCCATTTAATTCCCCCGCGCTCCCTCCCCCACATCCCCTCCCCCTCTCACCCCCCTCCACCCCCCCACCCCCCTACCCCTCCGGTGTTTTTGTCAAATATCTTGAAAACGGTGCATCCTACGGCAAAATCAATAAAATTTTCATCCCCCCTTAGAAACCCCTGAACCCCCTTCCCCCCTCCCCCGCACATATATGAATAATCAGGATCTCGGAAACGGCTTCAACGATTTCGATGAAATTTGGTATTTGGGGGTTTTCGGGGATGAAAAATTGATCTAGCTTGGTCTTATCTCTGGGAAAACGCTTGGTACCGAGTTTCTGCCCGAGCAGAGCTCGGTCGCCCAGGTACTTAAACATTAAGAGGGTGCTAACTAATATAAACCAATATGAAATGATCCCACACTGCGTACATTTTACTTCGAAGCAGGGCTCTGCTAACACTGGATTATTATAGTTACGGCTGTTTCCTACTGTTAAGTATACGCAACATAGCTAAAAATGTGCACGGAACCCTCGGTGCGCGAGTCCGACTCGCACTTGGCCGGGTTTTTAACCCCCGACACAAAAGGAGGGGTGTTATAAGCTTAACCGCTATTTGTGTGTGTGAGTGTGTCTGTCTGTGGCATCATAACTCTTAATCGGGTGAACCGATTTAGATGCGGTTTTTTTATTTGAAAGCAGGTTTTTTGGCGATTTTTCTTAGGCATGTTTCATTAAAATTGGTTCAGTCCTTCCAAAGTTATTAACTCTTTTGTGTGCTGCGGAAGGTATCTTAGACTTAATTGCGTTGGGGGTTTTTAAAATTTTTAATTTATTGTCATTAGACCTTATAGTTCCAATAACATATACTTTTTAACCCCCGACACAAAAAGAGGGGTGTTATAAGTTTGACCGCTATGTGTGTGTGCCTGTCTGTCTGTCTGTGTGTCTGTCTGTGGCATCATAGCTCTTAAACGGGTGAACCAATTAGAATGCGGTTTTTTTTAATAGAAAGCAGGTTTCTTGGCGATGGTTCTTAAATATGTTTCATCAAAATCGGTTCAGCGGTTTTAAAGTTATCAGCTCCTTTGTTAGCTGTGGAAGGGATCTTAGACGTATAATGGGCATTGACTTAATGTTCAAACATACGAGTGATATAATTGCGTTGGGGGTTTTTAAAATTTGTAATTTATAGTTATTAATACTACTAGTGTGTAGGGATTATAGTGAATAAATATTGAACGAAATGGATTGATCGAAAAATGTATTTGAGATTACGGGTGCAACAGGAAGTAAATAAAAGTGCACGCCCCAGGGGATTTACGTTGCTTCCAGGTGAAACTGTTGAAATGGAATCTGATGTTTTTAAAGTTGCACCTGTTCTACGACATGACTGTGGAGTTTCACAAAGCTTTTGTACAGTTTATTTTATGTCTCACCAAAAGAGATCTTACTAATAATATAAATGTGAAACTTTGTGAAGATGCTTGGATGTTACTTTGTTACTCAATCACGCAATAACGGCTGGACGGATACATGAAAGAAGCCGATAAAAAAGAAGAATGAAGCCGTGGTGGCCTAGTGGTTTGATCTATGGCCTCTCAAGCAGAGGGTTGTGGGTTCAAATCCCGGCTCGCACCTCTAAGTTTTCCAGAATTTATGTGCGAAATTATATTAGAAATTTACCATAAGCTTTACAGTGAAGAAAAACTTCACGAGGAAACTGGCATTCACCTGCGAAGAAATTCAATGGTGTGTGTGAAGTTCCCAATCCGCACTGGGCCCGCGTGGGAACTACGGCCCAACCCCTCTTATTCTGAGAGGAGGCCTGTGCCCTGCAGTGGGACGTATGTATATATAGGCTTAGATTATAAGCAAAAGATTAAACTCGTGGCAACTAAGCCAGCAAGAAATTATTGCTGCCAACTTTACTGAATGAATATTATTATGATGTAGCATTGCATTCAAGAAAGGTAATTATGCAGCAATGCAGTACACACGTCGTTGTGGAGTCTTTACCGGGAATGTTGTGGTTTATTGCTACAGTAAACGTTTCCGGTTTATTTTTAGTAGTGGTAGAGCCATGTTGTAGCTAGCCGCTGCATCACGAATGGGCCGGCTCGTCCGGGCAGTACCACCCTCACACAGAAAACCGGCGTGAAGCAGCAGTAATCCTGCTTGCGTTTCGTACGGTCAGTGAGAGTGCCGGGGGCCCAATACCTCACCCCTTCCCTCTCCCCCTTCCCCTATTCCCTCTCCTTTAGGGCTAACAACGCACTGGCATCGCGTAAAGCGCTGCAGGTGTCTATGGACAGTGGTGATCATTTAACATCAGGTGACCCACTAGTTCGTTTGTCTGGCCTTTCTAACATAAAAAAAATACGATACATTATGATTCATTTCCCCATTTCCTATATTGTAGTGACGTTCTTGTGATTATAAACTACCGTGACACACATACATAATTAGTAAAATGAAGCACGACTAGCTTTTGTCCGCGACAGTGTCAGCGCACAATAAAATTTACGGTCAACTACCGATCTCTCTTCTTCTTCGTCGTTAACATTCTCGACAGAGTGGTCGTGGTCATCATTTTCTAGGTTAGCAGCAAGCTTAACAATACGCCTCCATTCTTCCCTGACAGCCGCCTTATGCTTGCGTGTAGTGGTCCTTCTATTGCAGCTTTGACCTGGTCTGTCCTTCTCATAGGCGATCTACCTCGTGGCCTAGTGCTTTCGACTTTCGCCTGGATCACATGTCGCTTTTTAGCTACGTCTCTGAACTATATAATGTGTCCGAAAAAAGTAAGGATGCGAGACTGTACTATGGATGATGGACACTGCTTGATGCCGAGTTCTTGGAGTATGGACTCATTGGTACGGGATTCAGTCCATGAAACTCCCAGCATTCTCCTCCAGCACCACATTTCTAGGGCGTCTATCTTCTTTCGCTCCACTTCACGCATCTCTATCCCGCGGGAAATTCTAAAAATAAACCTTGTGACAGACGGACAGGCACGGACCCTTTTGTTTACCATAATTGCACTTAACGCACCAACGCTTGCCATAAAATATATAGAAGCGTGCAGTCTTAAGGATTTTTTTAAATGTCATCTTATAGAATACAGTAGATTATGTTAGGTTAGTTTAATAATAATTCCGAAGAAAATAAATAAATATAAATAGAAGTGATGTATTCGCCATTCACATTGATGCCACACCTTTCCCAGTTCAGAGTCTTGAACGCATCCTCCAGTGCAGCGGTGAACAGTTTCGGAGAAATAACATATTCTTGTCCGACTCCCCGCTGCAATAGAATAGGTTTCGACATCTGTACGCTTAGTACAAGTTTTACTTCATCAAATACTTCTCGATCGCGTTTACTTCAAAAAATCAATTACTATGGAAACATGGACAGCGCCTCCGCGCGCGCGCGTCCATGTTTCCATAGAATTGAAATTTTTACGTTAATGCGATCGAGAAGTATTTGGTGAAGTAAAACTTATACTAAGCATACTGCAGGCTAATTGTCTAACTCCCTCGGAATCGCCATCGCGTTAATTTTGATAGTTCTTGTATGGGCTGACAATTGGTATCAGAAACAGCCAGCTGTCACAGCCATACAAAAACTATCATTTCACTCGGATGCCAAGGTGATAAAAAAGTTACACAATTACCCCGCTGTTCCCGAAGTCGGATGGACATTGTGGCGTTATAATACATGTTTCGAAGAAAACACTGTTTCAGGAATAAATTACTTTATGACAAATGAAACTGTAGCGTCTACTAGCGCCATCTAGTCATCACATAAGGAACTAACTACTACAATCCTACATCACGCTATCGAAGTTTCTCAACTCGGCTGCATAAATACAACTTCCAACTTTCATCCATTGGACTTCGGTCCCCATGCATAACATCTGCCTGGAGAGAGATCTCTCTATTGTAACTACCCCCAAATTGGTGACCCACGACTTTGGACAAAATCGCAACCTTCAGACACACAGAAACGATGACGCAGTCTCGCAGCAAGCCATACTCACCGCACTGTGCACCATTAGCATGTATCTATTATCTGCCTGGTGTCTACTACTTCCACTTGCCTATCAATCAACCAACGCTCGCCCGCCAACAAGCATGCAACAACCGAGCAATCACGCAACAGGCATGCATCCACAAGTAGCAGAGGAACAACAATGCTCGCCGACGAGGCTCTGAGCAACTGGCCCTTGCAAGCGCCCACATGACGCACAGACTGCACCCCACTGCAATTCGTATCGACCTCCGGTCTAAAAGGGGGCTGATGTAGCTTCTACTAGCGCCATCTAGTCATCACATAAGGAACTAACTACTACAATCCTACATCACGCTATCGAAGTTTCTCAACTCGGCTGCATAAATACAACTTCCAACTTTCATCCATTGGACTTCGGTCCCCATGCATAACATCTGCCAGGAGAGAGTTTCTCTATTGTAACTACCCCCAAAAAACTATAGGAAACAAAATACGGCGTACGAAATTCGAGCAAATGATAGAAAACCAGACACTCAGCGGAAGCTCAGTAACGAGGTCCCTTTGAATGTCGAACCCCAAAAATAACACATTGGCCAATTCATTCATTAAACATTTCATTATGAAAATTCAGTTTATTAAATACGTGTTTGAGCGTCTGTGTAGTCGTACAGTCGGACACAATTTCCGGCATCGAAAAGGCGATCACGTGAAGTGGGTGCCGGCCTTCCATTAAGCGACTGTCGCCGCCTGTATTAATGGATCGCGAGGGTACAGTTGTACTATTTTGAATAATATCCCATTTACATGTATGTAAAATTTTAATGGAATTTTTACTTACTCTATTTTGTTTAAGTCGTGGTAGGTAAGTGAGATGTGGTGGCCTAGTTGTTTGGCCTCTGAAGCAGGAGGGTCGTGGGTACGAATCCAGGCACGCACGCACGCAAAATTATATTTTAAATTTACCATGAGCTTTACGGTGAAGGAAAACTTCGCGAGGAAACCTACACACACCTGAGAAGAAATTTAATGGTGTGTGTGAAGTTCCCAATCCGCACAGGGCCCGCGTGGGAACTACGGCCTACTATTAATCAAAGAGGAGGCTTGCGCCATGCAGTGGGACGTAAGTATATAGGCTGGGATGATGATGATAATGATTTTGTTTATTGCCTCACAAACGTCACAAAACTGACCCAAAAGATAAAAGCACTATTTTTCTTTGTGAAAACGAAATGCACTCGCGATTTTGAATTAGAAGACCCCTAAATTATTACATTTGAAAAAGTTAAAAAGTACACTTTTTTTTTGGGTTCCGTACCCAAAGGGTAAAAACGGGACCCTATTACTGAGACTTCGCTGTCCGTCCGTCTGTCACCAGGCTGTATCTCATGAACAATGATAGCTAGACAGTTGAAATTTTCACATATGATGTATTTCGGTTGCCGCTATAACAACAAATACTAAAAAAAAACCGGCCAAGAGTGTGTCGGACACGCCCAAGATAGGGTTCCGTAGCAGGTACGAAAAAATCTTTGCATACTTTATTAATGTGGTTGTTTTTGGTCCCACCCAACTCCCACCGCGCGCAGAATTTCAATGTCAGCGGTACAGCGCCATCTATCGGCGAATTGGGTAAATACCTAATCTAATCTGCAGTCTACTAGCTTAGTGTTGTATGTTGATGGTTTTTCAGATATACTTAATTCTTTGTTATATGAACCGATTTCAATTTTATTTTTTTTATTTGAAAGAAGATACTATTAGCGTGATCTTATAGGCACTTATAGAAAAAAAAAATGCTTGCAACGGCGGTTAAAGTACAATCTTAATTTAGATTTTTTTTTTTACAAAAACTTAACTACTGCTCAACTGATTAAGTTGAAAATAATTTTCCTAGAAAGTTTTTATTGAGTTTAACTTACGTGATTTTTTCATATTTTTTATACTTGCTGTTCAAAAGTTAGAGGGGGGACACATTATTTTGAACTTTCGGAGTGAATATCTCCGAAAATATTCACCTTATCAAAAAATGGTTTTAGTAAACCCCTATTTATTTTCAAATACCTATCCAATGATACACTATAGGGTTGGTCGAGAAAAAAAAAATCACCCCCACTTTACGTCTATGGGAGGTACCTACCCTAAAAAAAATTTTTTTAGTTTTTTTATATAATCACTTTGTCAGCGTTACTGATATATATATTCATGCCAAATTACAGCTTTCTACTACTAACAGTCTCTGAGCTTAGCCGCGGACGGACAGACAGACAGACAGACGGACAGACATGGCGAAACTATAAGGGTTCCTACTTGACTACGGAACCCTAAAAACAGAATAAAATAAATATTTAGCGGGGCTCCAATACAACAAACGTGAAAGTTAACGGCAATATGTAGACGCTTGAAATATTCACAGAATATTTATTTATATATTCACTTTAAAAATAAATAAAATTAAATTGAAATAAAACAAATATTTAAGGGGGCTCCCATACAGTAAACGTGATTTTTTTGCCGTTTTTATAGATAATGGTACAGTACCCTTTGTGCGCGAGTCCAACTCGCACTTCTTTTTAAATGTTCTTGAAATCTTGTAATCCAATCACTCATCTTTGTTCATTTCAATCAAATCCAACCGCTCGTTCTCGTTGCTATAATCGCAGCAGCTCTTAACGAATTAAACCGCAGCCCGATGCGGTCATTGACTTTTTCACATTCTCGTAAAGGGAGTAAAAGGATTAGACCGAACGAGCAACCTCCAGTTAGCAGTACGTTCACACGTAGAACGATAACCGTAAAACTGTAAGCGATCCACTTGCCGGGTTCCGCTCTTTTGTTGCCCCGGTTACATCCTGTAAATATTGTTGGTGCTACCGTAAAAGAATACCGGGTTTTTGCGACGAATAAAAAGCAAACTACTTATTTGATGGCGTGGCGAACGGCGTCAGCAGCGGGTTGCCTGCTCAAAATAATAAAATGACCAATAAACAAGTTCTAGTCGAAAATCTCGGGTGTGATTCGTATTGCCATCAACAAAGTTTGCTTGAAATTTTTAAAGGTTTCTTTTGGTTGGGTAAATTTGTTGGTTAAGGCTAGCAAAGCAAACCGAAGTATTTCCAGATTATTTAGTTATCTCAAATAATTAATAATTTATTTATCTTCCCGGTTACAAATAGATACATTTTGCCCAACTCTGCCCAGCAGACACCCCATTGGTTGCCATGACTCGATAAGGATGCAACCGACCGCAACACGAGTTGCCTAGCTACGAACAAAACCCTCCGAAAAGAGTTTGAGGCTCATTTAACGCCCAGGGGTCACCAAGTCAAACGCGAACAATATCAACCCTCGAAACTCACCCGGCTCCTAATGTCCCCGATTATAAAAAACCGGCCAAGTGCGAGTTGCCCTTATGCACTGAGAATTCCATACAAGTTTCAAATTCAGCAAAAAAAAAGTTTAATTTGGAGCATGCTATTTTTTTGAAAAACATAAGTGATTCTCTGATTTTCCTTTGCTCGTGTAAAGCCTTTCTTACTGTACCTATGTCAAAGGAAGTATGTACTCTATAGATTATGATTCCCACCATTACTGTACGAAAACTAACAGCACTCCCAAAATATCGTATTTTTCCAAGATATTGCAATTAAGATATCAGCTATTTGAATTAATAAAATCAATCCAATTTGATAGTTTCACGCTTTTCTGAGAAAATAATGGACACACAAACGGACGACCAAGTCATTCTATAAGCGACTGTACGAGCCTTTGTATGAGATGTTACAGTTTTATAAGTAAAAAATTATTTGTTCAATAAGCTATGACAAACACCTATGTATGTCGAAGAACCTACCACCGGTTTGGAAAAACCTGTTGAGAACAATCCAGCAATAAACTCCACAAGGTATATATTTTTTTCAGATCTACAATGTTATCAAATTTGCATACTTACATCTAATCTTATTTACTGCCTACTATTTATTTACAAGTGTTTTTTTCTTCTCGTCAGGACCGTTTTAGGGCGTGCTGGGCCCTTAGATACCAACAAATATGGAACCCGTTGGAAAATAATGTCATCAACAGCAAAAACTAATTACATATTTTCGTGTGAACGAATAATCTCACTTTGAGGGCCCCGTGACGTCAAAGAACCCTGCACGGACCCATGCACGCTGATGAGGAAGAACCCCTTGTGTTATGGGACCCTAAAAAGATCCTGTTTAATTATCAAAATTAAAAAATTCATTGTACCCAAGCACCTGATCCCGAATCAAGCATTAATAGAACGCTAACGAGTATCGGTTACAAAGGGCGGTAATTAGTATTTTATAAAAGGGTTAAAAGTAAAAGTTCCCGGAAAATAAATTAGCAAAACAATTTCACTGCCGGGACTTGAAACGGTTTGTCAGCTATTTGCTTTAATTAAAGCTGTAAAACAAACTCGATCTCGGCGGACGCTGGTTAGTTTCAATTTGAAGAAAATTAAGAGCATTCAATTTTGAGAGACGATGGGCAAATCTTTGAAAAAGATAAGGTAAGAGAAAAGTTAAGCGGGTACGTATCGAAATACATAAATTTGAAAAGCATAATTTGTCGAAATACATAATGATTCAGTTGATTTAATTCAATTTTCTCTAAATGTTAGAGCTTTGTAGAATATTATGAGTTAAAATCGGGTTTTGTTCCGCGTACCTTGATTTTGACCTACCTTTACCTTTGTAGCATAAACCTAACTTAAACCAATCTGTAGAATACACGATTTCGTCTACTTAATAGTTAAAATAAAAATTGGATTTATCAACCCAGCGTACGTATACGTACCACGGTAGGCTACAGGCTTCCTCTCAGAATGAGACGGCTTGGGCCGTAGTTCCCACGCGGGCCCAGTGCTGATCGGAAACTTCATACATACCATTAAGAGTCGCTGTGAACCTGCTCACATAGATCCGCCACAGCCGATTTCGAAGAGGGACAGTCGCCGTTGCGACAAGGATGGCTTCAACAAGGTGGAAAGGAAGAAGAAGCCCGCTTGTCGCAATCAGTGCGGCACCGCCCTGACCGGACTGAACCATCTGCTGCGTCCCGCGACACCGACGACGCAGCTGTACGTGTCCCGCCTGCATCACTCCACGAAGGTCACGGACATCGTGAAATATGTGCGTGTGAAGACCAAGCTCACTGGGTTGAGCGGTTGGAGTCCCGCCATGATGTGAATTTCAATTCATTTGTGGTGAGGGTTCCGACTGATTAACTGTCGACCTTCACAAGAGAGTTTTGGCCGAAAGGTGTCGCTTACCGGCGGTTTCGTGGCCGGTTAACTGACACTGCAAAAGTGCCCACGTCACAGACTTCACGTGCTTGTAATTAGGTTGTTAATTAAGTGTAATATAAATATGTATGTTAGTCTTTAAGGTATTTTTATATGGGCCTATGCAGCCTGAAATAAAATTATTCTATTCTATTCTATTAAATTTCTTCGCAGATGTGTAGTGTAGTGTATGTGTAGTGCAGCAAACAACCATTTGAACTTTACCACGAGCTTCATCATCATCATCATTTAGGCCTCCCCAAGGCTCGCCAAACAGATCGGCCCTGCGTCATCGGCATCTAATGCGTTCCCGCCTACCTACACTGCGTCTTCCGGTCCGCGGACGCCACTCGAGAACCTGCCGGCCCCATTCGCGGTCAGTTCTACGAGCGATGTGCCCTGCCCACTGCCACTTAAGTCTAGCGATTCTTTGAGCTATGTCCGTGACTTTAGTAGGATCGCATTAGAAATGAAGAAAGTTATGGACCACGAGCTTAACTGAACGATAAAATCGTGAGGACCTGCACACTTACGAAGCAATTGATATGAGTGATGTTCCCAATCGGAATAAGGCCCGCATGGGAACTAAAGCCCCATGTCCCATTCTGAGATGAATCCTGTGGCCAGCACGGAAAAAGCCTACTACAATAACGAAAAAATGATTTTGAGACGTTGTCGATTGGAGAAACTAGTACGCTACTAATTTTCACGTTTTTCACGCAGTGTATCTCTATCTAACTTCGTTGGTTAGACAGGGACAGGACTCGGTGCTTCTCGCGCCAACCCCGGCTACATTTTCCCGCCGTTTATCTCCACTTGTCCCGACTCGGAATTTATGACCGCCCCTGTAACGAAACAAGATTTTATTTTACAATAAGATTACTGAGAAGCTGCATAAATTTGGGGCGAGATGTTCAACCTTGTTTGACCGAAATTCTGTATATCTTACTAATATTATAAATGCCAAAGCTTATAATATAAGTGAGCGTGTGCGTGTTTGTGAGAATTCATTTTTATGAATTAATTACTAACACTATGATCCTATGTTCGTGGAAATAGAGATATTTTGATTTTGATTTGATTACTCTTTCACGCTGCACGGAACTGGACGTCAGGAATAATACGTAGTATCGTCATCACCCCAGTCTATATACCCCACTGCAGGGCACAAGTCTCCTCTCAGAATGAGAGGGCTTGGGCCCTTAGTTCCCACGCGGGCCCAGTGCGGATTGGACTTTCACACACACCATTGAATTTCATCGCAGGTTTCCTCACGATATTTTCCTTCACCGTAAAACTCGTGGTAAATTCCAAGTTTAATTTCGCGCATAAATTCCGAAATACTCGGAGGTGCGAGCCGGGATTTGAACCCACGGCCCTCTACTTGAGAGGCCATGGGTCAAACTTCTAGGCCACCACGGGTTCAAATCTTACTAATAACATAATTATTATAAATGCGCAAGTTTGTAAGTGAACGTGTGCGTGTTAATGAGATTGCACTCACACCCTGCCTGCGACTGTGTTCCCTGAACACTACAATTAGGCCGTTTTCAAGTCTAGGGTGAAAGCTAGGCAAGCGTGCTCCTTCGTGGCCTCTTCGCTAACCATCAGGCGTGATTGTGGTCAAACGCAAGCTTATATTGTATAAAAAAATTACACTTACATAAGATTATTTTCACTCGAACACTCGCCAATTCTCGACATACAGCGAGAGAGATCGGATGTGCAATATTTAGGCTGAGATTTTGTTACTAATTACATTAAATAGGTTTGGATATTTTATGTGTAAATTCTAGAATTTTATATATGTACTGTATGAGAAAACATGAACCTTTACGATCAGTGGCGTAGCATGCCTTGGAGGGGCCCTGTATCAAAATTACTTGGGAGGCTTTCCCGGGAAGCACGAGATTAAGTGACATTGTGGATAACATTTTACTAATATTTGCTTAGACACGTTAGGGACCTCTGTAGCCTGAGGGCCCCGTATCATTGATACGGCTGATACGGCGGTGGCTACGCCCCTGTTTACGAACACGTTCACGGACAGTACGTCGAGGGACGTAAATTAGAACGCTCGTGATATGGCACTACGGTTGTAGACGGTGGTTCAAACCACACCAAAAGTGGAAGTACGTCCACAGACGGTTATTTTTCATAGCATTTGTAGGAAGCATGTGGCTCTGTGCCGCTTTTGGCTGAATCACAAACAGCTAGTGCCACAGCAAACACTACTCTTGCACATAATTTTGTCTCCGTCACACATACAAAAAAAGACCTCGCGTTGTGGCACTACGCCTGTAGGCGGACAATGCCCATACAAAGTTTTCGTCTGTAGACGTTACTGCCGCAACATTTACTTCCAAGACAGAACGATATGACAATACGTCCCCAGACGTAATATCAATTTATATTCTCATATCTCCTACTCAGAACTTGAGGAGGGCAAGCGCAAGCATGGAGGACAACTCCTCAAGTATAAAGATGTGCTGAAGCGACACATGAAGAGATGTGGCAATGTGGCATAGAGTCTTCCCAGTGGGAAAAGCATGCCGCCCTAAGACCCGAGTGGAGGGCTTTGGTTAAAACCAAAGTCCGTGAGTTTGAGCTCCACCGGCGCGCCGAACTCGACACCAAGCGCGATGAGTTAAAAGCCCGACCACCTGCGCTAACTCAATATAATTATGTTAACGGTGCGCTCACATGCCCGCAATGTGCGAGGACCTTCACAAATAAGATAGGCTACACAAGCCACATGCGAGCACACGAGCGAGTCTAAAACTCTCGAAGCGGTCGCCGTGACCGAAATCGGTCAGACCACATCATCATCATCATCATCATCATTAATTTATATGGAAAAATTTTGAGCCACAGCACAAATTATTGGATGAGGTTTTGTGTCCGTGAACGTGTTAAAACTGAGACGTCCCGAGTGTCAAAGTAGAAATAATCTTACTGTAACTGTACATTATTTTGAGGTGTTGCTGTTTTGATCTGGGAGTGCGTTATGTAATCTGTGGCTTGACGGTACAGTAGCAGTCTTGCGGTTGGCGGCATAAGACAAAGGGCGCACCTGTCAAAAAGTTGAGCTTGGAGATAAGTCGCCGGCGACGCGGCGGGATTAATGGTCCTGCCCGCTCCGGGCCCCCGAGACTCGCGTGACGCGGCTGATGGCTTTTTACGACTGTCATGTCGCGAGTAATGGCGTCGTAGCGAAATAAATAGCGAAACAAACATAACGTGGTTGTTTTTCGTCTTTTTCGAGACCCAGTTAGACACAGAGATGAAATCAGTGAGGTAGCCGAGTAGAGTAAGACAGAACAAACACGATCGCGGTCAAGCATAGACACGGACAGACCCATTTATATCTTACATCATCATCATTCATTAATACTCATCCATCGTCATCGTCATTTCAGCCGTAGGACGTCCACTGCTGGACGTAGCCTCCCTCATTGATATCCAGTCACTACGGTTGGAAGCGGCTTGCATCTACCTTAAACCAGGGGCCTTTACCCAAATCGTCCGTCCCCCTGGTTGGTGGATGTCCCAAGCTGCCACTACCACTGCCATGCTGTCATTATTTGATTCATCATTTATTATATCCTTACATAAGAAATTGAAGGCTGGATTCTTTGGAAGTTGAACAATTTTTATTGAAGAGAAGCCGAGAAAAATTCACAGCAATGTGGTGTTCAATATAGAACAATTGTATTGTTACTGTTTGAGCCAGACGCTTTCAATATTAGATGATATGACGCATTGACTATTGTCATGAATCATGATGTAATATCAGCGATCATGAAACTAGTAAAATGCGTCGTAATATCAGGAGCTGATAGGTAATCGCGGTCTACAACAGGATCATACGCAGGGTAAGAAACAAAACCTATCTCTCCGCTAAGCATAAAATTAGCGACTTCGAGTCAGCGAACTTAAGACCAACTTAATAGGCCGAAAGTTGGGCAGGCGTCCCACACGGCGATGTAGATTTGACTAAAAAATATTGGCTATAGACCCTTAACTTTTGCCATGTCCACAGGAGAGTCACAAAAAAAATATGAACTTACCCGTAGAAAATGTCCGATGTAATTAATCGTAAATCATTTAAAACTGACATTCGGTATATCTTCCAGATATATTATTATTATTGTAGCAGTGGACGTCCTACGGCTGAAATGATGATGATGATTGTATACAAGCTTTAGCTCGTGACTTTGACCGCGCAGGGATAAAATGTATGGTTAATGCCCGCTGTCAATTCCGCGGAACATTCCAAAAATTATTTCTTACGATACTTAAACATGATAATATCTGCTAAATATCAATGTTCTATCGTATAACAGCCAGCCAGTTTAAAATAATCCTCTTTATATCGTACCCCGTGGGAATTCCCGAAATTCTATCTACTATAAACCCTACTTACTTGCAGGCCAGTAGACTCTAGTAGTCATAGTTACGGAGATAGGTTCACTCTGATTTGAAATTTAATGAATTCGTGCATAATCCTTGTCTACGTTATAAAATCAATATCTATGTAAAAAATTTAACCATTTAGGACCAAAGTTTTGAGTTGTATAAATTCAGAAACACAGTTTTGTGCTTTAGAACTCAGATTGCCGACGTGGGGACAAATACCACCAAACTCAATTGGGACAGGGCGAGACATGTCTGCCAAATGCATCCGGATCGCGGCAAAAATCATCACCAATTAGGTTCCAAGCGACAGGCACCGGGACAGTGGCAGGCCAAAACGGAGATGGCGGGACGATTTGGACCATTTTGACGAAGTTTGGCATGATTTTGCAAAGGATTGGAACGGATGGAAGGATAAAGAGAAGGTGTTTGCCTAGCAGCGAGACGTCGAATAGGTTGTTATAAAAAATGTGACCGAAGAGCTGGCAGCTTCCTCGGACAAAGAATTAGCTTAGCTATTCAAAGAGGAAACGCTGCCAGCATCTTCGGCACCTTGCCTAAGGGGACTAGCTTTCAGAATATGTTTTAGTTATATTTTATATTTTTGTTTTCTTTTTTCTTATTGTACATACTTTTTTTTTTTTAGTCTAGGATAGTTGTACATATGTAATATATTAGTATAAATGGTCAATAAACATTTGATTAAACAAAAATGTGCACATTAAAGATTTTACATGTACCTACTCGGAGACATTACTCGTTATTAATAATAATAATAATAATAATAAATATCACGGGACAATTCACACCAATTGCCCCAGTCCCAAAGTAAGCTCAGCAAAGCTTGTGTTATGGGTACTAGGCAACGGATAAACTTACTTATATAGATAGATACATACTTAAATACATATTAAACACCCAAGACCCGAGAACAAACATTCGTATTTTTCATACAAATATCTGCCCCGACACGGGAATCGAACCCGGGACCTCAAGCTTCGTAGTCAGGTTCTCTAACCACTAGGCCATCTGGTCGTCTTAAGTTCATAAGTTTCTTTTCTCAACAGAGAGAAATACACTTATATTTTAACGTTTCATCCCATTGCTTTCAAGAGTATTATCTCTTTCTTAGCGGAGTACTATCGTAGCTAAGACTGCGTCCAGGCCGTCAGACTCGCTACACCGAATTACCATAATACGTCCCGCCCGCACTACCGATGTATTTTATAAATGAAATTGCTGTCTCGGAGAATGTGAAATTATGTAAAACAATGTCATGTCATGCTGCTTTATGCGATTTAATCAAAGACGCCATTTGGATTGGCGTTCTAGCGAACTTCGTGTCTGGCAATCGGGCAGAGGTCGTTGGGGTGATGTTTTTGTTTATTTTAAACATAACGTAAGGGTGCTTTTTCACCATCGACGTACTGTAGCTATGCTGCTACTGAACTATCATATGGTGATCGCTTCCACTAATGTTATCGATCATAATATCGTCTTTCCATATAAAAAAAATACAACTAAGTTTAAGTTAACAGATTCCCTGTCCCGAAGCAATGTGTGGCGTTCTTTCGACACGTCCCCATAGTAACAATGACATTAAACGCGACATAGAGTCATGAGGCACATGTGCTTCATGGACGTACCAGTAAAGTCACACATGAGGCGCATGTGCCTCATAGGACAGGGAACCTGTTAAGCCGAATACTAGAAGGTTAAGCTTTTTATTGAAGTGAAACTACTAATGCGACTTCCAATAAGGTCGCGTTACACGTTTAACGCTACCATGGAGGGAGTATATGAAAGCATTAGTAATGTACTGCCAAAGCAAGTTATCTCGCATTGTATACATATATACAAACGGATGTTAAAAACTTCGACAGTGCGATGCAGAACTCATACTGTCTGTGCAAATTTGTATGAGACTTGATAAAAGCGCCATCTAGTGAGTGAGTAATTTAAACACAGACACAGATGCATAAGTAAATTAAGTTCTTTAAGTTAAAGCAATAAGGTTCATATTGATGTATAAATGCATTTTTCAATAATTTATTGGATCAGGCGTTACTTTGCGGAGGTCCATATTAATGAACTAAAACAATTACTTTGCTCTTCGGGTGCCTTTTTCATTTCCACATTACGAAGTTTCACTTCTTCCGCGCGGAGAAGCTGCACGCACGATTTTTTTTTATATCTATATTGCTTTTCGTTGTGGTTATTGCTACTGGTATTTGTTTATCTGTAGGTCAATTAACAACAATCAATCAACAGCGTACATAACCAAATAATCGCGAGTAGCTACCGCCCTTCTTCTAGGGACCAGTCTGAAAAACAGCGTTGCGTATGCCGAGCACACGCTGTCATTGGGACTCATTGCCTAACCTAGCAGTAACTTTAGCATAGTTATTTTTGTAATGTTTTAGATTTACTTATCCTATTTTAACCCCCGACACAAAAATGGGTGTCATAAATTTGACCGCTATGTGTGTGTATCTGTCTGTCTGATGTGTGTCTGTCTGTGGCATCATAACTCTTAAACGGGTGAACCGATTTGGATACGGTTTTTTTATTTGAAAGCAGGTTTCTCGGCGATGGTTCTTCGACATGTTTTATCAAAATTGGTCCAGCCATTTCAAAGCTCTGTATGCTGCGGAAGGAATCTTAGACTTTGCGTTGGGTTGGGTTGGGTTTTTAAAATTTGAAATTTATAGTTACGTCTATTTTATTTTTCTTACTTGTATTGAGTTAGGTTTTGGTAATAAAGATTTTTTTACTTACTTGCTTGCTTTTACTTAAGCTTTTTTACCAGCGATGTGCTGTAGCTATGCTGCGAGGATGTCGTAAAAGCTATGCTACAGAACTATGTATCATTATGGTGATCATTTCCACTAAATGCTATCCATCATAACATCATCTTTCCATATAAAAACACAGCTAAGTTGAACCGGTTTCCACCAATGCTATGCTATGTGGCAGTGGCGAAGGGTCCTACAACCTGATTCCCTAGTCCTAGGTTGACTAAACTTTTGAAGTTACCAAACGCTTCTCTACCATTACTGCACTTTCAAAAAGAGGATAAATTGGGTTTTTATGTTTGTTTGCTCCGGCTTTACTTGCAAAAATTTTCACGCCCCGCCACTGCTATGTGGACCAATGAATATGATTAGTGGATATATCAAACCCATCCATAAGATAGCCAAGCACTAAGATAGCTAAGGTCGAGGAACTTTGGCCCGATGATGGTAGCATTCACCGATATGAAAACCACATATACAAAGGTCAACTAAAAACACAAAAATGTGGCAGTGAGCTAAAACTAACAATATTATTATGGCATTGTGTCATAATTAAACCCACCTTTTCAAAGTTACCATTCACGAGCACAGTGACTCGACTTTATGGCAAGTTAATTCGTTTTTGCAGCCTTTTATTTAACTTTTAATGTTCGTATGTTCGTTTTTAACTCTCGCAAGTTGAATTTTTCTCACTTCTAGTAATCGGCTGGACTTTGCATTTAGAACGGATATGCAAACAGGAAGATTCCTTGCTTACATCCCAAAGGCAAAGTCTTTGCAAAATTTCAGCTTTTTAGGACCAAGGGTTTGGGCTCGGCGTTGATGAGTCAGTGAGGTTAGTCAATCAGTCAGGACTTTTTTTATTTGTTACTGAACCAGTGAAATACACCTTTGCCCTCATCTGCACTTTTCATCAGGTACGTTAATCACGGGTATGTTTTATAAATTACTAACTCTTGCCCGTGACTCCGTCTGCGAAGAATAGGGGTATGAAAAATAGCCGACCTATTTTCAGACCTACCAAATATAGACAAAATAAATTATAAAAATCTGTCAAGCTGTTCCTCCTGTGTGGTCCTTCCCGAAAACAGGTGATAGTGTTGCTTAAACTGAACAACTTTCTCCAAGGAACATAGGTCGAAAAACGATTTTTTTTTCACTTTTCCATAGTAAGTCGGTCAGCTAACCAATATTATTTTGACCCATATTCCTTGGAGAAAGTTGTTCAGTTTAAGCAAAGCCTGTTTAAAGTAAAGGATCATCGTTTGGTTCCACCCAGTATTATTTGAATTATTATACAAAACCTTTGATATAGTTTTGTCGGGTTAAAAATGATCAGGTTATAATGTCGTCAACGAATCATCTTCAGCACAACAGTATACGACTGCACCGCTCCGTAGCAATCCCACTACACATCTCCCGTCCTAAAGAAGCACCCTTATAAAACCCTTGTCCGAACCCATGCTGACGCGTTTACGTCAATTTGTATCGACGACGTCTCGCAATATCTCTCACGATGGACCGGATGGGATACATTTCCCTCGGCGGTCGTGGCCCACTCTAAAAAGGGTGTGAAAAAATGAAAACTGACACCTAAAGGGTGCAAAGCACGTGGACAAAATATCTCGAGTTGGGACGACATAACTTTAGGCGCGTTTAACATTATCTCGATGGTGAGGCTTGAAATGGGTCCAGTCACTTTTTTGTTTTTTGAATGTTTATCTTTAAGACGAGGTACCAAAATTATTCAACAAACTATAAATGTTGCTCATAAATGTTTGTGTCATTGATCAATTTCAATTAATTATTTCACAATGAACGAAAGAGGATGTAACTACTTACCTACATACTCATTTGACGCTAGTACTGTATTGATATGATATGGTATAAGTTTTGGTATAAGTAGTAAATATACGTCCGAAAATGTTTTTCTTTTTGACATGACGCACCGTGATATTTGAAAATGTTTTTAAATGTATACGTACTTCACAATTGTGGCATGTCATGTATTTTTTTGGTAAGTAGGCGTGACTAGAAGTGGCAAAAAAATGAAACGAGAAAAAAGCATGTTTTTTTTTTCCATTTAAGTTTATAGACATGAATGTCTGTAAAGGTAGGTGGCTTATTCTATCTTTTTTAATTCAGATTTTATTTAGATTACTCTCGCTTGCTTGGCTTGGAAGAAATAACAGTTTAAAAAATTGGTACCTTGATTTTATCGCATTTTAATCTGAATGAAAAGAAGATCGAAGTCTGATATTAGGCGATATTAGTGTTCTTAGGTTCTGAGTATTCTCAATCTTAAAATATAATCAAATCCCTCGTGGGGGCCATTCTAATCATTTTAGCTTAGCCTGCTAGTTTCTTTAAGGTATCGAATTGCAGACGTTAAAAGGGTAAAAATTGAATAGCCTACTGGCAAAAAATTTTTGAATTGGCATTATGCAGTAGCATATAAACGAACTTTGAACATTGAGATAATTAAACGTAATGAACCGATAAAGACAAAAAAGCGCAGCATAACACTAAAGTTCCATGGATACTGTTATCTAAGTAGATACTTTTAATGCATGGAAGATGTTGCACAGACGTGCTGGTTGCCGAGCAAGGTTTTAGTTCGGGCAAAGTTTTGCAAGTTCTTTCTTTAAATGTTCTCCTTGGAACTGTATAATAATTGTCTTTTGTAATATAACTTGTTCAATTTGCATGAAAATGGAGGAGGACCTTTCAACCGTATTGCAATGGTCGTGGCTACGAGTAAGCTTGAATTCAGACTGATATTTTACACTCATATGTATTTATATGTGAACTTATATTTATATCAAAGTGAAAGTTATATTGGATCAAGGAACAAAATTAGGCAGTTGTCGTATTTTTTACACCTCGCATTTAAAAGTTAATTTTTGCGTAAAAAACGCAAAATAAATTCATTAGTCACTAAGTAGTTATTTTCTCTTTTTTCTTTTTTGTGTGTCCGAAGGGGCTCTGTGTGGGCATACTGCCTTATTGTTACACTGTAATTGTCGGCGAGAACCTGTAATTGGCTTGCTGTATTTACTGTAATGTTTAAGATGATGTATAAGCTGTTGGTTCTCCATTAATAAATAAATAAATAAATAGAAAGTATACGGATTAAACAAGTCTTAAAGTGAAGATAATTCATAGCCCTATATGTATATTTTACGTGTGTATATTTATATGTGAATACTTACTAACTTGCAGAAAGTCTGAGCAGGAATTATGTTTTGAAAATGAATTTTCACCCTCCCCCCCATTTCGCAGCACTAATTTTGTTGTTGTCTCTTTTTTACTATAGTATGTTTTGTGATAGCTGGATTTAATAGATAATGTTTAGTTTAATTACATTCGTTTACGTTATGTTTGGTCTTTTTCGTAAAATTTCTGAGGAAAGCGAATTATATCAAATTTAAAGTAATCATTACATTACTTTCAGTAAAAAATTAGTTCCTTTATGTAGATACCTACCTAAATAAACAAACCATAAGTGCTTGTTGCAAAAGTTACTGGAATTTCGAGATATTTTTATTTAGCAATAATAACAAAACCAAGTGGTACGATCATTACATAATGTGGTCTTAAATTTTCGTACCTTAGGCAAAGCTTCGTGGCCTAATCACGGCTAAAATACTTTTTTTTTTTTTTTTAGTTTATTTACTTACATTGCTAGCCACTGTTAAAAACCATAACTGGTTTATGTAACAGATGGCGAGATCGCGCGGTTCGGTCCGCGAATACAATAATATTAAATGATTGGTTTATTACAATAGTTTATTTTTATCACTTCTTTGATGAAATTTCATGTACGTAACCAACCTAGCCAACTAATTTTGATCCTTCGCTCAATGCTTATGGAACCTTTTTACAGAAAATGTTGCCGTAGATTTTTGCGATTTTCTCTCGAAGTAATTCTAATAATAAATAGTCGCATTTAAATCTCAAGCGTAATGATAAAAAATATTATTTAATATAGTATTTCCAATCATTTATTTTCTCGGTGACAGCTCCCGTAGAATGTAACTGCGTTTTTTACGCAAAAATTAACTTTTTAATGCGAGGTGTAAAAAATACGACAACTGCCTAATTTTGTTCCTTGATCCCATATAATATTCATCTAAGACAAATTGAGTACATATATGGAGTAAATTTTTTTTAAAGTACGATAAACAATAAACGTTTTAATAAAGTTACATTCTATGGCAATACCAATAGTGATGTTATGATTGAAATATTGATATTGTATCGGTATTGTATATATTGAACTAGATGTTTTCCCACGACTTTGTACGCGTAGTAATTTTTTCCCGGGATAAAAAATAGCCTATGTTACTCAGGAATAATGTACCTAGGTATAGTCGGGGTAAGAAAAGGTTCGTCACTTTTCGACCTTAACTCGTCGACATAGAGTCGAAAAGTGACGAACCTTTTCTTACCCCGACTATACTCAAATGCTATTCAAATGGTGAAATATTTTTTGTTTGTCCAGTAGTTTTTAGTTTATTCATTACAAACATACAAATCATTCCTCTTTATAATATAAGTAATATAAATATTGATAGGTAGTGCTATTCATCATCTCTGATTCTTAAATCAGCTAGTAGTACTATTCGTATATATAAAATTGGATCACGGTTACATAAACTATTAAAGTAATAAATTACCTGATCAGTGGGATGCTCTGTTTGCAGGTCATAAACGTTACACACACGTGAAAAATGATCCCAATTGTTACATTTCAAACACTTTCGGCCCAACGCTGGGCACCTTGAGTTCCCACTATGTGCATAGCCGCACATTGAGCACCATTCACTAGGTCCACTGTACCGCGGTCTGGAGGGTTGAGGCCCTCTGTGCTGCTGCGGCGGCGCAGGAGCGAGCGAGACGGAACGGCGCGGGCCCGGCGGTGCGCGATGGCCGCGGCCCCGGAATGCGCCTCGATGCGCCGGCGCTCCTCTTCGCGCTACCCACATTATTCGATTCTGATCACCACCCTCAGCTATATTATTCTGCGCTTGCTGTGTTGAATAATTTGAATAATTATCGACCACATATGCATGATGTTCCACAGATTCCTTTTGTCTAGCTCCCGCTTGCAATCGTGATATCTGAGCAATATTACAGATGCCCAATGATTTAGTCAATGTCAAATCCGGTTCACGAAGTAGACGTTCACGCAAAGCTTGCTCCTTTATGCCACAAATCAACCGGTCCTTGATTAAATCCTCCATTAAATCCTTGAACTCACAAGTACCCGCCAGCTTTTTTAATTCATAGGAATATTGCTCAATTGATTCCCCCTCTCACTGGTCACGGGTAAAAAAATTGTGCCGCTCAATTGTGAGATTTTTCTTGGGTAAAAATACCGAATCAAATTCACAAAGCAATCCCTGTAGTGTGACGGTCTTTTCTTGTCAAATTGTGTATATACCTCCCGACACTGTTCTCCGATGATGTGGAGTAATATATTTATCTGGACCTTCTCCTCTTTACTCGATAACTCACACGCTGCATGATAAATAAGAAATGCCGATTTCCATTGCTCCCATTCCTTTGATAAATTTCCTGAAGTTACATTTTGTAAATTATTAACAAAGGAAAATGGCACTGGAGGGGGTAGAACTGCTTCCATGACGCACAAATGCAATAAAACTATTTCTTCGATACTGTTCCTTGTATACAAATAACACGTTTTCTACAGCACGCAATTACTCCCTATACTACGTTAGCTGTAATAACGTCTCACTGTGACACGGTTCTTTTATTTCGGCTGCGCCATGTTGGGGATGTTAATAAAAGACGGTTGCTAGATTGAGACTGAACTTTACTTCATCTTCGTCATCGAGAAAATAAATGATTGGAACTACTATAATGAAATACATTATGGGACTTAGTAAGACTATCGTGAGTCAGGAATAAAATCATTCAATTATGAAACTAACGTGAAGAGTAAAATTGATTCATTATACTTTCGAAATCGTTGCAAAATTCACTAAACTAAGTCGATATAGTCAATATTTTGTACAATCAAACTAGGTAAATAAAATTTTCATTCATGTGGATACAAATTTTTATCAACCTGGATTTTATTAATCAACTAATAATAGCCACGAAACAATGGGCATATTATTAAAAAGCATTACAAACGAGTTGTCGGGCCCTATTAAAATTCGAGGTTGAAATATTTGAGAATCCTTCATTACTCTTGACTCTGGTGCTCATAATAAATTGCCTGTCTTTTGTTTCTTTGCTTCAATCAAAGTAAGAGATGAAGCCATGAAACATGCGGCTACGTAATAATTATTAAGAGGAAAACAACAGTTTAGCTCAAACTCAACATCTTCATTATTTGTTTACAATATATGACAAATTTATTTGACTCTATCCATTGGGTTGGTGAACGAGCACGTGGTCTCCTGGTTTCAACTTTGCCCGTAATCGCCATACGCCATTGTGATAATTTTACGGTTAACGTTTCCAAAGAACCTGAGAATTCACATCAAGTTACATTTGACATGAAACGTAGATTACAAACACATTGAACGTTTAACAGTTTTCACAGGTTTTTTGTTTTAACAGGTTTCAGTAACTACCTACCTACTGAAATTTTAAAGTAAACACTTCGATTCCAAATTAAATATTGAGAAGTTTCTAACACGAGTTAATTAACGAGCTGTTTGAAAATAATTAGAACTTCGTTTAAACCTGCTAATTAACTAAACAAACACACATTCTACAATAACCGTTTCCATTTTTCTATGAAATTACATGGCAACGTGGATATAACAAACGTTTTTCAAATAGTGAAGCCGATAAAATACGCATGCGGCATCTGTGGCTGCCGTTTCTAACGGGTATGTATACAATACCGAAGTACGAAAGACCGAATGTATTAAAACATCGAATGGGTCAAAAGACCGACACGATTTTTTTCTGAAACCGTTAACTTTTGAAGATTGTTATAAAACAAACCTAACATAACCTAATGGGTTCTGTATGATACCGTTTTAATAAATTCTGAAAAGATTACGGTTTCAGAAAAAAATCGTGTCGGTCTTTGACCCATTCGATGTTTTGATACATTCGGTCTTTCGTACATCAGTATTGTAATACATACCCGTTTCTAACACACGGATGCTCGGGATTTGATGAATTGTCTCATTCTACCCTCAGCATATACCGTTAGATAAAAAGAGTTCGTGAAAGCGATCGTGATTTCGAGAGCATTAGACAATAAATCGTCTTTGGTAAGTGATCATCGCGGCTCGCACACACTTGCAGCACCATTGTCTGGAGCTGCTGGTGAGTTGCCGGCTTAGCTGAACACATCACTTTCTTTTTAAAGACATACAAGTCGTAAAACGTTGCGAAAACACCACTCTATTCCAAATTTCGTATGGATGGGCAAGAACTATTGCTTTAACTGCTTAGTGGGGAAGCACCATCCTTCGAGGAGGTGTTGATGAAAAACACTCTTACGTCGAGTACAGCGATGGAAATTGGCAGCTAGAATGATGTTAGAGTTTAGTTTGCTTGTTCTTTTTCACCGATTGTGTCTATAACTTGATTTTATATGCGTCTAAGTCGTCCTGCCATCTTTTCGGCCTGCCTTTGCTTCGATGGCCATCTCACGGAATCGAATGAGTAGCGATTTGGGTACATTATTGTATGCATTTGGCTGAAAAGACCAGCCCAATCCCATTTAAAGTCAGAGGTCTTGGTACAGATATCTGCATCAAATCTCATCATCGTAGAACGCCACAATGACCTGTAGAAACACCACCACTACGCAACCTAGTTTAGCACAGGGAAACTATAATGTTGCGTAGCCGCAGTTGGTTATTCAAATGAAATAAATGATTACTCTCGATAAATTCCTGCTTGACTTTCTAAAGACCAAGCCACCAGCATCTGAAGAAATTTATTGGTTGTTTGATTTTTATTCTTCATCGAGAAGCCGCGTATTGCATAGCCAAATATTGAGAGATGAAGCAACATCCTGACTTTAATTATTGCTTTACTCAACTTGAGGTTGTTTTTAAAGTTGCCCATTTTGGGGCAATATTTGAGCCGGGGTAAGGTTGCTCTCTTTTATACCCTTTATAATTAGTCTGTTATTGTGTAAATGTTGGGTTTTAAACAGTTTTATGTTAAGTTTGAGCGACAACCTGGTTAAGGTTGCGGGATCGCGTTGGGTGTGGATGGCGTGGGACCGAACTGTTTGGCGAGCCTTGGGGGAGGCCTATATTCAGCAGTAGACGTATTTCGGCTGAAATGATGATGATGATAATGTTTAGTTTGCTTTGTCTTGCGTCTTGTGCTGATGGAATCAAATAATTGAAAATTTACTTTTTTGTAGACCAATTGATTTCAAATTTGGTTATCATAATCATCATTTCAGCCGTAGGAAGTTCGCTGCTGCACATAGCCCTCCCTCATTGTTATCCTATCATGACGGTTGGAAACAACTTGCATCCAAAGTGAACCTGTGGTCTTTACCGAATCATCCGTCCAAGTCGTTGGTGGACGTTCCACGCTACGCTTACCAGTTCATGGTCTCCATTCGGGAACTTTTCGGCTCCAACGGCCATTTGTTCTGTGTTAATTGCCATTTCAATGAGCTAATCTATTTGTTTATGTCGGTTCGGTACATATCTTTAACTTTGACGAAAGTATAATTATGTATGTTCAATATCATTGTAAATTTAAAACAATCAGCGCAAAATGAAATAGAAACATGCATTTCATGTCTTGATTGGCAGATGATTCTCTGCCTACTGACGCGAGTGTGGTGGGCCGGTAGCTTCGCTTCATCACTGTCGCTCGGCAGTCGATCACAGCGCCATCTGGCTTCGTGCCGCGATTGATAACACTAATAATTCTCACAAAGAACTTTATCGGCGGTGTTTAATCGCTCGGCTGGACAATATTAAAGAGTTTAGTGACGAGTTAGCCAAATTTGTATTTGTCTGCTGTGTCGTGTTGTGACGCCTTAGACGGGCATCGCTATATATTTTTTTGCAAGTGGAAGAAGGAAAGCTTCCTAACCAAGTCGAGTGAAAGGTGGACTGTTTTTCTGGAAGTATTTTGGCGTATTTTCACACCTACGTTTAGCATTGCATTAGGGGGATGAAATTCTGTTTATTTGATACGCTAAAATTTTACAATATCAAATGCAAAGTTACCTAAATTTAATATTGAATGATAAATATCGTCAAAAGTGAACTAGTATTTTTCTTATAGCTGAGATTTAGCACAAAGATTTTTTGCCGCGGGAGAATACTCTTTCCTACGGGAAAATTAATTTATCGCGGGCGAAGCTGCGGACGGAAGGCTAGTCTGTTATATTTGCGGAATAATCGCCTGGCCACACTTGACGATCGCACCCTGTATACCTACGATAATTAATTCTGTAATGCGTTACTAATTGGCAACATCGAACTTGCTCCCATCTCATCTCCTGCTTTTTCTTGTCGCGTTTCAACAAAACGCCCGTCATATCCTTTTGGTAACTTTATCTCTTTAAGTATGTGACGTAAAAGCAATTTATTTCTCTTAAAAGACTGCTCAGAGTCTTAGTAGCTTCGATATATTGAAGAATAGATCAGACATTTGGACTATTCAACTGCTTTGAACGTAAAATTTTAGATGAAGTTATCGTGACATTACTTCATGACAAGTTTTTTTTGCTGATTTTACCTTTTGCTGCCTGTACTTTTTGCTGACTTTACTTTTGCTGACTGTACTTTTTACTGACTGTACCTTTTGAAATGAAATGAAATGAAAGAAGTTTATTTCACACACAAAACAAAACACATAAAATTACAAAAGAAAGAAGAAAAAAAACATTAAAATGTGTGTGAAAAAGGTCCCGCCTCAGCATAAATGCGGACTCCTGAGGTGGAGCCAGCGCTGGTCTTCCGGCGGGACCCTTTTGTATCAGTCACAGAAACCCTGTCGTGCAACACGGCCTTAAGCGGTATGCTGAACGCAGCCGTTGCGACTGCAACGAGCAGCGCTGTCTGGTGGCGAACAGAACAAACTCAGCTCAGACATTTATAACATAAAAGACCGTGCGCACAACATGGTCACTGTGACTGTAAGATTTACTAAATACAACTTACGCAAAACGGATGTAAAAAAATATAAAATTGGCCTAATTACACAAAAAAAAAAAGAAGACAAAATGTGAACAACGTGCAAGAATACTTGCTAATTCCATTCGTCAATATTCGGGACATAAAAAATAGGTAAGAGGTTAAGTACATAGTTAATTTTTAGCTCTTGTGTCACTTTTCAACACACCTAGTAATACTTTTTTTTGCTGACCGTACTTTTTGCTGACTTTACTTGCATTGTCATTTAAACCCATACAGGGTGTCCCAAAAAGCAACGTTAACTTGTTTTACATAAAACTGACCCGTGATTGACCACTATCACACCTGATGAAAAGTGCAGATGAGGCCAAAGGTGTACCTCACTGATACAGTAACAGCCTAATCACTCTAGCCTCGAAGAGCCCTAGGTTGTATTTATCTGGAAATAAAGACGACGGGAGCGAATTCCATTCCTTAGCAGTTCGCATTAGGAAGGATGACGCGCCACTTCGTACGGGCCACTGGAATGCTAACCACATAAGGATGATGACGCTCCCCCCGCCTGGATGTCCGTTGGTGAAATGGAGATGGAGGAATTAAATCATGTAATTCCTGCGCACCCTCATATGTATACCGAATTTATTTCGAGACGGTATAGCTGCATGTAGCTACATATATTACGTTCGAGCGTTGAGTTGTTGCCTTTCTGTTTTCAAATGCCATTAATTAAATTGAACTGCGCGAGTCTGAGCTATGTTTGTTCTAAACATTCTAATCCTTTTGTCTGCTTCGACATGTTTGGAGAGAAAACAAGCAAGCTCATGTGTATTATTAGTGGAATAAGTTGCCAAAGAAGATATTTTATTATTAGAATAGCAGCATTAAGCTAAATTGAATCGGTGAAGCTAGTGCCATATCTGACTTAAAAAACCGGCCAAGTGCGAGTCGGACTTGCACACGAAGGTTTTATAACAAAGTAAGTAAAGTTTGTAAAAAAGTGCATGGGAGCCCCCTTAAATATTTATTTTATTCTGTTTTTTAGTATTTTTTGTAATAGCGGCTACCAAAATACATCAGCTGTGAAAATTTATCAAACCATTAGGGGGGGGGGTTGAGAGGGGTGCGGGGGAGGTTGATGCGGGGGTCTTAAAGGGGGGATGAAAATTTCATATTAATTTTGCCGTAGGATGCACCGTTTTCAAGATATTTGACAAAACACCGGTTCTCATTCGATCACCGAGGTTAAGCAACGTCGGGCGCGGTCAGTACTTGGATGGGTGACCGCCTGGTTTCATTTTTTTTTAATGTTTTGTTATGACGTTGTCACGTAAAACTATCGTCCGTAAACCGACTTTACAGACAACCGGTTTTTTTGAACCGGTGGTTACTTGACCTCTACCGGATTATCGTTCAGTTTTTGGAGAGGGACACCCTGTATAATTTTTTCAACAAAAACTTATTAGATTTCCGTGTAAACCGACGTGTAAACTCGCCGCGCCCCATCTACCCGCGCTCGCATCTAAGCCTCATGAAGATGGATCGCCCCAGTGACGCGGCGTCAGCTGATTGACATCGCAATTTACTTCATTGGCGTTTTTAATTCCCGCGTTGTCTCCGGACAGAATTAATTCACTTCGATACGTTAACAGACGCCCAGGCCCGCGAGATTTGTGGGGTCGCTCAATTGTTGCTACGGGTTTGGGAATTCAGTTGACGACGAGACGACCTGAGGCCATGTTCTTTCTGTCAAAGGATATAAAGATGGTGACAGAAAGTGATGGCTTGGACCAGCGCGTTAGACAATACGGCCCCGGACCCCTATTTCAAAAGGTAGACTGTCAAATAATGACAATTCGAAAAACATAGTTGTCTTTTAGAGTTGTTTTAAAATGGGCTTTGATCACCATCTATTATGACATAATGTTACGGAAATAATTATATTATAATTATTATACTAAACGGGACTTATCGCAAATAATATTTACCTCGACGTTTCGGCCACATTGCACGAGTTTAACTCGTGACCATGGCTCCTGCAATGTGGCCGAAACGTCAAGGTAAATATTATTTGAGTGATAAGTCCCGTTTAGTATAATTATTATGAGTGAAAATCACGAAAGTTTAAAACAGTATAATAAATATACTCCATTTAATTTCTTCATATTGGCTACGAAATATATTAAATTATCATCATCATCATTTCAGCCGGAAGATGTCCACTGCTGAACTTAGGCCTCCCCCAAGGCTCGCCAAACAGATCGGTCCCGCGCCGTCCGCATCCAACGCGATCCGGCAACCTTAACCAGGTCGTCGATACATCTTGTTGGAGGCCTACCTACACTGCGTCACTACGAAATAGGTATATCACTTTCATGAAATTTGCGGCAGATAGTCCAGTGGGCAGAGAACCTGATTACGAAGCTTGAGGTCCCGGGTTCGATCTCTAGGGTTACTTGACCTAAAATTTGTTTTGAACACAATCATTTTTAATTATTGTGACATTGGAAGACATCTCCAATATTTTTATTTTTTCCTTTTTAATTTTTTTTTTCGACGGTGGAAGCATTCTACACTTCCACTTAACGTAGATATAGTTAAGATGTAGGTATTGTTTTAGTTTTTTAACTAAGGGACCCAATACATCCCTGTATTGTTTTTTATATATTTTTTTTTTTTTTACTTAATTCTATATTTGTATGATTTTTATAATTTGTAATATATTATATTTAAATTTGAAAAGATGACTTTCTGTCAAGTTTCTTGCGGCGCATTCTTCTTGGCAATGATGGTCCTTACGAAAGCGCTGGTAGTTTAAAAAAAATGACATGAAAAAGAGCCCTTTGCGGCCTACTTGCAGAATAAACGTTTTGATTTTTGATTTTGATTTTTAGTCGTTCAGATATTAAGTATGTACCTACCTAAGTATAAAAAATAATATATGAATGTTTATGTACCAAAAACAATTTATTATTACTAGCCTATAATTATGTCCCACTGCTGGGCAAAGAGCTCCCCTGTGGTCCCCCATAGCTCCTTGTCCTGAGCGAAATCTGGCCAATCGTTTAATTCCGCGTTCAGGTCGTCTCGCCACCTATGCCTGGGCCTGCCTCGCCGTCGGTAACCGTGTTGTGGCACCCACGAAATTGAAAGGCGCCTTGAGAATGCTTGGAAGAGCTACTGGTCCATGAAAGAGCACATGAAGAGCAGCCTTCCAACGACATTGAAGAAAACACTACAAAAACTCGTCGACACTCGACACACGTCTTTGACTGCAATGAGAATCAGAAATCCAGAATTAAGGTTTGCCAACGAGCTACGGAGCGCAGCATGTTTGGCGTAAAGAGAATTGATCGTATTCGGAACACCACTCTGCGCTCCAGAACTCGAATAGCTGACGTGGGAATAAAGACCACCACAAGCTCAAAATAATGGGATTGCATTTAATTTCATTTAATTTAAAAGAAAAGAATTTTTGAAATCGGTTCATACAGGACGGAGTTCTGAGCAAATAAAAGAAAAAAACAATTGAATTGAGAACATCGTCATTTTCTGAATTCGGCTAACAATACTTATTTTTAAAACAATGGCATGTTACAAGCGACACACTATACCAATAATATACCAGTACATTAGCGACATAAAAGCAACATTTTGAGCTAAACGCTCTCGTCCGAATTCCGATTTTAATCTGCTTCAAACTAGGTTTGAAGTGTTTCACGAGGTTCCCGTTTCAGCCGTTGTTTAGTTACTTAGCTAAGTTGCATGTTTAGGGTTTAGCGAGCAGTTAACAACGTGTTGTAAGCTTATCAAGGAGCGTTTACGGCGGCTGCTAAACTTACGGGGTGTAACTTGCGACATAGTTAGATTTGCTTCGATAAAGGTTGTCTATTTGCATTTTTCTCGCTTTAGCCCAGATAACTTTCCTATTTGTCTACACAACGTACACAATTTGCCAATGTCATGTAATTATGTCCCTTTAAAACAATTAGGGGCTGTTTCACCACTTTATTGTCAAACTGTTGGTTACATATTCAATGAATAAACTAAGTACGAGTACTGGTTAAATACGTCGGTTAGTGATTTTTCAGTTTCACCACTCCGGTCTTGTGTAAACTAAGTACCACTTAACTAATCGTCAGTTTAAGAGAAAGTCGGAATGGCAACGTCGCATTTCACGACCACGCGTTCCCGTTCGCACAGTTTCGTTCAGAGTCTCTAATTATTAAAGCAAAAGAAATCGTAAACTATATAAATTTTAAATACATAAATTTCTTTGCATAAACAAATGTTAATTCATCCGAAAAATATTTATTTAAAATACTTTGTCAACAATAACAAAGAAAAATAAAATTACCTACGTAAAACGAATCGTAAAGTGGCGTTAACAGATTAACTTTTTTAGTGGCGATGTACAATTTCGGATAGAACGAACGATTGTGCTACTGAAAAAAGTCTGTAATTAAAAAATATTACGGAATTTTGGATTTATTTTTACATACTAAAAGCGTTTCTATATTTTTTTATTCAAATCTTGATATTTAAATTCCTGTTTGCAATTTAGCATGACTTCTTTCTTAAAAAAAAATAAAAACAGTGTGATATATTTTTCTGAAACTGGCTGAAGCGCTCTGCACCATGGCCACAAAAAATAAACTAACAAATTAAAAAGTTATGTGACGGATAAAAATGCTAAATGCCGCCTGATCTGGTTGTTAAATTAAGAAACAGTTTATCCGTCATATAGCGTTAATCAAGACTTGTGAAACGGAAATTTTAACTTCATCTGTCAAATAAGGTTCTGATTACATATATCTAACCTGTGTATTAGTCCGCAAAATTTTGAATAAAGATATACATACGCACATAACTTTTACTAAAAAACATACAGTACGAAAAATTAAATTACGGAATGCTGATAACTTAATACTGCGGCCCCCTAGAACAAACTATGGAAAAAAGAATATTACCTTTGAAGGAGCACAGTTCTATAATAAATTACCCAAAGATATTAAAGAATCCAAATCAATGGCTAGTTTTAAAAAAAAGTTAAAATATCACATAGTTAAAAACTTAAATCTCTATGAATAATTAAGCAATATATCGAAAAAAAAAATAAACACCACACACACGCACACACACACACACACACGCACGCGCGCACTCCACACACACACACACAGACACACACGTGCCAGACCTACATTCGCATGCCCATTGCCTAATTATTATTTCTTGAATATGGCTATAATTATGTCAATTATCATTATTTGTTACTTGTTATTTTAATTGTGTTAATTATTATTATAATTTAATCATTAATAATATTTAATTTTGGTTTACTAACATAGCAAATATTGAACTATAAACTGACTAGCCTTGTATTCCTGAGTTGCCGCATCAACGCTGATTTGTTTACGCATCTATGATGTCAACTTGTTACCTTCCTAGCTTAAGTTGAATGTACCCACTTTTATTTAAACAAGTCAATCTGTTACTGTGCGTTCGTTTCTTATTATTTTTCTATATTTTATGTTCTCATGTAAGTGAATTTGTTTATAATTCTTAATGAGAAATAAAGTTCTAAACCTATTAAGCTAATTCGAACTTTAATAAAAGTGGTGAAACAGCCCCTGAGCCTGCTGTAGCTCATTTCACGTTAGTGGTCTCTGTACCGCTTAGTTTATACCTAGTTCAAGCTTAACGATAACACAGACAAGAGGACAAGTGTTAACAGCTCTCGAAAAAATAAGAAAAAAAAATCCATATCACTTACATATTTTTTAGAAGATTATCTAATACTCACAAAACAATGTGATAATCATCTTTTTTTAATAATATTAATAAATCTTTACTTATTAAATTTTACATTTATGTACAATTTATAATAACTTATAGACTAAAATATTTTAAATTAGAACAAAAACATTTATATATAACTGAACTAGGAAAATTCCTGTGTTTCAGGTGTAAGAGAGCTAATAAAACTGAAATAAATATTAAATCACATGCAAAAATAAAAACAAAAACTAGTTACAAGTTCTTATCATTTAGGACAATTTAAATTGTAGAAATTTATGTAACTAACTAATAGAGTAACTGAACTAAACTATGTTTATTATAATACAACCAATCAGTTCTGTATCTTCATAGGACATGTGTTGAAGTGCTTCTTAATGTAAGAACTTTCATAAAAAAATAGTAAAAAATTTAGTCAAATATCCGAATAATACGATGAAGCTTCTTCTTGCACCTTTCGGGCACGTTTTTATAAGCTCCAAAATTCACAAAAAAACGAGTAATAATTTATTTGTAGTTCAAATAGAGCAACTATTATTAAACCGTCATAGTAACACGAGTTAGGTAGCGTTCGGGGAACGTCGCGTGCCCGGGAACACTAAAACGGTTATTTTAACCAGTCATGCCTTCCGATCGCTTAAAACTCAGCTTTAAATGAGCAGCGATCTAATTACGTTCAACTGTACGATCATATTTTATGTAAAATATGAAACGTTAAGTCGCCAGACTTTGTAACGTGACGTTTATTTGTTTTATCGTCTGACAGAACCATGTTTTAATTTTATTGGACCGTTTCTGTTTTGGTTACTATGTGTTAGTAAGAAATTAGTATTAAACACGAGTACCTATACAGTTTTAACACCGTATTACGTATCGCTCGTGCCTTAAACACCATTTTCCCAGAATACCAGACCTTTCAAATTATAATTATTTCTGGCTTACCAGATTCTCATTGTTTTACATTAAATATGTAAGCAGCAGCCAGAGGTCCGAAGAAAACCAGGAGAATGACTTAAAACTACTTTAATTAAAATTAATAACTATTCCTACATCTTAAATACTAAATGACAATAGCCCGATGTGAGAAACTAAAGTGATACAGTTTACAATTGTCTTAACTAGGTAAACGCGAGTCACGTCCCGTTGATGCGTTGTCTCACGTAGTGGTAGGTGTCGCCTCACGTAGTGGCAGCTGGCGTAGGCTAATTCTTAATGTCAGGCTGCTATATGTTGGTTCGGCGACTCTCCTCGTAGTGCGCAGCGTAGTTACGTAACACCTCCACCCGTAGATCAGCAACTATTTTCCAACGCTTAGTGAAAATGTTGCTGGAAGTTCCTTCTGAAGATGGCCCTCTCGGATATTCTGGGGTTTCTCATGACTCGTGTATCTTCCGTAGTGTCTTTAGACATAGTACTTTTCATTAAGTGATATCTTCGGCCTAGCAAATAGATAGTGAGTACGCAGTTTGATGTGGTCCGAAGTTGAAGATTTGTATCCTTCCAGTAGAGATATTGATGACATACTTCGGGCATTCAGCCTCCATGTACACGAATGCGGTCTTATGAGTTGCTATATACGGGATAGATTATAGGGATAAGGATTTGGTTTGTCTTATCAAGAACTATTGAAAGCCTATAAAAGTCAAAGGTGTCTGCTGAAACTATAGGAAACTGAAAAATACCAACTACATAACTTGTCCATCTGGATCTTGAAATTGGAATCTCTTAATATCTGGAATACCCTTACTGAAAGAGATAAGTTTGCTTTTGTACATGTATTTTGACGGTAATAAAAATCGTTTTTTACTTTACATAGATACATACATTTAATAAAAAATATAATGTCTCTTGTGAAATGGGTAGAATTCAAAAAGTAGGACACCTTAAAATTAGTATGAAAGTTTGAAAATTGAAATTTTCCGTTGTCACGCAAAAGTTAACCACACAATTGTATGGACACATTCAGCGTCTAGTCATGGAAAGGCTGGAATAACTTGATTGCTTTAAAAAAATCTCAAACAAGCCATCCTTTGACGTTTTCTCAAAAAAAATTGACTAGTTAAAGAAATGAAATGTTGACAATTCCCGTTTTCAATCTTTACAAATTTTCCTTCATTGCTCGGCGACAATTTTTCGTCGCAGAAAATTGTCGGTATATTGCACAGGACTCTCGTAATGGTCCATTCAGCGAGATGAGGAGGTGGCGGGAAAATTGAATTCTCTTTATTGCAAATTTAGAAAAACGTATTATAATCATGGCAATCGACGCGCCGGAATATGTCGCAACGTACTGACGGCCATTTCACTTAATTAATTGGACATTTTTGTCACAATTTTTTGGTAAACTGGCATTTGCTCGCGGTTCTTCTCGCATGAACCATTAGATAGGGGTGGCAGTTGAGTGCCTAGATAAATTTACCAAAATCGTTATTTTCCTAGTAGCAAAATTTCTAATTCGCATTTTTTCCCAAATGCTTTTTTTCCCACTATGATTATTTACTGAAGCTTATTTACACAATCGCGTTTATTCTCAACTTTAATCGACACAGAAACATAGGTAGGTTTAGGTTATTTTGGCAGGTCTGGAATAGGTCGTAGGCTATTTTTATACCCCCATTCGCAGACGGAGTTGCGGGCAACAGCTAGATATATATAACACTAGCTTTTGCCCGCGACTCCGTCCGCGTGGAATTAGTAATTTGGGCATTTTATTTTTTTTATCCAATTTGCTTTTTCATGAATTATGGCTCTCCTTAGTTCATCGATATAAAAAAAATTACCCCCCCCCTCACCGGCCCCCCACCGAACCCCCCCCCGCACACCAGCGTTCACATTCACCACCGTACCTACTCCCAAGTCACTACTTCTAAAAACTGTTCTATAAATTCTTAAAATAGACGTATCTTTCTTATTTGTGAACCGATTCAAATGAAACAAACACTAAATGTTAATCCAAGAAAATACCAACATATCAGTGAAAACCGCATCCTTCTAGGTTAAGCCGTTTCTGAGATTAGCGCGCACAAACGCACAGACAAACAGTCAATAATTCTAAAATCAAACAATTTTCAACAATTGAGTAATTTTTTAAAATTCCTATAATTATGTTATCCAGCCTTAACTACGCTTGAAACACTATTTTTGTATCAAGTTCAAAATTTCACCCTGTATTCCTTAAAATAAAAATGTAAGTTAGGTTATTAATGACTTCTTTATTTTGTATTGCTTAAAACTTTCGTGATTTTCACTCATAATTACTATACTAAACGGGACTTATCACGCAAATAATATTTACCTTGACGTTTCGGCCACATTGCAGCAGCCGTGGTCATGAGTTAACTGAAGTGTAGGGTGCTCGAGTCTTTCGAATCACCCGCACTTGATTCCGATTAGAATCAACACCCATATCTTAACGACCGCTTTAGCCTAGTTGGTAGTGACCCTGCCTACGAAGCAAGAGGTCCTGGGTTCAAATCCCGGTAAGGGCATTTATTTGTGTGATGAGCTCGAATATTTGTTCCTGAGTTATGGATGTTTTCTATGTATTTATTTATTTATATAAGTATGTTTATCGTCGTCTAGTACCCATAGTACAAGCTTTGCTTAGTTTGGGACTAGGTCGATTTGTGTAAGATTGTCCCCTAATATTTATTTATTTATTTATCTCGAACTACCCGCACTTGATCAAGATTTTTTAACGTCACCCCATCACCCCATCACACCGACACACAACACTTACTCTTTATTTTGTTGCCATTTACGTTCCACGTCAGTTCCCTTCTTCAAACTAAATCATTCTAACAATAACTCCGAGAATATTCTCTGTACAAAACAATTTACAATTCATTGTCTCAAATTTGCATGCAGTCGTTCAGCTAACAACGTCTTAACTTGCATCTCACAACAAGCTCAAATATCCCGGGCCGTCCACAAGAGTAAAGAAATGGTACAGAGACTGATCTACCAAAAGCTGCAAAAAAAAATCATTTTGGTAGGATTGTTACAGGAGGATTCAAGGAAATAAAAACATGAGAATTATTATTAATTTATGTTACTAATAAAATTCAACACAGCGTGCTTATAAAATACAAAACAATGACTTTTTGCAGTCCACCACAAAGAAAACAATACAGAAAAACAAGTACATGAAAAAAAAGGTGTTGCTTAAGAAGGTAAGCAACAGGCAGCCTTATCGCTTCGAAGTGCTCTCTTCCAGGCAATCTCTTATCAAAAGAATAACAGCAAGGAACAATATATAAAAATAATTAGTAATATAAATAAATATTATACAAAAACAACATAATATAGAATATACAACATAAAACACACATAGATAAATAATACACAACAATACTTTTAAATATACATATTTTTATATATATATTTATATTTATTTATTTATTTATTTATTTATTCATTAAAATAACAATAATTACAGTAGAGGTTTTTTACAAATATTCACATTGAGGTTGCTTCCAATGTAGGTGAAACGATGGTTCCCGCACTAGGTCTAGCCTGTATCGTGGGGACCTTACATTCATTGCTTTAACAAAATAGCACTAAAATAGAGGGACGCGTGAACAGCAGACAACAAGAAAACTAGTTTTATTGATACATAATAATAAAAAACTAAAAAATAATTACAATTATCAGAAGACACAATGACATAAACTAGTAAAAGAATACTTCAAAATTTAAATACAAGCGATGCTACATGTGTGTGTGTGTGTGTGTGTATATATATAAAAAAAAAAAATAATAATAATCATCATCATTTCAGCCGAAAGACGTCCACTGCTGAACATAGGCCTCCCCCAAGGCTCGCCAAAGAGATCGGCCCTGCGCCATCCGCATCCAATGCGTTCCCGCTACCTTCACCAGGTCGTCGCTCCATCTTGTTGGAGGCCTACCTACACTGCGTCTTCCAGTCCGCGGACGCCACTCGAGAACCTTTCGGCCCCATCGGCCGTCAGTTCTACGGGCGATGTGCCCTGCCCACTGCCACTTAAGTCTAGCGATTCTTCGAGCTATGTCCGTGACTTTAGTTCTTGCGCGGATTTCATCATTCCTAATGCGATCCCGCAGAGAAACTCCAAGCATAGCCCTCTCCATCGCTCTCTGAGTGACCTTGAGCTTCCTTATAAGACCCATCGTTAGCGGCCACGTCTCAGTGCCATAAGTCATCACTGGCAACACACACTGGTCAAAGACTTTTGACTTGAGACACTGCGGTATATCGGATGACAAGATATTGCGGAGCTTCCCAAACGCTGCCCAGCCGAGTCTAATTCATCGATTGACGATTGACGATTGACGATTGAAGTCTACGCTCCGCCCGGCACCAGCCCAGCTACAAAACCTCGAAACGTTCCAGCTTGAACTTCAGAATCGTTTCGAATGCCTAGGAAGCGACATGGATGATTACAATGACGGGTTTGTGGAAGCTGTCCATACGGTTGGGTCAAAGTTCTTTATGACTCACCGTACAAATAGAACCAAAAAAATCACACCTTCTACTCTAAAGCTCATGGAAGATCGACGTAAGATGATCCTACAGACATCTGGTGACGCTTGCCAATACCGGCGGCTTAACAGACAGATCTCAAAGTCTCTGAGGCGCGATATACGTCAGTTTAATACTTAATAGTATTGAAGTGGTGATAGAGCGCAACAGAGGCTCTAAAGTTTTTGCCAAGAATCTGTCTGTTGGGCAAAGCCAATTGGCAAAGTTAAAGACCGATGAAGGTAGGATCGTGACCTCTAAACCGGAGCTATTGTTAGAAGTTGAGAAGTTATATGGACAGCTGTCCACATCAACGAAGAATCCCGTCATGGATCTAGCTGAAGACCCGAGATAATAATAATATTAGGGAACAATCTCACACAAATCGACCTAGCCCCAAACTAAGCAAAGCTTGTACTATGGGTACTAGACGACGATAGACATACTTATATAGATAAGTAAATACTTAAATACATAGAAAACATCCATAACTCAGAAACAAATATTCGTGCTTATCACACAAATAAATGCCCTTACCAGGATTTGAACCCAGGACCTCTTGCTTCGTAGGCAGGGTAACTACCAAATAGGCTAAAGCGGTCGTTAAATTTATATATTTCGTTATATTTTATATATTTTTTTTATTTTTTTTTTATATAGTTACAGGGTGGTAAGGTCGAATGCTACACGGAGGACAACTACCTTAAATATTGGAAATAGCACATTCCATGCAATTTTGTATGTTACTACGAGATAAATGGACCTTATAACCAGTAACCCTTTCGATATGCATCATAAAATACGGCATTTTATTTTTGTCGCACTTGATCTAGTTCGAGTCCCAACTAAGACAAGCTATTTCCAAAAATCCATAAATGCAGTATTTTTTGATTTGTATAATAAAGAAATGTCTCCTATGTATACAATGTGCTATTTTCAATATTTAAGGTAGTTGCCCTCCATGTGGCGTTCGATCTTCCCACCCTGTATAAAGAAAACGTAGAACGGTTGTATGAACCTTAGCCTCTGTACCGTTTCGCCCATGTGCCACAGCTCGGCCGTTTATCCAGCGCCGTCGTTTTTATTTACGGCCCGCTTAGACGTCCGCGGAGGTCCCGGAATTAATGTCCCCTGCCCTGAATAATTACCCGTTTTTTCCCTGGAGACGATACTTAGAGGATAAACTACAAGATGGCGGTGGTTATTTATGATGGTGAACGGTGATTATGGAAAATAACCCGCCCTTCGAGCAATTATTTTAAGCGTCGAGTTCAAAAAGTATTATTACTACCATGGGACTTAAACACTTAATGACCTCGTCCTGTAAGTGGTAATGGTTATGTTAAATCGTGTTTCAAGAGTCATCATTGTCAGTCAAAAGACGTCCACTAAACGACGACGCTCCAGCTACATCCACCCGTTGTCCGTCCACGTAGTGAGAGATGTTGCTCCTGCCAAAAGATTTTTTTTCAAGTCTTATCGCATTGAGAAAGAACTTATTAAAGTGATAAAAAATGTGAATTTATTTTGCATGAGTACTTATTAAAAATTATCATCATCAACATCAACAGCATTAGAGCCCGTTCCCACTATGTCGTTGTCGGATTCCGATTTTAATCCGATTAAAATCGGAATCCGACAACGACATAGTGGGAACGGGCTCTAAAGGTTTAAGGTCGCGCAACCCTGTCGCGGTCGTGTGTCGCGATCGTCGGTCGGGGTCGCCAACCTCAGAACGCTACCTTCACCCCCCCTTTGAGACTCTGCAAGAAAGATGACGAGATATTTTAATAAAACCAAGCTCTAATAAAGCTCATTGGCCCTTAACACAGCTCCAATTTTGTACCCAAGCGAAACCATAAGCAACAGAAACGTAAATACTTTGCCAGCCGATTCGAACAGCAAGTGGACACAAATAAACTTTTTAAGAGTAATCAAACCTATATAAACCACTTACAAACTTCTTACCTAAAAGTCGGTAACCTCAGTCGTAAATTAAAATCAATACAGTTTTTAGTCAGTGGGAGTTGCCGCTAGTATCAAAACTTTTCAAATATGGTTAACGAGGGGTGACGTGCGGCGAGGATCAAGTTTTTTCTCGTAATAAATTGAACAAGTTTACTGGAAGCGGTCAAGAGATTTTGCGCGGAAAAAGGGCTGCCGTATTTTTGTGTAAGAGTTTAGAAAACAGTCCAGTTCAAGCTCATGGTTAAAGTAAAAGGTTTTAAAAAATCGATACTATTATAGACAAAAGTGTCAACCATTATACAATATTTTTTACAATACATTTGCTCGAAAAATTCACTTTCAGAGGATGTATACATGGCTCGTAAGTTCATTTTACCGCACTAGTGCGATTTTTATACAGTTTTTTTTTAATTCTTCATTTTAAAAGTTTACAAGCAAAGAGTTTTAAGTGACAAAAATAAAATAATTTCGATTTATACGTAGAAAAATGTATAAATATACAAAACTATGTAATGAATTTGCAAAATTGATTGTTATTATTATAAACTGTAATTTAATAACCGCAGATTTTAATGATTTCCACCTTTTATTTAATCGAAAAAATCGCAGTGGCTGAACGCATCGAACCTTTGCCTGATAATTTTAGTTAACCTAATTAAAAACAAAACTTACGGCTGCGCATTACCACAGAATATACATATAATAGTACTAACGTACAGAATGGACACGCTCCACCCCGCACCGATTCGAGTTACCCCACCCCTCAAGGCGCAGATTGCCGGACCCCGCCGGAATCCAGAAGAGTGCGCGCGCGATGTATGTAGGCGTACGCGTGTACAGACGTCGTCGTGCTTATGTAGATTCAAGAACGCGTATTTGTACGTCGTGTCCACCGCGTGGCATTACGGCCGCGCCATTTTTGTAAAACTTTGCGTTGTTTTGAGTTGTTGATTATAGTATATGTACAAAAACCAAACAAAATGAGTGATGTTCAAGTGATGAAGTTGACAATAACATGGAATTAATTCCGCCCGATATTTAAAGTAAGGCGTAAACCGCGCAAAATAATCTTTTGCTACCAATAAGTATCTCGAGTTGGTTTTTATTTTACAATTTTGTGTTATTAATTGCCTATTTTCTCACAAATGTATTGTAAAACGTCGTATGATAAACGGTTGGCAAGGTTTTACAAACTCGTGACGATGAAAACCCTCGCCGTGCGGCTCGGGTTTATCACTCGTCAACTCATTTGTAAAACCATACTTACCAACCTTGTATCACAAATAACTATGAATTTTTTTTTTTTAAATTTATTGAATAATAAGCCACACATAAACAAACAATGCAAGTCTTATGTATAGTTAGCATCTTAAAAACACTCGTATCAACTAAAAATATAATGCAATAAGTAGGCTTGTAAAAGACATTAAGATAGATCCTCTGACCTTCATGCTAGGATAACCTGTGTTATGAAGATCAGCGGTTTGGTATTGGAATACTAAGGTAACAATTTCACTTCAATCCTGCGCAACGATGCATTTCAGTTTTATTAATCTTATATTCACTGACAATAAAGAATACATTATACAAGTTTATAAAAAGTAATATATTCCGTGTGTTTTTATGCGTGTATGTGTGTGTGTGTGTGTGTGTGTGTTTGTGTGTGTGTGTTTGTGTACATGTGCGTATGCGTGTGTGTTAGAAATTATGTGTAGACAGCTGACCATTATACACAACTAAAGTAAAATACAATGTCGTACCTAGTGTTATTAATACCAACAAGTGTTTGTCACACCAATAACATATTTTCAGTTTCTTCGTAATCTAGTTTTTTGAGCCAGCACTTGAGTTTCAAATTGAATGAAGATAATATGAAGCTGAAAAAAAAACTTACGTGCACATCCCTGGTAAGTATAATATTTACGTGATTATATTGGCACCGGGTTTGAATTTTTAATAAAACCGGACAAGTGAGTGTCGGACCTTATTAATTTAAGTAGTGAGAGTTGTAAACTTTCTGCCAACAAACTGCTATGCAGTTTGGCAGATGTATTTTAACATAAGTATTTCTGTACTTCTTTTGTTTGTTTTTGTGTAAATAAATTAAAAAAATATATATCTGTAGAAAGTACGTCATTCCCCCAGAACATGTTGTTATGCTTTAGCTCAGAGTTTGTGTTTTTTGTTTGTTTGTTTTGTTTCTGAATTTTGCATGTGTTTCCTTGCATGGTACATTGGGGCATTTTCAATTAAAATTGTACCCTTAACAGTTTTTTAAATGAGAAAATTTTGGGTGCTTATAACTCAGAAAAAAAACCCTAGTTTTCCATACATTTTTTTTGTGCTACTTTTGTACAGCCCATATAAACTGTATGAAAAAACGTCACAAAACTGACCCAAGAAGTAAGGACACTTTTTTATTTATGAAAATGAATTGGGCTCGTGATTTCACCTCATTAATAAGTAAAGGCTACACTTTTCAGAAAATGCCTATTTGTCAAACGGTAAGAATTATGATATACGTGTGTAAGCAATTTCCAACTCGAATTGGCTTAATTCTTCAAACGAGCAAAGCGAGAGGTTTTTAAAATCACTGACACTCGAAGGTAATACCTACGTTCCGAATTTTTATCAAAAATAATTCTTCAAAGTCTTCTCAACTTCGCGTAAAGTTTTTTAACTAATTAAAAATAACCATTACACCGAAATACCTCTATTTCGTTGCTCCGCCAAAGTTCTGGGAAATGTTTTTATCGCAACATTTTTATCTTTAGCAGCGAGGAATAAAATATTGTGTGGAAAGCATGCGGCACTATCCCGAGCTGTGTATCAGTGAACACCTCATAAAGCACACCGCTTCGTGCTTCATTAGACACGCAAAAAATAAACAGTTCTTTTTCTAGTTTATCATATTGCAATCAGATTCAAAGTCGTACAAAATGTTAGAAATGCTCAGGTTTTTGCGTGCGTTCGTACGTAGGTGAGTGTGTGTGTAATTTTTAATATTTCGTGTTGAAACAGCTGGATTGATTTCATACTTTACACATTTATTTTTGTCGCACTTGACCTGGTTCGAGTCCCGACTAAGACAAGCTATTTTCAGAAATCCATTAGTGCAGTATTTTTTGTTTTTAAAAATAAAAAAATGTCTCCTATTTTTAGTGTATACAATGTGCTATTTCCAATATTTGAGGTAGTTGCCCTCCATTCATCCTAGTATGAAGGTCAGAGGATCTATATTAATGTCTTTTACAAGCCTACTTATTGCATTATATTTTTAGTTGTTACGAGTGTTTTTATGATGCTAACTAAACATAAGACTTGCATTGTTTGTTGTTTGTTTATCTATGGCTTATTATTCAATAAATTATTATTATTTTTTTTTTTTATTAGCGTTCGATTTTTCCACCCTGTATAAAGCGACTAATCAAAGCCACTAAAACAACGGGAAAGCCACGACTGCAGTAATAAAACACTCAAACAACGTGTGCCTTTAATTCCCCGTGACTAAAACTTAAAAACACTTTTATCTGTGACACCAAATGCTTTTACCCGCGCCGGCGAATTTTAAATGTTCCCTTAATGTGGCTCACAACACGATACCACCATTACACATTTATCTAGGCGTTGCATGCTATTTTGCGTTATTGTACTACTAGCCTTTGTCTACGGTTTTCCTTGTGTAAACTGTAAACCATTAGATCTGGCATTTGAGAGAGAAAGAGAGAGAGAGGGAGAGAGAGCGATAGGGACAGATTTATCCTGCTGATGTCATAAATGAGAATGTTTTTTTATAGATGATTGGATGTTTAGATATTTGAATGGTTGAAAACGGAAAAGTAAAGGAAATATCTGGGTTTGAAATAATACCAAACCCTTTTATAAACATCTTTATCTAGTCGTTTCATGCTAAATAGTTTGCGTAATTGTACTACTAGCCTTTTTCTGCGGCTTCTCTCGTATAGAGCGTCAGATCTGTTATTTTTCAGATATACAGAGAGAGAGAGCGAGAGAGTGCGAGAGAGAGAGAGAGGAGAGAGAAAACCTGTGGTGGCCTAGTGGTTTGACCTATGGCCTCTTAAGCAGAGGGTCGTGGGTTTAAATCCCAGCCCACCTCTGAATTTTTCGGAATTTATGTGCTAAATTACATTTGAATTTTACCATGAGCATTACGGTGAAGGAAAACATCGTGAGGAACCCTGCATACACCTGCAAAGAAATTGAATGGTGTGTGTGAAGTTCCCGATCCGCACTGGGCCCGCGTGGGAACTACAGCCTAACCTTCTCATTCTGCCTGTGCACTGCAGTGAGACGTATATAGCCTGAGATGATGAAGCTTTTAAACAATGATCGTAACACGCAGGTACTGTTACACAAGCAACGAAGTTATTAATAGAACGGTGGACCATTAAACACGCGCCGTAAGCAAACCATTCTCTTATTCAAATAATTTGTTCTCGAATTCATTAGCAGCTGAATAAGCTAATCAAGGGGATTCATGTTTGTGTTTATTGTGAAGCGAGCGCGGGCCAACGTTTTGGGTGCTGATAATTATTGCAGCTTTGCGACTTTGTTATTACCGTGAATATAAATTGTGTTTAAGAAAAGATAAGGTATCAGTGTTATTGGAGAGAGTTGTGTTCTATTCCTTCATCATCATCATCAGCCTATGCTCGTCGACTACTGGACATAGGCCTCTCCCATGGCACGCCACTGAGCACGATCCTCTGCCACTCTCATCCAGCACTTTCCAGCCGCCTTGCGAAGATCATCGCTCCACCGAGTCTGAGGACGTCCCACGCTACGTTTGCCGATCCGTGGCCTCCACTCAAAAACTCGTCTACCCCAATGGCTATCGGTTCTGGTTCCTTAGGCATATTTAATTTGATCCAGCAGTGGACTCTTTTGGCTGACATAAATAAATAAATATTGTATAAGTGATCATAGAACGATTGACACCAATCAACCTAGTCCTAAACTAAGCAAAGCTTCTACTATGGGTACCAGACAATGGATAAACATAGGTACTTGTATAGATAAATACATACTTAAATACATATGGTTCCAACGGAAGACCAGCGTCAGCTGCACGGCTGACATCATGCTGAGTTGGGACCATTTCGTGATAATGTTGCATCTGTTATCGTTTTTTCACCTGTTACTTTAAGATTGTCACGAATAAATATTTTTCTTTCTTTTCTTTATATCTTTTTTTCATATTAAACATCCAAGACCAGAGCACAGAGCATTCGCATTTTTCACACAAATACCTACGACCGGGAATCGACACCGGGACCTCAAGCTTCATAGTCAGGTTCTCTAACCACTAGGCCATCCGGTCTTCTTGATAATGATGATGATAGTTTTGTTCACGGCATTACTCGCGGGTATCGTCTAATCTGGTACTTGATTGAAATTTCGGGATAGAACTATTCCATTGAAATTCCCGAAAATTACGTATCATATTTGTAGATTAAGTGGGGCTTAGTATGACTTCGTTCACACTCCCATTTCGTCACCATCACACACACACACACACACACGTGCGGGCGCCGCGCTCACACGCATGATCTCGCATGCTTACATCCATCTCTGGTTTCTAGTTTATGTATATTTCCTTACTTTTTTATGTTATTTTAGATATTATAGTACACTTATTATAATATATTGAAGAACGGGGCTTCCCAATACAGGCATTTTTGCTTACCGGGCAGCTACATCCCTTACCGTAAATGTAAGTTCTAAATTTTTGAAAATACCTAAAGCATTAAAATTTTACAATACAATACAATGACTCTTTATTGTACACCAGGAATAGTAAGCAATACAGAAAACAGGTACCCAGAGAGAAAGTTACAAGGTTAGCAATAGGCGGCCTTATCGCTTAAGAGCGATCTCTTCCAGGCAACCCTTTAACAGAAAGAAGGAAGGACTAGTTTACAGCAGGTGGTGCATCAACAGTGGATCAGAAAATTAAAACGCAACAAAAATCTACTCATGCATATATATCAATTTTGTATTTTTTATGTATTTTTTCTTTGTATCTTAAATCGTCCACAGTGGAAACTCGTCCACTTTCTTTTATCGATCCCAGTACTACTTGCTCACCAGTGCCATACATCCACATTCCTTTATCGACCACAGTGCTGCTTGCTATTTATAAATAGGGTTGTTGACGAGTTAGCACTGTAATCGAAATAAGACTTGACGAGATGGTACTGTGGTCGAAATATAAATATTGACGTGTTGGTACTGTTGGTGAGGAAATCCGCGCAAGAACTAAAGTCACGGACATAGCTCGAAGAATCGCTAGACTTAAGTGGCAGTAGACAGGGCACATCGCCCGTAGAACTGACGGCCGATGGGGCTGAAAGGTTCTGGCGTCCGCGGACCGGAAGACGCAGTGTAGGTAGGCCTCCAACAAGATGGAGAAACGACCTGGTGAAGGTAGCGGGAACGCATTGGATGCGGATGGCGCAGGGCCGATCTGTTTGGCGAGTCTTGGGGGAGGCCTATGTTCAGCAGTGGACGTCTTTCGGCTGAAATGATGATGATGACTGTTGCTCACGGAGTAATGCGGACAAGATAGGATAGTGGAGATATATGAATGTTAATGAAGCTAAAAAATTGGTAGCGGAGTGGAGTAGCAAGATAAAATATTCATTTCCGAAGACTGCCGGCTTATTGTCTAACGTTTCCGACACTTGCGTTCGCAATCACTATTTCTTTCTGTCTAACGGTATAAAATGATGTCAGAAAGAGATGGTGAAAGCGAAGACAAGCGTCAAAAGCGTTAGACAATAGAGCCTCTGGTCTCTTTTAGCATCCGTTCCAGCAGTAACTTGTGTAACTTCTTTGACACTCAGCATCGGATTGAAATGACAGTTTTTGTATGGCTGTGTCAGCTGGCTATTTCCGATATCAATTGTCAGCCCATAAAAGAACTGTCAAAATTAACGCGATGGCGATTGCGAGAGAGTTAGACAATTAGTTTGGGATATTATTAGCTTTTTTATCGTATTGTTCAGCGAGTTAATCAATGTGGTGGCATAAATTATTTACGCATAATTTGGCTCAAATCCTCATTACGCATAACTGTTTTTCCTCAGGAATTTTGGAACGGTTATCCTGTAGGACTTTATAGGTTAGGATAGGTTTATTTTTTAATAATTCTGAATAAATAGTTTCTCAGAAAAAAAGATGTGATATGATAAATTTATTCCTAAAAAAGTTATGCGATCCAACAATGAACCATAACAATTAAAGGGTTAGTTGAAGCTTAAACTAAAAAAAAAGACTTTGACCTTGAGGTCGTAAAAATTAATTAGGTAAATTTGTGCGGAACCCTTTATCTGCAAATCCGATTCGCACTAATCCTTTCTTCTATTCGCGAAGTAGCTAACCGGCGTTCCGCCATTGCCGTTGCTCATAGCGTGTACTGTTCCTATCCCGCTCGCGGCGCGTTTGCCGCTAATCTCAGTTTAAACCCAGAAATGGGGTAATTAAGTGAGTGATAAAGCTTATTTATTCTTTACAGCAGTTAAACACGTTCGTTTTGATTCCTGAATAAATATCATGATTATTTTTAGTCATGTAGTTATTCAGGTGGCACTTCGTGGAGGCACGTCAAGACAGCCTACGTCTCTGCAACTCATTTGTGTTTTATGTAGAAAATAAAACATAAATATACACGTGTCGTGTTCTAGCGTGTATTTCTGAGTAATTGGTTGTCTGGAAGAGATCGCTTTTTAGCGATAAGACCGCCTATTGTCTACCAGAATTTTTATTTTTGTAATGTCACTGTACTGTTTTTGGTGATCAATAAAGAATATTTGTATTGTATTGTATTTTATTGTGTCGTGTAGGGTTCTGTATCATTTTTCCAAATTTTTTTTGCTATATTGACCTAGTCCCAAACTAAGCAAAGCTTGTACTATGGGTACTAGACAACGGATAAACATACTTATATAGATTAATACATACTTAAATACATATTAAACATCCAAGACTCGAGCACAAACATTGGTATTTTTCACACAAATATCTGCCCCGACCGGGAATCGAGGACCTCAAGATTCGTAGTCAGGTTCTCTAAACTAGGCTATCCGGCCGTCTAAACAAGGTCTTGACTAAAAAACATTGGCTATATGCCCTTAACTTTTGCCATGTCCACAGGAGAGTCGCAAACGAAAAAATGTGTATGACCCAGTGAAAGAAAGAAAGAAAGAAGGAGAAAGAAAAACATTTATTTATAATAACAATAACACGTACACAGGCAAAAAGTAAGAGTAAAAACATAGACATAGACACATTATTGATGCTGTGGACGTCTTTTAGTTGATAATAATGATAATGACAGAGAAGGAGAGGCAGACCACAGAAGAGATGGGACGACGATATATGCCAGGTGGCAGGAAAAACGTAGTACAGAGTTGCACGCAACAGACATAAGTGGAAAAGGCTGGAGGAGGCCTTTGCCGAGGGGCAATGAGACTTACAAAGGAAGAGCAAGATGCAAATAGTAGAGTTCAACTAAAGAAAAAGGAAAGAAATCTGAATATAAGGCTAATAATAATAATAATAATAATAATGCTCGGCAGTATGAAGTATACAGGCAAGAAACGTTCCATCATCACAATCTCGATGAATGGCAGTCTACCACTCTACGTTTTCTTCGGCACTTCCTGCCACGTACGATGAAACTGTGGAACCAGCTTCCGGCAGCAGTGTTGCCAGACAACTATGACATCGGGACTTTCAAGAAAAGGGTTTACACTTCCTTTAAAGGCCGGCAACAGATTGGTGACTCTCTTTGAGTTGCTGATATTTCTGGGGTCCTAGAGAAAAAGGGGTTAATTCTGCAGAAGTTGAACAGCTGATTTCGACTTAACCCCCTTTACACATAAAATAGAAAAGAATTTATTTACAACACAATACTTATATATTACATAATAATATGTACAACTATCCTAGACTAAAAAAAAATGTACAATAAGAAAAAAGAAAACAAAAATATAAAATATAACTAAAACATATTCTGAAAGCTAGTCCCCTTAGGCAAGGTGCCGAAGATGCTGGCAGCGTTTCCTCTTTGAATAGCTAAGCTAATTCTTTGTCCGAGGAAGCTGTCAGCTCTTCGGTCACCTGTGACGTCGACTAACCTCTTAGAAATTTCCTTAAAGAGCTTTAAGGCGCTAGGACCCCACGGACCAAGGGTCTCGACACCGAACGGGACAAAATCGTATTCGCTGCCCAGACCCCTGTATTTCAGTCTTTTCGCCTTTTCAGCCGCTTCAGAAGCTGCACCAGGTCTGTTGCAAGTACCATGGAGATGGGAAGGGGCCAGCGTGTCTGAACAAGTGGCATCCCATACCAGCACCCGACCCATCTTCCATCTATTGTAAAGGGGGTTAAGTCGAAATCAGCTGTTCAACTTCTGCAGAATTAACCCCTTTTTCTCAAAGAAAGTCACCAATCTGTTGCCGGCCTTTAAAGCAAATAGAAAATAGATGTTTAATTTCTGCAGACTAACCCCTTTTTTACTTAGGTCCCCAGATTTATGGGCGGTGGTGATCATTTTCCATCAGATGACCCGCTTGCTCGTTAGCCTCCCTCTCATGATAAATAAAAAAAACTATGTTTTCTAAGAATATTTGCACAAGCCAATTGAATGTCAAGCAACTTTGAAGAAACATTCTCATTTTGCCTTTCCCAGAGCCGAATGAAATATCAATACATCGTGAAATTTTGCGAATAGTCTTTGATTGCATGCAAATAAAGTTATAACAAAGAAATGTGTATTATATTGACATCTAACATAGCTCCCTAAAGTTGGAAGTAATGGAAGTAATCAAATCAACGAGCATTCCAAATACATAAATAACAGCAAAACAAAACAATAAAACTACTCTTTCCCGAGTGAAGTTCATAAATAAATCACAATCCGGATCGTTATTATAACGAATTTCTATCGAAGTAGGAACAAAGAAGTTTTTGAAGGATAATAGCTTTCGGAGGCTGCCAAAAATCACGGGAAACAATAAAAAGTATAGTCCACAACATTAATGTTAGTCGACTCATCTCATTGTTGACTGACTTTAATTCATGAGCTTGAGGTATACTGGGTGTTCTAACCTTGTAAATCATCATCATCATTTTGCCGAACCGATTCTGCGCATCCGGCACGTCCTTGTATCCATCAATCTATCCATACTTATATTATAAATGCGAATGTGTGTCTGTCTGTCTGTTACCTCTCCACGCTTAATCCGATTTAGATCAAATTAGGTATGGAGATAGTTTGAGACCCTGGGAAGAACGTAGGATAGTTTTTATCCCGGAAAACTGCACATTTCCCGCGGGATGGCGATAAACGAATTATTTGCAGACGGAGTTGCGGGCAACAGCTACTACTTTATTTAGCGTAACATCTGCCAAGAGAAATATTTCTCTATTGTAGCTCTACCGTAAGAATAACTAAGTACCAAATGTATTTTTAATGAAATGATAACTTAAAATTTGTAGAAATAATTTCCAAAAATCACAAAACTGGGTATTTTGGGCTAAGTCTGTGGCATTATGTTAAAAAAGTCGAGATTTACCATTTTAAAACTAATCCAAAATATTTCAGCAGGTCACAATTCAATAGCTCAACAACACTTTTTTTTTTTATCAAAAATATACAACAAATTACTAAAAAGAATACTGCAACTAGTTGACATTATAAAATTTAAAGTACCTAGCGCTCCGTAATTTTCTAACCACGAAAGCATATTATTCATTCCATGAATATTTGATACCCTGCTTTTAGGATTTTGCTTTTGTTAAATTATGTGAATCTGTAGCTATTTGTATGTCATATGGCGAGACATAGTTAGTAATGCCATTTCATTACTTACTCCAACTTCCAATGACAAATATTTAGCAAATAGGTATTATGATTTTCTGTATTTGAGTTTGAATAAAATCGTTTGAGAATTTCAATAAAAGAAATACAAAACATGAAAAAGTAAATTAGAGCGTTCGGTTTACTGTGATTAAGATGCTTCATTTAAAAAGATTGGATTGGTTGGTTTGGTTTGGTTTTTGTTTTCTGCTTCATTGAGGATTACGATATTACTCATCTCGTTAATGACTCTCAAATCACTATAAATGCTGCATACAGCGAAAATTACAAGGCTCATGAATATCAAGCGACATCGCGAGATAAGGAATCTGTAATCATAATGTCTGTCAACCGTGCAATTATTAGATTTATTCAAGAGTACATTCTACGTTCCATGAATAAGAATACAGAATTGAGGAAAAACGTCTCGGTTTCCTGCAAAAACAAGACATTCAATACACCGTTTTGTTTTTAGGGGATTATGAGATTTGGTTCGATTTTCTTGCGACGCGCGATCGCTGGAGGTTTATGTACCCGATATGATATTATTTATACATTTGTACTTGTGTTTTGGAAAGTGTTGGATCAATAGTACAGAGGGTGGCCCATCTATATTAGACAAGAGAATAGAGATGTATGTACAAAGACGAATATGTCCCTTCAAGAGATCTTTACCAGTCAATCCTTGAGTGGACGAGCGGATTAGGATAAGAATGAGATGTAGATGGGTCAATAAAGTACTATAAGACTCAGAAAATTCCAGTAAACAGTCAACAAAAAAGCTAATATTGAAATGAACTGAAAAAATTACTTTGCTCACCCGCAAGTTGTAGGGTCGCAGGTGGGCAAACTAATTGTTTCAGTTCATTGTTATGGACCTCCGCAAAGTAACGCCTGATTCAATAAATTATTTACATTGATTTTTGACGTGACAACGTCTAATAAATCGATGAACGCCGGCTGCATGCACGAAAAAAGATAACGCAATGTAACGTTACTACATGTACTATCGGCCCAGACACCAGCTTGGCACCTTAAAGGCCCAGTTTGCGTGCAGTAGCTAGACATCTGTCCATACCAATCCATAACAATAATCTTCAACGGCTGCAAGCAAATTTGTTTTGAAAATGGCAAGCTGACGTCTGGGGCGATAGTACCTACACCTACAGAGCAGTGAAGGCCAGTATGTACAATTTTAGTAGTAGCGCTCTTTTCAATGCGGGGGGCGGAGGGGGGGGGGGGGTATGTATTACAATACCGAAGTACGAATGATCGAATGTATTAAAACATCGAATGGGTCAAAAGACCGACACGATTTTTTTCTGAAACCGTAAACTTCTCAGAATTTATTAAAACGACATCAAACAGAACCCATTAGGTTAGGTTAGGTTTGTTTTATAACAATCTTAAAAAGTTAACGGTTTCAGAAAAAAATCGTGTCGGCCTTTTGACCCATTCGACGCTTTAATACATTCGGTCTTTCGCACTTTGGTATTGTAATACATACCCTGTTTGCGGCGGGGGAGGGGGTTGAGAATGGTGCGGGGTATTAAAGGGGGGATGAAAATTTCATTGATTTTGCCGTAGGATGCACCGTTTTCAAAATATAAATAAATAAATAATAAATAAATAAATATTAGGGGACAATCTTACACAAATCGACCTAGTCCCAAACTAAGCAAAGCTTGTACTATGGGTACTAGACGACGATAAACATAGTTATATAGATAAATAAATACTTAAATACATAGAAAACATCCATAACTCAGGAACAAATATTCGTGCTCATCACACAAATAAATGCCCTTACCGGGATTTGAACCCAGGACCTCTTGCTTCGTAGGCAGGGTCACTACCAACTAGGCTAAAGCGGTCGTGTATTTGACAAAACACCGGTTCTCGTCCGATCACCGAGGTTAAGCAACGTCGGGCGCGGTCAGTACTTGGATGGGTGACCGCCTGGTTTCATTTTACTATCGTCCGTAAACCGACTTTACAGACAACCGGTCTTTTTAGCTACAATCGGGTCTTGGCCCGTGTCTGCGCGGCCGTGTTACGATAGATATGAACGCGTTAACAGAAACTGTATAGAAGAATATTATTTTGTCTGCCACGGCACGCGTCTCACATGCTCGGTGTCTGTAGAAATGAATCGACTTTTTACTACTTTACTCGTATCATTTTTCATCACTTTCAAATGGTAATGGTTGTTATTATTTCAAATATCGATCCCTGGCTTACACTGCGTCGCATACACAGACACCCACACTCATTACGTTATACCGTACACCAGCTTGAAATTGAAACAATCCCTTAAAACGCTTTCTAATCCATGCCTCTAAGTAATTTCTGTAATGAAACGATTAAGTAGAGACTCTTTAAATATTTCAAGCTACTCTCGTCTATAAATTGGAGTCGTTGGAATAAATTACTCAGATCACACTAAACTCAAGTGTAACTAATTAAGTAGAGTGCTAATTCCCAGATATACAGTCGGATGCTCTTAGAGTATTAATTCGAGAGAGGTGTCAGTGCACGCCGCTTGATGTTCTACTGTTATGTTTTTAAGTTCAATTATACTAAAACCCTGCTTTGTGGCGTCACTAAATAGCGGTTACGGTGAAAGTTATGAGGTTGGGCGCCCGGAATCATGGGGATTAAAGGCTATTGTTTTCGTTCATCTGAAATGTGCTTTAAAAAATGAACAATGTTTTAATGTCTCTGGTTCTCTCACTCTCAAGCGTATTAAAAAAAGTTTCAAATAATAATATCAATATTGATTTTATTGCATTTTTATTATGAGGATTTCTAGTGAAATAGAATGTTATTTTAACTACTGTCATTATTATTTTATATCTAGACATCTTTAGATTTATATGAAAATCTAATGTATTACAATCTCGTGTCACGGTGTTTGTTATCGAACTCCTCCGAAACGGCTTGACCGATTTTATCATTTTTTTTCTATATTTGATAGGTCTGAGAATGGGTCGTAGACTATTTTTTATACCCCTATTCCTCGCGGACGGAATCGCGGGCAACAGATAGTTAAGTTAATTTATAAAAGTTCGACTCTGTCTGTTACCGTTCACACTTTAACCGTTTATCCGATTTAGATGAAATTTGGTATGGAGATAGTTTGAGACCCTGAGAAGGAGATAGAATAGTTTTTATTTCGGAAAATTGCATTTTTTCCGCCAAATAGCGATAAGCAAATTATTTGTGGACAGATCTGTCTTCCAAAAAAAAGAAAATAAAACTCATAAAGTACATACCTAGTGTTATATGTATTTTTTAAGAAACTGATATAACTAAAAATTTACCAAAATTAAGTCTTGATCCTCATTTAGCACAACACAGTGCAGTTTCAGTTTAATTATAGGTCAAATAATTTATTTTTTATATGATAAAGGACAAACGAGTGGTGAATATTTAATGAAATCTCCATCATTGAATTTAATTTTTGGAAATGGTAATACCATGTTGTCGGATGACTGATTGATTACTCTCATGAAATACAACTTTTGCTGATATTAAACAGTTAAAATAAAATCATGTCATTTTATCGTTCATTTCAACAAGCTTTTGGCTTAAATTATAACAATACCTTGTATATTAAATTCATGTGTCAGACAAATCACTTAAAATAACAGAGTGCTTTTTGTGTAACTAGTGAAAGACAAATTTAATGTAGATAATGGACAAAATTCAGATACGCGTAAATTTTTAATACTGCACTATGGAACGATTGTATGAATAAAAAATGGTACTGGGCTTAAAAATATTTTATTTTAAGCTACAAATTTAGGATAAAAAAAATGTATACTTTACCTTTATCAGAACTAAAGTGGTCTCAATACCTAACTTCGCATTTATTTTAAGTATCAAAGGAGTGATTCCATATGAAATTTTATAGTAATTTTAGATTCATTATTAATATAGTCTAAATTCCCAGTCAAAGTGTTAATATATCGACTTAATACTAAATAATAAAATTTATTAATAGCAAAACGTATCCGTTAATAAGCACTAACATAATATAACTAAGAATATTTAATTAATCACGATTTTTAGAGCTATAAAGCTGTAGAAGCCTAGTGGCTTGACCTATGGCCTCCTAAGCACAGGGTCGTGGGCTCGCACCTCAGAGTTTTTTGAAATTTACTTGCGTAATTACATTTGAAACTTACCATGAGCTTTACGATGAGGCACAACATCGTAAGGAATCGTAATTCATGAGTGTATGTGAAGTTCCAAATCCCCACTGAACCTGCGTGGAAAATGTGGCCCGAAGCCCTCTCATTCTGAGAAGGAACCTGTGCCCTGCAGTGGGAACTGAATCGCGTACCAGGGTAAAACCATTTTCACTACCAATTTCACGATGTTTTCTTTGGCAGATATAATTATGGAATGTCAACATGACATTTGTAATGAAAAGGGTTTACCCGGTACGGTCAACAAAGAAAGTGGTGTACTAGTTTTGATAAAAGTTTCTGTGAGAAATAAATATCGCTAAAGTTGACTTTTATAACTGAGTGAAGTCATTAGTCACTGTCATAATATTATTGCAAGGGAAAATCGACCTCGTTGTATCATTTCGTGCAAATGAACTTCAACCGTAGTGGTAGACAATATTTTTGGCCGACTGTACGTGATTCAGCTTCTTCAACTATATATAAGAACTTGTTACCTTATTTCGGCGGGCTTTGGGAAACCGGTGTAAAACAGCGAAAATGTTTCCGTGCAAAGTCGTAAAGCTATAAACCCTAACAAGCTCAATGACGTAGTTAATCGAAACAATAAAAGCACAAAAACGGTCAGCCGGCGATCCGGCGACCGGCGCAGGTGCCGGCCGAGTGGATTGCCGGCCCGGCGCGGAGCTATGATGGACCAGTTAGCGACTATTGTTCGAGCCATCTCCTAAATTGGACAGGCGTGGGGATTGTATTCCTGTTAATGTCGGGAATTTCCATCATCATCATAACCATCATCGCAGTCTACTACTACATACGCTTCATTGCAAGCCACAGGCTTCTTAAAATGAGAGTTCCCACGCGGGCGCAGTGCGGATTGGGAACTTAACACACACCATTGATCCTTTGCAGGTGCACACAAGTTTTCTCAAGATGCTTTCCTTAACCGTAAGCTCATGGTGAATTTCACATGTAATTTTGTAAATAAATTATGATACCCAACACTCAGTCGATCACTGAAATATGTCAAAAGTACGATGGGCTGCAAATGTGCATGGACACCTCGGGGCGATAATCACGTGAGCAGTGTTTGATCGTTTGTGTTTATCAATCATCAAAAGAAGAACAAGAATCGGAAAAACACATATGTCGTTTAAATAAAAGACTATTCCTGTTTCTTATAGTAGAGACTTGCTAACGATGTTACAATAAATCATTTTGACTCCTAAGTGAGTCTAAGTCGCTGTCGTTATGTATCACAAGATTCACAAGTGAAATGACGGGTGTTTTTCCGCCCATTACGAATGAACGTGAATCATTTAAAAAATTGTTTTTACTTCCCAAATAAAAAACACTTAAAAAGAAAACGAAAAAGTTTTTCAGGCGTGCCGGACGAAGCATAAATATGCATCTCATGCTTTTAAAAAACTTTTGCTAAAGGAAAGGTTCTGCTAAAAAAAATATAACGTCTACTTGAAGTTTAGTATCGATTCCACTAGTCGTAACTGCACTGTACTATTCGGAGTGTTTAGGCCCTGCGAAACTTACGGCCAATCACCGGACAGCGGTATCGACACCCACACATGCCCTGACAGGCATCCACTGGACTAACTGTGCCACTTAAGCCGGATTAACACTGGCTTAAACTTTATCAAAGTACAAGATCGATACGAAATTATTAGACTAGTACTGGTACTTTTATATAGCGTGACCAAAGTCGAGTAGAAGCTAGTCTTCCTGAATCGTTTCCCCATACTAGCACCTAAAACCTTTGGGGGAGGCCTATGTTCAGCAGTGGACGTCTTTTGGCTGAAATGATGACGATGAGCACTTAAAAGCCAAATATTCCGTGAAATCCATTTCTGTTTCTTTCTTACCGTGTTTCAAAAAATGGGCAAAAAAATAACTGATTCGTACAGCTCATGGTAAATTTCAAATGTAATTTTGCACATAAAATCCGAAAAACTCAGAGGTGCGGGCCGGGATTTGAACCCACGACCCTCTGCTTGAGAGGCCATAGGTTAAACCACTAGGCTATCACGGCTTCTATAATTTAACACTTTGATTCTGTGTTGGTCGAAATAATAGTACATTACTGCAGCGGCCGCGAAATAGGGGATTGCCGGCCGAGTAGTTATACTAGATGGCCGAGTGTTAACGAGGCCATCTAGAGATACGAGGCCGGCAATCCCTGTTCGTGGCCAAGGCTTGTATAGAGTTTTTCTCAAACATGCATCACCATCACCACCATCATCATCATCACCATCATGATCATCATCAACATCATCATCAACATCATCGTCATCACCATCACCATCATCATCATCAACATCATCATCATCATCTCATCATCACCATCATCACCATCATCAACATCATCATCACCATCTCATCATCACCATCATCATCATCATCATCTCATCATCACCATCATCATCATCATCATCGCCATCATCATCATCATCATCATCACCATCATCATCATCACCATCATCATCATCATCATCATCTTACCTTACCTTAAATAAGCGTAGTGGCAGAATGTCTTAATGAACCAAAACGCAAATATTGCTTATAGTTTTTTTTTAATGGCTAAATGCTATGATGCCATAGACCTATAAACGTCATGGTATGAAACAATAGACGATCACTTTGCTGGCCTTGGCCAGCAATGTTGTATGAAATTCCATTATTGACCTCTCGTCTAGGCGGTCCCCCACCACCGGCTGCACCTGCACCTGCAACGTGACCCTTCCTGGCGTATTATAAGGAACATAACGTCAATATTTCATAGCATATTTGAGAAATAGTACATTACTGCAGAGGCCGGGACTTAAGGGGTTGCCGGCCGAGTATCTAAGTTGACGGCCGAGTGGTACACGAGGCCGGCATGATACGAGGCCGGCAACCCCTGTTCCGGCCGAGGCTTGTATAGTGCTTTTCTCAAACATGCACCATCACCATCATCATCATCGTCATCATCATCGTCGTCGTCATCATGATGGTGATGGTGATGATGATGATGGTGGTGATGGTGATGATGGTGACGATGATGATGATGGTGATGATGATTATGATGGTGGTGATGATGATGATGATGATGGTGATGAATGATGATGATGATGGTGATGATGATGGTGATGATGTTGATGATGATGATGGTGATGATGGTGATTGTTGATGATGGTGGTGAATGATGATGATGATGATGATGATGACGATGATGATGGTGATGAATGATGATGATGAATGATGATGATGATGATGATGGTGATGAATGATGATGATGATGATGAATGATGATGATGATGATGATGATGACGATGATGATAATGATGATGATAGTGATGAGTGATGATGATGTTGATGGTGAAATATTATTTAATAGGCCGGCAATGCGATCGTCTCTTGTTTCATGTCACACAGCACCATGATGTTTATAGGTCTATGGCATCATAGCATTCAGCCATTTAAAAAAAAACTATAAGCAATATTTGCGTTTTGGTTCATTATGACATTCTGCCACTACGCTTATTTAACAAGGTAAGGTAAGATGGTGATGGTGATGGTAATGGTGATCTGCCTAGAGAAATATTTCACCATCAACATCATCATCACTCATCACTATCATCATCATTATCATCATCGTCATCATCATCATCATCATCATCATCATTCATCATCATCATCATCATTCATCACCATCATCATCATCATCATCATTCATCATCATCATCATCATTCATCACCATCATCATCGTCATCATCATCATCATCATTCACCACCATCATCAACAATCACCATCATCACCATCATCATCATCAACATCATCACCATCATCATCATCACCATCATCATCATCATCATTCATCACCATCATCACCATCATCATCATCATCATCATCACCACCATCACCACCATCATAATCATCATCATCATCACCATCACCACCATCATCATCATCATCATCATCACCATCACCATCATGATGACGACGACGATGATGATGATGATGATGGTGATGGTGCATGTTTGAGAAAAGCACTATACAAGCCTCAGCCGGAACAGGGGTTGCCGGCCTCGTATCATGCCGGCCTCGTGTACCACTCGGCCGTCAACTTAGATACTCGGCCGGCAACCCCTTAAGTCCCGGCCTCTGCAGTAATGTACTATTGATTCGATCTGATTAGTGAAAATAGTCTCTGGTAGGAAGGCATCCAAAACTCCATGTTCAGTTTTATTTGTAGTTTCAGCAGTGTAAGCGAAAGTGTGAAATTATTGCCATGCTCGCTTGTTAAACGTTAACTAGTTTTGGAAAATTCAGAGTTAAATTGCAATCTAGTTAGCACAACGTTGCTCGTGAAATCCTCGTGTTTCTGGACGAGAATTGCGTTACGAGCAATTCGTATTTACAGTTTGGCTGACTTCACCAGGCTTATGTTCATGTGGTTCAGTATTTAAGCAGACTATCGTATTCTACTAATTTTGTTTCAATATTTCCGTGAGAACCAGCCATATTTTGTTGCCTACTCATTGAATAAACGTGTTGATTTTGAGACGTGTTCGGGTTCAGACTTTTGACTTAAGATTTTACAACTTAACAACCACTGGAATCAAAGTTGAACATTGATAATTAAGCTTTATGTCGCATAATCATACAGTACAACTTTCACAGTCTATGTAAACGTAGTGTACGAAACGTGATTTACGCGTCATTTGAGTCGTACAGTCAGAGTTATAAATATTATGTAAGTTACCAAGGCGTCAAAAATATCTATACAACTCTATGCCATACATAGCATAAGGTTGATTTTTACTATATTTGACGCGATGGCTGTACAAATACTCGTATCTATGCCTTTGACTGTACATAGGTCAACTCGAACTCTCCTCCTCCTCTTCCTCTCCGCAGAGACGTTAGCTCCCTTTGCGTGTTCTATAAGATCTACTGGGGAATGCTCTGAGGAACTCTTTGACCTCATTCCAGCTGCGGGGTTCCATTACAGATCCTCCCGTCGTAAGCGTTCACTTCATCGACATCATGTTGATGAATGGCAGTCTTCGACGGTGCGTTTTAAGCGGTCTTTTTTGCCACGAACTTGCAAAATCTGGAACGAGCTTCCCGCTGGGGTCTTCCCATCGAGTTACGACCTGGGTGCCTTTAAGAGGCGAGTGTACGATTTTCTGCAGGGCCGATAACGCACTGGTATCGCGTAAAGCGCTGCGAGTGTCTATGGACAGTGGTGTTCATTTAACATCAGGTGACCCACTAGTTCGTTTCGGCGGCTTCACTAACATAAAAAAATAAAATTGTCACGCGTTGCCAATGGATGGCTTGGGGCGACTATGCGCTTGCGATTGGTGGGCACTGTATATTAGAAGACGAGCTGACCCTGTTGACTACGTATTGCCTCGTAGACACTATGTTGTCCACTAGTGACCATTGAGATCACCTAGTTGACTGCTCAACCGAAACTTTGAGTTGAGTTGGTGCCGCAGTGGTGGAATTAATAAGTGTGCGAAGACTTTCAAAGGACCAACGTGCTACAAATAATCTGACAGTGTACCCCGTTAGAAACTACAAGCGGACGACAACAATCCGTGTTCGGGTGGAATATAAAGCCACTACGGGACAAATGTTGCACAATACGTGTCGGTGACACGTCATGCGAAGCCGAGCGATTTCGCTTGACATATCTGGCGATATCACTCAATTTATGTCCGTAGCGACGTCAGGTGAGGTCGAGCGACTTCGAGAAATTTCACCCGATATATCTGGCGGCATCGCGCTACTTATGTCCGTAGCTACGTCAGGCGAAGTTGCACGAAGTCGCACGAATTTGCCTGAAATATTTGGCGACATTGCGACATTATATTCAATTCTACTACTGAAAGCGCTGCAATACAGGAAAACCGAGCAATGTTGCGCGATGTTGCCAGACACGTCGAGCGAAGTCCGGCAACTTCACGCCACATTACCCGTCGTCGCTAGCGACACGTGTCGCGGAACATTTGTCCTCTGGTAGGGTGCAATACCCAGTAGTCAGCCAGGCACCGGTAGTTGGCCGTATACAAGTGCGAGGAGCACGAAAGATATCTCTCGTGCTCTTCCCACTTGTGCGAAAGATTGGTAGGAGCTGACTATCGGGTGCCTGGCTGACTACTGGACATTTAACCCTATGTAATACTTCAGTGGCTTTAAAGAACCAACTTGCTACAAAATAATCTGACAACGTACCCCGTTAGAAACTACCAAGCGGGCGACAGCAATCCGTGTTCGGGTGAAATATAAAACTGGCGTAGTTTCAGCCCGCTATCGCTCGCAATAACTCCTCGCGGCATTTTATCGCACACTGCGAGCCTTTACGAGTGCAGTCGCAGGATATTCATGAGTACACGCGCAGGTGAGAATTGTGCTTTAAGTCCACGTTTAGGATCTTCAATGCCATTAACCATTAATTCTTAGATACAGTCTTTAAAAGAAAAACAGTTTAAGCCTAGGTTATCTAAAATAAACTATCAACTTTTTGGTACAATTGTAACATACATACAATCACGACTCGTTTTCAGTAAAGGGTTAGGCAGAGACTAATTTGTTATACTACCTACTTATACAAAACTAGCTGTTGCCCGCGACTCCGTCTGCGAAGAATAGGGGTATGAAAAATAGCCTTCGACCTATTCTCAGACTTACCGAATATGGACAAAAAATTTCATAAAAATCGGTCAAGCCGTTTCGGATGAGTTCGATAACAAACAGTACATATCAGTGGAAACATGTCAAAAGGTCGTATGTCAGAAAAAAGGATTTCGAATTTAAAGAAATAATATAAACGAAAAAAAAATACTTTATAATTTTTTTTGAAAACACACATAGCTATGTTATTTTAATTCCACTGTAATGTTTAATTAAGTCGTCTCCACTTAGTTGATTATTGGTCTCCGATATCACCGTTTGTATTAAATTAATTTAAAGAAGCTGATATTTTTTTACCTCTCGCCTCGATTTATTCACGCATTTTTATTTATCGTAATTGTATTTCTTCATCACAAAAAACACCGTATTGTCCGCACACACTTGCAATCTCCTTTGGCGTTATTATCATTTTGCTTTATCACATTTCATCTTGTCACGTTATTCCAAAACATATTTTTAGATTTCCTTCCTCTCAAGTAAAAGCGTTACTCATAAATAATGAGCTCCTCAAACGCTTTGCATCTGTGCCAACTTCATACCTACTTTATCCTCAATACTAACGATCGTTTACATATTTATGTTGCGTTTAAACAATGCAAATGTCCTTTTAATAATTTTCTTTGCCATCTTCACCATTATTCACTCATTTGCAAGAGTCTTGATGACTTCCAGAAGCATGAATTTATTACCATAAACCATGGTTTTCTTTTGCGATCTTTCTTCTTTGTTTAAAAGCTACTTAGGAATGTTTGTCATACCGTTTCGCTGATTCATTGTGACATATAAATCAGCTAATTGCTTTCCTAAAATAAACTTGTTTTTGAAAATATGGATTTGTTTCCTTTTTTTTTTATATATCTAACTATAACTCTGGTGGTAGGCTTCGGCTGCAGCTGGTCACCATCCTATAGGTTGAGCCTGGTCGTCAAGCCAAGCACTCTCAACTGCCTTCTTTCTGCTTATTCCCCTAAATTCAAGTCTAGGGTGAATGAGCATTTAGTAGGCAAACGTGCTTCTTCGTAGGCCTCATCTTCGTTTTCCATCAGGCGTGATTGTGGTCAAAAGCTAGCCTATATGGTAAAAAAATATGTGACCCATAGCGGTCAAACTTAGTTATATCAAGTTATACATAACGCTCCTCTTTTTGCGTCGGGGTTTATTTTAAAAGGGTCTCCACTCAGCATGTGTTGCTTTTCAGTGGGTGCAGCAACGTTTTCTGTATAGCCCAGATTTAAGCTATACGGCAGCTCTACTTGTTACACAATAAAATCTATAAAATTAGTGATGAAATCCGCGCAAGAACTTAAATTAACCGACATAGCTTGAAGAGTCGCCAGACTAAAGTGGTAGTGGGCAGGGCCCATCGCTCGTAGAACTGACGGCCAATGGGGCAAAAAGGTTCTCGAGTGGCGTCCACGGACCGGAAGACGCAGTGTAGGAAGGCCTCCAACAAGATGGTGCTACGACCTGAGGCCATATTGTCTAACGCTTCTGACGCTTGCCTTCGCTTTCACCATCTCTTTCTGTCATCATCTTATACCGTTTGACAGAAAGAAATAGTGATTGAAAAAGCAAGCGTCAAAAACGTTAGACAATACGGCCTCAGGTCGTAGCTCCATCTTGTTGGAGGCCAACTTACCCTGCGTCTTCCGGTCCGCGATCGCGTTGGATGCGGATGGCGCAGGACCGATCTGTTTGGTGAGCCTTGGGGGAGGCCTATGTTTAGCAGTGGACGTCTTTCGGCTGAAATGATGATGATGATGATCTATAATTAAGCATTGGAATTAAAACCCACAAGCTAGGCCTCTAGTCTTTGTTTTAACCCAAAACGCCCACGCGTTAGACAATACCGACTCTGGCTCGCCTCCGCCCACGTCTTGACGCACTCCCGCGGCTGCCCCATTTGAAAACCTAGTACCTAACTCTCAAAAAGTCAATTTTGCGATTTTTGCATAAAACGTAGTTTCTAGAAAGTGCCTACAGGATACAAAAACATTTATAGGCCTATCTCGCTCAATTTCACGGATACGAGTACCTCTAAACCTAGTAAGTACACAAAAAAAACGGGCTTGACCATTTCAAAACCTAGTATGACAAAAACTAATTTAAGGATTCGTCCAGGAGGTTGGTCCTGGCTTCGGGTGACCCTAGGGCTGGAGCTTATCTTGCTCAGAGGTTGGGAATAGCGGTCCAAAGAGGAAATGCGGCCAGCGTTTTAGGGACGATGCCAGTGACCTCCTTCGACGACGTGTTTGCCTTGTAGCGGGTACTTTTAGTCTATTTTAAGTTATTGTGACGGGACGTATGTTTTTTGTTTTAATTAATTTGAAATTTGTGTGTACTTTTTGTAATTTGTAATTTTTCATAAATAAACTTATAACTTTCAAAAACCTAGTATGTGGCACGCACTTACTAGGTTTTGAAAAAGTCAGACAGGCTTTATTAGGTTTGATGTGGTAAAGGATTATCAATACGCTCATTTCAAAAGCTAGTGTGATACATAATTTCAAATAAAACATGTAATATGAGAAATTAAACATACAAAACAACATACAGTCAGAGTAAGAAAAGGTTCGACACCTTAAAGTTGACATTTGCTTGCACCAAGACAATAATTGTCCGTCCCGTCAACATTTTATTACGAAACAATATCGCATTGACGATTCCCATTTTTCAAAAGGTGCTAAGAGCCTACGACTTGATAAAGGAATCAATTTAATAACTGACGAAGGTTTTCGTACCCCAACTGCACCTGGATATTTGTCTTAATCTAGTTAACCAAGAAAGTATCACTTTTTGAACAAATATTGCAAAACTTTGTACGGCTGAGACAAAACATGTTTTTTCGCTCTCCTGTAAAATTAGCTGAATGTCCCTTACTATGTTTTGAAATAGTGCAGCCACTCGCCCCGCATCAACTTCCTACTCGCAATTGGAAATAGTCCAACCCCGAGTGTGGATTTAATGTGATAAACAGAAATCGTAAAGAAGGTTTTACTGTTAATAAGCAGTTGGCAAGAGCGGGCCGCAGCCGGCAGCCGCGACGTTGCCAAACCTTTCGAATTAACTCCGAACAGTAAACCGTAAAATTTTGTTATTAAGAAGACAAATCACGATAAACGGAGAAATTTACTATAGTCGGTGAACAAAGTGTAGAAATTGGACCGAAATACTGGCCATATACCACCTTACTTACTTCATTCACTTGTGCACCTCTCCTGAAGTTATGCGCGTTGTAAAAGTGGCTGAAAATTGATGATGATAATGATAAGTTCCGCGCATTCTTGAAAATAATGGTCTTAACGGACGGACGGAGCGACAACAAAGAATTCCTGTCACGGTTGAGGTACAGAACCAAAAACATTTCTTAAACATATTATGAAAATGTCGTCTCAGCACAAGTTCGTTAGTATGTTGATATATCTCTGCGAAATAGTGTTCCAGCAAACTTTTCCTTTGTGGCACCAAAGAAAGGCATTTCCATCAGGGTTTGTTTCACGGTACAAAATGCAAATAGTCTGCTGCATCTGAAGTTAGTTTTACTTAGAACTCGTCTTAATAATTGGCTCTGAGAGGTTTTCTCTTTATTTTATTGCTAAGATTTCGAAGTTTGCTAACTTATCATTCAAATTAGTGTGACGCAAGTTTGAAAAGTTTTTGTAGTTTTATGACAATAAATAATACGACGACCTAGATGCCTATCACGTGGGAAAGCAGGAGCTGGCATTTGATAGGTAAGTAAGAGTGGAACAAGAGAGGAGAGGCCTTTGACCAGCAGTGGGGCACAAAAAAAAAAAAGACAAAAAAAAATAGGCTTAATAAAAAAAACCCTCGTTGGATCATAATAATACTATACAATATGAAATTATTGTACAGTCATCCAGGATGTCCCCAAACCTAACAATATCCAATATCCTGGTACCGGGGAAGAGGCCAACTTATAACAAATCTGGGAAAAATAAAAAAAAATTACATATCACTTAGTTTAGTGATAAGAAAGAGAGTCACATAACATAATTATTACTTTTAGTACGTATTACATATTTCCGAAAGAAAGTAAATATATGTCTCACTGCCTGCAGTAAGTATGTGCCCTGGCACAGGCCTCCTCTCAGAATGAGAGGGCTTGTGCCGTAGTTGCCACGCGGGCCCAGTGGGGATTAGGAACTTCACAATGTTTTCCTCCACCGTAAAGCCCATGTTAAATTTCAAAATGTAATTTGGCACATAAATTCCAAAAAACTCAGGGGTTGTAGTGGTAGAGCCATGTTGTAGCTAGCCGCTGCATCACGAATGGGCCGGCTCATCCGGGGCAGTACCACCCTCTCACAGAACACCGGCGTGAAGCAGCAGTAATCCTGCTTGCGTTTCGTACGGTCAGTGAGAGTGCCGGGGGCCCAATACCTCACCCCTTCCCTCTCCCCCTCCCTCTTCCCCTTCCCCTATTCCCTCTCCTTTAGGGCCGACAACGCATTGGCATCGTGTAAAGCGCTGCGGGTGTCTATGGACAGTGGTGTTCATTTAACATCAGGTGACCCACTAGTTCGTTTGTCTGGCCTATCTGACATAAAAAAAAAGGTGCGAGGCGGGATTTGAACCCACGATCTTCTGCTTGAGAGGCCGTAGGTCAAACCGATAGGCCACCCCATCCTTTTATTTTTATGACAATTTGATATTTATGCGACTTCGATAGTAATTCATATTTTCTATAGAACCCGATATAACCAGGCATGCTGTCATCTGGCACTGTTTGTTACTTCGATGATCAAAGAGCGTTTAAGCTCGAACAACTTTCATAACGGTGACATACTTCTTTTAGTGCACCAAGCACGTCGCAGTTCAGATGCAATATCGCAATGACTGGAAGTTCGTGTCAAAGGCGTAAGAGCTGGATATTAATTCAGTTGACGACTGCGCTTCATGAAGAGAGATTTATTACAACCTGTAATTTCGTTCGTGTGAATCTTTCAATCGGACAATTTCAATCGTGAATTTAAAATAAATAAATAAATTTAATATCAGGGGACAATTCACACCAATTGACCTAGTCCCAAAGTAATAATAATAATAATAATCATTTATTGATAAAACTGTATAATATTACACGTTGAGGTTGAGGCCTTCTAGTAGGTAAGTAAATTACTCAAATACTTATTCTTATTATTATTATTCTATATCTTAAAAAACTAAAGCATGTGTGTGTGTGTGTGTGTGTGTGTGTGTGTGTGTGTGTGTGTGTGTGTGTGTGTGTGCGCGTGTGTCACCAAACCAACATACAAGATAGCAAAAGATAGTATAGGTAGCTATATTAATACAAAAGGATCTTTTCACATTCACTATAGGTGAGATCAAAGTAAGCTAAGCAAAGCTTGTGTTATGGATACTACATAACGGATAAACATACTTTATATAGATATATACTTAAATACATATTAAACACCCAAGACCCGAGAACAAACATTCGTATTTTTGTTACAAAATATCTGCCCCGACACGGGAATCGAAACCGGGACCTCAAGCTTCGTAGTCAGGTTCTCTAACCACTAGGCCATCTGGTCGTCTAAAATATAGGTGTGTGATTTTCCCACTAACTTCGACAAACCGAACACAAGAACGTAGGGAAGCGTAAAGTCCCATCTTAGGGATTGGCTAAAACCAAAAACTCGTTTCTGGGAAATTGCATACGTTTTTATAGTAAAACTCTAAAAACAAATAACCGACTAAACAGATCATCATCCCAGACTATGTACATCCCACGGCAGAGCACCGGCCTCTCAGAATGATAGTGCCTAGTGCGGATTGGGAACTTCACACACACCATTGAATTTGTTCGCAGGTGTAAACAGGTTGCCTCATGATGTTGTCCTTCACTGTAAAGCTCATGGTAAATTTCAAATCGCACATGAATTCCGAAAACCTCAGAAGGGAGAGCCGGGATTTGAACCCACGACCCTCTGCTCGAAAGATCGTAGGTCAAACCACTAGCCCACCACGGCTGTGATTAGAATTGTGCTTCAACTTAAGAATTTGCGTTGTTTGTTTGATTATTTCTGTCTTAACACCTAGGATGTCGGATGCTAAAATATTTTTAAACATCCCATAACCCCCATAACCATTAATTTTACTAACTTGTGTGCAGGTTTCCTCTAAAATTATGGTGGTGGACAAGATAACAGCCATATTTTTTATAGAGGGTCAAATAAAATGTATTGTGTTTGAAAATGTAAGGTATACCTTTATTGGTCAAAGCAATAAGGCAATAAAACTTGAGAAATAGGTATTGCGTGCCTCCAGACGTTGTCCATTAGTCGTCAATACGTGCCAATAAACCTGCTAATAACAATAGGAGATAGCAAAAATATCGACAATTTGTTGGCATCTCTCCAAATTGTAGAATAGTGTTCTAGGCTTTAGCTCAATGATATCGGAAAGCGATAGTTGTGTTTGTCCACAACTTTGTTGCAAATAATACTGGATTTTACACACATGGGAAACTTTTTCACATTAAAGTTTATTTCATTGAGTTTCCTCGTGAACTAAAATGTGCTGGCGCGTTCAATTTGCTGCCTTAAAAACGGATTATTTTGACCCAGTGGAGGATAATTTTGGCGCATTTGAAAATCATAAATTATACACCGTGTTTTTTTATTTCCGTTAAATTCTATACGTTGCTCGTTACATTAACAGACAAATTAAATCGCAGCATTTGCCGTTGTGATAAACACGATTACTGATACAATTACACGAATCACAATGCTTACGATTATGACACTGATGTCTGATGTGACACATAATAAAAGTAAAAGTATGTAATGTTGAACGAACTCGCCTCAATAATCTCCTTGTAACGAAAAGCTATAAAATAAATAGAAAACTCTTTTACTGACGAAATTTAAAAGACAAATAATTTGACGTAACGAAGGACTTTTTACAATAGTAAGAGTTAAGACTCTAGTTTCTTCGAGAAATTAACTGTATTTGACCTGAATAAAAACAAACCTGTTTTATAACAATTCCGAAGAAAATACTGTTTCAGAAATATATCATTTTATGACAAACGTTGATTATGAAGAATGATACATTATGAATTGTTAAATTATGCGAAAACATAGAGACCCAATACTCACACCTGTTTAAGTTTATACTAAAAGTTCGTTTCACTCTATAATTTAAAAGTACTACAGAGTGATAATAAATAACAGTTGGCTCGCAGACTGATTGTGATTGCACAATAAAATTAACAAAGGCATCAAATTAAAAAATCACGCATCAACATGGTGGTAACAATGCCAAGAAAATAATAGCAGTGGAGCCGTGTAGCTTCGTAGGCATAAAATAAAATATATTCGGTGGCAAACGGGTCCAATTTTTATTTGCACGTCAATTTCACAGCACTTTTAGTGGTTCTTTGAAATGCGTTTCGTTTTTGTTCGGGAGATTTTTAACGAAACGTTTTTTTTTTGTTTTAGACAACTAAACAAAGCTGGTTAGTTTGGGACTAGGTCGAGTTGTGTGAGATTGTCCCCCTAATATTTCACTAAACTGACTTTACAAAGTTTCATGTTGGTATTTTTTATTTATTTATTTATTTATTTCAGACAACATAGATCCATTTTTTGTTAGTAAAAGCTTACAAGCTAAGTTAGTTCAGTTAAAAATATATTATATTAATAAACGAAAACTATAATATATAGTAAGTCCTGTAGAAATATAATATAAAAAAAAAATAAATATATTTAAATATCTTAAAGAAACCATTTCTAAAATTATATCCTTAGAATAAAAACCTGCTAAAAAAGGAATTCCTTTTTGCTATCTTCATTTCTGTTAGATCTTCTTTACCTGTTGTCAATGTAACATGGTTAGAGATGAAATCTTTTTAAAAGCTTTTTATTAACTTGCAATGTATTTAAATATGTATGTATGGGTCAAATATAAGAAGTTGAATTTGACCCACTTCCAGTGGTCGGATCAACTTTAAATTTGGTATACTTATGTAGGTTGGATGGCAATGCAAGTACAGTCAACAAAAAGTACAGTCAGCGAAAAAGTTTACATTGAAAACGAAATTTTATCAGTAGGTCATCCCATTTCACTGGGAATAATTACAAGAGTTATTAAAGTTTAACAAATTTACTTTTTGATTTCGTTTAAATTTTTCAAACAACTAGTTTAAAAATGTATCTAAAATAAATGATGGGTTTAGTTTAACTGGATGAAATGTTTCCGTTCATTGATGTACTTATATTCAAACTAGACCACGTTAAAAGTATGATTAAAATAGTATGATTGAAACAATAAGTCTGTAAACACCCTTGTAAAATGGACTTGCTGATTACCTCCTACTCGTATTTATTCTAATTACAAAGTTAATTTGCAATAAACAAACCATGTAGAAACCATTATGACAATATGTTTTACCTTCAAGCGCTGTCAATTTATAAAATAGAGCTAGAAATTGCTAATTGATTGATCCTTCAATCTCGAGAGACTTAACGCCGAGCGCTTGTCTAATGCAAATGGCAGATAGCAAATACAATTAATGTAATTCAACGCAATTCATGCAGTCCGATGGCCCTGCACAAACATCGAGATTGAATAACATTAGCACCGGCTGCAATACGGCAAATCCATTACCTAAGCCCGAAATCAGTTATCACCACGTATTGACCTGTTAACAAACTTTACGGATGGTTTGTTTTGTTATATTCGAAGATTTAGATATTGGATAAAAGTTAACGAATAGATTGAATTTACTGATAAAATAATTGCGTTCTTTTTCATGTTTAATGAAGCTTTGTAGTCGTCCGTGTCTATGATATTTCGCAGCAAATTAGAAAACTGATTTGTATGATTTTTGATTCCGTTTGAAGCTAAACTTTGATTCAAGAATTACATTCATTTGTTAATGCACGCTCAATAGAATCTTAAATGTTTAACGTGAATAACTCCTTTATCGCTATCCCGTAAGAGCTATGCAATTTTGCGGGATAACAAGTATTCTGATCTTCCCAAGGACATGCAGGGTCTTAAACTATTTCCATGCCAAATGTTGTCCAATTCGATTCAGCGGTTTAAGCGTGAAAAGTTAACAGACAGACAAACAGGAGGAGTGCCTAGATCAATTTACCAAAATCGTTATTTCCTAGTACCTAAATTTCTATTCACATTTTTTCCCAAATGCTTTCTATCTCACTATGGTTTATACTAAAGCTTATATTCACAATCGCGTTTTTTTTCCAACTTTAATCGACACAGAAATATGTTAGGTAGGTTTTAGGTTATATTTTTTTTTTGAATGAGTCGCCAGAGGGGCCAAAGACGCGAAGTCTTTGCTGTTTTTTACTTTAAGGATTGGAAGGGTGACTTGTGCTCGGGAAAAATCCCTTCGGACGAACTGGGAATGGAGGGCCCAGACAGTATCCGACTTGCACGGACTAAAAAATCCGGTCACAAGTCCCCTTCTCTATTGGTTATCAAAACAAAAAACGTGTGCTTTTCAATTTTTAGGAGGGGATGGGGTAGGGAGGGGACTTAATCTACCCACAGTGTCCTGCCTCAGCCATTTGCTGGAAGGCCGGGAGAGGAGCATGCATTCTCCCGCTGGGCACTGGGGGGTGCTTAGGTCGGTCTTTTATGTTTTTACCCGTTGGTTACTTCCTTGACCGACCCTCGCCCGTTTCTGTACAATTACTTAGTACTATTGGTTGGGTTGGTGGGATTTCCTGTCATATGCATTTATCTATAACTACGGGCTTCCTTTCTTTTGCCCTGCGATGGAACGGTGGGTCGGAGATTTTTTGGACCCATTGTGTGGCTTTGGATGCCATCTTTTGGGTGGGGCTACCCTTTATGCCTGGTGGTTTTTTGGCATGCTGTGTGCTTTTTTGCGCTTGTCTCCTAGCGCTACCTTCTTTTCGTTTCCACTTCCATCGATAGTTTTTCTGCTATAATAATACGGAGGGACGAGGAGTGTCCCCCGGACGGCTGGACGCCCCAGTGTCTTAAAAGGATCATGCGGAGCTCGGCAGATCCTTACCCCAGCCAATGCTGAAGGGCCAGAGAAGAAACTTTTAGTCTCGATTCTCTGTTTAGGCTTCCGCCGTTGCTCCCACGAGGTCCCCGCTGGGACTACCGGGTGCGTCCTCCGTCCGGAGCTCACCTGTCGTATGGGCGGGAGATGCATATGTCAGGAATTCTTAGATCTAATTACATACTAATCAATATTATACAGAAACCAGTATACAATTTTAGGTTATATTAAGTTTGCATCGGCCCGGCGAAGTAGGAGCTCCGCGCGAGCGGCGCTTCGGCGACACTGTTTCTGCGTCGATTCAAATTGGGAAAAAACGTCACTGTGAAAATAAGCCTCAGTAAAAAACTATAGTGAGAAAAAAGCATTTGCGAAAAAATGCGAATGGAAATTTAGCTACTAGGAATAACGATTTTGGTAAATTGAACTAGTCACTCTAAAATGGAGTTGCTTTTTCATTCTTTACATACCACATTCCAGACGAGCTATAAAACTTAAATTGTAGCTACAGACAGTATCTTATTATTTTAAGACTGCAGTTTTTTATAAGATAAGCGCCAGTTTTATCTTTCTCCTGGTAAAAGGTGAAGCGTGCCAGCGTTCAGTGCTTTCTTTATTAAATACTCGGATTTCGTATTTTATACCGTTAGCCGCTACACGGAGCTGTAATAAGAATACATTATTATTACACCAGTCAAATTTTATTTACATAGAAAAATGTTAATTTATTTCGTTTATACTGTCCACGGTATCTATAAGGCAAATGCACTAGATTTCTAAGACATATCCAAGACCATATATGAATCTGGGTCTAATTAGCAATATTAACTTTAAAAAAAAATTCGTGCCTTAAAATAACAAAGCTCAAGAACGAGCTGGCAACGGATTTTAAATTGTTGTGACGTTAAATAATTTATTGAATCAGGCGTTACTTTGCGGAGGTCCATATTAATGAACTAAAACAATTACTTTGCTCACCCGCGACCTTACAATAGTTACGTTTATGCAAGAAATGTGTGTTCATGCAGTTCCTCCACCTCCACACTGTACGAACACACACAAATCACATAAACACAACCATCACCACCACCAAGCTACACTGACGCGTTTCGAACTCAACCAGAGCTCATCTTCAGAGTTACCACAACCGTATGCTATGCTACCAAATGTTAAACTAATAAACCAAAACAAATGTTTTAACTTGTCACTGTAACTTCACAAGTACCCACTATATTTTTCTTATTCTCAAACTACCCCACAAAAATTAACTTTTATTGACATATTATAAAACTACCTTGAATTTTTGTTTATTTATTTATAAGGCATATTTTATTAATACTAACTGTTCAAATTAGACCCAAGCCGCAGTAAAGGAGAAGATACTAAATTTACCTGTTCATTAATAATAGACCCCATAGTGTTGTACCTAATTATTTCCATGCATTCCAGAGCATCCAGACGCAACCCCTTGCCGCAATAATGTAACACTTCATAAGAATCTGAATCTAACAATGTTGTGACGTTATCTGTTATAAAAGACTTTTTAGGGTTGAAGAGTGGCAACGTTGCCTATCATTAGGGTGTGGTGCACAGAAGATTATTATTAAATACTAGCTTTTGCCCGCGGCTTCGCTCGCGTGCACCATGAGAATTCCAAAGCACCAAGATATCAAGCAAGCAAGCATACAGGCAAGCAAGCAAGCATGCAAGCAAGATGCAAGCATGCATGCACGCTTGCTTGCTTGCGTGACAATGGGACCATCTCAGTAGTATATTATATTCTTTCGAATAAAAAAATAATTTTTAAAATCGGTCCACAATTGACCGAGTAATCGGTGAACATACTTACATAAAAAAATACATAAAGTGGAATGCATAACCTCCTCCTTTTTTTGAAGTCGGTTAAAGAGCTCTTGGCGGCCTACTTACAGTATAAACTTATGAATTTTGAAATTTTAGCATACAATTAGTAAAACGCAAAATCCCGTATTTTCCCGTTCCCGTAAGAATTTCGGGAAATTCTTTCTTAATACTCCCCTACACTCCCCAAGAAACCCACTTGCCAAATTTCAGCTTTCTACAACCAGTAAAGTGAAAAATCCCGTTTTTTCCTTATCCCGTGGGAATTTCCGAAAATCTTTCAAACTGTTTTTTTACTATTATAATTACCTACTTCTATGCCAAATTTCAAGAGTCTAGTAATTATAGTTCATAGGATCCCGTTGAACTGAATATATACAGTGGTGGTCATACAATTAAGAACGATTTGAAGTTTCCGATTTTTTTTTATCTAAATCATGTCATATGTCTAGTTGTGTTCCTTCTTAGAAGTAACAAGTTATGTTATAAAATAGCCACATGGATAGAGCAAACGGGATTAAGAATAATAGTGTATAATTGCTAACATTTTTTTTTACAAATTTTATTTGTTCTCTATACTAATAAATTCAAATAGTAATGAAGCTGGACAAATAATTAAGAACGATTTATTAAACTGCTCGAGATTTGTTTTATATGAAACTTAGATTAAATAAATCATATTAATGTGAAGTTGGTATAGAAAAAAAAAAGCAATTTAATACATTTGAATTAAAATTAATAGTTAGTAGCATGTCCACGGCTTTTAATTACGGCTTTACACCGGCGAGGCATTGAATCTATCAATTTTTGACATTTCGCAAGAGAAATAGAGTTCCATTCTTCTAAGAAAACGTCGTACAGCTCTCTCAAATTGCCACACTGTCGATATGAAACCTTTTTCTTGACTTCGCACCAAAGATGCTCTATTGGGTTAAGATCTGGGCTGTTGGCTGGCCAATCTAAGACAGAAACTGATTGTGATGTGAGGAATTCCTTAACGGTGCGTGCAGTATGCTTTGGATCATTGTCGTGCTGGAATGTCCAAATAACCGGAAGCACGTCTTCGGCATATGGTAACATTGTTTCTTGCAGTATATTTTTGTATTGGAATTGATCCATGTTTCCTTCTATCAGCCTAACAGGTCCAACGCCATGTCCAGAAAAGCACCCCCAAATTTTCACATTTCCCCCGCCATGCTTTAATGTCACTTTTGTGTACTTTGGGTCGAATGCTTTATTCGGAGAGCGTCGTACATATCGTTTTCCATCAGAACATACCCTATTTATTTTTGTCTCGTCAGAAAAAAGAACGTTTTTCCACTGTCTGACTGTCCAGTTTTCATACCTTCTTGCAAATGCAAGTCGGGCTTGCCTATGACATCGTTTCAACATAGGCACCTTCCTTGCTATCCTTCCGTTCAACTTATTTTCTACCAAACGCCTTCGAATAGTGCGTGCAGAGATTGGTGAAGGGTTGTTTTCGCCAAAATATTCTTTTCTCAACTCATTAGACCCTTTAAAAGGATTTTGTTTTGCCAAACGAACGATATTTCGATCATCTCGACGAGATGACTTTCTCTGTCTAGGTCCACGCGGAACGTTTGAAGTAGTTTGATACGTGGAAAAATGCTTTACGGCATGGAAAACCATTGTTTTTGAACATTGCAGATGGTCGGCTATCATTTTATACGACCAATTCTTCTCGCGAAGTTTTATTATTACTTCTCTTGTAGATTTATCACAACTTTTATTTTTCCCCATCGTTTTTATACGAAGTAATCACTTTTAAGACTTTAACAGCACGAAATGGCGCCAAAATTATACGAATAATAATCTACAACCACAGGGCCACACAGTGTTCTGTATTTAAATTTGAAAAAATAATAAACTATTCAGCGTTCTTAATTACGTGACCAGCCAGTAAGTACTAATACTAGGTTCAGATCGAATGTATAAAGTTTCTCTATTAATTTTTTAACCAACTATGTTGCATAAATGAATGTACCGGTAGTACGGAAAAGTTTTGCAATACCGAGAGAAATAAAAAAAAATACGGGCAATTAGTTATACTTGTTACTTTGAAAAAATCATCTCAATAAATAATCGTTCTTAATTATATGGCCACAACTGTAAATCCCGTTTTTTCCTTATCCCGTGGGAATTTTGAAAAATCCTGAAATTAATGTTTTAACAAATGTAATACCTACTTGTGTATCAAGTTTGAAGAGTCTAGATATTATAGTTAATGAGATAGGGTCACTCGGAATCGAATATATAAATCCCGTTTTTTCCCGTCCCCGTGGGAATTCCCAAAAATCCTGGATGCCTAAATTGTATAAGGTATCTATGTGCAAAATTTCAAGTCTCTAGGTCCAGTGGTTTGGGCTGTGCGTTGATATATCAACAGTCATTTAGTTTAATAAGACATTTCAACCCATCCAGGGAGATGGTATTTTACGTCCGCCACGTCGGATTTTAAAACCGTTGTTGTTTTCGTAACCAGCGACCCGATAAACCATAAAAACAATACACATAATGATTTTCAGACTTTGTCACCCCATTTCCCCCTTTTAGGGGTTGAATTCCCAAAAAACCTGAAACACGTGTTTAATCATTTATCGTTAGGAGTACTTCTGTGAAGTTTCGAATAAAATAGTCGAACTAATCTTGTTTCCCCATACAAACTTTGGACCCCCTTTTCACCCCCTTAGGGGGTGAATTTTGAAAAATCCTTTCTTAGTGCACCCCTAGACCTTATAAGGAACCTACATGCCAAATTTGGAATCCCTAGGCCCAGTGGTTTGGGCTGTGCGTTGATATGTCAGTCAGTCAGTCAGTCAGTCAGTCAGTCAGCCAGTTTCTTCTTTTATATATATAGATTTTTTAAAAGGCTAAATCTCTCAAACTAAGCCGAATCAATCTCTTTTTGACTTCAAATAACCGGAGGAATCTGTTTCAAATCTGTCGTATTACTTGTTAGCCACGGTGTATTTCAATAAATAACTTTTTGTTTTGCTATTGAATTACAAATTTCATTATGTACAGGTAGTTTATAGTGCATATACCAGCCATCTCGTTTATTACCACCAAGCGTTATTATTATGACTCTACTGTTCTTACTCAAGTCACCGACATAGCTCGAAAAATCGCCAGATTCAAGTGGCAGTGGGCAGGTTACATCGCTCGTAGAACTGATGACTGATGGGGCAAAAATGTTCTCGAGTGGCGTCCACGGACCGAAAGACCCAGTGTAGGTAGGCCTCCAACAAGATGGAGCGATGACCTGGTTAAAGCTACGGAATCGCGTCGGATGCGGATGGCACCCCTATAGGTCCCTATCTGTTTGGCGAGCCTTAGAGGAGGTCTATGCTCAATACAGTGGACGTTTTTCGGCTGAAATGATGATGATAATGATGACTGTTCGTGAAAGACAAACGCAGCTGCATTCAATCTAACTCTTCCCCAATGCAGCTCACCTTTTATAAATAGAGGGGATCATTGACAAGGTTTATGAATAGGATGATTGTACCGCTCTACAACTCCAATGGAACAGAGAGGTAGACTTGTAACAAGACCGCTACAAGATCGACTTGCAGCGCAAATAAGTTTGCAACAGCGACGGTCCACGTCAAGTCTCGAATCTGCATCCCAAATTCGACAATTGACGCGGCTCGGACTTCGGGCGGCTGTGGCACGAACGCGTAATTTTATGGTACCGTACGTGCTTTAAGTTAGGATCAAGGATACAGAACTAATATTTGATACGAGGAATACAATCCAAATCACCACTTTTTTGCTTCCCCTGCTGCTGATGCGCACATAATGGGGATGTTGACACCATCAAACAAGTGACGTACTTTTTATGAGCTGTCAAAACACAATTTCTCCCATAGAGTTTGAATCGCAATAGCAACATATGACGTCACTTGTTCGCCAACTCAATCAAGTAACTATTTATTTCTTTTAAAGCAACAAATTTGTTTGTTTGTATTTTGTAGTTGATCGAAAATTAATCTGGTTTTCAGGGCTAAAAATAAAGCATTTTTTAACTGGAGTCGCGTCTTCGAATTATTTTTTAATGGCGTCAACATCCCTTTTTCTTTGTATTTTTATAGGTTTTTGTGAATAGTACGCACCAGTCAAATATTATCTTTTTTGAATCAGCGTGTGTGTAATGACTCACCAACAAATAACTTCAACACAGATTTAACTGAGAAAATAAATATATGGCTATTAAATTCGTTTCATATTTCTATTCCTCTTATTGTCAGATCTGTGATCAAAGAGGACAAACGTTAATGGGCCATTGTTTGAATTTCCATTTTAGTCCTTAACTGAAAGCGTGATGCTTGGCGACTATAAGTAAAGGAGCAAATACAAGCAGTAACTAGTTGTTGACAATTCGTTTCATCAAAGAGCGCATTGTTTTAGTAATGAGAATGCTTAATATAGAAGTAAGGCCTGTAAGCTTGGACTGACCACCAAATTCATCCAACCAGATCTCTCTGAAGGACTGTGCAAATAAATAATCCAGATAATTTATTATTAAGATATCTAACTCTCAGTGAAATCTATTTACAAAATCTATAACTCATAGTGAATTAAACGGAAAACTCACGTCTTTCCCAACGTTTATCTTTTCACGTCATGCCCAACCTGTGTGTTAGCAGTGCTGCTGGAGGAAAGGGTACGAGTTAGCCTAAAACGTGTCGAGCAAAACTCGATTAAAGGCGTGAGTAACCAGTTTATTTCACTATGAGGTTTTACTCTGCCTCAAATACTCTAAAACGTCTATCACCTCTCGATAAATTCGCAACACCAACGTTGTTCGCAAGTTCGGTACGGTGTGTCAGCCAGTTCGTACTACAAGAGAGGGACCATAAATTTCTGTACCTTACAATAGTTACAGAGATTGCACCTGGGAACTGTCTTAGTCTAAACTTGGCCCGAGATAAATCCACTGAAGTTTACCGCCCGTCCCGCCCGCCGCTGCCCCGCAGCCCGCGCACGACAAATTGACTTATCAAGTTCTATGCCACTCTTGGTCATTTTTCATGAGGTTTTGTAAATGTATTTTATCCTCTGTGGCTATTTGTTGGTAAGAAGTCTTGTACGGATTTCAATCGTGCCTTTTATTAGTAATCAAAACAATGATCATCATGGATTTTCTTTCTTTTGCAGGTAGTGTGCAGTCTTCCGAAATAAAAAAAGTATTTCATGTATTAATCTAGGTTTTTAAGTGTGCCAATTTTCATAAATAGTGGTTGAGTAATTTTTTATGACATCCGTCCAAGGTAAGTACATAAACATTCATCTGATATATAAAAATCTCTTGTCACGGTGTTTGTTATCGAACTCCTCCGAAACGGCTTGACCGATTTTTATCAAACTTTTTCCCTGTGTTCGGTAGGTCGTAGGCTATTTTTTGTATACCTACCCCTATTCTTCGCAGATGAAATCGCGGGCAACAGCTAGTAGTAATCTATAATACATAATGGATTTTGTAACGTGTCTTATATTTATTTATTTTTAAATAAAGCTCGTCCTATCCACAGGTGACCAATTAAATAGAGGAGGCTCTTTCTGCGACCAACGTATTGACGTTGCCATAATGAGGAAACCACTCTGCTTGTAACAGCGATCTGGGTAATATTTAATTTTGTAAGTATATAAGTTATTAGGTTTACGTAACTTAAGTTAGTTTTTCTTTTTTACAAAACTTTTTGGTATATTTTGGCGCATTAAGCGAATTAACTTGTATTCAGAAAAAAAAAAACTCGTGCCAAGTTTTTTTGCGCCGGATTCTTCTTGGCGATGATGATCGTTCCAAAGACACTGGTAGCTTTAAAAAGTTATTTAAAAGAGTCCTTTGCAGACTATTTGATAACCTCTTTTTGATTATGATCATATTATTATGCTTCTCCGCAATGGCCAGTCCAAGTTTCAAATAGCGTATCTACTGTTTTAAAAATTGTGTTGCTTAAATATTTTAGTCAGATGTATGTAATTAAATAAAACTATGGTTCTGCTTGCAAACAAGATTAAACAAACGACAACAAACAAACGAAAAACATAACCCTGTCCTTACAGTCGGGTAAAAATGATGATTTTTGAGGTTCAACCAAAAGAATTGAATGCTCAAAATGAGCAACTGTTGATACTCTTGTGATTTATTTACCATCTTTGTACACAGTTTACAATTAATAAATTACTTACTTACTTCTAGTCGTGATTCTTCTCAGCATAGTTTTCCCGGATCAGTGGTAAATTCTTTGAGATTTCTTTGATTATTATTTTCAATTGAATTACGATATTTTCACTTTGACTTTCTCTTTTTTAATTTCGACGAAGTGTACTTATTGCTAGCGTAACGCAACACGTGTAGGAAAACATCATGGTAAATCCACATCAAACCAAGCTACCCTAGGTAACAAAGTGAAAGCCCGCAATATGGCTCGGGACCCAACTCACCTCGACGCTATCAGAGTTTAAACACGCAATAAATACATTATCTACGCGAAAACGTCACGCGCCAAAAAAAAGCCGAAGGGTTTGGGTTCGTAATTCAATAAGAAAAGCCCAATCCCAGCGGGCACGATAACCCACGCTCCATGCTGAACAAATTGATGAGATTTATCGACGAGATTCCCTGAAGTTAGCCAAAGGGAAATTAAGTTGGGTAAAGTTTGTACTTGTTCTACCACTGCGTACCCTTATCGTTTTACAGTTTGTCGGAAAGGGTGGCTGGTAATTTCTTGTGGTTCTGTGATCGGCGGATGGCCTGATGTTGGATCTGTTCGCGTATTTTCATGGTTTCTTGGTAGTTGCAAGCTTGCAAAGAACTTGAACGTTTTAAATAGATGGCATAATTATTCTGTTAGGCAAAATTCGCGAATGTTTGTGTTCGTCGTTTTAAACTATTTATCTGGTGTTTGTTGTTTTTCTCATGTATTAAGTAAGTTTTTTATTATTATTATTTTCTTGTAATAATTTTGCAATTAAGGTGTTTTGGTACATACTGTAAGCCCTATATTGCCTTATTAAATAAATAAATAAATTTACGATTCAAGCCAACATTCAATAACAAAAAAAAAAATAATATAAAACATATTATAAAATATTGTATGGAGCAATAAGTGGATAACCATTTTTTATCACATTTCTTACATCAGAATGACTGCCGCATTAATTTTTTAAGCGAAAAAGTATTTGATGTTTTAAACGTTATATATTATAAATATTTATTTTTTTGTTGGATGCGGATGGCGCAGGACCGATCTGTTCGGCGAACCTTGGGGGAGGCCTACGTTCAGTAGTGGACGTCTTTCGGCTGCAATGATGATGATATAATATTGAATTTCAGGGCGGCAAAGGAATTTCCCGGTCACCTATATATTAATGTTTCCACATGTTGGTTGATGTTGAAAGTCTACTGCGTCAAAATCGTGACTAGGTACATCTTCCATCGAAAGTATGATAAACAATCTTTACAGCGGTATTCAGTGTAACAAACCCAAACTCCTGCTCAAATATCCAGGATTTTTTTTATGATAATTACTTCCTTTTTATAAAATAGGCGGTTTATTTTGCAACCCGCGCCTTTGCTAAACTGCAGCCATGAATGATATTCTAATCAAAACTAAAGTAAATACAATATCGGTGAACGTAAATCCTATGCCAGTGAAAGCTAATACTAGCCTCAGGCAGCTGACAGCCGACCTAACAGCAGACCCGCAAAATACGACCTATAATAGTTGTAAAACTAGTTCGACCGTAGCAATTATCATTGTCGGAACTAATTTTTTGGCAATTTCCATTTTTTACATTCATCATCATCATCATCCCAGCCTATGTGCGTCCCACTGCTGCAGGGCACAGACCTCCTCTCAGTATGAGGGGTTGGGCCGTAGTTCCAACGCGGGCCCAGTGTGTATTGGAAACTTCGCACGTCGTACACCATTGAATTTCTCCACAGGTGTGTGAGGGTTTCCTTACGATGTTGTCCTTCACCTTAAAGCTACATTTCAAATGTAATTTCGCACATAAATTCCGAAAAACTCAGAGGTGCGAGCGAGATTGTAATCCTTTAATTCACATATTAATAAGTATAAGTATTGCGCAATTGAACAGCACAACATCGAATAGCTTGTTGCTGAATTCCTCATTGCACCGCAACTAGTGATGGAGAAATGCTCAAGCACGTAGATATTTACATTATTCGACTCAATTTACAAAACTGAACTCGGAACTTGGGCGTGTAACGAGTCGAGCACTAGTATGTATCGTAAACTTAGCAATAGAGCTTGTGTTTAAGAGTCGAGTAGGTAATGAGTCCTAAAATGTAGAGTCCTAGAGTCTAATCGAGTTACTTCCAACACTAGCTGTAGCCCCTGATAAATCAATTGTAGAGTCGCTATCGACAGCACGCGAACACGGGCGACTTCAGAATCGGCCGGAAGCTGGATTCATTGTCGTATCGCCGGAGATATCTCATTTATTCCGCTTATCACTGCCATGGAAAGAGTACCATTATGACGCTCATTTATTTCCACCCCACGTTACATTGAGTGGCGTAGAACAGGATGACGGGGTGTAACTTTACTGTTGTTCAATTGAAATTAAAGAGATCTGAACAAATGCATAATGTAAATGTACGAAGGCGGCTCGATAGACCTATCAACGTCCTAACTAGTCCTAATCCTAACTTAATATTATAAATGCGAAAGTAACTTTGTCTGTCCTGCCCTTCAGTGGAACATAAACAGGGTGATTGGTAGTCGGGTTTTAAGGGGTGATAGTTTTTTCAATCAATCTAGCAGTTGACGAGCAAAAATAAAGGATCGGATACAAAAAAGACGATAACTTCAAAACCCGCTGTGATAGCTTCTTCGAGTAAAATGAGTTTAGTAAAGAGTTTTATTCGTAATACGAAATAGTTTAATTGAGAATAAAACTCTTTACTAATCTCATTTTACTCGAAGAAGCTATCACAGCGGGTTTTGAAGTTATCGTCGTTTTTGTAACCGACCCTTTATTTTTGCTCGTCAGTGTATTTGAATTAATATTGAAGAACCAGGGTATTGCAAAAGCAAAACACTAAGAATTAATTTAATACAGGCTATACAGAATTTTAAATAAAAAAAAATTGGCAAAAAGAGTGCTTTTTCAAAAAAAAAAATGGCTATTATCTCAAAAACCGCGCAACTTAGCATAATGTGAAAGGGGTCAAAATTTTTCAAAATTATTAACTATTACCTCTCAAAACCCTTACACCCGACTGTCATACACCCTTTATAAGCTGGGAAGGTGATGGTGATTGTAGGATGTATTTTCTTCTTGCTTTCTCGGTTCACTCAGCAATAAAGCAACTAGAGATCCTGTCACGATATCTATGGCAACTCCGAAATGCAGTAAAATTATGAGATTGCTCAAATGACTGAGCACCGTAACGCGGGAAATGTCAATTGCTTTTTTCTGCAAATAAGCCACGATTGTGTCGTTTAAGTACTTCAAATGATTTCGAGCTCCGTGCTACAGAATTACGAGCAAATCTAATAAAGAGAACGAAACGAAGTTTAATTTAATAGAGATTTTTAGATATTCTTCTAAATAGCTAGAGGTTTTAGGCACCTAAGGGCCACTTGCACAATCTAGGGTTAAAAATTTAACTTGTTAACACTGGGTTAAGGATGACAGTTCCATACATTTTGACACTTCTTAACCCTGGGTTAGCACTTAACGCTGGGTTAAGTATATAGTTAACTCGGGTCTGTGCAAATCAGCCTTAGGGTGGTTTCAGATTCATAAATTATAAAAAACATTTTTATTTTTTTATGTTAGATAGGCCAGACAAACGAACTAGTGGGTCACCTGATGTTAAATGAACACCACTGTCCATAGACACCCGCAGCGCTTTACACGATGCCAGTGCGTTGTCGGCCCTAAAGGAGAGGGAATAGGGGAAGGGGGAGAGGGAGGGGGAGAGGGAAGGGGTGAGGTATTGGGCCCCCAGCACTCTCACTGACCGTACGAAACGCAAGCAGGATTACTGCTGCTTCACGCCGGTGGTACTGCCCCGGACGAGCTGGCCCATTCGTGATGCAACGGCTAGCTACAACAAGGCTCTACCACTACAAAAACATACATTTTAGAATTTAGATGTTTTTTATTTTTTTTTGTAGGTGGGCCTCCAAGGAGATGGAGCGACGAACTGGAGAAGGTGGCGGGAATACGGATGGATACGAATGGCGCAGGGCCGATCTGTTTGGCGAGCCTTGGGGGAGGCCTATGTTCAGCAGTGGCCGTCTTTCGGCTGAAATGATGATGATGATGATGAAAAATCATTTATTGCCACAACATAATTAGCCACAGGAATATCAAAACAGGATTAGAGAAATGCAAATAAACCAGCTACGTTCTGGCAATGGGTACCAATCTCAGCGAGTGCTAGGACACATGGCAGCATGCACCCGGCGCTGATTTTCAGTCTGGCCCCTTTAACGGAGGCTAGCGTTTTTACCGCTCGTTCCCTAAATATCAGAATTGCAAAATACTAGATTGCCGACTTACCCTATTTTTAAAAATAACAAATCCCCAGAATACCAGACTTTCCTGTTACCGTGTTTTCCTCTATATCGGATTGCCAAAAAAGCTTGTTTTCAATACACTATGTTCCATTGAAAACCGAATTCCCATAATATCAGATAGTGAAATCACCAGGCTCGTCAGGCAGGTCGTGGTCGCCGTGGGGAGACCAGGGGGTCGTGTTTTACGAGCCTGGTAATTTCACTATCTGGTATTGCCTTTGGTTAGAAAAAAAATATGTATTTTTTTATATTTTTTTCTTACAGATTAGGCCAATTTAAGAAACTAATTTGAATATTTTAAAATTTGGTCGCGTATTTTTTTTTTAAATTTAATTTGTTAAATACCGGATATGGTTGACCGGATATACGTCATCCAGTAGCTCGAAACTCTTGATTTCCTTTGCCCATCTGCTTAGAGAAAAAATACTGTTATCTGTCATTCGTACATCGTCATGTCGTCAATAAGTTTCTAACCTTCTGGTTCTGAAAGTCTTTTTTCCACGATAATTTTTGAAAAAATGCTTACCAGTGGAAACTCCGGTGAAAAATTTGTCAAGGCTGACACGTTCAATCTACCCAAAATGCGAAATAGGTCCATTTACATACATCAATATGATCTTTGCAGCAGTACAAGAGAGATATCCTAAAATATTCGACATTTGCAAGACGAAACCCAGTTCTCACGCAGATCTTCGCTAACACGGACGAATATTTTGCCGGGGCTATTCATGGAGTCATTTGAACAAATAAAGCACTTTCTATAGTCCATTTTTTAGTTTCAAAAATGAAAATAGCCTTTTTGTTTTGTTTCCTATCCTATAAACATCAGTTAAATTTAAATGACATTTTGACAGACATTGACATTTTTTTTTAAGTGAAGCGTGAGAGCAAAGGTAAAAGAAAAATGCCTTTGAACCTTTGATGACGTTATTTGAAGATCAAATGAAAGACATCAGTTTTTTTGGAATATCTCCGCTATTAGCTGTTTATTTTTAAGTCCGACTACAGAAAATGGTTGTATAACATTATTCCTCAATGATAAAAATATAAAAAAATACAAAAAAATATTTAACCAAAGGGAATTATGGAAATTCGATTTTGAATGGAATATGGTGTATTGAAAACAAGCTTTTTTGGCAATCCAATGTAGAATAAAACACGGTGACAGGAAAGTCTAGTATTCTGGGAATTTGGTATTTTAGAAATAGGGTTAGTAATCTAGTATTTTGAAATTCTGATATTTAGGGAACGAGCGGTTTTTACAAGCTTTCATGTACCTTCACCTGTCCCGTTGTCTGTGTTTCATCAAATCTTGCTAGTTAAATTTGACCCACTTCTCCGTTTCCAATTGAGCTGAAATTTTGTATGCACAAAGCTAGGTATACACGGGCATAGTACTTGTCCTTAGTGTAGGTGGTTAGGGACTTATATGCACAGTGACAAGTGGCAAGTAACCGTCTACACATTGGTGTTAGAGAATGTTATTAGTTTACAAGAGGTTTGAGTAATCACTAATCAGATTGCACTTGTCATTATTGTTTACACCATTCGACAAGTGACAAGTATTAGCAGATTTTTATCTGTGGGTAGGTGCTTGTCGTTCAGTAAATAATAAGACCGGCTTCTAATTACTTGCACTTGCAGTTGCACTAATACTAAGCACTTATACAACATGTTTACTTACACACATCTGACAAGGTGTAAGTGACAAGTACTAAGCATTAGCTACTAAACTCGTGTAACCTGTATATTATTATGAAATGGAGTTGATCTGATGATGATGGAGCTGGAAAGTGGCCATAGGGACTCTGTAATAAAACGACATGACCGCATCTAGTTTAGGCTCGTTTGATTCGTCTTGATGAGTACTTTGGTCCTGGATGGTAAGTGGGCAAAATACAGTAAGCAAAAAAAAGCTTGTATTAAAAATGGGATGGAATGAAAATTAAAGACGGAGTCGCATACAACAGCTAGTTCTCTTTGATAAAAAAGAGAGAGAAAGAGACATCGAATTACTTATTTGACGACCAGATGGCCTAGTGCTTAGAGAACCTGACTACGAAGCTTGAGGTCCCGAGTTCGACTCCCGTGTCGGGGCAGATATTTGTATGAAAAATACGAATGTTTGTTCTCGGGTCTTGGGTGTTTAATATGTATTTAAGTATTTATTTAACTATATAAGTATGTTTATCCGTTGTCTAGTACCCATATTACAAGCTTTGCTTAGTTTGGGACTAGGTCAATTGGTGCGAATTGTCCCATGATATTTATTTATTTATTTATATACGTAGGGTCCCGCTAAACACAATATTGCGGCAAGCAATGCTGTGTTTCAGTGGGACCCATTTAAAGAACTGAACATAAAATAAATTATAAATTAAAACAACGCGTCATAGATAAGGCAAAGCATCTAGGACGTAATGAAACAATTCGCAAAGTAATAAATAAACATTTTTCACATGGAAATGCAAACCGCCACTCTCTTAAAGTTGCAGCATTTCGTTCCGACAATGCTTCCTGACCTACTGACCTGCCGCTATCGAAATTGGCGCTATTCCTCAATTTGGAACATCATGGAAAGGTTCTATTGCCGCGAGGTTGTAGGTATAAATGACTGTGCATCAAAGCTAATACCGAATTGGAATCCTACTTAAGAAAGTTCATGAAGATGTTTAGTTGTGTGTTAGTGAATCATGCTATAACGGTTGGATGGATTTAGATGAAACTAGTGAAAAACCGGCCAAGTGCGAGTCGGACTCGCATACGAAGCGTTCCGTGCCATATAATATATAAAAATCTCGTGTCACGGTGTTTGTTACCGAACTCCTCTGAAACGGCTTGGCCGATTTTAATGAAACTTTTTTTTCTATATTCGGTAGGTCTGAGAATAGGTCGTAGGCTATTTTTTATACCCCAAGGTGATATGGCAAAACAACGTTTGCGGGGTCAGCTAGTTATCTATAAAAACATCAAAAAAAATCACGTTTGTTGTATGGGAGTCCCCCTTAAATACTTGTTTTATTTTAATTAAATTATTTATTTTTATAGTTAATATATAACTAAAACGTGAATATTTCAAGCGTCTAATGTGATAATGACAAGGAACCCTTCGTGCGCGAGTCCGACTCGCACTTGGCCGGTTTTTAATTTTTAACTACACCTTCGTTAGAAATTATAGAGACACATTATACCGGGTATGTATTACAATACCGAAGTACGAAAGACCGAATGTATTAAAACATCGAATGGGTCAAAAGACCGACACGATTTTTTTCTGAAACCGTAAACTTCTCAGAATTTATTAAAACGGCATCATATAGAACCCATTAGGTTAGATTAGGTTTGTCATACATTATCATTTTTATCATTTTTAATTATTGTGACATTGGAAGACATCTCCAATATTTTTATTTTTAATTTTTACCTTTTTAATTATTTTTTTTGACGGTGGAAGCATTCTACACTTCCACTTAACGTAGATATAGGTAGTTAAGATGTAGGTATTGTTTTAGTTTTTTAACTAAGGGACCCAATACATCCCTGTATTGTTTTTTTTATAATTATTTTTTTTATTTACTTAATTCTATATTTGTATGATTTTTTTAATTTGTAATTTATTATATTTTAATTTGAAAAGATGACTTTCTGCCAAGTTTCTTGCGGCGCATTCTTCTTGGCAATGATGGTCCTTACGAAAGCGCTGGTAGTTTAAAAAAAAATGACATGTAAAAGAGCCCTTTGCGGCCTACTTGCAGAATAAACGTTTTGATTTTGTTTTATAACAATCTTAAAAAGTAAACGGTTTCAGAAAAAAATTGTGTCGGTATTTTGACCCATTCGATGTTTTAATACATTCGGTCTTTCGTACTTCGGTATTGTAATACATACCCATTATACCCTAGTTCATTCTCTCCCCTTTGAATAGGTCCGGATCCGCGAGTGCTGAACTTGCAAAACTGAAATCCTTGGAACCCGCCCAGCACCTCTAACCGAAGATTAAAAACCGAAGTTCCGACGCAGCCGCCGAATAATGCGCTTGCAGAAGTGAATATCTGCAGTCACATAAAACTTGGTTTTGTAAAAGTTCTTAGAAGAAAATCCAGGCGGGGGAGCGTCGTTACCCTTGTGTGGTTAGTATTCTGTTGGCACTAGTCTACTTTAAGAAGCCTGGCCTAGTGGTTTGACCTATTGCTTCTCAAGCAGAGGGTCCTGGGTTCGAATCTGGGCTCGCATCTCTGAGTTTTTCGGAATTTACGTGCGAAATTATATTTGATAACTAGCTTTTGCCCGCGGCTTCGCTCGCGTGTACCATAAGTATTCCAAAGAACCAAGATATCAAGCAAGCAAGCATACAGGCAAGCAAGAAAGAAAGCATGCGAGCATGCAAGCAAGCATGCAAGCAAGATGCAAGCAAGATGGAAGCAAGATGGAAGCAAGCATGCATGCACGCAAGCAAGCAAGCGTGCAAGAAAGCGTGCAAGAAAGCGTGCAAGTAAGCGTGCAAGCAAGCACGACTAAACTTCAGGTTTCAGGACAATGTTTTTCACTAATTCGGAAGCGGGCACTAAAAATCTGAATAACCAGAAAGAATACAACTAAAGGTCTAAACGTGCATATGATATTTAAAGAAATTTCCTATAACTCCTAACCGTTAAGGAGTTTAACCTTCCAGCATCAGATCACCTGGATAACCTGAAAAAATACAACTATCGGTCTATACATACCTATAATATTTGAAAAAATATTCTCAACTCCTAACCGTTAAGGAGTTTTACCTTCCATCATCAGCTCATCAACATGAAATGATGTCTGCCAGACGCAAACACTTAAATAGCTTGAGATAATATATGAAAAACGTAATGCGTGCCTTCAAAATTTGAAGGTTGCCCTCGATTTCCCTGGGATCCCGTCATCAGATCCTGATTTGGTGACAATGGGACCATCTCAGAAGTACATTATATTCTAATTTATTGAATCAGGCGTTACTTTGCGGAGGTCCATATTAATGAACTAAAACAATTACTTTGGGTCGCGGGTGAGCAAAGTAATTTTTTTAGTTCATTACATTATATTCTTCAGAATAAAAAAAGAATTTTTAAATCGGTTCACAATTGACTGAAAAATCGGTGAACATACCTACATAAAAAAATACATACAGTGGAATGCATAATCTCCTCCTTTTCTGAAGTCGGTTAAAGAGCCCTTTATGGCCTACTTACAGTATAAACTTTTGAATTTTAAAATTTTACCTTTCTACAACCAGTAAAACGCAAAATCCCGTTTTTCCCGTTCCCGTAAGAATTCCGGGAAATGCTTTCTTAATGCTCCCCTACACTCCCCAAGCAACCTACATGCTGAATTTCAGCTTTCTACGATCAGTAAAACGAAAAATCCCGTTTTTTCCTTATATCGTGGAAATTTTTAAAAGTCCTGAAAGTAATTTTTTAACTAATGTAATACCTACTTGTGTATAAAATTTGAACAGTCTAGTTATTATAGTTACTGAGATAGGGTCACTCGGAACCGAATATATAAATCCCGTTTTTTCCCGTTCCCGTGGGAATTCCCAAAAATCCTTCCTTAGTGGATGCCTACATTGTATAAGGTATCTATGTGCAAAATTTCAAGTCTCTAGGTCCAGTGGTTTGGGCAAAACCTTAAAAACGACACCCATATTGATATTTAGACATTTCAACCCCATTGCACCCCATCCAGGGAGAATGGTATTTTACGTATGCCACATCGGATTTTAAAACCGTTGTTGCTTTCATATCCAGCGACTCGATAAGCCATAGAAACAACACCCATGTTGATTTTCAGACTTTGTTACCCCATTCCCCCTTTTAGGGGTTGAATTCTCAAAAAAACCTGAAACACATGTTTACTCATTTATCATTAGGAGTACCTACTTCTGTGAAGTTTCAAATAAAATAGTCGAAATAATCTTGTTCCCCCATACAAAGTTTGAACCCCCTTTTCACCCCCTTAGGGAGTGAATTTTGAAAAATCCTTTCTTAGTGCACCCCTAGACCTTATAAGGAACCTACATGCCAAATTTGGAATCTCTAGGCTCAGTGGTTTGGGCTGTGCGTTGATATGTCAGTCAGTCAGTCAGTTTCTTCTTTTATATATTAAGATTACCATGAGCTTTACGGTGAAGGAAAACGTCTTGAGGAAACCTGCACTGGGCCCTCGTGGGAACTATGGCCCAAGCCCTCTTATTCTGAGGGAAGACCTGTGCCCTGCAGTGCATCATAATAATATTATATAGGGTGGGATGATGAGTCTTCTTTTAATATAAAACGAAACTGTTGCCCGCGACTCCATCTGCAAAGAATTCGTTTATATCACTATCCCGTGGGAACTATGCAATTTACCGGGATAAAAAGTATCATTGGTAACCCAGGTTATAAACTGTCTGTTTGCCAAATTTCATCAGAATCAGTCCAACCGTTTTAGCATGAAAGAGTAACCAACATCCACACGTCCATCGGATTTGATAGATCCATTCGCCAGAATCGTTATTGCCTAGTAGCAAAATTTTCATTCGCATTTTTTCCCAGATGCTTTTTTCATACACTGGTTTTAAATACTGAAGCTTAATTTCGCAGTAAAATTTTTTCCCAATTTGGATTAACCATCGTTCAATCCATAATATAAAAACGTTCGCGTTTGTAATATTTTAGCGAGATTAAAAAAAATGGTTGAAAGTATCGAAAGTCTTGTGTAGTGGTAGAGCCATGTTGTAGCTAGCCGCTGCATCACGAATGGGCCGGCTCGTCCGGGGCAGTACCACCCTCTCACAGAACACCGGCGTGAAGCAGCAGTAATCCTGCTTGCGTTTCGTACGGTCAGTGAGAGTGCCGGGGGCCCAATACCTCACCCCTTCCCTCTCCCCCTCCCTCTCCCCCTTCCCCTATTCCCTCTCCTTTAGGGCTGACAACGCACTGGCATCGTGTAAAGCGCTGCGGGTGTCTATGGACAGTGGTGTTCATTTAACATCAGGTGACCCACTAGTTCGTTTGTCTGGCCTATCTAACATAAAAAAAAAAAAAGTTTTTTCTGAAACCGTAAACTTCTCAAGATTTATTAAAACGGTATCGTATAGAACCCATAAGGTTAAGCTAGATTAGATTAGTTACATAATAATCTTAAAAAGTTAACGGATTCGGTTTGTTGTCCATCAGGTTCAAGGTTCATCCGGGCAATGGGTGCTTTTGGGCACCTTTGCGCCTGGGACGATCCGAGGATGTTTTTTTGATTGACTTTATTTTTTAATTGTTTCAGGAAAACTTTTCGATATTTTAATACAATGGGATGTATTATTTTTCGATATTCAGATTCAGATACGTACCCCCTACGACCCTGGCCGCATTATCTCTCTAAACTGCTATTCGTAATCTTTGAGAGAGTTAAGTGCAAACCCTGGGATAACATGTCTTTAATAAATGTTTAGTATTTATTACATGGTAGGCATGATAGCCTGTTAGGGTATAGAGTGTCAAAGTGGCTGGTTTATTCGGTTCGTTGCTAAAACCTTTAAAAACCCTTTGCAGTTAAATTAAAATATATTATGCAGCAACGCAGTCCCAATGCAATCATACCACATTTCAACCGCTATATTGAGTTACCAGCGTGCTAACGTTACTATCTGGCAAACAAGAAGTCATAAATTAGGCATTCGCATTAATTTCCAAGCTTGAATTGAATCTAGTTCCAGACAGGCAATACGTTAGCACGTGGAATAATTCACAGCCTGGCGCGGTCATAGTCGAATGGACGATACATCATTTACCCCGGCCGAAATTATTTCCAACTCCACCGAACGTGGTTTCAGCTCGTAATAAAATCTTAACTAATACCGTGTAGGTGTGTAGGGTAGCTTGGGGTTGTTTTTTCGGCACTTCCTGCCACGTACAGTGTAACTGTTGAATCAACGTCTGGCAGCAGTGTTTCCAGACAACTACATTTACATATAAGCGGACGAATTTGAAGTGGTCCATCGAACGCCGCAATGAGACAGAGAGAGAGGGATGTTTATTTACACATATTCGATACAAATACAGAAAAAAAATACATTTGACAAGAAAAATACAAATAAAATATCGAATAGTATAAATTGGGCCCCACTCAGCATAACGTTGTGGCAAGCCACAACGCTGTTTTTCAGTGGGACCCATTTAAAACTAACACAAAAAACATACAAACTGTAACGACACGAACGCCAGCGAATAGTTAGCAACAAAAACCTAATTATAAGCCGGAAGTATGTATGGCAACATTACACTTGATCGGCTTAATCGCATTTTAACAACTAAATCAAGATTTGTTATGGCTATTGCAGTGAATTATCAACAATTTCAATAATACTAATATTGTAATGCATCACTTAACCTTCGGATAGAAAAAAAATAAAAACTGAAAACAATATAACAAATAATAAATGTAGCGTAACTTGCAAAATTTTATTTGCAGGTGTAAACTGGGCTTTACGTCCGTATTAAAAACTAGCTTTTGAATGCGACTTCGTCCAAGCAATCAACTTCTGAATGGACCGAATGTATAATAATGCATTGAATGTGTAATGATGCTTTGTCTTATTGATCTACAAGCATCATCTCGTTATTAAATCCAGTTAATTGGTTTTAAAGTATATAAGTAAACGGACACAGGAAGAAACATTTTTGTGTTTTATGTTACTGTATAGATGAATCAGGTGTTAGAACGGAATTATTTTTAATAAGAGTAGTGTTTTGAAATTATTTGAATCGAATACCTTATTAAGTAGTAGAGAACAATGACAGGGAATTTCAACGCCCACAAAATAGTCGTGAACAGCAAAAAGAAGCATGAAAAATTACAACTCTCTGATGGGGAAATGGAATGGTCCTTCCATGTCGCAGGCCAGCTTACAAGGAATATGTCGTCATGCCGTTATGGGAAGGGCCTGACTTTGATACCGCATTTGTTAAGTTTATTAGGGTCTTGTGGAACCTCATTGGGGCACGTACGTTTGTCAAACGAAGCCCTTAAGCCCTTCGGTTAGTTTGAGTCGATTTTGGTAAACTGCTCTTTAGATGGTAGGCATAAACTAGGACTATAAATGAAGCTAGTGGTTGGAGCGTGCTATTTTGAAATTACGTTAAATTTTAACAGTTTTCTTCACAGAATTAAAGGAGATAGATAGGGATTGAAATGTCACCGTGGTTTTTTCCTTTCAGTTATCATCATCGTTTTAACCGAAAGACGTCCTCTGCTGAAAATAGGTTCGCCAAACAGACCGGTCGCTCCATTTTGTTGCAGGCTTACCTACCACTGCGTCTGTCGGGTCGTGGACGCCATTCAAGAACCTTTTGCCCCAATCGGCCATCAGTTCTACGAGCGATGTATCCTGTCTACTGCCACTTGTCGAGTCAGGCGATTCTTAAAGTTATCGGTGACTTTAGTTATTGCGTAGATTTCATCATTTCTAATTTCTGTGTCTTTGATGTGAATTCCTTTAAACATTGTTTATTTCTTTGCCATAACACCAAAGAATACCTCACCGTCTAGGCTTACCACTAAATTGGCACCATTTAATTTCCCCACCCAATGTATCAAAGTAACAAGAAAAAATCTTTTACCACCCCGTAACCCGGTAACAAATGGGAAGAAATTGACCAAATAAAGTAAGTTCCGCGGTCCCCGAATGGCTATTAGCCTCTGACCGAGCCCGCAGTGGCATTGGCCACAGTAGGCGCGGCTGGGAATATTAACCAAGTGACTTTTTACAAGCTTTTCATTATCATCTTCAGCCTATGTTCGTCCACTGCTGGACATAGGCCTCTCCCATGGCATGCCACTGAGCACGATCCTCGGCCACTCTGTCAGCCGCCTTGCGAAGATCATCGCTCCACCGAGTCTGAGGACGTCCCACGCTACGTTTGCCGATCCGTGGTCTCCACTCAAGAACTCGTCTACCCCAACGGTTATCGGTTCTTCGGGTTATATGGCCTGCCCATTGCCACTTCAGCGTGCTAATGCGGTGGGCCATGTCGATAACTTTGGTTCTCTGTCGGATCACTTTACATGCTTTTATTTGACTGCAATGTATTTAGCAGTTACCCTCAACCGATTGAGATGAAATTTGAAAAATATCATATTTGAAATTTTTATGTAATTCTGGTGACAATACACTATTATTGTAGTCCTATGGTACTGATCTGATGATGGTTACGGAAGGTGCCTATAGGAACTCCTCAACAGCTTAACATGATCCCGTCGTGTTTGGGCTCGTTTGACCTGTCTCAATAAGTAGTTTAAGAAAAGTACAGTAAGCAGTAAAAGATAGTCGCATTTTTTTTCGAAAAAAAATCTTTTTCTTCTGCAAGTGCCTCTCCAACTAGTGAAAGGAAGGCTATCTACTTTTGGATTTCTGCTCAATAATTTAAGCCAATCGACCAAGTGTAAAATATTATTTTGTTAACCTCAGCAAGGGAGACCGACAATCTGGTAAAGGTTACAGGAACAGCTTGGGTGCGAGTAGCGCAGAAGCGATCGTTGTGTAACTCTTTGGGGGAGGTCTTTGTTCAGCAGCAAATTTTAGGGTTACGAACGAAATAAACTGAAACAATTACTTTGCTCAGCCGTGACCTTACAATAGTTACGTTTATGTAAGAAATGCGTGTTCATGCAGTTTAGTATTCAGTGACACATTTTTTACATAGGCGTAACTATCGTAAGGTCGTGGGTGAGCAAATTAATTGTTTCAGTTCATTAATATGAACCTCCGCAAAGTAACGCCAGATTCAATAAATTATTTACAAACGAAACCTTGTAAATATTGCTCCTTTTTACGGACTTCCTATGGTTGATGGAGTTCCTGCCACCTTCCAGCTCCATTAGTACATAAGCTCCATGTTATAATAATATTGGATTGTCATCCAATTTACACATGCATGCAAGATTTCAGCTTAACCGGAAATTGAAAAGTGGGTAAAATTTTACCTACTTGATAACATACAGACAGACAACGGGACAGATGAAAGTAAATAAAAGCTTGTAAAAAAGACTAATTATTTTCACGAAAACTTGACGTATTTGTGTGGGGTCTACTGTGGCGGTGCCGCCACCCGCAACTGCGCGCGAGCATTAATTATTTAAACGGACGCCATTTATCCGCCGTCTGTGAGACACGTCCTAAACTTTTTACTGTATCACATGTTTCCATAAAGGCGTTTATTCATTCCCGCTGCCGTAAATCCATTCAGTTTCATTTTCAGTTTCAGGGTCTTTTAACTTTCCAATGAATTTGGTTGCAAATAATACCCATTATTAAAACAACAAGAGGTATTAGATTCAAGTGGCACCCACTGGTGGGGCATATCGCTAGTACTTACCTAGAATTCGATAGCGACAAAATGGTTCTCAATTGACGCCAACGACCGGAAAACGAAATGTAAGTAGGCCTCCAACATCAAGACGGAACCACGACCTGGTGAAGGTTGCAGGAACGCGCTCGATGCATATAACGATCGCTCTGTTTGGCGATCCTGGGTACACCTATGTTCACCAGTGGATGTCTTTTGGCTGATATTAAGATGATGATGGGGGCACGCGCAACACCTCGCGCAAATGCTTTCTTTCTGCTTATTCCCCTATATCAATTAAGGTGAATGAGCATTTACTAGGCAAGCGTGCTCCATCGCAGGCCTCATCTTCACTTTCCATCAAGCGTGATTGTGGTCAAACGCAAGCCTATATTGAAAATATTCCATATTTGAAAATATTCCCTGTCCAACAGAAAATATTTCTCAAATCGTTTTATATTTAAGTGACAGAGTGAAATAACAAACACTACAACCGCATTGATAATCTCCTTTTCTTGAAGTCTGTTAGAAAAACATACTTCGTTCTGAGCAGTCTGAAGAGCAAGCTGCCAATAAAAAATATGCAGCTTGCAAACATACGAGCATGTAAAAAAACCTAGTTTCATGTTACGTTGCTCCGAAAAGAGCTTGCCAATTATTCTAAAGCTGATCAAAAAAACCAGTAAAGCGTAAAGCTAGCTTTATTTTTAGAAAGTATCGAGATGAGTACAGTCCAATCCCAGTGGAGAATCTTTATCAGTTAATGAGGGTAGACGATGCGATGCACTCCGGTATCGTCTGTTGTTCCATGACATGCACTACAACCCAGTTGAGCCGAGAGACGTACTAGTTTTGTGCTTATCGATAGTCGATTTTTTTGCTTACTTACTAACTTCTCTGGCGCAACGAGCCAGTGTGTTTTGGCCTCCAATACGAGTGCAAGCCAAAGATCCCGGTCTAGTGCCGTCGCTCGATAGACACCATTTGGTAAGGCCCATACTACACGGGTGGTTCTCCCGCCGCGGGAAACCGCTTCTGAACCGCTACTAGACACAATTTTATATGGAAGTTGTATGGTGCAAACTACACTGCGCAGCTCCGTCGAGCGGTTTCCCGCGGCGGGAAACCGCCCGTGTAGTATGGGCCTAAAGGTTGCTGGAACCACTTGGACATGGGCAGCGCAGGGCTGATCGTTGTGGAACTCTTCAGTGGAGGTTTTTGTACAGGAGTGAACATCTTTTGATGCGCAATAATCCAATAGTAATGATGATGTAATAACCCATTTCTTCAACAATTTGTTTTACAAAGAATGATGGGCAAATTTGCCTGCATGTGAATACATATGAACCGCATGCATACCAAGTGAAAGCTACTTATTTAAGCTTAATTATCTGGCGGCCTAGTGGTTTGATCTATGGCCTCTCAAGCAGAGGGTCGTGGGTTCAAATCCCTGCTCGAACCCCTGAGTTTTTCGGAATTTATGTGCGAAATTATATGTGTAATTTACCATGAGCTTTACGGTGAAGGAGAACATCGTAAGAAAATCTGCATAGACCTGCGAAGAAATTCAATGGTGTGTGTGAAGTTCCCAATCCGCACTGGGCCCACGTGGGAACTACGGCCCAAGCCCTCTCATTCGGAGAGGAGGCATGTGCGCTGCAGTGGGACGTATATAAAATATGCTGGGATGATGATGATGATCTAAAATAGAAACTTACTTTCAAAAACCCCGGAGAAGCGAGTTATCAGCCCCTTAAATATAAATACGTGAGTTTACAAGTCATTAAGTATATTTGTTTTTTTTTTGCGTTCGTCTTGTCTATGTAAATTCTCCCAGCCTTCACAGTCTAGTCGTCTTAATAACAACTATAGCAAATGGTAGGATCGATAAGTCTACGTACATTATAATTTAGGTTCCACACATATCTGCCCATCATCCTTTGTATATAAATGAATATCGATAAATACGCGTCTGCCCTCGTAACGTCACTAGCGCTAGCACTGAATATCTGCCCCGTCGATACTCGACGTGAAGTACTGCAGACAATGATAAGACAAATAAATGATGTTTTGCTTCTCTAGCGGTTTTCGGTATCAACTTGTCACAATGGAAATACAAAATATAATGATACTTGGGATTTCCCTTGGTAGAGCGAGTTTTTTATCGCATTGTTTGCAATGACTGCTTGAAGAGGCTTTACCCGCGGCGTCGCTTGCATGAACCAATAGACCAGGCAGTTGAATTAAAACTCTGTGATTTTATATTCTTCCCATTCATCATCATCATTATCATTTCAGCCGTAGGACATCCACTGCTGGACATAGGACTCCCTCATTGACGCCCAATCATTACGGTTACTAAACCTGCGGCCTTCACCAAATCGTCCGTCCATCTCGTTGGTAGACGTCCCACAGTCCGTGGTCTCCATTCGAAAACTTTTGGAATTCCTTAAAATTACATCAAAGCGAAAAAGCCGTGATGGCGTGGTTTGACCACCTAAGCGGAAGCGTGCTGGGATAACTAACTTTGTATACAGGGTTATTTGTAATTCACTGACATCCTCTTAACCCTGAATTCCTATCACTTAATCAAATGTTTTTTGTTCTACGACTTTTTAAAATGAAGCACTTTTTTTCCCATACAAATACACAGAGTATCGTAAAAATAAGAGGAAATCTCAAATTTTCAAAACGTTATTACACCAAAAATATTAAGTTATGACAAAAGCCGTAAAACAAAAAACGTTTGCTTAAGTGGTAGGAGTTTAGGGTTAAAAGGATGCTAGTGAATTACAAATAACCCTGTAGATATGTTGACTCACGTCAAGAGGCACTTTTCGAGCACATGCATTGTAAAAGCTTTTGTTTGCGAAACTACTTGAAGATCCTTGTTTAGATAAACCAGTAATAGCTTCGTTAAATAAACTACTGGTTACCTTGCTATTATGTAACTACACGTTCAAAACAGTTATGCTAGCCACAGATGTAGCGATTTACATTGTGCAAGTTTAGATTTGGACTGTAACATTTATTAGGAGATCCTTGCAACAGTACAGTATAAGTAGTTACAGTATACTTGCGCAAATTAAGACTTGCACAAGTGCACTATAGCGTGTGTTAAGCCCAGTTTAGATCTGCAAGAAAAATCGTGCAACCATTACATTGCGGCGATGATTGACCACTGCAAACTCGTTCGCTTTACAACCTCGTAATGTAATGCAACTTGCATAATTATTCATGTAAGTCTAAAATGGTCTTTACCTTTCAAATGAAGGTTCGGGGCACATTATATTAAATGGTTTTAAAGTATATAAACGAACATAGGAAGAAACATTTTTGGATTTTATACGACTGTATAGGTTAATCAGGTGTTCAGGAGTAGAATGAAATTATTTTGTGTAAGACTTTCACGATTATTCTTGCAGGTGTAAACTCGGCTTTAGGAAATACTAAACTTGCACAAGTTATAGTATAGTTACTAACGACTTAGTGAGTTGAGTTCTTACATCTATGCCTACCATTACCTATACATTTGTGCGACACATATTTTTTTCAAATCTTACCGGGTTTCATTAAATGGTAGTAACCATAGTCAACTACTAGTAAGTTAGCATGTATTTTTTTAAGAAAGATGGTGTGTTCAGTGTAGCTTTGAAAATGAATTAATAGAAAGTTTGAAAAGCGTCAGAGTTTTATGTTCGTCCTTTTAACAATATTTTCTGGGTTCCAATTACAGTATTATTAAACTAAAAATAAAGCTTTCCAGCTACGATTTCGATACAAAATTATAAGCTACCTTCACTTACACCAGAATTTCCTGGAAACCAATTACGTTTTCATAAACTGAAACGAGATCCATCTATCGGAGAGGCTTCACGTGAAAATTGACGGATTTTGGCGGCTTTGAGACCGTATCTAGTCAGTTACCTACGAGACATACAAGACCAACCTCATCATCATCATCATTTCAGCCGAAAGACGTCCACTGCTGAACATAGGCCTGCCCCGAGGCTCGCCAAACAGATCGACCCTGCGCCACCCGCATCCAACGCGTTCCCGCCACTTTAACCAGGTCATCGCTCCATCAATTCCACGAGTGATGTGCCCTGCCCACTGTCCTTAAGTCTGGCGATTCTTCGTGCTATGTCCGTTACTTTAGTTCTTGCGCGGATTTTTTTTTATTATGATCACCACCGCCCATAAAATATGTATTAACAACTCAAAGAGATTCACTGATCTGTTGCCGGCCTTTAAAAAGGAGAGGGAAAAGGGGAGAGGGAGGGGGGAGTCATAATTTCTAATGCGATCCCGCAGAGAAATTCCGAGCATAGCCCTATACATCGCCCTATAAGTGACTGTGAGCTTTCTTATGAGGCCCATCGTTAGCGGCCACGTCTCAGTGCCATAAGTCATCACTGGCAAGAACAACCTCTCGCTGCCTATACCGAGAGATCAAAATCGGAGAAAATTTCAAGCGTCTAACTATTCCGGTTCAAGTGGTAGAGCCCTGTGGCAGACGGACGGACTGACAGCACAGAATATACATATATGTCGTAGGGGGTCGGGATTCTGGCTCGAACTTTCAAACATCTTGTGGGCTCAGCTGGGTATCGCGCAATGAATACTACGTTAATATTTGAATCACGATTTACTGTACTGATTACTCAAATTAGATTAAATACAAAGTTTAGGTAACACTAAGCAAAACGTGGGACAGTTCCGTGACGACGTGTTAGCTGCTTGGCGGCTCGTACAAGAGTGTCGCTGCCCGAAGCTGCTGGTAACGTCACGACTCTGTCGAAGCGCGCCAAAACCTAGTTGTACCGCGTTCTCGCTAGGCGGCGCACTTGCGTTCCGTTTAGTGTCCGTACTCATGACCGGCTACGACATATAATAGTACTAACGTACAGAATGTCCACGCTCCGCCCCGCACCGATTCGAGTTACCCCACCCCTCAAGCGCAGATCGCCGGAAACCGCCGGAAACCAGTCGGGTGCGCAACGCGCGCGATGTATGTCGGCCGCACGGCACTAAGTTCGGGAGCAATAATTTTGCGAAATATTAATACTGTGCATTATATGGGTGTTTGTCAACAGCCAAATAGGGAAAGGAGTTTACCTACCCTACCTACTTCCTGTAATAAATAATGCTTTCTGAAATTATCGCGATTATTACATGAAATAACTGTCGTACATCTATTTTAATATTTGTAATTGAAAATAATAATGCTTAAATACACAGACAGACACATTTTAAGTAGGTTTAAATAAACAGATAAGATTAAAGATTACATGTATTTGCACATATCTATGCCATACCTACATTATTATTATAAGTACCTAAGTATTATTATGTCATCGGTAGTACTTATTAGTACTAGGTTTTTGCGATGGTCAACCCTGTGTATCTTGCGTTCACATTGACGCGTGTACAGACGTCGTCGTGCTTATGTAGATTCAAGAACGCGTATTTTGTACGTCGTGACCGCCGTGTGTTGACAGACAGGCAGCGTTGTCCCGTTAATACCTGTGGGTACGAAACCCGAAAAAGAAATGCGAATCCAGTCTAGTTTTAAATCAACGAGAACACGTGAATCACACTTTTAAATTTCAAACAGAAATACTGATCCAACCCACTATATCGCAGTACAAAGCGACAGTACTTTTTCATAGTCACAACAGATCTGCTCACATGTCGTCACACCTTCGCTTTGATACGTTCCCGTCGACATTTTCTTCTATTTCTAATCCAGTTTCGCTTTGGAGATTTTGTCATCAAGGGGTTTAATTGAACCGGCCGGCGCTATTGGGTTGATTTGATGGAGTCCGTTGGTGATACTGACAAGGTACAATAATGAATAGGTACATAACCGGCCAAGTACGTTTCGGACTCGCGCACTGAGGGTTCCGTACTTTAGGTATGTCAAAATATACGCTGTATCGCCGTTTTTATTATAATCCAGTGTTAGCAGAGCCCTGCGTTTAAGTAAAAGGTACGCAGTGTGGTTTCATTTTAGTGTTCCCCTTAGTGTTTAATTTGATTTATTTTTTATGTTGCGGCTACAGTAATACATAAACGGTGAAAATTTCAAGAACTTAGTTAAACCCTGAAAAAAACTCTGAAAAAAACACGTTTCTTGTACGATTCCCTTTAACTTTAAACTTTATTTTATTTTTAGTATTTGTTGTTATAGCGGCCACTATTGATTATAGTGTCTAGATGTTACGGTCCAAGACAGACTGACGGACGGACAGACAGTTGAGTCTCTGTAATATATAGGGTGGCTATGGGCTGAAGAAGAGAGAGAGAGAGAGAATATATAGGGTTGTGTTAGGACCCTTTGGCTACGAAACCTTAAATCAGCTAACTGTGTATCGGGCTACGGGCAGTGAAGGATTACATTTTAACATGCGACAAAATAAAAATAAGGTATGCAGGGATTTTTTCATAACGGGCTACGGTCTATCCTGGGAGTGACCGACACGTTCTTAGTCACTTTCGTTTTAAGGTACAAAATCCCTGAAAGGAAAAAGCAACAGGTTTAGAAGCTAAGGCATCTATAGCCCTAACTGATTGATCGTCGCCTGTAATTCAAATTCTAAATTGATGTCCCTAACGTAGTTTCAAAATTGACATATTGAGAGTAATCGGCCGCTCGCTTATTCCGCGGGGCACTACATTATCAGAGGCTGCTCGCCCTAATATAAGGTGGGTTAATGAATAAATTAATGAAATCCTGCCCCCGTCCTGGGAGAGGACCCAATTCATAAGTTAAAACCGGAGAAGGTATAGTTGGTTGAGAAGAATTTCTTAAATGATTTATTGAATCAGGCGTTACTTTGCGGAGGTCCACATTAATGAACTGAAACTTTTATGTAAAAAAATGCGTGTTCATGCAGTTCTTCCACCTCCACACTGTATGAATGAACACACACAAATCCAACTATCACTACTAACCAATTTACTCTGACGCGTTAAGACGTGAAGATGAGCACTGGTTGAATAAATAAATAAATAATAAATAAATATCAAGGGACAATTCACACCAATTGACCTAGTCCCAAAGTAAGCTAAGGAAAGCTTGTGTTATGGGTACTAGGCAACGGATAAACATACTTATATAGATAGATACATACTTAAATAAATATTAAACACCCAAGACCCGAGAACAAACATTCGTTTTTTCATACAAATATCTGCCCCGACGCGGGAATCGAACCCGGGACCTCAAGCTTCGTAGTCAGGTTCTCTAACCACTAGGCCATCTGGTCGTCTAAAATCGAATTCAAAAAGCGTCAGTGTAGTTTGGTGATGGTGATAGTTGGGACTGTGTGATTTGTGTGTTCATAGAGTGTGTAGGTGGACGAACACGCATTTTTAAAATTAAAAGCTTTTATTAACTTGCAATGTATGTATGTATATGTATACGTATGTACGTACAGGTCAAATCTTGGAAGTTGAATTTGACCCACTTCCAGTGGTCGGATTTATTTGAAATTTGGTATACTTATGTAAGTTGGATGACAATCCAAGTAGTTACAGTCAACAAAAAGTACAGTCAGCGAAAAAGCTTGCATTGAAAATGAAATTTTTAACAAAAACTTATTTACATAAACGTACCTACGTAGCTATCGTAAGGTCGAGGGTGAGCAAAGTAATTGTTTCAGTTAATTTCTTAAATGAGTCTAATTCCATGGAAGAGAAGAAGAAGTAACTTTTGTCAAAACTGGTATACCACTTTCTTGGCCGACCGTACTTAGATTAAGATAATTTTAAGGTTACATGTATAACATAGATACCTTACATACATTGAAAGCTAATTTCTTAAAACACAATGGCCAACATCGCCAACCGTATGCTATAACCGTATGGTTGTGGTAACTCCGAAGATGAGCTCTGGTTGAGTTCGAAACGCGTCAGTGTAGCTTGGTGGTGGTGATGGTTGTGTTTATGTGATTTGTGTGTGTTCGTACAGTGTGGAGGTGGAGGAACTGCATGAACACACATTTCTTGCATAAACGTAACTATTGTAAGGTCGCGGGTGAGCAAAGTAATTGTTTTAGTTCATTACATATTTATTTATTATTATTTATTAAGTAAAACAAAATTTACACAGTATTACAGCTGTAAACCAATTCACTGGAAAATTCAAACACTTGTGGCAGATTTAAAGAAATACTTTATTGAATCAGGCGTTACTTTGCGGAGGTCCATATTAATGAACTAAAACAATTACTTTGCTCACCCGCCCTTCGCCTTTGCATGAACACACATTTCTTGCATAAGCGTAACTATTGTAAGGTCGCGGATGAGCAAAGTAATTGTTTTAGTTCATTAAAGAAATACCTATATAGTAAGTAGCCTTTCTCATTCGCAAGCATCCCGGCTCACGATTAAGCAGCCGTTATCAATCGCAAGCACGCGTAATCAACTATTCTCATTCGCAAGCATCTAGTATCACGTCTTAAGCAGCCGTTCTCATGCTTTATCTTGAATAAGCATTCTTCAGTATGTTAAATGGATAGCTACACTCATACGCATTTAATGCTGAAGCCAAATCGATGCGGAAGGGTGAATTGATGCGGACGCATCTTCATACAATATTGCGTTTTTGTAAAATGTAATGTATGTTTGTATCACCAACTCGCTGGACTGACCTGATTAAAAAAGCTACTGAGTCCACTATGGTCCAGTCTACTCGCAACGCCTCTAACCGGCAGAAATGGAAGCAAATTGCTAAGAGAGCTGCCCTCGAAAATGTTTGCGACCCACCGAACACCTCTCCACTCCGTGTACCTCGTCTGCGCAACCACGACCACTCTCACAAGAGTGTCCGACTAAGAAGAAGATTACAAAATGCGATTCGATGCTGATAGATTATGTCTTCACCCTAATGGAACTTAGCAATAAAGCGTGATAAAACGCCGTCCTCCCTTGCCTCAGTCGCCACCCCAGCACGTCGGGCACGAGGTATAAATCTTAGCCGCAGCTGCTCCTTCCGGCTCGCAACAACAATAATTAATGCAATACTTTGCCCTTTAATTAAAATGTTTTAATGTGACGCACTTGGCGCCGGCACGTGTGACTGCATTAAGCTTCATTTACCTACACGGTGCGGGAAATATCTCCGAGTTTCGTTACACTGCGGCATCGCACAGCTATGGATTTAGAAGGGATCGATTGCCAGCAATGTAGCGCAAATTTTATTTTTTTCGCGCTATATAAATGGGACTCTATGTCTACGGTAGAAGGAATATTGTATAAGTTTCGTTACACTGCGGCGCCGCGCTGCTATGGATTTTGCTGTGACAAATTATCGCCGGCAATGTACTGCAACTCGCACGATAATTTTCTCACTCTAAATGAGGCTTCCACTCACAGTCAACACCGTTCTGAATGATTATGTTCGTTTCAATGCATGATAGCCGTGTATCTATGGCGCGTGTGTGCTCTATGACTGCTTAGTCATAGAGCATCCTTTGCTGTTTTTAAATTACTTCAAAAAAGGAGGAGGATATCAATTTGATCGTATTTTTTGCTACTTCAAAATTTAAATGAATCGATTTGATTTTTATTTATATTTTGGTTGTAAAGAGAATGCTTTCAATTAGGTTTCATTATTAAAAAAGTCACCAGACGATTGAACCCTGGAGTAATCGAGGGAAATCTTCAAATGTTGTATGGTCATTTTAATGATTTGGGTATTACCTCGTGCATTGTCTCTTGGAAATCATTATTTATTTTGTAGATCAAAAATTTTAAACCATTTTCAAAATATTGAGTTGAAACTTAGCTTGCTTTTGGGACTATAATAATCCTTGTAGTGTAACGGACGTCTATCGTGTCAAAAATAGAGCAAAACACTATTTTCTTGAAAAAAAAAATCCTACGTAAAATAACATGGAATTGAAGATGCCTCTTGATCAGGACAAACGTAGTCGTTGTTAGAATAAAAATGTAAGGGCAGCAGCAAAAGCACCTCATTATGCAAATCGGAATATCCTATCCATAGTCGTTGGACGCTGGTACAAGGAATTATTTGTAATCTACAAACAGGATGTTTTACAATTTGTCTGCTGGAATCTTCAGCGTGTTAGGGTTCATTTTCAGTAAGGTAGCTATCTGTTTAGTGAACTATTAAAATGCTTTTAAAGTTAAGACAATGACGTTCTTTTTTCACAGTACCATTTTAATTATAATGAAACATTTATTTTTTCTTTTATTTGCTCTATATACCTATGTCCTTCTTGGTCTTCCCCTTTTCCTTTTCCCTTCTATCTTTCCTTCTATTATATTCTTAGTGTATAACTTTCGTCATCGACGTCCTTTGACTCGGTGGAGCGACGATCTTCGCAAGGCGGCTGGCAAGAGCTGGATGAGAGTGGCCGAGGATCGTGCTCAGTGGCGTGCCATGGGAGAGGCCTATGCCCAGCAGGCTGATGATGATGATGATTGATGAACTATAGTGCCGTAAGAGATGACCTAACATTTCCCTCTCCTGTTCCCAATTATCAGTCCACTAGGCTAGGCTACCAACTTACAAATTTGATGTTTATTAATACGCTCGTATTGTTAGGAGTCGGGTCATCTTGTACAGGCGGTGCCAGGACATTTTGTTTTGAGTCCACGCTTTCATCTCCCTCTTAGGTTGTTACTAAACCAATCGATTGATCGTCAATCAATCGTAGAAGGAGATCGATGGTACAATGGATTATTTGACGTCAATCGACAGTTTACTACACCAAAATCTACCTCACCAATCGATTGACGTCGAACACTAGTATCGATTGGCTGTCGATCAATCGTTTATCGACCGATATCCAGCCAAACCACTAATAATCGATTGATATTGATCGATTGCTATGATACCGCCCTTAATTTGTAGTGGGAGAAAATTCTTGATAGTGTAAAAATATAGAAATAATTAGAAGGAACCCGATAAAAACTGGCTAACGCATGCTTTTCAAACTTTCTCGTCGTACTAATGGCGGGATATATTTCTGCATTATTCCTTTGTTGCTGGGTCGTCCGACAAATGAGAGCTATTTCGCGTCACAACTGTTATAAAACGAGATACGGATAAGATCTATTGTTACAATATTTAATGTCAATGTAAGATAGACAAGAAAAAGATACCGATAAGTTATATATGTTAAAGGAATCTCTTATATCCCAAACTTTTTTTCTGACTGTAATTACTTTTGGATTTACATGCGTTGTCATCTTTTATTTAACCTGGCAAGTTACATAAATGCTTATAAATATTATAATATAGTTGTTTTTGTTAAAAAACACATTTTTAATAGCACTTTTTTGCTGAATTTACTTTTCCTTAACTCTACTTGCGTTATCATCCAAATTATAAAAGCGCGTAACAAGTTTCAAGTTGATGCAATTAACCGTTATAAAATTATGTGTTGTGAAGACGATTCTGGCGGTTCTGTATCGTTTGCCGGAATTTAATATGCCATAATGTTTCGTATTTCATAATTTGAATTTGTCGTGAAGTAAGAAAGTTGGTATGGCAAGTGGCAAGGTTATGGGAAACAAAATGTTTGGGACCATCAAAATTTCTCTGCCTGATTTTTTTGTTGTCACCGGACTCAACCAACCACGAAATCGAAAAATGGTTTACAAGTTTGAAAACCACAACATACTTAACTAGAATATCAATTGGACGTAGTTCTGCAAAACCGGAACCACTATACAATGAAAGATAGTTATGAAAAAAAAAACAGATTTTGTTAGAAACATAAATGTGTATAAAAATAAAAGTTCCGGTTTGCAGAACTACGTCCAATTATTTAGTGTCAGCGATAAGTTCTGTTAGCCTCGGAGAATTGTAATTAGATTAATTGAAATTGCAATAGTTTATTATTTTTCTTGAAATAAACAGTTTTTTCTTACTTACTTACGAAGAAAGAAAACTTTGTAAAACATAAAATAATTCACTGCAGTGCAACAAAGACTGAAATGTCTCTGTTAAGGAATTAAAGTCCCCAAAAATAAAATGAGAATTAATCAATCGATAACAAACCACACGTCAAAATATGATTAATCGCACCAGATAACTTGCATGCCTGCATTATCAGACACTAATCAACCGTCGCATTTAACAATCGACTTCATTTCATAATTGTTAATTTTCAATGAAAATTTTAATAAATAATCTTGAATACTAACGTATCGAGCTCATCGCTGTTCGTTTCTTTCGAGTAATAGACAATCATTACCACTATCAATATTAATTAGTTTTTTATCTTCTTGTCAGATGTAAGGCGAAACATTTTGGCCAATAATAGATTATTGCCGATAGTTTATCGGGATTTTATCGGGTTGGCGATAAGAGGTGGACCGGCCTCAGTTGGCCACACGTAGCGGAGTGCTGTGCCTGTATGAAGACCTGCCAGAGCCTTGGGCCTAGTGAAGTGCTTATGACTCCCACAAAGTTCGGCTATCAGGCTTACGACGACTCTGAGAACTGCTTTCTAAAATGGCTGGTCGAGATTACTCTATAAATGAGGCAAGTATTTCAAAGTTTGTTAAATTAAACTGCTACAGTAATACTTTTAAATTACTGTAGCGAAACATAACAATAATATTTCATTTGCTGACAGTTTCACACGCTAGCTGTCAATTTTAAAGTTGCCAGTTGGGTGATTGTGTAATTTTTTCTTTAAAAAAGTAGTTTTTGAGTGACTTCATAATTTTTTTATCAATTGACAACACTGACGCATTTTCCATGAAAACAAATACATCTTTTATCGCATAATATTAGGTATACTAAACGGGAATTATCACGCAATAAATATTTATTTATTTACCTCGACGTTTCGGCCACATTGCAGCAGCCGTGGTCACGAGTTAACATTGTTTTGTGTTAACTCGTGACCACGGCTGCTGCAATGTGGCCGAAACGTCGAGGTAAATAAATAAATATTTATTGCGTGATAAGTCCCGTTTAGTAAAGTAATTATGATTGAAAATCACGAGTTCAATATGTAGAAAAAAGTCAAAAAAATAATGGTGATATTTGACTCTGGCCGCAAAATGAAGTTGTTAGCACTGAAAATCCAAACTTGATATTATTTTAAACGCATAGAAGTAAATAAGAAAGAATAACTATAAATTAGACAATTTAGGAAACATGTTCAAGATCGTAACCAACTCAGCTAATAACAGTAATTAGTAAGATATTAATTAGTGATCTTTTGTTTTTAGTTTTTTTTATCGTGTACGATGTGAGTTAGAAACATGACAGTAAAAATATTTCTTCTTAATCCATTAATAAATGTGAATGTTTCTTGTAAATACGTAGACAAGACTTTTGTTATACTTTTTCGCCCGGCTACTCTACCAGGGCAGGGACCAGGGCGGTAGCACGCAGTGCACGTTTGTCAGCCGCCGTGACGTGCGACTCCGAGAGGAAGGGCTACGGATTAGCCCGAAACATGTCGAGTTAAACTCTTTTTAAGACGTGAGTGATCCGTTTATTTTCACTAGAAGAGAAATAAAAAAATACTCCAGTCAGAGCTCGCTTTTGATTAGCCATTACTAGCTGCAATAAATCCGAAACTTCAAAGTAAATAAATACAGCCATGCGTTTTTGACGATTATTCTAGTTTAATAATTGTAAAAGTATGAGTACGAAATTGTGAAATTTTTACCTCGTATGTCCTGACTTTTTTCAACAGACAGTGCTGCAAATCGACCCGAGAGTGGCAATTTTAATGATTTATTAAATTATTTCTACAAATTGAAAGTCTTATTTGATTGAAACATTTGTACTTCACATAGTACATTCGGCGGTTATTCATACGGTGGATTTGTACTTTTTAAAGTACACGAGGACTTACGCAGTTAATCCGTCAACAGTTTGCTTAATTTGATAAACCAATCACGAGTTGTAAAAAAATACAATATTTTTTTTTATTATACCCTTGTCATAAAGTAGCTGTTTCAAGATTTCGTTTCATTTTATTGGCATTAACTTTTATGATAGATAAATAAAACCACAGCTATATAAATTCTTTAGCACATGTTTTTACAGAATTTTTTGCCATGCTTTTGTTTATAATGCGCCATTGTTTGATAAAGAAATTAATGATTTCTCGACAATGCATTTTAAATGGAGATATCGACGTAAAAGTGAAGTGTGTTTTGATAAAAAAACTATTGTAAATTATATTAATCAAACTCACCTTACATCCATACTAAATCAGGTGGGCGGATTCGAATGGGGAATTTAGATAGTTGGATAAGCTACCCACGTCGTCATGATGTACAAGAATGTGTCAAATCTCGAAATCACAACCGCTCAAGTCGGTCATAGATTTGTTCCTGATTCATCAAATTCCTAAATCGTCATTACAGGTACCTGATTCGTCATCCGCACCGCCTTGAGTAAATTACTGTCTAATAACTTTATCTAGTAGAAAGTATTACTACTCTCCTAATACTTATTAATCCTGTAAATGCTTACAGGATTAATAAGTATTAGGAGAGTAGTAATACTTTCTACTAGATAAAGTTATCACGATCACGATTTAATTTGACTGCACAGTGACGAGCTAGGGATATGACGAGTCAGGAACAAATCGATTAATCAAATTGCACGAGTACCTATTAATTGATACAATATAAATAAAGAATACCTACTGTGATAATTATGGAAATCAAGAAGTAGTATGTAAGAGTCAGTGCTGATAAAAACAAAAAAAATGTTGAAAATAATCAATTGCCACTTTTAAGACGGTTTGTAAATTGAATCAATTTTTATCTTTTAATGTAATTTACACATTATCTTCGATAAAGTTAGCACTTTTATTTTAATAGCAGGGCCAGGTCTCTATTTTTAAAAACTGGCGACAAAACATAGGAGCGGCTATTGTAGCGTTTTTGAGGGAGGTCTGTGTCCAATTGCAGACAAATACGTCTTTCTAGTTAAAACAACATCTTTTAAAATTTATCATGTAGCACCAAGTTTGAATATTGTAAAATTGGTGATTATTTTTACTGATACATAGATTATCAGCTTAAATCAATAGATCGTTAAACAAATCATCCGATATGCATACGACGGCTATCTGCAACCAATCACAACAATTATGGTGAAATTTAATCATATTCAGCAATAAAAAATCAGTTTCTAAATGCGTTATCGACAAGCGATCAATTAGTATTATCCGCGATAGAATTGACCGAAAGACGTCGGTCCAATAGGAAAAACAAAATTAAATGTCCAAGGGGAGCACGGGGCGCCAACGGAGCGTGCTCAGCGAGGTCAATAACACTGAATTAAATACGGTGTGCCGCGCTGTCGGTGTGTCACCTTATATATAGTGCGCGCTGGGCACGCTCCATCGGCGCCCAGCGCTCCCGGTTTGTGGCAGTCTTTATTGCATAGCATGCCTTATTCAAAAGCTGAAATCCCATCCGTCTCGTATCGTAAATTTTGACACGGACTAAATTACGTAGTAGTTTTGATTTAGTTATCTTGATAATTTCTTGATAATTTTGACGGAATAAGAATGAGACCGAAACATATTAAACAAAAATATGAAAGTACTTATTTTCGATAGCCATGTGAATGGTTATTTTATTACCTACATAATTTCAAAGATCCAAGTTAAACCTACATAATTAAAATATGTTTTTGTTTCTTACGCTGATATACACGCCAATATAAGCCTAACACGAGTGCCATTGTGTAAGTAAACTTAATATAATGTGTTGCAGAATTAGATATTCAAAAATTAAAAAATATATTCTAATATATAAAAATCTCGTGTCACGGTATAGAACTCCTCCGAAATGGCTTGACCGATTTTTATTTATGAAACTTTTTTCTCTATACTCGATAGGTCTGAAAATAGGTCTTAGGCTATTTTTATACCCCTATTCTTCACAGACGGAGTCGCGGGCAACAGCTAGTACTATTTAAAAAAATAGTAATTATTGCATATTACAGTAAAAAAAAATACCTGGAGCCTCTTTTTAGGTAAAAATATACCTGTGATAAGAGCCTCCGCTCTTCCTTACAAGACACAGCTACTTAGCTAATTTTAAGTAGGTAAGTGAATTGAAAGTAAGTAAATTAAGCAGCTTTGAGGAGAGAGAAGTGGAGAGCCATTCATCGGCTACACCGACAAGAGTTTAACTCTTAAATAAGAATATTATATAATAATTGAGTTCAATAAAATATTATTAATTCCTCACTCTATTGCTTAATTACTCTGCAACCTCAAGGCACTAGTCACTCTGCCGACGTGTACATTAGCATATTAATTAGCTCTAGTTGCCAATTAACGGCAAAGCGGCGATAACTTAGTTGTGCTGTGGAGGCAGGTCGTCGGTGCAGGTGCATGCGTTCGTAGAAATTAACGGAAAGTTTTATTCTGAACTCTGAGACGGCTTAAGATTCCGAGTGCACGGACAAGAGTGGCGTGGAGTGTCCATGATATTATAAATACGAAAGCGTTTTTATATGTGTCTGGTGGAGTGCCTAAAATCTAAGTGAAAATCTAAGTGCTGATACAAATTCTCTCGCTGTAATGTGAACTGCTTGTTGTATCAGTTGTGTATGTTGGGAACTCTGGACCTCCATTATCGATGCTCTGGATATCCATTATCAGATCTCAACCGGGGCACTGCCCTGGTGGAGAACTAAGGCATCAAACTGGCCTCGTTTGTATGAAAGGTGGAATGTGGGCCGAATTATTTGACCGTGAGTGTATTTGTCTGTCTATTACCTTTTCACGCTTAAACCGCTAAACCGATTTAGATAGGTATGGAAATGGTTAGTTAGACCTTGGAAAAGACAAAGGATAGTTTATCATTCGCGGGAAAGCGATAATTGAATTCTTTAGAGACGGTGTCGAGGGAATCAGCTAGGTCTCTTTATAAATCTTTATCATTCTATACTCTATTTACTACTAAATTTTTTCCGCGGCTTTGTCATTTTTTTCCTTCGTTTTTGCAAACTAAGGACAAAGCTTAAATTTATCTGACAGATAATTTTAACAGTTAATTGAAAAATTATTCCTAAGGAATGGGTGGCAGATATGTAATGAACTCAGCCTCATCACCAATATAATTATAACGTATGTAGATTTATTGACTTTTATATTTATCGATTTATTTGCTATAATTGTTATCAAGACCACTAGTCAGTGAAGGTTGGGAGAATCTACATAATAGGACAAAGCAATTAAAAAATACAAAAATAATGACTTGTAAGTTCATATACTTGAGGGCTGATAACTCGCTTCTCCGGGGGTTTTGAAGTTTGTACCCATATTAGAAAATAAAGCTTATGTAACTAGCTTTCACGTGATATGCATGAGATTTGTATTTGATATGGAGGCCAATCTGCCCATCATAGAGTCAATTTTCATTTGTTTTGGCTCCACAGATTCTTGTTCTGGAGTAATAAACACGAAGTATGTGTAGGTGGGTAGTTCCTTCTTCCTGGGCCAACTTGCGCATAATATTATTTGAATAGCGGAATACGAATCGATCGAAAACTTGCCGTCCGGTGCCGTCTGAATCGCATTTACATTATAATAAAACCGATTACTCGCTTGTTTGAAGGCAATGACTTTTAAAGTACTTGGTGATCCTATTTAAATAAGTATTAAGACACTGGTCCTTTCAGAAATCCGTATGTACCGAGTATCAACCATCATAATTTCCCTAATTTGCTTTATTCACCACAATTATGAGACAAAGTTTAAATATTAATATTCGCGTTTTTTGGTTAGAGCTTTTGTTTGGATACATATGTTGTAGCTTTTTTAACAAAAATAAGTTTTATTAAAAATTTACTTTCAGGGCCGGAGTATCTTTTTCTAAACTATACCGAAAATATAACACACTGATAAGCTAGAAAAGTAAAGCTGGAACTTATAATTAAACCCAGTTACTATCGGTCCGTGGTAATGTAGCTATTGCCGCATGACGCAAAATTGTATTGATGTTTTCTCCAAACAGTTAATTTTTTGAATAAATTTACGAAGTTTTGGTACCAAGCCCGATCTCTAGGTAGAGATCCAGAATCTGATCTGTCTATCATATCAAATGTGATCATCATCAGCATTATTTTAGCCAAAGGATGTCCACTGCTGGATATAGGCCTCCCTCATTGTTACCCAATCACTACGGCCAGATGCGGTTTGCATCCACGTTGAACCAGCGGCCTTTAGTAAATCGTCCGTCCACCTCGTTGATGGGCGTTCCACGCTGCGTTTGCCAGTCCGTGGTGTCCACTTGAGAACTTTAAGATAACGATGATATGCAAATAAATGATTATGATTATGATACAAAATTGTCTTTATAATATTACTTATTTTTAATAGACGCCGGCAAATGGTGGAAAACCTTTACCGAGTGATGCTGCGTCTCTGTCGTCGACGCCGTCCCGCGCGACTTGGGGCCGCCCACTCGAGTTTATCCTCGCTTGCCTGGGCTATGCCGTGGGTCTCGGGAACGTGTGGAGGTTCCCCTACTTAGCCTATAGGAATGGAGGGGGTGAGTAATACGTTGAACTATGATGAAGTAGGTTTTGAAGCGTTAGAAGGGCTTCGGTATAGTTCGGTCCTTGCATGCCTGGATGCCGTAGTGCTACGAATGCGAAGGTTCTATTCAGAAGAAGAGTGCATTTTATTTCACATGTTTGCTACGACGTAGCCCCAAATTAGCTTTTTATGAGCTTCCGATAGTTTGTATGTCTACAACAACGAATACGACTAAAGTATGTAGTAGGTAGTGGAATTCCCTACGTGCGTCTGTGTTCCCTGATAACTGCAATCTAGCCGGTGGATGAGCATTAAATTTATTAGGCAAGCGTGCTCCATCCTAGACCTTATCTTTGCTTTTCATCTGGCGGGATTGTGGTCAAACGCTATTAAAAAAACATTAATCATTACATGAAAGAAAAATGTGCATTATTCTGGTATTGTTTATGAGGTTGGTACATTTACTAATTCTACCGTTTCTTTTCAGGTGCCTTCCTTATCCCATTCTTCCTCATGCTGATTTTCATCGGTCTCCCAATCTTCTTTTTGGAGCTGTACATCGGCCAGTACTCCGGAATGGGACCCTTAAAGGCTTTCAGCGCGATCTCACCCTTCTTTAGTGGTCTTGGTTACTGTACCTTAGTCGTCATCACCATTATATCAATCTACTACATGATAGTAGTATCCTGGACTCTATTCTACACTATTGTATCCATCGCAGGAAATTTGGATTGGGGGTCGTGTGATAACGAATACAATACTTTAGGTAAGTTCAGCATCATAACTTTTTTGTTTTTGTTTGGAGATTCGATTTTCGTACTTCATTCATTTTGTTAGGTAACGGTTGTTTCGAGACTAAAGAAATATGTAGTTTGAAACGCGTTAGTATCTAGTCTGGTGTTGTTGAAAGTTCAACAACCGCCGAAGATGCCTTGAATTGGGAAAAACATGAGTTGAAAGCATTCGATATTATAAATGGTGGTGATTTTGGTTGAGTGTTTAGTTACTTTTGGGTTGTTTATATTATTTTATGAGTAGGATAACACCAGAATCTATACAGTATTTTGTGTTGAGATATATTTAAGCCGATGTACAATAATGAGATGCTTGTACTATAGCTTGATTTTTGTGTAAGGTACTCCTACAGAGCAAAGAATTGTAAGATTTGTTAAATAGTATCACAAAATAAGATCAGAGCTTTTTGTTAATATGCCACAAACTACACAAAGCAAATTTCGCGCGTGCAACTAAGCAGCAGCAGTGAAAGGCTTTTGTGTAGATTAATTCTGATTTCTGTTTCTCCGTATGACAATAATTTTCTTAGAAGTTCGTATATCTTATCGACTAATTAATGCAAGAACTATTTATTGATAAATAGGTGTTAAATACAACCACACCCTGAAAAAACGTGATAAACTCGAGACTGAATTCTTAAGCATTTACACTATTCCAAAAATGAATCCTGACGTTTCTATAAGAGTAGTTTTTTATGTATTTTTCACTTTTTTCGCATTTCGCTAGTTTAAGTGTGAAGGTGTAACAAACATTCACACACACGCACGTACACACTCAAATTTTCGCATTTATAATATACTAGCTGATTAAAACGTGTTGTCCCGTAGGAATTAGATATTTTTCCGTGGTAAAAAGTAAATATTCCAGCCCTTCAACTATGCCCATACAAAAAATCACGGCAATCCGTCATCACACTTTCGTTTTTATAATCTTCTTCTTATATATAAAAATCTCGTGTCACGGTGTTCGTTACTGAACTCCTCCGAAACGGCTCGACCGATTTTTATGAAACTTTTTTCTCTGCATTTGGCAGGTCTGAGAATAGGTCGTAGGCTATTTTTTATACCGGTATATATGGCAAAACAACGATTGCCGGGTCAGCTAGTAATTAAAATAAAAGTAAAATATAGAAGTATAAATAAGTAGGATCTTGTTGTGATACTTTGTACTTACACCCTCATCCCATTCCAGCCTGCTACAGCGGATCGTACGACCAAGCGTGCCGGCAGTTAGGCAACAACTCCGGCTTAGCCACGGACCTGACGTACTTCGAGCGCGAGTGTGTGTCCATCGGTGACATCTGCATCCGCAGCGGCTTCCAGCCCTACGACGGGAGACAGTGCCTTGATGGGGACGATCTGGTCCCGTGGTACTCCAACATCACGAGGATACTGGCCGCTGAGGAGTATTACAAGTGAGTAGAATACACAACTAGAGCATTAAATCATAATTTAATGGCACCTACGCTATGTCATACACGAACGCAAATATAGAAGATAGAGGACGAGGACGACACAAAGGAGAAGAATTTAACTAGGGTGGCGTTTTCTGGGGAACGTTTTGTTTTTATTAGAAGTTAAGTGTACCGTAATAACTGTGGATTTTGTTTTGAATAGGTATTTTCTACCAAGTTTCTTGCGTTCTTTCCAAAAGCGTGAATAGTATAAAGAGTCATGTAAAAGAGCCCTTCTTTCTTCTTACAGAGTAACTATTTTTTTTAAACTCTAACAGATTTCACGCGAAATTCCTAAACATGGCAACTCCATAATCTAACAATTTATTTCCCTTATCGAGTTATCGTCCATTTTCTACAGTTTTACGTGTTCTTTCTTTGCAGAGTTGTTGTTTTTAACTTCTTCTACATCCACAAGGGTTCGAAAGACGTTCAGTAATACTTTCACTGGCTATCCAATCTTCACAACTTTCACCACGTTTCTCGTTTTAGATTATCTATTTAAGTTACATGCCTTCTTGGATCATGAATATTTTTTTTCTTAACAGTCTGCTGATGTACAATTTGTCTGCTATAAAATGTTACATTGTCATGTGAACTTTCCTACTACCATCGATCATTAATTAAGTCCTACTATAATTTAACTTGACAATATCAGAATCGACATCCGCTAATGCAATTATTAACTCTTTATCAAATAACTCTTGAGTCATTGATGCACTTAACGTAATGCGTTTATCGTAAGACTGTATTCCTTACACTGTAACCTTTTGGCAATCTGCCAATGCCCACCATTCAGCGATAAGATTGTACAGTATCAATATATTACTCCACTAACCTGTGAAGATCATAGTTGTTACTAGCTTAATCATTCTTCATTTTAGGATTCGATACCTCAAGGATAAAAACATTTTGGGACCACTTCGCTGTATGACTTTTTCTCAATCAAAATCCTTTGATAATACTTTTTTTATAAATATAAATTTCAAATAATTTATTGAATCAGGCGTTACTTTGCGGAGGTCCATATTAATGAACTCATATAAATTTCACTTATTTTGTACGGCCGACCAAGAAAGTGGTCTACCAGTTTTGACAAAAGTTTCTGTGACATCTAAATATCCCTAAGTCACTGTCATTGTTATTGCAAGCGAAAATCGACCTCATTGTACCATGACGTGCAAATGAACTTCGACCGTAGGGGGGTAGACCATATTTTTGGCCGACTGTACGTTCGTCATTATTCTTTATTTATTTTTTATTACACTAGGAATAGTAATTGTTTTTAATTGCCATCCTTAGTATTGTTATTTTTATCTGATCGGACGTGCAGATTAAAGTTATGTTACTCACTAAATCTAGTTCTCAAATGTATAAAGGACATTTTCAATTAATTAAATTTGGGATTTTCTTATTCAGAATCACGAGTGCTATTGTTTTTATTGATAAAAAATGACCCTAATTTTTTATACAAGTTTTTTGTGGTTGGTTTCGCAACGAGCCATATAAGCTTAGTATATAAAAAAGTCCGACTCAAAAATAAGGACACTTTTTCTTTATGAAAATAAATATTATGTAATAGTCATGATTTTGAATAAAAAAACAGAAACATTTCTTCACTTAAAAAAGTAGATTTCGCACTTTAAATTGAAAATTCCCAAAAATAAAATAAAAAATAAATATTAGGGGACAATCAAATGAAAGCTGAATTGGAGACCAAGTGCTGTATTTTAAACATCTACTTTTTAAACGAATGATTTTATTTGAACAGTGAACGCGTGTTGGGCCGCGGCGATGCAACTTGGGAGAACTGGGGGAGCATCCAGTGGCACCTCGTTGGCTGCCTGGCACTCTCCTGGTTCGTGGCCTTCCTTGTGGTTATCAAAGTAAGTAGCACCCAACTCTTGAACTTCCTGGTTATACGATATTTCTCTAATCGTCTAAACTTTACACAGTAGGCCAGTTGGTTGCGATAGCGCTCTGCTTTGTTGTTTGATTAAGATCAGAAATCTTACTATCGAAATGAATGGTTGTTACTACACATTCCAATCTGTCTTTTTGTTTATCGTGAATACCAAATTGATTGATTGATTCAGGTGTTCAGGCGTAAGAGGTCTGTATCAGTAAACTATATTTAACTTCTTTACTTTAATTTAGTTTCTTTATTGAAAGTCACATTACAGTACAATAACAAGGATCTTAAAGCTAACATGTGATGCCCTGAAAGGGCACAGTCAAATTTTATACAATCTTTTAATATTTACAGTTCAATATTTCTTAGTATAACTATTAATAGTAATGAATGTCACAAGTCATTTAACTATGTACTTTAAGACTAAGAGACATCAATGTACTCTGGCAGATATATAATTTTTGACTATTATTTTTAAGTTTATCTTATCTTAATATTATTTATTTTTTATTAGCAGTACGGCTGTTCACCGAATCTAAGATTATTTAAAAGCGAAATAGTTTTTCGGGTGCGCCGGTGGGATTCGAACCCACGTCTCCTGGGTATGCGCCCCAACGGGTGTTCCACCAATTTAAGAGATAGATTCGGTGACCAGCCGTACTGCTAATAAAAAATAAATAATATTTGAATAAATAGATGTGGTACATCATTTCTTACGCATTTCCAATGTAATTTGGAACGTAGGAGTCGTAGCTTCTAATAGTTGCGATGGATGTTACCACACGCCACTGTTGGCGTATGTAAGCGATTAAGAATTTCGGGGGAGTCGGTTGGATGCGACGTGGTTCAATTGGTAGAACACCCGTTGGGGCGCATACCCAGGAGACGTGGGTTCGAATCCCACCGGCGCACCCGAAAAACTTTTTCGCTTTTAAATAATCTTATCTTATCTTATCATCCAAAACCGTAACCAAACTTGTATAGATCTGCGCTAGGCAGAGTTGGACGGGCATAAATACATAGATATAAAAATGTGAAGAAAGTGTACCTGGCTTTCACTGCGCCGCTTCTGGCAGGGCCCTGCTCGCTTCCACGGCGCTCTTCAGCTCGATCCACTTTTGAGTTGGTGTATGGGTGTGTGTGTGTATGTTTTATAGTATATAAAGCCCGAAATCCGTACTTTTAATAATTAATATGCGCACAAGCACTCAGCGCGTGCCGACCGAATCTCGAGAGCTTTAGAACTGTCACCTTGACAGGTAGAAGAGTATTTCTGAAGGAATACACGGACAGGTGTATTTTCCTATCAAGGTTGAAAACCGAACAAAACTAACTTATATTATAAACTTGCAGAAAGCTATATTATCACTAATATTATCACATAAAGACGCTAACGCATTTCAAATGAGCTAAATGATGAGATGACATTGATGACTTAATCGATTCGTTCGGTACCTATTTACGATAACCAAACAAACAGACTAAAATTATGTCAGTAGTTACAAAGATTCATTTTACATTCATTATTACGCAGCTCATATTCATCATCATCATCATCATCCCAGCCTATATAGTACGTCCCACTGCAGGCCCTGGGCATCACATCACACACACCATTGAATTTATTCACAGGTGTATGCAGGTTTCCTCGCAATGTTTTCCTTCACCGTAAAGCTCATGGTAAATATCATATGTAATTGCGCACATAAATTTCGAAAAAATCAGAGGTGCTAGCCGGGATTTGAACCCATGACCCTCTGCTTGAGATGCCATTGGTCGAACCGCTAGTCCACCACGGCTTTTTAGCTCATATTGCGCTTTAGCAAATCATTTTTCAAACTCTCCTAAAACATAAATAAAAAATAAAACCTCCTTCAAAAAACATCCAAAAAACTATGAAATAATAATTGAACCGAACCGACCACAATAAGCATGAAAATATCTTTCTTCTAATCTGTTTGAAGTCGGTGCCTCAGCTCGAGTCAGCAGGAGTGGACCTAGTAATCTAACTTACCTACATACCTACTATCTATAGGGCTTCTACACTCCTGCTGGCTCGTGCTGAGGCACCGACTTAAAACAGATTAGAAGAAAGATATTTTCATGCTTATTGTGGTTGGTTCGGTTCAATTATTATTTCATAGTTTTTTGGATGTTTTTTGAAGGAGGTTTTATTTTTTATTTAAAATTTTTTATTTTTTGCTTTTTAGTTGTTTCTGTATAAAATAGATGCGTAGGATAAAATCATCAGTTTGACTTCGAAATAAGTTTATGTTGAAAATTTTATTATTAAAACTCGACAGGGTTATGTCGTTTTATTACAGAGTTCCATGATACTTTCTGAATGCAAATGCTCGACTTGTCACCGAAAATACTAAAATCGCTATACGTTTCTCTTGAATTTTTGAGGAGTTTCTTCAATTCCTCATGGATCCCATCATCAGAACTGGATTTTGGTAACAACGGGACCAACTTTGAAGCATGTGCTTTCAAACAACGAAAAAATTTTCCAAATCGGTTCATAAATGACGGAGTTCTGAGGTAACACACGGTAAAAAAAAAAAAAAAAAGAACATACAACTGAATTGAGAACCTTCTCCTTTTTTTGAAGTCGGTTAAAAACGAAGTGGTACTGTCACAAACATTTCTGGACCTAAGTATAATAAAATACTGAACAAGTTTGCACCGGAATTTTATTACAACGCTATGTTATTTACATAGATAGGTAGCTATTTATCATTATCTATCTATAGATTGCCCAATATGCATAGGCATCGTCACTATAGCGCTGTGTCATCATCATGGGTTTCAAAGTTATCAGACTGTTAAGTAGTCTTATTAAGGAATCCAATGCCGTTCGTGGCTGTAAAAGCTGATGCCGGTAACGGCATTGACCACAAACATAATAGGTGGAACGGGAACCAACGCCAAATTTTCGCTCTTTCATTTGATTGCTCGACGTTCTTAGTCAGCCTTCATCATAGACCTTTTAAATACACTTAAAGTTTTATTTGTATGTTTTCCTTCCTAGTGTATATACTTTTTTCCTACCTAGGATAGCTAGGACAGATATCATCCCATCATCCCAGCTGTCGTGAAGCAGGATGGTATAATTGGATTAGGTACTTACTTACTCCTCGCTTCACTGGCAGATGGTTACATTTCTTTTGGTTACAAACTAGAAGTTGCTCAGATAGAACCAGCGGCTTCCTAAAAGACTTTTATTTCAAGGGCCGTAGCCAGTTATACTCATGTTGGGGTGATTAGGGCAGACAGAGAAATGATACAAAGGCCAATTTAAATTAACAGTATATTGTTTTACCAACATGCAACGATAAAAACATTTCTATAAATTGCAACAATTTCATAATATAAACCGTGTGACGAAGAACGGTACGTCCAGGTTAGGAATGACCTCTTATTAAAATACGTTTGATAACGCGCACTAATTTTAAAGCGTGGGCAAATTCACGCTCGCACTGGCCAGTGGATAAATAAAAGTTAGTGCACTTACGGGATCTTCGGGACTACCTCGACGATGACGGGTAAATCACGCTAGGCTACGAATGTTGTAGCCTGCGGAGGATGTTCGGGGACCCTCAGACCCTCGAACCCAACTAGCCAGTAGCTAGGCGAGGCCTGGGGGAAAATTAGAGGTTGCGCCCGATGACCACGGTGTCGGTTAGTGCTGGGTGCAGTGCGCAGGCAGGCATGAAGCCCTTGGCATCGCACTATGTGCTGCAGGATCTGCCCGCCAAAATCCTGAGCCTACGGGAACCGAGGCGCGCGCAGTCAGCCGCGGCGCGCGACGGGGGTGAAACGATGCGTTGACGCACCCTTGGCCTCGCGCAAGCGCGTCAGGCCTCCTCCAAGCCTGAGCCTTCAGGTAATAAAAGCGAACGCGGTCACGCGCGGCACGCGTTCAAGACAAAGCGCGGCATTCAGGCTCTGCGCATAGCTGTGGCGATAAAGGGCCTTGACGTCCCCTTGGCGTCGTACGAATACACCCGGCCGCCCTTTCAGCCGGGGCCTGCGGAGAATGAGTGCGACGACGCCCTCCCACTGCGAATATCACTACGCGGCACAACTCACATTTGACACCATATTTACGGCGATATTACACTCCACGACACATTGCGAAGCGATCACAACAGCTTGCCAAAATGCCCGGACCCAACGCGATATACGCGGGACGCGATGTTTCGTCCGATTGTTTACATGCGAGTTTGAAATGTCAAACGTGCGCGCTAAAAGGACGATACGTGAGTTCGCGAGGAGGGCCGTGCCAACACTGACGTTTCACTCATTACAGATTGGGAAACTCCTGCGCCAGTTCCTTATTACGCTACGCGGCGTGATGCAGTCCTAAGTTTGTATGACGCGCCGCTGTCAATGTGCGCCGTTAGAGAACGCATATTTCGCTAAATGGAACGCGTTTTGACAGCTGTCTAGGTTTTGTATGGTAAGATTACCGTCCGGTTTAAAGAATAAATTTATGACAGTTCCGCATCTGAAATTTGCTGAAATACGCTTCGATGTGCAAAACAGTGATAATAAGTGCGTAGCTTAGGTTCCTCTGATCAAATTGGTGTATCACGTGTGACTGGAAGTAAGATAGTTTAGTGGGAAAATGCTTGTGAAAGTTTGCGATAACGCATGGAGTTTCTGTTGTGAATTCAGCTCCTGTAGCTACTGAAGGCCTGGAATATGCCTGTTACTCGTTAGATCAAGAGTTTAGCTACACGTGAGTACATATGTTTTATTCCAAAACATGTTATTCACGTAAATATTGACATGTCAATATCGGTATTGTGTTTGAGGTTAGCTTGTAGTAACTTCGTACTACACAGCTTATATACTTACGTCTGCAGAGCACAGGTCTTCTCTCCTCAGGTAGTGCGTAGGAGGGGGGCGAGGATAGATATATCAATGGCGCAGCGTAAATTAGAATAGGATGATTCCTGAGTAACTATTTCATAAATGCGCAAAAAAAATAAAAAATGAGTCGCTTGTGATAATAATTGGCCATTTCCCATAAAAAAAATTACGAAGAGTGACCGATTATTTATGTGTGTCGGTAAAAAAACGCCCGACGCTTCCTCAGAGTCCCGAAATCTCAGTTGACGACATTTTACCTCATAGATTTCACTAAGATTTTTATCGGCTTAGCATTATTAATGAGTAACACGGACGATAAAAATCATGCCATGTGTCGTCAAGACAGATTAACTGAGTATGAGTACACGTGATTTAATTGATTAATTTTAGTGTTCCTTGCTAATTATGTAAATTATGATAACTACTGTAAAAATATTATTTCTAAAGATATTGCCGGCTGGGTTATGCTGCAAAGATGGTTGAAAATGCTGTGTTTAAAATAGTAGATTGTTCAACAAGGGACTAAAACAAGCCATAATGACACAAGATATTTAGCCACCCGAGCAGTCATTATGGCAGTTTAGTCTCGCGTTAAACACTCTACTTTTCACTTTGAATGCGAGGAAAAAAACGATGTTTTAGGTATACTAATCTACAATATTACTTTTATACAACGTACGCTCAATACGAGCAATGGACGTCTGTTCAGAATTCAAATAGCAATTTAAATTTGTTCCGCGGTTTTTTTTTGTTGAGTGACGCTTTAAATGTTTGCATATTTAGCCAACAGATTCAAACTTGAAAATTATTTCATAACTAATTGGACTAAGTATGCATAATAAAATGAATTTATCTTTAATATAATTAAATAGATTAATATTCGTAATTATTCATGGTGTTTGTAACGGATGTTACTCCGTGACAGTTTATAGAGTTGTATCACACGTGGGTTTTTCCCAAATCAAGGAGCCATGGGAGGTAGAATAGTGGTATGTTATAGTTACTCGTTGTACGTAATTTGCTGTCGGTCAACTCAAAGCGAGCCAGTAAAGTAATGTTAGTCTGTTAGGAATCGTATTTGCTGCCAGATGTGGGTGGGTTCCCACCATCTTTTGTAAAGGCCGACTCTAAGTTTTTGTTTAGACTTTCTCCATTCCAAAGGGCCCTGAATTACTAGGTACTAAAACGTATTTTTAGACAATATCATAATATAACGAATTACTTTACGCGGGGGTCTGCAAACAATAAATGCGAACTTTTGCCGGAACTGTCTTTGTTGCAATGACCAGATGTGGCAAATAGCGGAATAGTTTATGTCCAGGGCCGGGGCGTGTTTTTAGGTTTATGATTCATTGTTTGCGCCAAAATAAAGTAACAATGGGATTTTGTGAAACTAGAAGGACAGGATGGGGATAATTTCATCCTAGTCGGAAGTCGTGTAACGTAAGGGAGTAGAGGGGGTCACGAGATGGTGAATAAAACTCCTGCGTCTTGGGGGAGCGGGGCTTTTTGAGGGAACGCTTGGAAGTGTCGGGCTGACGAGTACGCGCGCGGAGAGTTTCTCTAAAAGCGATTGTGAGTTCGGAGTGTTTGTGAAGTGCTTATCACGCGATCACGGATCACGGAGTTCGCAACAGGCGGATTCACGGAGAGCATCCACGGAGTAGCGGCAGGCGCATTCTTGGAGTATAGCGGTCGAAGGCCCTATACTATAAAGGACGTGTAGTCTCAGCTAAGTCGAGTGTTTCTTAGCGACAATACTTTCATATGTTTTTTTTTTTAAACATTTCTAAAAATAACTTTAGCTTCACGAACACGTATGATTTCATACGTAGCTTGAAGTTGCCCTTTTTAAGGGGAAACGAGTTGAACATAATCATTAATCATCATACCTTGTGTTACGATTTTCTTGCGAATTTACGCGTATTGGTTTAAACATGATATTTGGTCTTTTAATTTAATTATATATCACTACACTATAAATTCTTAACTATATTTGGTCTGGGTCCATTTAACCACGTTCCCAGGATAATCAAACGTGGCCAAACGTAATTCAACTAACATAATTATTATATTATTGTTACTTAATTCCGATTTAACCTTTTAGGATATCTTTCTGCGAGAGACTACGGGGCGTAAGGTTAGACTCCGTTATTTATTCGTGTAGGGTCCAAATACTATTGTACGAGCCAGCAGCAGTTAATAACTTGTCGTCGAGTATTTATTCAATTTTTCGTGTTCTTTAGTCGTACTTCGTGAAGCAGAGCTGCGCTGAATTAGGTTTTGTGCTAAGAGTGAATGAGTGTCTGTGAAGTAATAACAATAGTTAGTGTGAGTGACATTATTTTTATTGACGCTTAATTTGTTTAGTTAAGGTATTACGGTAATCTCAGTGAAATAAAGGGGAGAGTGCACACATCTCATGCACTAATCAATTCTTCTTCACTCAACCCTGAGTTTTATTGAGGGTATTGTGTCACGTGTATCGCTGCTTCTTTGTTTTCTGGTTCGTGCCAACCTAGAGAACAAATAGGTCTAACCTTTACACTCTACAGGCACAAACATATACACTAAACAACATTACACGTGGGATTGGCCTAGGTATTCTGCCTTTGAGTCGTATGATCCTAGTAGTTCAGTGTCACAGCATACATTAGGTACACACCACACAATCAATCCTTAAATAAATTCATACACTAGCTAACACACCTGCATGAAGGTTACTTGGCTGAGATTAGCTCCTGGGTGGACTGGAGAGCAGCGCGTCAAATACTAGGGCTCATTTTAAGAGGCACACGTTGTCTGTCGACTAACCTGGGTCCTTTACATGCACTTAGGTACACAACCGAGCCCTGAGTCACTTGCGTGTTTATAATTTTCGCCAGTGACTCTGGGGTAAGCGACCTTTTGACCCGTGACCGTAGAGCGTCGTGTGTGGAGACTGGTTTAAGCAATCCCTTGTAGGAGTTCACATATAAGGTGATTCTTATACGCATTCAAGTGGTATTCAGACTACCTCGCACCATTCATCAACAATCTCTAGTTCTCTGGCACGGGCAAACCCGCGGCAGCTTTCGAAGATAGGGAGCGTAAAATCAGCAAGCATGCAAGCGTAAACTTAGATTAAGGCAGTAAGCGTAACTTCGTGGTGGTTGTATGTGGATTTGATTGCGAGTTCGTGTATGTGTGCGTATATGGTTTTGAAGTTATAGCGTGACGGTTTGAAAGAAGATATCTTTAGGGTGTTAGGATTGATCTAACGGTTTTGTTGGGCACATGTGATCGGGGCAGTGGCCTTATAACGATCGGTGTGTGGGTCTAGGCTATTGAGGTGTGCTGGGAGGCCTATAGATATCCAAATTGGTTAGAATTCCCCCGTATGACTTTATGGTCTTATTCAAAAGGGTCCCTTTGTGTTCGGGTATTGCCTTTCAGATACAACGTGGTTCAACAGTGAGCAGAGTCGACGGTTGATTGTTGCTATTTTTAAATTGACATAATCTTATAAGAACTTAAATCATTATAACTAGTACTTGACATTTTCTTAATTACGTTTTATATTTTACCAATCTTTATATTAAAACTAACACAACGTAAAACAGGGTCCTACGTAATTATAACTAGACGATCACAATTTTGTAGAGATGGCAAATTATTAAAGAGTTAGGTAGAATTAGACATGAACGACTTGCGTCGGTGCTTTTATTAGTTTCTGATAAGCCCCGGGTAAGACGGTTACAGTTGATGCCAGTGACTTCAGGATATTAAGTCATAAAAATTTGTACCATTTTGGTCCAAATACTTAATTAAAGAATTTGGGTTACTACATGTTAGGTTAGACCTTATTGGAATTATATCGTATGAGAAAATATTTACATTTAAAAATGTTCTTTAAGAATTTTAACTAGGTAGTCGTATAAGAAAATATCTTAGATTTTTAACTAGTTTACTGTCTGGTATTTCGTGGATTTTATACGTAAAGTCTTGCCTGTTTGTGGGTTCGACCCCCACAATAACTTATGTGGATATGTTATAATGGGTTACGATTTCATTAAAATTATTTGTTAGGTTAAGATGAGAAGATAAGTTGTTGTACACTAATAATAATCCCACACGCGTAGGTTCGATCCCTGCGATAATTTCATCAAATGTTCATGAGAAAGAAAGGTATCGATGGGGTTTAGTGATCACTAATTTAATGAATCTAGGAACAATATTAAAATTAAGTCGTTTTTACTCTCTGTGGGTTCGAATCCTGCGCTTATTTGTTTTTTTTTTGGAAAGATTCATAGAATTAACAGTTAACAAGAGTAACAGATTTAAGCATAAAGGCGAACTTATCCCTTAAAGGGATCTCTTCCAGTTAACCTGAAGTTATATTTTAGGGGCGTGAATTCAGTTAGTATGGTTAAATACCGGCTTATTGATTAGCGTTAAAATAGGTTTGGTGATCAATGTTATTCATGGGTTCGATTCCCGTGTACAATTTTTTTGTTTTGTGACTAGGCTATTAATCACGTATGTGGTAATTAGAAGAATAAAATCCTAACTACGGGTTCGATTCCCGTGTACATTTTTTTTTTGTTTTGTGACTAGCTAGCTATAACCACATTTGTGGTAATTAGAAGAATAAAATCCTAACTACGGGTTCGATTCCCGTTTTATATTTTGTCGTATTAGTGCATGAGACCGGGATTTAATTTTTATAGGATAAACAAAACCTTTATTATTAAAATTGATTGAATTCGGGGCGTATTCTTAGGCAAACAAATAAAAGGGACATGTGTTAATTTTAGGGTTCCGTACCCAAGGGGTGAAGGCGAACCCTATTGCTGAGACTTCGCTGTCTGTCTGTCCATCTGTCCATCTGTCCGTCTGTCCGTCCGTGTGAGGTTGTATCTCATGAACCGTGATAGCTAGAGAGTTGAAATATTCACAGAATATTTAGTTGTATATTTACTTTAAAAATAAATAATTGAATACTAATGGAATAAATATTTAAGGGGGGCTCCCATACAACGGGAGTGAATTTTTTTGCCGTTTTTGTAGATAATGGCCTTCGTGCGCGAATCCGAGTCGCACTTGGCTGGTTTCAATTTTTCTGCGGTTACAATAAGTAAGATCGCATTTTTCTTTTAATTTAGTATTTAAATTTTGTTTGGTGATTTTGAAATAGGACACATTGGATACTGATACTGGTGATGATAATTTTCGTGGCGAATAGGTTGTTAGGATCTTCTAGTTACGGTTTTTTCCGTAAGGAATTTATTTTAGTATCTTTTAAGTCAATCTATTAAGACAGGGGTTATAGAAATTACGAAACCTTTCTGAGATGTCAGAACGTAAACAATGGGAGGAGTTAGATTTCTAGGTAGAGCGAGCAATGGATGCATGTGGTACCACGATGATAACTTTAAAATAATTTGATTTTATAAGCGTATTAGAATATTTGCATTGAGTCATGATTTAGATTTAACTTTATGCTGTTTGCCGAACCTGCCGAAGGTTTGGTCCAGGTTAATTTCAGGGAAGTGGAAAGGTTACGATGATGAACATGGTAATTTAAGGTATTAGCTCAATCGAGTTATTATAATAAGGAATGAAGCGTGTCCGTTTGGTATAATTCTGTGTGAATCGTAGTTTTTTAGGTGTGTATGATATGTTTGTTTGAAAAATAGTGGATATATCAGTAATTAAATTTAGCACAGGGAAAATGCATAGTTTAAATCAATCTAAATTTCACTTGGTTGATGTAGCGTCAATTAGTAGAATTTTAGCTGTACTACGACTAGGAAGACCTTACAGTCCAAGTAATGGATCTTGAATTAGATACGTGATAACGTAACCTGATGTACAAACAAAGATCTTAAGAACTTAACATATTATTATGTATGTATGATTTGGTTTGATTCTGACAGGGCAAAAGAAAATGGAGGTTATTATTGTTATAATTAGGATTAGTAAGCTCTAGAATTGCGCTATGTAGTTCAAATGGCTGCCGTATGGTTTTGAAGCATTAAAGTATGTATTTATGTCCTAGTTTGGTAAGAGAAACTAGGGGATTAACATATTAAAATAATTATGTATGTATGACTAGGTCCACTAACTCAAATACGTGAGGGCACCTTATCTCGAAAACAATGATGGCACAGTTAGGTACTGTATCGCTAGCAGATAGTAAAAATATTAGCTCTAATTATATTCATAGAACGAAAGATTGGGGGGGGTATGATTATAAGTGTAAGATTTGTAAGATAAGAGAAAAGTTAGATTGCAATAAGTGTTTTTCATAATCCTATTTAAGATTCCTCAATATTTTTCATACTATGAATGCAAAATATCTTGTCATCTTCGGGGCGTCTGTAACGGATGTTACTCCGTGACAGTTTATAGAGTTGTATCACACGTGGGTTTTTCCCAAATCAAGGAGCCATGGGAGGTAGAATAGTGGTATGTTATAGTTACTCGTTGTACGTAATTTGCTGTCGGTCAACTCAAAGCGAGCCAGTAAAGTAATGTTAGTCTGTTAGGAATCGTATTTGCTGCCAGATGTGGGTGGGTTCCCACCATCTTTTGTAAAGGCCGACTCTAAGTTTTTGTTTAGACTTTCTCCATTCCAAAGGGCCCTGAATTACTAGGTACTAAAACGTATTTTTAGACAATATCATAATATAACGAATTACTTTACGCGGGGGTCTGCAAACAATAAATGCGAACTTTTGCCGGAACTGTCTTTGTTGCAATGACCAGATGTGGCAAATAGCGGAATAGTTTATGTCCAGGGCCGGGGCGTGTTTTTAGGTTTATGATTCATTGTTTGCGCCAAAATAAAGTAACAATGGGATTTTGTGAAACTAGAAGGACAGGATGGGGATAATTTCATCCTAGTCGGAAGTCGTGTAACGTAAGGGAGTAGAGGGGGTCACGAGATGGTGAATAAAACTCCTGCGTCTTGGGGGAGCGGGGCTTTTTGAGGGAACGCTTGGAAGTGTCGGGCTGACGAGTACGCGCGCGGAGAGTTTCTCTAAAAGCGATTGTGAGTTCGGAGTGTTTGTGAAGTGCTTATCACGCGATCACGGATCACGGAGTTCGCAACAGGCGGATTCACGGAGAGCATCCACGGAGTAGCGGCAGGCGCATTCTTGGAGTATAGCGGTCGAAGGCCCTATACTATAAAGGACGTGTAGTCTCAGCTAAGTCGAGTGTTTCTTAGCGACAATACTTTCATATGTTTTTTTTTTTTAAACATTTCTAAAAATAACTTTAGCTTCACGAACACGTATGATTTCATACGTAGCTTGAAGTTGCCCTTTTTAAGGGGAAACGAGTTGAACATAATCATTAATCATCATACCTTGTGTTACGATTTTCTTGCGAATTTACGCGTATTGGTTTAAACATGATATTTGGTCTTTTAATTTAATTATATATCACTACACTATAAATTCTTAACTATATTTGGTCTGGGTCCATTTAACCACGTTCCCAGGATAATCAAACGTGGCCAAACGTAATTCAACTAACATAATTATTATATTATTGTTACTTAATTCCGATTTAACCTTTTAGGATATCTTTCTGCGAGAGACTACGGGGCGTAAGGTTAGACTCCGTTATTTATTCGTGTAGGGTCCAAATACTATTGTACGAGCCAGCAGCAGTTAATAACTTGTCGTCGAGTATTTATTCAATTTTTCGTGTTCTTTAGTCGTACTTCGTGAAGCAGAGCTGCGCTGAATTAGGTTTTGTGCTAAGAGTGAATGAGTGTCTGTGAAGTAATAACAATAGTTAGTGTGAGTGACATTATTTTTATTGACGCTTAATTTGTTTAGTTAAGGTATTACGGTAATCTCAGTGAAATAAAGGGGAGAGTGCACACATCTCATGCACTAATCAATTCTTCTTCACTCAACCCTGAGTTTTATTGAGGGTATTGTGTCACGTGTATCGCTGCTTCTTTGTTTTCTGGTTCGTGCCAACCTAGAGAACAAATAGGTCTAACCTTTACACTCTACAGGCACAAACAAATACACTAAACAACATTACACGTGGGATTGGCCTAGGTATTCTGCCTTTGAGTCGTATGATCCTAGTAGTTCAGTGTCACAGCATACATTAGGTACACACCACACAATCAATCCTTAAATAAATTCATACACTAGCTAACACACCTGCATGAAGGTTACTTGGCTGAGATTAGCTCCTGGGTGGACTGGAGAGCAGCGCGTCAAATACTAGGGCTCATTTTAAGAGGCACACGTTGTCTGTCGACTAACCTGGGTCCTTTACATGCACTTAGGTACACAACCGAGCCCTGAGTCACTTGCGTGTTTATAATTTTCGCCAGTGACTCTGGGGTAAGCGACCTTTTGACCCGTGACCGTAGAGCGTCGTGTGTGGAGACTGGTTTAAGCAATCCCTTGTAGGAGTTCACATATAAGGTGATTCTTATACGCATTCAAGTGGTATTCAGACTACCTCGCACCATTCATCAACAATCTCTAGTTCTCTGGCACGGGCAAACCCGCGGCAGCTTTCGAAGATAGGGAGCGTAAAATCAGCAAGCATGCAAGCGTAAACTTAGATTAAGGCAGTAAGCGTAACTTCGTGGTGGTTGTATGTGGATTTGATTGCGAGTTCGTGTATGTGTGCGTATATGGTTTTGAAGTTATAGCGTGACGGTTTGAAAGAAGATATCTTTAGGGTGTTAGGATTGATCTAACGGTTTTGTTGGGCACATGTGATCGGGGCAGTGGCCTTATAACGATCGGTGTGTGGGTCTAGGCTATTGAGGTGTGCTGGGAGGCCTATAGATATCCAAATTGGTTAGAATTCCCCCGTATGACTTTATGGTCTTATTCAAAAGGGTCCCTTTGTGTTCGGGTATTGCCTTTCAGATACAACGTGGTTCAACAGTGAGCAGAGTCGACGGTTGATTGTTGCTATTTTTAAATTGACATAATCTTATAAGAACTTAAATCATTATAACTAGTACTTGACATTTTCTTAATTACGTTTTATATTTTACCAATCTTTATATTAAAACTAACACAACGTAAAACAGGGTCCTACGTAATTATAACTAGACGATCACAATTTTGTAGAGATGGCAAATTATTAAAGAGTTAGGTAGAATTAGACATGAACGACTTGCGTCGGTGCTTTTATTAGTTTCTGATAAGCCCCGGGTAAGACGGTTACATGTTGCACGAAATTATTATTTTTTAAAATATTTTTTATACAGTTGGCATTTTGAGGTTATTTCCACGCCCTAAAGGCTTCCACAGACCGAAGCGCAGGGCGCTACGGAGCGCTACGGTGCGGGCGCTACAGTCGCTTCGTAGCGTCCGCAGCGCGCTGCGTTCTTTGGAAAACTTTAAAATTGTCTATGCCCAGTCACTGAAAATGGCAATAATCCTCCATCCACAAACACCGTGATTGGCAGTTTAGGGGTTTCCAAAGTAAATTAAAAAAAAATACTTTAATCCCTAGAGATCAAAAAAGAGCTTTAGTCCCGATATGCAGAGACTAAAGTAACATTTTAAGAGCATGAGAAGTGAAAAATATTAAACGCATTCTGGTTTTTTCTTTTTTTTTTTCCTCCGCGAGTAAACCAGTGATAGGAGTCAAGTTTTTATAATGCTATCATTACCTATCCCAAACAGGCCACTTCAACTACAGAAAGACTCAACGCAACTTGTAAGGGTTCACTTAATAATAAAACATAATATATCAGATTTTATTCAGAAACCTTTCTCCCTCAGGGTGTCCAGTCAGCTGGTAAGGTGGTGTACTTTACGGCACTGTTCCCCTACGTCATGATGACCACGCTGCTGATCCGGGGGGCGACCCTGGAGGGCGCGGGAGAGGGAATCTCATTCTTCTTGTCTCCGACTTGGGAGACTCTGCTGGACGCCAGGGTGTGGGGAGACGCAGCTTCTCAGGTCAGACTTTTAACTTGATGTCTCCGCATTTAAATTTTACAGCTTGCTGACTAAAATAAATTGATGATTTTTTATTATGAGAGGAAAGCAAACGAGCAAGCAGGTCATCTGATGGAAAATGATCACCACCGCCCATAAATATCAACAACTCAAAGAGAGTCTCTGATCTTTTGCCTGCCTTTAAAAAGGAGTGAGGATAGCATCATTTCTGACAAATGCCAATGTCATTTCAAATCAAACTGTATGACAGGTTGCGTTACTGTTATGGTGTATCAATGCAAAACATTGTAATTGTGGAGTGGGTGTATGTAATAATTCTGAAGTTTTAACAGTTAAGTAAATTAAATTAACTTAACTCAACCGGCCCCAAGACCCAAGCCTATAGGCTCAGCCTAGTTTGGGGCCCACTGGATTTCATTTCATTTTCATTTCAATAACATAAATTTACGACTTGAGGCACTCTGTTCAAATGTTTAACAAAGAGATAGTTTATTGACACACAAACCACTCAGAAGAAAACACGTTCATTCAGTCTCTGATTTATTAAAAACAGTTTTAGAGGCTGTTTCACCATCCATTGATTAATTTTAATTGATGGATAAATGTGATGTCATCTCCGTCTATTCGAACAAAACAAACAGAGACGGCATCACATTTATCCGTCAAATAAATTTGATCAATGGATGGTGAAACAAGAGGTAGGTTTAAGGAATGTATGGCATCAGTTAGCAGGCTTTGTTTGACCTTGAACATCCTCACAATCTTCTATCTTCTTCAGATCTTCTACTCTTTTGGTGTCGGCTGTGGCTCGCTGGTGACGCTTGCCTCGTACAACAATTACAACAACAACTGCCACTTCGACGCTGTTTTCGTCAGCTTTGCCAACTTCCTCACGTCAATCTATGCTGGTTTCGCTATCTTCTCCGTCCTCGGCTTCCAGGCACAGCAGATGGGCGTAAGCGTTGATGGTATGTTCAAACATCTATCATACCCATTGTCATTTTGACTGATTTCACACGTAAAACTTTACGAGTTTTATTAGATTATTTTTGTTCAACTGTCAAGTTCCAAGCATACATAAAAAGCGGCAGCATTGATGATGTGTTGAGTTGTCTAACATTTGGTAGCATAGCGTACGGTTGTGGTATCTACTCTAAAGATGAGCTCTGGTTGAATTCGAATCGCGTCAGTGTAGTTTGGTGGTGGTATGTATGTATGTATGTAATATATTTATTCATAAAAAGTTACACTTTCATTTAAACCATGCCCCGCAAAACTGCTTACGCAGTGTGATAGTTGGGTTTGTGTGATATGTGTGTTGGTGATTTCCTGTTTTGAGAAGTGGAAAATTCCCATTTTACATAAGCTTAGTTTTCCACGAGAATAACTATAAATTACGGAAAGAGCTGCGGTAAAGAGTTAATCACGTGTGCGGGAAGTGTATTTTATTGAGCGTGCTGCCATAAGGGTTCAGTTTCCCTTTAGCGGTTTTTTCCGTTGATATTTTATGATGGTTATAAATCAATCTTAACATACAGCGTCAATGTTGCCTGGTATGTAAGATAGTATTACTTATGGGCAGGATCCATTTATTCATACGCGCCATTTTTAATTGAATTAAACTTATAATGTGTAAGTTGAAACATTAAGTTTTGCTGTTCCTCTATCTATATAGACTTTAAAATTATTTTATCTGTAGTAATCCTACTAACATTGTAAATGCGAATTTTCGTGAGTTTGTATATTGAATGCGATAAAATCTGGTATGTATGTAGATATTCCGATGTAGTTTATGGGAATTCCCTTGGGATATTAGGGAAATCCCGCAATTTTAACTCAACTGCCGGACCTACTTGTGTTAAAATAAGTCACAAAAAAATAAAAAGAAACAAACAAAATAAATTTATTTAGAACAACACAAGACACATCAATAATATGTATAACAAGCCGTTTTTAATTTCACATTTTGACTCCGGCCTAACGTCCAAGTGCTGGGCTCATATCTCAGAATATTAAAACTTGGACTGTAGTTCCCACGCGAGTCCAAAGCAAATCGGTACCTTCACAAACACCATTGAATTCGCACCATTCACGCTTCACTTTGCCAAAAATAACAGACTATATTTCATATCTATCTCGTAATTGCTCCCGTCGCTGATAAGTCGTTATTGCACCACAACAATACCATTACACGGGTTATCGCCAAATAACCAGCGATATTTGGCAGATATTGAGATCATCTAAACGTTATTAACACTTCATATCAGGCGGGAGATCATGATTAACGCGTGATTCACTTTTTGTGTTTAGCGTGTGCTTGAGTACAGCCGACCAAAAATTTGGTCTACCAAGCTACGATTGAAGTTCATTTGCACGTCATGATACACAAGGAGGTCGATTTTCCCAAACATTAATATGATGACAGAGACTAATGACTTTGTTATCCTATTTTCTCGCCTCATTCGTTTTTCGTTTAATTCTTATTTCGTCTCATTCTGTATTCATTTTCGTCTTGTTAACTATCTGTCACTACTTTTTTTGTCGCTCTTAGGCGCTGCAATAAACTTTAATTTTATTATTGTAGTAGTAATTCAGTTCTTATATTATTATTATGATTAGTGGCATGCATTATAATTATTAGATAAATATTCAAAATTTACATTGCTTATATTCTAGTAGTGGTAGAGCCATGTTGTAGCTAGCCGCTGCATCACGAAAGGGCCGGCTCATCCGGGGCAGTACCACCCTCTCATAGAACACCGGCGTGAAGCAGCAGTAATCCTGTCGCAGTCAAGGGCAAAAATATGTATACACTTTAGTACCTTGTCTATTTTCGTCATATTTGAACTGCTATATATGAATTGTCACAGTGGTTAAAGTGACAAGCTACTAAAGTGTATACACATTTTTGCCCTTGACTGTACGTACCTATGTTAAGTTTGCTGACTCGGAGTTCCTGACTTTATGTCCACAGGCGAGAAAACTTTTATTTCCTACGCTGTGTATGATCCAGATGATACACAACACGTAGGAGCCAGTTCGTGAATCACGTACCAAGGTCCTTTTCATTTCAAATTTCATGTTAACATTCCATACATCGGCCATAAAAATCATCGTGAAATTGGTTGTGAAAAGGTTCCACCAACGCGATTCAGTTTCCTTGACTATTCTTGTGGCTCAGTGCGCAGTTTGCTAGTGCGTTGTTCGATTAAAATACCACGCCGAGCCACAAGTACGCAAACTTGCTCGTCATCTTTAAAGCAACATTTTTGTACGAAAATACTTACACTTTACGAATACTTTGCCGTCTCGATTAAAATATTTATCTATTAAAGAATGACATGACTGAATGCTCTAATTAATTGAGCTAGGGACTGGAAATTTGACAAATATATTCCAAAAGGCTCTTTTATAATTTTCTGTTCAAAACTTACAGTAAACTTAAAAAAAATTATAATGTTTTATTGGCAAAGTATCAAAAACAGAAAATATTTACGTCAGTTATAAAATTAGATAAATACCTGACCTAGATTTTTCTAAACCTTTCGACTGCTTCAATAAAGTGTTCAATAAATGGTAACTACTTACACTTAGGGGCTGTTTCACCACTTTTTTTAAAGTTCGGATTAGCTTAATCATAACCTTATTTGACAGATGGACTTAAAATTTCTGTTTCACCAGTCTTGATTAGCGCTAAGTGACGGACAAACTGTTTTTTAATTTGACCATCAGATCAGGTGACATTTAGTATTTTTAACCGTCACATTACTTTTTAATTAGACAGTTATTTTTTTTGTGGCCATGGTTGGAGAGCCCTTCAGCCAGTTCCAGAAAAATAAATAAAGGTATTTTTTTATTTTTTAAAGAAAGGTCATGCTAAATTGCAAACAAGAATAAAAACGTCAAGATTTGAATAAAAAAATATAGGTACGCTTTTAGTATGTAAAAATAAATCCAAAATTTCGTAATATTTTTTAATTATAGACTTTTCTTCAGTGGCACATTCGTTTGTTCTACCTGAACTTGTACATCGCCATTAAAAAAAAGTTAATCTGTCATGTGGTTTGGCGCCACTTTTGGATTCGTTTTACGTGATTTTATTTTTCTTTGTTATTGTTAACAAAGTATCATAAATAAATACCGTTTTTGGATTAATTATAATGTTATATATTTGTTTATGCAAAAAAATAGATTTATTTAAAAATTACATCGTTAATGATTTCTTTTGCGTTAATAATGAGCCACTCTTTGAACGAAAGTGTGCGAACAGGAACGCGTGGTTGCGAAATGCGACGTTGCCATTCCGACTTTTTGTCAAACCGACGATTAGTTAAGTGGTACTTAGTTTGTACAGGACCGGAGTGGTGAAACTGAAAAAACTCTAGCCGACAGATTTGTCCAGTACTTAGTTTATTCATTGGTTACGTAGCCAGTAGTTTGACAATAAGGTGGTGAAACACCCCCTTAATGTGATAAAATAACGCGTAAATTAAATAAAAACACCGAATTATAACAGTTTCAAATATAAAAAATTAAGTTATGATAATATACGAAAACACGTAGATATTTCAGAGCGCACTGCGGCGCAGAGTTCCCGACAATGTCATTAGGGTCGTTATCGCATTATACCTTGACATCTGCAACGTGTAGCCTCCCGCAACTCCATTTACTGCTTCGTATTTATGAACCTGTTATTTGTTCCTATTATTATCACAACCTAAATGAGTTTTTAAAATTAATTTAAGCTGTTAAAGATCCAAAATGTTTCTCGAAAAGTAATTCACTCTGAAGCCGTGGTAGCCTAGTTCCTATCTTTGACTATCTACCTAGACCTATGGTCTTTCAAGCAGTGGGTCGCAGGTTCAAGTCCAGACTCACACCTCTGAGGTTTTCAGAATTTACGGTCAAGGAAAACATAGTGCCGAAATCTAAATACACCTGTGAATGGTGGGTGTTAAGTTCCCAATCCGCACTGAAAACTACGGCTCAAGCCCTCTCATTCTGGGAGGAGGCCAATGCTCTGCAGTGAGGCATATGTTAGGCTGGGATGATGATGAACTTACTCAGATTTTACCAGTAAACTTGTTTCTGCTGAAACCTTATCCTAGCTTGTAGTTTTGTTAACTAGCTTATTTCTTTACAGACGTGGCTTCTCAAGGTCCAGGGTTGGCCTTCGTTGCGTACCCGGAAGGGCTTCTCCAGATGCCGGTTTCCCAACTTTGGTCCATTCTCTTCTTCTTCATGCTGTTCATCCTAGGCCTTGGAAGTCAGTTCGCGGGTATCGAGGCAATTAACACAGCAATCGTTGACCAGTGGCCTAAGCTCAGGAAGAACTATTGGATGGTAAGTAGGTTCCCAAAACCCACATTGTAGATATATGACAATGTGGCAGTGGGCAGGGCACAATAATCGTAGAACCGGCAGCCAATGAGGCAGTAATGTTTTAGAATGGTAACCGCGAACCGTAAGTTCTCGTGAAGCGAAGACAGCGAACTGATCGTTTTGGAACTCTTTGGAGAAGGAATTTTTCTAGCAATGGACGTCTTTTGGCTGATCTGTTGAAGATGAATCGTGCGTTGAGGTTTATCCATATTGTTCAAATAAAAATAAATTTGGCTTACTGAAATTGCACTCTTTCAGGTGACAGCCTTCACTTGCACGTCATGTTTCATACTGGGGATTCCAATGTGCTTCAGTGGAGGGGTGTATCTGTTTACTCTGCTGGACTGGAACACAGCATCTTGGGCTATCCTGCTCATCGGAATGGCTGAGGTAATTCCCGTTCAAAATAAATCGACAGTGGACAAATTATTTCTTCTCGTCACTTTTAGTTTTTGTAGTATTTGCAAGTCAGGGAGTTTTAGGGGCTGTTTCACCACCTTATTGTCAAACTACTGGTTACGTAACCAATGAATAAACTAAGTACTGCACAAATCTGTCGGCCAGTTTTTTTTCAGTTTCACCGCTCCGGTCCTGTGCAAACTAAGTACCACTTAACTAATCGTCGGTATAACAAAAAGACGGAATAGCAACGTCCCATTTCACGACCACGGGTTCCTGTTCGCATATTTTCGTTCAAAGAGTCGCTCATTATTAAAGCAAAATAAATCGTAAACTATGTAATTTTTAAACACATCTATTTTTTTTGCATAAACAAATGTGTAACATTATAATTAATCCAAAAACGGTATTTATTTACGATACTTTGGTTAACAATAACAAAGAAAAATAAAATCACGTAAAACGAATCGAAAAGTGGCGCCAAGCCCTTTGACAGATTAACTTTTTTTTTTAATGGCGATGTACAAGTTCAGGTAGAACAAACGATTGTGCCACTGAAAAAAAGTCTGTAATTATAAAATATTACGAAATTTTGGATTTATTTTTAAATACTAAAAGCGTACCTATATTTTTTATTCAAATCTTGATATTTAAATTCTCGTTTGCTATTTAGCATGACTTCTTTCTTTAAAAAATAAAAGATACTTTGATTTATTTTTCTGAAACCGGCTGAAGGGCTCTCCAACCATGGCCACAAAAAAATAAACTAACTAATTAAAAAGATATGTGACGGATAAAAATGCTAAATGCCACCTGATTTGATGGTCAAATTAAGAAATAGTTTGTCCGTCACTTAGCGCTAATCAAGACTGGTGAAACAGAAATTTTTATTCCATGTGACAAATAAGGTTATGATCAAGCTAATCCGAACTTTAAAAAAGTGGTGAAACAGCCCCTTAGGCTCGTACAAATCTAGAATAACATTCTGACGTTAACTGAATTATTTTCAGTGCATATCCGTGGCGTGGAGTTACGGCATCAAACGGGCTATCAAGGACTTGGAGAGCATGGGCATGAAAATGAACATAGTGAAGCGTTACTACTGGAAGGCGGTGTGGACCGTCATTTGTCCCATCGGAAGCTTCGTAAGTTAATTTGAATCTATCTTCTTCTTCTATTCACCTTCTTCTTTTCTATCTATATAAATAAAAATCAATTGCCAAATGTACGTAAATCCTTTTTGGTATACTCCTCATTTGTCTGGATAATAAAGTACGAATTGAAAATGCTGTGAACAAATTTTAAGTATGTTACATTTCTAGTCACCCTGTAAAAGAAGGAGAGGTAAAGTCGTGTAGTTTTGGTGCACACTTACTAAAATATTTCGTATAGAAAAACCCAAAGGCGAGCCACTTTTCTGCGGTAGTGAAAGCCCAGACATTTTATTTCGCTTGAAGATTAATGTTACTTAATTCAATACCTATCAATTATTATAATAAAATATTACGAAACGTAGAAGATTTTCTCCGAATAAACGAAGATAAGCCAAAACCTAGCTAACAATCGTTATAGTAAAAACAATAGCCCCGAAATCTAACTGATTATTGGATTGTAAACATTTATGAACGGAGTAAAAGTGATTCACTATTAGTTTATTACTCGTAAAAGCCGACAAATTCCACTAAATAGAATAATAGTGTAATAAACTGATATTGAAATATTTTTTTGTTATGTTCTGCTATTTAATTGGTACCTAGGATTTAGGACAAATAAAACAGATGAAGACGAAAAACGGATCATGTAAGCTTCGTTTTTTTACTGCCTGGTATAATCAATACACTTTATATTAGGTTCATTTATGTAATCTACGCGTTCGGATGGACAGCACTATCTATTGATTGCAGATTATCGACACATCATCTTCCAAGCTAAGATACCTTCAACGTTCTTGAACAGCGCCCTCTTTTATTGTTAAAAGTTACGAGTATAATCACACGGGAACGCATCACCGGGATATTAAGTATTCTATACCTCAATCCAGATTTCTGTTTATCTTTACGCAAAGTTTCATCTACATAAATCCATTTACCTGATTGATTAGCAACCAACTAAAAATTTAGACACCCAACACATGTAACAGTCACTACAGTATCAGCTAGGGCATTTTTCAAAAGTAGTTTGATGACAATCTCAGTCATTTCTACTCGTATTTTCCTCTCTTAGTTTGATGTCTTCATCCATCTTCTTTTCTATAATGTTTCACATTGAGTTATTGTGAACTTAAAATATCAAACTTCAATTTTAAAATATAAAACTGGTGCCAATTTGATCAGATATAGACCGTTTTAGTCTACCATTCAGTCCTTTTAATAGGAATAAACGGAATTCTGTTTAGTCCTACTATTTAATAGGACTAAACGGACAAAATTATCCGTTTAGTTCCACTAGAAGAGTTAAACGGATTGATTGCATTTTAGGCAACCCACGCTTTATGTCTTGAAAAAAAAACGTGGATTCGAACCGAGGTCGGCTGGATCCGCGACCACCCGATTTCTAATGTGCTAATATGATCTGCTCGAAGTCGGCGAAATTTAGCTTTGTATTCTAATGCAAACAAAAATAGCCGGAAAACACGAGTAAAAGCGGTTTTCTGAAAATGAAACATAGCTAGATCAGTTTTTCATCCCCGAAAACCCCCACATACCAAATTTCATCGAAATCGTTGGAGCCGTTTCCGAGATCCTGATTATATATATACATATATACAAGAATTGCTCGTTTAAAGGTATTAGATTAGTAGTTCTGAATGGTAGAACAAAACAGACTATACTTTTTATCAAAGCTACCCCAGTTTTCGGTAGTACTTGTTATTTTGACTATCTAGTCATCCTACGAACTCATCGTAATCTATATCCATGGTTATAAATCGACCCACTGCGTAAATAAAATACACGCAAAAACTGATACTGAACATTATAGAGTCGCCATTCGATTAAAGGCCATATTGCAACTTCTGCGTAGCATTCCAAATCCATTCACAAATAATGTTACCTGTGTAAGGTTAGTGGTATCGGTCGTTTATTTTATCTCATGTCCAGGATCAGATAAAGAAAAACTCAGATTGATTTACAATGGATAGATTAAGTGTAATTATAACGGTTGTACTTAATACCAACAGTGGCTGAATTCGTCACGTAGTTGATAACATTTCTTTAGATCATTCATAATCAAGTTTCGTGCAGATCATGGCGCTTCAACTTTGTAGGATTGTAGAAATTCTTATGATGTCTATTAAAACATCATCACCGCGACCAATATACGTCCCACTACTAACTGGTCATAGGCCTCCTCCCAGAATAAGAGGGTTTGGGCCGTAGTTCCTACTCGGGCCCGGTGCGGATTGGGAACTTCACAAACACCATTGAATTTCTACGAAGGCAATATGGGAATCCCCAAAAATTGCACCGTGAAGTTTACTATTGACGCGAAAAGACCACCCAAGTCAAATTTTGTCTTTACACTTAACCGTTGCTATTTTGGGATTTGAAATGTACAAACCCCAATTCCATTGGAATAACATATCCCGTTGGGATAAAAAGTAGCCTAGCTGCACACACCTGCGGAGAAATTCAAGTTCAAGTGAAGTTCCTAATCCGCACTGGGCCCGTGTGGGAACCACGGCCCATGCCCTGTCACTCTGAGAGGAGGGTTATTCAGCCTGCATTAGGACGTATATATAGACGGAGACGATGATGATGATGATGACGATTTCATAGTTGTCTACATACGTCCCTCTTCCATACTTTGGCGCCCCCTTTCATGCTGCGTTGCCCTCTGCGCTGGCCTTTATATTTATATTTCGTTTAGATTGAGATTTTTACCCCCTGTTTCACCATCCACTGATCGATTTGACGGATAAATGTGATGCCGTCTCTGTTTGTTTTGTTCGAATAGACGGAGACGGCATCACATTTATCCGTCAGTTAAAATTAATCAATGGGTGGTGAAACAGCCCCTTAAATTCGTAATATTTTTTTAATGGAATAACCGATTTGGATATTTCAAAAAGTATTTATTTGCATAGAATAAGACAATTTTTAATATCGTAGAACATTTTTTTTGTTCTATCATCGATGAGTCTTAATTTTTTTGTAGTAAATAACAAATCTATACTAATATTATAAAGAGGAAAGATTTCATTGTTTGTTTGTTTCTTTATTTGCATTGAATAGGCTCCGAAACCACCGGACCGATTTCAAAAATTCTTTTGCCGTTAGAAAGCTACATTACCACAGAGTGACATCGGCTACTTTTTACCGCGGGAAAATACCTTTTCCTACGGGAAAATTAATTTTACCGCGGGCGAAGCTGCGGACGGAAGGCTAGTATAACATAATATGATACCTGAGTGTCCCTGGTACAATGTAGTTTTTCAATGGTGAAATAATATTCGATATCTGTCCACTAGTTTTTGAGTTTATTCGTTACAAACATACAAAAATTGAAATATTTCCTCTTTATAATAATTATTAAAATAAAAATAAAAAAAAATAAAAAATCATTTATTGCCACAACATAAATAACAACAAATGGAAATAAATCAGCTACGTTCCGGCAATGGGTCTCAATCTCAGCAAGTGCTAGGACACATGACAGCATGCCCCAGCGCTGATTTTCAGATTGACCCCTTTAGCGGAGGCTAGTTGTAACATATAATAATATAAGTGTAGATTATTAGTGTAGATTACAACATCCGGTTTGATAAACATTGCACAATATAGGGATTCGTTTTTGTCACTAAGAAGATTATGAGTGAATCTTCAGATTGTGTGTCGCAAAACATGTTTTATTTTTGTTTTCCAAGATGATTCACGGCGTTCATGGTGCTTTTGATGTTCCAGCTTAAATACAGGTTGTTGCTACACTACTACATTAATACTATACAGACTATTTGTAATTAAAAAAAATATCTAGCCTTAATTAAGATCCAGTATCGTAATACCTTATTAATTTTTTAAAAAGTTCCACAAACTCTTCAATTCAATTCAATTCAATTCAATTCAATTTTTTTATTTCGTCATCACAGGTAGATTTTGTACAGATGATAGGCATTACAAAGTGGTTCGGCTATGATGTACCTTTTGGCATACGATAATTTAAAAAGAAAATACCTAAAATTCAGTGCAAATGTCAAAAACTTAAGGCTTAATTATTTATACAATATTATGGATTTCATCTAGAATTATCATTATCATAAAGGATTAAATACGCAAACATGCAAATACAAAACAAAAATAGTGATAAATTACGAAAGTCAAAAGTAGCAATAGATAAATAATAAAACTAATCAAACATCAATATCAAAATCACAAAGGTAATCATTAACATCATAATAACATTTGTCCACAAGCAGTTTAAACAACAGTGCTTTAAAATGACTTTGGGTCTTGTTTTTCATATCACTAGGTAATTTATTAAATAGCTTTGGACCCATCGTAACAACACTCTTTTTCATGAGGCTAGTCTGGCAAATATCAAAACGCACACCAGGGTCTCTAGGGCGAAGATTGAAACCCTCAACCATTTTTTTCCTTTGAAACAGGTCTGGGTTAGAGTTTACAAACATGCAACACTCATATATGTAGAGGGATGGTAAAGTTAATAATTTTAATGATTTAAAATGAGGCTGGCAGCTTTCCGAGGATTTTAATCCACAGATGGCTCTAACGCATCTCTTTTGGGCTCTAAACAATATGCCCCTATATGTTGCGTTCCCCCAGAAGATTATCCCGTACCGTAGGGTGGATGCAACAAAACCGTGATAAGCCACTAATACTGTACTACGATCCGCAGTTTTCGCTAACCTGTACAAAGCATAGGAAAACTTGTACATTTTTTTGCAAATTTCATAGCATTGTGTCTCCCATGACATATTATGATTGATGTAAATACCTAAAAACTTCTGTGTCAATGTTCTGCCTAAAGCTTGTCCTCGATATTCAACGTTTATGTCAGGAGCTATTTTTCTTTGAGTAAATTGCATTAGATTTGTTTTTTCTAAATTAATTTTTAAGTTATTATCATCAAGCCATTGAAATATATTGTTAATAGTGTTATTTATGTCAGTTTCATAGTTACAGTTATAGTCATGTTCAATAAATACCGTGCTATCGTCTGCGAAAAGTATCATTGGATGATGTGTGCAAGTAGTAATGTCATTAATATAAATTAAAAATAATAAGGGTCCCAGGACACTTCCCTGTGGCACACCATGTTTTATTTTCATGCTATCTGATCTATACTTTTTCTCTTCCTTAGTGTTAATACATATCTCAGTTAATTCCGTACGCTGGTCCCTATCAGTGAGATATGATTTTAAAAGATCTAAAGCGTTACCACGGATACCATAACGGCTTAACTTTTCAATCAGAAGTTTGTGATCTACATGATCAAAAGCCTTAGACATGTCCATATAAATAGCACATGATGTCTTTCTTTGATCAAGACTGCCAATGATTCGTTTAACCAAATCATAGATAGCAACATTAATGTTTGTATTTTTACGGAAACCTTTCTGTTCCTTGATTAAAATATTATATTTACTCAAGAAATTATACATAATATTATAAATAATTTTTTCAACTATTTTAGAAAACACTGACAACAAGGCAATAGGTCTATAGTTTTGCAGACATTCTTTGTCACCCTTTTTATAAAGGGGTATAACGATTGCTGGTTTTAGATTGCTAGGATAGATGCCAGTCTCAAAACTTAAGTTTATAATATGGCTTAGTGGTGTGGCAATGTAACATCCAACATGTTTTATAATTTTTGTGCTAATATCATCAAATCCAACACTTCGAGTATTCTTCAATGATGAGATAACTTTAAGTACATCATTTGGTGTAGTCGGAGCCAAAAACATCGTATGTGCGTTCTGTTTTATATTCCTGCTACGATGCCCTGCTTGGTTGTTACTATTAAACTGCTTTATTGGTGTAACAAAATATTTATTGAAAGTAGTAGCTATAGCAGTTGGGTTTGTAATATAACCATTATCTACTTTTATCCTGTGGATTGAATCTTTAGGCAAGCAAGTTTTGGGCTTATTTATAACTCGCCACGTAGCTTTAGATTTGTTTTCAGCGTTTCTAATATAGTGGTTTGTGCGCGTTGCGTGATCTTTTTTAGCCTAATCGTGTATGTTTTAAATGCCTGTTTATTTTTAAGAGCAGTTTCCGTGTTTTTGTTTTTATTAGATCTATACAACCACAACATGTCTCTCTTCTTCCGACAGCAAGTCTACACTCTAACTCTTTAATACCACTAGCGGTTAATTTTGATAAGGGCTAACAATTTGAGCCAGTAGAAGAACAAGGGACTTCTACACAGCCAAACGAATTAGCTCGTTGAAATGGCGATAGGCAGCCGTATAACACGCAGAACAGATTGCCGTTGGGGCTGAAAAATTCTCGAATGGATACCATGGACTAGCAGGCGCAGCGTGAGATGTCCAACATTGGATGGACGGAAGATTTGGTTAAATACTGCAGGTTCAAGATGGATGCAAGCTGCTTCCAACCGTAATGATTGGGTATCAATGACAGAGGCCCATGTCCAGCAGTTGACGTCCTGCGGCTGAAATGATGATGATGATTAAGAGCCAGTACATTGCTCGTAGAAGTGACTGCCGATGGGGTAGTAAGGTTTTAGAGTGGCGACCGTAAATCGGAAGACGTAGCGTAAGAAGGACTTTGACAAGATGGAGCGACTAACTGGTAAAGGTCGCAGAAACCATAATAAATGCAAGCAGCGCAGACCTTTAAATAACAATGAACGTATAATAACGGATGAGTGGATCATGAATGATGATGATTTAACAATTTGAGTCAATATACACGCTTTAGTCACAATCTCTAAAAATATCAAGTTTTGGGTGTACTTAAAAAGGCGGTGTTTTTTCCTGTAAAATGTTTTAAGGGTCTTCCGGTTATGAAGTTACAACTTGATAACATTCTTCTTCTACTTCCACAAGGTCATCCACTTGTCATCATACACCCGCAATGTCTCAAGTCAAAAGTCTTTGAGCAGTGTGTGTTGCCAGTGATGACTTATGGCAATGAGACGTGGCCGCTAACGATTGGCCTCTTAAGAAAGCTTAATGTCACTCAGAGGGCGATGTAGAGGGCTATGCTCGGAGTTTCTCTGCGGGATCGCATTAGAACTGGTAAAATCCATGCAAGAACTAAAGTCACCGACATAGCTCGAAGAATCGCTAGACTTAACTGGCAGTGGGCAGGGCACATCGCTCGTAGAACTGCTCGTAGGCTGATGGAGCAAAAAGATTCTCGAGTGGCGTCCACGGACCAGAAGACGCTGTATAGTAAGGCCTCCAACAAGATGTAGATGTGGATGTTGCGGGACGTTAGTTGCGGATGGCACAGCACCGGTCTGTTTGACGAGCCTTGGGAGAAGCCTTTTGTCTGAAATGATGACGATGATAAAGATTAATTAACCTGAGTTAGTGGGACTTGTACACTCCCAGTTTGACGTAATGGTTTCGTCACAACGATCATCGCCTCGATAAGTGATCCAAGTTGACTTTGTTATTGGCGGATTAAAGATCAACAAGGGTTTAGTATAATCTATGCAGTAGTTATCAATAGAAAGTTTATGCATGACTGAATATCTGATAATATTTGATAATATTTTAATATGATTTTCCGTTACTGCACAGACTATAAAGCAAAGTGAACTAGTTTCATTCCGCGGATTTGTTACCGCGAGGAAGAATAAAAATATAGTGCGTGCAGTTCCTTCGCGCGGAAGAAGTGAAACTTCGTAATGTGGAAATGAAAAAGGCACTTATACATCAATATGAACCATATTGCAATAACTTAAAGAACTAAATTTATTTATGCATCTATGTGTTTAAATTGGTCACTAGATGGCGCTTTTATCAAGTCTCATACATTTGCACAGACAGTATTAGTTCTGCATTGCACTATCGAAGTTTTTAACATCCGTTAGTATATACATACGTATACAATGCGAGATGTTGTACCAAGTGTATGTACTTGCTTCGGCAGTACATATACTAATGCTTTCATACCCCCTCCATGGTAGCGTTAAACGTTTAACGCAACCTTGTTGGAAGTCGCATTAGAAGTTTCACTTCAAAAAGTTGGACAGCTATCTATACCGTGGAGATTTTGGAAAATTATTGCATCTTTGTGATCTAGCTCTTTTGGGTTTAGGTTCTGTCACTCATTCAGAACCGTTTTATAGAACTAAATAAATGAGTGCGTTCATTTCACTTAAACAAGCATGCAAATATTACTTATGAACTATGATTATGATATACCATATTAAATAACATTAAAATATTAATACACTATTTCAAAATTAAATAGAAGTAAATTATTTCATTATTGCTTTAGTAAGATTATATTATGCAAAGTTATTCCTTTATTACATTAAGTACTATGCCTGGAGAGAGATCTCTTTGTTGTCCCCACGATATTTAAAAATTATAATAATTAAATAAAATTTAGGCTTTTCTAATTTGGCAAATATAGCAATCCGTTAAATTTGAGGTTCATTCACAGAAACCATTCATCAAAATAATCAGATCACGGTTGGTTTCACGCTAGAAGCAACCTTGCAAAAGAACCACCGGTTGGTTGGAAACATGTCTGACATACCTTGACTACTTAATATAAGTGAGTTACTTATTTTAGTAATTACAAGCATATCTGTGTCTTCAATATTTGTATGTCGTTTCCTGGTCGACTGAATTCTGCATAGCATCACTACGTACATATGTACCATAACATCTTGTACCATTATTTATTTATGTATTATGACAAATAAAACATTCTTATTCTTATGGTAGTTATAATAATAAAACAATTTTGACGTTGACTTTGACTTCATTTTCTTTTTCCCAGGGTATCTTAGTATTTGTCCTGTCCGACTGGACGAACCCAGCCTATGAAGACTACGTTTTCCCTCTGTTCGCGGACCTGCTGGGATGGGCGGTGGGCGTCTCCACTCTAATCCTCTTCCCCGTCGGCATCTGTTGGGCCTACTTCCACGGATACGTGAGTATATTTATTATTTTTTTCATTCCAAACGCAATCTGGTGGTGTTATAACGCTTTGTGAGCCTTGGTCTCCTCAACAATCTTTTATTTCGCTGTCTTTTTCATCCGTTCTCTAAGATGTTTTCCTGCTTGTTCTCCTTAGATATTCCTTAACAATCTTTTCACTGCTGATTTTTAGGTCTTCGGGGTCTTTTTAATTACGTGAGCCACTTGACAACTCTAGTTTCATCCATTCTTTCCAATTAACATGCTTATCATAGCCTTCTTGATGCAAAACCCCCAGTTCAATAGGTAAAATATCTCTAACACCATCTTTATGTATATTCCTTTAGTTTTTTCTCATCCTTTGCAAATCAATTTTTGTCTCGTAAGGTCTTAAATATTTTCAAATAACTGTATTTGTGATGACTTTATGGCAATGAGACGTGCCCGCCTAACAGTGGTCTTCATAAGAAAGCTTAAGGCAACTCAGCGGGCGAAGGAGGCTCGGAGTTTCACTGTAAAATCACATTGAAAATGATGAAATCTGCTTAAGAACTCAAGACACCGACATAGCTCGAAGAATCGCCAAACTCCAGTGGCAGTGGGCAGGGCAAATCGCTCATAGAACTGATGACCGATGAGGCCAAAAGTATCTTGAATGGCGTCCACGGACCGGAAGACGCAGTGTTGGATAAAATGCAGCGACGACCTGGGGCCTTTTGCATAACAAAGTACAACTTATATTACTAGTTAATATAACTGATGCAACAGGCCCCTGGTTAGGTAAACGTTACGCGGGGTGCGAAGTCGGAAACCTCCTCGAGTGCCCGGGCGTTACCACTCCCTTCTGTCCGAGGCGTAGGCCTCATGGGGTGGGGAAGGGTAACGCTTGGGACGGTGCACCCTGGGCAACAACGGTTAATTAATTCCTTAGGGATTTAGTTAACCGTTGGCTAATATCCGACTGGGGGGGTGGGGGTCAGCAATCTCCACATGTGCCCGGGCCACCAGGCCTACGACTAGATGGTCTGGGCTGCACGACCGTTACGGTTCTCCCCTATTAACCCTGGTGGTTAAGGGGGAGAAGAGTAGCGGATGGGCTCATAGCCTGTGGCGATTGTCTGACTTGGGGGGGGGGGGGTTGTCAGCAATTTCCACATGTGCCTGGGTCGGTACGGGAATACACGACCTAGGCTGCACGACCGTTACGGTTCTCCCCTGTTAACCCTGGTGGTTAAGGGGGAGAAGAGTAGCGGATGGGTCCACGACCTGTGGCAATTGACTGACATACTGGGGGGGTAGGGGTGGTGAGGTGAACCCGTAACTTGTTGCGGGGGATCCGAGCCAGCGGGCCCATTCGTGGGTCCGCAGAGAGGACGGCGTCTCGCCCTTGGGCGGACGCCTTTGACGTAGGCGATCCCGAACTCAGTACCTGCTCTGCCACGGCGGACAGGGAAAGGCGAGGGGGAGCCTGGTGGGCGGAAGCGACCGTGCCCTCGGTTCCGCTCTGCTTTCAGAGCAGGACATGAGGGCGCGGAAGCTAACGTGAGGGCACGTAACCCCGGCTTGCCGGGAACGTGGGCATCTGCGGAAGCCACGAGGAGTAAACCTCTTTAAACAATCCTTCACCAGCGGGGGAGGCCGGGGAGTGCCGAGCCCGCATTGCACGGTGTCGACAGAGGAGCCCCATCCCGGGGCGGCCAGTGTGCGTTGCGGTGACACATCTTGCTCCCGTGGCGTTCACAATGGCAAACGAGGGAATCCGTGTGGTTTTTAGTGGGTAGGCCCCCCTTGGGGAGAGCCCCACATACCTCCGTTTCCCCGAACGGTGACGATGCATAAGGTGCATTTTCCACACCAAAAAAAAAAAAAAAAAAAAAAAAAAGGTAAACGTTACGCGTTGGGTGCGGATGGCGCATGACCAATCTGTTTGACGAACCTTGGTGAGACCTATATTCGGCAGCGGACGTCTTTCCACTGAAATGATGATAACGATGATGAACTATTATTGTACATCAGTGTATTTATTCTGCTTAATTATTTACTTACTTTTTGCAGCGTGGTTGGGAACTGTTCAACCCGACAATAGAATGGCAGCCCGCCATCAAGACCCAGAACGCTCCAGACATCGAGCCTCCCCACCAAAACGGCGTTGATAACGTGGCCTTCAGTCCTTAGACTACTTTGACATGTTTCTAGTCAGTATAATAAACTACTTAACTTTGTATTAATTTTCAAAGAAACTGTAGAATCAATGAACTGAACTGATGTATTTGCTTTTTTCTCAAACGATAGTTTCAAGTAAGAAGTTGTAGTACCTATAGTCGACGGTTTACAATTATTCATTGCATTTATAAACTTTTCTTTAAAAGAGTTCTAACTAAAACATAAAAAAATAAAATATAATTTAGTTTCATGTATTTGTAATGCTAGCGGGCAGCGGAGCGCTATCCCTGTTCATTGCGTGTGATTCCAGGGACCAGTGGCGAGCGTCTTACTGAGCCACGCAATGAACAGAGAAACGCCTTCCGCTCCACTCCGCTTCCCGCAGACGCCCAGTCCACGGGTTGTGATTTACGACCATCTATTGTTGTACCTACGCTATTTTTTAAATATAAGTAGTTATTTCTCTACTTTATAGGAAAGATCATCATAGAATATGACACAGTCAAAAATTATAATTGTTAGACTAGAATTGTTGTACGATGATCAATCATTGTGGTAGTTATTATGTAACCATACTTTTTGTTATTTAGTGTCATTTATTGTATTTTTTTATCATTCAATTACAAACACGCATTTATTTAAATTACATTTTTGCAAATAATGCAATATTTAAGTACGGTACATAAATGAAAATAGGATTATTATCGTATAGGATTGTATGTAAATGAATTTTATTATTAAACACAATAAATAAACTGTTTCCTATTAAATGTCACATATTTAATACCCATAATTTTGTAAATTACTAGCTTTTGCCCGCGGCTTCGCTCGCGTGTACTATGAGAATTCCAAAGAACCAAGATATCAAGCAAGCAAGCAAGCATGCATGCAAGCAAGATGCGAGCAAGCATGCATGCACGCTTGCTTGCTTGCGTGACAATGGGACCATCTCAGGAGTAGGTATATTATTATATTCTTTCGAATAAAAAAATAATTTTTAAAATCGGTCCACAATTGACTGAGAAATCTGTGAACATACCTACATAAAAAAAATACTTAAAGTGGAATGCATAACCTCCTCCTTTTTTGAAGTCGGTTAAAGAGCCCTTTGCGGCCTGGCCTACTCACAGTATAAACGTACTAATTTTGAAATTTTAGCTTACAACCAGTAAAACGCAAAATCCCGTTTTTTTCCCGTTACCTATCGTAAAAATTTCGGGGAATACTTTCTTAATACTTCCCTACACTCCCCAAGGAACCCACTTGAAAAATTTCAGCTTTCTACGACCAGTAAAACGAAAAATCCTGTTTTTTCCCGATCCCGTGGGCATTTTGGAAAGTCCTTGCTCAATGCTCCTCTACACTCCCCAAGCAACTTCATGCCGAATTTCAGCTTTCTACGACCAGTAAAACAAAAAAATCCCGTTTTTCCCGTTCCCGTGGGAATTGTAGATAGTCCTCTCTCAATGCTCCTCTACACTCCCCAAGCAACCTCATGCCGAATTTCAGCTTTCTACGACCAGTAAAACGAAAAATCCCGTTTTTTCCCGATTCCGTGGGAATTTTGGAAAGTCCTCTCTCAATACTTCTCTACACTCCTCAAACAACCTATATGCCAAATTTCAGCTTTCTGCAACCAGTAAAACGATAAATCCCGTTTTTTCTTTATCCCGTGGGAATTTCCAAAAATCCTTATAACATTTTTTTACTATTATAATTTCCTACTTCTATGCCAAATTTAAAGAGTCTAGTAATTATAGTTCATAGGATTCCGTTGAACTGAATATATAAATCCCGTTTTTTTCCTTATCCCGTGGGAATTTTTAAAAATTCTGAAATAAATGTTTTAACTACTGTAATACCTACTTGTGTATCAAATTTGAAGAGTCTAGTTATTATAGTTACTGAGATACGGTCACTCGTAATCGAATATATAAATCCTGTTTTTTCCCGTTCCCGTGGGAAATCCCAAAAATCCTTCCTTAGTGAATGCCTACATTGTATAAGGTATCTATGTGCAAAATTTCAAGTCTCTAGGTCTAGTGGTTTGGGCTGTGCGTTGATATATCAACAGTCAGTCAGTCAGTCAGTTTAGAATTTTATATATATAGACTAGCTTTTGCCCGCGGCTTCGCTCGCGTGTACCATGAGAATTCCAAAGAACCAAGATATCAAGCAAGCAAGCATACAGGCAAGCAAGCAAGCATGCAAGCAAGATTGCTTGCGTGACAATGGGATCATCTCAGGAGTATATTATATTCTTTCGAATAAAAAAAGAATTTTTAAAATCGGTTCACAATTGACCGAGAAATCGGTGAACATACCTGCATAAAAAAATACATAAAATGGAATGCATAACCTCCTCCTTTTTTTGAAGTCGGTTAAAGAGCCCTTTGCAGCCTACTTACAGTATAAACTTATGAATTTTGAAATTTTAGCTTACAACCAGTAAAACGCAAAATCCCGTTTTTTCCCGTTCCCGTAAGAATTTCGGAAAATACTTTCTTAATACGGGGAAAGTCCTCTGTCAATGCTCCTCTACACTCCTCAAGCAACTCATGCCGAATTTCAGCTTTCTACGACAAGTAAAACGAAAAATCCCGTTTTTTCCCGTTCCCGTGGGAATTTTGGAAAGTCCTCTCTCAATGCTCCTCTACACGCCCCAAGCAACCTCATGCCGAATTTCAGCTTTCTACGACCAGTAAAACGAAAAATCCCGTTTTTCCCGTTCCCGTAGGAATTTTGGATAGTGCTCTCTTAATGCTCTTCTACACTCCCCAAAAAACCTACCTACTTGCCAAATTTCAGCTTTCTACGACCAGTAAAACGAAAAATCCCGTTTTTTCCCGTTCCCGTGGGAAATTTGGAAAGTCTTCTCTCAATGCTCCTCTACACTCCCCAAGCAACCTCATGCCAAATTTCAGCTTTCTACGACCAGAAAAACGAAAAATCCCGTTTTTCCCGTTCCCGTGGGAATTTTGGATAGTCCTCTCTTAATGCTCTTCTACACTTCCCAAGCAACCTACATGCCGAATTTCAGCTTTCTACGACCAGTAAAACGAAAAATCCCGTTTTTTCACGTTCCCGTGGGAATTTTGAAAAGTCCTCTCTCAATGCTCCTCTACACTCCCCAAGCAACCTATATGCCGAATTTCAGCTTTCTACGACCAGTAAAACGAAAAATCCCGTTTTTTCTTTATCCCGTGGGAATTTTGAAAAATCCTGAAATTAATATTTTAACTAATGTAATACCTATTTGTATGTCAAATTTGAAGAGTCTAGTTATTATAGTTACTGAGATAGGGTCACTCGGAATCGAATTTATAAATCCCGTTTTTTCCCGTTCGCGTGGGAATTTTGGAAATTCCTCTCACAATGCTCCTCTACACTCCTTAAGCAACCTTCATGCCGAATTTCAGCTTTCTACGACCAGTAAAACGAAAAATCCCGTTTTTTCTTTATCCCGTAGGAATTTCTGAAAATCCTTAAAACTGTTTTTTACTATTATAATTACCTACTTCTATGCCAAATTTGAAGAGTCTAGTAATTATAGTTCATAGGATTCCGTTGAACTGAATATATAAATCCCGTTTATTCCTTATCCCGTGAGAATTTTGAAAAATCCTGAAATTGATGTTTTCATTATTGTAATACCTACTTGTGTATTAAATTTGAAGAGTCTAGTTATTATAGTTACTGAGATACGGTCACTCGGAATCGAATCTATAAATCCCGTTTTTTCCCGTTCCCGTGGGAATTCCCGAAAATCCTTCCTTAGTGGATGCCTACATTGTATAAGGAATCTATGTGCAAAATTTCAAGTCTCTAGGTCCAGTGGTTTGGGCTGTGCGTTGATATATCAACAGTCAGTCAGTCAGTCAGTTTAGAATTTTATATATATAGATTAATGATGTTTGATAGTGTAGATGTAAAAATCGAGTATTTTAATTTTATACATATTTTGTATGTTATCAACTTATCAAATTGTAAGTCAATTAAAAAGATTGATCTGTGACTAATCGTGTATTTTTTTGATATTTAATTCATTTCTCAAAACCATGTAAATTGGACGAACATGGGAGAAATTATTTATTTAATCCTGAAATAATTAGGCGAAGTGAGGTCTCCTAAGAGGTAAATCTAAGTTCACGGGGAGTTATTGATTGATCATTCAGGAGATCAGTGTCTAAAGCCTGTATCCAGTAGCCTGTCATTTCGTTTCCCATAGTTTCATAATTTAATTTGTCATAATAATTTTATTTGAATTTATTTAATATGAAACAATGTTTTCAGAGTTTTTTTTAAAGCTTTTATCTTGTGCTTTTTTTTAACTTTGAAAAAATAACGTTTCGAAAATAAATCACTGACATGACTTATTATGACAGATCCAAATTGTGGAAAACGATTGATTTGCATTATTATTATGGAATTCGGAATAGAAAATCATCCCGCAGTAAGACGGCAGCTGACTTACAGACAATGGTAAAACAACTAAGTGTTAATTTGTTGTTTATTCTTGGCGAGAATAGGAATTATTACATAGTTTTACGTAGTGTAGATGTTTTCGCGACTGGCAACGAATTGGCGCAGCCGCGTCGCGCGCCGTGCGACGCGTGCCACGCGTTCTGATGCGATGCACCGGCTGGGACAAACTGCTAGCAGCATTTATAAGACATTGTTATACGAATTAGGACGATATATATATTAAAAGAGGTAGATATTTTAAATAATTTATTGAATCAGGCGTTACTTTGCGGAGGTCCATATTAATGAACTAAAACAATTACTTTGCTCACCCGCGACCTTACAATAGTTACGTTTATGCAAGAAATGTGTGTTCATGCAGTTCCTCCACCTCCACACTGTACGAACACACACAAATCACATAAACCCAACCATCACCACCACCAAGCTACACTGACGCGTTTCGAACTCAACCAGAGCTCATCTTCAGAGTTACCACAACCGTATGCTATGCTACCAAATGTTAAACTAACAAACCAAAACAAATATAGATATTTTAGTAAAATGGAGACTATTACAGTCTCTGGAATCACGTGACGTCAAAGAAAATGATGATAACTGTACGCCTTTCGTAACGAATAACGTTTTGTGAACGACGTATCCCTGGAATGCTTAAGTTTCATAAAATTAATCTTCTAATATAAAAATCTCGTGTCACGGTGTTTGTTATCGAACTCCTCCGAGACGGCTTGACCGATTTTTATGAAACTTTTTCTCTGCATTCGGCAGGTCTGAGAATAGGTCGTAGGCTATATTATTATTTTCTTCGCAGACGGTGTCGCGGGCAACAGCTAGGTAAATAAATAAATATCACGGGACAATCCACACCAATAGACTTAGTCCCAAAGTAAGCAAAGCTTGTGTTATGGGTACTAAGCAATGGATAAACTTCCTTGTCAAAGTCAAAGTCAAAATTCTTTATTTAATTGAATTTAGGCATCAATTGATGCTCCTATGAACGTCGAAGAATATACCACCGTACCGTCGTATAGATAGATACATACTTAAATACAAATTAAACATCTAAGACTCGAGAACAAACATTCGTTCGTATTATTCATACAAATATCTGCCCTGACTCGGGAATGGAACCCGGGACCTTCGTAGTCAGGTTCTCTAACCACTAGGCCATTTGGTCGTCAAATGGAAATGATTGGAACTAACCGCGGCCTTTTTAGGTGGCAAGGTTGACTGGCAGAGATCCCTTCAGGGATAGGTCCGCCTTTGTACTTGTAATTTTTTTTTTCTGTAACCTTTTTGTTTTTCTTTTCGTACAATAAAGAGTATAAACAAACAAACAAACAAACAAAGTATATCCTATTGGCCAGATGTGTTGACAGACAGAGTTCGACCGACATAAAATATCTAGTTCTGTTTTGTTGACGGCGGCGCGCAATCACTGCATCGTCACTAGCTTAAACCCGTAGGAATATTGACCTATTTTTTTAGGTTCATCATTTCAGCCGCAGAACGACATAGGCTTCCCTCATTGACGCCCAATCATAACGATTGGAAGCGACTTGCATCCACTCTGAACCTGCCCCTTGCCTGCCCTGGCTGCCTGCCTGCCACCAAATCGTCCGTTCATCTCGTTGGTGGACGTCCAACGCTGCGCTTGCCAGTAAGTTGTCTCCATTCAAGAACTTTTGGCCCCGACAAAATTTCAACGAGCTAATCCGTTTGGCTATGTCGGTGACCCCTGTTCTTCAACGGATCTCCTCATTCCTGATTCAATCCCGAGAAGTAAAGAATATAGCAGGGGAATATTTAGTAAGCTAAATTTCGTAGCATTTAAAATCCTACTAAAATCATCTATCTTCTAAAATTCTTCACAAATACAATACACCAACTAGACCACACAACGTCAAATTGGAAGTTAGAACCCTATTAAAGGACATCAACAGACAAAAGCTTGGAAAAGTACTGAACACATCGCAGCCATAGCCATTATAATTGTTCCATGCTTACAAAGCCTAGCGACACTCAAACATATCCTCGAAGCATCGAAATACGGGTACTTTTTACTTGGGATCTCGTTAATGCCACAACTTTTCTACGTTTTGCGAAACAACTTTTTCGCCGCGTGCCAACATGGTTAACTTCGTCGTAGTTAGACCCTTTTGACACCCCTTTATCGAGACGATAAACTTCTAGCATATTCTATCAACGGTGGCAAGAGCGTTTATTATTCCACTGGTGAATTACGTAGCGGGCTAACTGTGAATAAAAGTTTGTCTTGTTCCGTACAAAGCAAACGTTGTGAAATTAAAATTGTATAAATGTATGTTTTTGTTTGCTGACTATCGCAGGCCGCGTCTTCGCCCTGTCTCTTCTGTCCACTTTGGATCGCGACGCTTCTATACATATTTAGTATGAAAATGATTCAAGGGGCGCGGCGTCTGCGACGCGCCACGCCTCTTCTGTGTGGCTTGCGCCTATGATGGCGTCTGTATGTATACGGTGGGCTGCAAAAGTGCATGGACACCTCGGGGCGAAAATCGCGTGAGAAGTGTTTGATCGTTTGATGAACACAAACGATCAAACACTGCTCACGCGATTATCGCCCCAAGGTTTCCATGCACTTTTGCAGCCCACTGTACCTCCACTTTGATCAAAACAAAGTCTTCGGTTGTTTTGGACACGTTTTGTCGCATGAGTTGAAGATTAGGACGTTCAAGGCGACGGCGACAGACCCCGATTGCCATCGGAAGTATGCGGAGTGGCGTACGTGCTTGTCGACTTCCATTTTGGTAGTTGAACAGTAAGGCAATATGTAAAGCTTAAAGAGTTCGCTGCCATCGGCTTTTCTCTGAAACTGTAAACTATTCGGGATATATTTCAGGACTATTCTGTAGATTCCTATAAGTTAGGTTTGGTTAGTTTTATAACAATCCTGAATAGAACTAAAACAATTACTTTGCTCACCCGCGACCTTACAATAGTTACGTTTATGCAAGAAATGTGTGTTCATGCAGTTCCTCCACCTCCACACTGTACGAACACACACAAATCACATAAACACAACTATCACCACCACCAAGCTACACTGACGCGTTTCGAACTCAACCAGAGCTCATCTTCGGAGTTACCACAACCGTATGCTATGCTACCAAATGTTAAACTGGCATAGCATACGGTTGTGGTAACTCCGAAGATGAGCTCTGGTTGAGTTCGAAACGCGTCAGTGTAGCTTGGTGGTGGTGATAGTTGTGTTTATGTGATTTGTGTGTGTTCGTACAGTGTGGAGGTGGAGGAACTGCATGAACACACATTTCTTGCATAAACGTAACTATTGTAAGGTCGCGGGTGAGCAAAGTAATTGTTTTAGTTCATTAATATGGACCTCCGCAAAGTAACGCCTGATTCAATAAATCCTGAATAGTTTACAGTTTCAAAAAAAAAACAGTTGGGAAATGAATCAATTAGTCAAAAGTTTTTTGATGAAATAAGGCTAACCTTAGAAATAATGTAGTCAACTATTATCGTGTCTCAAGGCGGTGTTAGCTAGAGCTGATATGGAAAGATAGAGGCCACGTCTGACGATACTTCAACAGTTCTGGAACTGTTTTAAGTGAAAATATACGGATTACTTGTTCAAGTCTTAAAACAAGTTTAACTAGACATGTTTCAGCGTAATCCGTAGCCCTTCTTCCTGCCTTTACAGGGTGATGTTGTTAGTATTCTATGCTACCTTAACAATGACTGTAAAAATGACGATGAAAACGCGGGTAGTGTCGTCGAGCAGCCGCGCGAGCAGAGCGGTGGCGCGTAGTGCACGTTTGGCAGCCGCCGTGACTTGTGGTTCCGGGAAGAAGGGCTAAGAGCCCGAAACAAGTTAAAATCGTTTTAAGACTTGAGTGATCCGCATATTTTTACTATGAGTGAATCTCACGGTAGCTTCATGTTTGAACTGTTTTAAGTTTTACTGCGGTGTATTCCTGTGGATAGCTTTTGTTTTACAACTAGGGAACTCGAGTCATAGGAAATTTCCGCTTTTTAGTCTTCACTGCTAGCCGCTGCAACATGGGTTGACTTTTAACTTTTTCTAAGCCAGCGTTTGTTATAACAGTGACAAATTTAAGGGAGATTGATCCTGCTACACACTTTACACATAATACCTATGTAACTTTATTTCTGATGAAACTTCCTTTACTTTAGGCCACATTGCAGCAGCCGTGGTCACGAGTTAACTCATCATTTTATTACCTAATGCAGTAATAAAATGTGGTATCCCCTTGAATCGTAGACAAATTTTTCATTGAATTTCATTCATCCAGTATCATACCGCTATTTCATCGCTTCGTCCGCTGGCATATCTGATGAAGAGTACCCTCAACCAGGGCTTGGAATCAGTATCGACAGGTCCAAGCTCAAAACAAAGATAACAAACAGCAGAGCGCCGTGGGAGCTGCCAGCTGACCGGCTAGGCACAGAGACTCGTGAAAATATTCTGCGACTGAAATGCAATGTAGTAGCGGTTGCCTGTGATTCAAAGTCTGCGAGGAATCCTGCTAAAACTAGGTATGAAATTTGTGGAGAGAAACAAATAGAAAATAAAAAACCGGCCAAGTGCGAGTCGGACTCGCGCACGGCAAAAAAATCACGTTTGTTGTATGGGAGCCCCCGTAAATATTTCTTTTATTTTAATTTAATTATTTATTTTTAAAGTGAATACATAACTAAATAAGTATTCTGTGAATATTTCAAGCGTCTACCTGTTGCCATTATAAATATCTATCAAAATCGAGCAAAATAATCACGTTTGTTGTATGGGAGCCCCCTTAAATATTTATTTTATTATATTTTTAGTATTTGTTGTTATAGTAGCAACCGAAATACATCATCTGTGAAAATTTTAACTGTCTAGCTATCACGGTTCATGAGATACAGCCTGGTGGACGGACGGACAGCGAAGTCTCAGTAATAGGGTTCCGTTTTCACCCTTTGGGTATGGAACCCTAATAACTGTAAGTAGGCTGCAAAAGGGCTTTTTTCATATTTATTTTTTATCCTATAGAAGGTGTAAACTGCGTCTAAATCCGTCAAGTAGTTGAGGGGTTAGCAGAGCACACATCCGAACACGGAACCATTTCGGCGGACGCCGAGGGCCCATTACTTCTTTGGCCCTTGACGGTTTACGAAAACAGAGAAATTTTACCGGCGCGCAAAAATGGTTGCTGTGAATCGGTATTTATTTATTAAATCAGGCGTTACTTTGCGGAGGTCCATATTAATAAACTGAAACATACTTTGCTCACCCGCGCCCTTACGATGGTTACGTTTATGTAAGAAATGCGTGTTCATGCAGGTCCTCCACCTCCACACTGTAAGAACACACGAAAAAACACAAATTATTATGTCCCAGTGCAGGGTACGGGCCTCCTCTCAGAATGAGAGGGCTAGGACCGTAGTTACCACGCGGGCCCAGTGCGGATTGGGAACTTCACACACACCATTGAATTCCTTCGCAGGTTTAAGCAGGTTTCCTCACGATGCTTTCCTTCACCGTAAAGCTCATGGTAAATTTCTGGTGCGAGCCGAGATTTGAACCCACGATCCTCTGCTTGTGAGGCCATCGATCAAACCGCTAGGTCACCACGGCTAAGATAAAGTAGGAAATAAACTGACACCTTTACCACCTTCATAAGACCTTAGTTGTTCCACGTTTGTTCTGGTTTGAGACCGACTAGAAAAGCTAGATAGGTCTAAACTAGACTAACAGCGCATAGTAATGTCAGAGCAAGTTGCAAGCCAGCTTACATGTGTCGTTGGGCCGCGGGCGCCGGTCTTTGTGCCCCAGTAAAAGTAAGCCCCGTGCATGTTGCAATCGGAAAGGTGCGAATAGGTAAGCGAGATTTTAAAGGGTTACCTTTAACTTATACCTTGACAAATTCACACACACACACACTCACACTGTCACTGACACTGACACATACTGACACACACACACACACTTGTGACATTGTGTAGAATCCCGTCGCTGTGAGCCTCTGCACTCCTTATCAAAAAATAAGAATAGATTATTTTTAAAAATTTTGTATATTGTGTTAACTCTTATGCGCCAAGAAGTTTCAACAGTTTGCCCCTTTCTGAAGTACAATTTAATTACTAAACTTGATATTAATTGACATGAATAAATATTATTTATTACAAAAGTATTCATTTAGGTTATAGATGCACTCGCACACTAAAAATTGTTTCAGTTTATTTTTTAAATGCGCACCATCTAATGATTTTAAATATTCAGATTGATTATAGACTTTTATGCCGTTTACGTAGGTACTCTTTTTGAGTATATAGCTAGAGGGTCGGACAATGCATATGTCATATTTATATTGTGATCATATATTTGTCTTGGAATCACTTATTTTGGTTAAATGATCATTATTTTCTTTAACAAATAAGCAAATTTCTAAAATATATATGCATGTCAAAGTTATTCTATTATTAATAAAAAAATTATTAAAGATTCCATATTTTGAAGATTATCAATTTTTTTTTGATAATTTTGACAAATGCTGACTCGCATAAACTGATGGTTATATAATAATGGTTGTATTTAATGCCAGAAAAGCAGGTTAGGTTAGGTTAGAACTGAAACCCCCTACACAAAACAAATGGTTGCGTCTCACGTGATGTAACAACAAAATATATAATAACGTTACACCATATAAAATTAATTGTTATAAAAGTATACCAAACGTTTATTATATCAAATGAGTGATTATACCATTTGAAAATATAACAAATGTTGTTATATGAAATCAAGATTATATCAAATGTTATATCGATCATTACACACCCATCAATGAGGCCTATGTCCAGCAGTGGACGTCCTACGGCTAAAATGATGATAATGATTACTAGTGCTGGCGACTGATTGGCTCAAAACCTCTTTTTTAGTAGGGGAGACCGAGGACAGTTGACACAGAGGAGAGTAGAAACAACGTCGATTTTTTAGAACTTATTAACTGCTCGAGAACTCGCAATAGCGCGCGTTTTTTAGTTCAAGTCTCGAGCTATCAAACACGCGCTATTGCGAGCTCGCTAGCAGTTAATAAGTTCTAAAAAATCGACGTTGTGTCTACTCTCCTCTGTGTCAACTGTCCTCGGTCTCCCCTATCTATAACTGTTTTTCATTATCTCTAATTTTAAAATCCACTAGGACCCACCTGACTGAGACGGAGAAGTCAGTTGCTCTGTCCGACGGGTTGTGCTTACACCTAATTGCTTTTAATGTACTTATTGTTACAGTTTATAACCATTTTAAACGTGCATTTCATTCCTACTAAGTAGTGTCGTCAACAACGAGTCAAACTCTTGGACATCTACCATGCAAAGCAAAGCCAGCCATAAAGATGGCTTCTCGAAGTATGATAGCGGGTGCAGTCTGTCCTAGATAAGGAACAGATCGACTTACGCCGAAACAGCGCAGCTTGCAGCAAGCAGCTTAAAGTTTCATAGTTTCAGGTCCAACGTGCTCTATTTACATAGAGGATTTATCAAACATACCTATAGCAGTAATATGTATGTATTCGCTCGTAGAATTGACGGCCGATGGGGCCGAAAAGTTCGCGAGTGGCGTCCACGGACCGGAAGATGCCTCCAACAAGATGAAGCTACAGGAACGTTGCGGGAACGCGTTGGATGCGGATGGCCATGACCACTCTGTTTGGCGTGCCTTGGGGAAAGCCTATGGCCAACAGTGGACGTCGTTCGGCTGAAATGATGATGTACTATCGCCCCAAGCGCCAGATAACCACCTTAAAGGCCCAGTTTGCGTGCAGTGGCTAGACATCTGTCCATAACAATCCATAGCAATAAACATCAACGGCTGCAAGCAAATTTGTTATGAAAATGGGTATCTGGCGCTTGGGGCGATAGTACCTATGTGACATTTGTATTAGTTAAAAAAAGATAATGTTTACAAACATATTTCAAAAAATTACAAAAGTAATATAAATATAAATAATAAATAAATATTAGGGGACAATCTTACACAAATCGACCTAGTCCCAAACTAAGCAAAGCTTGTACTATGGGCACTAGACGACGATAAACATACTTATATAAATAAATAAATACTTAAATACATAGAAAACATCCATAACTCAGGAACAAATATTCGTGCTCATCACACAAATAAATGCCCTTACCGGGATTTGAACCCAGGACCTCTTGCTTCGTAGGCAGGGTCACTACCAACTAGGCTAAAGCGGTTGTTAATATAGATTCATCATCATCGCCCTGCGCCATCCGCATCCAATGCGTTCCCGCCACCTTCACCAGGTCATCGCTCCATCTTGTTGGAGGCTTTTCGGAACAGTTACGGAGGAGTTCGATAACAAACACCGTGACACGAGATTTTTATAATAATATATTAGAAAGATATAATTCGTTCAGTGGTTGAGCATGTCCAAATGCAATGCACATCCTTTCAATGATTTTTACCGAAAAATTTCATTTGCGATGACGTTAGGCCTTTATAGTTTTTGTTCATGGCTCTGTCCATTAGAGTCCTTTGACGAATCACAATTTTAAAGTCGCCTAAATGTACCTATCTACTGAAATATTTGGAAATCTGAAGCCCTTTTTTTATGATCTAGGTAGGATACCCGTATAATCAGGGCGAGTTTAGAAAGGGATTGGAGTTGACCTTGAGTTGACAGTAATTCTAAATGCTTACGTCAAAATATGTATGAAATGACAGTTCTGACAATCCCGTTCTTATTGTGGTTTGATAATAACTGATATTGGCTGTATGGGGAATGCGTATCACGTATTTTATAATAACAACAATAATTTTTTTTTCATTTATAATTATAATACATATAAAATAAAAATATAAATATTAGGGGACAATCTCTTACACAAATCGACCTAGTCCCAAACTAAGCAAAGCTTGCACTATGGGTACTAGACGACGATAAACATACTTATATAGATAAATACATACTTAAATACATAAAAAACATCCATAACTCAGGAACAAATATTCGTGCTCATCACACAAATAAATGCCCTTACCGGGATTCGAACCCAGGACCTCTTGCTTCGTAGGCAGGGTCACTACCAACTAGGCTAAAGCGGACGTTACCTAAACATAATGCTGTGTGTTTCCCTATACAAATAAAAAAAAATAGTATACCGTGACACGAGATTTTTATATATATGACTAGCAGTTGCCCGCGACTCCGTCTTCGAAGAATAAAAAATAGCCCTATTCTCAGACCTGTCGAATATAGCCAAAAAGTTTCACAAATAAAAATCGGTCGAGCCGTTTCGAAGGAGTTCGATAACAAACACCGCAACACGACGCTACCCCAGACGAATAAAGCGGTAAGTGCTGTTATCCCTTTTATCATTTTATTGCATTATTAGATGCAAAGTGCCCAGATGCGTTGATGATAAATCCACGAATCCCATTAAACGCCAACTTTTTGATTAGGTACAAATGGTCTACTTTGTCAAAAGCTTTACGGAAATCAGTAAATACAACGTCCACCTGAATCCTTTTCGAGATTTTTATATATTAGAAGATATTATTATAGTATCGTCATCATCATCATTCCAGTCTATATACGTCGCAATGCAGGGCACAGGCCTCCTCTCAGAATGAGAGAGCTTTGACCGTAGTTCCCACGCGGGCCCAGTGCGGATTGGAAACTTCACACACACATCGTCAAACTCATGGTAAATTTTAAATGTAATTTGGCACATAAATTCCGAAAATCTCAGAGGTGCGAGCCGGGGTTTGAACGACTTAACTTGAGGGTCAAACCCCTAGGCCACCACGGCTTTTAAAGTATAAATGATTATTATTATAGGCATAGGAATATCAAAATAAGAGCAGGTCTATACAAGATAAGACAAATAGAAATAAACTAGTTTGGTTTCTTCATACAATAAAACCGGCCAAGAGCGTATCGGACACGCCCAAGATAGGGTTCCGTAGCCATTACGAAAAAATCAAGTAATATTTTTCTAAGGATTTCGTATGTGTACGGAATCTTCCAAGTTTAGGTATGTTTTATACCTTAGGCTACTATTTACTCTTAAACTACAAGTAATTCCCAAGCAATCTTAGCCGCTATAATTTTCCTTGTAAATTTAATATATTTACTACCATTCTGAATTTTTTCAAATTTTTCCACTTAACAGTTTAGATTTTAGAGGGGGGGGGGACGGTTGATTTTAATGAAAATTTTCACTTTAAAGTTGAATATTTCGCAAACAGATCACTGAATAGAAAATACATGTTTGCAACCCCCTTAATGGTTTTAAAAGACCTATCTAACGATACCCCGCACTATAGGGTTAGTCGAGAAAAAAAATCACCCCCACTTTACGTCTATGGGAGGTACCCTAAAAAAAATATTTTTTATTTTACCACTTTCTTGGCGTAACTGTTATGTATATACATGCCAAATTACAGCTTTTTAGTACTAACAGTCTCTGAGCTTAGCCGCGGACAGACAGACAGACAGACAGACGGACAGACATGGCGAAACTATAAGGGTTCCTAGTTGACTACGGAACCCTAAAAAACCGCTTTAACATGTCCTTCACGGGGTATGTATTACAATACCGAAGTACGAAAGACCGAATGTATTAAAACATCGAATGGGTCAAAAGACCGACACGATTTTTTTCTGAAACCGTTAACTTTTTAAGATTGTTATAAAACAAACCTAACCTAACCTAATGGGTTCTGTATGATGCCGTTTAAATAAATTCTGAGAAGTTTACGGTTTCAGAAAAAAACCGTGTCGGTCTTTTGACCCATTCGATGTTTTAATACATTCGGTCTTTCGTACTTCGGTATTGTAATACATACCCCCTTCACGCGGGTGTTCAGTTGAACCCACTCATTTACTGGCTAAAATATACCGAATTGGTTTGTTAAAGTCGTGATTGTCTAGTGGTTTGACATTTAGCCTCTCAAGCAGAGGTTCTTGGGTCAGAAGAGCTCTAACGTGCAGGATAACTGGAACACTGGCTTACTCTCCAAGCGGACATACTCGTACATCAGTGTATCCCTTAATCCTGCAGAGACATTTCGCAAGATAAATAAACGTCTCAGCACAAGCAACATTTTAACTTGCAAGCGTTAGAGCGCACTAACTGCGGCAGGTTTACGGTGTTTAGCGAGTTAGCGCCTAGCTGCGCCTTGCGGGACTCTTGCGACGACAGAACTTAGTGGAAAAGGTATATGTTGGGGTTAAAATTGAGCATCTTGACGCGAAGATCGTTCTTGTAAACTTAAACAGGAGGAGAATGATGTTTGGAGAATGATGTGCAGGTTTGTGTTGGCATGTTAGTAAGCTTTCATCACCATTACTTTACACCTAAGCACGCTTCTTCAACTCTATAAGGCCCAGGTGCGGCCGCGTTTGGAATACTGTTCTCATCTCTGGGCAGGGGCACCCCAATACCTACTCTTTCCATTTGACCGCATTCAACGTAGAGCAGCTCGACTTGTCAGTGATCAGTCATTGATTTCCGATCGTTTGGATTCCTTGTCCATGCGAAGGGACGTAGGTTCTCTTTGTGTGTTCTATAGGATCTACCACGGCGAGTGCTCTGAAGAATTGTTTAATTTGCTGCCTGCTGCAAAATTCCACCATCGCACTTCCCGCCGTAATTCTAAGTTCTATCGTCACCATCTCGTTGAATGGCAGTCTACCACGGTATGTTTTCTTCGGCACTTCCTGCCACGTACGGTGAAACTGTGGATCCAGCTTCCGGCAGCAGTGTTTCCAGACAACTATGACATTAGGGCTTTCAAGAAAAGGGTTTATACTTACTTTAAAGGCCGGCAACAGATTGGCGACTCTCTTTGAGTTGTTGAGTTGTTGATGTTGGCGGTGGTGATCATTTTCCATCAGATGACCCGCTTGCTCGTTTGCGGTGGTAGATTCTTCGACGTTCATAGGAGCATCAATTGATGCCTAAATTGAATAAAGAATTTTGACTTTATTGACTTTTTTTTGCCTCCCTCTCACAATAAAAAAAAACATTATTTCTGCCGAAAGACGCCACTGCTGAACATAGGCCTCCCCCAAGTTTCACCAAAAAGACCGATCCTTCGGCATCCGCATTCTTAACACGTTTTGACAACAATACAATTGCCACAGTTTTAATCTTATTAACACGCTTTTATATCAAGGGTTTTTGTAGTGGTAGAGCCATGTTGTAGCTAGCCGCTGCATCACGAATGGGCCGGCTCGTCCGGGGCAGTACCACCCTGTCACAGAACACCGGCGTGAAGCAGCAATACTCCTGCTGCGTTTCGTACGGTCAGTGAGAGCGCCGGGGGCCCAATACCTCTTCCTCTCCTCTATTCCCTTTCCTTTTTCCTCTCCCTTTTGGGGCCGACAACGCACTGGCATCGCGTAAAGCGCTGCGGGTGTCTATGGACAGTGGTGATCATTTAACATCAGGTGACCCACTAGTTCGTTTGTCTGGCCTCTCTAACATAAAAAAAAGGATAGCTTTAGACCGCGACTTCGTCCGCGTAGAAATAATATTTAGAATACACCTTTGGCCTCATCTGCACTATTCATCAGGTGAGATAGTGGTCAAACACGGGTCAGTTTTATGTAAAAAATACCTTCCAAACAGCTAGTATCGAAAATAAAACTGCATAATATGGAAAACCAAGGGGAAACCGGTCAAAACAGACTCGCCCGGTCCCTGAGCAACGCGAGTGGTGTCAATTCTAACGGATGGCAGAGTTTAGCACTCCCGCGTATTCCCAGCCGGCCCAGCGGTGGGACACTTACCTGGCCCAATGTAAGGTCGTAAATTTTCCCGTCAAAATACTTTGAAATGCACTTCGAGCACTCGGGGATACGAATAGCAAGTCGTACTTTTAGTGCCCCATGTCAAGTTTTCTGAACATTAAGGTGAGTTTTAAAATGCATGTGCTAAATTCAAAGTCCGTAGATATCAATACAGTGTAATATGATTTTTATTCCTCAAATAAGTAGCTATCGTAAGAATGTGTGCAAAAATGTAATTTGTTAACGTTGTAGATCACCTTTAAACATGAAACTACCGCGAGAGAAAATATCGCTTGTTGAAAACAAAAGTGTCACTAAACAAAAAACGCCATTTTTTAGTTTTAACGCCACTTTTAATTTCAAAATGCAACGCACGAAATGCAATGACTCCTACGTTCGTAGTTACCTTAGCCGCCAAGAGATGGCGGTAGTGTCACTTTAAACTTACTGCTCAAGCGTTGGTACATTAAGTTTAAAAAACTTCGCTGTGGTAAATTAAAAAGTGTCACTTTTTGCTTAGTTCAAATCGAGTTCTTCTATTAAAATTTGCTAAAATGTTAAATTTGAAAGTGACATGTTCCGTTTAGTGTCGTTCTTTAAATAAAAATTTAAGGAAATATAGGTTATAACTGATTTATAAACCGTCATTTTTGTATAGTGTCCCAAATATAAGTAATAATATTAAAACAAAAGTGAAACTATACCGAACTTTTTTTAAAAAACCTTTTTATTAGACTTCAACATTATTATTATTTTGAAAAATATTTCAAACTAGAAGCTTAAATAGTCTTTCTATTGCGTGAAATAGTAAAAAACATGATGAATACAAATTTTGATGAGTTATGCATTACAGAAGCATGTTGTCAACTTTAAATGGCCATACTGAAAAGTAGTAGTTTTGGTATAGTGACACTTTTGTTTTCAACAAGCGATATACGGATCACTCAAGTTTTAAACCGAGTTTAACTAGACATGTTTCGGGCTACACCGTAACCCTTCTTCCCGGAACCACACGTCACGGGCGGCTGCCAAACGTAAACCACGCGCTAACGTTCTGCTCGCGCGGCTGCTCGACGACACTGATACCGGCACACAACTACCCGCGTTTTCATCGTCATTTTTACTGTCAAACTCAAACTCGTTTTAAGACGTGACGTAGCTACAAGCTAATAGTATTATTTTACGACCGCTTTAGCCTAGTTGGTAGTGACCCTGCCTACGAAGCAAGAGGTCCTGGGTTCAAATCCCGGTAAGGGCATTTATTTGTGTGATGAGCACGAATATTTGTTCGTGAGTTATGGATGTTTTCTATCTATTTAAGTATTTATTTATCTATATAAGTATGTCTATCGTCGTCTAGTACCCATAGTACAAGCTTTGCTTAGTTTGGGACTAGGTCGATTTGTGTGAGATTGTCCCCTAATATTATTAATGTTATTATTATATTATTAAGTTGGTACGGATTTCCGATCACGGGCCCATGGGGACCCGGTCATTTAAAAGGCATTCATGGGGCCGAAGCCAACATATTATTAATATTATTATTAACTATTTTGTATTGAAATTCACTAATTATAAGCTTAAACTTAAGCTTAATTCACTAATTATTATTAGCTTGTAATTTGTTATGCAATTGGGCCCTGGTTGAGTTTCTTGCCAGATCCTTCTCAACAGGAGTTTTCAAAACCGATGTTAGATTCTTCGCTTTCATAAATGCTAAATATCGAATGCAAATGAGCTAGAATTAAATATATAAGAAATTATACTAGTTATTTATGTGCTTTTGCCACAAATTTAATAGTGCAAAAAAAGTCTTAATGAATATAAAGACGTTTTAAAGGGACCTTCCTACTTCTGCGCGTCCTAAAACTCAGGCCCCAACGAAGCAATGAGAATATACAAGTCAATTAACGTAACCATTCTCGTATATATCTGCTTAAACAAACGAGCTGTACAATAAGGATGTCAAACGTAAAAAATCCTGGTACATGTACCACTTTCTGAATCATTTTCTAAATCCGCGCCCCGGCCTCACACCCACCTACGGTACCCTAAAGCTATAATATATAAAGGGGCACCTTTCTGTCAGGTGCCCCACTTGCTAGCGTGTCATAAAACGTGTTCTTTATACAATGTAAATGATCTTTCGCGATTTTCACTCGTAGTGAATATTTACACTCAACGCTTTTTATTGCTAAAATTATTTGGATGTTTCAATCATGTCGTAGCGGCCGTGGTCACAAGTAGTCTCAACCGCTCTATCCCGTCACGCGTCCCAGGGACTACGTTAGTCCCTAACTTTTTTTTGCGGGAAATGTCCTAGAGACTACTACTGAAGTATCTAGGACTTATCCCGCATAAAAATAAATTTTACTAATTTTAGTATGGTGGACGCGTGACGGGCTATTCGTGATCATGCGAAAAATGGTCTCGGAAAAAACAATAACTAAATTTTTTGGGTATTTATTCAATAATATCCCGGGCTGTTTATTCAACTGGGAGATCGGTACCGGTTTTCTTTTAAAGTGCCATAAAATCGGTACTTTAACTCGATGGAAGGTAACCTTAGCCCATAATATAGCCTACCATATTATTATAGCCCCATATTGATGATCGAATAGCCTAGTGGTTAGAAAGCCTGGCTACAAAGGTTACGGTCCCGGGTTTGACCCCTGGTCTGAACACACATTTATCTGAAAAGTACGAATGCCCGAGTTTTTCACGTATAGTATACGATCTGCTGCCCGCGACTCCATCTGCGAAGAATTCATTTATCGCTATCCCGTGGGAACTATGCAATTTTCCGGGATAAAAAGTATATGTTAATCCGGATCATAAACTATCTGTGTGCCAAATTTCATCAGAATCCGTCAAACCGTTTTAGCGTGAAAGAGTAACAAACATCCATCCATCCATCCATCCATACTTACAAACTTTCGCGTTTATAATATTAGTAGGATATTACAACATACATACAAATATGATTATCCGGTTGCCTAGTACCACATAACCTTGTCTTAGTTTTGGACCAGAACGACTGGTGTCAAATTGTCCTACAACATTTCTTTATTTATATAAAAAAACAATATGTGGATTAAAAGGATACAGTTAAAAACATAAGAAAATGGGCGGTCAGGTAGAAACAACCACAATTTCAATGCAATAATATTTATTGGGCTGAGTTAATCCAAAAATTAAATACCAAAGCTACCAAGTTAACCTTGACTTTACGGTACCGGTTTGTGGCGGTACCTGTACCAAGACCATGGGTCGGCCGCGGCCCTCCCTCCTTCAAAAAGCCTTTATTTTTCCCCCACACTGCACCGAGTAATTTCCTAAATGAGCTCGCCTTTATTCCTCTCCACTGGCATTAAAAGTTGGTCAAATGCACTGCTATTGTCTTTCGGAAACTCTTTGTTCTATTCTAACGATTATTATACGGTTTTATTTAAACTTTACCTTGATATTTTCTAAACATAGAGGTAATGTTCATCATCACCATCACATTGCAGCCTATAAGCACAAAATAAAAAGGTACAGAAATAAATCTACATACAAAGTGCGCTCGAGCAACGCACACATAGGTAGACACTGTTCACAGACACGATATCTCGGATCAGTTCGGATCAGTCCGAGCGCGATTGCCATCCGCGTGAGGCGCGCGCTGTGGTCGCGCGTACTTATTTATTTTGTGTCGCGCGTCTGTGGAATTTTTAAAGTGCAATAATGGAGCAACAAAAAAAGGTTATTATAGGTAACTGTTCAGTAGACGGTTGTTTAAATTCAACCCTAAACGGTGAATGGTCGTTTTTTAAGCTACTAGTGGTTTCAGAGAGGTAAGTTTAGTAGGTATCTGCGGTTGTACCTTGTTTTGCCTAACAACTGTTTGCCTATTATCAGTTTGCCTAATTTTAGATAAACTAATATTACTTAACCTAATGTTTCATTTTACCTAATTTTCATTTAAGTGAAAGTCATTTTATATACAACTTACTTTATATAATTTTGTTTCATCTAATTTTAAATGACCTAATTTTCATTTTGTATGAACTTATTTCGTATAATGTTTGACTGACATAATTATATTTTTCCTAACGTACATGTTGCATAATTTTCATTTTGTATAAACTTATTTCGTATAATGTTTGACTGACATAACTATATTTTGCCTAACGTACATGTTGCATAATTTCATTTTGTATAAACTTATTTCGTATAATGTTTGACTGACATAATTGTATTTTACCTAACGTACATTTTGCATAATTTCATTTTGTATAAACTTATTTGGTATAATGCTAGCGGGAGCGTAGATGATCGGGATGTCAATAATAAGTATTATTGGTGTTGTGAACTAAGAAATAAGGAAAAATGTACATCCCGCGCTGGGCGCGGTCCCAAAGTCAAGCGTGCCTATACAAGTTATAGTTCAAAAATAAACTAATTTTGATGATAATGATTTTCCGGGTGGTCATAAAAAAATAACTAACACCAAAGGCTAATGCGGGAGCTGCGCTACGCTACGCTCCCGCATTAGCCTTTGAACCTAACCATACCGAGTCGCATCCGCCCAGATAGGTCTTGCTCGCTCGCTTTGCTCGCTCGCTGACTCCAATGATAGCGATTGAAGCCAGCGAGCGATCAAGACCTGTCGGAGCGGAAGCGACTCGGCATGGTTAGGTTCAAAGGCTAATGCGGGAGCGTAGCGCAGCGCATAGAAGTGAAGTGTCAACAACGTTTTATATGATGATTAGTTAAAATAAGAATCGACAAAGTGAGTTTTCGATAAAATAATATTAGACTAAACAAGGGTTATGCAAATGGTGTTAGTTAAATCGTTATTCGGCTATAAGATGATTAGTTAAAATAAGAATCGACAAAGTGAGTTTTCGATAAAATAATATTAGACAAAACAAGACATATGCAAATGATGTTAGTTAAAACGTTATTCGGCTATATGATGATTAGTTAAAATAAGAATCGACAAAGTGAGTTTTCGATAAAATAATATCTCGACAAAACAAGAGTTATGCAAATGATCATTTAGTAAAAATGAAAATTCGACAAAATAAAAATTATATATAATGAAATTATACAAACTGACTTTAGACAAACTATTCATTATAGTAAAAGTTGGTAGACAAAGTGAAATTAGGCAAAAAAAGTTTAGACAAGTCAAGGGAATACCGGTATCTGCTTGTATTTCGATGGTTCATTTTAACGTTACATAGAATAGTTAGGTAGATAGGTAAGCACGTCGCCCCGACTCCCAAAGTAATAATAGTTTCCTATTTTGAATCAGTATAAATAAACGTTACCTTACAAAAAATGTGGTTAGGTACTTATACCTAACTACATTTTTGTAAGGTAAATTCATGCCATTAATATTACGTAAGTTGAAAACATGTTTTTTTGTTTGTATAGATATTGTGTTGTTTTTAGTGTCATTAGATAGGTTTAGGTCTAAAACCGATAGGACAATGGAAATTGTATAACTAGGATAATCCGTTTAGAAGTTATTAGGGATTTTCGATAGTGAAAATTGACAAACGCTAAATTTTGTAGGTAGGTATTTTAATAATTATTATTTTATATTTCCATTCTTCCCGTTTGAATATCAACAATAAATCAAACAACTAGAAACGAGTGCCACTTTCACGATAAGTTTTATGTGCATGGGCCTTGATTGACTTCTGTACCTTTTTATTTTGTGCTGCAGGGGTCAAATGAAGGTCATTACTTAAAATTTCTTTATTTAATTCAGTTTACCATATTTTTGGAATCTGATTTCTGTAAACGCTTCACAAAGCCTATTTCTCCAAACGGTTTTCGATTTATTATCCGTTGTCAAAAATTGGGACATCCCAAAGACAATATATCAAAACCGCGCGTATGGCTCTCAAGAGGACCATCGCAGGATCATATATCCCTAGGCAGCAGTGACGATGGCAACGGCTATTCGCTAAACCTACAGGACAATAACAAACACGTCGCGAAAGAATAAAAGCAGACAAAACTCGATCCACACATTTTGTTTGAATTTCCATCATCTAATGATGATTATACAATATCTCAGCGTCCCACGTAATTCGTCCCATAGGGCACAAGCATCTGAAAATGAAAAGGCTTGGGTAGTTCCCACGCGGGCCCAGTGCACATTGGGAACTTCACACACCATTGAATTTCTTTGCAGGTGTGTGCTCCTCACGATGATTGCCTTCACTGTAAAACTCGTGGTAATTTTCAAATGTTATTTCATATATAAACTCTGAAAAACTGAGGTGCGAGCCTGGGATCGAACTCACGGTCCTCTGTTTAAAAGGCCTTTTGAATTTCCCACATGGCAACCTACAATGAAACAGATCAAAGTTACAACGTGATATGGTGTGGATATTTTTGCCACACAAACTGGACGTCAAATTTTCACTTCATTGTATTAATAGATGTGAAATTGATTGAGATTACGCAATTAATCATCATAAGTATGTTTAGTTATTAGTTACTTTTCTTTTATTTTTAACTAGAACGAATGAAAGAAAGAAAATATTTTTTCGTGATATCGATATCAAATCATTTCAAAAATAACACAGTAATAAAATATAAATAAAAAAACCGGTTATCTGTAATGTCGGTTATACATCCATCTCAGCTTTTAGTCACTCAAGTAGCAACACTACTACTTACGTAGAAGTAACAAATTTGGAGTTGGAAAAAAAAATACAAAAAGACTCCAAAAAACCAATCTTGATCATGCTTACAATTAGATAATTTCCCAGCAAAAACATAATGCACCTACATCATAAATATAAATCAGTAGCTAGCTGATTAAACACATTAATCGGTTTAGGATAGGTGATCACCCAATCGACACAATTAGCTGTTGTTGCGATTATTAGAACACTTTAGATAATTATGCTCTCGTATCGTGTGTACTGCAATATCCTTGCACATTTAGTTTTGGAATTGGTGGAAAGCGAACAGCCGATTAACAAAACGCGGTAAACCACTAATCCCACTACGCCAATATACGCTTTTAGTATTCATAATCAGTTAGGTACTAATTTGGAAATTTTGTTCTTTTATAAGGATGCGTAGTCAAAATGGCAAAATCAGAACCCATAAACCAGTGCCTGTTTTGTTTGTCTGTAAGGTTTAGCTTAGTACCAAACTCATGGCTGATGCTTACTTTTTAAACTTCAACCGACTTAAACTTTGATCAATTATAACTGAAGATACACATTGCCGAAAAAAATCCCCTTCAAAGAATGTCCGAACTTTTTTATTTGGTTGCGTAACAAATAAAATCATCACCTACACAGAAATTTGAACCTAGTCTTTACTTCATTGCAGTCGAATTTCGGTAGCGGCAAAACTCCACTTGACAGCTAAACTTGACAATTTCACGCAATGTTCTGAGAAAAAAGAAGGCCACTTTTATCAAAGTGGCGCTCATTTGGCTCGGACATTTTCGGGCGCGCGACTGTGGATCTACAGTTATAATTGATCAAAGGACTTAAATAAATAAGTTTCTATGTTCGACTATATGACATGTGTTTTTGCAGAAAATGTCACAGTGACATCCGCTTTCTTGACAAGGAAAAACATTGTATTAGAGTATTAGAAAGCTGTCATTTGGCATGGGCTATAGCATGAAATCACTCCGAAAAATTATAATTGCTGAAGCTACGGTTCTTGAGATAGACAACTGTTTACACATGATCACCATCATCATCCCAGCCTACAAACGTCCCACTGCAGGGCACAGGCCTCCTCTCAGAATGAGAGGGGTTGGGCCGTAATTCACACGTGGCCACGCGGGGCGTTAGGTACACATGATGTCTATTTTTATTGCCGCTACAGTAACAAATAATAAAAATTTAATTTAATTTTAATTTAAGAGAGGTCCCATTAGAAGAATTGCTTGTTTGTTATCCTTGTTTTTTTAAAGCATACAATCTTCAAACTACAAAACCAAAAATATATCAGTTTGATAATTAAAGCTCAAACTCTCACTTGGTCGGTGTTTAGATTCAGGAACGCGAAACATTAAGATTAAAATGAAACTAAAAAACCTCTTGTTCCCGTAGCAAAGCGTACATTTTCATCTCCACATCCACAGTTCACTTTGCCACAAACATTATAAAATTCAAAGCTAGCGCTCGGAATGGAAATAAAAGTGACTAATTCAATAAGCCACACCACACTACGGGGCATCGTTATGTCCTTTACGGCAGCACAGTAAAACCGCTTTCGGGATACTGTCGCCGCAGTCCCCTGGCCCTGGACAGTCGTAGCGCTAAACTATGGGTCCCGCCCGCAATATCCAGCCGTGTTATGGTATCCTAGTACTTCTGTGGCAAGTTTCTTAGGTGCTTAAGGGAAATGTACGTTGTCTAGATAACTTCTGGCCGTTGGGAGCAAGGTTATCTGGAGTTTTTGTGAGAGTATGCAACTGTGGGAGTAATAGTAATGGCTCGAGATCAAAAACCGGTTGTCTGTAAAGTCGGTTTACGGACGATAGTTTAACGTGATAACAAAACATTCAAAAACAAAAATGAAACCAGGCGGTCACCCATCCAAGTACTGACCGCGCCCGACATTGTTTAACCTCGGCGATCGGACGAGAACCGGTGTTTTGTCAAATATCTTGAAAACGGTGCATCCTACGGCAAAATCAATGAAATTTTCATCCCCCCTTTGAAACCTCCGCAAGCCCTCCCCCCACATTGTACATCCTGACGTTCGTCACTCTCTCTCTTGTACATACTTGCCGTCGCTGCTCTGTAGGTACATGTACGTACGTTACATTGCGTCATCCTTTTTCGTGTTTGCACCCGGCGTTTATCGATTTATTAGACGTTGTCACGTCAAAAATTCGTATTTTTCATGCATATTTTTATCTGCCCCGACAGGGACCAAACCCGGGACTTCGAGCTTCGTGGCCAAGTTCTCTATGGCTATTGTGTTTTTTTTTTTTTTTTATTTTTTTTTTTTTTTTTTATTTGGTCTACAAACTGGATAGTACATCAAAATATACGATTCGCGTTCCTTAAAGTCCTCATGCATTTCATGTATATCCTAAAACAGTAGACACATCATGCACAATTAGTAAACAGTTATTTATAATATTGTAGCAAAAAGAGAGGAAAAAAAATATATAATAATAACAGTAAAAAGCTGGGTATTTCACAATTTTGTTTGTGTTTAGAGTTTTGTACCCAAAAGGTGCTAACGGGACCTCCGACTGAGTCTCCGCTGTCTGTCCGTCCGTCTGCCACAGGGCTCTATCTTCTGTACCGTAATGGCTAGAAACTTGAAACTTTCACCGATTATACATTATGTATATTACGGTTAACAACAAAGATAAAATAAGATAAAGTTTAAAATTAAAGGAAGTCAGTTTACAAGAAATGTTTTTGAAGTGAAACTTCTAATGCGACTTCCAACCAGCGTTGCGTTAAATACTCAACGCAACGCAACACAACGCAAGTTGACGTTTAGGAGACGTTCGCATTGTATTTCTATTATATACTAACGGATGTTAAAACCTTCGTCAGTGCGATCCAAAACAATTCCGTGGTTTAGTATGAAAACTTGTAAAAATCAAAACTATTTTAATGGTAGATCGTAGAATAAAGTATTTTAAACGTATTTAGTAAAAAAAAGTATTGAATATCATTGAGAATTACGAAAAATCAAGAAAAGTTATTGAAAATAACGTGCGCACGAGGAGCAACGCCATCTAGCGACGAGTTATGTAACTTGTTTCGCTAGCGCTGTAGTTGGCTGCTTGCTAGCCGCTTCTTTGCTTTGGGTTATTGCAATAAGGTTCATATTGATGTATAAGTGCCTTTTTCATTTCTACATTACGAAGTTTCACTTCTTCCGCGCGGAGGAACTGCACGTATTTGGTTTTTTTCAGCGTTTTCAACTCGATCTTTATGATAACATTAACTAAATAGATACTTGAAATTTTCACAAAATATTAACAAAATTATATTAAAATTTAGAAAATATAACAAAAATTGTACGGAGGTACGGAAATTAATCGAGTAAACGAACGAGTAAATTATTCTTAGTACCTAAAACTTATTTTATGATCATTTTACCTACTGTATTCTTACAAATAAATGTTGTGAATTTTGAATTTGAGTCCGACTAGCACTAGACATGTTTTTACAACTCATAACAACGTTTTACAAAGAGAACGTGCTACAAAACTTGCGGATTGCTGTCTTTATTACGAGTACTATCACTAGGAAGGACCCAAGCCACCTCTGTGACCATTAGTACCATCGTTAACTCTAAGAGGTTTATTGTGACCATCTAGACAACACGCAAGTGCGACTTACGATGGTACCACGAAAACTGAATCAGTTACAGTAACTACGTTTATAACTAGAGTTTGGTCCATAACACTTTTGAGCTGTCATAGTGCCTTCAAATTTGAGGACTTCCAATAACATGCAGTAGTAAGCAAAAGAAACTGCCGAAGCAATTTTTTTTTCTCGTGTAACCTTATAAGGTTACTATAGTATGGAATATCGTCCTTTAAAATCATTAAAGAAAGAAAGAAAAGAAATAAGAAATACTTATTAAATATTCATAAAAAAACTAGTAACAGCAAAATTTTCTTAAGAATTATTAGACTTTAAGAGCAAATAGCAGCCTGACCTATAACATATAACACCTACTTTGGAAATTCCGTACAAAATACAAAATCCTTAGAAAAGTATTACTTGTTTGATTCGGATAGTACCTATATCTATAGTAAAATTAATAAGATATGTAAGGATTTTTACGTAACTCCTGCGAAACCCTGGGTGTGTCCGACACGCTCTTGGCCAGTTTTTTCTAGGCTAAGCCGTCAGATTGTTCATTAACAGCACAAGAAGCGGAAAACGAAATGATTAAATAATAAATGGGCGTGCCATCTCGAAGTTTCCAAGTCAATAAAAATAACATAAACAAATCAGAAGCCGTGAAAGAATAACGATTAAAAAAGAAACACTCGGGCCCTCTCCAATAACGAAATACTTCAACTGTTATATTTTCTGGCAAATTCTTTTGAACACAATTCTTTCCTTTATTTAATGACGCCATCCAGTTCACGGGATTTGTATATCTCATTTAGTAGAGCCTCTCCGGCGGACGATGTAACATACAAATTGAATCAACTGATTTCACGAAATTAGAAGAAGGCACTCTTTTTGAATAGGGAGGCGCAGCTTGTCGAATACTCGTGGAATACTTGGGAAATATGGCAATACTTTTTAACTGGCTTCAAAAAAGAAAACTCTCAATTCGGATGTATAGGCCTTCGTTTGACCACAATCACACCTGATGGAAAGCGAAGATGAGGCCTACGATGGAGCACGCTTACCTAGTAAATGCTCATTCACCCTAGATTTAAATTTAGGGGAATAAGCACGAAGATGGCAGTTGAGCGATGTGTTGCGCGTGCCCCCAAGCAGTGCAAACCGTACAAAAAATACGGGGCACTGTAACCGGAACGCGCGCCCTGCACAACTGCTCGAGGTCGATACGAGTTACAATACATTCTGTGCGTCATGTTGCCCAGTGGCGTAGCTACCGGATGGCAAGCCGGGGCAGTGCACCGGGCCCCCCAAACTCAGGGAGCCCCTCGGACTCTGACTTACAAACTATAAACGTGGAACAATGAGAAACGCGGTGCGCTTCAACAGCGTGACTATAAGACGCTACTAGTGAATTTACAAGCGCGCGAGTCTAGTGAATTTAAAGTACATCCAGCCTCACTTGTCTTATCATGTTAGGGTCTAGTCCAACACGGGTTAGGGCCCAGTTTATTTTTTGCCCCAGGGCCTTTGGTTACCTAGCTACGCCACTGATGTTGCCCCTTTTTAGGCGCTTGCAAGGGCCAGTAGCTCAAAGCCTCGTTGGCGAGCGTTAATTGTTCTTCTGCTATTTCTGGATACTTGCTTGAGTGGGTGGCAGTAGTGGGAGAAGGGTTTGCAAACTCTAGATACCACGCATGAAGATAATAGCAACATGCTGCGCTAGTGGTGCACAGTGAGGTAGTCTGGCTTGCTATGAGACTGCATCATCAGTGCATGTCTTTTAAGGTTACGATTTCGTTCAATGTCGTGGGTCACCAATTTGGGGGTAGATGCGTTTGGGGGTTAGAGAGATCTCTCTCCAGGCAGATGTTACGCCTGGGGACCGAAGTCCATTGGATGAAAGTTGGAAATTGTCGATACCTTTAGGTTCAATTGGCGTAAAGGACAAAATGGCACTTTTCAAGAGAGCCAAAAACAAATTTTTTTTTTGAAAAAGTTTTGTAACTTTTTTCTTTGCTGACCTATATTTTCGATGTACTTATATGAGAAAAGTGCAAGGAACCCGGCAGCTGAGTTTACTTACCTTTATCCTCTTCACATAGCTGAACGGGAATTTTACTTCTTATTATCACCTGTCGGGCGTTATCGATCAAGCGTTAGATAAAACCCTGTTACGTTTAATTTTAGCGTTAAGACGGGTCGTTATCCGAGCGTTTCAACCGCCTAATTTTGGTGGTCACGTTTTCTGCGAATCGGCTGTGGATTTTGATGGCGCTTTCAGTTCTACCACATAATTAAAAACTGTATCAGAATCTTTTGCCATTTCCACAAAAAAGTGTCCACCAAATTTAGATGGTTGGAACGCTCGGATAATGACCCAGATGTACCTCGGGTTATTAAAACCCCTTAACTAGTCTTTACCTATTGATTTCGACCGAGATTTACTTTAATAAAGCCTTTTCCTATTAACTGGTTGTTTAATTCTTAACTAGAAAAATAAACATCACACAGTAAAGGTCGTAAAGGACAGAATAATAAAATAAGGTTCCAAATGGTAGGTCTTAAAGGGCAACGTGTATAATATCAGGACTTTACGTCGTGGTCTATATTTCATGACATTCTTTACATTCCATGTGTTTTCGAGTTTCATATTTACACTCACAAAGAAAGAAAGAAAGAAAGAAAAATATTTATTCGTGACATAATCTTAATAAAATTAACAAAGAAAAACGGTAAAAGATACAAACATTATCACGAAATGGTCCCAACTCAGCATGATGTCGGCCGTGAAGCCGACGCTGGTCTTCCGTTGGAACCATTTCACCAACAATAAAACATAAACTGTTCAGTGAAACCGACAACTGAAAAATTTAATCACTAAGCACACCAAAAAAAAAAAAATACAAAAGGAAACTATAAAAAGCATACAAGAAAACAAAACACACAATGGTGTCTGCATAGACCGAACGCCTTTGCCCTTGCCACTTATTATATCCAAAACGAAAACATAACAAGAATAAGTGAAAATACAGAAGATGGAAGCAGTAAATTATAAACACACAACCGCAAAGCAGACGGGGAAACAAATAATACAGGTATGCAGAACTAATGTCCCCGCTGATTTTCATACATATATTATACAAAGCAAAGCTGTTTTGATGTTGAGCTATGAAAAATTCTGGGGTGTAAAGGTCAAGTTTTGCAAGATATCAAAATTTCAAATATACAGATCGATAGAGCTTGAAATTCTGAACAAAACTGTATACCTATACAAATAACTCATTACCAGCATTTTGTCCTTTTCGCCAATTGAACCTAAAGGTATCGTTGTATTTATGCAGCTGAGTTGAGAAACTTCGATAGTGCGATGCAGGATGTCGCTAGACTAGATGGCGCTAGTAGTCGCTACACAGATATGACTACCAAAGATAACAGCCACATCTAACTTCATGATGCATTCACGCCGTGCATGACCCGCGAGTCGTGTTAGTAATAAAAATCGTCAAAATGACGCATGTCATGATCAGTTTAATTGCAAACACGAGTAGTACAATTAATGATGAATTTCTCACAAAACCGACAAGATCAGTCTATAACATATTTTCGTGTTCCATACCTACCCAAAGAGTTCCAAACGGGACCATAATTACTGAGACTCCGTTGTGTGTCCGTCTGTCACCGGGCTATATCTCTAGAAGCGTTATAACTAGACACTTGAAATTTTCACTATTTAGATATTATTATGGGTAACTAGACAATGGATAAACATACTTATATAGATAAATACTTACTTAAATACATATTAAACATCCAAGACTCGAGCACAAACATTCGTATTTGTCACACAAATATCTGCCCCGACCGGGAATCGAACCCGGGACCTCAAGCTTCGCAATCAGGTTCTCTAACCACTAAGCCGTCCGGTCGTCCACATCATAATTATGTCACCATTAACATTCTCTCTTCTTCTTCGTAGTGTTCTTCATTACTGAAGATCGTGTCCGTCTAGAAAAGCTTTTACACAGACGTTGACGAACTGCTTCCACACCTCTCTGTCCTCGACCTGTTTCAGAGCTGCTGGCAAAGTGAGCACCTTTATCGCCTTAATTTGATCCGACCATCGTGTTGGCGACCGTCCTCTTGGTCTTTTTCCCTCTATCTTGCCTAGCACGATCAGTTTCTCGAGGTTTCTCCATTAATTTTATATCAGTCAAAAGGCGACCACTGTGAGACAATTTCCTCCCCCAAAATCTTCCACAACCATCGGCCTTGCGCTGTCCACGTCCAAATGGTTCCTACCTTTACCAGATGGTCGAACCATCTTGATAGAGCCCTTCCCAGTCTTTGTCCAGTGTGTGTTGCCATTGTTGCAATGGGCCGGGTCTCATAAGAAAGCTCAAAGTCACTCAGAGGACGGTGGAGAGGGCTATGCTCGGAGTTTATCTGCGGGATCGCATTGTAAATGATGAAATACGCGCTAGAACTAAAGTCACCGACGTAGCTCGCAGAATCACTAGACTCAAGTGGCAGTGGGCAGGGCACATCGCTCGTTGAACTGATGGCTGGGGCATAAAGGTTCTCGAATGGCGTCCACGGACCGGAAGACGCAGTGTAGGTAGGCCTCCAACAAGATTGAGCGACGACCTGTTTAAGGTTGCGGGAACGCGTTGGATGCTGATGGCACGGGACTGATCTGTGTGGCGAGTCTTAGGGAAGGCCTATGTTCAGCAGTAGATGAATGATGAGAGCTCTTCTGACGGCACGTCTTCCAGGGAAATACTTCCATAATACTTTCAAGTAAAAATACCACATAAGCGTGTCGAGTATCCGCAAATCGTCAGCTCTTTGAAAAGAGGGTTTATTTACAAATCAAATTTTTACAAAACGAGGTCGGATCTGTAGGAACCTTTGTAACGTCATTTGGGTCGATTAGGACTGCCTTTTCATGCCCGCAGTCTTCTTTCGCCTTTATTTTTCACCGTTAAATCTCGTTCAAGATGTTTAAGGCTTTCACTAACTGCGTTTGTATTTATATCTATTTTAAAATGTGGGAAAGCTATGTACTTGTTGCACCTTGGTCTCTAGTAAACGACCCAATGAGCTAAAACCCCAAAAATATTTACACTATTTTAAAAAAAAATTAAAAGACTTTTTGCTGAGTGAGATGATGCTTTTACACAGTAAGTTAGTATTGTAAAAAAAGCAAGTAAAAGTTTATTTGCAAAGTACATACACATAAAAATATATTGTTACAGGTTGGTATTGATATTACAATAATAGCTTAACAAAAAGAAGTATCGTGGTACACAACTGAATAACGACTAATGAATGACATAGCAGATAAGTTACTTAGTAGGTACTTAGTTGGTGCTGGCAAAATCGATGGAAGAACTCAGCACGATGCTTGAAGACCTCAATTGAGTCTCTCGACGGGTAGGCTTCAGAATGAACATGGACAAGACGAAAATTATGTCTAATGTTCATGTTGTCCCTGCCCCCATTGTGGTCGAGAACTCGGTTATTGAAGTTGTTGACGCATATGTATACCTAGGACAAACCGTCCAACTAGGTAAGTCCAACTTCGAGAAGGAGGTCAATCGGCGAATCCAACTCGGATGGGCAGTGTTCGGGAAGCTCCGCAACATCTTTTCGTCCAAAATACCTCAGTGCCTCAAAACCAAAGTTTTTAATCAGTGTGTGTTGCCAGTGATGACATATGGATCCGAGACGTGGTGCTTCACTATGGGCCTCATGAATAGGCTCAGAGTCACTCAGCGAGCTATGGAGAGGGCTACTATGCTTGGAGTTTCTCTACGGGATCGAATCAGAAACGAGGAGATCCGTAGAAGAACCGGGGTCACCGACATAGCCAAGCGGAGTAGCTCGTTGAAATGGCAATGGGCAGGCCATATAGCACGTAGAACAGATGGCCGTTGGGGGCCAAAAGTTCTGGAATGGAGACCACGGACTGGCAAGCGCAGCGTGGGACGTCCACCAACGAGATGGACGGACGATTTGGTGAAGGCCGCAGGTTCAGGGTGGATGCAAATCGCTTCCAATCGTAATGATTGGGCATCAATGAGGGAGGCCTATGTCAAGCATTTTTTGTCACTTCTCATGCTCTTAAAATTGTTTTTTACGTTGAGAGAATGCTGCATATTTCAAAGAATAAGAATGAAATGGATGTATAAATGAATGAGAATTTCGTTGGCGCCATACATTATGTCACGTGAGTGTCACGTGATGGCGCGCATATTGTATGGCGCGGACCGAAATTCTGCCGCTCACGACTCACAAAATTACGCTCGTGTGGCTTCACCCTAAGTCGTTTACAAAGAGTCGAAAATTGACGAACCTTTTCATTTTGCGACTGTATATAAAACACATGAAATTAAAACATAACAATATAAACAGATGTACAAAGGGAAATCTTCCGTTAACCTTTGAACGATTAACAGGACATCAGAAACAAGAGCACCAGATAAGATTACCTGAGCCCTTATTGTCTAACGCACTCGGAATCACAAACGTTTTCAACATTTCTTTCTCTCATACGGTACAGGGTAAGAATAGAAAGAGATGGTGAATGCTAGTGAGTCGACAATTTTAAAACTACATGTTCGAATTGAAACAGCTGAAGCCCGTTTCAAATATTGTTCATAGTTGGAAAGCAGTACTAACTCATAACTACATAATGTCCCGTTAGATGGCGCTGTACCTTGCAGCAAACTCGCTAACGTTTGGTTGCGTCGGAAAATAGAATACCGTGAACGACACCGTTCGTGGTAAATACAAACATACAAACTTTCCTCTATAGGATTTTTAAACTAGCTTTACCCGCGGTTTTAACTGCGTTATTTTTGCAATCCTCAAGAGAGGGGGATCAATTTCTTTGATAAATATAGTCAACTGACCGTGACTGTACGACCGAAGCCCTATCTCATCAATCCGAATTCCGAATGACTTGGTTGGTTGGAAAATGGAGACAATTATAAATGCACGTAAAAACAGAATAGTTATTTATGATACAAGTGCGGAAAGTAGGCTATTCCCAACGAATGGCGGAGATCTAAACACACGAGCAAAGCGAGTGTGGTTTAGCCGATATGAGTTGGGAATTTCCTACTTTCGACACACAACATTTTACAATGCATTAAGTGAGGAAAAGTAAGTGAGCGCGCGCAGACAGAGAGCGGTCTGGAGTTCCGAGTTCCACGTTCAGAGTTCTGTGTTTTGACCGCTCGAGAGTTCCAGTCGCCTGCTGTGTGCGTTATCGTAAGAGACTCAGTACATTCGAAAGAATGCAGAACTCTAAACTCGAAACTCCAGACCACTCTCTGTCTGCGCGCGCTCATAAACATTTTCGGAAAAAGATGTTGCGTTCTTATTTACTTACCTTTCACTGAGGGAAAGTCTCGTAGATGTTTACATATTTCAGCATCGGTTTAGTCAGCAGGAGGCTGTCACATTTAATTTTGTGCTTGGTCTAGGACGTCAGGCGGCGTTTAGTCCTATGTAAATTCATCACTTGAACTCTCCATTTTAATTTACCAAACTTAAATTAATTCTCCGGACTGAATTCATGAACATTACTGTGGCGGGTTTTCACGACAGGCGCGAACGGGTAACCATGATTGGTTCGTGTTACACCATGCGCGCGCACTGAAAGCTCATTGGTTGAATTTCGATTGCGCGCGCATGATGTCAGTACGGTCCGAAATGGTCTCAAGGAATTATTTTAGTACTATATTTTTTATTTCAAAACTTTTGACGAAATTAAAATTTGTGTTTTAATATTAAAATAATCTGTTTTATTATTTTATCAGTAAGTATTCATTTGGTTGCATCAAACATTTTCTTATTTGTGCAAAGCTGAATTATGAAGACACAACTCTGTAGTCTTATTTTTTAAACACTAGTTTGGACACAACTTTTTGAGAATTGGCAATTTAAAAAGTTACTTTTCCGCACGCTTGTGGGAAGTTAAATCCATACAATTTTTTTTCACACTTGCGAAAGTGTGCTGGGATGACTAACTTTCTATATATATATATATATATATGTTGACTCGCGTCAAGAGGCACTTTCCGAGCATATGCATTGTAAAATAAATTATGGATCGTCCAAGTTGTCTCTATTTTTGGGCTGAAGTGTAAACTATGTGTTTTTAATTATAATATTTGATTGTAAAAGCGTGGGGCGCTGGAACAGGAAAGACGTTCTTGGATGCGCAAACAGTGGCAAAATGTAGAGTTCTTGTTCGTGGACGAGATATCTTTGGTTCCCTTTGGTAACCCTTTGGCGGCATAAACGTCATGCTCTTGTGCGACCTCATGCAGCTTCCGCCAGGAAGTTAGTATAAGGATATAAGTTGGCAGCCGACCGCACGCAGCAACAGCAAGCAGACGACGTGACGCTAGCTACGCCAACTTATACCTTATTTCTATGAAATTCCCTCCGTAGCTAGCGTAGCTAGCGACACGTCGTCTGCTGTTGCTGCGTGCGGTCGGCTGCAAACTTATACTCACGATTATTTATTTGCAATTCTGTAACACATTTAATATGGACGAAGACGAGAGGCTACGTCCATAAGGTTCAATGTGTTACAGAATTACGAATAAAAAACCGCTGCGGTGAAATATCGCTGTGCGGACGGGGCCTAACCGCCCGGCCACGACTTCGCGCGTTTGGCGGCGCGGCAAGCGTTTTATCAGTTCATTCATTGCGTGTGCCGCCAGGTTACCACTGTACGGCGAGCCTCGGCCGCGCAATGAACACAGAAAACGCTTGCCGCGCCGCCAAACGCGCGAAGTCGTGGCCGGGCGGTAAGACCTCACATATAGGTAGGTACAACCTTTGCATAAAATACTATTTAAACTGATTCACGGTTGTTTAACCGTGTGATTGCATAAGCCGTATATGTTACAGGTGTAAACGGCGATAATCATTAATAATAATAATAAATTTAATTGTTTTTTTTTTTTAATGAGCTCTCGATGTTTCGGTGTGTCAACCGCCGTCACGATGCCACTACTCGTCATGACGTTGGCAAGCGCGTCGAAATAATGAAAATATGCGGCTTAAATTGCTGTTTCTTTTGATTGCGTTGACATAAAAGTTTGATTTTGTTACAGCTTAAAGGTATTATAGACCTGAGTATTTGATATGAATTTCAATTTAATACCTCAACGCGTTCATGAGGAAAGGGGTAGTAACTTTAAAATTATTAAAAATATTTTTATTGTAAATATGATGTATGTAACTAAAAATTTACGGTTTTCGCAATTTTTCCTTTATCTGTACTATAAGACCTTGCTTCGTACCAAATTTCAAGATTCTGAGTTCACGGGAAGTACCCTGTAGGTTTTGATTCCCTTGTGAGCGTCGAAAATTTGCAGCATAAATAGATTAGTTACTGATATAGTGATAATAAACAGACAGACAAAAAAAATTATGCTTTTCGCAATTTTTCCTTTATCTGTGCTATAAGACCTTGCTTCTTCCCAAATTTCAAGATTCTGAGTTCACGGAAAGTACACTGTAGGTTTTGATTCCCTTGCGAGTGTCGAAAATTTGCGGCATAAACGGCTGTATCTTTTGATTGCGTTGGCTTAGAAGATTGATTTTTACACAGCTCCAAGGGACAGTAGACCTGAGTATTTGGTATTAATTTCAGCTTGATACCTCCACGCGTTCTTGAGAAAAAGGGTCTTGACAGACGGACGGACAACAAAGTGATCCTACAAAGGTTCCGTTTTTTCCTTTTGCGGTACGGAACCCTAAAAATGGGCCGAAAATTGACCTGACGTCCCACACCACGATATAGTTGTCCTGACTAAGAAATGTAGACCCATTGCCATGGCCAAAATATAGACATCCTATCGTTCTTACATTATGCCAAGTTCTATAACCAATCAGTACCTAACCCATAATGATGATTTTGACCGGTCAACTTGCTAGCCAGCCGGTTGGCTAATTAGTGTAAATGTTATATTTTGATAGCAAATGATTATGATTAGTGTACGATTGAGCAGTTAACTGTCACTAATTTAGAATGAGAGTGCATTAACACTAATCAAGCTACTTGTGTTTTGACATAGATGTAGTTAATTGTTGAAAATCTATATCTATATCTTCTATACATATAATAATTCTGTAAAAAGTCGGTGTCTGTATATTGAAGATATTTGAGAAAAACTGTCACTAGGGCTATTTACTAGCGCAATAGAACCCAAAACAATGTTTTTTAGAATTATTGTCTGTTTATCTGTTTGTCTGTGCGTTTGTGCGCGCTAATCTCAGAAACGGCTTAACCTAGAAGGATGCGGTTTTCACTGTTAGGTTGGTATTTTCTTGGATTAACATTTAGTGTTTGTTTCATTTGAATCGGTTAACAAATAAGAAAGATACGTCTATTTTAAGAATTTATAGAACAGTGTTTAGAAGTAGTGACTTGGGAGTAGGTACGGTGGTGAATGTGAACGCGGGTGTGCGGGGGGGGGGTAATTTTTTATATCGAGGAACTAAGGAGAGCCATAATTGATGAAAAAGCAAATTGGATAAAAAAATAAGCTGCCCAAATTACTAATTCCACGCGGACGGAGTCGCGGGCAAAAGCTAGTATATAATATAATAATAATAATCTTTATTGTTCAAAACTCATGTATAATTACAATATGAACCCTGGAGACTGTGTTAGTTTTCACTGTGTTACAGTCTCCAGTGGAAGCCCTTATCATGAACATAGATTCGTTGTTAAGAACAAACAGACTATCAATTTAGAAAAGTGAAAAGTTACATATAAAATACTATTAGCTTAAAATAACCATCACCACCACTTTTTACATCATATTGTGTACGTGAGCGTGAATGAGTGTGAGTTTGTGTATGTGTGTTTATGTGTGTGTGTGTGTGTGTGTGTGTGAATAATACATTTTGTTTTCTATCTTCTTCTTCTTCTTCTTCTTCTTCTTTAGCCATTCTCAACCTCTAAGGTGTAGGCCTCCTTCAGTTTATGCCATCTGTTCCGGTCTTGAGCAGTTTCCAACCTCTTTGTTCCCGCCAGTCTTTTGATATCGTCGTACCAACGCATCTGCGGTCTTCCTCTCGGGCGTTTCTCACCCCACGGTCTCCACTCTACCACTGCCCTGCACCACGAGCCATGCTTGCGGGCGACATGATACATGACATGATGACATGGTTTTCTATCTTATTGCTTACTAATTGCCATAATTGACATATTTCATTTTACAAAAAACTCTTAACTTTGAACATCCATCTGTAAAATACTTATATCGAAGCTTCATATGCGTCATCATTTCAGCCGTAGAACGTCCACTGTTGGACATAGGCCTCCCTCATTGATACCCAATCATAACGGTTGGAAGCGGCTTGCATCTACTGTGAACCTGCGGCCTTTACCAAATCATTCGTCCATCTTGTTGGTGGACGTCCCACATTGCACTTGCCAGTCCGTAGTCTCTATTCATATTTATGACTTTACGGCCCCAACGGCCATCGGTTCTGCGTGCTATATGGTCTACCAGTTGCCATTTCAACGAGCTACCCGTCTTGCCGTAATATTTCATGTACTACCGTTTAAATTAGTCTTTATGCTCTCAAATTCAAATTAAAATGATTTATTGTTTCATCATCATCATCATTTCAGCCGAAAGACGTCCACTGCTGAACATAGGCCTCCCCCAAGGCTCACCAAACAGATCGGCCCTGTGCCATCCGCATCCAATGCGATCCCGCTACCTTCACCAGGTCGTCGCTCCATCTTGTTGGAGGCCTACCTACACTGCGTCTTCCGGTCCGCGGACGCCACTCGAGAACCTTTCGGCCCCATCGGCCGTCAGTTCTACGGGCGATGTGCTCTGCCCACTGCCACTTAAGTCTAGCGATTCTTCGAGCTATGTCCGTGACTTTAGTTCTCGCGCGGATTTCATCATTTCTAATGCGATCCCGCAGAGAAACTCCAAGCATAGCCCTCTCCATCGCCCTCTGAGTGACCTTGAGCTTCCTTATAAGACCCATCGTTAGCGGCCACGTCTCAGTGCCATAAGTCATCACTGGCAACACACACTGGTCAAAGACTTTTGACTTGAGACACTGCGGTATATCGGATGACAAGATATTGCGGAGCTTCCCGAACGCTGCCCAGCCGAGTCTAATTCGTCGATTGACCTCTTTCTCGAATTTATTGTTTACGTGTTGCAAAATACTAGGCGTTATACACAGATAATTATAAATGTATAACACCTAGTAAAGGTCAAAGGGCATTGCAACATAATACTTAACACGTTCACAGTCCCATACAAATTTGAAATACCGTAAGTCCAGCAAATTAATTTAATCATTGTACCGTCCTGCTCAGTGTGTAAACAAGATATTGTGCTAATCTGGATGCTAGTCTGTTTGTTTCTTAGTGCCTCATATGTGGGCACAGAACTGTGAAGCTAAGTCGCTGTGATCCTTATATGGGGCACTGGACTGTGAAAGTGTTAAACATCTAACTTAGAAATGCCCAGCAAAGGATCATCATTTCAGCCGAAAGACGTCCACTGCTGAACATAGGCCTCCCCCAAGGCTCTCCAAACAGATCGGCCCTGTGCCATCCGCATCCAATGCGTTCCCGCTACCTTCACCAGGTCGTCGCTCCATCTTGTTGGAGGCCTACCTACACTGCGTCTTCCGGTCCGCGGACGCCACTCAAAGCAGCAAAGGATACAATGTAATAATTTTTAACGACCGCTTTAGCCTAGTTGGTAGTGACCCTGCCTACGAAGCAAGAGGTCGTGGGTTCAAATCCCGGTAAGGGCATTTATTTGTGTGATGAGCACGAATATTTGTTCCTGAGTTTTGGATGTTTTCTATGTATTTAAGTATTTATTTATCTATATAAGTATGTTTATCGTCGTCTAGTACCCATAGTACAAGCTTTGCTTAGTTTGGGACTAGGTCGATTTGTGTAAGATTGTCCCCTAATATTTATTTATTTATTTAATTATTGTTCAGAAAAAAAAAACTAAAAAAGAATTTAAAAACCGAGCACCGAGCAATAAAAACATCTACAAACGCAACATGTTTAAAAAAAAATTGTGTGACAATTTCACGCGTAGTTGCCCTATCACTGATATTTATAATGGCGTTTGTTTGTATACAGACTTTGTCCTTCTCGCCACGAGCCACTAACCAGTTGTAACCGCATTGACCAACGATAAACACTTGGATGCTGTGATATACTACCAGTTAATTAGTTAAATACGAACCATAGACTATAGAATAAATCAGAAGCCGCTCACACACACACACAAACAATCACACACACACAAGCATGCACGCATGCACGCACGGACACATTAACAAAATATCGGATACTTAATTACGAATTCAAGATTTTTTTCAATTAAATTCTAATAATTTATTGCGTAATAAGTATGTTGTTAAAGTAAAAGTTACAATAAGTACAAATCCAAAAACATAAACCCCTAGGGAACATCGATATTGTAGTTAGCAATTGTGCAAATAAACCATTTAAAATAAATTAACATAAACGAAGCATAATAATATAGTCTCTCTTCTCTTCTCTTTCTCTTTTTCAACCTTTCACCACCCAATGATGCTGAGTGTAGGTCTCTTCTAATGCACGCCATTCTTCCCGGTTTTGCGCCCTTCGCATCCAGTCCCTTCCGGCCACTCTAACAAGGTCGACGGTCCAACGCATCGGTTGCCTGCCCACAGTTCTATGCCCTACTCTAGGCCTCCACTCAAGCACCCGACTACCCCACCTGTTGTCCTGTCTACGGCATATATGGCCCGCCCACTTCCATTTTCTGCTAGCGATCGCATGGACTAAGTCAACCAATTTCGTTCTCTTCCGGATCTCTGTGTTCCTGATAATAATAATCATAATATAGTAAGATAACAATAATAATCAAAGCATTAAAATTTATGACAAATTTGTGAATGTTTACTAATAATCCATTCAAATTAAATTAACATTATCAAAGCATTATAAGAATAATAATTTTTAATTACGATTGTATTTGGGTCCCACTGAAAAACAGCGTAACAAACGTAGGCTTGCCGCAACATTATGCTGAGTGGGGCCCATTTTATACTATTCGATATTTCTTCTGAGTATATAGGTATTCTACTGGCACAAGACGGCCAGGACGTCCTCGGACCACGTGGAGGCGATCAGTTGAGAAGGAGGCTGGCTCAATTGGTCTCTGCTGGGAAGAGCTGGAAGAAGCCGCGCAAGATCGCGCCAAATGGAAAACTGTTCTACGAGCCCTATGTCCCTAATGAGGGATAACAGGAATGCATCATCATCATCATCATCATATAGGTATTGAATATGTGTAAATAAACAAATCTCTTTCTCTCTCTCTCCCTCTCTTTATTTATTCGCCGCGGGAATGATTTAATAACATGGTGATTATTCTTTTTGAAATTTAATGGTGTGTTAAGTTCCCAATCCGCACTGGGTCCGCGTGGTAACTATGGCACAAGTACTTTCATTCTGAGAGGAAGCCTGTGAATCCGTACATCAGCCAAAGAAATCATCGTGAAATTTGTTGTGAAAAGTTTCCACTCTGGTATGCGTTTCAGTTTCCTTGACTGTAACTATCACGCACCTAACCGCCCGGCCACGACTTCGCGCGTTTGGCGGCGCGGTAAGCGTTTTATCAGTTCATTGCGTGTGCCGCCAGGTAACCACTGTACGGCGAGCGTCTCGGCCGCGCAATGAACAAAGAAAACGCTTGCCGCGCCGCCAAACGCGCGAAGTCGTGGCCGGGCGGTAAGCGTTTCTGGTTTATTCTATAATCTAAGAACACAAGAACACGTTTTGCTTCCATTTCTTATCACGCCTCAGATTGTGGGTAGCACAGGTTATGTTTTTTAATTGGGTCATGAATGGTCACTTGCTGTTAAGTTTGACATTGCAAACGCCATGATTTGGCATATTGTGTGTATTTTTGTTCGACTGATATAATCTGATCTTTGACTTTTGTATTTTTCCATAATAAACGTGGGCACTTCTTGTAGCTTTACTTACAGATTGGGAAAGAAAACGAACAAACGAAAACACACACACACACACACACACACACACACACACACACACACACACACACACACACACACACACACACACACACTCACATACCATTGCGATGAGGGTTATTGTTATTATTATTCTTATTTCTGCATATTTTTCTTCCTCTTCTCTATATAACTGTTAATATTTTTAAAGCACTATGCACTGTGATGTCGTTTCTGTTTGGAATACCAACTCTTCAGGGCGCCCAAGATACAGGCAATGCCTAGTTTGGGGCCCGCTGATTTATGTTACTGTTTCTGCATCAATAAAATATTTCATATATTTCAAATATATTTTCTGTCAACATCACCATCGTCATCTCAATCGCTCCCTCACTGTGTTAAGGATCGTAACTCATAATTTTATCCACTAGCTGTCGCCATCGGCTGCGTTCAGTCGCTTGATGAAGTGCAGCGCTGACAGTTAAGTCCAGTTGTTCCGAGATCTGGTCTGACCATTGTTTGTTTAAGACTTCCCCTCGAGGTCTTCTACCCTCTGTTTTTCCGGTCACCATTAACCTCTCCTAATTGTCCGCTCCTCTACGCGCCACATGACCGAAGTACCGCACTATGCGTTGTAGGCAGATCGAAGGTAAACGCTGTGTTTTCTCCAATTTGAGCTCCTTCTAAACAGAGACGTTTTTCGGTGTCTGTCAGCATAATATCCGCCTAATAAATCAGTATGCCATAGGACAATGTCCGGTTAGTTTTGACCAATGATTTTATAACAAAAGATACGTCATGTGAAAGGAAGAAAAAACGAAAAACATTTGTTCGTGCCATTTAAGGATTTTAAGCAGAAAATTAGAAACAGAGGAAAATTGACATATAATGGTCCCAACTCAATATGATAATGTTGTTGAGATGGTAGGCATAACAAATCTAACATAAGGCATCAAGAAATCTTGTTATCAGTGCATCAGCCTCATTTCCAGAACGATTTCTTTTCAAAAAAATCTAACGTTAAGCATCTAAGGCCTGTTTTTTCGATGGTGTAGTATGTACTATAGTATGGTAATGTATGTTTGAGCTTTTGAGTTGGCACACTGCCTAGTACTCTAGAACTTTCAAGCGTGGTCAAGAGTTGAGCTAGTTTCAAGTGCTGGGTGTCAAAACATTCGTAAGTAGTGTTTTTAAAGACTTTTGGATTTTGAAGTACTTACAACTTTACTAGTAAATAACCTAAATAAACTTTACCGAAATTCCGGGATCTATTCTTAATTCCTAAAATACATGATTTATTTACTTTTTATGAAGATCATCCGTACATTATGTCGTAGGAAAATCGAAACAAAAAGTACTCCACGTGTTATTCCAATTAAGTATCTACCGTCCAAGGAACCGTTTTAACTCAAAAGAGTAAACAAAATAACAAACTAAAAGAGCAAAAGAGCAAACTAAAATTTTCGTATTTAAAATATTTGTTAAACAAACAAATTTGACTGTGTTACCAATTGTATTCAACACGTGTGTTGGTGGTCACTGGAATTTTTAGTTGACGGACGTATGTCCGTAGTATTAGCAGCCAATTTTTGTAACACATGAGAAACGGTGGCGGTGGAGACGCGTCAGCGCTCATCCAAAAAAACGATGCAATTCATTTGTCGTCTAAAAATACTTTACCTTAAAAAAACTTGATTGACTAAATAGTTAATTGAGCGAGTCTCCCGCTTCATTGATCAATCTATTTGAGTAACTTTTGTATCTGATCCGTATCATGAGTTTGTACTATTTTAAATGAAAAAGAACGTTCTAGTACGAAATGAAGAGTAGTTCGAACGTTAAGACGTAACACATTACGCGGATAAGAGTTACGTTACACTGTCTAGTCCTTACGGTTGTCATAGACAACCACCACCACCACCACCATTGAAACTGAAGTAACGTAGGCAGAAATCAAAATGGATTTTTTATTATACAAATAGGATATCTTGATGTTATGTATTATGACTTTGAACATAAAACACCGTGATTCTCTCATCATAGTGAAAAATACGGGTAACTTTCGTCTATGACTGAGTTTAGCTCGACATGTTTTTTAATGAACTAAAACAATTACTTTGCTCACCCGCGACCTTACAATAGTTACATATATGCAAGACAATTGAATTGAGTTTAACATTTGGTAGCATAGCATACGGTTGTGGTAACTCCGAGGATGAGCTCTGGTTGAGTTCGAAACGCGTCAGTGTAGCTTGGTGGTGGTGATAGTTGTGTTTATGTGATTTGTGTGTGTTCGTACAGTGTGGAGGTGGAGGAACTGCATGAACACACATTTCTTGCATAAATGTAACTATTGTAAGGTCGCGGGTGAGCAAAGTAATTGTTTTAGTTCATTAATATGGACCTCCGCAAAGTAACGCCTGATTCAATAAATGTTTTTTAATCTCAGTAGTCCTTCATCGCGGCATTTCTTTTCCTTCTGCTGTTTTTTTTCATACACACTTGGGATTTGAATAGAAAATAGAATAATTAACATCGGCCATTACAGATTAAGAGAGAATCTTCTCTCCTTTTTCTACAGAAATTTAACAATGTTACTGCTAATAAAGAAAACGAAATCAATTTATGTTTTGGCAACTACAATGTCCAAAACCTAAAAGTAAATATAAAATGAGCGATTTACAAGTTTCTTTATCCCTACCTGGCACTACTCTTCTGTGTCCATGAATCCTATTCCGATACTGGCTTTTAGGAGCAGCTCTTCTTTAGTTTTTACATAATCAGCCGACAAAGAATACTTTTGACCCGGGACAACTTATTTGAGTAATGGTCGAGTCGAGACATAGGGACAGTACGCTTCAAATCGAAACTAAGCGTACCATCCCAGCGTACTATATAGGACGTAGGTATGGCAACCATATAATGTTTACGTACCTGAAGACGCCATGACTGTCCAATTTACTTTCATTCTAATGACATCAGACAACCTTGAGACTATTTGAGAACCAGCAAATACAGAGTTGTGGTGGAATCTGTTAAATTGTCTAAATAGACGTATCATGTCGGTGATGTAGTATTGCGAAACAGTTTGTGTTCAATTTTATCACACTACACGATATAGCATGACCTTCACTTGACAACTGGTAAACCAAGTGGTAAAAAACCTGACTACAGAGCTTGAGGTCCTGGGTTCGATCGCAGAGATATTATACATAATATAATGAAAAAAAAATAATCTTTGTTCTCGCGTCTTGGGTGTTTAATATCTATTTAAGTATGTGTCTTTCTATTTAAGTCTGCCTAGTTCCACAACATAAGTTTTGGTCTTAATCTAACTTTGAAAAGAATATTACTAATTTATAACCATACCTGGGATAACTCGGGACAAGTTCTAGGGATTTGATATCGATAAAAAAGATGTCGATATAATAAATTTATACATGTGCACATTGAACATTCTCGATCACTATGAAAAGGTTCGATATCATAATCTGATATCGAGTCTCTTAAGATAATAAAAGTATGCGGATGTCATTTAAATCAAAATGACAATTTACTGTCAGTGCCATGCATATGTTAGAGTAAGAATAATATATGAAGTAATACGGCAATCTTTAATACCGACGAATATGGAAAAAATGTTGATTGTATACTATGAAAACTATTTTAAAATAAACATATACACGTATTCATTTGTTTATTTTTAGGGTTCCGTACCTCAAAAGGAAAAAACGGCACCCTTATAGGATCACTTTGTTGTCCGTCCGTCCGTGTGTCCGTCTGTCTGTCAAGACCCTTTTTCTCAGGAACGCGTGGAGGTATCAAGCTGAAATTAATATCAAATTCTCAAGTCTTCAAGCTGTGAAAAAATCAAACATCTAAGCCAACGCAATCAAAAGATACAGCCGTTTATGACGCAAATTTCCGCATATTTTCGAAACTCGCAAGGGAATCAAAACCTACAGGGTACTTCGCGTGAACTCAGAATCTTGAAATTTGGTACGAAGCTAGGTCTTATAGCACAGAAAAAGGAAAAATTGCGAAAAGTATATATTTTTTTGTCTGTCTGTCTATATCAGTAACCAATCTACAATGATCCCACACTGCGCACATTTTGCTTAGGAGCAAGGGTCTGCTAAGACTGGATGATCATAGATACATATAAATTTGTATAGAACCCTCGGTGCGCGAGTCCGACTCGCACTTGGCCGGTTTTTATTCTAAAATGAGGAGAAAGTAAGTAATATTCATTTTATTAAAAAAAATCTTTTAACAATCACAGGTCAATAAATAATTAAATTACACCAAATAATACTAATAAATTTTCAATAAAATTGTAATTTTTTTATTTAATGATTTATTGTTAATTTAGTATTATTTGGTGTAGTAATATTTATTTATGTTGAATTATTTTGCTACATCACTTTCGTATAGATGCCCCGAGTTATCCCAGGTATATTTATAGCACTAAAATGAATGTATTGATGTGAATGTGTAATGAATAAAATGTAAATGTATTTATTAATTTCATTTTGAATGTATTATTCAATTTCCTTTGTTTAGGAAATTGTAGAAATTGTACCTAAATTTTCTCGTTTGCCATAGCATAATCTAGGATAGTTAGAATTGATACTCGGTAAAAAGTTTTATGAAGAAGTATTAAGAAGCTAAATCTAATGGTTTAATCTTTACTCCAGAAAATTCTCGGCAATCGTTGATTTAATATTGTTCCTTTCAGTTACTGTTCTCACTTTCAGTTATAGCTGTTTCATGCAATTATTAATTGCCGACCGTTTCAGTCATCCTTAATTGTCATTGACAATTAAGTTTGCATAATTTAATAAACGTGACTATTTTGTTTTGATATATGATAAATGAAATCCGGTTTTCGTCATTTTTTTATATTAGAGCAGTTTATGGCGTTACTTATAACAATGTGGGTTGGCCTCCAACAAGATAGAGCGGCGACCTGGTTAAGGTTGCGGGATCGCGTTGGATCCGGATGGCACGGGACCGATCTGTTTGGCGAGCCTTCGGGGAGGCCTATGTTAAGCACTGGACGTCGTTCGGCTGAAATAATGTTATTATGATTACGTAATGTTTAAACTGTTTTATTTCGAGCTCTCAGTATTTATTTAATTAAAAGCTGAAAAAGTACTATGCCTATTATATTTACTTAGCTCTTCAAAGTCTTGTTTATATTTACACGAATTACACGACTGTGTGTTAATTGTATTTACTTTATTATTTTGTTTGGTAGCAAGAGATACTGGAATCAGTATGTGATTGGTTTTTTGTGATTACGTGTTATTACACGTGCCATTCATATCTCAAAACTTTTGTAGTAAAAATTGGATAGGTCAAGTTTCCGAAGCGATTTCAGTTTGATCTACGTATAAGTTTTATTAAGGGAGTGAGTAAGTACCTACTTAAACAAAACTTATCGCGAATTGGAAATAAAACTTTTGAAAACTTTCTAACGCTATACAAAATACAGATCGATGTAACAAAATAGATCATAAAATGAGAATCATATTTAAAAGAGATGCACATGTGCAAAAAACTGGCCAACTGCGAATTGAATTAGCGCTCCGAGGATTCCGTACAGGTTTGTATGTCATGTCAAAATATACGCCATAAACGGCCATAATGTCAGGGCTCACCACACAAGTGATTTTCTTCGCGATTGGTATCGAGGCGATTATTTTTACCTGTACCTACACACTAAAACATTGGTCCATTTTATTAAATTTTAAATTCTCGAATAGCCCATTTAAGGTTCCGTTTATCAGTCTTCAGGTACCTCAATCATTTAAATAACTATTCAAATAATTCTAAAATAACCCTTTAAACGTTACTTTATCAGTCTTAAATTCACGTAATTGGGATTCTTCATTTTTTCTACCCGCTTCTTATTTTTTTTTATCGAAAATATAGAACATTTTAAGAAACTAATTTAAATATTTCAGCAATTTATCACTCTAATCATTTTTATATCTTATTGAAAATTTGAGATACGACTTCTCGTAAATTACATGCCGCGGCTGAATCTGTGTATAAATCACACTCAATAAAGACAAAAAAAATGTGTCATAATCGATGGTTAGTTGTCATCTGTCAGTGTCACTTTACACATTATCCTTAATAACAATAACACTAAAGTTGCCGATTCTTCCAAGAGAATAGGTACAAAAAACGATTTACGGTTACAGTATTTTTTGTACGTATAAAATAAAATGGCCAGGAGTGTTCCCTTGAAAGTTCTTTGGCGGATTTAATCCATACTTACATTAAAATGATCCTCGTAATACATCGTGTAAACTTTGAAATACACCACCTCTCTCGTAAATCTTCTCTAATGCGAACAATTAATTTGTTTGGGCTATTGACAGAATCATTTCCACAAGTAGGAATGAAACACTTCCTGTATAAATCCATTTTAAAATATGAAAAACGCGAAGAATGTTTTTCAAAATAAACTGACAACTTAAACCTTAAACTGACACGTTCGAGACACTGTAGTATCCATTTGCGGTCATATGATTTAATGGGTTTGTCCCTTTGATCAATTATAACTGAAGATACACATTGCCGAACAAAATCCCCTTCAAAGAATGTCCGAACTTTTTTATTTGTTTGCATAACAATTAAAATCATCACCTACACAGAAATTTGAACCTAGTCTTTACTTCATTATAGTCGAATTTCGGTTGACACTTGACAGCTAAACTTGACAATTTCACGCAACGTACTGAGAAAAAAGAAGGCCACTTTTATCAAAGTGCCGCTCATTTGGCTCGGACATTTTCGGGCGCGCGACTGTGGATCTACAGTTATAATTGATCAAAGGTTTGTCCAGTATTTTTAGCGCAAGGTTCACTAAAAAAGGCTGGCTATCAAACGTCGTGGCGGCAAATTGGTAGCAGCGCCGCCGCCGTGGAAAATTATCAAAGTTTTAATTAGTATCGACTGAGTACTGATCGATAATTAGACCGCCGTTAATCAGTATGACTGCGGTGCAAAGAGCGTCAGGACTATGTTATATTATAAACTGCATCTTTCATTTGATAAGGACCAGGATCTGGTTTGGTTAACAGTAATAAATAAATAGGATTGCCACCAATTTTTCATGTCCCAAACTAAGCAAAGCTTTGTACTATGGGTACTAGACAACGGATCATCATCTCAGCCTATATAGGTCCCACTGCAGGGCACAGGCCTCCACTCAGAATGAGAGTGCTTGGGCCGTAGTTCCCACGCGGGCCCAGTGCGGATTGGGAACTTATCACACACCATTGAATTACTTCGCAGGTATATGCAGGTTTCCTCACGATGGTTTCCTTCACTGTAAAGCTCATGGTAAATTTCAAAAGCACGTAAATTCCGAGTACTCAGAGTACGAACCTGGATTTGAACCCACGACCCTCTGTTTGAGAGACCATAGGTCAAACCGTTATGCCACCACAGCTTAAACAACAATATAATTCTAGTCCGCGCAAATCCATCTTTGGTTAGTTTATTTACAGAAAATCTTGAAGAATATGAAATAAATAATACCATACAATCTTTGATCAATTATAACTGTAGATCCACAGTCGCGCGCCCGAAAATGTCCGAGCCAAATGAGCGTCACTTTGATAAAAGTGGCCTTCTTTTTTCTCAGAACATTGCGTGAAATTGTCAAGTTTAGCTGTCAAGTGGAGTTTTGCCGCTACCGAAATTCGACTGTAATGAAGTAAAGACTAGGTTCAAATTTCTGTGTAGGTGATGATTTTATTTGTTACGCAACCAAATAAAAAAGTTCGGACATTCTTTGAAGGGGATTTTGTTCGGCAATGTGTATCTACAGTTATAATTGATCAAAGCATACAATTGACACCAATTGACCTAGTCCCATACCATGGAAAGCTGTACTAATTATATAATAAACATCCGGGACTCGAGAAAAACACTCGTATTTTGCAAACAAATACTGCCCTGGACATCAAGCTTCATAGTCAGCCTCTACCTAACCACTTTTCTATCCGGTCGTGAACAGAAAAATATGATATAACTAGCTTCTGCCCGCGACTTCGTCCGCGTAGAATTTCAATTTGTGGTAAAGCTTATTCATCTCTTTCATTGTATAAAACAAAAATCCGGCAACGGCAACATCCATCATTATTATCATTTCATCATTTCATCATCATCAGTATCAGTTAGTGAATATTATAAATCCCGTTTATTCTCTATCCCGTGGGAATTTCAACAAATTTGTCCTTATTCTATGCAAATTTTCGCTTATTTTTATCCCGCGGGAATTTTGCATTTTCCCCGAGAAAAAGTAGCCTATGTCCTTAAAGGTGTAGCTTTCTACCGGTAAAAGAAGTTTTAAAATCAGCCCCGTAGTTGAATTCACTTATTTTTTTCCCGTGGGAATTTTGCTTTTTCACGGAGTACAGTAGTCTATGTAAATAATAGTTGGTGTAGCTTCCTACTGGTGAAAGAAATTTTCAAATCAGCCCTCAAGTGATATTCACTTCTTTCTATCCCACGGGAATTGTGCATTTTACCAAATAAATAGTAGGTAGCCTAGCCTATACCAATAAAGGATAGTGTAGCTTTCTTTTGGTCATTTTTTTTAAACTCAGCCCCGAAGTTAAATTTACTATTTTCTCTACCGCGGGAATTTTGTATTTATCCGGAAAATAGCATCCTATGTTAATCAAGGACAGTGTATCTTTTCTATTGGTGAAAGACATTTTAAAATGAGCTCCGAAGTTGAAATTTTTTTTCTATCTGTTGGGAATTTTGTATTTTTCCGGAAAAAAGTAGCCTATGTCAATAAAGGATAGAGTAACTCTTTACTGGTAAAAGATTTTTTTTAAGCGGCTCGGAAGTTTCAGAGATTATCTATCCCACAGGAATTTCCAAAAATCCCGCAATAAGTTTTTTTGCTGTTATGTATGACCATTTACGTTTATACTGAATTTGAAAAGTTTAGTAATTGTAGTTACGGACATAGGATCCAGTTGATTTGAGTATATAAATTCTGATTTATCCTTATCCCGTGGGAATTTTCAAAATTATTGAAATTAGCTTTATACCTATTCTAATAGTCTACTTGCATGCCCAATTTGAACAGTTTTGTAATCTTCGTTATGGGGATAGGGTCACTCTCGACTGATGAAATATATACATCCCGTATATTCCTTATCCCGTGGGTATTCCGGAAAATTCTTTCTTATCGGATGCCTACGCCATACAAAGACCACATCCTCCAAGTTTCAGGTCTCTACATACAGCGGTTTAGGCTGTGCGTTAATCCGACAGTCAGTCATTTAGGACTTCAGGACAAACCATTTTATATGTATTTGCATTGCACCAAGCTTTTATGCGAGTTCAACAATGATGTTTGAATACTCAATTCCATTTTATTCGATAAAGGTTGTACTCACATAAAAGCTTCATCATCATCATCATCATTTCAGCCGTAGGACGTCCACTGCTGGACAAAGGCCTCCCTCATTGACGCCCAATCTCATGATTGGGAGCAACCAACCCGTAACCGTAATCGGTTGGAAGCGACTTGCATCCACCCTGAACCTGCGGCCTTCACCAAAACGTCCGTCCATCTCGTTGCTGGACGTCCCACGCTGCGCTTGTAAAAGCAAAAGCTTGGTGAAATGCAAATACTTATACATATAATTAGTTATTATCAGAGATCTGATCAGGAAGTGGTTGACAAACGTAGACAAATGGTTTGCAAAATTTGAAGTTTCGTTTCGTTTACATTGTGTCAAAATAAACTGTAATTTAAATCAAAAGCACTAAGGAGTATTGATATCAACTTCGAAGCAAATCACCCCCGAAATAAATTTCTACTCCTTTTTTACCCTGTCAAGGGATGAGTTTCAATAAAATACGAAACACATCTTCCATTAATTCTGTTAAAGAATATTTATGCAAAATTTGAAGTAGATTGGACCAAGGAATCACGTTGTCCCATACAAACTTTGCCCCCCTTTTTTACCCCCTTAGGAGTAGAACTACGAAAAATTCTTTCTTATCGGATGCCTACGTCATACAAAGAACACACCCTCCAAGTTTCAGGTCTCTACGATCAGTGGTTTAGGCTGTGCGTTGATCCGTCAGTCAGTCAGGACAAAGGATTTTATATGTATAGATTATGACCCAATTTATTCCCAAAACTATAGTTGATTGTGTCCAAACAACAACAAAGATTCAACCGGATTCTAAACCTACTCTGGAGGCTATTATTAATGTTTGTATGTGTACAACACAGACAATGTTGTATGTGACAATGTTTGTGTGTGTTTGTTTGTACACTACAGGCGATACGTAGAAGTCTGGGCAGTCGGTATTCACTTGTTTCTTATCTTTAGTTCGGTTTTATCCAGTATTTTTGCTCTCAACTCCGACCTTTCACCTAACGTGTTCATTCCCGACTTGTGTGATTTCCAATCGGTAGATAGTGACTTTGCAAACGTGTGCCACCAGATAATAGTGTCAGAATTGCATGAAACACGCCCCATATTGAGAGTAGTATTCCATTGGTTCTATTGCATAATGAATTTTGACCTAAAAATAGGAATATCTTTGGTCAAACTGGAACCGATTATACATGATTAATTTGTGCTACTTAACAAGGTTAGTTTTATGAATGAAAAATTTTGTGATACGCAATAACGTTTAACGTTAAAATCGTATGGATGATTTTTTTTCCCCATAATTTTTTATTTCCTAACGTCACTTGCCATATTGATTATTCATCCTAACGTTATGTGCCATAATAGTAATGTATCATAATTATCAGTAAGCCTAATGATCGCTAAAAACAAGCTAGATTTTCCGGGTGGTCATAAAAAAAAGATCTGTCGGGGCGGAAGCGACTCAGTATGGTTAGGTTCAAAGGCTAATGCTAATGCCCATTAGGACAACAACACTTAGGATAAATGACATGAGGTGAAACGTTATTAGGGATTTCGAAGAATATGCAAAATAACATTAGGGATATTAATAATTATGGTAAAAATGATTGGGGCAAATGAGTTTTAGGGCAATCATTACATTATGGAAAATGATTGTTTTGGCAATTGATCGTTAGGGCTAATGCCCATTAGGACAAAACAGTTCGGGCAAGTGATTTTAGGACAAACGATGTTAGGGATCGCGAGGGAGACCCCATTTTCTGGTATCCGATTGAGCTGAAATTAGGCATACTTATTAAATCCGGTGACAATAAAATAAACTAGTAGGTACCTAGTAACATTCTTGTGGTCCCGCTAGGATCGTCTCCGCAGGACGGAACTCTTCAAAGGTTAATGACATCGACTTGAAACTTTGTACGGATATGAAATTTGAGTGACAAATCTTCACTGCTCCGGAGGGGCTCAACACGAGGCGCGCCAGGAACTCTCCCACCGCCAGGGCAATAGCCCTGCTTAACGCTCTGTTGGACAGGCACCAGGATACTGACGTACTTGCTGGGAGTTGGCACTCTGTGCTGGCTAGTATTGTGAAGTTTTTATCCAATAATTATTTGTAAAATATTCAAATCCGTTTTTCTATGTTCTTTTTTTATTTTTTTGGTTATTTTATTTCAGGTAGGTATTGTATTCTTTATTAATTTGTGTTCCATGTCCATCTATGTGAAGTTTTTGTTAAGTAACGTAATAGGCGTTTTGGTTTTTTACTGTAAGCGTATTATTGTTTTTTAAATAAATAAATAAAGCAAGAATATTCAAAAAAAGCTGGTATTGAATATGATAAATTTAATAAATACTTATTTATGTAAGTATAAGAAGTGATAGATAAACGAGTACATTGACCATCAAATGGAAAGCCAACAGCGACAAAGGTGCCTACAAGCCTATATTTCACGACTACACTATTTCTAAATCTTTCCACACAATTTGTAGTTCAATCAATGGATATATTTAGAACATAAAGCGTTAAGTTTTTTATCCAATTTGTAGTCTTTGCCGTTTTTTCTAATGTCAAGGTTAGCCAGTTAATGCATGTTTTTGTACAGATTGCGGTTTCAATGAAATGCAGTTTTTTATTTTACATGCAGGGATAACAATCTACTACCAACTATGTAAGTATACTTTTGCACCAGAAAACTGCTTTCAAAAATAAATGTACAAACAAAATTAATTCGTTCTTACGTACGACAATTCAGAAAGGTGGAAGTCGTGTTAGTCCAGAGGTTTGACCAATGGTCTCTCAAATAGAGGGTTGTGGGTTCGAGCCGAGGCTATGTGTGAAATTACATTTGAAATGTACCACGAGTTTTACGGCAAAGGAAAATATCGCGTGAAAACTTGAATACACCTGCCAGAAAATTCAATTGTGTGCGTGAAGTTCGCAATCTAACATTAGGCCCGCGTGCGAACTATGGACAAAATTTCTGGGAAGAGGCCTGGGCCCTGCAGTACATATACATATAGGCCGAAATGATGTTAATAACACAAAACCTACTCATTAATTATTGAAATAAAACGTTTAAATAGCTTCATAACAAAAAGTGACAACTGTACTCGGCGTCAAAAATATCGCCCCTCCGGCGAAAATCAGATTCAAGCTAATCTAGACCTTAGCGAAATTATGTTACCTAATTAATATTATGTAATATCAATTAAAAGCACGTTTAATGTGTTTTAAATTAACAATGTTTAATTTAAACGAAATATAATGGCTTGTGAATCAGAGCGTTTCGGAAAAAAGTCCACAAATAGGGGGGGCGATATTTTTGACGCTCTCTCTCGGTAGTTACCCCGTGGGCCCATGACGTAGCCATTTAAAACAAAATCTAGGTTTGTATGTTTTATTTTTTATAATTATTCAATGCATTTTATCCTGTTTTTGTGCTTTGATAAGTACTTATAATTTTTTAATTCATCACTATGTTTGCCAATTTTTTTTGTTATTAACGAGAGCACACAAACATTAGTGTTAATCATAATTATCTACAAACGCTCTGGCCTAAAATACCAGATTCTCAAATGTAGTAGATATACATTAATTTTTTATTACATTCCCATTATACCAGATGTCCAAAATAAGACATTCCACCAAAAAAAAATAATTTCCTTGAATAATTATCGATTGTGTAAAGTGGTGCAACGAGAATTTGATAAGCTAGAAATGTGGTAAAATTTATTTTGAAAAATTTGGTATTTTGGGAATGCGATATTTTAGGCACGAGCTTCTACTCTCACTTGTCTTTATAATGAGGTAATAGGAACACAACGTGCGTATCAGTTAATGAATGAGTTTACTAAATTTTCCTACTAACGTAAGGCTGGGGCCGTTCGACCGATTGACCGCTGCGACTCAAATTCGTATTTTTCATACATAATTATTTGGCCAGACTACTGATCGAACCTGAGATCTCAAGCTTTGTAGTCAGATTTTATAACCACTGGGCTATTTGGTCTTCCGATTTGAAATTTGAATTGAAACAGAACAAATAGTAGCTTCACCCCACAGCGTATAACTTAACTTAAATCCTTACAATCGTAAAAATCTCCATACAATGAAACGCATCCCCGTTGCTATCATTAATACGTATCTAGTGATTTTATTCTCTTTGGCTATTTTCATTTAAAAATGTACTCTGTGATCTTACTGACAAGGTTGAACTTGAGTTAGCTGCTGCTATAGGTGAACACTGTCACTATAAAACGCGAGTACACAAAATAACTAAAATATAATTTGTGAAGCAGGCACTAAGGCGTAAGCCACACAGAAGAGACGTGGGACGAGGCGCGCCATAGTTGCGGCGCCCCTTGAATCAGTTTCCATACTAAATGAAATAACTGCGACGCGCCCCCGTCCCACGATTCTTCTGTGTGGCTTGCACATAAGAGTGTCACAATCATTAGTAAGGCCCGAAATTTTGCGTGCGGCTGATGACAGATCGTAGGGAGAGAGCACCGCTTTTTATCGATGTTATCGACAAACTGTTAATTAAGGGTATGCGCGCACGAGCAACTTAGTCGCAAGGCGATTTATTTGTGTTAAGCATGTGTATTTGTATCCCGGGAGTCGCGGCGCACTTCCATACTAACCCATAGACTTAAAAATAGTCGCGGAGACAAAAGTACCTCGTGCGCGCATACCGTAAGTTGTAACTTTAATACATACTTATAATTGTAAATATATTTTTGCTTGGAATGTTATTACAAAATAATTTATATTGGCTATAGTAAGAACTGAAGGAATACAAAATAATATTTTCTCTTTTATTTTATCAAAGGGTAGGCAAACAAGCTACCTAACGTTAAGTGGTCTCAGAGGGATCTTTTCTCAAGTTATAAAATATAAACGTATTTGTAATTACAGTGATATCAATAAATCAATCTAAACGGATTAAACTTTCCGATATTTCGAACTTTTTTCATCATTGACCGCTGAAAAAGTACTTATCATCGGAAAGTTAGAAGGTTTTATTTAATATAAACATAAATAAAGAAAGAAAGAAAAGAAAGAAAAATATTTTATTTCAGGTTTCAAGAGTACCACCACCAAACAGTAGAAAACAACATTAACAACTAATAACACAAGTTTGTTAAGGTAGTGACACCAATTGCCACCGAAAAAGGGTCTCTACTCAGCATGTGTTGCTGCACAGAGAGTGTAGCAACGCTGGTTTTCTGTAGAGCCCAGATTTGAGCTACACGACAGCTCCACCTGTTACTAAAATACTTATACACAAACAAGGCCTAAGCATTTGTTATGAAATAAAGTGAAGGGAGCCAAGCAAAAGGTGTGGTGCAAAATAAAATATAAATTTTACATCATATATATACATACCTACACAACAATATATACTATTACATATCATTAGAAATAAAAAAAAACCTGTCGATTTGTCGATAACATCGATAAAAAGCGGTGTTCTCTCCCTACGATCTGTCATCAGCCGCACGCAAAATTCCGGGCCTTAATCATTAGTATCACATTATATGAATCATTTCACGCGGTGACTTTATGCCACCTTTACCGGCAGTTCCTTGGCCGTGAAACCCACAGCCTAAACGCTTGTAATGATAACAGCGATTTGTTTTTGTTGTTGTTGTTATCTGCGAGCGAAGTATAAAAGGCACAGCCGACTGACTCCATCAGTCATTCCTCGATATTCGTTGACGGAAGTTATTTGTATAGTTAGAACTATTAGATCTTTTAAATACAGTACAGTGTGCAGAATGATCGCGAAAACTGCGCCCGCGTTCACGGAGCTGGGGGAGTTTGCGAGCATCGGTGTAAGTTGATAACTTTTTTAAAAAAAATTCGAGTAATATAATAATGTACTATTTTCGGCTTGTTTTTATTCGGTAAATTTGAAAAAGTTTTATAAGAGAAGTGACGCTTTAAAAAACAAAACTATAGCAATATTCCCTTTAAGAGGATGAAGTTCAAAAAATTAGGACGTTTTATACCGATAGCTAAAAATAGTATGCGTATTCCATATCGAACCTGGGCTAGAATCTTCAAACCTCTGCTTGAGAGGCTTGGGGCTTGTTTCTTTCTTTCATCTTTTACATTGATAATCAAAGATTTATTCCCAAAATGGTCCAGAAAACAACGAACGTAGCCTTATTACGGCTGAGTTCAGTGCACCCTCAAAGTTAACTCACCCTAATTTCTAAACCTCCGGAGTTCAAATATCGTTACATTAACCCATTAATGGATAAAACAAGGTATCCCTTAAAGATAATTAGAGCAGTCTTAGATTCCCCTGAACTTTTAAAGCAGTTAAAGTAATGTAAACTGGCCACTGCGGTGGAGAACTTCGCCCCTAATATCCGAGGACGGTAACTTCACCTTTACGGCATACGCCTTAAGTGCCCTAATGGCGTACCCCTTAATTAGATGTCTTGATACGATCTAATTTAGTCGTTAAAAAAGTTTATTTTTAATTTGCTTTCGGAAAATACGGACCTTTTTGTGGCCCTAACTAGGTAAGTAAAGTATATAAATTAAAATAAATGCAACGTAACCACATTTTTGTTCAAAATTTAGTTAAAAATGTAATGATATCATATCAGTGTTTAACCGCTTCTAAAATATGATTCAGAAAAAGCAAACAATCGATGTAAAAGAGGCATGAAAAAAATAGCTTATACAATCCAAAATAGTAATCTCTTCAAAGTATGAGTGTTTCGATACAAATTTCAGTATTTCATACTTCTTAACTTGAAAAAGAAATCCAAACGATATTTTTAACTTACAAACTTTTCTAAGTAATCTACGTTTTCGAACTAGATAGGTTTTTCTCTAGCACATTGAAAGATCAAAAGTACGATCAGCAATGACGAAAGAATAAAATCTCGTCCAGTTTAAATCAAGTTCTGTATTTTGTTGCTGAAGATATCTGAGCTACAATCAGACTTTTGAATATTCTATGTCTGCCTGAACTCGGGATAGTGCAAAAGGCCAGATGAAGAGATTACGTCAATCATTCTACTGAAATGGCTGCAAATGCCTGAAAATTGCTCAGCCCAGCCTTCGGGGAATAAAAATGGGGACGTTAAGCCCGGTAGCGATTAATAACTTCGCTATTTCGCTTTATGTCTAGTTATTTGGTATTTTGGTACGATTCAGGGTCTTCGGAATCTTTTTCGTTTAAAATACAAATTGGATCGTTATAAAGATATGAGTATTTCTTGGAAGACGTCGCTCAATTGACCTTAAATCTTATTTAAAGTGCGCTTGAAAGTAATTAGTAAGTCCTAATAAAAGTGTACTTGTAATTATTTTGTTTTCTGAACGAATAACATAATTTTACACGTCTATTACAAATAGTTACCAAGTAACTGATTGAAAGTAGCATTTGACAGTCGCTCTATTCACCCACCAACACAATTTTTAATTTCGCAATTTGAGTAAATTTTCGTAATTTCTAGTCAATTGCCAGACCTAATACACTGACGAGCAAAAATAAAGGGTCGGTTACAAAAATGACGATAACTACAAAACCCGCTGTGATAGCTTCTTCGAGTAAAATGAGTTTAGTAAAGAGTTTTATTCTCATTTAAACTTTTTCTTGTTAAGACTAAAACTCTTTACTAACCATTTTTGTAACCGACTCTTTATTTTTGCTCGTCTGTGTAGTTCATGCGAGTCAAGCTACAGGTAAAATCTAGTGTCTCATTTCGCACGTAGTAACTGAAAGGACAAGATACATAATTTTCAACGCTTCTCGCTTGAAGCGTTTATGCTTATACACGTCTACATCTTCCAGGCTGGTGGCACCGTGTGCTTCGCAACCGACGACTTCTTCGCGACCTGCGAGAACATGATCGCAGACAGCGAGCCTGTGTTCCTGGCTGACAAGTACACGGACCTCGGGAAGTGGATGGACGGCTGGGAGACGCGCCGCAAGCGAGTTGCTGGGCACGACTGGTGTGTCCTCAAACTGGCTACCAAGTGTGTTATACGAGGCAAGTGTTACCAGTTTAGAGTTGGAAATATCTTTATCTTCATCAGACAAAAGACGTCCACTGTTGAATAAAGGCATCCTTAAAGTAAACTTGCGATCTGCATCCACCGGTTGCTGCATATATTACGATAGTATCAGTCCAAGTAAAAGTCTTGGCAATGCTGCGTTTTTAGGTTCGAGGTTGCCATAAAAATACCTTTTTCTCACAAAGATTATTTATTCTTGATATGTCTCAGTATTTTGGATCGGCAGTGCCTGGTCTCATCAACTAGCCAAAGGGGTTAAAAATAGGTAAATACGTAAAGGAAGGTTTTTGGGTACCTCTGAAATCACGCTTACGGCGAGACGGCAGCTTAACATTTAGCGGTCAAGGTCGATAATCGTCACTGTCCGTAAGCCATCCTTACATTGACAGCAACTTGATAGCATGACGTCAACCCGACGTAAGCGCCGTGACCACAGTATCCTTGCGCTTGCGGTTCACTGCCCTGTGACGTGGCGACGCGATGCTGTTACGTTATCCATTAGCATGCTTTACAGTATGGAGTTTCTAGAGAATATGCTGATTACCCTGAGTCAATACCGCTCCAATCCCGCGCTGATAATACGAGTGACAGTTTTTCTAAACAATAGCTACTAAGATAGTTTTACTAGGTTGTAATGTTTTTGTTTTATTTGCAGGTCTTCTAATTGATACCGCGTTCTTCACTGGAAATTACGCGCCTAAGTATTCGGTCCAAGCTGCTTGCTTAACACCAACAGGTAAAAAACCATTTAACTGATTCAAACACAATAATTATTTATTACCATAGTCATCATCGTTAATATCAGTCTGTATCTACTACTGCACTGGTCTTCTTTAAGGAGCCATTTGCTTCCCACGATTTTTACTATTCGTCTCTCAACTTTTAACCTTCTAAACAAGTCAGATATGAAGTATCTTTTTTTTTTATTTATTTTTCAACTTCATTTTTTATTACTTTTATGGTCATCCCATGAAACCATATATTTCAAACTAAATACAAACTGAAATATAGATGCACAGAAAAAGCCCTTTTAACCTTCTACCTTCAAAACGCGATCCCCATCTAAGACCACCTTGAAACTTATTTTTAACTCTTCATCCACAGAAGAAGCCATGGTCCCAGAAAGAGACACATGCATGGGGTCGGCGTGCAGTGAGAGTGAGATGGAGGCGATAAGCAGACTGAATTCACACAAGTGGGACGAGATTGTCCCCGTCACTGCTCTCCGGGCTGGCTACGAAGACACAAGGCATAATTATCAAAAGGTAAGAAAAAAGTTAATGTTATTTTGAACGGCGGTCACGTACTGGATCTAACCCAACCCAGATCCAGGACTGATTAAGGCTGTGTTCAGACCAAACTGACTGTCAGCCGCCGAAAGTGAGCGAGCATTACGCAGTTTATTGTATTTTCATTCACACCTAACCGACATTACGCTATTACGTTTTTTCATATTAACACTGGGGCTCAGTGAGCCTGCTCACATTTGGCGGCTGACTATACGTTTGGTTTGAACATGGCCTAATGGTTTTGGTAGTTTTACTTGTCACTTTTTGTGGGTATGACAAAGAAGTTGGCAACACTGGTCCCTTGACATGTTTTCTATGAGATGTAAACCCTACTTAATTACCTTAATGAGCTTCTGATATATTTTGATGCACCTAATAGCATCATGATCACGGACGGACTGACGAGCGCTGACTCATTGTGAATTATGTACAATCTAGAATAATTTAAAACTTTAACTGGTCCTTTCATAATAGCCGTCGTTGGTCCAAAATTATCATCCAATCGCTCTTTGCAGGTGCTAAGCGATGAAGGATACACGCACATCCGCGTCAACATCTACCCCGACGGAGGCATCGCGCGGTTGAGAGTTTATGGCGAAGCCAAACCAGAGCCACCGCTACCACATCACATGGTTGACTTGTTATCCCTGCTGAGCGGCGCCGTTTGCCAAGGTAAATAAACCTCCTATATTACTTTAGAAGGGGTTAATCGCCTGCAGTAGGGACTTCCATGCATTGCGGCCTTGTGCTATCTTCAAAATCCCACCAATTGAAAGTTATTGAAGCAAACTCATTTTCACCCCACCGATAATTTCCCTATCAATTGCCTTTTGATTCTAAACTATCGCAGCCTTGAGCTTGTCATTGTTATAAGCAAATTATCTTTTACATAGCTTTCATCTGGTAAACAGATGGGTGAAGGTCGGCCATCATCATATATTTAAGAGCTAGGCTCTTGTCGGGTATGTATTACAATCAAAAGGGTCAAAAGACCGACACGATTTTTTTCTGAAACCGTAAACTTTTCAGAATTTATTAAAACGGCATCATACAGAACCCATTAGGTTAGGTTAGGTTTGTTTTATAATAATCTTAAAAAGTTAACGGTTTCAGAAAAAAATCGTGTCGGTCTTATGACCCATTTGATGTTTTAATACATTCGGTCTTTCGTACTTCGGTATTGTAATACATACCCCTCTTGTCGGTGGAGTAATTTCAAGCTTATTCTACATTCTGCTCTTACCTTCACTTCTTTATATAATGGAACATTTATTTTTTTCTTCTATTTGCTTCATATAATGATGTCCTTCTTGGTCTTCCCCTTTTCCTTTTCCCTTCTATCTTTCCTTAGACCAATAGGAGATCAATAACTTGTCAGATATTCGCTGTCTGTCAGGGGTGTAATAATATTTGTTCGTGCAGGCTACTCAGACGCACACTACGGGCATCCTCGCAACATCATCAAGCCGTGCCGTAGCCAGTGCATGGCAGATGGCTGGGAAACGGCGCGCAAACTCGACCGGCCACAAGTCATAGAGGCCAATGAGGACGGCACCTGCAAGCTACCAGGTAATTTACTGTCTTTTCTTCTTCTCGTGGCACGCCTATAATATCATTACAGTAGTTTTATCCCATAACTTTGATCTTAAAGAAGAACAAATAGTTTTATGCCTTGCACGAATTTTGGAAAATCCCTTCCTGTTTAGTACGCTTTCATTACTTCAAAAAATATCTGCCAAATTTCAAGTCTCTTGTTTCAGTAATTTGAGCTGTACCATATCTGACAGTCATTTGGTTAGTCCTTTTTATAAGTATTGATAATTAAAATGCCACACGATGAAACAAAATCGATGATTCAATTATCTTTCTTTGCTAATTATTAATAGAAGCACCTCTCAAAATTTGTACGCAATAACTCGGCAGGCACATTTTTAATTGGCTACTTAATTACAGGCGAAGAATGGGCCATATTCAAGTTGGGGTTCCCGGGGCGGATCAAAGGGCTCTGCGTGGACACAGCGCACTTCAAAGGGAACTTCCCCGACTCTGTGAAGATTGAAGGCGCTCGGCTGAGCCACGATTGGACGACCGAGTCCGCGGTGCGGTGGACTACTATTCTAAGGCCAAGCAAGGTGAGAGTAGTTCTTATTAGATTGACAAGCTTTTATTTATCTTACAACGTTTATTTGTAACATGTTTGTTCAGATCAAATTTTGCTACTCAATTTTAAAGCAGTTATCCTCAATACAACTGACTCAGTTGAAATGTTGCACACATGTTTAGTTTCGATGATAATGCATGATTATTTTAGTGACGTCACTCTAAACCAATATGACGGCATGTCCAAGATGGTGAACTAAATAGTTAATGAGCATTGCTACGATACGGGTATCAAATGAAAGGGATTATAATTATGTTCCATGTCCATTTTAAATCTTCCCATTTTTTTTATAGTCGGTTTTTAGATCACGTACTTATCTAACTTTTTACTTACAGTTGTCAGCTCACAATGAACACTGGTACACCTGCGAATCTGAGCCAGTGACGCATATCAGAGTAACCATGGCACCGGACGGTGGCATAAGCAGAGTGCGAGCCTTTGGTTTAGTAGACTTATAAACAGAAAAACTCTTAGTTGAGTAAGATCTGGATGCACCATGACTTCTTCGATTTTCTGTCGTGTAAGCTTATAAACTACCTTCATGTTATTAGCATGCAAGGAAACTAACCCAGTTCGAGCACTTTCGGCATCGTGCTTTCATGAAATTATAATAGGGTTTTGATAATCCGTTTGGGCCAGGTCACAAGCACAGCCAATGTATTTGGATAATTCGTTAGTATACAGTCAATTAATTTGATTCCTAAGCCACCATAGAACCTTGTAGTAACAAATTTTACTTATCTGTTATAATAGGTTATAATGCTTATTGAATGACGTAACTGTCATCAAGAAAAGGTGGTGGATTGGGAATCAAATTGGTTGAATGTGCCTTGTGGTAGGTCGTCTAGTTTTCTTGCTAAAGAATTTTTAAGATTTTGAAAGTTTTGCTTCGAATAACTTCGAGCTGTAGTAAGTTTTTTTTCCACTGAAAGTAGAAGTTAGAAATGCTTTTAGTCATCGTTTCTCTGCAATTCGTGTATATATACGATCTAAATATTGTTACAGATTGATTTGTAACTTCTGTGTTTTTAAGAATGATAAAATAAGTTTCATTTTAGTATCAGCGATGTAAAGTGTTGAAAAACTCGTAGTTTTGATAGAGTTAAGATACGATGTGGTAAAAAGTTCCTTCTAATGTATGAACCGTGTTCGTTTAAAACATTTTAGTTGTTATTGAAAAGTATTATTAATATTAAATGATTTAACAATAAACTATACAGTCGTTTTCTTCCTAATTATTCACAAACTTCCTGATTGACGCTATTACATAGTAGGGGAGACCGAGGAGAGTTGTGGCATTGACAATTTTTGGGAACTTATTTACTGCTAGAAAGCTCGCACCGGCGCTTGTTTGATAGCTCGAGACTTAAACTAAAAAACGCGCGCTATTGCGAGCTCGCTAGCAGTTAATAACTTCTAAAAAATCGACGTTGTCACTACTCTCCCCTGTCACAACGGGTATGTATTACAATACCGAAGTACGAAAGACCGAATGTATTAAAACATCGAATGGGTCAAAAGACCGAACCGATTTTTTTCAGAAACCCTTAACTTTTTAAGATTGTTATAAAACAAACCTAACCTAACCTAATGCCTTCTGTATGATGCCGTTAATAAATTCTGAGAAGTTTACGGTTTCAGAAAAAAATCGTGTCGGTCTTTTGTCCCATTCGATGTTTTAATACATTCGGTCTTTCGTACTTCGGTATTGTAATACATACCCGTCACAACTGTCTCGGTCTCCCCTAGGTATTACTAAAAAGTTATTTTCTTAGATTTCTTCATAATCTGAATTTTCATCTTAAGCCAGAGGCATGTCCAACACGCAGACGTATGCTTTCGTATTCACTATTTATTTCTGTCAAACGGATAGGTTGGTGACAGAAAGAGATGGTAACAGAAAGAGATGGCAAACCCGCGCGTTAGACAATACGGCGTCAGGACATTATGAAGTTTTTCGTACTACAGTTACTTGTTCTTTTTATACAAAACACCGGCCAAGTGCGAGTTGGACTCGCGCACGAAGGATTCCGTACCATTATCTATAAAAACGGCAACAGACTCATGCCTGTTGTATGGGAGCACCCCTTGAATATTTGTTTTATTTTTATTTAATTATTTATTTTTAAAGTGAATAATGAAGTGGTAATGGGCCGGCCATATAACCCGAAGAACCGATAACCGTTGGGGTAGACGAGTTCTTGAGTGGAGACCACGGATCGGCAAACGTAGCGTAGGACGTCCTCAGACTCGTGGAGCGATGATCTTCGCAAGGCGGCTGGCAAGAGCTGGATGAGAGTGGCCGAGGATCGTGCTCAGTGGCGTGCTATTTGAGAGGCCTATGTTCAGCAGTAGACGAACATAGGCTGATGATGAAAGTGAATATAAGTATGATTAAATATTCTGTGAATATTTCAAGCCTCTACTCAAACTCAAACTCTTTATTGCAACAAATGTTGCCATGGAGATCTTAAAAGGTAGGTACAGCTTCAACATAAATTAACCCTGTAAGGGCACAGCAATATACATAATAGTACTATTACTATTCTAGTTGATGATGACGACGATGATGAAATAACAATATATTCCAATTTAACCTTAAAATATTAACAAATAATGACAGGTGACTAGCAATAGTTAGTTATGATACAAGTGCGGAAAGTAGGCTATTCCCAACGAATGGCGGAGATCTAAACACACGAGCAAAGCGAGTGTGGTTTAGCCGACATGAGTTGGGAATTTCCTACTTTCAAAAAGATGTTGCGTTCTTATTTACCTTTCATTGAGGGAAAGTCTCGTAGATGTTTACATATTTCAGCATCGTTTTAGTTAGCAGGAGGCTGTCACATTTAATTTTGTGCTTGGTCTAGGACGTCAGGCGGCGTTAAGTACTATTTAAATTCATCACTTGAACTCTCCATTTTAATTTACTAAACTTAAATTAATTCTCCGGACTGAATTCATGAACATTACTGTGGCGGGTTTTCATGACAGGCGTGAACGGGTAACCATAATTGGTTCGTGTTACGCAATGCGCGCGCACTGAAAGCTTATTGGTTGAATTTCGATTGCGCGCGCATGATGTCGTACGGTCCGAAATGGACTCAAGGAATTATTTTAGTACTAAATTTTTTATTTCAAAATTTTTCACGAAATTAAAATTTGTGTGTTTTAATATTAAAAAAATCTGTTTTATTATTTTATCAGTAAATATTCATTTGGTTGCATCAAACATTTTCTTATTTGTGCAAAGCTGAATTATGAAGACACAACTCTCTAGTCTTATTTTTTAAACACTAGTTTGGACTCAACTTTTTGAGAATTGGCAATTTAAAAAGTTACTTTTCCGCACGCGTGTGGAAAGTAAAATCCATACAATTTTTTTTCACACTTGCGAAAGTGTGCAGGGATGACTAACTTTCCATATATATGTTGACTCGTGTCAAGAGGCACTTTCCGAGCATATGCATTGTAAAATGATAATACCGTACTGGCTCAGAAAGACGAAGATAAGGACGAAGTGGAGGAGATTAGGAGAGGGTTACATCCAGCAGTGGATAGAAAAAGGCTGAAAAAGAAGAAGAAGAAGAAGAAAGAAAGTAATTATTATAACTTAGACCTACTTTTCGTCTAAAAATTCTTGTAAGGACTACCTGTTGCCGTTATCAATATCGAGCAAAAACGAGCAAAAAAATCACGTTTGTGGTATGGAAGCCCCCTTAAATATTTATTTTATTCTGTTTTTAGTACTTGTTGTTATTGCGGCAACCGAAATGCATCATCTGTGAAAATTTTAGCTATCACGGTTCATGAGATACAGCCTGGTGACAGACGGACAGACAGACAGACGGACGGACGGACAGCGGAGTCTCAGTAATAGGGTCCCATTTTTACCGTTTGGGTACAGAACCCTAAAAATTAAACCCGAAAGATCATATTTCCTCGTTATACACTCGAAATATTTTATTTTGGAGTAATAAAGGCCCCATTTGAGAAGAATGCGAGGGTGTAATTTGCAGTCGCGAGTGGCGCCCCCTGACGCACATAGCTTTCTGCTGGTAAACAATTTTATTCCGAGAGAGCATTGAACTTTTCAACTCTATTTGGAGACTACTATTATGGGTCATTTGGGAAAAGGTATATAAATTCGGTTACTTTATTGAAATGTATAATTTCAAACTTTAGGGCAGAATTTTATTTCTATTCGAAATGACGTAAATTATTCAAAGTCAAAATCATCATCATCATCCCAGCCTATATACGTCCCACTGCAGGGCACAGGCCTCCTCTCAGAATGAGAGAGAGAGGGCTTGGGCCGTTGTCCCCACTCGGGCCCAGTGCGGATTGAGAACTTCACACACACCATTGAATTTCTTCGCAGGCGTATGCAGGTTTCCTCACGATGTTTTCTTTCACCGTAAAGCTCATGGTAAAATACAAATGTAATTTCGCACATAGATTCCGAAAAACTCAGAGGTACGAGCCGGGATTAGAAATGTGGTAGCCTGGTGGTGTGACTTAGGACCTCTCAAGCAAAGGGTCGTGGGATCAAGCCAGGGCTTGCGTCACCGAGTTTTTTGGAGTTTTATCTTTACGGCGAAGGAAACATCGTGAGGAAACCTGCACACACATGCGATGGCACTCCGCACCGGGACCGCGTGGGAACTACAGCCCAATACCTCTCATACTTATAGGAGACCTGTGCTCTGTAGTGGATAGGCAGGGATGATGATAATTAGTAATTTGACGTTATACACGTCTATTTTTGGGTCACGTCTTAACGGTTTTTTGCACAAAATCTCGTGCAGTTTTATAAAACGTTTTAGGTTTGTGTTGTTGAAGTCCTGTAACATTAGGAAGCGGCTACATTGTATGCGCGACAAGCGGTTCAGGGAGCGTTTTCTCCCATCGTGAGTTTCCTTTGAAAAAAGGGATCGCGATCTTTTGCACCACACTAAATGGCAATGTCGCATACACATGTCAAAACCATTGCAGAGAACTTGTATTTTTCGGTTAATACCGGTATTTTTCTTAGACCGGTTCTCTGGAACTGAAACCGAGCGTTTCAACCGCTATCAGTTGACGACCAGATGGCCTGGTGGTTAGAGAACCTGACTACAAAGCTTGATGTCGCGGGTTCGATTCCCGAGTCGGGCAGTTATTTGTATGAAAAATACGAATGTTTGTTCTTGGGTCTTGGGTGTTTAATATGTATTTAAGTATGTAGCTTTGCTTAGCTTACTTTGAGACTAGGTCAATTGGTGTGAATTGTCCCTTGATTTTTTTTTATCAGTCTTACTGTGGTATATATTAAAGAAATGAGCTACACCTAGCGGAAGGTTTTTATATCACAATACAGCGTATTTGCGGTATAATTTTAATTTGTTGAAATTTCACGCTAACTGTTGCTTATTTCTTACGTACCTATAATAATATGCGACCGGAGACTGAAAGCGGTTGAAACGCTAGTAGAACTAATCAAATACCGTACGTTAAAGGTATTTTCGGTACCAGTTCCAAGGCTTGGCTACAATTTATCATTTATTTATTGATAAAAACGTTTACATGACATTACAGTGATAAGTATAATAACCAGTACGTCACGACACGATGCGATACGTCACAATGGATAGTTAAAACGGGTACGTATCAAAATATATAAAGTTTAAAACAAATAATGGACGAAATACATAATGGTCATAATACATACTAAAATTTTCTATGAAACTATTGATTAAACGAATTTTTATAATCGTGTATGATGTGGATATTATGACTGGGTGCGAGGAGATTGAAGAGAAACAATTTTACTGTAGTACGAGTATTATATTTCGGAAGGCACACGACAGACAAGTTTTTTACAGTTACTTAGGTAACCTAGTGTTGCTACAAAATAATCTACATAATAACAACATTGCCATATTATAACACACCCCCTCAATGGTGTTAACACAATCCGACTTTCTCTTTTAAATAGTTAAACACTTGCTTGCCCAGTGGCTTTGTGAGAATGTCTCCCAACTGTTCAGCACTACTGACATATACAATCTTTATCCCATTAGTGTTAACTTTGTCTCTTACGAAATGTAATCTAATGTCAACATGTTTCAGTTTGCTTGGATGAAACAGGCTCTTACATATTTTAATTGTGCTTAAGTTATCCTCTAACACTGTAGCATACACTTTTTGTTTACAAATGTTAATTTCATTAATTAAGTTTTGCCACCAACATGCTTCACTCACAGCAAAACTCAACGCAATATACTCAGCTTCTGTAGAAGACAAGGCAACAGAAGTTTGCTTCTTTGATACCCATGATACAGTACAACCAAATACTTGAAACAAATATCCTGCAGTTGACTTTCGGTCAACCCTATCCCCCGCCCAGTCTGAGTCTGCATACCCTGCTATGATATATTCAAACTTGTGTTTGGTGTAGACTAAACTTAAGTTTAGCGTACCCTTTACATATCTTAACAGTCTTTTTAAATGACTCCACAGATCTCGACTTGCACAGGCTTGATAACGACTTAAGATGCTGATACTAATACATAGATCTGGCCTTGTACATAACATGGCATACATTAATGCACCTATCAGCTGCCTACACTTTTGTTCTATCTCTGTGCTTTCTGAGCTCTCTCGTTTTAAAACACTGTGATCAAAATTTTTATCAAGTGGGGTACTCACAGGTTTGCAATCTTGCATATCATATTTTTGTAAGACATTTTGCAAATATACCGTTTGGTTTAATGTTATTGTTTCATTAGCTAAATCTTGAGTTATATGCATGCCAAGATAATGTGATACCGGACCCATGTCTTTCATTTTAAACATATTACTTAGGTCTTTCTTTACATTTACAAGTTCCTTGCTATCTGTAGATGCAAGAAGCATATCGTCAACAAACAGTAATAGAAATACTTTATAAGTCTTGGTCGACTTGACATACAGACATGACTCATAGTTAGACCTCTCAAAACCTAAGGACAATATTACATTATTAAACTTTGTATTCCAATTTTTGGGTGAATTCTTTAAACCATATAAAGATTTTATAAGTTTAAGCGCATACTCGGTTTCTTTAATTTGTAAGTTATCTTTACCAACTCCTTCCGGCACCGATATATATACATCACCCTCTACATCACCATTCAGAAATGCACTACATACATCTAACTGTGATACTTGCATTTTATACTCGTTGCACATTGCCAAGAATAACCGCACCGATGACAGCCTGGCAACTGGACTATATACTTCAGACAGGTCTACATCCTTTTGTTGGAAGCCTCTAGCAACTAACCTTGCCTTGTATGTTACTACCTTACCAGTCTCATCTTTCTTCTTTTTGAATATCCATTTACAGTCAATTAATTTGCAGTCTTCTGGTCGTCTCACAAGTTCCCAAGTTTTATTTTCTTCGAGCGCACTAACTTCTTTGTCAATTGCCTCTTTCCACTTTTCTTTTTCTGGACTTGACAGCGCCTCACTGTATGTCGCAGGCTCTGGGTCAATCTGCTCTGCAGCTGCTACAGCGGCATATATATGACAAGAGTCTAATCTTGAAGGTTGTTTTAATGTACTTCTATCTCTTAGTCTCGCGCGGTAGTCTGTCTCTTCCCTCACAGCGGACTGATCATTTTCTTGACTTTGAACCCCATGACCTTCTGATCTATCACTTATGTTCTCTCTTACTGGTTCCAAATTTTCTAAACAATCTTGTTCTCTACTACACCCTGGAATTGGTTCTATATTCTGGTTTACACTGGTCTCGTCATCTTTTTCAATAACATATTTAACATTTTTTCCTTCCTTGTTCTCATTTGTTATTTTTATCTTTTCATCTTCAGTTGGTAGAAATATAACATCTCGCACTATCTCCAATTTTCTTGTTCCTGTAAAATACACCCGAAAACCTTTAGTATGTTCGCCATATCCTACAAAAATCCCTTCTTGACTCTTTGGATCCCATTTCAAACGCTTTTGTTTGGGAATATGCACAGATACCCTGGACCCAAACTCATGCATTGACATAAGGTCACTTTGTTTTTCATGAAATAACTCGTAGGGAGTTTTATCTACTGTAGGACTTGGTCCCGTGCGGTTTAGAACGTATGCGGTTGTGTTCACGGCTTCCGCCCAAAACTCCTTGCCAAACCCTTGCATCATACTGCGAGATGCTTCGACTAGGGTCCGCATTTCGCGTTCCGCACGCCCATTTTGCTCCGGTGTATACGTTATAGACCGTTGGTGAACGATGCCCTTGTGTCTTAACAAGCTACCGAGTTCGGTATTTATGAATTCTAACCCGTTGTCGGATCGCAAGCACTTTACTTTACATCCAGTTGCCCGTTCGGCTGACTGAATAAATTCTTCGATACATCGTTTCACCTCGGACTTTTGTTTTAGGAAATATACAAACCGATACGACGAGTAATCGTCTTTCAACAACAGAAAATATTTTGCTCCACCAATCGAACTTACCTCCATCGGGCCGCACACATCAGCATGAATCAACGATAATCTCTCACACGCTCTATTTTCGCTTCTTGCGAACGATCCACGATGTTGTTTTCCTAATAAACATTTCTCACACACTATGTTTTCACTTTCAGATACATATTTTATATTATTTCGATCGAGTATACGCTTTACATAGGAAAAATTTTGATGCGCAAAAATTGAATGCCATTTTGACAGCGTCAAATTTTGTTTCGCAAAGTGGCATTCCACTTTTGTTTCTGCTTTGGTTTTTGGATACAGGTTTAAAAAATTCATCGTAAACATTTTATTTTTTCTTTTAGCTATGGCTCTAACCTGACCATCTTTGTTCAAAATTTCGCACGAATTTTTATCTGACGACAAAAAATATCCTTTGTCTAAAACACTACCAACTGAGAACAAGTTAAACGTTAACTCTGGAACAAACAATACATTATTTAGAGTAATATCATTTATGTTCTGTCCTACTCTAGCTAACACTTTTATTGAACCAACACCTTCTATAGCTACCTCGTTTCCGTCACCTACGGTTACTTTACCCAGGTCCGTTTTTAACTGAAGGGTCTCGAACAAGTTTCTATCCCAGCTCATGTGCTCACTTGCCCCGGTGTCCAGGCACCAGTCTTCTCTCTTCACTTTCTCCTTCTCCTGTGTTCCTATAAACGCATCGTGACATTTTTCTTTCCTGTTGTAATTTGTACCTTCAGTCTTTTTCTCTTTCCTGAACCAACAGTCCTTTGCCTTATGTCCATATTTCTTGCAATAAAAACAATTTCTGTCTCTACTTTTGTCTCTCTGCTCTCCTCTAGCATTACCAAAACGTTTCTGAACTTTTAACGCTGTTTCATCCACCTGTTTTGGCATTCTCTCTTCCTCTATAAGCAATCTAGAGGTCATCTCAGCTAGGGTTTGTTTCTCACTGGGCACGGACTCCCACGCAGATCTGAAGTGTTTGTATGACTCTGGCAGTGCCATTAATACTTTAGTCATAACCATTTTATCAGAGACAGGCTCTTTACACTCCTTCAACTTCGTCTGGATATGCTCAATTTTTGAAAAGAAATCTGACATGGACTCGTTTTCGTACTCGAGAGAGAAGAATTTTTGTTGTAACAAATGAACGCTCACCTCGGATTCTTTCTGGTAGACCGTATTTAGTTTTGTCCACATCTCTTTCGCTGTTTCACACGATAGTAAATGCGAAAGCGGTCCCTGATCCATTCGAGTAACTAAAAGTTCTTGGGCTTTGGCATCATTTTTCATCCATTGCTTTAACAGTTCCGGTTTTTCAGTTTCTGCCGGTTTGACCAATTCGCCCGTTACCATTTCGTACAATCCTCTCCCTTTCAGGATTACCTTTATTTGAAACTTCCATGTCGGCCAATTATTACTTCCGGTTAATTTTAAACTAGACCCGGCAATTTCAGTTTCCATCTTTCCTCGGTACTAACGAATCTTTCAATTCACCCGCACCGTTGTTTTACGCGCTGCTACCATATGATGTGGATATTATGACTGGGTGCGAGGAGATTGAAGAGAAACAATTTTACTGTAGTACGAGTATTATATTTCGGAAGGCACACGACAGACAAGTTTTTTACAGTTACTTAGGTAACCTAGTGTTGCTACAAAATAATCTACATAATAACAACATTGCCATATTATAACATCGTGTAATCTACAGATTGGTTTAGGTTAGGTTAGGTTTATTTTATGAAAATCCTGTAAAGTTGAGAATTTCCAAGAAAATTGCATCAAATATCAAATGACCATTATGTATTTCGTCCATTATTTGTTTTAAACTTTATATATTTTGATACGTTCCCGTTAAAACGCTCGCCGCGCCGTTCGTCGCTCGTTTTACTTCCCTGGCGAGCGAATGAGTGGATGGCGTGACTGTAGCCGGCAACTGGCGTATCCACGCTGCCAATCACGCAGTCACTACACAAAACACTTTATTGCAGGACTTGCCTTAAGCTTGTATTTCATTATTATCGTCTATCTTTTATTGTTCAAGACTAGGGTGCTCATGCATTTACTAGGCAATCGTTTCCATCGTAGGCCTCATCTTCGCTTTCCATCAGGCGTTATTGTGGTCAAACGCAAGCCAGGAACCAGACATGTTCAGCCTCGGACTTAGCAAGTTTAAAGGTGCCCTGTCAGACCTCTAGATTTTTTGTTATTTATATTTATAGTATTTAAGGCCCGTTTTTCCTTTTGTCATTTTTTGCTCTTTTTATTTTTATCGTGTTACTCCATTAGTATCATCATCATCATATATTTGGGCCAATCAACTTTTAAACCGACTATAATTTGTCCGCGACATTTTTCAAACAATTGCAGATTTTTGTAAGTAAACATGTTTTTTCTGTAATTTAATAGATGAATAGCATGAATACATGCCGTCCTACGTAAGTTTAACCTATTAAACCGTGAAATATCTTGTTGGAAGTACGATTTTTTGGTAACGCCAGAGACAATTTTCGTAACGCAGGAGACGCCAAAAACGTCGGTTTAAAAGTTGATTGGCCCATTTAAGAGTTAGGCTCTTGTCGGTGGAGTAATTCCAGCTTATTCTACATTCCGCTCTTTCCTTCACTTCTTTATATAATGAAACATTTATTTTTCTTTTATTTGCTCCATATATGTCCTTCTTGGTCTTCCCCATTTCCTTTTCCCTTCTATTATAGTCTTAATGTAATTATTGTACCGTAAGAGATGACCTAACATCTTCCCTCTCCTGTTCACAATTATTTTCAACAAAGATCTTTTTTCGTTAACCATATTTAAAACTTCCTCATTACTTTTCTTTTATGCCCAGCTGATCTTTTCCAACCTCCTCCAACACCACATTTGAACGCTTCCAATCTCTCTGTCTCTTTGGGTCATGGCATGGTCCACGTTTCATTAGTATCGTATGATACGATATAAATAATAAAGTGACTATGACGTTAACTTCACACATCTCAATCTTCACACCTAACACTCATCTATTAATATCTAATGAGGTTCTTATCATTTAGAAAGGAAGAAAGAAAATACATTTAGTTACAACAACAGAAGTCACATAAATATTTTTACAAAAAGGACAACTACCGCCGAGTATTCCTATAACAAGTTTGTGCAGGCAAAATGTGCATGGTATGACGAGTTAGGAATATAAACAACTAAGAAAATGTTGTATAAGGAATATGACTAATTAGAAATAACTATTTATTTTTTAATAATAATAACCTACTTAACAATAATTAGTCATAAGTCATAAGTCATAAGTCTTTATTGCTTGAAATAATGTTACAAAAGGTCTTAATTTAACAGATAAAAGTTCATCATTTCGCCATAAAGGCATGCAATCAATCGGAAATTAAAAATTATTTTAATAAATTATTTTATCAAAGTTCTAATGTCACAATCTCATTATAAAACGTCAGAACATGCACGTATTAAAATCATTAAACCATTATAATATATTATAAAAATAACCACTAAAATCTATAATAAAATATAATAAAATGAAGCAAAAGCACACATAAGTAGGGTTTACAGGAGAGCTGATACATGAGAAGAACATACAAACATTCATGCAAAAGAAAAAACAATAGCAAAAAACAAAAACAATGATATCAAGTTCATGAACGTACATTAACAGCTTTTCATACACAATACATTTTCATTGGCTCCTGCACTAGGCGAGGCCTGTCCCGTAGGTAGCCAATTCCGAGAGAGTAAGTACATAGTGGGCGCGAGAAGTACAACAGCAATTTCATAATAACAAAAATAAAGACTACATATATACAAAAAACCACTGAAAAACTTTGTTGGCAATTAAATAAATTTTACATTTAGGTTTAGCAATAAATTAAAACAAAAAATAGTAACAAACCTATGACTATGGGTACGTGCGTGTGTGTGTGTGTTTGTGTGTGTGTGTGTGTGTGTGTGTGTGTGTGTGTGTGTGTGTGTGTGTGTGTGTGTGTGTGTGTGTGTGTGTATTTGTAGATGTGCTTGTGGATATGTATGTTAAGAATTTACTTTCAGAAGTTCCTCAATGTCCTCATAACAGAGAGATTTAAGCCATGTTTGCAATTTGTATTTAACTTCTCTTGTGGTGTATTCCTTCAAAGGAATTCTAACACATACTTTATTGTAAATAAAGGGGCAGAGAAACGGACCAAAACGCTTTGCAAAAGCCGAACGAGTCGAAGGCACAGGTATCCTAAAAGTACGTTTCCGCAGTAGAGAGTTGTAGATAGGAGATCTTAAAATTTCCGCGTGCATACTTGACACGGCACCTAAAATGTATAAGCCTCGAACACTGAGAACATCCATATCCTTGTAAACAAGAATGGTCGAGTACCTAATTCGCTTCCTTAAGATGACCTTCAGCACCGCCCGCTGAGCTCTTTCCAGCAGAATCATGTGTGTCTTCGCAGCTCCACCCCACGCGGCTATACAATACGATATGACAGACTGACAGACGGAGATGTACACTATTCTAAGTAATTTCTTATCCGCGGAATTACGTAAGTTTCTGAAGACGTATATCAGCTTGCGCACACGATTTACAGTTTGTAATATGTGCTGCTTAAAATCGAGCCTTTCGTCGAAGACGATACCAAGGTACTTTACAGCACAAGTTCTATCAATTTTCTCACAAGTACAAGAGTGAGCCTGACGAGCTGGTTCATTACATGTATGAAGAGCGATGTCAAGGACATTAGGTGGTGCTGAAGCTTTTGACTTGTGAAAACAAACATATTTGGTCTTAGATACATTTAGTGTTAGCAAATTTGATTGCAGCCACTCTGCTATTAAACCCAGGCTCGTATTAGCTAACTCAGATACTTCATACCATGTGCTATGATTAAAAATTATGGCGGTGTCATCCGCATAGCATATTACGTCAGTGTTAGGAGTATTAATATTTAATATATCATTCATATAGATAATGAAAAGTGTAGGCCCCAAAATACTCCCCTGGGGGACACCGAAAGCTATATCCTGACGATTGCTGATATCCTGATCAACTTTCACACACTGTGTTCGATGCGATAAGTAACTCCTGAACCAAACCCAGGCATTCCCCCTAACCCCAACCAATTCAAGCTTCTTTAGGAGAATAGGAATAGAAACCGTATCGAAAGCTTTAGTTAAGTCCAGATAGACGCCCAGACAAGCTTTACCTGCATCTAAATAATTCGATATAAGTTCCGTCATCAGCTCAACTGCGTCCCCAGCGGATCTCTTTGCCCGGAAACCGTATTGTCTGCTTGAGATAATATTGTTTTTTTCCAAAAAGCTAACCAATCTCTTGTTCACTAGTTTCTCCAATATTTTAGAGAAAACTCCAAGCAGAGAGATTGGCCTATAGTTACTCGGACTAGACTTGCTTCCTGCCTTGTGTATAGGTGAGACTGCAGCTACCTTCCACTCGTCTGGGAATGTTCCCTCGACCAAACTTAGGTTATAAATGCAAGCGAGTGGTACAGTGATGGAGCTTTTTATGTTTTTTAGCAAACGGTTTGTAGTACCATCAAGACCTGGGGCACTATCTGGCCCTAGGCTTTGAATCAGGGAGTCAATTTCAGCTTCATCTGTAGGCTCTAAGAATAAGGACTGCGGCGGTGACACAGTAACAGAAGCTCTGTTCGCCAGTGCTTCCTGTGTTGTATTTGTAGCAGAAAGAATACTGCTAGCAAGTATTTCGCCAATATTCGAGAAATATTCATTACAGTAATCTAATGATTCAGTCATGGTACTTTTAATTTTAGTGAGTTCCAGGGGCTTTTGTTGGCTTTTCGTAGTATACGCAATGCTCTTAATTGTTTTCCAGAGTTTATTCGGGTTATCCTTATTTTCTTGTAGTTCCTTTGACTCGTAACTGTGTTTCAATTTCCGCAAGAGATCGTTGTGAAAGTTTTTGTAACGTGTGTACACATGTTTAGTAGTTACGTCATTGGGGTTTCTTCGGACTTTAGCATGTAAATGATCTCTATGTTTCGAGCACCGAATAAGACCAGGCGTCATCCACGGTTTTATTGCAAATTTAGAGCGGCTTACTGGAACCTGAGTGGTGTGTTTGTTCAGAGTACCATAAAACAATTGATTGAAAGCTTTGACCGCCACATTCACTGTGCGAGCTCGGGTAACCTCGATCCAGTTTGTCGCATTTAGCTCTTCTGCTACAGATTTATAGTCAATTTTTGTTACATAGCGCTGTCCAGGACGTGAAAAAGTCCTGGACGTTTTGATACCTGTTATAATCAAATCATGATCCGTTACGTCTGAACGACAAATGACAGATGTGGTTTGACACCTTGACGACACCTGAACATGATCCAGGCAAGAGTGACCGCGTGTGGGTTTGTTGACTGTCGGTTTCAAATCAAGTTCAGCCAGCAAACAAAGATAATTTGAAGAGATTTCAATATCAGATATATTTTCAGATAGCGTGTTAATGTTTATGTCTCCCGCGACGATCACACATGGCGAGTTTTTCACAGCCAGGGTCGCGATAGTAAGCGAGTTCATGAATGTGGAAGTATTAGTAAAAGAAGGAGAGCGATATATGCCAAATATACTAAACTGGTTTTTTATTTCTATGAGTAAGCAGTTGGCTTCCTCAAACGGAGGCTCTGTATCGACCGGCAACCACGAATTTTTCACATAAATGACCACGCCACCCGCCTTATTAATATATTTTTTCGTCCTAAACCAATTGTAACCACTAATGGGAGGTATTATAGAGTTTTCATCAAGCCAACATTCAGTTAATACGATTACATCTAAGACCATATTTAATCTTGTCAGTGTTAACATAAATTGGTCAAAATTCCGTTGAATGCTTCTGATGTTAAAAGTTAGAAGTTTAATGTTATAATTCCTATCGATAATTAATTTGCATGACTCAGGTTTTTCAACTAAGTGGCAGGGCGAATCATCGGAGTCGAGGTTCAGAAACAGTTCTGGGTTAACCATTATCATATGGTACAGTGCTAGTTTGAAATCTACTAAGAGAGATTGCCTGCCAGTAACATTGCGAGGACATGGTAGAAGTGAGAGCAAATGGTGAGTTTGATGTGTGATTTGTGCATTTACTAATGTGAAAGTGTGAGGTGTGAGTAGTTCTATGGATTAAAATAGAAAAATACAGCAATAATTTACATACGATTAGACAACAATTGGCAGCTTCAGTTTTCGACAAATTCTGCGGGTGACGCTGGGTTGTTGGATGATATTGATTTGACCGGCGATGCTGCTGAGGAATTCTGGATGATGTTCTCGATGTCATTAAAAGATTTGACAATGATGGCTTTTCCATCCTCGCCTCTTCCCTCGTGTTTTTTGACGTAAATCTGTCCCCATTTAGTCCAGCAGAACTTGAAACCGGCCTCCTTAAATTTAGTTCTGCATTCACGAAATAAATGTCTGTTTCCTCGAGTAAGCCGATCGCCAAAGTAGATTTTCCGTACCGGGCCTTCCATTTCAAGGTCAGTTGTTGTAAGGCGTCTTGGTCTTGCAGTACTGTAGAACTGATCACGAGTGCTCCGACGACAGAATCTTACCACCAGGGGGCGAGGCAAGTCATTTGAGCCATTTCGTGGAGGACCAGCGCGGGTCACGAAATCAATATCCGAGACTGATAGTTTCATGCCTGCCGATACCGCGAGCAAAAGAAAAAGATGCATTAAGTTTTCAGCTGGCATTTCGGTAATGCCCGAAATCTCGATGTCGTTCCGCAGTCTTGTCTGTGCTTGGTAGTTCATTTGTTCCTGCAGTAGATCGAAGTCCTTCTTAAGCTTGCTGGAGTCCACATTAGCCGACGCATTTTCAATTGACTTCAGGCGGATTTCACATGCCGAGAGTTTTTGGGTGTGGGATGCAAATTTTGATTGAAGACTGTCATTTTCGTATTTTAAATCAGTGATATCAGCTGTCGTCACCTCTGCAGACCCCAAATGAGACTCCAATGCTGCCATTTTTGTGTCCAAAACGTCAATTCTGGCTTCACAACGACTTACCTCAGACAACGCAGCTTCGAAATCCCCCTTCATTGTTAAGATTTCTTGTCTCAACAGTTTTATTTGCTCGGTCAAGTTATCCAATGACGATGAACTACTGTTTTGCGGTGGGTTTGTTGCCGACTTAGTGTCCTTCCTAGTTGCTGCATTTTGAGGTGAGCCAATTGGGGTCGATGAGTTATCGCCGCCCTTTTTCGCTGCGCAGCTGCAGGCCGGACACGACCAGGATTTTACTGTTTCTGCACTGGGTCTTCTAAGATTTACGCAGGGCAGATGATATATTTTTTTGCACTTACTGTAGCTGCAGCTGATGAATTTCTTGTCATCAATTGGCTGTGTGCAGCCGGCGCAAAGCCGAACCTCCACAGACGGCGGCATGTTTAATGTTTAAAACCCCCCTACCAATGTAATCAACGACAGATTAACGAAACTGTCGCTAGTTAACAGCGTTCCGTGGTACGAGGATGGCGGCGGACGAGCCGAGCGCAGGCGGCGGTTGACGATGACTCACCGCAGCGGGCGCTGCGCGGGTTGTCGTAGGTCAGTGCCGTCAACGATTTATTCGAATCTTCGTTAATATTTTTGCCTATATCTTAGCGAATTTAACACTAATTTTGACACAGTTTTCACAATTACTAAGAAAAGTGTTTGAGCTATTGGAATTTAACTGTATATACGTCAGTTTTATGTTTTTAAACGTTTTAAGAATAAAAACACTCAGACAACCAACAAAGACGTGATGTTGTTGACGATTCGCGCGGTAGGTAAAAACTTACTTAATATTCGGTAAAATTAAGTAAGTTTCATCAGGAAGATCTGTCCATGTCAAGGGTAAAGCATTATATATTTTTATTGCCATTTGCAAACAGTTCTTTTTATTGAGTTGTAATTTACATTTCGGCACTACTAAAGCCTTATGAGTGACAGTACGCTTCCCCTTGTTACATTTCCTACTGAAGAACTCCATATTATTCCTCACAAACTTACATACCTCTAAAATGTATAAACTAGGTACTGTGAATAACTTATGCTCCTTAAAAAGTGGCTTGCAAGAATCTGTCCAGCCTAGGCCCCATATTGATCTAATACATTTTTTTTGAGAAAGGAATACACGTTGTATATTTGTTGCATTTCCCCAAAGAACTATACCGTAACGCAGTCTCGAACAGATATAGCTATGATAAACAACTAGAGCCACTTTTGAGGAGGTAATAGTTCGTATTTTTTTAAGGGCATAAACAAATTTATTGATTTTTGTAGAAACTTCGTCAATTTGTTGTTTCCAATTCAAATAATCATCAATAACAAAGCCTAAGAAAGGTACTTTTGACACTTGTTCTATCTTTTCCTTATGATATTCTATCCCTAACTTCACTTTCTTGCTGTTGTGCGTTAAAAAATGTATTATTTTAGTTTTCCCAGTATTTAAATATAGACCATTTTTCGTAAGCCAAGTAGATATATCATCTAAAGCACTTAAAATGTTTTGTTTTAATTCTTCTGTACCTTTTGCCCTTATTATAACAGTTGTGTCGTCAGCAAATAAAACACATCGGTGTTTGACACAGGTAGGTAGATCGTTTATATACAATAGGAACAAAAGCGGCCCTAAAATGCTTCCTTGCGGAATTAAAACTATAAACTAAATATCTAACTTAAAAACTACTAGACTTAGTCTAAAAAAGGCCCCCGTGGCATCGTACCCAAAAGGCTGGCAGCATTCCCTCGTTGAATGGCGATGGCGATTCATTGAGAGAGATAGCTGCCAGCCCTTTGGTATCCAGTGGTGTCGACCAGACGCTTTTGTATTTCTTTAATTAAGTTGTGTGCGCCAGGACCCCAAGGACCCAGGGTCTCAAAACCGACAGCAACAAAATTGTAAGCTGAACCGAGACCCTGGTATTTTAATACTTTCCTGCTCTCAACCGCTTCAGCCGCTGCGCCAGCTTTTTTTGTTGTACCCTGAAGGTGTGAAGGGGCTAGGGTATCCACGCAGGTTGCGTCCCAAACTAAAACCCGACCCATCCTCCAGGGAATCAGAGACATACCGTCCGGCCTTTTGCCATCATCCCGCGCAATGCCATTTGGTTCTAATATTGACGGCACGTTTATGGTGGCAAGAGACCGGCGGATAATATCATTCAGCGCAGCGTGTCGGGAAAAGCGGCCAGCACTTTTTTGGCAGGAAAGCCCATGGTGGCCCATTTGGTCAACATTGGCACCACAGGGGCAGCGGTGTGGAGAACACAAAGCAGCGCCCAACCTCAGCCCAACTGCAATTCGCAAGGTTTCAGGCTCCAGGAAGGTTCCAGTATTAAAAGAAGGATAGGCTTGAAGCCACTCACCAGATTCTTTCTTTCCTACAGCGAGAAGCCTTGCATGATCTGGGCCTGAGCTGGAACTTAAAATTTCAGAATAAGTTAATTTGCAAAGTACGTCGTCCCAGCTCCGTTGATAATTTGGATGGGAGGGAAGATTTTGACCCGGACAAGCTATAAGCCAAGCATTCCTAGCATCGACCAAACCCGTCGTCTCGTAGTTTGAAGGACAATCCTTTAGAATTTTACCTACGAGATTGGACGTGCTGTGGACTGATGATAAGAAAGCTGGCAGTGCGACACTAGAAATTTTGCGGATCCCAAGCCCACCATATCTGATAGGAAGGGATGCCTGGGTCCAAGAATGCTCACTGAGTTGTATATTAACAATGGATTCTAAAGAATTTTTAATGAGAGAATCAATAGGAGTTAATAAATTTTGATGTTTCCAGAAGGGACAACAGCGAAGCAAATATGTGAATTTAGGTACAAAAAAAACAGAATTTTAAAATAGTAAGAGCGGGATGAGCACTGATTTCAAGTAACCGGTCTGTACAATTTTGAAATTTTGATATACTTTTGGCGATTATGTCTGGAATTACATCTTCAAATATTGGTGACCCCAATAAATAAAAATAATAATAATAATAATTAGAAATAAATGAGAAATCAGGAACAAATAGGATTTTTTTGGCCGAGTTAAATTGTACGTTATAAATAAATCTGTATCGTTGGATTAATTATAAAACACTTCAAATATATTTTTTTTGTTTTCAGAGGTAACCAATAACGAATACTAGTTATATAGATTTAAGCAAATTTGCATTGAAAAAACAATGTTTCGATATTATGAATTTGAAGAAACAACTAGACACGTAGTTCTCAATATTACATATTATGCAAGAGACATTACACGTGCAGGCGTCGATAAGCCCTTTAACTATCGGCCCGGCGGGCATCCAAACCGAACCAGTTCGGACCAAATCAAAGTTCAGATTTCGCTTTACCAATATTATAATCGTCCTAATTGCTGTTTGTTTAAACACAAGTTGATAGATGTTTGCCGACGGCAAGCATACGACTATTCTAGTCTTGTTGCAGTCGAGATACTATCACAAATGGACTTTGTTCATTGCTTACCCGGAGACGTCCGGGAAAATCAATACTATAAACTGAACCATTAATATCCAACAGCTTGGAAACCATGATGCTTAGTGGTTTGACTTATGGACTCTCAAACAGGTCGTGGATTTGAACCCGAACTGGACTTCTCTGTTTTTCTTAATTTATGTGCGAATTACTTTTGAAATTTACCATGAACTTTACTTTGAGGAAAACATTGTGAGGGAACCTGCTCACTTGAGAAGATATTCAATAGTGTGTGTGAAGTTCTCTATGCGGACTGGGCTTGCGTGCGAACTACGGCTCAAGCCCTCTCATTAAGAAGGATTGTTTCTGCAGTGGGACGTATGTAGGCTGGGGTGATGATCTTGGTCCAACAGCTTACCGTTTCCTCAGCCGATTTGAGTAAAGATCGAAAATTCGACATTCATAGGAGCATCATTTTGATGCCTAAATTGAATAAAGAATTTTGAATTTGACTTTGAAGTGAAAAAACCGATGGGAAAACCCTAGTCTATCAAATGTACTGTGACCTAGTCTGTTTGTTATCTGACTACTTTCACATTATCAAGCGCAGCACCCGTCAATGTCACCCCTGTGAAGGGTCAGGGGTAAACATATCCACGCACACGACCGCCTGGTGCACTATATTCCATTTTCCAACTTCGTATCATGCCGTTCGCGCTTATTGTATTAAGCAAAAGAGTAAAAGAGACAGCATAATACGCTTCAAATTCCATAGTAGCCTGAATCATCAGGTCAGCTAATCCGTTGAAACGTGCTTACATTCGTGTCGCGAGTTCAATCGTCATTTACTCAATGATGCTGATAAGAGGTTGCTAGGATTTGGATACTGTTCCAGTGGTGTGTAATACTACTTTGTAAAACAAGCCACGAATTCGTCTGACGTCATGTCGCGTCAGAAAGATACCGGTATCTATAGTTAAACCGTTTAACTGAGTGCTCGCCTGCGCGGTACAGGGGCTGGGGGTAGGATGAAAAAGGGGGCCGGGACAGGTGCGGGCGGCGAGCGCGCGTCGTGTGCCTGTACTACATCACACGGCGGATACGACGCACAAAACACGCGTTCCTGAATCCACACAAGCACGACGACGTCTGTACACTCATCAATGTGTGCGTAAGATGCACAGGGCTGACTATCGCAAAAAGAGATAGAAAGAGATAGCTGCGGAAAGTGAATGCCGCGCCGTTCGTTGAGCGCGAGCAACGTTGTAATCTAATTATCGTAGTACTTATAATTAAACTTATCGTTTGTCTAAATTAAGTGTTTAAAAATAAGTGAATGAGTGTATACCTAATTCATTTTGTAAAGACAATTAGAGAATGTAATTGTAGATATTGATAGGAAATAATTAACAAATTAATTTTACTAATACCTACCTACTAATATAAGACGTCTATTTATACATTATAGGTAACAAACTTTTAAACCTACTTTCCCTAGTTACTAATGTTACATGTTGCTAATTAAAGTTGGTTATCTACCTTCTTTCGTCCTTCGGAAATTGAAAAAAACTCCTTTCCTTGTCTTTGGTTGATGCCAAACACCCATACAATCCACAATATACCTACAGGGTTATTTGTAATCACTAGCATCCTAATAATTTATCGATTTGGCCAAAAAGTTTCATATAACCAGGTAGTTTATGTAGGTGCAGGTACTAGGTGGGCCCGCATGGGAACTACGGCCCTAGCCCTCTTATTATGAGAGGAGGCCTGTGCCCTGCAATGGGAGGTATATAGGCTGGGATGATGATGATGATGAGGTAATAGGTTACTTCGTCGGGCATACTGCAAATCCGCTTTTATACCATTGTTTAATTACCACGTATCTACCCACATGCAGTTATACAGGAGATGGTTTTAACTCCATAATTTATTTTATTTTAACGAATACTGAGTAAAAATTGGAAATGGGCATAATTGTCAGTTACGCGGAATTATCCAAAGCCAGAGTTAAGCGGATTTGCACGGATTTGCACTTAGTCTCCCCGACGATTTGTCGAAGTTAGCGGATGTAAAAAAGCGTAATGTAGTATATTTTTGCTTGGCCGGTTTTCAGGGTTCCGTTCCCAAAGGGTAAAAATGGGACCCTATTACTGAGACTTCGCTGTCCGTCCGTCTGTCTGGCCGTCTGTCACCAGGCTGTATCTTATGAACCGTGATAGTTTAAATTTTCACAGATGATGTATTTCGGTTGCCGCTATAACAACAAATACTCAAAAATCAAAACGTTTATTCTGCATGTAGGCCGCAAAGGGCTCTTTTACATGTCACTTTTTTTAAAACTACCAGCGCTTTCGTAAGGACCATCATTGCCAAGAAGAATGCGCCGCAAGAAACTTGGCAGAAAGGCTTGGCTTTTTACTAAAAATAAAATAAATAAATAAATACATTTTACTTAGAAGCTGGGCTCTACTAACATTGGATTATTATAGTTACGGCTGTTTACGGCGTATGTTTTGGCTTACTTAAAAATCTGTACGGAACCCTCGGTGCGCGAGTCCGACTTGCATTTGTTAGTTTTTTTGCTTTTAGGTCCTATCCCGCATATGCGTTCATTGGAGAAAGGCGGAGCTAGGTTTGAAATTATTTTGGTTATCTCGTTTTAATTTAAGTATACTAACGAGTAGTAATGGCGTACCTAGAATAGAATTTGATGTCGTTAGTGAAGATTAAGGCTGCGGCATTCGCTTTTGCGTTTTAATTATAATATCGATCTTAAGATGTCTACCAGTATTCAATATAGCTTCTATCTCGTATTTGCAACCGTAAATGGAGAGCTGAGAAAATCCCTGGAATACTTGAATTAATTCTGCATATGTAGTGCATTGAATTTGCCAGTAGAAAGGAATTAAATTCTATATATAGAATAGTCTATAATATCCATCTCTTTGTGCACATGACCCATGGCCGTGAGGATTTTAAAAAAATCTTCTTGGAACAATTTTTTTTTTTACATAAAACTGACCCGTGATTGACCACTATCTCACCTGATGAAAAGTGCAGATGAGGCCAAAGGTGTACCTCACTGATACAGTAACAGACTAATTCACTTTAGCCTTCAAGAGACCTCGGTGGTATTTATCTGGAAATACAGACGACGGGAGCGAATTCCATTCCTTAGCAGTTCACATTAGGAAGGATGACGCGAAATGCTTCGTACGGACCACTGGAATACTAACCAATGATCTTGTCGGTGGAGTAACCGCCACTCCACACGGTCTTCAGCCACCTGTTTGTCTTCCTGATACAACACGACACCAACTTTCTCCTTCACCTGGTCAATCTTGGCCTTGCTCTGCTTCGCCTTCCTTCTATTTTACCTTCCAGCAGGTTTACAAAGAAATTGTCGTGTCGTATCAAAGTATCCTATCATACATATGCCCCCTTCTGGAATTTGTAAGTAGTCTCCAGTAACGTTCTGTTCTCTTTGAACACCAGTTAGTGCCTCTTATAAAACCGTAAAACGGGGTGAATAGAAATCGCGGGGTGATTAGAAATATTCTCGCGATTTTTTTTGCATGGCTACAAAAAACACCATGATCACTAAAGCCAATTATTTTGGTTTTTAGTATTAAGTTCAATATTTGTTTATTTTGCTTGCAACACTCGATAGTCGTGAAGTTAGTTAGAAGTATTAAATATTTTAGTGCAATGAGAGACGTCACCAAGGTAAGAAATAACAGTTCCAAAAACTTTGTTAGATAGTGATTTTAGTGATAATTACAGTGTAGTGGCGTTTTTATCTAGTTACCCGGTGTCTGCAGTGTCTAAATAATAAAACGTTTGACCGAGTTTATTCATAATCAGGTGTTATTTGTACAAAATTAATTTCTTAACCGTTTCGATTAGAAACTGAGGTGAATAGACCCGGATACGGGGTGACTAGATACGCTATATGGGTGATTAGGCACGCTGTTTGGGGTGAGAAGACACGACAGTGGGGGTGAAAAATAACGAAGGGAAGGGTTAATAGAAATGAAAAGAGTCTTTTAACATGTATATTCTTTGTATACTTATAAAAATATTTTATTTTATTATTCCCTTGACAAGGTCCTATCACCCGCATAATTTTTTTTCACAATTGTGACAACCCTGACTGAATTCTCCATTCACCCCATATGTCGTGCCTACTGACCCCGTTTTACGGATTTGAAGAAATCTTGTATTTTTTTTAAATTTTCGCTATACCAAGAGCAATAAGGATTATTTTCCTGATGCAAACTCGGAGAGCTTGTTAGGACTCACAAAAGAAAAACAATCTTATGTCCTTTAATATTTAAAATCATTCTTAAAAATGGGTTGGAAGTTCAAAATCGTGTCTACTCACCCCGTTTTACGGAATTAAAATAATGAAAAATTAATCTTAAAAATCAAATAAAATTTTATTGACTTAGTTTGCGCAAGTCCATATCAATGAATTTAAATACATTCTTATTATTTTGCTCATGTGAACTCTTTTCTTCTTCGTTTTTTTTTTGTTTTGTAATTAAATTGATTTTTACTCTTTTTCTTTCCAAAACTTTTATCCCTTGGCCTTTTGCCCGGTTTCAAATTATCGTTAAGTTTTGGGATAACCTGTTTAAGTCATTCATTCGCTATTACTTTCGATACCTATACAAAACTACATCATGCTCTTTTAACCTCGTATCTTTATTACTTTCTAAAGTACAAGTCTATCGTAAGAATAACGGCCACAACGTACTATATGAGCCGTGGTGGCCCAGTGGTTTGGCCTATATGGTCTCGTAAGCAGGTCATGGTTTCATGCCGGGGCTCGTACATCTAAATTTTCAGAATATATGTGCAAAATTACATTTGAAATCCACACACACATCTACACACCTACAGTACAGTTTATGTGATTTGTGTGTGTTCGTACAGTGTGGAGGTGGAGGAACTGCATGAACACACATTTCTTGCATAAACGTAACTATTGTAAGGTCGCGGGGGAGCAAAGTAATTGTTTTAGTTCATTAATATGGACCTCCGCAAAGTAACGCCTGATTCAATAAATTACACCTACAGTACACATTTACATCCAGAGGAAATTTGCAAATATCTGAGAAGAATTCAATGGTGGAGCGAAGTTCCTAATCCGCACTTGGCCCGCGTAGGAACTACGGCAAGTCCCCTCATTCTAAGACCTGTGCCCTGTGACTTATGTATAAAAGCTGGGACGATGATAACGATGATGTACCTACTATATAAGTAAATGAGAACTTAAAATTTTAAAGAACTGAAAAGTAAATGAAAACTTACTTACAATAAAGAATAATTTTCCAAAAACACAAAATTGGGCTCTCAGTTCGGTTTGTAACAAGTTTGTTAGAATAAACCAGAGGCCGTATTGTCTAACGCTTCTGACGTTTGCTTTAGCTTTTACCATCTCTTTCTGACATCATCTTATACCGTTTGCAAGAAAGAAATACTTAGTGATTGCGAAGGCAAGCGTCAGAAGCGTTAGACAATAACCCTGCAAGAGTTACGAAGCTAAAAAATCACCCCGGTAATGAAATTGAAATAACAAGTAGTATTGATAAAGCGATTTGTGTTTGAACAACTGTTCGTTGTTATCAAAACGAACCAATAAGTTACATCTCATTTTGTGATAAGAATCTTGATAAAAATAATGCGCCGTGGGCACGCGAGCGGGCGCCCGCGAAATACGTTTCGATTTTTTGAGGGAATAAGAAATAAGCAAAAGAGACGTAGGTACCTTGACAATATCATAAATGCAAAATTCTGCGTATTTGTGAGTGTGTTTGTAATTTTGTCACAAAAGCGACGCGTTATTCAGAATGCATAAATATATAAACAGTTTCTAGATTGTACATTCAGTCTTATTTAATTAATGCATCGGTTCAACCAATCAGATAGGTCCGACTTCGAGAAAGAGGTCAATCGACGAATCCGACTCGGCTGAGCAGCGTTCGAGAAGCTCCGCAATATCTTATCATCTAATATACCGCAGTGTTTCAAGTCAAAAGTCTTTGACCAGTGTGTGTTGCCAGTGATGACTTATGGCACTGAAACGTGGCCGCTAACGATGGACTTCATAAGAAAGCTCAAGGTCGCTCAGAGCATGCTCAGAATTTCCCTGCGGGATGGCATTAGAAATCACGAAATCCGCGAAAGAACTAAAGTCACTGACAGCTCGAAGAATCACCAGACTGAAGTGATGGCCAATGGGGCTAAAAGGTATTGGGATGCATCCTCGGACCGGAAGACGCAGTGTAGGTAGGCATCCAACAAGATGGAGAGACGAACTGGTTAAGGTAGTGGGAACAAGTTGGATGCAGATGGCGCAGAATCGATCTGTTTGGCGAGCCTTGGGAGAGGCCTATTTTCACCAACGTCTTTCGGCTGAAAAATGATGATCGTTTATTTTTTTACAAACCGACGCGCATAAACCTGGAAAATGACCGTGATAATTGAATTGACGAGCTTTCTAACTTTTGCTCAGAATTCAAGTAAAGTATCCAAAAGTTGTCTTAAGCAGTTGTTTAATTAATTTAGCATTTAAACGCATCCGTGAGCTTAACCTCTAGGTTGTAAACAACAAATTTTATTGTTGACAAACGTAATAGAATTAATAATGGGGCCGGCAAACGCTGGGACGAGGCTGAGTTACGAACGCGGGACACGCTCTACTAGTGTTATTAGCATTCAGTTTGTTAACTTAGTTAAATATCGAAGGGTATGCTCACGACGTATCCGGATTAACCAAAACTTACCCCTTTTATTTAAAACCTTGAACTAAAACAATGGGGATGTTGACACCACCAATCAACTGACGTACTTACGTACGAGCTGTCTAAACACAATTCTCCCATAGAGTTTGAAGGGCAATACTGCCGCCTCAAGGAGAAAAACCATAAGTGACAAAAAGTAAGTTTCGAGATAAATCCAAAAAACTTTGCACTTCTGTTTAATTGCTTTAACTTGAAAGTACAAAGTTGAAACTTTCGTTTTTAAATAAACGAATATCGCATAATTATTATGCATTGCAAACTTTTAAATTATCTCTTTATTTTAATTAGATATTTAGAAAAAACAGTTACTGTCTCGTAAAATAAATCATAAAAAATACTGTCACTAAGAATAAAGAACACAAGTGTGCACTTATGTTTTTTGTGTTAGCTTTGCACTATGATATTTAAGAAAAAAGAACATAAGTACACACTTATGGTCATAATTATAAGTTGGCCTCGGAGTTGAAAACACACAACTGAGTACTTGGGTTTTATTTATTTAGTCTTATCTTGTAATAGGGATTCATAAAAACACAATGAAAAATCAAATTAATTTATTAAAGGTAAACAATGGTTATTTGTTTTCCCTACGGGTCGAAGTGTAACCGCAAGGACCCCTATTTGTAAGATAAGATAAGATAAGATGGTTATTTGTGATACGAGGTTGGTAAGTAAGATTTTACAAATGAGTTGACGAGTGATAAACCCGAGCCACAAGGTGAGGGTTTTCATCGTCACGAGTTTGTAAAACTTTGCCAACCGTGTATCATACGATGTTTTTCAATACATTTGTGAAAAAATAGGCAATTAATAACATAAAATTGAAAAATATAAACAAAACAATGCAAAGTTTTACAAAAATGAGTAAGTTTTGTTTTTAATTAGGTTAACTAAAATTATCAGGCAAAGGTTCGACGCGTTCAGCCTCTGCGATTTTTCCGAATAAATAAAAGGTGGAAATCATTAAAATCTGAGGTAATTGAATTACAGTTTATAATAATTACAATCAATTTTGCAAATTCATTACTTAGTTTTGTATATTTATACATTTTTCTACGTATAAGTCGATATTTTTTATTTTTTTAATTTAAAACTATTTGTTTGTAAACTTTTAAAATGGAGAATTAAAAAAACTTTTTTTTTATGTTAGAGAGGCCAGACAAACGAACTAGTGGGTCACCTGATGTTAAATGAACACCACTGTCCATAGACACTCGCAGCGCTTTACGCGATACCAGTACGTTGTCGGCCCTGCAGAAAATTGTACCTACACTCGCCTCTTAAAGGCACCCAGGTCGTAACTCGATGGGAAGACCCCAGCGGGAAGCTCGTTCCAGATATTGCAAGTTCGTGGCAAAAAGACCGCTTACAACGCACCGTCGAAGACTGCCATTCATCAACATGATGACGATGAAATGAACGCTTACGACGGGTGGATCTGTAATGGAACCCCGCAGCTGGAATGAGGTCAAAGAGTTCCTCAGAGCATTCCCCGTTGTAGATCTTATAGAACACGCAAAGGGAGCTAACGTCTCTGCGGAGAGCAAGAGGATTGAGTTTATCGGAGAGTGAGGGGTTGCCGACGACTCGGGAGGCCCTGCGCTGTATGCGATCAAGTGAAAGCAGCTGATATTGGGGTGCGCCAGCCCAGAGACAAAAAAAAACTGTAAAAAAATCGCACTAGTGCGGTAAAATGAACTTACAAACCATCCTTTCCTTTCTTTCGAATCATTTGAAAGTTAATTTTTCGAGCAAATGTTTTGAAAAATAAATGAGATGCTTTTAGAGATTTTTGGGTAATTATAATAACAAAACTAAAATTAAACGTTATCAGTTTGCCCCAAGTACTACTAATTATATTTTGCGAAGTAGATAGTTGGGGTTCAGTTGGTAAGCTTCGGACCTCTGAGGAAAGCTCATAAATATTAAAGGCCGATGGAGATCCATTAGATGGAGCATAGTCTTTGCCTTTTACAGAGTCATCTGAATCCTCAATCACACACTATTTATCAGAACCATACGAGGTTGAAAAAACATAACTTGTAACTTGTGCTTTTTCAGTGTCCGAGATTTTTAATTGATGAAAATCGTAAACTAAAAAGAAACAGCATTTCTATCAACTTGTGTGTTTTTTGCATCAAATTTTTTTAAAAAACCAGAAAATGGTTTTTCTTCTTATTATAAAAATGTTTGGCGCAAGTCGAAGACAACAATTTAAAAAAACACAAGTGGTTACTTAAGTAGTTTTCTGTCTATGATTACATAGTTATGTCTTTTCTTCCTCTAACAGGAAGTAAAAATAACAAAATGGCATGGACTTGTGCTCGTCTAAATCATGACCTGTAAGAGATATCTGAATAAATGCTAGACAGAAAAATCACATTTTTTTCCAGGAGTGCGAGGCTGGTAAAAAGTCAATTTTGCAAAAAATGTCACTTATGGTTTTTCTCCTTAAGGCGGCAGAATAGCTACTTGACATCACTTTTTGTTCGCCAACTCAATAAAAAAAGTTTAGTTTTAAAGCAACAATAATCTAATTTTGTAGTTAATCAAAAATTAATCTGGTTTTCAGGGCTAAAATAAGGCGTTTTTTACTGGAGTAACTTACGAGTACGTTAGTACTGGAGTCTTGTCATCGAATTATTTTCTTAATGGCGTCAACATCCCTATTACTTTTCTCACCCGCGACCTTATACCTGCGCTTGTGTTCATGCTTATAAGTCGCAGGTGAGCAAAGTAATTGTTTCAGTTCATTGATATAGACGTCCGCAAAGTAACATCTGATTCAATAAATTATTAAGCCTTGTTCAGATTGGTAACTTAACAATCAGTTATTCTCTGACGCATCGTTTCTCATCTGAGGCCAAAAGGTTCTGGAATAGCGCCCATGGACTAGAAGAACCAGTGTAGGTAGTCCTAAGATGGAGCGATGAACTGGTTAATCTTGCGTGAAAGCGTTGGATAGGGATTGCGCAGGATCGGTCGTTTTAATGCTGAGTCTGCATTGCACGGTGTCGATCAGCATAAAGAGAGAGTCTAAAAGATACAAATAAAAAACATCGAATAGTAGAAATTAACGTACATTTAAAAGAACTTTATTAAATTTTCTTGCGCAGACTAAATAACACAAAGACAAACTAATAATTGTTATTATTACATAAATTATAAGTGAATTATCTTCTGTTACTGGTATTAGTCATGTCTTTATAATTACATTTTATTCTAGAAGAGCGGGATCTCTTGAATCAATTTTCATATGTTCTATATAATTTAAGAAAATTGTTAGTGAATTTGTAGTATTAACGGCCTATCAAGCCTATGTGACGTCGACGTTAAGATATGGCATCATGTTTTGGGCAAACTCTGTTGACAGAGAACTCGCATTTAAAGCGCAGAAAAGATGCATCAGATCATTGTGTGGACTTAGGCAATTGGATTCATGTAAACCATATTTTAAGAAATTAGGTATACTAACTCTTCCTTCTCTATACATTTTTGAAATTGTTATCTTTGTTAAAAGTAATCTACAATTATTTAATAGTTTTAAGAGTATACGTCTGATGAGTAAAATAAGTTCCATGCCTTCAAAAACAGCGTTTTTCAGGAAAAGCGTACTTGGAATGGCTCCAAAAATTTATAATAAGGTTCCGGACTCCATAAGAAACATAGAAGATGTAACAATTTTCAAAACCAAATTATTTAAATTTTTAGTGGACAAAATATATTATACTGTTAAAGAAGTTATGTCAGACTGCAATTAATGGTAACTGCACATCCCATTGTGATAGTTCCATTAATTGCTACAAAATTTTTGTATGCCTTGCGGCCCAACATGGTGATGTAACTGTAACATTCAAGATCTGTGCTTATGTACAATTGTACCGTTTGTGCCCAAATAAACATTAAAACATTTCTATTTCTATTTCTATTTCTTGTCACAGGTATTCTCACATACCTACTAGAAGGTCTCTTACCTTCTTGCATGTTACTCTGGCTATTGGAATAAATACATTGTCATTTTCATTTTCATTTTCAGATTTCATCATTTCTAATGCGATCCCGCAGAGAAACTCCAAGCATAGCCCTCTCTATCGCCCTCTGAGTGACTTTGAGTTTTCTTATGAGGCCCATCGTTAACGGCCACGTCTCAGTGCCATAGGTTTGTTTGGCGAGCCTTGGGGGAGGCCTATGTTCAGCAGTGGATGTCTTTTGGCTGAAATGATGATGATGATGAATGAAATTTTCGGTATCAATGCAAGCGAATTGAATAGAATACGATTATAGTTAAACTGCGACGTGCTCCTCCATTTAACTTTTCCGCTGCAAGGACAGTTAGTGAGAAGGCATTTCACGCACGATGTTCTGTTCCCTTTGCTTTGCAGGGCACAGACCTCCTCGCAGAACGAGAGGGGGTTGGTCCGTAGTTCGCACGCGGGCCCAGTGCGGATTGGGAAGTTATTTATTATTTATCGTATGGGATACGTGTCACTGCAAAACTGTGAAGGAAATATAAATGAAAACTAACAATTAAAACTTAAATCTAGACTTCTTAAAATATTCCACGGCTTTCTCTGACAGCTTTTTGAGGTCATCTATGTGTCCATCGAACCTAGTGATCGGGCATTCCAGTACCATGTGGTGAGCCGTCTGTTCCGGGTCCCCGCACTCGCAAGCCGCCGACTCACACCAGCCCCATTTACTCCTAAGGTACGCGGAGTTCCCAACATTGGTTCGGAAGCGGTTGGCCAGGCACCACACTCGACGCTGCGTTTCGAAACCCGGGGGTCTTTCGCGGGGGATTGGGAAGTTGATTGACCATTGATTCTCTTCACAGGTGTGTGCAGATTTACTCAGGATGTTTCCTTCACCGTAAAGCTCATGGTAAATTTCAAATGTATCGCACATAAATTCTGAAAACTCAGGGGTACGAGCCGGGTTTTGAACCCACGACCTTCTGCTTGGGAGGCCATAGGTCAAACCACTTGGCTACCACGGCTATTGCTAAGGGCTTTAGAACAATTTTATTACAATACTTCAAGAAGCTAAGTACCTTGAAGTCATGGTAGCGTCGATGATGATATTAATTTTTCCACTAACCTCAGAGGTTCTGCATACAAGGAACCGGGCCTCTGCGAATTTACATTTGAAATTCATTAGCTTTACGGCAAAGGGAAACATCATGTGACCTGCGAAGAAATTCAATGGTCTGTGCGAAGTTCTTAATCTACACTGAGCCTGCGTGGGAACTAAAGGCTAAGGTCTCTCATCCTGTGGAGGCTTGTGTTCTGCAGTGCGACGTATGTAAGCCGATATAATAGCAGTAGCACCACTGATGCATACGTACATTGCAAGTTGCAAGTTAAAAGCTTGTAAAAATAGAACAGACAAGCTGTTCCGCGCAACTCCGCCAGCAAAGAATTCATTTATTGTTATCTCACAGGAACTAAATGTACAATTTCCGGGTCAAAGAGTAATTCTATTTGTTAATTCAAGTTATAAATAATCTTTGTGCCAAATTTCAGCAGCATCCGTCGAAAAATTTGAGCGTGAAACAATAGCAGACACTAATTGGATGTTGATAGGATATTTTAAACGTGCGGGAGTGGACATCAATCCATTAATAAAAAATTGCTCGTTTATAATATTAGTTAGTTAGTTGGATCCTCTAGCGCCAGATAAATGTAACTCGGAGGGTTCCGCCTAAAAGAAACGTCACGTACCATAAAAAAAAGAAAAGCAATCACCCCCGGCATCGGACCCAACCCTACCTTTCGTGAAGTGAACAGCGTAAAAATTTGTTCCTCGAGTTTTAATTATAATACTCATATTTAAAATAGTTTCTGAAGTCTCCCTTGTGAAAACTGAACAGTGATTGTCTGAGACAGTAAATGTGGTGTCCGGTGTGAGAATTAAGTGTTAATTTATTGGCAAATATTAACAAAAATCACTAAGATTCAATAAACAGTGAGAAATAACTACCCGAAGTATTCAAGGCAAAATTGTGTGACGCGAACGCGTAAGCGCCGCGAATCTCACGGCGCTTAAGACCTTCTTCTCGCGAACATTTCCTGCGCTGCTTCTAGCCACACGACCCGACACAGCTTATTGTTCATACGTTAAAGCTTTTATACTGCGGATTTAAGACTCATTTTTGGCCCGTTCAGTGACTGCCGTTTGATTTGGAGTGATAGCGTGTGACGATCTATTGAGCCGCCGTTTGCCGGCTTTTCTAATCTTATTTTTGTATTCCATCGATTATAAAGTATAAAACGGAAGATTTGTTTTGCGAGTTGCTTGTTTATTCGTCGACTTATAAAGTAATTAATAAGCATGGCATCTGCCTCTAAGAAATCGTGGGGCTGTTGCGACAACGAAGGTGCGGAGGAGCATGACGTTCACTCTGTGGATTGTATTAAGTGTAAAAAATCTTATCATATCGCTTGCATGTCGGCCTACGGTTTCGACCAGGACTCCGATATCCCGTCAGAGTGGAACTGTCCGGCATGTATGTCAGGGATTCCTAAAAACATCAGAAAAGATTCCACTCCTCTGCGCAATATCACCATTAACCGAGGCAATAAGCGGCCAGCTCTGAGTTCGCCCTCTAAGCCTGCCGCAACAGCCACTACTGAAGACATCCGTTCCATAGTGCAGGAGCTCCTTAAGCAAGAACTTACGTCCGCTTTGAAGGAAATAAATGCCATGATGCTTCATATTGTAAGTAATCAACTTGAACCTATTAAGCAGGACATTAGAGACGTCCAAGATTCGATGAACTTTATAAGCTCCAGGTTTGATGAGATGGAAGGAGAACTGAGTGACACTAAGAAAAGGATGTCTGAGATCCAAGCTGAAAACACTAGTCTGAAATCTACGGTGTCGGACTTAACTCGGCGATTTGACCTGCTCGAGCAGCAGTCTCGTTCTAACAACTTGGAAATTCAGTGTGTTCCGGAAAACAAAAATGAAAATTTGTGCACTATTGTCGGCAACCTAATACATGCCGTGGGCTGCGATTTAAATGAAAGTAACATTATGCATTGCACTCGCATCGCTAAAATGAATACTGACACTACACGGCCCCGCTCGATAGTGGTGCAACTTTCTTCCCCAAGAGCCCGCGATCACCTGCTTGCTGCCGTTATATCTTTTAATAAGGCAAATCCCAAGGACAAACTGAATTGTGCTCATCTTGGATTCGCAAATGTTGGGTCTCCGGTCTTCGTTGTGGAGCATTTGTCCCCCGCTAACAAAAAACTACATGCCGCTGCCAGGCACGCAGCCAAAGAGAAAGGTTATAAACACATCTGGGTGAAATTTGGGAAAGTATTTGCCCGGAAAACTAACGACAGCGATATTATATATATTAAAAATTTGGATTGTCTAAAACGGCTTGTGTAACTTAGCGACTTAGTTATTTATAAATACTTGTAATTTAATAATAATTATAAAAGAGCTGGAATTAAGTTTGTATTATCAGAATAGCCGTGGCCTACGCACTAAAACTGCATTATTCTATCGTAACCTGTGCTGTAGTAATTATGATGTCATAATATTAACTGAGACATGGCTAAATCACTCGGTTCTGAGCAGCGAGCTATTCGACGACAGATATGTCGTTCACAGGAGAGATAGGGAGCATTCCAGTGTTCATTGTGGTAAGGAAGGAGGCGGTGTACTAATTGCTGTAAAAAAATCGCTTATTTCAAATAGAGTGACTAGTTGGGAGAGTAATTACGAAGACCTCTGGATAACAATTGATATCTCAACAGCATGTTCTGCTCGTCGGATAGCTCTCTGTGCAGTATATCTTCCACCTCCACTGCTGCGTAGTTCTCTGGAATATTTTTTAGACCACTGTAACTCAATTCTGGAGGAAAAGGATTTGCAGATATGTATAGTCGGAGATTTTAATCTGGGTAACATTAACTGGGAGCTAGTTGAAAAAACGGATAGCAGTTATGTTGCGCCGGGGTTTGGTGGTATTTTAATTGATTTCATGTGTGTTAACAAACTGGGCCAGTTTAATTCTGTAACAAATAATGGTGGTCGTATTCTGGACTTAGTTATGTCTACAATTACATCATGTAATGTATCGCTAAGTTTTAATCCTTTGAGCAATGTTGATCCTTTCCACCCCCCTCTGGATATTGTTATGTCTTTTGTCAGTCAAGCCAGATTACCATATAACCTTGCAAACACCAGACCTAACTTCTACAAAGCACGATATGACTTGATACGTCAGGATCTGATTGACTGTGACTGGGATGAAATGTTCCTTGGCTCTGGGGATGTTAATGATATGCTTAAAATATTTACTGAGGTAATTCAAAGAGTGGTTAAAAAGCACGTGCCTCCTGTCAAGCCTAATAATAACCGCTTTCCTCCTTGGTTTGACCAAAAATTAAAAAGGGCTCTTAAAGATAAATATAAGTTAAGAATTCGATATAAGAAATATAATAACCCCTTAGATGCCATTGAGCTCAAATCACTTAGCAAGCGTTGTGACCTTCTGGCTACCACCTGCTATAATGCTTATATATCTAAAGTGGAAGATGAGCTTGCGGCAAATCCTAAATTGTTCTGGTCTCATATTAAAGCTAAACGAGGTGGGTCAAGCGTTTACCCGGCATCTTTGTCCGATGGTTTGACTACTTCGACGGACAACGTCGAAATCTGTGACATTTTTGCTTCCTATTTCTCCTCGGTTTACACCGTCGACACTAGCGTCGGCGTTGAGTACGTTTTCCAATCTTCAATGCTACAGTCACTTGCAAATAATGGCCCAAGTCTGACAGCCCCAGTAATTGACAAAGACACCATACTTAAAAAGTTAAAGAACGTTGATTGTAGCAAGGGAGCCGGACCAGATGGTATCCCACCGATCTTTATAGTTTCGTGTGCATCAGAACTCGTTCACCCTCTATGGTTAATTTATAATAAATCCCTCGCGTCAGGGGTTTTCCCAGCAGATTGGAAAATTGCAAAAGTGGTACCAATCCACAAATCTGACAATGATGCTGTGGTTTCCAATTATAGACCGATTTCTGTTCAGTCCTGCTTTGCTAAGATACTCGAATCAATAGTGTGCCCTTACATCCAAAGGCACGTAAAACCTTACCTTACCGACCATCAGCATGGATTTGTTAGCTCTAGATCAACATGCACAAATTTAGTAACTTTCACGGAGTTTCTAACCAACTCAATTGACTCTGGCGAACAGACGGATGTAATATATACTGATTTTAGCAAAGCTTTCGATACAGTATCACACAAAATGTTAATTCACAAGTTGTCAGCGTACGGACTCATTGGGTCCATGTTGGGGTGGCTTCGTTCATATCTAATGGAAAGACGGTTCTATGTTGTGGTTAACGGCTACCAATCAACTCTTCGTAGCATAACTTCTGGTGTGCCACAAGGCTCGCATTTAGCGCCAATCTTGTTCAACGTATTTGTGAATGATATTCCTGAGTGTTTTCACCATGCTAGAGTGTTTATGTATGCTGATGACTTAAAGTTCGGTCTGGCCGTAAACTCACTTGAGGACATTGCCTTACTGCAAAGCGATATAGATAGGCTAAGTGTATGGTGCCGGGCCAATCAAATGCAATTAAACTTTAAAAAATGTCTCCACATTAAATTTACACGTAAACAAAACGTAGCACAGTCTGAATACTACATTGATGGTCATAAGCTTGACGAAGTCGAAAGTGTCCGTGACTTGGGTGTGCTATTAGACAGTAAGCTGACTTTTATCCCGCATATTGAAAGCATAATCAAAAGAGCATCAAAGATGTTGGGTTTTACCATCAGAAATACTCGATCCTTTAAACGTAGTAAAACAAAAATTTTGCTGTACAACAGCCTAGTGCGGAGTATAATGGAGTATTGCAGCGTAGTTTGGCGGCCACACTATGCTACTCATTCTCTTCGGCTGGAGCGCATACAGAAACGGTTTATTCGTTATTTGGCATTTCGGGACCCAGTTGTGGCGAAAAAATCTGTGTCTTACAAACGCAGGCTACAGCATTTCAAAGTCGACTCATTGGAAACCAGAAGAACCATTTTAGATGCATTGTTCTTGCATAAGTTGATCCGGCACAGAATTGACTGTCCACAGCTACTAGCGCTCCTGCGCTTTCGTGCACCTTCCCGTTTCCCCCGCTATCACATTACTCCTTTATGTCCACCGCCACGAAGCTCGGTGTCTGGTAGAAACTCTCCCATATGCAGGCTGACTAGAATAGCCAATGATTGCAGTGACATGACGGATATTCACTATGACCCACCCAGTAAAATAATTAGAAATATAGTAAAATAATTTAAACCTCCTGCCCAAGTTTGTTTTCTGTCTAATTTAATAATAATAATTAATAATTTATTTTTAATAATAATTCATAATTAATAAAAAAATATTGGATTGTAATTCTTGAGAGCAAAATTTACTGTTATGTAAATTTAATGTTTATGCTTCACTTTTTGTTTTGCATGCGGTGTTTACTTATAAGTGATTGTGACACTCAGCTCAACATGTTTATATAAGCAGCAATTTCTGATGTATCTAGTGTTAACAATTGTTAGTAAACCTTAAATAAATAAATAAATAAATAAATAATCGGACACTGAAAAAGTTGCGACTGAAAATTTCGGACGCAGCGATTTGTTTTGAACGGCTGTTTTCGCGGCAAGCGAATTTATTACCTGCTGGCTTAAAACAAGGTCTCACCTTTATCTACCTTGTAATATATTATTTACAGCGGAAAAAATTATAGCCATCCATCCTCCGCGTCGAGATGTCACGAACTTCTTTGCGACATCTGTAGTAATTTTTCGGCGGCGACGTAACTTAGTTCGCGGACGTTTTCTTTGATGTGTTTTTTAGTTGATGATACATTTGTGCGATCCGCTTTTTTGGGAGTTCGAGGTCGCTTGGAGTATTTGAAGGTAAGTTTGTTGGATAAAAAAAGTCGTGGTAGATTAGATTTGCATATGTTACATATAAAGGCGCAAACTGAAAACTAGGGTGGTGAAGAGTAATTCTCACCGCACATGCTGAGCCTGAGCCTTTTGCCACATAATTTTGTATTTTTTTTTATGGGCAATAAAGTTTTAATTTTGTTTTCTTAACCAGAGGTCGTGGGTTTGAGTGACTCGCAACTGAGTTTTTCGGAATTCAAGAGCAAATTAACTCTAGCTGCTTTGTTATTTGCATCGACGGTCGGTGTTAACAGAAACAGACCTTGCAGTCTATATTATATTCATCATCATCATCATCCCAGCCTATATACGTCCCACTGCAGGGCACAGGGCTCTTCTTCAGGATCAGAATGAAAGGGCTTGGGTCGTAGTTCCCACGCGGGCCTAGTGCGGATTCCCAACTTCACACAAACCATTGAATTTTCTTCTCAGGTGTGTGCAGGTTTCCCCACGAGGGAACCTATCGATGTTTAGAAACTCCTTCACTCGAATTTCATTTATCCGAAAACGGTTCTCCGACTTTTTGAAATCCATATGTTTTGTTTTTCCACAACTTCACAATGCCACGGATTCATTTAATCACAGTTTTATTTGCCAACAAATTTAAAATCCCGAATTACAATAATCCATTTTTTTATTTGCCAACCTAGTCAGTTGCCATATTTTCATAATCTAAATGTAACGAAAAGCCGAAAGTAAGTTTTTATTATCTACCTAACCTAACATCAGAGTGAGACAACATTGCTTAATTTTTAGCGAGCGAGCGAAGCGAGCGAGCAAGACGGTTCGGAGCGGAAGCGACTCGGATAGATTAGGTTCAAAGGCAATGCGGGAGCGTAGCGGAGCGAAGCTCCCGCATTAGCCTTTGGTGTTAGTTATTTTTTTTATAACCACCTACAAAACCCCCTACCTAAATAGCAAACTCAATAAAATATTTGGGCAACATTAAACAACAAAATGAATATTACGCTCCACACATAATTGCATGGTCGCCTTTTGTATCCCTGACCTTTGCGGAATAATAATTTTGCGGAATAAATATATATTTGGCAAGGTGATCCTACGGAATTTCATGCAGTGGGATTTTGAATCATTTGGCAAATAAAAAAATGGATTTTAAAACATTTGGCAAAAGAAAATATGGTAAATAAAATTTCGGACAAACAATAATTTGGAAAATGAAAAAAAGGAGTTTCGTTTCCAGAATTTTAATATTCGGGAATGAGCTTTTCGTGAATATGATAGGTAACCTCCTCACGATGTTTTCCTTCACCGTGGACCTCATGGTAAATTTTAAATATAATTTCGCACATACATTCCGAAAACTCAGAGGTGCGAGCCCGGATTCGAACCCACGACCCTCTGCTTGAGAGGCAATAGCTCAAACCAGTAGGCCAACGCGGTTTTTGTTTATAATTATGTATTATCTTATAGTAGGGTCAGTTCCCTTACTTAAGTATCCACTTTTCCATACTAACTGTATAGAAAAGTAAAATAAAAATAATAAATAAAAAAAAATAAATATCATGGGACAATTCACACCAATTGACCTAGTCCCAAAGTAAGCTTAGCAAAGCTTGTGTTATGGGTACTAAGCAACGGATAAACATACTTATATAGATAAATAAATACTTAAATACATAGAAAACATCCATAACTCAGGAACAAATATTCGTGCTCATCACACAAATAAATGCCCTTACCGGGATTTGAACCCAGGACCTCTTGCTTCGTAGGCAGGGTCACTACCAACTAGGCTAAAGCGGTCGTTTAAAATGATTACTTATGTTAGGTTGTTTAAAGTGGATACTTATGTTAGGGAACCGACGTACTAATAATATAAATGTAAAGGTTTGTATGGAAGTATGGATTGATAGATGTTTGTCACTCTGTCACGCCAAAACGGCTTGACAGATTCTAGTGAAAATTGACACAGGAGAAGTTTATAATCTAAATTAACATTATAGAACACTTTTTATCCCGGGAAATTACATAGTTCCAGCGGGATACCGATAAAATGGATTCTTCGCAGACGGAGCTCGAACTACAGCTTCTTTACAAAAATGTTTAGTTTCCGATAGAAAAACAATGAACAACCTATATATATCGGTCAGCGAATAAACAATAGGTTAACGACCCGTCCCATGGCAACTGAGATGTTTACTTAAAGCCTCCTGAATTCCCTAATTTAATCAAAGGCGAGGAATAATTACAGCGTGTTACCGTGAAAGTGAACGGCTGCCTGAGTGTGAATCAATATAATTTAAGGCCGCACGCGAGCCTGCGTGTGCCTTCGTTACTGACTTGCTCTGGTACTACACAAGCGTAGTAATTAAAAAAAACGCTTTCTAAAACTTTTTTTAACTTGCAACGTTTATATTTTTAACCCCCCGACACAAAAAGAGGGTTGTCTATCTGTGGCATCATAGCTCTTAAACGGGTGAACTGATTTGAATGCGGTTTTTTTTTGAAAACATGTTTCTTTTATTTATTTATTCTTGGTGATGGTTCTTAGACATGTTTTATCAAAATTGGTTCAGCTGTTTCAAAGTTATCAGCTCTTCTGTTAGCTGTGGAAGGGATCTAAGACGCATAATAGGCATTTACTTTATTCGGTTCACCCGTTTAAGAGATATGATGCTACAGACAGACACACACTTTAATCCATAGCGAATGTTTAATGACATTTTTTCCTTGATTGTGCTTTTTGCTATTCATTATTTACCTATTTATTTTTAACTTCAATTTTATGCACGAACATATTGTTACTTCAAAGAAACGCAGTGTACATTGATGATATCACTATTGTGAACACCAAGCTTAACGAATCAGCTCTATCCGACATCGCTGCCCCGTCAAGTGCGATTAGTGAGGAATCACAATAGGATCGGGGGCTTACCACGAGCGGGCTAATCCGTGATGATAGAAGGCTGCTGCCGTAAGCCGAGTTATCGACGGTAATGTGGGCGAATCAAACGTCATGAGAGCGTGGAGAGACTATTGTACTTCAGTCATCTGTATTTGAGTTAGTAAATATATAAATAAATAAAATAAAAAAAAACATTTATTTACCAGTTTTGGAAAAAAACCATAATCACTTTTAGTATTAGTCATTTTCGAATAAAAAGTCTATTATCACCTACTTGACTTAATTTCCTATGTCCCCTGGATTGGGCAGAGGGCGTCCACATTACGTCGCCATCTCGAACGGTCTTGAGCTTCACGTTTTACTTCGCTCCAAGTCATTCCTATCGCCTTCACTTCCGCCGTCAGGATTGCTTAGGACGGCCACGTTTCCGTTTCTCTTGGGGATTCCAGTCTAGGGCTTGACTCGGTATGTGCGGGGGTCCCTCCGGAGCGTGTGGCCAATCCAGTTCCACTTGCGGCATTTGATCTGGTCGATCGGGGTCTCACCGCAGCTTTAACATTCAGAACCAGAACCAGTTACTGAACCAGTGAGGTACACATTTGGCCTCATCTTCACTTTTCATCAGGTGAGATAGTGCCCAATCACGGGTTAGTTTCACGTAAAAAAAAAGTGACATTGATTTTTTTTCTAAAACTGTTACAACTTGACTTCTCGCCTGATACCAACCAAGGTATCGTTGCGTTTTGGGATACCTGTATAAATACTGTAAACACTGGCCACCGAGACCGTGTCGCTGTATCGTAAATTTGAATTTGTGGCTTCTAGAATTTGAATTAAGAAACAAACAGAGGACAGCAGACGATCTGGGGAGCCATTCTTGGATAGGCCTTGGAAGTGTGATGTTGTAATTTACAGTTAAACTTGAAATATATGAATCATGTTAAAAAAGTGCAATTTTTTGTTAAAATACGCCTCTCAGCTACGCCCCACCACAATACACAATCAAAATTGTAGCAACATAATTTCAGCTGCCAATAGAATTCATAGAATGACGGAGAACTTTGGCAAAACAACACGACATCACCCTTGAAATTATGCCTTGTACGCCCATTGTAACCAAGTTCGCCGAAGTACCAACTCCGATCGGATCCAGAAGGCATTGTAGTGCCTAATCTACATTTGGGTCGCGTTGGCTGTTGACTCGCGCTATCGTGACTGCATTAGCGGCGAACCTTGTTATTATAAGGTACGTATTGGATGGGTTTCGGTTGTGTTAAGGAAATGTGAATAGCAAAGGCCGGCACGCGACTTTGGCCGGGTGACCATGCGTTTAGGAAGCGAGGAGTCTTTTACGATAATATTTAAAGAAATAGTATGTTAATCATCGTCGTCCAACCGAAAGACGTCCACTGCAGAACATAGGCCTCCCCAAGGTCCGCCAAAAAGCTCGACCCAGCGGCATCCGCGTCCAACGCGTTTCCCGCAACCAGGTGGTCACTCCATCGACCGACACCATGACATCACCCGACCGACATCATGCTGAGTTGGGACCATTTCGTGACAATATTTATTAAGTACTATCTGTTTCCAATTCCTCTTTTTGTATTTGTTTTTTCTTTGTCACGAATAAATGTTTTTCTTTCTTTCTTTTTTCTTTCTTTCATCGTGTGGGAAGCATACCTACACTGCATCTTCCGGTCCGTGGACGGTCATCGTCGTGGTAAATACTGAAAGATATTAGTCATAAGACCCAGGGTTTTTGATGCTGGTGGAGCAGCAGGAAAAATACGAATAATGCCACTAGCTGTTGATTAAAAGACTATCGCTGGTAGAGCTGCCCATTTATCACGCTGTTAAACAATTACGCACGATTTTTAAAACATTGCATATTTAAAAAAAAAAAAAAAAAAATATAAGGGGACAATCTTACACAAATCGACCTAGTCCCAAACTAAGCAAAGCTTGTACTATGGGTACTAGACGACGATAAACATACTTATATAGATAAATAAATACTTAAATACATAGAAAACATCCATAACTCAGGAACAAATATTCGTGCTCATCACACAAATAAATGCCCTTACAGGGATTCGAACCCAGGACTTCTTGCTTCGTAGGCAAGGTCACTACCAACTAGGCTAAAGCGGTCGTTATTTGCAGTTTTTTAAAATCTCTTAGGTCTTTTTCGTAGTTCTTTGATGCTGATAATCAATTTAATAACAACCCCTATGAACATTATTTTAAAACAATCTCATTTCCGAGTCTAAGTGGGTTGATACGTTATTGCTTTACTGTTGTTTCTACCTTTGCACAGAATAGATTTTAAGAAGATAAACTTTCTTGAAAATATTAATCACCTCCACCAACCTACAACACGGAGGAAAACAAAAGAAAATCACTTCTTTCATTAGCTCCTTTATTAAAACTGAAACCTGACTTGTAGTTTAATGAACTACATTCTCTTCGGAGTAGTTTTGCCTGTGGTTATTGTTTCCGGGTCAGCTTCTTTGTTTCTGAAGATTACGTGCTACCTTTATTAAATTCTTAAGTGAATGATTTTGATTGTAGAATTCCGCAGTCTTACAAGGAATCTTTATAAGTTTCGCCATGTTCGTCAGACTGTCTGTCCGAAGCTTAGCTTAAAGACTGTTATAACAAGCTCTAATTTTTCGTGATTAAATTAATAATAATATTTAATTCGGACAAAAATCTATAATTATACAGGGTGTCTCAAAATTCAACGATAGTCTGGTGCTGGACGACAGGCCAAGTTAAGAGGATACGATGCGCACAATTTCTCCATATAAACGTAGTCCCTTGTACCCTGGGTAATGACTTTAGAGCCTAATTTTTTTTACTGTAAAACCTGTATCTACCATAGCTATGCCCCTAGTAGGTTTAGGCGACCAGCACCTAGGTGTTTTTTACGCAACGTTAATATCTTCATTGCCTCTTACACTATGTAATTTTTGGATGATTCCGGAATTCACAGAAGCCGCATGTATAAGCTAGTAAGCAATAAATTGAATCAATAAATGGATTAAATTTCTCAAAATATAATATTGTTGTTTTCTGTCCGCGGCAATCCGAACGCATGGTGCCCCCCACCACCCCACGACTTGATTGATCGAGATGATTCAGCTCGGGTGAAATAACAATTATGTGCGTACCTCGATTTAAATCGAGCCGCCTTGGTCGCTCCGTACGATTAATGCGACATGCGATTGTCGGCGGGAATTGTAATAAGTCTTATTATAATGAAGGCAGACGTGACTGATTGTAATAAGCGTTATAGAAAATAAGATTTCGTCAAAAAAAACCTTTTAACTGCTGATTGTGCGTTTTTTAACAGAACTATGATAATGATAACGACAATTTATTAAAAAAGTTGATTTTTACAAAATATTTAATTCATGTAATAAGACAAGTAACAAGTTTCGTTATAAATCTAAGTAAGCAACTCGTAAGCCCTAATTAGGAATTCCTGTGGTTCGGACTACAATTGCATTGAAAAATCATTCACCATAATCATCATTTTTAACCGAAAGACGTCCGGTGCTAAACGTAAGCCTCCCCCAAGACTCGCCAAACAGATCAATGATTGAAAATTACGATTAGTGAAAAATGTTTTCCTATCGATCTGAGCTCTGAAGTAGAGTGCAAAAATGTATTATACTCTAAATATTCTAAAACTATGAGAATCAATACTTTCACTGACAACGTTAGCAAGGTAACCAACATGCAGTCTTATCTATCACTTATAAGGCAATTTTTACAAAGGAAAATAATAAAGCAGGTAGTGAAAATTCTCATTATAGTAAAAAGTAAACAACAAACACGAAATTGTGAGGATAGATTATACGACAATAGACATCGGTTACACGTTCATTCTGGCGTCGTTCAGTCTATCATTCTGGTCAGAATGACGAGAGAATGATCATGTAGCTCGTTGGACGAGGATCGCGCAGCACCGGTCTGTTTGGAGAACCTTCGGGGCCTATGTTCATATGTATGTCCTATGTTTGTGTTTTGGCTTAAATGATGATGATGGTGATGTCAGTAATAGTATTAATACTAGTAGTTCTGCATGTAAACATGTACGTGGGATAACTGAGAATAATATAAAAAACCGGCCAAGTGCGAGTCGACTCGCGCACGAAGGGTTCCGTACCATTATCTACAAAAACAGCAAAAAAAATCATGTCTGTTGTATGGAAGCCCCCTTAAATATTTATTTTATTCTGTTTTTTAGTATTTGTTATTATAGCGGCAGCAAAAATACATCACCTGTGAAAATTCCAACTGTCTAAATACCACGGTTCATGAGATACAGCCTGGTGACAGACGGAAGGACGGCCATCGGAGTCTTAGTAATTAAATAGGGTCCCGTTTTACCATTTGGGTACGTAGCCTACGACCTATTCTCAGACCTATCAAAAATAAACAGAAAATTTCATAAAAATCACTCAAGCTGGTTTTGGAGGAGTTCGATAACAAACACGAGACACGAGATTTTTATATATTAGAATGATTAAGTATGTATAGGTAAGTAAAAGCAAATAACAGTTTATAGATCAGCGTTAAGTCAATAATCGGCGGTTATGTTCCTGCCATTAAATACAGTAATCCTATCAACCATAATGAATCGTTAGAACGCAACAATTTCACAGCACGCCATATTTTTTCGGGAAATAGCTCTGTCCACAGCATGTTTATTACGAACATACCAAATAAACCAGAACTTTCCGTGAACTATTAGTAAAAGTTTCATGGTTTAGAATCGTCTGGTTGAAGGGTCACGTGAAGTTGGTTGAACATGGTGCTTTATCGGTCAGTTTTCACGTCGCGGCTGATGTGTCGCAGCGCTAAGCGCCATTTTTATTGGATATCAAGGAAAACTAGGGGAAAATAAATGGCTTCGGACATCGATTATAGTTGAAAATGACATATATCGATACCACGGTGGTAAAATAGGACAGCTTTGGTATGCAACTTTTAAAGAACTGAAACCTTTGATCAATTATAACTGAAGATACACATTGCCGAACAAAATCCCCTTCAAAGAATGTCCGAACTTTTTTATTTGTTTGCGTAACAATTAAAATCATCACCTACACAGAAATTTGAACCTAGTCTTTACTTCATTACACTCGAATTTCGGTTGACACTTGACAGCTAAACTTGACAATTTCACGCAACGTACTGAGAAAAAAGAAGGCCACTTTTATCAAAGTGGCGCTCATTTGGCTCGGACATTTTCGGGCGCGCGACTGTGGATCTACAGTTATAATTGATCAAAGACTGAAACAATTACTTTGCTCACCCGCAAATAACATTAAGGTCGCATGGTTTCAGTTTGTTTCAGTTCATTAATATGGACCTCCGCAAAGTAACGCCTGATTCCATAAACTATGCAACTTTTTTTAAGAGCTATGATGCCACAGACACACACACATAGCGGTCATATTTATAACACCCCTCTCTTTGTGTCAGGGGTTAAAAAGAGAGAAGAAGAGGTTTTATAAAGTCGCAGTGACAGCTAAACAGCTGTCATTTTTTGACGTTTCTCCTGTCAAATCGCAAGAAATGAGAGACGAGATTTGAAATTTTAGTGTCTCGAATCTCCTCTTGCCGTCGCTTAAATACGAAATACTAAACAATAACTACTATAATAACCTCACCTCCTCATCCCACACTTCATTTACTCAGTAAATAAGCTTCTCAATAACCCCGTAATGTGTAGGCGCATTAAGCTCGTTTGACGACAGTTACAGCTGCTGTATCGTATCTGATTAGGTCGTACCTGAGATTACGGCGCGAGATAGGACGGTTTACGACCACCGTTAAACCCTACAATGCCTTGTTTACCAGCTTATTTTGATATTTTAACCGACTTCAAAAAGAGAGGTTTTAAATTTGGCTATATTTTTATTGGTTGCCGTAGAACTTTGTCGTTTATGAATCGATCTACATTTTTTGTTTTTAATTATTTTTCACTTCTCATGCTCTTAAAATGTTACTTTAGTCTCTGCATATCGGGACTAAAGCTCTTTTTTGATCTCTAGGGATGAAAGTAATTTTTTTTTTAATTTACTTTGGAATCCCCTAAACTGCCAATCACGGTGTTTGTGGATGGAGGATTATTGCCATTTTCAGTGACTGGACATAGACAATTTTAAAGCTTTCCACAGACCGCAGCGCGCTGCGGACGCTCCGAAGCGCTCCGTAGCGCCCGCTCCGTAGCGCTCCGTAGCGCCCTGCCTGCACTTCGGTTTGTGGAAGCCTTTAGGACGTTAAATAACATCAAAATGACAACTGTATAAAATATATTTTAAAAAATAATAATTTCGTGAAACACCATGAATAATTACGAATATTAATCTATTTAATTATATTAAAGATGAATTCATTTTATTATGCATACTTAGTCCAATTAGCTATGAAATAATTTTCAAGTTTGAATCTGTTGGCTAAATATGCAAACATTTAAAGCGTCACTCAACAAAAAAAAACCGCAGAACAAATTTAAACTGCTATTTGAATTCTGAACAGACGTCCATTGCTCGTATTGAGCGTACGTTGTATAAAAGTAATATTGTAGATTAGTATACCTAAAACATCGTTTTTTTCCTCGCATTCAAAGTGAAAAGTAGAGTGTTTAACGCGAGACTAAACTGCCATAATGATATGCCATAATGACAATGAGTTGGGTTTGTGTGATTTGTCTGTGTTCGTAGTGTGGAGGTGGAGGAACTACATGAACACGCATTTCTTACATAAACATAATTGTTTCAGTTCATTAAAAAGGTTCCACCCTGGTACGCAATTCAGTTTCCTCGACTGTACCCTATAAATAGGTTTCGTATATGTCTATAGATATAGAAATCATGCCTTTTAAGGTTTACCGTCTATTCCCTAAGTCCACGCCGGGACAGCCGTCGGCGAATTATCCCGCGTGATTAATGGTCTTGGATTACTGCAAGTGCTATCTTTTCATGGCTTTTTGTGCTGCTTCATTGTCGGGCTGCAAGGGTTTTGGATGTCACATGTACGGGCTTTCCTTGGCCTAATTCACTTGTAGAGTTCCGTTATCCGTAATCTAATATATAAAAATCTCGTGTCACATTGTTTGTTATCGAACTCCTACGAAACGGCTTGACCGATTTTTAAGAAATTTTTTGTCTATATTTGGTAGGTCTGAGAATAGGTCGTAGGCTATTTTTTATACCCCTACTCTTCGCAGACGGAATCACGGGCAACAGCTAGTAACTTATAGAAAGGGGACTAACGTTGCCGTAACACTAAGGCTCCTCTGTCGGTTTCTCCGAATAAATCAAAGGAGCTCGCCAAACTTCGGCGTTTTTTTGCTTGACCTTAACTTGACCAAGATGTTGTGGTCTAGTAGCTCGATCTATGTCCTCTCAAGCAGAGGGTCGTGGGTTTTTCGGAATCGATACTTATACGAAATTACATTTTAAAAGTACCACGAGCTTTATGTTCAAGGAAAACATCCTGAGGAGACCTACTTACACCTGAGAAGAAATTCAATGGTGAGTGTGAAGTTTCCAATCCAGTTTGGGACCACGTGGGAATTACGTTCCAAACTAGACAAGAATTATGGTACTCTGTAGTGGTACGTGTACAGGCTGCGATGATGATAACGATGAGCATCACATAACATAGTTACCTTAACTTTTAGACATTTCTGAAAAAATGTTTATTATTACATGGATTTTATTACTCATTTTTTCCAGAACTATTAAAACTTGGTCTCTTCCGCCAGGTTATCGTCGAGTTTTCGGATAATCTGTGTTCTATCGCCTTAGTTGCCTGACACTATAATGAACAGAAAAATAAAAGTACTGCAGTCTACATCCTACAGAAAACAATGTCTCAGTGCCTATCAAACCCCTTTCTCCATAAAAAAACGGCCAAGAAGAGCATACCTACTCGTAAAACGTGTGTAAATTTTCCGTGTGTTATTCTTTTGTTAGCAACTTCTTAGATTCGGACCATAGAATAATAAACAGATTAAGCTCCCGTTACCGCATCGTAAACGTAATCTCTTCACAGTTAAGTAAATGGTGAGTCGCTTGCAGGGCTGCCAACTTAGGGATATACCGCCTAACTTAGAGGCAACTTATGGGGGTTAAGATTGTTTTTGTAGCCAAGTGTTATACGAATATTTTGAAAGGTCATTAAACGGTATACGGTATTATGATAGGCGATTTGGAGAGTTATGTAGCCAAAGAGATGAAGTTACTGAAGCTTTGATGTCTATCCGCCTGTCGAGCTGTACCTGTTTAACTGTAATAAGTTGCTTATAACATTTATGAGGACAAATATCTTACTAATATTATAAATGTGAAATTTTTTTTGGATAGATGCATATGAAAGGATGTGTGGATGTTTGTTCAGTTACTCTTTCACACTAAGAGTTCGATGAATTCTGATGAAATATAGCACACAGATAGATTATAACCTGGATTAACATGGAGGATACTTTTAAGCCCAGAAAATGTTATAGTTCCCGCGAGGTAGCAATAATTGGGATTGTTCATTTTATCTAACCCAACCTTTTTTTTTTATCGAAAATATAGAGCATTTTAAGAAACTAATTTGAATATTTCAGCAATTCATCACTCCAATATTTTTTTATAATTTATTGAAAATTTGAGATACGACTTCTCATAAATTACATGCCGCAAAGAATGTTTTTCAAAATAGTATCTTTAAACTGACAGATGATAGCTACGTCGAAGTGACAGAGAATAGTATAGAGAAACTAGACGGACGGCTTTTATTTTCTTGTTGCAAAGAATTTCAAAGTTAATGCCCACAGAAAGGTCAAACAAAGGTCAAACATTATTTTGCAAAAATTTACACGATCATTTAATATTTTTTTACTACAATGTTATAAAATGATTTAATAAACCTATTCCTCGAAATGGTTTTGGAATTAGACCACATTGTAAAAAAATGATCAATGCCAATTCTTTGCAAACGGAATCGTGCACAGCTAGTGTCAAATAAAAGGTCTGATTGCAAAAATGTCAAATATGTTTTGGTGCGCTGTCCGGTTTCTCAATGAAATTACGGCCCCTAGAGCGACTATGGAAATAGGTTAATGTATATTGTAGCCAATAGGGCTAGCAACCTATCACTAATTGTGGCAGATTCTTCGACGTTCATAGGAGCATCAACTGATGCCTAAATTGAATAAAGAATTTTGATTTTTATTTTACCACTTTTATCTAACAGATATTCATCTAACAGATTTCGGAATCATTTTAATAATTTTGACCTTTGATCAATTATAACTGTAGATCCACAGTCGCGCGCCCAAAAATGTCCAAGCCAAATGAGCGCCATTTTGATAAAAGTGGCCTTCTTTTTCTCAGTACGTTGCGTGAAATTGTCAAGTTTAGCTGTCAAGTGTCAACCGAAATTCGACTGTAATGAAGTAAAGACTAGGTTCAAATTTCTGTGTAGGTGATGATTTTAATTGTTATGCAAACAAATAAAAAAGTTCGGACATTTTTTGAAGGGGATTTTGTTCGGCAATGTGTATCTTCAGTTATAATTGATCAAAGATTTTGACATTGGAAGACTATCTCCAATAATATTTATTCCTTTTTTTGTGACGCTGGATGCATTCTACACTTCCATTGAACGTAAATAAGTTAAGATGTTTAGTTTTTTGTTGAATTATGGACACCATACATCCCTGTATTTTTTTAATATGTAATTTCTTTTTAATTTTATCGTCATCATCATCATCCCAGCCTATATACGTCCCACTGCAGGGCACAGGCCTCCTCTCAGAATGAGAGGATTTGGGCCATAGTTCCCACGCGGGCCCAGTGCGGATTGGGAACTTCACATACTCCTCTCCAGGCAGATGTTATGCCTGTGGACCGAAGTCCTTTTTTTAAATTTTATATTGTAGTTTATATGTTTATTTTGTTTGTAACTGTTTATTTTATTTTTGACTGAAAAGTTGACTTTCTGCCAAGTTTCTTGCGGCGCATCCTTCTTGGCAATGATGGTCCTTATGAAAGCGCTGGTAGTTTTAAACAAGTGTCATGTAAAAGAACCCTTTACCCTACAATACGCTAAGATTGTTGTATTTGTCTATGGCAGATTCAATTATAAGCTACGGTATCTCGACCTATGGTAAAACATATAAAACTTACCTCCTAGACATCTATAATTTACAAATAAGAATTTTAAAAACTATTGTTCCTCTGAAAATTAAATATAAATATAAAGATAATTATGGTCAACTATTCCGATACTGTAAAGTGATGAATGTTTTCAATAAAATAAAGCAAGCCATAATATGTGAAAATATTGATAAAATAGAATTACTAGAAAAACATCGTAACAGGCCAGATAACTTACGCCATATACCCAACCGCCCGCTATATCGGGTCCCCAAACAATGTAATGAGTATGGCAGAAGGGTCTGGAAGTGCATCCTTCCCCAACTATTAAATGATTTACCGTTGTCTATTGCGGAAAAATTAGAAAGTAATAACAGTAAACAAATTAAAAGCGTGATTAAAAGATTTTTTATGAAAGATATATTTAAGAGGGAAGGGACGGATGCGCACTCAGACTTAGGTTATATGTAAGTTAAAACAAAAAAACTGCATGCATGGGAAGTCATGATTTATATAATAAATTTAGTATCTACTCGTATTGTATAAGTACTTAGATTAGGTACGCGTGAGCAACTCAGTCTTTCACTAACCGAGGCCACGCAAAATCCTTAAAATTAGGATTAAGGACTCGTTTTGCATGTTTTGTAATGTTCTTTGCTTGAAATAAACAGCTTAAAATTTAAATTTTTTTTTTTTACATTACTTGCAGAATAAAAGTTTTGATTTCGATTTGATAACTTTAAACCTAAAATTTTGCTAAAAATAGCCCCGAAACGTAAAATTAGCGTTTCGTCGTTTCGTGTGCTTTACCTACCCCCTTTGGGGAAACAGGCGTGATGGTATGTGAGTTTCCGAATTCGGCAGCCCTGCCTCGTAATATAAACATGTATTATATTACAGTATGTGGCATTCTCACAAAGGGCGTCACGTCACGTCACTCCAGGCTCATCTGATTAACGGCCGCCATTTTGGGCTGCGTTAGTTGTAGATACTCCACCGGTGACTTATTAGCTAATGAAGAAGGTATTGTAACTAAGTAGGACGACTTGTTTATGGAGACACGATTGTTGGTCTTTTAGGGCACTTAGATATCGGTTACACGTCCTTTCTGGCGTCATTTCAGTCCATTATTCTGGTTTTCTGTCATTCGCAACGGATTGACGAATATTATTTAAAGTATTTAATTTTCAAACTAAATACAAACTGAAATATAGATGCACAGAAAAAACCCCAGAAAAAAGACCAATGCTGGGAATCGAACCCAGGTCCTCAGCGTTCCGTGCTGCGTGCTTACCCCTACACCATCACTGGTCTGTCTGGTCTGGTAGACCAGTGATGGTGTAGGGGTAAGCACGCAGCACGGAACGCTGAGGACCTGGGTTCGATTCCCAGCATTGGTCTTTTTTCTGGGGTTTTTTCTGTGCATCTATATTTCAGTTTGTATTTAGTTTGAAATATATGGTTTCATGGGATGACCATAAAAGTAATAAAAAATGAAGTTGAAAAATAAATAAAAAAAAAAGATACTTCATATCTGACTTATTTAATTTTCATCAGTTCGGCCATCAGTCCGACAGTCGGAGATGGTTACCTACACGATCGTTCTCTCGTCATTTTTACCAGAATGATGGACTGAACCGATGTCTTAGGGCACTTACGGACAGACTTGCGCATACAAAGTGTCTCAAAATTCATCATTAGCGTAATTTCAGCTGAAAGACGTCCACTGCTGAAAATAGGCCTTCCAAGGATTGCCAAACGGACGCATCCAACGTTTTCACAGCCTTGATCAGGCCGTAGCTACATTTTGTTGGAGGCCTATCTACACTGCGTTTCCCGGTCCATGGACGCCATTTCAAAACCTTAATAATTCTAATTAATTCTAAAATCAATTAATTTAATTCTAAAGTCTGACTATTCTTCAAGCTATGTTGGTATGGAATGGTTGGAATTAATCATTTCTAATGTGATCCCACAATGAAATCCGAGCACAGCCCTCTCAAAATTAATCAAAATCAAAACGTTACTGTAAGTAGGTCACAAAGAGCACTTTTATATGTCTATATTTTTATAATACCAGGACTTTTGGAAAGACCATCATTGCTTAGAAGAATGAGCCGCATGAAATTTGGCACACAGTAGTTTTTTCCAACAAAAAATATATTTACCACGAGCTTTATGGTGAACAAAAATAATAATGAAATAAAAAAAATCAATGGTGTATGTTAAATTCTAATTGGCCCGCGTGGGAATTACGCCCCAAGCCCTCTCATTCTGAGAGGAGGCCTGAAGTTTGGAATGATGATGATAATTCGTATTAGTATGGCACCAAAAACTGCGCTGCGACACGAACTTAGCCTATTTTATCTCGAAACTTCGATGACCTAGATATTGTAAGAGTCCACGTACCCTCTCTACCCCAAATCCCATTTCAATTATTCCATTGAATTGTTTTCATTTAACTGGAATGTAAACATATGCCGGTAACATTACCCTGATAAGGTACCTGGTTCGCTGCGGATTGAAGGCCCCTTTTGTTGCCCTACAAAATATATATGTCGGTTGGGCATTGAATGGAAAAACATATGAGCGAGTATGGGGGGAGACTTGGCTCCTAATATTTAATAACTTCGCTTTACTGGGTGAAATGGTACAAAGCGCAGACAGATAGTACGTAAGAGAGGCTTTGGTAAGATGACTTCACTTTAATGTAAGTACAGATTAAAATGAGGGTTCCTAGGCCAGGCTAGTATTTGACAATTGTGTCACGTTTGGTGCTCTGCTTGAGAGGCAAATAGGTAAAACTATTAGACCAACACCGCTTCTGATTTTGATACACTTGTTAAATTGAATCAAGTGATACTTCGTGGAAGTCCTTATCCAAAGATCAACCACCGTGCTTGTTGAGTAGCTAGGTTCTGATTGTTGACATCGATGTGATAGTTCTCCAAGAACATCACATCGACAATATTATTAAGTTGAACCACCGGGCCATTTATGGGTCGACATCGACTCGACTTTAGGTGACTTCTCAGTTATCGATATCAGTAGTACTGATAACTTAGAAGTAATAACGTTTATAATTTCTAATATATAACCATTGTGTCGGTCTATAAGCCTCCTAATAATGTGTTTATGCTCTGAGGAGGCTATTGGCTATATGCGGTGTTTTAGGTTTTAACGATCGCAGCGCACAACATGGCAAAAATTGGAAGTAAATGGGGAGGAAATGTTGTCAACGCTATGCGGCGCCACCGTCGTGCACGTAGCCAATAGACTAGCTAAAGAATTTAGATTTAGTTTTATAAGAAACGCAGGACTTGTATATTTTTAAAGGCCGTACGATAATAATAATAATATCTATGTTCAAGTTTAATATGACGAACCTGATGGGCGGAGCATAATTGCCTTTGGGCTGAAAAGTTCTCTAATGGAGACCACGGACTGGCAAACCCAGCGTGGGACGTCCACCAACGAGACGGACGGACGATTTGGTATTGGCCGCAGGTTCAATGTGGAAGCAAGTCGCTTCCAACCGGGGTATAAATAAGGGAGGCGATACAAACCGCTTCCAACCATATTGGTTTTAGTATCAATGAGCCACTACTTTTTACTAGGCCACGAGGTAGATCGCCTATGAGATGGACAGACCAGGTCAAAGCTGCAATAGAAGGACCACTACACGCAAGCATAAGGAAGGCGGCTGTCAGGGAAGAAATGAGGCGCATTGTTAAGCTTGCTACCAGCACCTAGAAAATGATGACCACGACCACTCTGTCAAGAGTGAAACGACGAAGAAGAAGAATCATTGAAGTAGCCTATATCCAGCAGTGGACATCCTAAGGTTGAAGCGATGATGATGGTGGCGAGCCTTTTCGATCCACTACTGTACCATCGTGATTCACTTTAGCCTTCCCAGCCCACCGGAGGCGGCGTATTGGAAAATGTATTGTTTGTTATTGCCTTTGAGACTGCGGGGTATCGCGGAATCTACGGATATCGGGCGAAATTGCTTCTGTTCTGGTTTAATAGTTAATCGAGTCTATATGGCGGTTTTATTGGTACTGAAAAAATAATGTGTTAAAAACAAATCCTGTTTGGTAGGTTAAACAGGGTGATTTATAATTCGATCTAATACTTGAAAGGGGTTATTCTAGAGCAGCGTTCAAAATTCAGTTTTTTCGACTTATCCGAGTTTTTAATTTTTTTTTCACACGAACGCCATCTAACTTATCGAAAAATGGCTAATGTAAAAAAGGACATGCGTTAGGATTAGAAGTACCTAATCGTCTTTGATTAAAAAAATGTTAAGAAAATATCTGTAATTTAAAACCTTTTTCACTTCTCATGCTCTTAAAATGTTACTTTAGTCTCTGCATATCGGGACTAAAGCTATTTTTTGATCTCTAGGGATTAAAGTAAAATTTTTTTAATTGACTATGGAAACCCCTAAACTGCCAATCACGGTGTTTGTGAATGAAGGATTATCGCCATTTTCAGTGACTGGGTATAGACAATTTTAAAGCTTTCCACAGACCGAAGCGCGCTGCGGACGCTCCGTAACACCCTGCCGCCTGCTCGCTATCGCTCGGGTGGCTAAATATCTCGTGTCATTATGGCTTGTTTTAGTCCCTTGTTGAACAATCTACTATTATTTCGAAAGCCTCGATAATTTTTTGACATGCTTTTTCTTTAAAATTATCCTTTGTTCACTAGCTACAAAAAATGCCGGGATGATTTGGACCGTTTTGACTCATTTCGGGGGGATTTTTCGGAGGATAGAGACAGGTGAAAAAAAGGGAGCCCCAGCAGTGAGACGTTCAATAGGCCAAAATTTAAATTTAAATAGTGTGCTGACCTACAAAATGGCGAAATGGAAAGCATGAATTTCCGAGAATGCTTAAGAAAATGTCACTGCCGTTTAGTTCGTCAACCGTCACAAGCCGTAACTACAAAGTTTAGCCCACACGCCAAGCGATCGCCTTATCAGCAACGTAACGGATTTGGCGAAGTTTCGTAGAGAGGGAAGTTCTGATAACGCGAGAGCCGAGCGAACATTGCTATGCATTTAAATTGCGGTCTCAGTGCAGTGATGGCATTGATTTATGTGATGTAGGTTGGCTTGCATTGTAGGCTTGTTTGTTAACGACTTAAACAACATTGTTTTCACTTTGTAAAATATTACCTGTGCACGAAAAAACCAGCCTACTATTAGCATTAGAACAGTACCAGTGTGATACCTATAAAAATCCAGTCAATCATTCTTATGGAACTAGAAGTGTTGCTAAGGAATTATTTAAGCGGAAATTAATTGTACCTAAGGTATATAATTACTATGGAAAACGTACTAGGAAGTACCTAATACCTACACTCCTGAATAAACTATCAAGTGGGATAAGATCTTGTCACGATATTTCGAAGCTAGTATACAAAAAGAGATTAAAAAAGGCTTTACTGGATGGACTTGGTCACAAGTAATGAATTGATGCATAACTTGTGATCGAGTCTGTCCAGTAATAAAGTAAAGTTGTGTGCCTACTGACTGCTGTTTGATATTTCTGTTTGTGGGTTGAAGGGTATGAATGGTAGTATTTCCAAGTAAGTATTCATAGAAAAGGCATAACTATGAGAAGTGTATGTTTGTGTCATTGTGTATAATGCATTGTTTTATTGGTATTGCCGATGTCGGTGCGTGCGGCGCAGCGCACAGCGTAATTCCACCTTCATATTAAAAATAGTAATCAATAACAAAGGGCCGCGGCGCGCTGTGCCTACGCAGCCGGCACCGGGTTTGTATTTTTAATATAACCGGACCAAGTGAGTGTCGGAACCTTTATAAGTAGTGAGAGTTATAAACTTTCTGCCAACAAACTGCTATGCAGTTTGGCAGATGTATTTTAGCATAAGTATTTCTGTACTTCTTTTGTTTGTTTTTTGTGTAAATAAATTAAAAAAAAAAAAAAAAAAAAAAACATAATTGATTGATTCAGCGGCTCAATTCAGGAACACGGTTTGCGAGCGGTAATTCAATCTTTTGGGAGAGGATAATAGGAATGGGTTGAGCTTGGGATGAGTTTTATTTTCCTGTTAATTCGGTTTGTAAATAAATAAATAAACAAATAAATAAGGCTCATCCCAAACCTCTCGCAAACTAGTGATAGTTCAAACCAAACCCAACCCAAACGATTGAACTACCGCTACAAAACCCGTGAAGGCCCGTTCCTGTATTTAGCCATAGGCACCGTTACTCTGCGCGCCGTTTTACCCTTTGGTAAAGTAAAAAATGTAAACTTTATTTTTTTTTCAAACGAGGAAGTTTTTGGTTTTTTTTTTACTTAGAATCAGTGACGTGACATGCACACGCATTTGGTCTGCACCGGCCTTAAAATAGCTGGGTACTCTAAGTAGTTACGTACGTTATTTATTTTGTACGGTATTTTATGTCGGCGACTACGCATAGCGTAATGGCGTATTGTCGGTTTGGTGTAAACGAAAAAGCGAATATGTATGGAAATACAATAAACTGCGTAACGCGCGCTCAAATTCGGCGGCCGACAGTCGTTTTAGTTTGAACGCAGCCTAAGTTTTTCAAGTATGCACACGATAAAATACTCATCATCATTTCAGCCGAAAGACGTCCACTGCTGAACATAGGCCTCACCAAACAGATCGGCTCTTCGCCATCCGCATCCAATGCGTTCCCGCCAGCTTAACCAGCTCGTCGCTCCATCTTGTTGCGTTACGTACTCGTATCTCAGTCATCTCTCAACTGAACTATACAGAGTACTTGGTAATTCAATTCGATACGGTGCCTCAGGTTCAGTAAAGCCGTGTTCACCCTTACGTAAGTTTTGAAAAACATACATCATTGTTATCGGCCAAAAGACGCCCACTGCTGGACAAAAGCCTCCCCCCAACGAGTTCCATAACCATTGGTCCTGTGCTACCCGCATTCAAGTGGTTCCAGACCTTTACCAGATCGTCTGTCCATCTTGTTGGGCCTTCCCAGGTCACGTCTTTCGGTTCGAATTTGCTACTCTAGAACCTTACTGCCTGTGTATTTATGACATTCAGAACTGAGACGTGGTCGCTTGCAAATAGCCTCATCATCATTTCAGCCGCAAGACGTCTACTGTTGGATATAGGCCTCCCTCATTAATACCCAATCATTACGGTTGGAAGCGACTTGCATCCAAAATGACCCTGCGACCTTCACCAAATCGTCTTTCCATATCGTTTGGACGTCCCACGCTGTGCTTGCCAGACCGTGGTCTTCATTCGAGAACTTTTCAGTCACAACGGCCGTCTGTTCTTCCTGCTATATGATCTGCCCATTGCCATTGCCCGTTACCAAGAGCCCCATAAGGAAGGTTAAAGTCACTCAAAGATCGATGGAGCGACGTACCTCCTATATGCTCAGAGTTTCCTTACGTTATCGTATCAGAAATGAGGAGATCCGCAGACTTAAGTGGCAGTGAGCAGGACACATCGCTGGTAGAACGGACGCCGAAAAAAATACAAGAGTTGCTAATTAATTATGTTCAAAAAATAAGGAAAAAACACATACACGGCAAGAACGTGAAAAGTGTAGCGCAAAGCATGGCGTAGTCTGGTGTCGGAGACCAAGACCCACTTTGGGTCGCGGCATTCGACTAGTAAGTAAGCAGGAAAGTTGCCTTGCGTTTACACTTGCGCGCATTTTTGTACAGAAAACGCACCTTTACTCTTCTCACGTCTAATTTGGAATGAGAAACAAGCGCATGCATAACTCCACGAACACTAAACTCGCGTTAAGCCGAGTGCGGGTGCACTGAGCCTTCCAAATTACATTTTAATATTTTACAACGCTTACGTTGCCAGCACGTGTGAGAAAATTATACGTCGCGGTAATTCTGTGCTTGAGCTATAGGGGTGTAATGTATGAAGAATGACTTGGGTATTTTTAAGCCCCGACCAGCGGGAGTTATAAGTTGGAAGCCTGTCTGCTGTAGGCTTAGGTAAATTGTGATGTGTCTGAATAAAGTCTGGCTAGCGAGTCTTGGCACAAGAAAGTGGCGACAAATAAAAAAAAATTGTGACTTGCAACACAGCTCACTTAAGTGCGCGCAAACATTCGTACCAATATTGTACAATATTCATCATCATCATCATCATTTCAGCCGAAAAACGTCCACTGCTGCTGAACATAGGCTTCCTCCAAGGCTCGCCAAACAGATTGGTCCCGTGCCATCCGCATCCAACGCGATCCCGCAACCTTAGCCAGGTCGTTGCTCCATCTTGTTGCGACCTATACTGCGTCTTCCGGTCCGTGGCCATTATTCGAGAACCTTTTTTCCCCATCAGCCATCAGTTCTACTACGAGCGATGTGCCCTGCCCACTGCCACTTGAGTCTGGCGATTCTTCGAGCTATGTCGATGACTTTAGTTCTTGCGCGGATTTCATCATTTTTAATGCGATCCCGCAGAAAAACTCCGAGCATAAGCCTCTCCATCGCCCTCTGAGTAACTTTGAGTTTCCTTTTGAGGCCCGACGTTAGCAGCCACTTCTCAGTGCCATAAGTCATCACTGGCAATACACTCTGGTCAAAGACTTTTGCTGCGGTATATTGGATGTCAATTCCCGAATGCTGCCCAGCCGAAATATAGCGCAATATTGCGGAGCAAGAATGCACTGTACGCTCAATAAGTAGGTATTGGTTGCACAAATATGTATGTATGTTGGTATGAAGGTTCGATCTTCAATGCTTCAATGTCCGTCAGACTTTGGATAATCATTTACAAATTAATGTCGTCCTCTAATACATATCTTGTTTGTTCGCATATTCATGTGCTGATGAGTAACAAGCTTTACATGTGTCGAAATTTATTCAATTTAGATTTTTATTGCCGCTCGTCGGACTGATTTTTAAATTTGCCAAGACTAGGATAGCTGTACATTGCTTGTGCTAAAATGTTTTCCATAATTTTACACACATGTCTGAGATAAAAAGGCGAGACATGTCCTCAGATCTCGACACAGCTGTCGCGAACTTTGCTGCCGCAGATAAAGCATGCATAAGATTGTCGTGACACATTCGTGACAGTTTGCTCTGCGACGAACTTGGAAGCTTGTGGTTGGCGGGCGATCTGTCCACGAGGCATGCAAGCCTGTTGTTCATTAGAGCCATTCACACTGGCGATTTGCGAACGTATTAGAAGCGGGGCGAGCGCGCAGCGTGTTTGCTGCGGGTGCGCAACGTATTCGCCGCGGTTGCATGACGTATTTGCCACGAGCACACAGCGAATCCGTTGCGTCTATAAAGCTGGGACGCCATGATGTACAAAAACTAAAGTGAATAAAAAAAAAAAAAAAATGACTGATAGGCATGGACACCATGGCCTATCATGCGGCAGAAGCGCGGGACGTATACCGCGCCACGCCAGCTTAAATGACGTCATCCGTAGGGCCCTTGTCAGCGTCCAAGTGCCTGCCGTTTTGGAACCTAACGGCTTGGCTAGAGACGATGGCAAGAGGCCCGACGGTATGACTCTGGTTCCTTGGCGGATGGGTCGGCCCTTAGTTTGGGAAGCCACATGTGTGGATACCCTTGCACCGGTATTTCTTTCAAGGACCCAAAATATTGCTGGCTCTGCCGCGGCCTCAGCGGAAGACTTCAAACGCCGCAAATAATAATAATAATAATATTGCCATCCAACGTGGCAATGCTGCCAGCCTTCTGGGCACTCTCCCCATTGGCGGCGACTTGTGACAGATTTTTTACCTTTAGCTTTAGTTAGTTTTAGTTAGATTTAAGTTAGTCCTAAGTTTTTACTGTTTTTATTTCATATTTGTTTATTAAATGAACAATAAAAGTGAATAAAATCTATACGTTAGCTGACGTATGTGAGTGTACATCATGGCGTCCTAGCCTTGTAGAGGCGACGAACTCACTGCGCGTTCGGCGGCGAATCCGTTGCGCGCTCGCGGAGAACACGCAAAAGGATTTACACGTATATCAAAAACCGGCCAAGTGCGAGTCGGACTCGCGCACGAAGGGTTCCGTACTTATCTATAAAAAGGGTTCGGTTCCCGAGATACAGCCTGGTGACAGACGGACGGATGGACGGACGGACGGACGGACGGACAGCGGAGCCTCAGTAGTAGGGTTTCCGTTTTTACCATTTGGGTACGGAACCCTAAAAATGATCTGTGTAATCTTTGAATGTCTTTGAGAGACCTATTCACTAAGTGTGGATATAAATAAGAAAAAAAAAAACATGCCCACTTTACTTTAGAAGAGGAACTTTACTGTAACATTTTTTTGTCAAGTTTTAATTACACCGCTTCCTAACGCTAACAGTCACGGACAGTCAGACGGACATGGCGAAACAATAAGGGCTCCTTGTATTACAGAATCCTAAATAAAAAATGACTCAGTCAGCAAACTTATAAACCAATTACTGAACCATTAAATCAGACCTGCCAACTGTCTGGTAAATAATCAATCCTACCTTCTTGGCTATCTCCAAAGCGATCTCGAAGGTACGAAAATATTCTAGGTCACAGTTTCTAGGCCACACTCTGTCTTGCAGGCACTCATATTTCACCCCCACTCGGCGCGAAGATAATTTGGGCTATGACTTGCAGACGGACGGCCTTTCACCTAAACTGATAGTGATAAGGTTTTCTGAACAGCTACTAGGTACTATTTATGATTTACTGGCTGTACTTTCGTTATATTGCCAAGTAAACAAAACCGACCAATTGCACGTAGGGTCTAGCACATTATACCTATCATCATCATCATCATCATCATCATCCTAGCTATTCGTCATCATCATTCTAGGTTTTCGGAATTTATGTGTTATTGTGAGGAAACCAGTAGGCTAATTGTCTTACTCCCTCGCAATCGCCATCACGTTCATTTTGACAGTACTTGTATGGGCTGACAATTGGTATCGGAAACAGCCAGCTGTCACAGCCATACAAGAACTGTCATTTCAAGCCGATGCCAAGTGTCAAAAAAGTTACACAATTACCCTGCTGCATACACCTGCGAAGAAATTGAAGACATGAGTGGATGAAGGGGGTATGCCACAAAAACATTATTTCGAGTAAATCGCAGTTAAGATGGAACGGCACGCTCTAGGCGCGAAATTCAAAATTTTTACAGTTTTTAATTTATTGTGGGTAAACGGTGTAACTGTTTAACTTCATATGGTATTTGCGCTTGTAAAACAGTGTTCTTTATATTATTGTGTAAAGTTTTTTAAGAATAAAACTATTAGCTTGAAATAAAAGTTGTCAAAACGTTGAAAGTCCGAATTTCTATGTTTGACAACTTTTATATCAAGCTAACAGTTTTATTCTTAAAAAGCTTCACACAATAATATAAAGAACACTGTTTTAAAATCGCAAGTACCATATGAAGTTAAACAGTTACACCGTTTACCCACAATAAATTAAAACCTGTAAAAATTTTGAATTTCGCGCCTAGAGCGTGCCGTTCCACCTTAAAGGTTTTTACGTTGTAATTTTGTTTTTCAATTGAAAAGGGTATTGTTACTTTTATAAAAGTAAACCAAATAGCCTGATCTATTGATTTTTTTAATAAATGCTTTTAAAAAAACATTTTTTTTATATAAAAAAGTGCATAACACCTTCTTTCTCCTTTAAGCTGTTCTGCAATGAAAAGTAGTTAAATAAATGAAAGTGTTTATTGTAACAAAATTTATTGATTTAGTAGAATTTCTTCGTAAAAATACCTGCATTCAGAGTTCATAAATTTCAGCTGATCCATAATGTTTTCTTTTTTTTCTTGGGATATCGGATATGTCAGAATAAGAGAAAATAAAAGTTTGTCTCATAACATGGATGAAGGAGCTAAGTGCGTACATGACACTTTCTTCTGTTACATTCACTCGCAAACTGGTAACCACTTCTAGAGTCATGTGCCCTTAGCACGTTCATTCACGAAGAAGGTAACTTATTCTTGTACATAGGTCCTTCATACACTGGGTTTAAACCCAGTGCTTTAAAGCTGTTATAGTTTAAAAACATGAGAACTGATAGCGTTCGGTGTTGCATTATGACCTAGAACCTTGCATAAAACCGAAAATGAAAAAAATGCGACATACCCCCTTCATCCACTCATGTGTGAAGTTCCTAATCCGCACTGGGCCCGCGTGGGAACTACGGCCCAAGCCCTCTCATTCTGAGAGGAGGTCTGTGCCCTGCAGTGGGATACAGGCTGGGATGATGATGATGTCAGAGCTCTTCCTATAATAACCGAATAGATCTCTCAATATGTAACTCAGGAACACCATCCCAGCAGTCTGCAAGCATTAGTCCGTACACCTGAGTTTGCTTCGCTTGCGAGCTGCTTAGAATACTAAGTGAGGCTACGTGCCCTGGTCATTGCAGTCCCGGGGGAAATTACACGCAGTTTTGTCCCGGTTACCTATGAATGGAGCTTTCTAGAGGTTAACTAGAGCATTAAGCAGGTTCTAAGACACTTATTACGTTTTTATATTTTGCTACTTGGTTTACTTTCTTTAAATAAGTTACCAGTTTAATTAAGTAAGAGTTTATTGGCATGACTTGTTATATTATTAGGTTGACGAAGCATGTGCTTGATTGTTTTCATGTCTGATTCCTACTATTCCAGATGTTTAAAATAAGATATTTCATCAAAATTTTATGCTGAGCAGAGCTAGTATCTGATTTGCAACTCCAATGACACATTCTATCTTTAGCCGTCGTGCTGTCTTTTGTTTTGTAAAAATATTGATGATGATGTGTTTTTGTTGTATGTAAATGTATTTTCTTTCTTTCTTTCTTTAAAAAAAATCACTTCCTCGAGTAATCTTTTATTTTGTAATGGTGGTGCAGCGAGAATTTGTAACCTAGAAATGTGCTAAATAGGTATTGTACTATTTTGAAAAATCTGGTATTTCGGGAATGTGGTATTTTAGGCCCAAGCGGTTTTTCTGAAATTATTTGCAGCTCTAACACAGTACATCCAAGGAAACTGAATCGTTTATCAGTTTGGAACCTTTTCACTACCAATTTCACGATGATTTCTTTGACAAATGTATGGAATGTTAACATGACATGACAAAAGGGTTCACCCTGGTACGTGATTCAGTTTCTTCGACTGTACCACTGCAACTTAATAGTTTTTTTTTTATAATTTAGGCTTGCGTTTGACCAAAATCACGCCTGATGGAAAGCGAAGATGAGGCCTACGATAGTTTACGTGCTAAGTAGAACTGCGAGGGGTTAAAGCGTATTTTTTTACACTACCTTTGAAAAAGTTCCACTCGCTATTAATCCGTTTGAACCATATAAAATATCACGGCAATATCCCTTTTAGAATGGTTCGTTTGCGTTCGCGGTCCAGCGATGTTTGTTTTAAAGTTTTGTTGGAACTTTGTGACATTATGTGTTTAGTTGGTGTTTAAACTAGATTAAGGGGCACCCACGCATCAATCATGCAAAACACTCTGAAATAATTTAATTTACTTTAAGTAAAAGTTGCAACAGACTGCAACAAAATATTTTTTACTGTTTGCTTGTTAATATTAATAAATGATTCTGCAACTAATTAGCAATTTTTGCACCAAGTAGAAATATTATATGGCAAACAGACTAACAAACACTATTACAGTAAATGCTGAGTTATATTGTCGAGCTATTGCGGCTGAAAGCCGTGGTGGCCTAGTTGTTTTACTTAAGGCCTTTCATGCAGAGCAAATTAATGGTGTTTGGGATGTTCCCAACCCACCACTCTCCCTCTGGGAAGAGACATTTGCCAAGGATTGGGACGTATTTGAACGAGATGATGATGATCCGTGAACAGATAAAGATAGAAAGAGACAGACAGATAGTGAAACTACAACAATTCCAATGTCGCCGTTTTTACTTCAGAACCCTAGAAACGTCACACAGTTGTTAAAACATCAAACATCACATCGTAAACAGACAAAGCATTCGTTATTAACTTCTGCCATCGTAAAACTCGCAGTCGGCTGTAATTATTCGCACATTGCTTTTATTTGTGTTAAAAAAAATACATAACCGCCGCCATTTTGGACCGGGACAGCGCGGGAATTTACTATTATTGCCACTTGTTTAATGCCGTTGGTAAACGTTAAATTAGTCCATCACAATAAATGGGATGTACCGCTTTTATTTTTGCAACTGGCAACATTTCACTTCGGTTTTAATGGTGAATAAAATTATGCTCGTTGTCATTAAATTTTCTTTTGAGCGCGTACGTCTGTATTCGGTACGCTGCAATTATTTTGATGCGATTGTTTCAATTCGGATTGTTTTTAACTAATGTTTCAATTAGCCCAGCACATACAGGGTGCCACAAAACTAGACGAACTGGTACTGAATGATGAATAGGCTAAGTAATAATAATAATAATAAAAAGCATTTTAACTCCACCACAGTTCCAGCAAATACAAACGATAAATTTTACACTATACAATTTACAATAAGCTACAAGACTTGTGCGGTGGAGACTGGTGCCTGAACTAGGGGAAACCTGTATTTCAGGTCACCAGGCCTCTGAAACCCAGATGTCAGCAACCACAGAGGTCATGCCGTGAAAACTGAACTTAAGTAGAATTCATGTGGAGTACAAAAGCTATAAAAAAGTAAAGATTTATCTTAATATAAATGAGTGTAAGGAGTGTGCGTGTGTGCATGCACGTGCGTGTGAGTGTGTATGTGTGTGTGTGTGAGTGGGTGTGTAATTGTGTGTGTTAGTGTTTGCATGGGCGCGTGTATATTAAACATCATACAATTGGAACCAAAAGTTTTTCAGTTGTACTGTAATCAAGAGTGAGGAGCCAGTTTTTGACAGTATTTTTGCAGGATATTTTAGCCAAGGGATATATATTCAAAGCAGCATTTATCTTATTGTACAGAAAACTCCCAAGGTAACAGAAAAATCTGTGTGTAAAACGTGTGTTAAATTTTTGAGATGGACAGGTTAAGCACTTGCTGCGTTTGCTTGATAAGTTATAGGTCCATGTATATAAAGTAGCATAGGCTGATGATGATGGTCGCTTCTGTTATTGCTAATTTTCATAATCTTTCAGTACTGTCAAATCGTTTTTGCCCCCGCGATAACGATGTATGGCCATAATAGACATTTTTGAAAATCATCATCATCACCATCATCGCTCGTAGAACTTGATGTTGTTTTTGAAATAAAATGCAGATAATTTGTAGTAAACACAAGTCCTTTTATTTTAATCACCCACAGCACACTTTTACATTACGAGAGCAACCGAACAACAAAAGGAAACGGAACTTAAAGAAAAGACGTAGGGGAAAGTGGTCACCATTCGTACGCTTTTTATATTTTATTTTTTTAATTTATGATGGATTGTTTAATTTATCTAGTTTATATACCTAAGCGTAACAAATATATTGTAGTTTGTTACAAAGAAATCCGAAACTATTATGTCAAAAGGTTAAAGAGTTATAGTAATTTTTCTACGATAAGATATTTGTACGAACGTACCCCACGTACGGGGTACGTTCGTACAGTAGGTGGGGTACTTTCATACGCCATGGGGTAGATTCATACAGGGTAATTAAAAAGCCTATTAAAGTCGTTAAATTTTTATTAATTATTACAAAAATATTTATTTATTAAAGAACTAACTTATATATTTGACTTGACTCATAGTCGATAAATGTTTCTTTAGAAACATAACAAAAAATTAAATCGTTTATCCACAGTTTACTTATTGATAATTCTTAGCTTAACAATCAGTCTTAATGATTTCTTTGCAATCATTTTTTATGAGTATGTTGCACAGTCTTTGACAATCTAAACTTAAAGTCAATAATCATACATATTTGGTTGTTACTTTAGAAGTTATTGCAAATTATAATTATTTAAATTAACGGCAAAAGTAAAAAGTCTAGCCATTCTAGCTGTACAGCCCGCTCGTGGTTGTGGATCAGGTAGGATCATGACGACATCGCTGATATACAGAGTGTGTATGTCTTCTATATCAGGAAAAAAGAATGACCATGATGATCCCGGTTTCTTCCGAAGATAAGATACTTTCAGCTCCGTACCCGAATAATGACCAAGAACTTTTCCGACGTAGTAAACAACAGAAGTCTTTTTTTCAAACTTTACCAAAACAAAACAATTATCTTTGATTTTATTTGGTGTCACATTTAAATTATTATCGCTACTGCAATCATTAGTCTCTTCGTCCGTTTCGAAACCGATTGGAGATGTTGAACTCTCCCGCAAGCTAAATTCCGATCCTTCAGAAGGCTCTGAATCTTCATCACTTTTTATTTGCTTAGCTTTCTTTTTCTTTTGTCTTGAACTAAGTTCTTTCAAACTACGTTTCACTGCTTTGGCTCTGGCTTTCCTTTCCTGTTCTATTTTTTTCAATTCTTTCTGTCTATGTCTCTCTTCTAATTCAGTTTTTTCAGGTGTATCTGTATATATACGGGATTTACCTGGTTTTCTTCCTTTATTGTTTTTTTTGTTTCTAACAGCTTTAGGATAAGGTCTTATGACTTCTGGTGTTATGGGAAGATAAACACTCGGTTCAGATTGTGTCTCAGCTGCAGAGGTGGAAGCCGTGGAAGGTTCGTCAGTTCGACGTTCGTCATTTTGAAGCAAAGAAGGCGACTGCTCACGAATATCTGCCTCATTCATATCAGTCGAGGGCACGCTGGTGGAGGGGTGCGATTCTATTACGGCAGTGCTTCTTTCCGGATCAGGTGTCGCATTTTCCGAATTATTTGAAGCGTACACGTCAATGGCAGGGAAATCTTCATCACTGAATGCCATTTCATTAAACGGCCATATACCTGGCTTTTCAAATCCACTTGTAATATTTTTTGCCGTAAAAGATTCGAAATATGCAAGTTTTACCAGTTTAGGTATATTATAAATATTTATTGTTTTGCCAGGATTTGACATATGCCAATTATTGAATGCTATTTTCAACTTTGCCTTGAATGGGCCGAACACCGCAACGTCTAAGGGTTGCAATCGATGACTGGTGTGCGGGGGGAAAGACACAAAAATTATGCCATTATCTCGAGCATATGTTATAGCCTGTAAGCTGATATGGCTTTCGTGATTATCACATAATAGTAAAATCGGATGCTCTTTAGAGCTCAGTGTGTGTTTCTGAATGTGCTTTAACACTGAAACAAATATGTCAGCATTTATCCACCCACTTCTATTAGCAGCTCCGAGGCTTCCTTCAGGCGCACCTTCAAGAAAATGGTCCTTGTAGTGTACACGTGGAAATACAAATAACGGAGGAATAGTATTTCCGCTTGCAGAAATAATTGCACCAAATGTCACCAATTCGCCTCTTTCCGCTGACACGATTTGTCCTACTTGTTTCTGTGCTTTAGGAGCCAAAATTTTAGGAGTTTCTATAACAGTAGTCACGCCGGACTCGTCAAAGTTAAATATCCTGTCGGCAGCAAAATTATGTCGTTGTAACACAGCAGTCAAATTATTATAGAACTCTTGGACTGCAGTCTTATTGAAAGCGAACGATCTAGCTGCGCTTGTATTTTCCGGTTTTCGCAGACTGAGGTTGGTGTTTCTTTCTCTATACTTACGCATCCACTCTAACCCGGCCATTTGGTTTTCATCCCATTTCGTTGGATATTTTAAATTTGACGCTTTCGCGTATTCGTAGGCAAGTTTGCGAATCTGTATTGTTGTTAGGCCATAATGCATTTTGCAGCAATTAATAATGTAGTCATTCAAGCGTGTCTCTTCTTCCAAGGAGAAGACCTGTAGACTAGTGAACTTGGAATGAAATGTTCGTGAGGGTTCATCGGTGTTAGAGCCATCTTTGAATTTCTTGACTCTGCTTTCCAACGTCGATGTCTTGATGTTATATTGCAACGCAGCTTTTCTATATGACAGCCGTCCTTGAATTACGTCATCAATTGCTAATTTCATGGACTCTTCATCCACCTCTTGGGTACGCGTACACATATACATTTTATGTGACTATTTATCAAAACATTAAACTTTAATTAAAGTGATAATTTTTGTTAGAAAGTGTTCTCCTCCTCTCTACAAGCTACGCCGTTGGCATGGAAAATCTGAAAAAAATACAAAAACTAAGGCTAGGTCGTAGGTTTACAAAGTCGATCAAAACTTAACATTCAATATTTACCGAGCTCTAGACTGCGTGTGGCCAGACTCACACTTGGCCGATTGTGATCTTCAAATCCTTCATTGAGCTAACATGTTGACTTGAATATAAAAGAATGAATCTAATCATTTCAGTTACTGTGTGGCTCAATAATGAAAGAACTCTGAAGCTGTTAGTTAAATGAGAAATTCCAAATGCGATTTAGCTTGCAATATGTATTTTATTCTCCAAGTTTCTTTTGTGCAATCTACATCAAATTTTCAATCAAGCAGCCAAAGTCTAAGAGATATTTTATGCTAGCAAAATTTTCTTAGAGTAAGCAAATTGCATTTTATTTTAGTGTCGCTATACGTATATGAACATGTTTATCATTATCAGCCAAAAGAGCCACTGCTGGAAAAAAGGCTAAACGGTTCTGCGGTTCCTATATCCAAGTAATTCCTGCAACTTTTATCTGATCGTCGGTTGATCTTGTTGGGCTCCTTCCTACGCCACATCTCCCTATTTGCAGGCCACTCTAGAACCTTATGGCTCAGTTTCATTAGTCGATAGGGCCCGCATGCGGTGCGGTAGATTTCTATAACGCATGCCATAGGGCCCGCATTCGGGGGATCGTCTTCATTGGTTTATAGAGCTCGCATGCGGTGCGGTAGATTTCTGTAACACATGCCATAGGGCCCGCACTCGGGGAACCGCTTTCATTGATCGATAGGGCCCGCATGCGGTGCTGTGCGGTAGATTTCTATAACGCATGGCATAGGGCCCGCGTTCGGGGATCCGTTTCATTGGTTGATAGGGCCCGCACGCAGGGTGCGGTAGATTTCCATAATGCGTGCCTTATGGCCCGCATTCGGGGAACAGTTATCGACATAATGAGTTTCACTAGTCGTTATACCGCATGCCAAAAGTCACTGCACGTTGTACATCGACCGAATTATTGACTAATGAAACTAAGCCTACTCATCGGCCGTCAGTTTTGCAAGCAATATACCCTAACCACTGCCACTAAATTCTGGCGACTCGCTGTGGATCTTTTTGTTTCTAATTGGATCACGCAAGGAAACTCTCATCTGAACATAGCTCGGTCCTTCTGTAGTAGGTGTAGTTATTATAAGTATTAAAGTAAACTAAGGTTTCATATAATATTCAAATGACACCTAACGGTAGGTACCATATATGAAGGGTTTCAAGTATCTTCAAGTCGGTACCATATAAGTAATGGAATCATGTATCCAAATTCCATTCCCTAATTATACGGTACCGACTTAAAGGAACTTAAGTTAAGTTACTTAAGTGGCTGTTTGAGTGAATTTGAATTTTCTTGCATATTTGCTGAAATATTAAGCGTTTTTTTTTCAGATACAGTAACAGATATATTGATAAAAATATTTTTATACTAAGCAATCACTTCCACCCACAGACATTCGTAACTCCGTGGAGTCACATGTGCGTCCGTCTTTAAACATCTCACTGGTGCACAACCTCCTTTCAAAATGATTGTACTAAGCGGACCCAGTGTGGATTGGGCATTCACAAAAAAAAATTGATTTGCAGCAAGTGTGCACCGATTGCCATGCCATACCTGATAGCCAACTTTCCAACAAATAAATTCTTACAGAAAAATATTTGGCACATTATTTATTTTATCCGACTGCGGCACGCCTCATAAAATGGTAATGTTTTCAACCACAGCTAATAACAAAGTTGGTCGAAAGAGGTGCTCTGCTTTTTCATTTCGTCGAGTAACGTAAAAACATTATGTGACCTGATATTGCATCTCCATCAGAACAAACAGAGTATAGCAGGCGTCGTTATTTCTTATTACCTTAGACATGAAAAAGGTTAGATGCGTTTGTCAATTAAGAGTTTTTTTAGGCTTGCGTTTGACCACAATTACGATGGAAAGCGAAGATGATTGCCTAGTAAATGCTCATTCACCCTAGACTTGAATTTAGGGGAATTAGAAGAAAGAAGGCAGTTGAGCGCGGTGATGTGCGCGCCCCCAAGCAGTGGAAACCATACAACAAATAAGGGGCACTGTAACCGGTACGCGCGCTACATATCTGCTCAGACCCTTCCTCTAGAATATCAGAATGGAATGGAGTGCTGTATAACTCTCATATAGGACGTTGGACAAGATCTGGGGACCATACCAGGAACCACTTGAATATGGGCAGCGGAGGACCGATGGCTGTAGAACTTTTTGGGGTAGGCTTTTGTCCAGTAGTGGACGGCTTTTAGCTGATATAATGGTGTTAATCTGCCGCGTTGATGTAATAATTATGCCATCCTCTTGACGTTAAGGGAATATCGAGTAAGCTAATTGATCGCGCGAGCGCGAAGCGCAAGCAAAGCTCTTTCGTTTCAGCTTGGGTCAAAATACTTTCGTATGGCTGAATGCAAGAATCGCTCAAGATTGCAATTGCTATCTTGAAAATAAACAACAAACTTTTAACTTTCGCTACTCCGCATACCCATACGTGCAGGATAGCTACTTTTCCACGACACATACGTGTTTTGATGCACATCTGGTAGCAGAGACACAATATAAAAGGTTCTACGTCTAAATCAATTAATCATGTAAATAATTCTAAGCTATTTACCTTTTTATAAAGTAAAAGTAAATGAAAATTAGCACTGAAATCCGCCCAAATATTTTGTAGAATGTAATGTAATGTTAATCCTGGTACCGAATGAGAGTAACCCAAAAAAAAATTTTTATAGTGGTAGAGCCATGTTGTAGCTAGCCGCTGCATCACGAATGGACCGGCTCGTCCAGGGCAGTACCACCCTCTCACAGAACACTGGCGTGAAGCAGCAGTAATCCTGCTTGCGTTTCGTACGGTCAGTGAGAGTGCCGGGGGCCCAATACCTCACTCCTTCCCTCTCCCCCTCCCTCTCCCCCTCCCCTATTCCCTCTCCTTTAGGGCCGACAACGCACTGGCGTCGTGTAAAGCGCTGCGGGTGTCTATGGACAGTGGTGTTCATTTAACATCAGGTGACCCACTAGTTCATTTGTCTGGCCTATCTAACATAAAAAAAAAAAAAAATTGCACAATCACGCATCTAGTCTTTGTAAGCGCATCAGCCCTAATATTTCTATGGCCTACTGAATAATACGCGATTCCGCTCGCAGTTGTTCGCAACAAAAATATGACGCCAATATCATAGATTATGTCTTAACGAAAATAACGCAATGAAAAAATAAGAGATTTGCTATAAGCTCCGAATTGCACAAAGAACTTTCATGATTTTTGTTACTGGTAAGACACAAAGCAACAGGGACCTGCTTTGATCAATTATAACTGAAGATACACATTGCCGAACAAAATCCCCTTCAAAGAATGTCCGAACTTTTTTATTTGGTTGCGTAACAAATAAAATCATCACCTACACAGAAATTTGAACCTAGTCTTTACTTCATTACAGTCGAAGTTCGGTAGCGGCAAAACTCCACTTGACAGCTAAACTTGACAATTTCACGCAACGTACTGAGAAAAAAGAAGGCCACTTTTATCAAAGTGGCGCTCATTTGGCTCGGACATTTTCGGGCGCGCGACTGTGGATCTACAGTTATAATTGATCAAAGGGGACCTGCATACAACAATGTTTTTTCACTGCACACACTACTGGGGCTAAATTCTGGAACGACTCAACACGGTTTGCGAGTGGTAATTCAATCGTTTGGGAGAGGATAGGAATGGGGTGAGCTTCGGATGAGCCTTATTTCCTGTTAATTCGCTTAAATAAATACATAAAAGCACCGCAATATCTTGTCATCCGATATACCGCAGTGTCTCAAGTCAAAAGTCTTTGACCAGTGTGTGTTGCCAGTGATGACTTATGGCACTGAGACGTGGCCGCTAACGATGGGTCTTATAAGGAAGCTCAAGGTCACTCAGAGGGCGATGGAGAGGGCTATGCTTGGAGTTTCTCTGCGGGATCGCATTAGAAATGATGAAATCCGCGCGAGAACTAAAGTCACGGACATAGCTCGAAGAATCGCTAGACTTAAGTGGCAGTGGGCAGGGCACATCGCCCGTAGAACTGACGGCCGATGGGGCCGAAAGGTTCTCGAGTGGCGTCCGCGGACCGGAAGACGCAGTGTAGGTAGGCCTCCAACAAGATGGAGCGACGACCTGGTGAAGGTAGCGGGAACGCATTGGATGCGGATGGCACAGGGCCGATCTGTTTGGCGAGCCTTGGGGGAGGCCTATGTTCAGCAGTGGACGTCTTTCGGCTGAAATGATGATGAATGATGAAATACATAAAAAAAAAAAATAAGGCTCATCCCAAACTCAGCCCAAACCTCTCGCAAACCAGTGATTTTTGGCGTTCCTGAATAGCAGTTCAAACCAAACCCAACCCAAACGATTGAATTACCGCTACCAAACCCCTGAAGGCCCGTTCCTGAATTTAGCCCCAGTACTGATTCTCCACCCCCATTGTTGAAACGTAGTAATTCTGGGTACACGGCGTAAGAAACTAAAGTTAAGTACCTATCCTGTGGACATAAAATACAATACATAAAATATAATATCACGCCTGTATTCCCAAAGGGGCTAAAGCACACAAAAACGTTACATTGATATTTTGAGGCTACTTTTAGCAATATTAGGTAAAAGTGGTAATAATAGTGACAGGTTGCTAGCCTATCGCCTACAAAACACCTTAACCTGTTTCCTTAGTCACTTCTTACGACATCCACGGAAGCATCTTAAGATTTTTTTAAATCGGCTGAAATAAGTCAGGCGTCATTTGATCAATTATAACTGAAGATACACATTGCCGAACAAAATCCCCTTCAAAAATGTCCGAACTTTTTTATTTGTTTGCATAACAATTAAAATCATCACCTACACAGAAATTTGCACCTAGTCTTTACTTCATTACACTCGAATTTCGGTTGACACTTGACAGCTAAATTTGACAATTTCACGCAACGTACTGAGAAAAAAGAAAGCCACTTTTATCAAAGTGGCGCTCATTTAGCTCGGACATTTTCGGGCGCGCGACTGTGGATCTACAGTTATAATTGATCAAAGCAGGCGTCCCAAACGCCGATCTAGACTTAACAAAAAAATATTGGACCCTTAACTTTATTTCATGTCCACATGAGAGATACTTAGTAAATAATGCATGGCTATTCATTTTGGCACTTGTCATTCGAAAATGTACTCTGTGACTGTTACTAACACCGCTGGCGGTAAGTCAACTGATAGGTGAATATAGCGGCTGTCCAACGAGAGTGTCAAATCTGTTTTGTAGTTTTTTTTTTCAATTTTCGCTCTACCCATTGGAGGATTCGGTCAGAGTCAATTAAAAATAATTCATCATCATCATCATTTCAGCCAAAAGAGGTCCACTGCTGAACATAGGCCTCCCCCAAGGCTCGCCAAACAGATCGGTCCCGTGCCATCCGCATCCAACACGATCCCGCAACCTTAAGCAGGTCGTCGCTCCATCTTGTTGGAGGCCTACCTACGCTGCGTCTTCCGGTCCGTGGACGCCACTCGAGAACCTTTTTGCTCCATCGGAAATCAGTTCTACGAGCGACGTGCCCTGCCCACTGCCATTTAGGTCTGGCGATTCTTCGAGCTATGTCGGTGACTTAGTTTTAGCGCGGATTTCATCATTATATAATTTTGATAATAAAAAACATAAATAAAGGACCTGTTTTATGTATGTAGTAGTAACGTCTCCGTATAAACAACAAACGTTCAAAATTAGAAAAAAATACTTAAGCTCCAAGTCAATAGACTGTGGTCTTTCACTTAGGTTTTCCACTTATATTTGAAAGAGGAAAGTTTTAAAACATCTCGGCTATTAATTACTATACTAAACGGGACTTATCACGCAATAAATATTTATTTTAGTTACCTAGTGACTACGGCTGATATTTTTAACCGACTTCAAAAAAAGGAGGAGGTTCTCAATTCGGTTGTATGTTCTTTTTTTTTTTTTTTTTTTTTTTTTTTTTGTCGTGTGTTACCTCAGAACTCCGTCATTTATGAACCGATTTGGAAAATTTTTTCGTTGTTGGAAAGCACATGCTTCAAGGTTGGTCCCGTTGTTACCAAAATCCAGTTCTGATGATGGGATCCATGAGGAATTGAAGAAACTCCTCAAAAATTCAAGAGAAACTTATAGCGATTAGAGTATTTTCGGTGACAAGTCGAGCATTTGCATTCAGAAAGTATCATGGAACTCTGTAATAAAACGACATAACCCCGTCGAGCATTAAAAATAGAATTTTCAACATAACCTTATATCGAAGTCAAACTGATGATTTTATCCTACGCATCTATTTTATACAGAAACAACTAAAAAGCAAAAAATAAAAAATTTTAAATAAAAAATAAAACCTCCTTCAAAAAACATTCAAAAACCATGAAATAATAATTGAACTGAACCGACTACAATAAGCATGAAAATATCTTTCTTCTAATCTGTTTTAAGTCGGTGTCTCAGCACGAGCTTGCAGGAGTGTAGAAGCCCTATAGATAGTAAGGTATGTAGGTAAGTTAGATTACTAGGTCCACTCCTGCTGGCTCGAGCTGAGGCACCGACTTAAAACAGATTAGAAGAAAGATATTTTCATGCTTATTGTAGTCGGTTCAGTTCAATTATTATTTCATGGTTTTTGAATGTTTTTTGAAGGAGGTTTTATTTTTTATTTAAAATTTTATTGCGTAATAACTTGATAAGTCTCGTTTAGTTTAGTAATTATGAGTGAAAATCACGAAAGTTTAAAACTGTATGTCGGCTATTTTTCGGTAAAATAATTCTATAACATCCCGTGTCAGGATATTAGCCATCGGCCATTGAATATCTTTAATTGGCCAGGACATCATTGACAGATGCTCAGGGTGCACTGACCCAAGACTGTTCTTTCCGGACAGATTATAAAGGGACCTGCAGCTCTATTAGGCGCAAGCCACGCAGAAGTGACGTGGGACGGAGGCGGGTCGCAGACACAGCGCACCTTGAAGTAGTTTTCACACTAAAACTATAAGAAGCGTCGCGATCCAAAGCAGACAGAAGAGACGGGGCGGAGACGCGGCCTGCGAACGAACGACGCGGATTGCGACGCGCCCCCGTCCCACGTCTCTTCTGTGTGGCTTGCGACTGAAGTAACAATTTCCTGAAAAATCCTAATCATTTTTTAAAGACCGGCAACTGATCAATGATTCTTTTTGAGTCGTTAATACTTATGGGTGATGGTGACCATTTTCCATCAGATGACCCGCCTCTCTCTCATAACGAAAAAAAAAATATGGTTGCTGTAACTACAGCCTTTTCCAAAACAGGGATACAGAATGATAAAGTAAAATGAAATAAATGCTTTTCTCTAGGGATCAAAACCACTTTTAATTTAGCTCGTTCAATCAGTGAACTCATTACCACAATTCCAATAAAACATGTACAGTGTAGGTACTAGCCAAAATAGTACTTCCATTACTTTTTGCTTTCAAATGCGAGCACGAATAAAATAATCTCATTAAAAAAAGCCAGCCGACTGAAAATCCTTTGCCATTTAATAATGATGCTATCAAAAGAAGTTGAATACATATTTATACTAAAAATTATAAACGATACCATAAAAGTGCTCGTTTGGCAGCAGCCGCGGCGTGTTTCTCCGAGAAGAAGGGCTACGGATTATCCCGAAACATGTCCAGTTAAACTCTGAGACGTGAGTAATCCGTATTACTTCACTATGACTGAATCATATGGTAGTTTAATGTTTAAAATCTTCAAACAAACTTCCTCATTTAAAATAGTACGACTACCGTATACTTCATTTAATTTAGAATTGAAAACCACAACATCAATGAACTAAAACAATTACTTTGCTCACCCGCGACCTTACAATAGTTACGTTTATGCAAGAACCACAACATCATTATATTGCGGCTCGTCAACTATTTCTTACCTAGCAAATAGTTCAGTACAATAGTCTGGGAGCCGCAAAATAAAATTGTTTTAATGTCACTTTATTTGCGTGTCCTCAATAATAATAATAATTACAAACAATCACTTTAGAAGAAGTACATACTTTTATATATTGCGCAGCAGCTACCGTTACACGCCATATATTACACGACAATAATCACAAACCAAGCGGAAATAATCACACACAACACCATAAGTCAGGCCCATCTCACGACATATCATCCAATACAGCACTACACGCCAATGATAACACGACACAACACCAGTCACCACGTCATGCGTCACACAACAGACATTCACCACGCACTGACACTAATACAACACACAACAAACAAAGGAAATCACAGTGGGAGAAGCGACTAGATAACAAAATTACCGCTCTAAGGAAGGAAATAGGACTGACTACTCAATACCTACAAGGAAATCTTACACATAGCAAACAAATAAAATTAAACCTTCACAATAAAAGTAGAGATGAAATAGTAGATCAACTAGACAGTAATAAGCAAAAACTACAAGCATACTCGAAACGACTGCGCCGATACAAAGTTAGTAATCAAAGAAAAACTGACAATAACTTATTTAACACCAATCAAAAACTATTTTACCGAAAGCTTAACTCAGAACACATAACAATTACACAACCACCAGATATCACCACCGTCCAACATTACTGGGAAAATATATGGTCCACACCAATAGAACACAATCCTCACACATCTTGGGCAACAATAGAAGAAGAAGAAGTAGGTCATATAAACCCAATGCCTGAAATCACCATTACTAAAGATGATGTTACACAAGCAGCGAAAAAGACACTCAACTGGAAAGCACCGGGCCCCGACAAAATACAAAATTACTGGCTAAAATATTTCACTGCAACACACGAATACCTTGCAAACACACTGAACCATCTCATACATACCCCACAAGACATACCCCCGTTCCTCACACAAGGCATCACCTACCTAAAACCCAAAGACAATGATACGACCAACCCTGCTAAATACAGACCCATTACATGTTTACCTACAATTTACAAATTACTCACATCTATCATCTCACACAAGCTCACCACACACATAACAGAAAACAAAATAATATTAGAAGAGCAGAAAGGCTGCAGTAAAGGATCGAGAGGATGCAAAGAACAGCTAATAATAGACACCGAGATTCACAACCAAGCCAAACAAAATCACAGGAATCTATACTACTCATACATAGACTACCAGAAAGCATTCGATAGCGTACCACACTCATGGCTTATACACGTTCTCAAATTATACAAAATCGATGCAACACTAATAGAATTCTTACAAGGCGCAATGACAAAATGGACTACCAAACTAAATATTCAAATAGGAAAAACGATACTTAGCACAACTCTAATAAAAATAGCCCGTGGTATCTTCCAAGGTGACTCACTTAGCCCATTATGGTTCTGCCTAGCATTAAATCCCCTTTCTAGAATTCTGAATAAGACTGACTATGGATACGCAATCGACAGACAAAACGACATCAAACTGACTCACCTGCTTTACATGGACGACATAAAACTCTACGCATCAAACAGAAACAAACTCGAACAATTACTTAGACTAACAGAGGAATTTAGCAAAGATATCAAAATGACGTTTGGAACAAATAAGTGTAAAATCAACAGTATTATTAGAGGACAACATAAAGAGACAGAACCATACAACTTGGAACTACAGGGAGGGACCATTGACAGAATGGAAGCTAAAGAAACGTACAAATACTTAGGATATTTACAAAGCACATGCATAAACCACACAGAAATAAAAAACACGTTGAAAACTAAGTACAAACAGAGACTTAACCAAATACTAAAAACCCAGTTATCAGCCAGAAACAAAACCAAAGCAGTTAACACATACGCCATCCCCATATTAACATATTCTTTCGGTATAGTTAAGTGGTCAGACACTGAATTAGACACTCTAAATACGACAACACGTACAGCATGCTACAGACACAACATCCACCACATTCACTCGGCAGTACAGAGATTTACACTGAATAGAGACATCGGAGGCCGCGGATTTATAGATATAAAAAATTTACATTACACACAAATAGACAATCTACGAACGTACTTCCTCACGAAAGCTAACGACAGTCCATTACACAGAGCAATTATCGACCTACCGAAACCTGGAACACCCCTACAGCTTAACAATAGATTATTTGACCCAAAACGTAAAATACACACTGAAGAACAAAAAATAGATAACTGGAAAAGTAAAGCACTACATGGAAAATACCCACATCAACTAGCTCAATCACACATAGACCAGAAAGCATCATGCACATGGCTCACTAAAGGGAATATTTATGGCGAGACAGAAGGCTTCCTCATAGCCATACAGGACCAAATAATCAAAACCCGTAATTACTCAAAATATATTCTAAAAGAAGCAATAGAAACAGATAAATGTAGATTATGCCATCAAACCACCGAAACAATAGACCATATCACAGGAGGATGCAGTTTCCTAGCCCTTAAAGAGTACACTCACCGCCACAATAACGTCGCTAAACACATACATCAACAGCTTGCACTAAAACATAAACTACTCACAACCTACACACCCTACTACCAATACAAGCCAAAAAATGTATTAGAAAATAGCACAACGAAACTTTACTGGGACCGAGACATAGTAACCGACCGCACCATCCTCAGCAATAGACCTGACATCACACTTATCCAAAAATCTACCAAAACCACTTACCTTATAGATATCGCTGTTCCCAACACACACAACCTGAAACATAAACACACCGAAAAAATACAAAAATACATACCTCTAGCAGACGAAATAAAACAGATGTGGCATCAAGACGTCGTCAAAATCATTCCAATCATTATCTCCTCAACAGGCATTATTCCAAAAACCCTTAAAACAGCACTTAAAATATTAGACCTCAACGACAAAACCTATATACCCTTACAGAAATCAATAGTTTTAGATACTTGCTCTATAGTACGCCGATTTCTAAATCCTACCTCACTACCAGAACACAGCAACCAACAAGACAATCACACTAACACAAACACAGACACTACACAAAGAACATAATTTACACAATGGTTACATGGTACTTGGCTTATGCCCGTATCATGAATAAAAAAAAAACCGACTTTATGTCGAGATTAAAAACCCTTTAGAATAATAATAATAATTCCGTTATCTCACCCCATAGCCCGGTAATCCTGTCCACAACATCCCAACCCCATAGCCAATTCCATGTCGCTTCCTACCTGGCAATAGTTTGGCAACTGTGGAGGACTGTCCGCTAGCACATCCTCATGGTGTATTAGGGGATAGACCCCCATAGTTGCGCCCATCTCATTTATATTATATGGTACCAAAGGCCTCTTCATGTTGGCTTCGGCTCCATGAATGCCTTTCAAATGACCGGGTCCCCATGGGCCCGTGATCGGAAATTCGTACCAACATAATAATAATAATCTTTATTGTATGATTATGGTATACACATAAGTGAAGATTTTACAAGTTTCAGTCTCACATAATCTGCCCATTGGGGCATACAATAGCAAATACAAAATTAATACATACATCAATAACCAATCAATTTCAATGTCAAATAAATCAGTAAGTTCCCATTAAATCATCAGAATTAGGTTGAGATATTGCTTGGTCATGTCAATATGATAATTATAATTACAATTTACTATGTCATGTTATTAAAATTAAATTCAAAATATTCCCTTAAACAATAAAAACATTTTTGAACAAGTACTTTCCTTAATGTAGTCTTAAATTTAGCTCCGGACATCATTTTCATATGTTGGGGAAGGTGGTTGTAAATTTTTATGCTATTATAATACATTCCTTTGCGCACAATAGCCATTTTAGATTCTGGCACCCTTAAATTTAACTGGTACTTGTTTCTTACAGGCCTAGTGGCTTCCCTTACTAGAAATTCAGCAGGGTTGTTTTTGATAAAAAGGCAGCATTGGAGTATGTAAATACATGTCAATGTGAGCAAGCCTTGATCGGAAAATGTAGGGCGACATGATTCATCGCACTTTAGCCCAAAAATAATTCTAACACATCTCTTCTGCAAGATAAAAGTAGAGAGAGAATTGACTGAGTTCCCCCAGAAGATAACTCCGTAACTTAAAATAGAGTACACATGTCCATAATAGGCTGATAGCGCTGTCTTAGTATCCGCAACCTTTACTAACATCTGCAAACCATAACAGAAACCTCTCAACCTGCCATTAATCATCTCTATGTGCTGTTTCCAGTTAAGGGATGAATCAATAACAATTCCTAGAAACTTATACGAATTTACCTCTTCTATAGTTGTCCCTTTGTAATTAATACTAAGCTGAACTGCTTTGGCTTGATGGGGTCTAAATTGGATGTACTTTGTTTTCGACAAATTTATGCTTAGATTCAAAGAAGCCAACCACTGCACAATATTTTCTAATGTGGTATTTATGGATGTCTCATATTCAGTGTTGCTTAATCCCTTGCCTAATATAAGAACAGAAGCGTCGTCTGCATAGAGAGCGCTAAGGTGTGGGTTGACTTTAGAAAACTCATTTATGTAAATTATAAAGAATAATGGACCCAATATGCTTCCCTGTGGTACACCTAGCTTATTTTCTAAGAACAGAGACGTCTTCGTTTGAAAACGTTTGTTATAATATGTTACTTGTGTTGCCTGCGAACGTTTTAACAGATATGTTTCCATGAGTTTGAGTGCTACCCCTCTTATACCAATATTTTCAAGCAACCTAAGTAGCATCAAATAGTCCACACAGTCAAATGCCCTTGACATGTCTAACAAGAGCGCAGTCGCAGGGGATTTAATGCCAAACGCATTCCAGACACCTTTCATTATTTTTAATAAAGCATGTGACGTGGATAGATATTTTCTGAAACCGCATTGTGCATTATCCAGGATACTGTTTTTATTAAGAAAAGATATTAGTCTAGAATAAATTACTCTTTCAAAAATTTTTGAGAAATTTGGGAGCAGGGCAATAGGGCGATGATTACCAATCTCTGCTTTGTCGCCTTTTTTGTACACTGGTATTATGATAGCTTTTTTTAGGTCATCTGGGAATGTACCATTCTCAAGCATCAAGTTGATAATATGTGCTAGTGGTGTTATTATGTAAGGTGCACTACGCTTTATCACTTGTAGAGTTATCTGGTCGTGACCTGTACTGTGCTTGTTTTTTAAAGTTTTCATAATTTTCAGGATTTCCAACTCAGTTACTCGTGCCATATAGATAGATGAGCTCACTCCTTCCGATGGAGGGACGCGGTTACTTTGTGATAGGGGGAAACTGTTACTGCCATTAAAATGACAGTCATAATTAATATGCACATAGTAGTTGTTAAAGGCAGCGGCAATTTTATCTGGATCGGTAACCAAGACGTTATTCAATTTAATGCAATCAATAACTTTCATATTCGTCTTATTATTTGTTACTTTATTTATCAGCGCCCAAGTCGCTTTGCACTTATTATCACTATTATGTATATACTTTACATTACTTATTCTTTTGGATTTATTTATAACTTTCTTTAAAATAGTTCTATATCGTTTATAATACTCCTTTAGATTTTTATCTTTTGTTCTTTGTGATCTTAGATATGTAAACCTTTTATTTTTGCATGAAATTGATATACCTCTCGTTTTCCAGCTATCAGATACTTTTGACTTTACTCGAAGTCTAACAGTTGGAAAGCAGAGATTATAATAAAGAGTATATTCTTCTATAAATTTAGCATACGCATGATTTGCATCAAATGAATTAAATACTTCGTCAAATTGTACGACTGACAGGCAAGCAATAAACTTTTCAATATTTTCGTCACAGTAATCCCTCATATATTTATATTTCGGACTGTTTTTAAGATACTTATTTCTACCTTTAATATAAATTTTCTGTGCTGTATGATCGGAGAGGCCATTATTTATTATTTCTGAATCACAGTTATTTATATTTGTTATGAAGTTATCTATGCATGTCTGAGTAGTTAAGGTAATTCTTGTAGGATCACTTATTTCGAGGTGCAACTTGTACATTTCTAATAATTCCTGCAATTGTCTCCTTTTTTCAGAAGCTTTTAATAGGTCTACGTTAAAGTCGCCCGCAATTACAATTTTACTCACACATTTTTTGTCATTCATAAGTATTTTACTCAGTATTATGTCCATTTTATTTAAGAAAATAGGGAAATGACTATTAGGCGTCCTATAAATGCAGATAATTATATATTTCATGTCCGGTACAGAAATTCCACAAGCCTCAAAGTGACGTTCAGTTGACATTTCGTTTAACCAAGTTAAATGATTGTACTTAATGTGATTATTGACATATATTATTGAGCCCCCCCTTTCTTTAGATTTCCTTGAGAAATGAGATGCCATTGTGAATCCGTTTATTTTTGCTAGGTCTGCATTATTATCCTGCAGAAATGACTCAGTGAAGCATAGAATGTCCGGTTTTATTTTACTTTCCTCGATCAATATTTCTAATTCGCTGATTTTATTAGTTAATTTAAGTATGTTCTGGTGCATGATACAGAACACATTTAGATCATCGCTTTCATCACACTTGGTGACGGGTTTATTTACTTGGTTCGATGTATTAGATACGAAAAAAATTACTATTATTACTAATAGGATTGCACTGTAGTTCATTACTGTCAATAATGCCCCGCTTCTTGTTACACATTTGAGTACTTAACGAAACATGGTTTAATGTGTCGCTGCATTTTTTAAAGTAGTACGGAATGGTTCCTTTGCGTTGCTGTTTAAATTCTTGCGGTTGAACAGTTGCATTGCGATTTTTTATTTCCCGCCCAAATTGAAGAAATTGAGTTTCATATTCAATAAAGTCAATAGACGAATTAATCTTATTACAAATTGCATTTATATAAGCTGATTTGTTAGTATATGAGTTGCCAAGCTCAATATATTTACATTTTGGGAAATTTCGAGTTACAAGATTAATACTGCTGTTCAGCTTTCGCTCATTCAAGTATGGATTATACAAGACAGGCAGCACATACACGTTACTGACATGCGACAGTCTATCTAAAGCTATACTTAGGTTTATAATAACTTTGAGTGGGTTGGTGTCTTGGCTGCCAGTGCATAGCACCACTACATCGTCATTCGAAGCTGCCCCAAACACATCGTCGTTGTACTCCAGCACCTTGGAAGAGTTGGCGTTTGGCTTGATTAACCCGTATGGCAGGTACCTGTCGTTCCATTTCCCTTTCCTAGATCTAAGCAATGCAGGGGCCAAGCCTGACAATTGCTCGTCCCCAATAATAAAAATACGATGGGTGGTCCTGCCTTGCAGATGAGTGGCGCCAACTGTTGTGACATTATTAGAGTTTGATTGCCTGTCACAATTTTTTTGCTTTGCTTGATAACATTTCCGTTCATAAGAAGTCCCAGGTGATGTTGATTTACGATCGATTTCAAATCTCTCAAGTAGTTTCTTTTGTGTGTTTAATGGTCGGCGCCGCTTTTGTTTTCTATTTCTTTTTGAGCATAACAGTGGAGTGGAGTTGTTGTAGCTGTTATGGAGACTGATGTCATCGATACCAACCGTTTTAAATAATTTGATTTTGTTTTCGCACTCTCGAAATTTCTTTTTAAGCTCAAGTAGATCGAGATTAAGTTTTTCAATTTCTTCATGCGCAATATTTAACTCCTCCTGTAACCTGGATATTGTTGCCTCTAGCTCGTATGTCTCTGGATAGTTATGCGTAGTTAAATCTGGTAGGCTTACTAGTGATTTTGTTGATATGTTCGAATCACTGTTGTCTGACAGACTTGAAAGCGAAATATGTTTTGTTTTTGATCCCCTGGGCATTCGGTGCCGTTTCCGTATGGTAACATTATCGACACCACTGTAGTTCATCTTCTCTTCACAACAAATATTTGCCCTCTTAAATATGCAACAAAAAGACAGCAATGTATGTTAAAGCCGCAATATAAAGCGTCCAACAGTGCAGCGTTATCCACTAACAGCATGACTCATGCGCACCGACCGCGCGCCGCGCTTGCGACAATGTTGCATCGAGCGGTCGGTCGACGGTTATTATAATTTTTTTGAAACTTATTTCACTATAACTCGTAAACCACGACAATTTTTTTTTATGTAATAAACTGCACTTTATAGGTCACTTATGCAGCTACGTAATGATATCAAACACTTTAATCGATAAGCACTTTGAACATTTTTTTCCGATTATAATATTAGGAGAGAACTTTGACAGTATTGTTCGCGCAGCAGCGAAGGTAGGTATTCAATTGTTACTCTAGTACAAATTGTAAAGAGATTACAGTTCACGAGTCGCAATATAATGTTGTTGTGGTTTATAATTCTAAATTAAATGGAGTATTATAAACCGATGGACGATGGGTCTTATAAGGTTATAAGGAAGCTCAAGGTCACTCAGAGGGCGATGGAGAGGGCTATGCTTGGAGTTTCTCTGCGGGATCGCATCAGAAATGATGAAATCCGCCCAAGAACTAAAGTCACGGACATAGCTCGAAGAATCGCTAGACTTAAGTGGCAGTGGGCAGGGCACATCGCCTGTAGAACTGACGGCCGATGGGGCCGAAAGGTTCTCGAGTGGCGTCCGCGGACCGGAAGACGCAGTGTAGGAAGACCTCCAACAAGATGGAGCGACGACCTGGTGAAGGTAGCGGGAACGCATTGGATGCGGATGGCGCAGGGCAAATCTGTTTGGCGAGCCTTGGGGGAGACCTATGTTCAGCAGTGGACGTCTTTCGGCTGAAATGATGATTATAAACCGGGGTGAGTTTGAGTTTGAGCTGCGGGGCGACTTTAAGAAGTAGTTTTCTCTTCATCTCATGCATTTTTGTTAGCATAATTGCATTCCTTGTCTACACGTCAACCATTTACCTCATATAGACAATGTCGACTTTAGAGCGATTTTAAAACTGTCAAAGTTGCCCCAATGTAATCAAAGGCACCCCGGTTTACGGTACTAATTTCATTTCCAACATTCTGTTAAGAATTTAAATAATATTGAGCGAGTGCTTCAAAATACGGTTTTTCCACATCGGTTATATGGTAGGAAATATCGTTATTTAATAAAATATCCCATGAGAAATTACTGTGCACGGTCTCTTTCAATTCCAACTCAATTGTGCGACTGTCCTTTGGGTTTAGGGAAGCATTCGATATGGATCCAATAAAAAACGGGGTAGGAAACTATGAAATTAACTTCATTCTCGTTCAAAATATTTTATGCATAACATTTACTACAATTTAGTGAATCAAGCATTACTTTTCGGAGGTCCATATCAATGTTTTTATTTTTATTATGAGAGGCAAACCAGCAAGCGAGTCATTTGATGGAAAAATTAAATGATCACCACCGCCCATAAATATCAACAACTCAAAGAGAGTCACTGATCTGTTGCCGCTCTTTAAAAAAGGATTGGGAATAGGGGAGAGGGAGAAGTATTAGTCCTCTGGCGCTCTCATTGACCGTACGAAACGCAGCTGGAGTACTGCTGCTTCACGCCGGTGTTTTGTGAGAGGGTGGTACTGCCCCGGATGAGCCGGCCCATTCGTGAAGCAGCGGCTAGCTACAACATGGCTCTAACACTACAATAACACTACTTACTACTTACTGAAATAATTACTTTGCTTACCCGCGACCTTATGATATCAATACACATCTAACACCTTACGACATCTGGTATCTGGTAGCATAGTGAACGGTTGCGATACTCTGATGAGCTCTGTACGCTTAGTATAAGTTTTACATCACCAAAATCCTTCTCGATCGCGTTTACGTAAAAAATTCAATTACTAGGGAAACATGGACAGCGTCTCCGCGCGCGCGCTTCCATGTTTCCATAGAATTGAAATTTTAACGTAAACGCGATCGAGAAGTATTGAAGTGAAGGAAAACTTATACTAAGCATACTGTACGCTTAGTATAAGTTTTACTTCACCAAAATACTTCTCGATCGCGTTTACGTAAAAATTTCAATTCTATGGAAATATGGACGCGTGCGCGCGGAGGCGCTGTCAATGTTTCCCTAGTAATTGATTTTTTTACGAAAACGCGATCGAGAAGTATTTTGGTGAAGTTAAACTTATACTAAGCATACTGGTTGAGTTCGAAACGGGTCACTCAAGTTTGGTCGTGGTGATAGGGATAGTTGGGTTTGTGTGTGTTGTGTGTAATAATAATAATAAGTAATAATAAAGTTTATTTCTTTTAGTTAATAACAGTTATATACAATATATTGTGGTGTAATATTAAAACTAGTTAAGTGCTATGAAACTAAAAGATCAGCTACATTTGCAAATTTAGCTTACAGCGGCTCCTACACTTAGGCGTAGCCTGTCTCGTAGGTAACCAATCCAGAGACGATTTACCATTGCGAAGCGCGAAAAGTTGACGAATGAAAACGTTAAATTAAGACAGTCCGTTACTAACCGTGCGTGCGTAACGTGTGCTCGTAACAGTGTGGAGGTGGAGGAACTGCATGAACACACGTTTCTTGCATACACGTAGCTATAATAAGGTCGCGGGTGAGCAAAGTAATTGTTTCAGTGCATTTATTTTAATTCAGTTAGGGGCTGTTTCACCACTTTTTTTAAAGTTCGGATTAGCTTGATCATAACCTTATTTGTCACATGGAATAAAAATTTCTGTTTCACCAGTCTTGATTAGCGCTAAGTGACGGACAAACTATTTCATAATTTGACCATCAGATCAGGTGGCATTTAGCATTTTTATCCGTCACATATCTTTTTAATTAGTTAGTTTATTTTTTTGTGGCCATGGTTGGAGAGCCCTTCAGCCGGTTTCAGAAAAATAAATCAAAGTATTTTTTATTTTTTAAAGAAAGAAGTCATGCTAAATTGCAAACGAGAATTTAAATATCAAGATTTGAATAAAAAATATAGGTACGCTTTTAGTATTTAAAAATAAATCCAAAATTTCGTAATATTTTTTAATTACAGACTTTTTTTCAGTGGCACAATCGTTTGTTCTACCTGAACTTGTACATCGCCATTAAAAAAAAAAGTTAATCTGTCAAAGGGTTTGGCGCCACTTTTCGATTCGTTTTACGTGATTTTATTTTTCTTTGTTATTGTTAACCAAAGTATCGTAAATAAATACCGTTTTTGGATTAATTATAATGTTACACATTTGTTTTTTGCAAAAAAATAGATGTGTTTAAAAATTACATAGTTTACGATTTATTTTGCTTTAATAATGAGTGACTCTTTGAACGAAAATATGCGAACAGGAACCCGTGGTCGTGAAATGGGACGTTGCTATTCTGACTTTTTGTTAAACCGACGATTAGTTAAGTGGTACTTATTTTGTACAGGACCGGAGTGGTGAAACTGAAAAAAAACTGGCCGACAGATTTGTGCAGTACTTAGTTTATTCATTGGTTACGTAACCAGTAGTTTGAAACACCCCCTTAATGATGAAACTATACCTAATTGACTTCGGACGATTTTAAATTTGTGGTAAACCTTCTTAATATCTTTCATTGAATAAAGCAAACATCAGGCAATGAAACCATACTTATATTAGGTATTTCAAACTAAATACAAACTGAAATATAGATGCACAGAAAAAACCCCAGAAAAAAGACCAATGCTGGGAACCAGATCAGTGATGGTGTAGGGGTAAGCACGCAGCACGGAACGCTGAGGACCTGAGTTCGATTCCCAGCATTGGTCTTTTTTCTGGGGTTTTTTCTGTGCATCTATATTTCAGTTTGTATTTAGTTTGAAATATATGGTTTCATGGGATGACCATAAAAGTAATAAAAAATGAAGTTGAAAAATAAATAAAAAAGATACTTCATATCTGACTTGTTTATATTAGGTAGTACAAATATGAAAATGTGTCTGTTTGTTACCTATTCTAGCTTAAACCGCTGAACCGACTTATGTTAGATGAAAATTGGTATATATAGACATAGTTTGAGACCATGGGAATAACATAGGATAGTTTTCATCCTGGAATATTGCCTAGTTTCCGCGGGATAGCGACTAACAAATTCTTCGCAGACGGAGTCGCGGGCAACAGCTTGTCTAATAATAATACGTAGACCGAGTCGTTGATACCAATGGTCAAAGTACCCTTCAGGGCCAAAGTACTAGTGACTTTACTGTTTTTAGATCCTCTTTCATCTATTCTGTCCCTAATATTCAGAACGTAGAGTACAAAGTGTTTCGCTCCATTTTTCGTATAATACTTGGTAATACAAATGACTACAAAATTTGAAAGGTGGAAACAAATAGTCTCTGCCTATCCCCTTGCTGGGAAGAAGGCGTGATTGTATGTATGTATGTATGTATGTACAAAATTTGCTCCGATTGTCTGTATGTCCAGATAGATACAACTTTGCGTTCTTCAAGGTTAGAGTAAATATGCTGATACTGAACCGGCGAAATAAACCTTTCGCCTCATCTGCACTGTCCATCAGGTGAGATAGGTCGATCATGCGTCAGTTTTAGGTAAGGAAATTAAACTAATGAAAGAATTAAAAAATTGTAGCGTTTAAAAAGATGTCGGTTTTTATGTCAACGGAAAAAAATTTAAAATATTACATGAAACGCTGTTAACGAAAAGTTTTGGGAGAATCTTCGCTCGACTGTTTCAGTAGTTGCAGAACTGGGCAAGTTGCTCGCGTCTAGTTAAATTTACTGCACTTACAGCTGAAAACTTGAAAAACTGCCGCATAACTCAGTGGCGGAAGAGTGTCGAGTGCTCAGTCTAAACGCTGAATAGCTCTTGCACTTAGACATATACATACCTTTATTCGTCATCAAAAAAGAAAATACACTGAGAAAAATAAAAACAACAATAATAGCAATAAAAACAAAAAACATAATTGTAGATATCGAAAAGGAATTTGACTCAGCATTAAGCTGCAGTAGATGCCTGCTACAGCCCTGATTTTCAGTCAAACCCTTCATATCCGTGCATCAAACTTGTTGGACCGGAATCAGCACGAATAATTTCTGTGTAAAAAGTGTGCAACAAATAAATAGACTTTTTTTTACTTCATTTTCACAAGCTTTTATTTAATTTGCAATGTCCATAATTGGGTCATACACAGCTTATATCTAAACCGTTTAAATAAGTCCTCGCTCGCGGGTACAGAGGCGCGGGGGTAGACGACAAAGGGGGCCGAGAGAGGTGCGGGCGGTAGGCACACGAGGCGCGCCGCCCGCACCTCTCCCGGCCCCCTTTGTCGTGGTACCCCCCAGCCCCTGCACCAAGCGGGCGAGGGCTCATTTAATCCACAATTTAGTACCTACCTCTATAGTTTCTCACGAGTATAATGTTATCCGTTTACTTCATTTTAATATTTTGTGCCTTTAAGTAAAAAAAAATGACCGGATTGCTGACCTACTAACATTACCAACATAAATTTTTAGTACATTACTGCAGAGGCCGGGACTTAAGGGGTTGCCGGCCGAGTATCTAAGTTGACGGCCGAGTGGTACACGAGGCCGGCATGATACGAGGCCGGCAACCCCTGTTCCGGCCGAGGCTTGTATAGTGCTTTTCTCAAACATGCACCATCACCATCATCATCATCATCATCATCATCATCATCATCATCATCATCGTCGTCGTCATCATGATGGTGATGGTGATGATGATGATGATGATGGTGGTGATGGTGATGATGGTGACGATGATGATGGTGATGATGATTATGATGGTGGTGATGGTGGTGATGATGATGATGATGATGATGGTGATGAATGATGATGATGGTGATGATGATGATGGTGATGATGATGATGGTGATGATGATGATAATGATGATGGTGATGATGATGATGATGATGGTGATGAATGATGATGATGATGATGGTGATGGTGATGAATGATGATGATGAATGATGATGATGGCGATGAATGATGATGATGATGATGATGATGGTGATGATGATGATGATGGTGATGATGATGAATGATGATGATGATGATGATGATGATGATGATGACGATGATGATGATGATGATGATAATGTTGATGATAGTGATGATGATGTTGATGGTGAAATATTTCTCTAGGCAGATCACCATTACCATCACCATCACCATCTTACCTTACCTTAAATAAGCGTAGTGGCAGAATGTCATAATGAACCAAAGCGCAAATATTGCTTATAGTTTTTTTTTAAATGGCTGAATGCTATGATGCCATAGACCTATAAACATCATGGTGCTGTGTGACATGAAACAATAGACGATCGCATTGCCGGCCTAGGCCTGCAACGGTGTATTTTGAAGCCTGTTTTAACGAACAGAACGTAAACATTACATAGCATGTTTGAGAAAAAAGTATTTGTGTAATTTCTTTACGTTAGGCTTAGTCAGCAAACATCGCATCCGTATTGACCCGGTTTCAATTGATTTACTTATTTTTACTATTGTAATTAATTCTAGAATAATTTGTTATTAATTTAAAGTGTTTTTGGATTTCACGTTATTATATGTCTACATACTTGCATAATACCTATTTGTACTATTAAGCTTAGATAATAGGGATGACGACTGGGTTAAAAAATGGTCATTCTAACTAGTCCGTCATTTAGATTATGGGAAAATATGGGACACGTATTTTTTGGTTTATCAAATTATTAAAAAACGACAAAGATATAGATCATCAAACTTCCGGAGTGGGGGCTTGTGACGTCACCCTTAGGTAAAAATTGTACCATATAGTGACGTCACTCGAAATTTCTAAGCACTGTATCCTCCTCATTTTTTGTTTGTCAAACAAAAGAAAAAATACGTGTACAATATTTTTTAATAATCTAACTGACGGACTAAACAGTTTTTTTAGTCGTCTAGCCTATTATTTTTAATTTTAATTTATGCTAGCTCGCTTAGCCTGCGACAAAAAGTTCTCTAGTAACACTAGTGCAGGCACACGTGTTACATAGCCTTTTTGTAAGAAATTGTATTTATTGTTAACTTGTACTACAAATTATTGAATAAATTATCTTATCTTATCTCATCTCATCTCATCTCATCTCATCTCATCTCATCTCATCTCATCTCATCTCATCTTATCTTATCTTATTTTAAACGGTTTAGCTATAGAAACAAAAGTCTCTCCTGACGCAATAAAATTAGCGACCCCGAGTCAGCAAACTTAAGATTTATTTAAATGGGTCGAAAGTCGGCCAAGCGTCCCACTACAACCTTTTACCTTTTCTCAAATCTAATCGATAATTGCTTTGGTAGCGGAGATTTAAGAAAAAAGCTGTAATTTATTGATATATTGTAAATTTTTAGACGGCCGGATAGCCTAGTGTTAGAGAACCTGACTACGAAGCTTGAGGTCCCGGGTTCGATTCCCGGTCAGGGCAGATATTTGTGTGAAAAACACGAATGTTTGTGCTCGAGTCTTGGATGTTTAATATGTATTTAAGTATGTATTTATCTATATAAGTATGTTTATCCGTTGTCTAGAACCCATAGTACAAGCTTTGCTTAGTTTGGGACTAGGTCAATTGGTGTAAATTGTCCCGTGATATTTATTTATTATTTTTATTTATTATATACTAGTTGCTACCCACGACTGCGCTTACGAGAAATTCGTTTATCGCTATTCCGCAAGAACTGTGTAATTTTCCAGAGTAAAAACTTTTCTTTGTCCTCCCAACAGTCTAAAGCTATATCCATACCAAATTTCATTTAAATCGATCCAGCGGTTATTAATTTACTACCTATATAAATTCTGGGATAAAAGTACCCTATAACCTATTCCGGGACTCGAACTATGTTTACCAAATTTTATCTAAATCAGTTTTGCGGATTAAGCGTGAAGATATAACTAACAAACAGACAGATAGACACACTTTCGCATTTACAATTATTAGTATGGACACATTCGCAAAGTTCCGTCCGAATCAATCAAAACTTTCAGTAAATAGGCCATAAGTACAAATTTCTTTGTTTGCATCTGTGGACGTCTTTCGGCTAAAATGACGATGATGTATTCTCATTTTAATTCTATTGAGACATTCACCATCATTTCAACCTAAAGACGTCCACTGCTGAACATAGGCCTCCCCCAGGGCTCACCAAACAGATCGGTCCTGTGACATCCGCATCCAACGCGATCCCGCAACCTTAACCAGGTCGTCGCTCCATCTTGTTGGAGGCCTACCTACACTGCGTCTTTCGGTCGGTTGAGACATTAGTTAGAGTATATTCTACTTATAAATTCTTGCTAGTACCTTCACCAAAGTATTCAATAAAGAATCCAAGAAGAGCCAAGTACCTACTAAGCAGAGTGCAATAAGAAAATCACGGCACTGCAAACTGTGATGCAGCTCCTTGCATTCCTCTCACGTGCGCGTGAGTTACACAACGCCGGGTCCAGTTAATGAAGACGTTATCCACCTAATGCTGCACTTTGAGACCAACTTTAACTGATTTACTCACGGTAAATATTTAAATTGATTGAAAAAAATATACAAATTAAATTATTATTATTACTATAGATAGATTAGTGATCGGCGACCGGTAGCATTTTATGTCACTTTAGCGTCCAACGTAATGACTAATATGGATAAGTCTGTGTAGTTTAAAATTAAATTTCATATATTTGATGTGTAAAATAATGATAGGAACGTCAATGAGATAAGTGCAAGACATGAGTTAACGTGAACACAATCGTTCGTTAGATAATTAAATAAATAAAAAATAAAAAAATATTAGGGGACAATCTTACACAAATCGATTTAGTTCCAAACTAAGCAAAGCTTGTACTATGGGTACTAGACGACGATAAACATACTTATATAGATAAATAAATATTTAAATACATAGAAAACATCCATAACTCAGGAACAAATATTCGTGCTCATCACACAAATAAATGCCCTTACCGGGATTTGAACCCAGGACCTCTTGCTTCGTAGGCAGGGTCACTACCAACTAGGCTAAAGCGGTCGTTAAATTACAAGTGGGTTGTACTTCATAACCATTATTATAGAAATGTTAAGAGGGTTTATACCTGCTGAGCTGGCAACGTTGCATTTATGTTAGTTTTTCTCGATTATTCCATAAAAATTTAATGAAAATTTAAAATGTTTTGAATACGACTTGTTCTAATATATAAGTTAATGTATGTACCGCAATAATAATTCGTGATAGACTTTTATTTTCTTTAAAAACGTAAAAATTATTACCTAACGGTTTTTAAAGAAAATAAAAGTCTTATGACGAATTATTATTGCAGTAGACACATTAACTTATATATTAGAACAAGTTGTATTCAAAACATTTTTAATTTTCATTCAATTTTTATGGAATAATCGAGAAAAACTAACAAAAATGCAACGTTGCCAGCTCAGCAGGTATAAACCCTCTTTAAAGCTCCAACGATTTCCATGCAATTTATTTAGTATTCAGCGAGTTTCGGGGACGATGAATTGATCTAGATCGATCTAATCTCTGAGAAAAAGCATGTTTTCGAGAAAGAAAGAAAGATAGAAATTTTTATTTGCCCAGAATACGAAAGTACACACAGATCTTAAAATGCTATTATTAAGAACCAGTATTCAGTCGACGAGTCAACATGCAAATTAATTACACAATAAAATTAATAAGTACCTATGTCTTCACTATAATATTACAAGATCCGAGTTTTAGTCCGAGCAAAGCTTGGTCGCACCCTACAGTTGAAGTTCACTTCCGCGTCATGACACAACAAGGTCGATTTTCGCTTGCGATAATATGATGACAGCGACTAAAAACTTCACTTAGTTAGAAAAGTCGTCAACCTTAGCGATATTTAGACCACACAGAAACTTTTGTCAAAACTGATAGACTTCTTTCTTGGCCGACCGAACTAGGTTCAAAAATAAAATTGTGCACGAAATTTAAATATAACCATGTCCATGTAATATAACTATTATATATGTGTCACAAACTATTTCTGCAAGGTACCCCTTGGAACTGAAAAAAACCCTTAAAAAAAATCAACGTTGTCTATCAGTGTTGTCTTGTAACTTGGTAATTCTATGTGTTGCATGTTCCTGTATAATAAGTACAATGAAGAGCTATAAATAATATAACATTATTTTATAAAGTTACCTGGAGATTCTAGCTTATTCGTTAATCGCTGTACCTCAAACAATCTTCAATCATATGCAAATAAGACAGATAGAAAGTAATTTAAGTGTAAATTCAGTTTTAATAAACTACCTGAGTATAAAATTTTGTATTAATATTTGCAGCTATTTTTGCTTTTAAGAGTAACAAACATAGACAGACAAATTCACGAACTTTCTTTATAATATTAAGTAGAAAAGTGTTTTACTACAAAATAATACGCCTATTACAAATATAATACCTAGGTAAGATGCTCCTAAATATTTCAGACTGACTTATTTACAAAAATACAATGAAAGCAATTCACGAACAAAAGTCTCCAAATTTTTAATTTTACTCAAGCATTTTTTTTATTCCGCTTTCCTTATTCTGGAGAGTTGAAATCATTTAACCCAATAATTGCTGCTATTATATTTTACCACTTCTAGATCTTACGTCATAATCCTAATTTTCGACTATCTATACGCAAAGTCTCACCCTAATCCGTTCAATCCTTATTGCATAGTTAACATCCAAGTATAGTTGACCAGATGGCCTAGTGGTTAGAGACCCTAACTATGAAGCTTGAGGTCCCGGGTTCGATTCCCGTGTCGGGTCAGATATTTGTATGAAAAATACGAATGTTTGTTCTCGGGTCTTGGATGTTTAATATGTATTTAAGTATGTATATATCTATATAAGTATGTTTATCCGTTGCCTAGTACCCATAACACAAGCTTTGCTAAGCTTACTTTGGAACTAGGTCAATTGGTGTGAATTGTCCCGTGATATTTATTTATTTATTTATTTTTAAGTATATAAACATCATCACAAATTTTGTTCATTAATAATATTACTAGGATTAAGCTTTCAAATTATTTATAGGCTTCCGGTTAAACCTACTTAACTTTTCTGTGTAACAAACATTCGACTTATGAAATATTCGGCCTCCCGCTAGATATTGTAATGTTCTTCATCAAAATAATGTTTTTGTTCAAAAATAACTAAAATACCTTTATGCCACTAACAATAACAATATTTGACGCGATAGATGTATTGATCTTTGTGCCCCCACTGTATCCGTATGGAACCCTGAAGTTAGCAATGAATCTGTACATTTATACATACATACAATCACGCCTCCTTCCCAGCAAAGGGATAGGCAGAGACTAAATATTTTTGTTTCCACCTGCTACGATCCGACATACATCTTTCGCTTCCACAACATTCATTAGTATTTTCATACGTGCTCGCCTGTTTCGGGAACTCTTGATCCTGCATGACTCTTTATTTTTTAATAATTTTGGTATTTATAAGTAACTAGCTTTTTCTCGCGACTTCGTCCACGCACAAATAAAATTAATGGTCAACAGCTCCCGATCTCTATCCCGCGGGATTTTTTTGATACACCTCTATGATCTAAAAGGAATAATGATTACTGAGATAGGGTCCCGGTTCCATTTAATTGAATAGAAATACTCGTATATAAATCTCATTTTCTCCTTATCCTGTGGGATTGTCCGGAAATTCTAAAATTGCTTTTTTTACTTTTGTAATCACCTATTTGCATGCCAAATTTGAAGTCTCTAATAATTATAATTATGGAGATATGGCTACTTTGAACCGAAAATAAAAATCCCATTTAATCCCTATTCCGTAAGAATTTTTTGAAAAATTCTTTCTTAGCGGATCCCTAAGTCATAATTATCTATCTGTGTGGCAATCAGCAATCCGTTCAGTGGTTTGAGCTGTGCGTCGATGGATCAGTCAGTAACGGTTGCCTTTTATACATACAGATTTGAACAGCTACCGATTGCTTAAGTCTAGCCGACAACAACATACGCCAGTTTTCCAAGGAATACGGCCGCGGCCAAGCCTCGAGATTCTTCCGCTCAGCAGTGTCGAAAGCGTCCTGCCTTCAACCTTTATTTTGCAAGACTTGTTTTGAAAATTCATTCTCGTGGACGGAATAGGCGGAACGAAACATTTCGTATTATAATGCTTTAAAGGCTCGAGTGCTTTGTGTTTCAGTTTGCGGATTAGCTTGAAGCTAGCAGTGTATGTTCACGAGGTCGTCTGATCAATGGGTTGAAATTCACTTCAATCGGTTATATTTTTAGAATACTTGTAAACATTCACAAGCGTGGAGGCTTTAGAGTGTGGAGTGTGGAGGGTGTCGTGGAGATAGGAGGCAACCACGGCACAGTTTTATTTAAAAAAAAAACTCAAAAATTAGTTTGACCGAATGCCTGAAAATCCAAAGACTATAATTCCGAAGGCTAATATGCCTATTATCTATCTATCTATCTAATACCTTTAAACGAGCAATTCTTGTATATATATATATAATCAGGATCTCGGAAACGTCTCCAACGATTTCGATGAAATTCGGTATGTGGGGGTTTTCGGGGGTGAAAAACTGATCTAGCTATGTTTCATTTTCAGAAAATCGCTTTTACTCGTGTTTTCCGGCTATTTTTATTTGCATTAGAATACAAAGCTAGATTTCGCCGGCTTCGAGCAGATCAAAATAGCACAGTAGAAATCGGGTGGTCGCGGATCCAGCCGACCTCGGTTCGATTCCACGTTTTTAGTTCTTTTTTTAATTTTTTTTTCATGAGAAAACGTCAAATTTCTTCTTTTGTGAGAAAAAGTTACTTATAGTGAGAAAAAGTATTATAGGGAACGTGCAGTAACTATAGGCGGCAGCACTAATGCGACAGAAGAGACACTATGCGGACAGTAAAACAAACTTATCAAGGTAAAACATTCAAAATTGATGGCACCCTTATGGCACCAGTTGGCAGCACCGTCTATGTGCACGTTCCCTACTGGGAGCACAGCAGAACAGGAAAAACCGGTTGTCTGTAAAGTCGGTTTACGGATGATAGTTTAACGTGACTCACCCCTCCACCCCCTCCGGTGTTTTTGTCAAATATCTTGAAAACGGTGCATCCTACGGCAAAATCAATGAAATTTTCATCCCCCTTTGACACTCCCGCAATCCCTCCCCCGCATCCCCCCCGCACCCCTCCCCCTCTCACCCCCCACCCCTCCGGTGTTTTTGTCAAATAACTTGAAAACGGTGCATCCTACGGCAAAATCAATGAAATTTTCATTCCTCCTTTGGAACCCCCGAACCCCCTCCCCCACCCCCCCCTCCCTCGCACATATATAATCAGGATCTCGGAAACGGCTCCAACAATTTCGATGAAATTTGGTATGCGGGGGTTTTCGGGGATGAAAAATTGAGCTAGCTTGGTCTTATCTCTGGGAAAACAACGGAAAACGCTTGGTACCGAGTTTCAGCCCGAGCAGAGCTCGGTCGCCCAGGTACTACTCATTTATCTGCCAAATACGTATCACACAGTATACATGTAGTACATTAATTAAATCGGTCAGCACTTATGGGCAAGTCCGAAATTATAAGACATACAAAGATCTGGTACCATGTCATCGATTTTAGTGACAAGAAAAACTGCAGACGTAGATTAACAAAAAAACTTATAGGTACTATACTTTATCCAAGAGTACTAACTTTCGCGCTTATAAAAGAAAAGGATTTACTCTCATTACAAAACATCCCTTATGACCACCTTTCATAAACTAACACAGACTAAACGTGTCCATAGTCTAGCAACTCTAGCACAAACAGTTTGTTCCAACCCCACCTAAGCTAATCCTACCCGAGTCCCGTAGTTCTATGTACTTTACAAAACGCGATAATGTAATTAAGAATCTTTTGTGGAGCAAAGTTGCCTTGTATTTTAAGCGCTTTAATTATTTGCAGCGAGTTGTTTCATGCTTTCATGACAACCTGTCCGGCAATTATAATAGAGGGGAAGGAAATTATTCTTTTTCACCTCACTAGCTCGGAAAGCCCTTTTTGTTTGTTTGACATCTATTGAGAAAATCGCTTTTTATCCACATGTGAAGAAAGAGTTTTGACATTTGAAGGCAGCTTACGTGATATTTGACAGCTAACAAAACGTAAAACGTTAAAAGTGCTGAATTTTTAACATCACAATTAATGAATTGCATCGAGTAAAAAACACTAAATACAGTCTTACAACTTTATTTTAATTCATAAATATCAGCATTCAACATTAACCTTCATTCTTGTTGCAAAAACGGATGAAATGTTCTGACAGTCCAAGTAAGTCGATGTGCGAACAAAACACATCCGAAAAATTAAAAAAAAAACTTAAGTCAAAACTTTTCAATTAATTATTTTGAGTGAATAAATAAATAATAATTGATAGTACAAACCCTTTTTCTTATTTTCCTCGCTGTAGAGAGGTGAAAAGTTTTGTGTTATACACGGGTGAAAAGTTATTTTACGTCTCGTGTGTTGAAACACTCGCTATCGAAAGGATTCTATTTTTGAACCACTCGCTTCGCTCGTGGTCAATCATAGAATCCTTTCGATAGCTTGTGTTTCAAATGGACACTCGCAGATAAAATACAACTTTCCCCCCTTGTATAACAAATAACTATTGTTGCTTTACCAATTGTTTTTAAGTCATAATTTTATTATGTGTAGGAAACAAGCAGTTGCGTATTCAGTTCTTGGTGTAATTTGGTGGTGAGTAGTCCACTGCTAAACACTTTAGTGCCTCCCACAAGGTTCAACAAACCGAACTTAACCAGGTCGTCGCTCTATCTTGTTGGAGGTTTAGCTAAACTGCGTTTTCCGGGCCGTGGACGCCACTCGAGAACCTTTTTTTCCATCGGCCTAACTAACAAGTATAAGAAATGAATTACCATCACGGACCGAAATGAACTAGTTCCTCGTAAACGATCTTAATCGGTCTCGGTCTCGGTGCCTATTCCTTTAGCTCCGCAGCAAACGGAGTGAACGAGGGAACCAATAAAGATTTGAGCGGACGGCATGCTGTGGCAATGAATTTTTTTGGAAATTTTGAATATTAATACGAAACTTAACACTTGTAGGTACTACATCTAATACGATCTCCGGCCCACAGAAACTGATTCAAGCATTTAGTTCTTAGTTCATGACTGACTCAAGCCTAACTCGTTCAGGTATACCAAAATCAGAGCTCTCCTGTGAAGACCGAGCGGGCGCAACCTATATAGTATAATTCCTCGCATCGTATGAAAACATTAACAGTCTCGGGGCTCTAGAATGTTCATAAAGGTGTAATATGTCTGTTTTCTGACAGCTACCTTCATGCGCACGCTTTAATCGCGTAACGAATTAATTACTGCGTGCTGACAGAGATTACACGGCTGATCGACTAATTTGTTACGATGTATTGTGTGCTGTTAAACTATGAAATAGATAGGAGAGGGTGGCACGAAAAGGTATTGGAAGAGACAATTCAAATAGCTGGTAAAATAAAACAAGTAGTATCGAGACAACACTATTTTTGTCAAGTTTGCTTGGTTTGAAGTTTTTTTTTGTATTTTTTTATATTTTGAACTTCAATTTTTTACTTTTACGGTCATCCCGTGAAATCCATATATTTCATACTTACTAAATACAAACTGAAACATAGAAGCACAGAAAAAACCCCAGAAAAAATACTACTTACTTAGTATGGCCTTTTAGCGACATCTCTTGTCCGAGTGAGCGGTTAGTTCCGAAGGAGTGTTGATGTTTCTCGATAACAACTGAACATAGATGGCACTGTATCACTGCAAAGGTGATGATGGCAGGCTGGAATGTATGATGCATAGGAAAAATTTGCATGTAAACTCCTGACCAGTGGTGGTGTAGGGGTATTCACGCAGCACGGAATGCCGAGGACCTGGGTTCGATTCCCAGCATTGGTCTTTTGTCTGGGGTTTTCTCTATGCATCTTTTTTTTTTATGTTAGATAGGCCAGACAAACGAACTAGTGGGTCACCTGATGTTAAATGAACACCACTGTCCATAGACATCCGCAGCGCTTTACACGATGCCAGTGCGTTGTCGGCCCTAAAGGAGAGGGAATAGGGGAAGGGGAGAGGGAAGGGGTGAGGTATTGGGCCCCCGGCACTCTCACTGACCGTACGAAACGCAAGCAGAATTACTGCTGCTTCACGCCGGTGTTCTGTGAGAGGGTGGTACTGCCCCGGACGAGCCGGCCCATTCGTGATGCAGCGGCTAGCTACATCATGGTTCTACCACTACAAAATCTATGTTTCAGTTTGTATTTAGTATGAAATATATTATTTTTGTCGTATGGCTACTTTAACGCAAGTTCGTTCGCGGCTAACTTCATACTCCTGTCATTTCAAAATAGAGTTGTCTCGAAATTGTTTTTATTTTACCGATTATTTGAATTGTGCCTTTCAATACGTATCCTTTTCATGCAAGCCCTCCCCTTCTTACTTCACATAGGGCCGCTTACGCAAAGAAATTCGATGGTGCATGTGAAGTTCCTAATCCGCGCTGGGCCCGCGTGGGAATAACAGTCAAAGCTCCCTAATTCTGAGAGAAGGCCTGTGCCCTGTAGTGGGACATAGGTATAACATAATGTAGGATAGGATGATGAATGTTATTTGAATCGGAAGCCATGGATTTTTGATGTATCAAGATAAAAAATATCACGGTAAAATTTATACCAATTAACCTGGTAAACAGACGCGGCGTCATAAGAAAGCTCAAAGTCATTCAGAGGGCGATGGATGGATGGTTTGGTTTGTTTTCTTTCCTACAGTTGTTAAATTTTCTATTGATGTCCGCCATCAAACCCGCTACAGACGCTATTCCAGCATGTGTCAACAGGGGCAGGCTGAAATCCAGCGCTGGCAGCTTCCCCGTAAGCGCAGCATTAGCTGAGTCTGCTCCTTTTGCCGCAGGACAGAAATCCTTATACTTACTTGTAAATCAATGAATTAATTTTTTCTATTGTGTTTTTATTTTCTGTTTTGTGTATTTTAGATTTTTACTGTGGCGAATAAATATTTTTTCTTTTTTTTCTTTCTTTCTTTCTTTCTCATTATATTATTAGTAGGATTCTAAGTGATATAGCCGACGTATCCATTAGGTAATGTCTTTCCTTACATGTTTTATATTCTGCGACAGAGCCGTAGCAGGCGAAATCTAAATAAACGGATTAGAACGGACCAGCCACTAATGTATGCAGGCGGATTTCTCGCACGTGGCCCGCTTGAAGAAATAGGAACCTCGTTAGAGCACAATCTAATATAAGAGGTCGCTGCTCTGGAGGATGCTGTTTGTTTATTAAAGTTAGCTAAGATAAAAAAAAAACAAAAAAAAACCGGTTGTCTGTAAAGTCAGCTTACTGACGATAGTAAAGTTTAACGTGACAACGTCATAACAGAACATTCAAAAAACAAAAATGAAACCAGGCGTTTACCCATCCAAGTACTGACCGCGTCTGACGGACGTTGCTTAACCTCGGTGATCGGACGAGAACCGGTGTCTTGTCAAATATCTTGAAAACGGTGCATCCTACGGCAAAATCAATGAAATTTTCATCCCCCCTTTAATGACCCCGCACTCCCTCCCCCGCACCCCCCCCTCTCCAACACTCAACACCTGTGCGTTTGTGCGTGCTTTCGTTCGTGTATGTAAGTAATTGACATTGCTTGAAAACCTTTAGTAATCTTTCAGTTTCATCATAATTAGGCATCCTAAATACCTACTTAAGTATTCATGAACAAAATTTAATTTGCAAATGTACAAACTCCTGCCAAGTAATTCATTTGTGTGTAAAGTTTTCAATCCGCACTAGACCAGCGTTAACTAAAACCGCTCTTATTTTCTTATCCAAAAACCAACAGAATTTTACCAACATAATTTTATCATTTAGCTTTAGGACATCCTATATGTCACCACAGAATAAGTAATAGTACTAACGTACAGAAGGATCACTCTCGAACAAAAGTAAACTTTAGGTATAAACACTTGCCTAATCTTACTGCTTGCACGCGAAATTGAAACTTATCGTGTGATAAAAGCTTTCATATTCCGTTGGCCACCGCTGATCCGAAAACAAGGGCACAGGGCTCCCATTCGCCGTTATTTGGTAGGTATATAAATCAAGAAAGATAACAGTGTGTATTAATTCAGTAAACTTCCTTTAGTAAGTAAGTAAGTTATTTATAAGATCGTTTAGAAGTCATTGTTTGCTGCAAAAATGACAGAAAAAAGATGCTTTAAATTACGCGCGACGCGGCTAGCGTGCGAACCGACAGCCGAGCGACAACCTACTGCCAATACTCCTTCCCGGGAGGAGCGCCGGCCGAACATACCTAAACTGAGGGGTGAAACCCCCCTGATGTCACTTAACCGTAGCTTTGTTGCACGGTTGGAACCAAGTGAAAGATTATAGAAAGAAAGAAAAATATTTATTTGTGACAAATAACATAGACAAAAGAAAAATTAAAAAGAAGAAATTAAACAATAAAAGTGAAAATAACACAGTGAAAAAAAACAACATACTAGTGTCACAAAATGGACCCAAATCAGCAAAAAATTGCCACTCTTGCGAACGGCACTGATCTTCCTTTGGGACCATAAAATCATAACATTAAAAAAAACCACAAGAAAACAAAAGTGAAACCAACAAGATGAGACTCAGAAAAATAAACAAAAAATACAAAAAAGCAATAATACTATAGGCCTGTGTCCTTTACCCTATCGGGTCATAGTAAAAAAAAAAAGACCAACCATAGACAACAATAGAAAAAAAAACCCAAATCTAAATATGGCTGGCCACGCCAACCAACGTTAGGATAGAGGACACTACATGTACAATATCTTTAATTCAAACTGTAATATAACAATTGAAAATACTTTACAATGCTTCATTAGATTCCATATCTTATTGATAATTATAAAAATAAATGAGCAACATACATTAAAAATAAATAAAGTGCCTGTGCAATTGAATGGACAAATCAGGACGCTCAATAAGTAATATGGTCAATATCACGAGAATAAGTCCAATATACAGAAGATGACCCAAACACGCATTACCGATGTGGGTGCCAAGGCTGCCAAGCTTAAGTGGAACTGGGCAGGCCACGCTAGCCGCATTGATCCAAATCGGTGGGCTAGGTTGGCCACGGACTGGATACCACAGGATGGATGGCGGCGACGAGGTAGGCCCAGGAGGCGTTGGCGGGACGACCTAGACGTGTACCTCAAAGACTGGAAGGACACCGCTCAATATCGAGATGAATGGCGAAAATGGGGGGAGGCCTTTGCCCAGCAGTGGGACACTTCTCCAGGCTAATTAATAATTAATAATAATACAGAAGATGGAAGCAGTGAATTATAGACACACAACCATTATCGTAGTTCATTGATAATTTCGATAGCAAACAATATTCGGTAAGAGCAAGTTTAGCGCGCTCACCGCATCACGTTCCGCCGCTAAAACTGCAAACAAGTCGGTAATGCCGGTAATGTCACGGTTCGTTTGCGATTTATTTGCTTCCAAATCACAGTTTGTTTTCAATCAGCGAAGAGGGATTACGCTAAAGCTCTGCCGCAGTAGAGGCATTTGGAACAGTGCGACATCGACATGCAGTTCTTAAAATTGTTAGCCTTTATATTTAATTTTAGACGACCAGATGGCCTAGTGGTTAGAGACCCTGACTATGAAGCTTGAGGTCCCGGGTTCGATTCCCGTGTCGGGGCAGATATTTGTATGAAAAATACGAATGTTTGTTCTCGGGTCTTGGGCGTTTAATATGTATTTAAGTATGTATCTATCTATATAAGTATGTTTATCCGTTGCCTAGTACCCATAACACAAGCTTTGCTAAGCTTACTTTGGGACTAGGTCAATTGGTGTGAATTGTCCCGTGATATTTATTTATTATTTATTTATTTATTTATTTACATTTTCGTTAAGTAGTAGTAGTAACTGTATTATCGTAAAGCCAAAAGATCACAATGTTTAAAAAAAAAAACAAAAAAAGAAGATAAGTACATAAAAAAAGCACGCAGTCGAACATAGAAAGAACCATCTCCTTTTTTGGAGCCAGTTAAAAACAGCGGCATACAATGCAAGTACCTACCTGAAGAAAAAATAAAATATAAAATTAGTAGGTGTACTAAAAATGTCAACATAAATTCATTTTAGAGTGCTCTTATCTGGGGGCACGGTAGTGCTGCCGCCAAGACGAGCCAAGTGAAGTGTAGGGCACTACTATCTTTTCTTGAAGTGCTTCGTCGTTTTTTTGATTCCTCATTTACAAGAACTATTGAGAAATGAATAGTAATACAATGATAATATATATCTGGGAGCGCGGCAGTGCTCCCGCCAAGATATGAATACCTTTTTTAAATTACGCCCATGTGACTTGATGTGACGGTAGCGAAACGGCCAAGCCACATAACTAGACTAAGGTGTCGAGTTTGTTAAGTTTGAGCTTGAAGAGTTAGGGCATGTAGAGTTCAAAGCTTGGCTCTACATAAGATTTGCAAACTTTTTGAGAGTGCGAGGTATACCATAATATCATATCATACAATCGTCGTCGGATTATGATTTGTCCTGAATAACTCATCATCATTTCAGCCAAAAGACGTCCACTTCTGAACATAGGCCTCCCCCAATACTTGCCGAACAGATCCGCATCCAACGCGATCCCGCAACCTTAACCAGGTCATCGCTCCATCTTGTTGAAGGCCTACCTACACTGCATCTTCCTGTCCGCGGACGCAACTCAAGAACTTTTTTTCCCCATCGGTCATCACGAACGATGTGCCCTGCCCACTGCCACTTGAGTCTGTCGATTCTTCGAGCTATGTCGGTGACTTTAGTTCTTGCGCGAATTTCATCATTTCTAATGCGATCCCGCAGAGAAACTCCAAGCATAGCCCTCTCCATCTCCCTCTGAGGCGAATATATTATTATACTTACTAAAATATTAAATCATTCTTATAATTATCTCCGTGGTACGTACTGTTTTAAATCTGCTCCTGCGCCGAAGGTATATTGATTACGTGCTTTCATCACCGTCCAGGGCTTGTGCACTCAAATAATAAATGAATTTTACATGAAAAATTGATATTATAGGGAAAAATACTTCTTTGATATAATCTGTTTGCGTACAGATACAGTCAACCAATTTCATTCCTAGCCACTATAGAACCTTGTCACATTAACTACTAGATAATTACAACGTCAGTGCGAGTCAAAGTATTACCAACTTTCCGAACCCAAATTTGCAATGCACGTAAAGAGTTTATAAATGTTTTCGCTTTATGACTTGAGAGGAAAAAGAAGTTTTGACAGACGGCCAGTGACAATTCAAGTTATTAATACACAAGCAAACTCCTTTCCTATTCAATATTGTTGACACACGTTCGCAAAGATCAAGTTCGTCATCATGACATACATCAGTACATTACCCAATAGTCACTGTCGTAGAAGATAAACAAATTGAATCATTTTGACATCAAAAAAAAAAAAAAATCAAAAATGCTTTATTTCATTCCACACAAACAATGGGTAGGGTGACAAATGGAGAGGCCTCCCAGTAGGCGTATTACGCCTGTGCCTGTGTTAGGAGGACTCGCTCTTCCTTTAAATTACAAAATTGCGTAGACTAAAAAGAAATAAACTAGTTTACCCACTAATGTTAATTCATAAAAATTAAGTAATAATAACTTAAGCTATATTAATTATCTTAAATTGTAAGTTGTATTTAAAGTGTGTGAGTGCGTGCGTGTGTGTGTGTGTGTGTGTGTGTGTGTGTGCGTGTGTATGTGTGTGTGTGTATGTACGTGCGTTAATAATGTATGGGTTTATGTGTGTGTTTCGTAAATTCAGGTTAAAATAATTACACATCATTATACAAACATGCATATACATTAAAATGTTCAACTAATTATGCCGAGAGAACAAAAATGCTTCCGTTTCTTCGTAACTAAGTTCAGTTCACATGGTTCTATAGTGGCCTAGGAATCAAATTGGTTGACTGTACCTAATTTTACATCCTGGTTACTAGCACGAAAGCATGCTACTAATAAACAAGTGCTACCTACAGTCAAGGGCAAAAATATGTATACACTTTAGTATAGTGTGTTCCAGTTAAAATTACGAAAATTACTTAAAACCAACAAACAAATAAATAAATAAATAAATATCACGGGACAATTCACACCAATTGATCTAGTCCCAAAGTAAGCTTAGCAAAGCTTGTGTTATGGGTACCTACTAGGGAACGGATAAACATACTTATATAGATAGATACATACTTAAATACATATTAAACACCCAAGACCCGAGAACAAACATTCGTATTTTTTATACAACCTCAAGCGGGACCTCAAGCTTCATAGTCAGGGTCTCTAACCACTAGGCCATCTGGTCGTCTATTGTTTAATTGTTATCTTCAAGTGGGGTTGTAAAACAATTATGCAGGTGTTTCGGTCGGTAGGCCATACTTCGGTCAGTTTTATTACGTCTCTTTGTTATCTTTTCCTTTCATATTCAGCAACAAAAGAAGTTGCAAAATCCCATGTTGAGTGCATTTTCGTCATTTTAACTGGAACATACTATACCTTGTCACTTTCACCACTGTGACAGTTCTTACGTATATATGGACACAATATGGACAATGGACAATGGTTCTAACCTTTGATCAATTATAACTGTAGATCCACAGTCGCGCGCCCGAAAATGTCCGAGCCAAATGAGCGCCACTTTGATAAAAGTGGCCTTCTTTTTTCTCAGTACGTTGCGTGAAATTGTCAAGTTTAGCTGTCAAGTGTCAACCGAAATTCGACTGTAATGAAGTAAACACTAGGTTCAAATTTCTGTGTAGGTAATCATTTTATTTGTTACGCAAACAAATAAAAAAGTTCGGACATTTTTTGAAGGGGATTTTGTTCGGCAATGTGTATCTTCAGTTATAATTGATCAATGGTTCTAACACAATATGGACTTGTTCTGAATTAAATTATTATTATTATATATGGCAGTTCAAATATGACGAAAATAGATAAGGTACTAAAGTGTATACATATTTTTGCCCTTGACTGTACTAGCATTCGCATGCATATTAGTGGTATGCTAGAAAACCAACCAACTTGCTAACAACTAGTATGCTATCTGAAGTGAGAGTGGAAGGCGGAATGCGTTTGCTGAATGAGAATGGTAATTTATTACTTCATTTCTCAAAACAGTGGTGAGAAAAGCAAAGAAAATTAATATGGAAAAATAAAGCAACAATCGTTTTAGTATATTGTTTATTAAAATACCTACACTTTTTTTATTTTTAAATCTGGCAATATAGACATAATATAATAAATATTATTTTCTTTTTCTAGGTAAGTAAAATAAATTTGTCATTAACTTAGTACGCTACCAAATTGCATGTTCAAGAACACGCTTAAGAACATTCTTGTTAACAAGCTAGGTGTAACAGTACCTTAACTATATACTATTTTGACGACCAGATAGCCTAGTTGTTAGAAAACCTGACTACGAACGTGCTCCGAGACGAAAGGCTACGGATTAGCCTGAAATCCGATCCGATCTTTTTTTAAAGAAATAGGTATCCTAACCCTGCCGTCGTTGTATATATTTGAAATAATCATGTATGTAAGAAAAAACATATGTGATTTTCCCACTAACGTCGATAAGCCAAAGACTACTAGAAGCACAGGGAAGCTTAAAGTTCCATCCTACAGACTGGCTAAAACTAAAAAGTCGTTTCTGGGAAGATGCATACGTTTTTATAATAAAATTCCGAAAACAATAACCGATCAAACTGATACTAAATTCAAATCCATTGTGAAGAAGACATTAATATCTAAGGCGTACTATAAAATTAATGTCTATATCATGGACAGGGATGTTTGGAAATAATTCCGATCCGCATTGGCGATCCCTAGTCTCAAATAGCGTATCTACTGTGTTAAAAAAATTTAATTGTATTAAATACTTTAGATGTATGTAATTTAATAACAATGTAGATCTGATTGAAAAAAATATACCTTGTTGAGTTTCTTGCCGGTTTCTTCTCAACAGGGTTTTTCCGAACCGGTGGTAGATTCTTCGACGTTCATAGGAGCATCAATTGATGCCTAAATTGAATAAAGAGTTTTGTCTTTGACTTTGAAACATGTCGAGTTAAACTCGTTTGAAGACGTGAATGTTCCCTTTTTTTTCACCATCGAATACAATAGATAAAAATAGTTAAACGATATCGGCTTGCACGATAAAGAACAATTTATATCCACAGACAACAAGTGTGCCGTACCAGACAAAAAGAGTGATTTTTCTAAAAAAAATTGCTATATCTCAAAAACCGTGCAACTCGGCATGTAAATGTGGTCAAAAATGTTCAGAATTACCCTAACTATCACCCCTTAAAACCCCTACACTCGACTGCCAAAAATAACCTGTAGTACACTTAGAGTATTTATGCACTAGATAGAGCTTAGGTGGCATGGAAACGTCCCGTAAAAATATAATTCAACAGTTGGCTTATATGTCATTTGCAGGGTTGCCAATAGTAATATGCTAAAATCCCCAAACGCATTGTCGAAATTACCTACGTGTGGGGAATGAAAAATTATGTGGGCCGAGTGACTTAGTTTAGAGCTCTTGCGAATAATGAATTGTAGGAAATTAATCAAGACTAGCAGAAATTTGATGTCAAATGTCGCGTATTTGTGTTCATACTTAAAATCCCCTCATTTTTCCCGAATTGAAGCTCTCCCCACACATTCCCCAATCAGCTTCACTTTCCCCACATTTTGGGGAATGTGAAATTAACTGGTATCATTAAGCACGCACACAGTGCAACCGGAATGACGTAACGCGATCGTAATATGAAGCTGTCAAATGGATTTGTGGACGTTTTGTATCGCAATGTTTGCTACTGACGCTCCATCTAGTGCATAAATAATCTAAGGTAGTACAGTGTCTATGAACGAAACATATGAACTTTGATCAATTATAACTGAAGATACACATTGCCGAACAAAATCCCCTTCAAAGAATGTCCGAACTATTTTATTTGTTTGCGTAACAAATAAAATGATTACCTACACAGAAATTTGAACCTAGTCTTTACTTCATTACAGTCGAATTTCGGTAGCGGCAAAACTCCACTTGACAGCTAAACTTGACAATTTCACGCAACGTACTGAGAAAAAAGAAGGCCACTTTTATCAAAGTGGCGCTCATTTGGCTCGGACATTTTCGGGCGCGCGACTGTGGATCTACAGTTATAATTGATCAAAGGATATAAATCAACTTTAAGTGGTCGCTGTTATGATACAGCGTGGAGATCCCTCGAAAACAATAAAAATTATCAATCTGTCCATTTTATTAGAAGCTTGGCGATAAAAATGAAATGCTCCTTCAAACAAACCGCCGTAATTAAGCTAGTTCCCGGGGGAAATCGCCGCAGCCGGCCGCAGGAGACCGCATCTACGAGAATTGTTCTTTTCTGAATCGAATTACAAGTACTTTCATGGTTAACTTGGAAAGTTTTGAGTTAGAAAAGGGGAAGGACTTTTTAGAGTTCTGGAAAGATGAGAAATGGAACCCTATTTTATCGGTCTGCCTAAAGAACAGAAAAAAATATACAGCTGATTTTTAAACTTAACGTGCATTTTTTTTTATATAATATAGGCTTGCGTTTGACCACAATCACGCCTGATGGAAAGCGAAGATGAGGCCTACGATAGAGCACACTTGCCTAGTAAATGCTCATTCACCCTAGACTTGAAAGCACAGTTGCAGGTAGTAGTAGTTGTAGTAGCTGTGCAGTTGATGAAGGAAGAGCGAAAACGCTTTGTGCGGATATTTAAACTTAACGTGCGAATCGTTTAATTTATATTCATTGTCATCATCCTCATACCTGCGAAGAAATTTTATGGCGTGTATGTAGCTTCTAATCCACACTGGGCCTGCGTGGGAATTACGGATCAAGTCCTCTCATTCTGAGAGGAAGCCTGTGCCCTGCAGTGGACGTACTTAACGGATATTTGGACAAAATTGGCCTTACACTGTCCAAAAATCATGGGATAAAGGTATTAACAAATTCCAATTAGTTCAAAAATTCCGTTTCAAAATTCTCGATTGCATCCATATTAAGTAAACCACGTACACTCTTAATCCGATTCCAAATTCGTTTGGCCGCAACAGCAATAGCGCGGTTTTGTTTATTTTGGTATTAAAAATGAAATACAAACTCAAATGAAAAAAAACTACTAGCTGTTGCTAACAATTTTGTTTACATTGCGAAGTTAACATGTTATCAGGTTAATACTAGTAGTTTTTTGGTCAGCAACTTATTACTTACTCGTGATTCTGAGCTATTTTTTTCCAAAAGAAGGCGACAGAATGTCCTCGCTTTTTTATAAATCATGGTCACTCATTTCTGTAGCTATGAAGGATGTACGCTCGTCTCGATTATTCTATGTTATTTTTTTGTGTTATTGTTCATAAATAAATCATTCCTTAAATACAACATATTATTATTAAACAATTTATTGAATCAGGCGTTACTTTGCGGATGAACTGAGACATTTACTTTGCTCACCCGCGACCTAAGATAAGACCTAAGGTAGGTAAGGTCGCGGGTGAGCAAAGTAATTGTTTCAGTTCATTACATAATAATATTACACTACTAATTACTGGAGAACGTATCAAAATATATAAAATTTAAAACGAATAATGGACGAAATACATAATGGTCATAATACATTTTAAAATTTTCCACGAAACTATTATTGATTAAACGAACTTTTTTAATCCTGTTAGGTTAGGTTTATTTTATGAAAATCCTGCAGAGATGAGAATTTCCAAGAAAATTGCATTATGTCACATGACCATTATGTATTTCGTCCATTATTACTTTTAAACTTTATATATTTTGATACGTACCCCTAATTATACTGATAATAATATGCTATTGCTGATAATAATAGCTTTCTACAATATAAATAATTTTTAAATCGGTTTGGTCTTTTTAATCTTTTCTCTTTATAATATTTCTATCAATCAATCAATCATTTATTTGCTTAAACATGGTACAATAAGATGATTCACAGACAAGTTAAATAGCTTCACATGTTAATCATGACAATGACAATTGACAGCATCTGATGTACCAAAATTTCTATAGGTTGTAACATTTGTCGTAAATTAATTCAAGCAATTAATTTGGTTAAGCTCAGGCTATGATGCCGCGTGATGGCCTCTCAAGTAGAGGGTCATAGGTTCGACCAGAGGCCATATTGTCTAACGCTTTTGACGCTTGCCTTCGCTTTCACCGTCTCTTTCTGTCATCATCTTATACCGTTTGATAGAATGAAATAGTGATTGCGAAGGCAAGCGTCAGTAGCGTTAGACAATAAGCCTGCTGGGCTTGCACCTTTAAGTTTTTCGAAATCCACATGCGAAATTACATTTGAAATTTACCATGAGCTTTAAGGTGAAGGACAATACCGTGAAGAACCTGTACATGCCTGAGAAGAAATTCAATGTGTTAAGTTTCCAATCCGCATTTGGTGTGCGTGGGATCTACGGCCCAAGCCCTCTCATTCTGAGATCTGCCCTGTGCCAGGCAGGTCGTAGGTGAGCTGGGATGATGATGATGATGAAAAAGTTGGCTATAGCTGATTACGCAGTTGCCTGCTTTAGCAATTTTAAAAATAGGTACCTAATGGAGGTCCTTCACGCAAAAAGCACGCATGCCAAGCCGCTTAAATAAGGAAGGCTTTCGCCAAGATGTATGCTCTTCCTTTTATGCAAATATCCTGTCTTTGAGAGAAAAAGACTTTTTATCATTCCCAGCCAAGTTATCTTTGGGTACTTATCCGAATGATAAAACTTTTATGTAAATAACGTGCACGCCTCCTTATGTTTTCTTGAAATATTTCGTCGTCAAGCTTTTTAACATGGGTACATAAAAAAGTGAGTAAAAATATGAGGTGGGTTAAATGCGGTGTTGAAAGGTGTTTTTCTGAACCAGTGGTTCCCAAATCACTGCAATTATTAAAATTTAAGATACGCGGAACATTTTAAATTTGGAATGAACGCGCGCTGGCATGCCGCGGCAATAAAAAACGTAACCATTTAAATTTAGAGATTTCGTTTTATTTTTTTCCTAATTTTTCAATCATTTATTCATATTTATGATGTGTTTTTATTATAAAGTAGGCAGCTGAGCTCGCAGCCCACTTGAGTGAAAGTGGAAACTAAGATTTTTGGACAAAGGCAACCAAACAGATGGCCTATGAGCTGTCTATCCCGAGGACTGACCTGATAAGTCCTGACTTTTATTAACAGACATAGTGCTATAGACCTGAGACGAGAATAGAAATGATAGTCAAAAATAAATCTGATGAAGTACTTCAATGTCTTTTAGTCTTAAATTATTTAAGTAAATAACTTCTTATGACATTACTATAACAATTATAGTAACAAATATTAAAATTAATGTATGAATATTGTGTAAACTTTGACTTGCAATTAATAAACTATAACTATAACTACATCCAATTTAGTGATTTAGGTAATTATTTCCAAATGTTTATACGAGCACTTAGTTCTCATTTCATTGGAAAATTTACACTCCACATAGTACATTCGGTAGTCATTCTTACAGTGGATTTGTAGTTTATAAAGTACGCGAGGACTTACGAGGCTAAGAGAGGATGCAGGTGCTAGTAATTTTACCGGTTTACCCTCAAACCGGAACACAACACCACGAACACTACTATTTGGTAGCAGAAACAGGTAGCGTGCAAGATGGTGGTAGCTATCGGGACGAATCCTGCACGAGTTTCTACCACGAGCATGTTTTGATAAAAGTTGATTTTTGAATTAATAGTTACAATTTCTTTTTAATGTTGTGGTCCCTGGTCAAACAATTGAGAGCCACTGTTCAAAATTCATATTATAAAGAGAAAAGATTTGACTGTACGTCTGTTTGTAATGAATGAACTTTATATACCTACCTAAGTAAAATTATAGCTTTCTAGCACTAACGGTCTCTTAGCCGCGGACGGACGGACAGACGGACGAACGGACAGAAAAACTGTTACAAAATAAACAACTGTCGCGGTTAACTAAACTAAAGCATAGTCAAAAATTCGTAAGTTTGAAATAATTTTATTATTATTATTATTATTTATTCTCAAAAAGGTACATAGTTCTAGTTACATCACTAATGCCAAACTATAATGTTTATTGGCGAATACTACGCTCACTTCAACATCAGCTGTACCCTGCTTAATTAAAAAACTAAACTATTTATATTATAGGTACATACATTATAATACATACGACCCCGAGCCATGAACCATGCACACATGAGCCCCGGACCGCATGCCATACAATTCTTGTTTCATACTTATACTATCATGCCTATTTTCATTCTACAACTACACTAATCTAACCAGGCAATCCATATCAATTTTAGTTTTGCGAATCAAAATTTTCTAGCAAAAGCTTTTTTAATTTATTCTTAAACATTTGCAGACTATTACATTCACTTTCCGGAAAAACATTATTGAACAATCTTGGAGTGACATACATTCTCGTTCTTTTACCATAATAATTGTTAGCTTTAGGTTCAACATACATGTGACGCGACGTGTCTCTCAGGTTACATACATACGTCCTGCGAGTTTTGTGCTCAGTTTCCTGATATTGGTCTATTGCTATCAAATACTTAACCTGCTCATGCACTGGCAAAACATTTAATTTTTTAAATAGCCTTTTATAATCTCCCCTTTATAATCTCCTCTTTAATTTAATATTCCCCTGCAATATAATATTTCCAGCGATATGCTAACATTGCAAAGTGTAAGAAAATATTGGGCGCCAGTCAAAAGATCTTAAAATAACAGATAGAGGCGGCTGTATTCGAGAAGGTTGGCATGAAATGGGAACGCCATCTTGCCAAATTCAAATGCATCGTGGAGTGTTTTGATGTAATTTGGCATGGATGAACGTTATGAGTCCATATCCATATCGACTGTCATTAAATTTTTGTTTCTATTTTAAGTTCTACTACCGGTTTGTATTCATAATCATCACTCTTTATATTTTTTGTCATTGTAACCTTTTTTGTTTATTTTTTTTATGTCGAGCAATGCAACTTAAAAGTCAGTTAGCATTTTTTTTAATTATAATTTAATTTAGAAATGAGAATATCCGGAGAATAACCAAAGTCACATAGCTCGAAGAGCCGCCAGACTTAAGTGGCAGTGAGCGAGGCACATTGTTCGTAGAACCGACGACCGAAGTCTGGTAACTGAAGATACACGAGTTACGCTTCACAAATTGTAAATCATAATTTTTCCGATCTTAACATACATATACAATTATTTTTTTGTTTTTAGCTTTCCTGTGGCTTACGGGGTTGTCACACAAGTCATGTATCTGTAGTTACATCACAATGGCACGACAAGCTTTTTAGGTATTCTACCTTAGTTAGCTAAAGATTTTATTATATTTTATTTTTTATTTGGTTTTTTTTTTTTTATTTTTTTGATTTTATTATGAAAGGGAGACAAACGAGCAAGCGGGTCATCTGATGGAAAATGATCACCACCGCCTATAAATATCAACAACTCAAAGAGAGTTATTGATCTGTTGCCGGCCTTTCAAAAGGAAAGGGAATTGGGGAGAGGGAGGGGGAGAGGTATTGGGCCCCCGGCACTCTCACTGACCGTACGAAACGCAGCAGGAGTACTGCTGCTTCACGCCGGTGTTCTGTGAGAGAGTGGTACTGTCCCGGACAAGCCAGCCCATTCGTGATGTAGCGGCTAGCTACAACATGGCTCTACCACTACTAAAAGATACTGGACTTAGGCGTGATTGAGCTCTAGTATCCTGTATCAAACATACGACACTTGTGAGCCGTGGTGGTGGCTCAGTGGTTTGACCTTTGGCCTCTCAAGCAGACCGTGGGTACAAATCCCGGCTCGCACCGGAGTTTTTCGGAATTTACGTACGAAATTACATGGTGTGGGTGAAGTTCAATCCGCACTGGGCCAGCGTGGAAACTTACGGCCCAACCCCTCTTATTTTGAGAGGAGGCATTTCATTCTTTTGGTTTAGTTCTCTATGCCACAAACCAACATCGCCGAATAAGCCGACCGCTGACCGTTTGCGTTACAGATCACCCCGAATAGAAATGAAGCTATGAAGTTATTGCCTCCATGTTTCCTTAGGATATGCTAAAACTGTGTTTGAATACGAAATACTCCGGACAATATTGGACTGCGGTCTCGAATATGACGGTTATTTGTCCCTTTTCATAGAGGAACACAGAATTTTGTGCGGGAGAATATTTTTTTGGTTTTATTTCGTTTAGATATCGTGATTGAAAGTCAAAGGTCTTTGACTCGACATTGCAAAGGACGTCTCTTCAATAAACTTTTTTATTTGTTCATTTATATTGACAATATTTCAAATCTGATGTAGAGTGGCTTTCTTTTGCAACTTAATAAGTATTTTGGTTTCTTGCTTATCACTTTCATTTTCTATTTATATCTTGACGATACCTTTAAAGAAGTTTTTTTAACAAAATATTTTTTAATAGTCATCTCATCACCACTGCAGTGCTGGGCAAAACACTCTTAGAATAAAACGGCTAAGGCTACAGCTTCCACTCAGGTCCGGCGCGCATCGTGAACTTCAGACACCATTAAAAAACTTTAAATAAACTTTTTTGCTGACAGTACTTTTGTGTGAACTGTCCTCGCATTGCTATCTAAACTATAATATTGGTACCGAATTTTAAGTCAGTCCAATGACTAGAAGTAAGATATTAAAGTAAACAAGTTAGCTTAGCTATGAAGTATCTTTTTGTACTTATTTTTTCAACTTCATTTTTTATTACTTTTACGGTCATCCCGTGAAATCATATATCATCATATCGTTGTTTAAAGTTGCACAGTAGCGCCATCTCGTGTCCAGGTGAGCGGTTAGTTCCGAAGGAGTGTTAAAATCTCTCGATAGAGGGTGTAACATAGATGAGCGCTTGTCACTGCATAAGGTGATGATTTAGCAGACTGAAATGTATGATGTATAGGAAAGATTCGTGTCTAATCTCTAGACCAGTGGTGGTGTAGGGGTATGGCACACGGCACGGAATGCTGAGGACCTGGGTTCGATTCCCAGCATTGGTCTTTTTTCTGGGGTTTTTTCTGTGCATCTATATTTCAGTTTGTATTTAGTATGAAATATATTAAAGTAAGGTATTTCGACGTACAAGATTTGAAGACAACTTAATAATGTATTAACATACACAGACGACATACAAAGATACGACAGCTTTTCTATTTCTCATTAGTTCTGTGCCCGCAACACAATTAAGTAATGCAACATAAATTACGCGAATTCGCGAAAGCCTTCACAGTAAATTAACCGCATTTTGGATTCCCTTTCTGAAACGGAACCCGTGAAAACGCTTTATCTCCGGAATATTTTGCGTTTCATCGCGCTAGTAATTAATTTTTTAAAAATGCGACAACCGCAGATACTTGGGCCATTCACTGTGGAGCTTAGAGCTCTTTGCTGGACACGGAGGGGAATAATTAATATTCGCGATTATTAAAACTGGGAGGTAATAGCCGGGCGTCCTCGCTCCGAGTTTTGGTCCTGTATATAGCAAAACGACAACGTTGAATTAAAAGGTAATCTTGAGCAAGCGTTTTATTTTTAAGATGGCACGTGGTATGTTTCCTGTGAGGTTTCTTCGTGTCGTTTGACTAACAAATTTTTGCTAAATGTGTTGTTTAACAAATATTTCTGCTTATTTTTTTTAAAGGTAAACCTAGCGTAGCCTACATTAGGTTTGACTTGGTTTGCGGTAGTCCACAGCAACTAGATCGGGTCACGGGAAAGCAATCACCGCCGCCCATGAACGGACACTCACCAATGACGAATGAAGGTCTCCCAAAGACTTCCGCAACATTGGGACTAGCGCACCCAAACACAACCAAGTGGTTTCTGCTACCTTTACCAGATCATCGGTCATCTAATTGGGGCCGTTCCACGCCACGTCTTTCTGGTCCACTCTCTAAGGTCTAGTTTCTAGAACCTTGCTGCCCCATCGGCCGTCGGTTCTACGAGCGATGAGCCCTGCCCACTGCCTCGTAAGTCTGGCGACACTCCGAGCTAGTCAGTACAGTAAAATTACATAAAGTTTACCACTGACAGATGGTTTGCCTTCATTTCATATTCAACTTTAACGACCTACAAATAAAGCCAATTTTAGAATACTGTTACCCACGTTTGCAGATTTTGTAATAGCTAGGTACTTTATTTGTATGGTGTTAAAGTTGGAAATGAAATGCAGGCAACCCATCTGTCAGTGGTAAACTATAAGTACTAAACGTATTGTAACTTTGATTCTCCTGCGGATCTCTTACGGTAGAATTGTGAATCGTTGCCGCCCTTTTTCATGATAGCAAAATAGCCGCCGAAAAAGCGACCAAGTATTATTTTGTACCAAATTATGTGACCAGGCCGTTGGGGCCAAAAAGATCCCGAATGGAGACCACGGATTGAGCGCAGCGTGGGAAGTCCTCAAACGAAATGGAACGATGATTTAGTAAAGAACGCAAGTTCAAGGTGGATGCAAGCGGCTTCCAACCGTAATGATTGGTTATTAATAAGGGAGGTCTATGTTCAGCAGTGGACGTCCTATGTCTTGAATGATGATGATGATGATGAATTATATGAATAAACTCGTGGCAAAAAGAAAAGTAATGCGCCGAAATGGTACAAAATGATTAGAATAGAAGCCACAACGTATCCAGCAAGATCGTAAAGCCAGATAATGAATGGCGTCTTGAAAACTAAAAGATTTCCAACGCCGCTTCTCAGCGTGATAATTAAAACATTGCTGAATTTTTTGTTTACATAATTTATATGAAATGTTTTGCTTCCATTAAAGCAGGAGATTAGGTTTTTAATTTTTTTTGTAGTTAATTTTCTTTTACCAAGATTGTTGTACGGTTTGACATACTTCCAAGTAAACCACTCTTAACACCTTAATGATAAACTGATAGAGTCACTTGACTGACAATCTGACCACCATCACACATAAAGTAACTTTAGTTCCCTCATTTAAGTCATTATCATTATAATTATGAGTTATGACATCTTATTTAGTATACCTAGAGACAAATAGACAAACAGATATGGCGGAAATATAAAGTTTGTAGGACTACGAAGCCCTAAAACTTTATAAAAATAATTCTAATGAGAAAGGACGCCTTATTAAGCCAGTGAGGAGAAGATTACTTTTTACAAGCCTTATTAAACCTGTACGAACACACACAAATCACACAAACTCATCTATCACCACCACCACACTAACTCCTCATTGGTGTGGAGTTGGAGGAACATAGCTATTATAAACTTAGCTATCATAAGGTCGCGGGTGAACAAAGTATTGGTTTCAGTTCATTGATACGGACCTCCGCAAAGTAACGCGTACTTAATTCAATAAATTAAAGAAAAGAAGGAAAGAAAAACATTTATTCGTGACAAAGAAAAAACAAATACAAAAAGAGGAATTGGAAACAGATAGGTACTTAATAAATATTGTCACGAAATGGTCTCAACTCAGCATGATGTCGGCCTTGCAGCCGACGCTGGTCTTCCGTTGGAACCAATCCGACAATTAAACTAGTCAACAGCAGTAACACAGTAACAGTATAACTAAATAATAATAAAAATAATAATACATACACACATCTGAAAATATACAACACAAAACACGACTAATATACAAAATAAAAATTAATTAAACGTACGACACTGTATTCATAGCCCCGATTGCCTTTGCCACTCTTTAAAGGAGCAAAACGAAAAAGAAAAAGACATCAATTGCGCAATACAATAAGCGTAGCGTGGGCGCGAGGCAAAGAGTATTGTAATATTATATGAACGCACGAGGCTAGGGCCTACGGACAGATTATAATCCCTTAAATAATATAAAATAAAACGTGTAAATGGTAAGAAAAAACTATATATTTGCGAATTAACACTACCACTACACGCAGCAGTAGTGTTACAATGAAAATAAAGCCATACTAGTACAGTGGTAACCAGATAAACAAAACAACGCACATGGCAGCGCCGATATTGGACGCGAACAAGAGGTACAGGTATGTTGCACTAGTTATTATTACTAACCTAAAAATAAAAACCAAACCAAAGTAAAAATTACTTGTAGCCATCCTCATCTCATCACTATTTACATCATTATTATGCTCCATAAGTTAATTACATTATATCATACGTTTTGCAGGTTCCCCAGTGGCCAGTGGCCAATTACTTTGTTAGTATGGGTGGAATCTTAAAGTCAAATTTAGTTTCCAGTGATCAAAACTTCAATGGTGTACATAGTTGACAGTGGATGACAATGCACGTACAAACAGCAAAACGCACAAGTTTCATATTAAAAGTGCAATATATATGACAAAAAAAAATTGAAAAAATTCTGTTCTTGCACAGAATGTATAATGCTAGTGGGATTGGTCTGACGATGGCAATCCGCGCTCATAACGCAGCTTAGGCGAGTTGGAATGGGAATGCCGTGTTCGCATACTCGGCTCAGAAGTTGCCGGGACCAACTCTGATAGACTCCGGGCAACTCTGGATTATCGCAGTTGCTGCGGGGAACATGCGCGAGAAACGAATGTTGCTGGGAAAATATACGGTTGAGTTTTTACTCTTGATTAAATTAAAATATTCGATAGTAAGCAAATATTCTCAGTATTGTCCGTTTTAAGCCGCAAGCCACAAAGAAGAGACGTGGGACGGGGACGCGTCGCATTCCGCGTCGTTTGTTCGCAGACCGCGTCTCCACCCCTTCTCTTTGGATCGCGACTCTTCTATATATTTACTAGCTGTTGCCCGCGACTCCGTCTGCGAAGAATAAGAATATTAAAAATAGCCTACGACTTATTCTCAGATTTAACAAATAAAGACAAAAAAATAGATAAAAATCGGTCATTTCGATAACAAACTCGACACGAGATTTTTATGTAAAAGATTGTGAAAACTGATTCAGGGGGCCGCGACTGCGATGCGCTCCTGTCCCACGTCTCTTATGTGTGGCTAGCTGCTGACGATGAGTACTATATCTACTTAGTACTTAAAATATTTCTTGGAAAAATCAAAACCTCAAAAATTACTTTCAAATGTTTTGAATCCTTAGGCTTAGGCTTTTATCATAACGAGTTGCTCCAATTTGGACGAAAGGAAGCAGCAGACAAGTTCCCCCTTTGATTGCACTTTAAGTGGGATAACCTGAGAGCCCTGTTGTAGCCGCAACCGACGCTTTGTTTGTTTCGAGATTGAGTTTAAAGTGGCTTGTGTCAATAATATGAAGCCGGCAGAGCACTGGTGTAGTCTCAACAGTATTAATTGATTAGACAAAGAAGCAAGCGGTTGGAATATGTTGGTATTATGTTGATGTTTCATCATCACCCTAGCATATATATATATATTTATTCACTTGTGTAGCGGTTACAAGGATGTTCGATAGGTACATAAAGTGAGTATGTTCAGCACTCTCGCCGGCACCACCAGCATGCGAATATAAAGGTGTGCCTAAAAAAAAATATTTATGAAATTATGAGTTACCTACTACTTAATTACTACAACAATGATCGCCAGTCAAGTGGTCTAGTCTAGTCAAACTTAAAATAATAAATAATCTAACAAATAAGGTATACTATTAGGTAACTAGTTACTCTTCAAACAACAGCACGTTAAATTTAACCGTAATACAATTCTCGCAATAAACTCCATTTCTAACCGAACTGACACATTTTCCCCTGCGCTTTATTTGCATTTACGTGCATCGTGCTAGATAAAGTCACGTCTAAGCCAGCTGCAGTGAAATAAGCAAAATTGGATTAATAAGTGAAGATAGGCATATTAAAATCCTATTAATATTATAAATGGGAAAATTTGTTAAGAAGTTTGGATATCCCATTGAGATATCGTTAAGATGTTTAGTTTTAGCTTCTTACTCGTAACTAAGGGACCGACCCCTTACATCCCTGTAATTATTTTTATGCAATGTCTCTTTTAATTCTATACTGTAATTTATATGTTTTTCTTTTGTTTGTAATTATTTATTTTATTTTCTTTTGAAAAGATGACTTTCTGCCAAGTTTCTTGCGGTGCATTCTTCTTGGCAATGATTGTCATTCCGTAAGCGCTGGTAGTTTAAAAGTGACATGTAAAAGAGCCCTTATTGGTGTTTACTGAATAAACTGTTTTGATTTTTGGGTATTTGAATCTTTGTTACTCAATTACGCAATAACTGTCTCGCTCCCTCTCTCATGGCTTCCAAGCCGTGCATGTCGCTCTCGACTATTTAATTGTAATATAAATAAATATAGTGTGGTGAAAACCAATAAAGTTTGTGATAAAACTGTCTGTGCGTATAATTTAGAACCAGCCCTGCAAAAGAATCTTTCAATAATGACTGAACGGATTGAGACGAAACTTATTGGCATACTAATAAACAAAGATCTAGATTAACACATAGATGAGGATACATAATAATTTCGGTGATTCGTTACCACGGGTTAAAACCGTATGTTATAACTATAAATTAAAAATTTTAAAAACCCCCAACGCAATTATGCACTCGTAAATATACTCGGCGTCAAAAATATCGCCCCTCCGTGAAAATTAGATTCAAGCTAATCTAGACCTTAGCGAAATTATGTTACCTAATTAATATTATGCACCTAGTATCAATTAAAAGCACGTTCAATATGTTTTAATTTTTTTTTTTATTAGCCTGTTTTGGTGTCCCACTGCTGGGCAAAGGCCTCTCCTCTCTTGCTTCATTCTTGCCTATTCAACGCGAGCTCCTGCCATCCCTTTGTTTTAAATTAACAATGTTTAATTTAAACGAAACATAATGGCTTGTGAATCAGAGCGTTTCAGAAAAAAATTGCAAAATAGGAGGGGCGATATTTTTGACGCCGAGTATATGTATGTTTGAACATTAAGTCAATGCCCATTATGCGTCTGAGATCCCTTCCGTAGCTAACAAAAGAGCTGATAACTTTTAAACGGCTTAACCGATTTTGATGAAACTTAAGTAAGAACCATCGCCAATAAACCTGCTTTCTATTAAAAAAACCCGCATCCAAATCGGTTTACCCGTTTAAGAGCTATGATGCCACAGACAGACACACAGACAGACAGACAGACAGACACACACACACACACACACACACACACACACACACACACACACACACACACATAGCGGTCAAACTTATAACACCCCTCTTTTTGTGTCGGGGGTTAAAAACAAGACAGCGCGGTGTGTCTGCTTTTTTATTATTATTCTAGTTCGATGTTATGCACAATTGCGTTATGTCAAATTCATATTATGGCAATGCATGTCATGCGAAATAAGGGGCACCCCGAAATAAAGCCTCGCTTTGTTTTTATCACACAATCTCATCCGTTTTAATCCAAAGTTTCCAACAATTTTAACGCTAAGTGTTTACTAAAATGCAAGGATTGTATTATTGCATTCGGACTGTCTTTAACATGCAACAATTTGCATTGTAAAGCGCGGCCACTTCGGATAACTGGAGGAACATTTCCATCGTTCGATAACTTGATATTGAATCTGGATATTTCATTTGCATTATTTTAGACATTTGTGATCAAAATGAAAAATATCAAATAAGTATAAAAGGTGTTTTAAAAATAATCCAAAATATTCCAGCAAACAGTTGGTAAAAAAGCCGTGGTGGCCTAGTAGTTTGACTTATGGCCTCTCAAGCAGAAGGTCATGGGTTCAAATCCCGGTTCGCACCTCTGAGTTTTTCGAAATTTAAGAGTGAAATTACATTTGTAATTTACCAAAAATATAATAAAATAAAATGAGCTTTACGGTGAAGGAAAACATCGTGAGGAAACCTGCATACACCTGCGAAGAATTCAATGGTGTGTGTGAAGTTCCCAATCCCCACTGGGCCTGCGTGGGAATTACAGCCCAAGCCCTCTCATTCTGCATATAGGCTGGGATGATGGATGATGATGGGATGATTGTTCTGTAACAGGCTTGCTCGGTATACCTAACAGGCTATTATTATAATCTAAACAACGATCGTTACGTGTTCCCCAAATTCTGAATAACGAACGCACCACCAAGATCGTTCGACTCCCCAATTAAACTCGGTCAGGTATATAACTCCAGCAAGACGTGCACTAAACGCTCCGCGCTGCAAATGGATGCACGTCGGTAACAAATGCTCGCTGCACCTAAATAATGACCGCAAGCTTCGGTAATGTTAGGGTGAATACACACCGGATTGCTACGCGACGCAACGCGTATCTAAGTCAACGGCCGTACCTAAAGAAGTAATACATTGCACAACTATGTAATTTCTAAATATTGATAACTAGCCTTCCGTCCGCAGCTTCGCCCGCGATAAATTAATTTTCCCGTAGGAAAAGGTATTTTCCCGCGGTAAAAAGTGACCCATGTCACTCAGTGATAATGTAGCTTTCTAACGGAAAAAGAATTTTTAAAATCGGTCCAGTAATTTTTAAATTTATTCGTTACATACAAAAATACAAATCTTCCCTCTTTATAATATTTAGTGTAGATTGAGACTCTGAAAATTCTGCACTAGCATTACAATGTCTATGTGTGTCAATGTCTAATGTTTCAGTTTCGCATAATTTAATAAGTCATAATGCAATCATTCTTCATAATCAACGTTAGTCATACAGTGATTTATTTCAAAAACATAAAAATCAGTCAAGCCGTTTCGGAGGAGTTCGATAACAAACACCGCGACATGAGATTTTTATATATTAGATAATAAGAACTTTTTTTACTGCCACAACACGAACATAAATAAAACTATATCAAGAACAATAAACAAAACATTTACAAATTACAGAAAATACAATAAAAACACTTTTGAGGCAGTCCCAGTCTCAGCATGTGCTGGATAGACAGTCTAGCGCTGGTTTTAAGTCTGGGCATAGGTCAGTTGCAAACCTAACGACAGACAGTGTTGCTGTGCTTTAGAACCATATGACACTGGCGATTTGCGAACGTATTAGAAGCGAAGCGAACGCGCAGCAAATTCGCCACGTCTATAGGGCTGAGACGCAATGATGTACAAAAACGGAAGTGGGTAATATAGTTGTCAGCTGACATACGTGAGTGTATATAAATGGGACGTAGTTCTGCAAATCGGAACCAACCCACAGATTGGTAGTTTTTAAAAAAAAACCCGATTTTCTTAGAAACATTATGTTGAAAAAATTACAAAGTATACCTACAGTATTTTGTAAACAGCAAAAAGTTACTTTGTTTGACGATCGCTTTAGCCTAGTTGGTAGTGACCCTGCCTACGAAGCAAGAGGTCCTAGGTTCGAATCCCGGTAAGGGCATTCATTTGTGTGATGAGCACGAATATGTCGCACATCTAAATCTAAAGAGGGTCAACTCAAAATAATATACCATTCTAACTTAGACTTCAGTCAATTTCTAAAAGGTCTGAATTAAAATGGTATATTGTTTTGAGTCTTTAGATCTAGATGTGCAATGTATTCCTAAGTCATGGATGTTCTCTATGTATTTAAGTATTTATTTATCTATATAAGTATGTTAATCGTCGTCTAGTACCCATAGTACAAGCTTTGCTTAGTTTGGGACTAAGCTGATTTGTGTTAGATTGTCCCCTAATATTTATTTATTTATTTTATTTAGATATTTCATATTATGTACATACATTTTCTGCAGACGTTTCTAAGAAAATCGGGTTTTTCTCAAAACTATCAGTGTGTGGGTTGATTCCAGTTTACAGAACTACGTCTTGTGTCCCAGCCATATAGACGCGACGAATTCGATGCATGTTCGCGGCAAATACGTTACGCATTTGCAGCGAATCCTTGGCGCGTTCGCTCCGCTTATAATACGCAAATCGCCGGTGTGATATGGCTCTTAGTTCATGCCCAAGTTTACTTAGCAACTTGTGAAGGAATAGAGCACTATTACACCCAAGCCTGACATCGAGGCGAAATTGAGCGAATCGATCGGAAGGGCATACAAAAATAAAGACAATTGCATTTCGGTAGAGGTTTTATTAACCATGGTTTTTCTATTAAAATAAAATCCGGAGCAGGATTAATTTTGAGGGTTTCGTATACGTTTAAAAATAATCAAGGAATTTGTTTGTCTTTCATAGTTTGTCTAAAGCTAAGGTAGAGGGCGTACACAGTGGCCTCCAGTCAGACACATTATTTGAGCTCTTCAACTCTAAAAATAATAAAAAAGTCCATGTCCTTAGTAAGGGATAATAGACAGTTTTTCTAAAATATCTAATACTAAAAGTGCAGTTAATATGTTACCTATGTAACTTAATTATCGTTTAACTTTGGTATTTTTCTTATTTTTCCATAACTTTTAAATTTAGCCTCTTACCCGGTAGCAGGTTAATGTTGACGGCACCCTGTATTTTGATCGCTTAAATTAGGGACCCTAATTTTCTTCACGGCTCCTAGGAATTGCAGACTTCAGTATTCAATATTAAATACAATACAATACAAATATTCTTTATTGAACACCCAAAACAGTAAAGAAAAGTACACAGTACAGAAGTTTAATTTAAAACCTCCGCACGCTAATAATAATAAGTTTGACTGGCAGACGAAGTGATTTTATGAGGGGTCTTTATAAAAATATACAAAGTTATGTGGCAAAAGGCTCAGGCTCAGCATAAATATGCGGTGAGGTTTACTCTTCACTAAACTTCTCCTTCTTCTTTTTTCTTTCTTAGGATTCTTCTTCTTTCCTGTATTGTGGAAAGGGATAACAAGCTGCAATAACTTAGTTAACTGGAACTGCTAAAAGCTCTTTGACAATTTATTCGGCGGCTTTGCATAATAATTAATCAACACACATGTAAATACTCAAAATCACGAGTCAACCAATGTCATTTACATGTAAACCGCTTTGAACATAATTATTTTGCACGTAATTTGGAAATCCAACTTCATTATCATTAAGCTAATGTGCATTCACAAATTACCACTTGATTTAGTTTCGTACTAAATAATTTGGAAAGACTCAACTTTAAAATGCAAAATAGCAATCTGGTTATTTTTAGATAGCAATTAAAAATATACAGACATATATTTTTAACTTTCTATTGTTATGATTGTTAAGTCTTGAAACCGTGGTAGCTTATTGGATTCACCTCTCAAGCCTCTGCTCGTGGGTTCGAACCCAGGCTCGCACATCAATGTTTTTCGAAAATCATGTGCGATATGACATTTGAAATTTAAGCCTGCATAAATACTGGTTGGTATATAGTTGACCACGAAATCCCTTCACCACCCTAAGGTTCAATGGCAGTTGCATGGCTCAAAACAAAAGCTATTTTCACTCATAAGTCAATGCGACAATCAGCCCTATTGCTTTCATTCTAATGTCAATCAATCAATCAATCATTTATTTTATTTGCTTAAATCGTCATCAAATCATCTTATTGTACCAACAATAAGATGATTTACAGACAAGTTAAATGGTTTCACATGTTTTATTACAAGGACATGCAAATCTATACTAATATTATAAAGCTGAAGAGTTTGTTTGTTTGTTTGAACGCGCTACTCTCAGGAACTACCGCTCCGATTTGAAAAATTCTTTCAGTGTTAGATAGCCCATTTTTCGAGGAAGGCTAAAGGCTATATAATTATCACGTTAACACCAATAGGAGCGGAGCGGAGCGGAGCGGAGCGGAAGAATGTTTCGAAATCGGGGGTTTTTGAAGTAAAACTTCTATAGGCGCTAATCTCAGGAACTACTACTCCGATTTGAAAAATTCTTTCAATGTTAGATTAGATAGCCCATTTATCGAGGAAGGCTAGGCTATATATCATTACGCTAACACCAATAGGAGCGGAGCGGAGCGGAAGAATGTTTCAAAATCGGGGTAATTTGAAGTAAAACTTCTATAGGCGCTAATCTCAGGAACTACAGTACTGCTCCGATTTAAAAAATTCTTTCAGTGTTAGATAGCCCAGTTAGATAGGGCGGGTTGGGGGTGGTTTGGGAGCGGGTTGAGAGCGAGTTGGGGGCGGGTTAGGAGCGGGTTGAGGGCGTGTTGGGGGTGGGTTAGGAGTGGGTTGGGGGCGGATTGGGAGCGGGTTGGGGGCGGGTTGGGAGCGGGTTGGGGGCGGGTTGAGAGCGAGTTGGGGGCGGGTTGGGGGAGGGTTAGGAGCGGGTTGGGGGCGGGTTGGGGGTGGGTTGAGAGCGGGTCAGGGACGGGTTGGGAGCGGGTGGGGGCGAGTTGAGAGCGGGTTGGGGACGGGTTGGGAGCGGGTTGGGGGCGGATTGAGAGTGGGTTGGGGGCGGGTTGGGAGCGGGTTGGGAGCGGGTTGGGGGCGGGTTGGGAGTGGGTTAGGAGCGGGTTGGGGGCGGATTGGGAGCGAGTTGGTTTATTATGAAGTTTCACTTCTTCCGGAAGGAACTAAGGAGAGCCATAATTGATGATAAAGCAAATTGGATAAAAAAATAAGCTGCCCAAATTACTAATTCCACGCGGACGGAGTCGCGGGCAAAAGCTATATTTTATAGTTATATTAGTGTATCGCATGCACAAAGTTAGTTAAAATTGATAATATCGTTTAAGTATTCTTGGATTGAGTAGTGTACGCTTTGGACACTAAGAATTTATGTAACATATTTTTAAATTTTATTATTCATTCATATTTTTCAATTTAACAAACTTTGTAGGTAATTTATTGTATATTCGGGGTGCAATTCCAAAAAAACTTTAAAAAATAGCGGTTCGGATGTAGGAATTAATTAAGCAAAACTATAAAGGTTCTTTGTTAGGACTACGGAGCTCTGAAAAGACTGTTTGTAAAATGTAATAGAGGTAATGTGAGCATACAAGACGCACGCTGCAAGCAGGTAAATTTGCTATGTAAATATTGATGATAGGCGCCAGCTTCGTGCTCTGAACTAGGTCGCTACGTGCAGTACTGAATTTTGCTTCAAATTGAAACCAGTACAGGCAATCAAGCTGTAACTCTCTCCTATGCAACGCCACGTGTTTTGGCTTTAGGAAGTTATAACTGAATTTTAAACTTTTCGGAACTGGTTTTGGTGACGATATTTCCATTGTCCATATTTCGCAGTAATCGAGTTTTGAATAATCAATGTTATACTGTGGGGGGGAGCTTGGGTAGAAAGACAGATTGCCGGCAGCAAAGAGTAAACGGACAACTGCGATTTTACAAGCTTTTATTTAACTTGCTATGTTCCTATGTATGTATGTATGTATAGGTCAAATTTGACCCACTTTCAGTGGTGGGATTCATTTGAAATTTGATATACTTATGGAGGTTGGATAACAATGCAAGTACAGTAGACAAAAAGAACAGTCATTTTTTAACGAAAAGTTATTTTCAAAAAGCCTTTTGAGATCACTTGTTTTTTTTTTGATATATATGATTTTCTCAGCCCGACATACAGTATATTTGAGAGTATTTTCGATACGTACTTGAAGACATCTACGGGTAATATTTAAAATTAGCTCTAAGTACAAGCGGACATGTTAGCCAATTGTCCGTTAAAAAGTCGTTGGAATACCATCAATCGGCAACTGATGACTGATACAGAAGGTTATGTATACAGGTTGTATATTTATTTTCAAATGAGAGCATTTTGATTTCCTTCCGCATAACCAGATAAGTGGTAGTTATCTCATCTACAATTATTTTTGCCCAAACGTAGATGAAAACATGCACGGCACAGTATTTCAGTAAATATACAAATATATTTACCTACTGACAATAAAGTATTTATAGCACTGAACTTTAAGAATAAGTTACTTTGCTCACCCGTGTTATATGTAGGGAAGTGCACCAGACCGTGAACGTGTGTATGTGAAACATGTGCCTAGTTTTAAGTTGTGTAAAACACTTGTTAAGTAAGATTTTAGGTTTAATATTATTTTAAGAAGTAAACCCGAAGGATTGTATTAGTATGGCGAACGACCTGTTATCAATGCAGCGTTGGCCGCACGCAGCCGGACGGCGCCGCTGAGTTAGCATTTCGGGAACGGGACCACAGGCGTGCATCGCCCGCGACGACAATCCATCGCGGAATAGCATTTAGTAAACACCTATGTAATAACCTTTGAATAATTAAAATCAAGTTTGAAGTTAAAAGTTGTTTTTTCAAGACCAGTAATCCACCGATAACATAAATCCCGTGAGGTTTTGTCTGAGGTCGCAGGTGAGCAAAGCAATTGTTTCAGTTTAATGCTATAGATAGAGATTCAGTTCATTAATATGGACCTCCGCAAAGTAACACCTGATTCAATAAATTCTATAGCACTGCTCCAAATTTTAACAAAATCGGTTATTTATTATCTCTATATATAAAAATGAATTCCTATTTCCCTTGGTCACGGCATCACGCGTGAACGGCTAGACTGATTTCGCCAATTATTTTTTTGTTGTGTTCGTTATTGTCAGGAGAAGGTTCTTATGAAAGAAAAAAGTAAAAAAGTTGCGCGCAAAAGAAAATATAAAATAAAATGAAAAAGATTATTCCACACAAAAAACACACAAAATGGCAAATTATCTATAATATAAAAATCAATCGCTGAATGTGTTGCTATGCGCATAACTTCCGCTCGACTGCACTAAATTGGATAATTCTTTTTTTTATTGCGTTTGTTATTGTCAGGAGAAGGTTCTTATGAAAGAATTTAAAAAAAAACAACGGGGGCGAAGCCACGGGCATCAGCTAGTTATTAATAATTTTAATTCAATTTACTTTAGTTAACTTTATTTCATAGAACATTAAGAATACTTCTTCTTAACACTCTCTTCCAACAACTTAAAGTTTTCCCGAACGCAATCCGGTTGTCCATTATAAGAATAAACAGCTAACAACACACGAACGTCGTCAAATATGAGGGTTGTTGTTTTTTTAATTGGATAGTGAACTCGTCGCTTATCTCTCGACTTGGAAACATTATTTTGTTTTATTTTCCTGTTGAAATGCGGGCGTCGCCGTATTTACTTGCCCTGGAATCCCTATTGATTCCCATTGGCGCAAAAACTGGCACGAATATATTTTTAGACCCGCTTCTAAGTGAAAAGGGAAAACTTAACCGGATTTGTGAAGAATACGGGGCGGTTGAGAAAAAAGTTTGTTAAATTCGTGGGCATGTCCACACTTTTTGTCCCAACAATTGGTAGGTATATCTTGTATGGGAATGTTCACTCATATTGTGCAGATTAAGTACCAAATATAGGTACATAGATGACGCTTTCCGTTAAAAACCGGCCAAGTACGAGCCGGACTCGCGCACCGAGGCGAGGGTTCTGTAACTTCTGTACAAATTTTAAACAGCCGTAACTATATTAATCAATTGTTATCAGAACCCTTCTTCTGAGTAAAATGTACGCGTCTTAGATCATTTTATATTGGTTAGTCGATACCCCTTAATAATTTTAATATATTATATTGTTATTATTTTTTGCTATGCCGGTATGCCGGCCGGCCACAGTCATACAATGATCGGTGAAAATTTCAAAAGGTTAGTTAACGCCATTATAAATACCGATTTAAAAACGTTGGGAAAACACGTTAACAAGTATTATTATTAACTTGGTTGTTTACTCAATGCGGTGCCCAAGAGAGCGTTATGACGCAGTGAATTAGTTTAGATAATTGACTAATGCAAACAACCACGTGACTGGGAAAGCACGGCAATCAAAATACACGGATTAACAATTTCATTGGCGGTATTATTGAGGATTAGAACACGTGGTTTCGTATAAAGTAAATGTTCTAGTGTTTGGTTTAAGCATGAAACTACCGTGAGAGTCACTCATAGTAGAATAATGCGGATAACTCGCAACTATGATCGAGTTTATCCCTTCTTCTTGGAGCAACACTCCACGGAGGCTGGCTAACGCGCACTACGCGCTACCGCTCTGCTCGCGCGGTAGCTCGACGGAACTGATACCGGCGTACCACTACCCACATTTTCATGGTTATTTTTAATGTCATTGTTAAATGTAGGGTAGCACACAACACTTACAACATCATTCTGTAAAAGCACGTTCGTTTTTTTACTATGTCGTAGTGTTTGACATGCTGATGCTAATAAATGACGCCCTGTGATGACCTCTAATGCCTATCATCATCATATTATTTCAAATCAATCGACATTCATTTTTAGATTCGCCTAATATGACAGTTTTCTATGAACTGATATACTTATACATATGTTGGAACATGTTCAACGATTGTCTAACTAAGTTTTTGTTTCACGGATGTAGTTTAAACCAAACAAAGAATTCAAATAAACTCACTCTGTTCCGAACACAATGCTATTATTGTACAGCTTTGTGACATTCAGCACTTGTTAGGGCCCTCGCTCACGGCGACTTTTTGTAGCGATGCTGTCGCTGTGGTGTTTGTGCATCGCTACTAACGCGCGTTAGTCGCATTTGTAACGCGCTATAGAAGCGATGCCAACGCGCTACTAACGCGCTACAGCATCGCGACTGTATCGATGCTAACGCGCGACCGTGTCGGACGACATCGGGGAGGGAACGGAGGGAGGGTGGCGCGTTAGTAGAGAACAGAAGCGACAGAAGCGCGACGGTATCACGTTTGCATCGCGTCAGGAGCGCAACGGTAGCGCGTTTGCATCGCGACTGTATCGATGCGAACGCGCGACAGTATCGCTACTGCATCGCTACAAAAAGTCGCCGTGGGCGAGGGCCCTTAACGCTCGCTGCGGTGCGCCGGTGAAGTGGCACTTTTGGGCACTTTTTTCTCATAAAAAGTAGCATTTGTACTTACACTGTGTTTTATTATGACATCCGTTAATTTTGCCAATTGGCTTTGTACATCGATAGAAAGGGTATGTATTATAATAACGAAGTACGAAAGACCGAATGTATTAAAACATTGAATGGGTCAAAAGACCGACACGATTTTTTTCTGAAACCGTTAACTTTTTAAGATTGTTATAAAACTAACCTAACCTAACCTGATGGGTTCTGTATAATGCCGTTTTAATAAATTCTGAGAAGTTTACGGTTTCAGAAAAAAATCGTGTCGGTCTTTTGACCCATTCGATGTTTTAATACATTCGGCCTTTCGTACTTCGGTATTGTAATACATTATACTCGTTATAAACTGTCTGGTAATTACCTTTTTGGCCTTTCTATTTCTAAAGGTTCTTTAGAGCTCAAAAGAGTCAAAGTTAAAAATATGACACCACAAAAATCTTGTAGTGGAACTTTGGTAGTTTGGCCAGAGCCGACTCCGAATGACAGAATTCTTTAACAGTTAATGATATCGCGATATCATTAACTGTGGTGGCCTAACTGTTTGACCTATAGCCTCTCTGCCTGTCAAGCAGAGGGTCGTGGGTCCAAATCCCGGCTCGCACATCTGAATTTTTCGGAATTTATGTGCGAAATTACATTTGAAATTTACCATGAGCTTTACGGTGAAGGAAGACATCGTGAGGAAACCTGCATACACCTGCGAAGAAATTTAATTGTGTGTGTGAAGTTCCTAATAACTACGAACTACGGCCCAAGCCCTCTCATTCTGAGAGAAGGCCTGTGCCCTGCAGTGAGACCTATGTAGGCTGGGCTGATGATGATGACATCGATTTAAAACTTGGTAAAGATTTGTAGTTTAGGTTATAATTCGAGTTCTTCATGACACCTTGCCCCGGCGAAAAGATAACAACACAATGATCATCTTTATCAATGAAAGAAATTCTTTATATCTAAGCCACAAAAAACTACTGAAATAAATCAGTTTTGCGGACGCTTGAAGGACGTTAACCGCGTAAAAGTTGCCACGTAGGGTAAATGCGCTTGTTGTTGGCCCGCTCCCAATCTTTGCCGCTTAAAATGCTAAACCAATGGCCCAAAGTGAGCTAAAACGTGCCAACTTGATTTCAGGTATATGAAATGGTAACCAGACGGAACATTGAGTTAACTAGTTAAACATGAGTCATAAGTTTATCGATTGAGTAATTGGATTGCTTCACCTGTATCCTTTAATGAATCAACCTGGTAATAAGGGATAGCCACAAAAGAATCAAAAACTTATCGCGTGTAGCTATTTATTTTCCAAGAAAAAGATATATTTTTTTAAAACAAGTTACAATTTCTAAAAGTATAAGTTTCATTTTTCTACAAGTTCAAGAGTCAAGGTCGCTAAGTCTTGACTTGAAATACCTACTTTAAGTCCACGATGCCGTTTTCGGGAAATCCCTTTGAAGATTTCTTAAAATCCGAAATTTTAATCCAACTATTAGACTTAATACTAGTCTCGAGCAAACCCGTGGGGAAAGGTTACTTAAACATTAAATACTCATGAATTTAACGGTAAAAAATCTTGTAGGAATAAATTATCCCGGACCTACACAGTCTACTCACCTTGATTATAAACTGTGTACTCATTCAATTCCGTGCATTACGTACATCATCACTCATTCAATTACGTACATTTTATCCGGTAGCAGTCCCATCATCGCTGGCTTTACCCGGCACTGCCGGAAACTTTTCTGGCCAGGTTTTAAGGGATTCCGCAGTTATCCGTTTTCCCGCGCCGTCCCGCGGGATAAAGCTCCTAGTGAGCTTCCATATTTATCGCTGGCAGCTCGTGTATTCAATTTAAGAGGTTTAACAATAACGTCATTGTTTAAAGGTAGGATAAATGCTTGATATTTTAAGGCAACTGTAGATGAAAACCTGTATTTCCGAGGGAATGAGATATTTTCCCGTGGTAAAAAGTAGCCTATGTTACTCTCCAGCCCTTCAACTATGTTCATACAAAAAATCACGCCATGGTTTTTACAGTGCCCTAACGGCATTACTTAGTTTTAAATCAAAAAATAAATAAATATCACGGGACAATGCACACCAATTGGGGTTGTCTATTTTTTTGTAAATCGAAAACCATTTCGAGATAAATACTTTTTAAACCGTTTTCTTTAGTTATTTAATTTTAATATATTAATGTAATGCATTTACAATATCAAATAAGCAATGACTTTCATTTGACATTGAAGTAATAATGTCGTAGACGGTACAAGTTGTACTTTAATCGGTGTGGAGTAGCATTATTCACTACTTTTCAGAATTTACGCGTGGATTAAACTACGGTGTTTGATTTGGGCCCGCTGTCTGACATCTAGACTTTGACATCGCCAGTAAAGTGACACTAGTTACATTGTATAGTCGACCAAGTAAGTGCTTTACCATTTTTAATGACAGTTCCTACATCAGAATAAAAACAATAAGGCTGAATGTCACATTGACTTGTGAGTGAAAATAGCCTTTAATGTTTTAGGCCAAACAACTGATATTGAACCTTAGGGTGGTAAAGGAATTTCTTGGTCGACTATACCAACACACAAAAAGTAATTGAAGGGGTTGCCTTATAGTACGCATTTAGATAGATTTAGAAATTTGGCTGCGTGGGAGCCCTGAATTATTATAATCTAACGTCATCAACAAAAATAGTTTCAATAATTAATTTGGAAAACTAAATGAAAAAATATTGAAATCACTTTCTTATAATTAACTTTTCTAAACAAAAAAAAATGTATAAAAACCATCGGTATTTTTTTTCTCGAGGCGTCTTGAGTAGAGAGGTCTCGTGAATCGTCAGGTTGAGGACTTCGAAATCCAGCGAAGAGCTTACCTAGATGCCAAACGAGACGAATTGAAGGCTCGACCACCAGCAGCCATCTCCTATGGATTATGCTGGTGGTGTTCTTACGCGCCCTAAATGCGCGCGAAGATTCACCGCCAAAATTGGCTACGTAAGCCATTTTAGGGCGCATCAGCGCCGTAATGAATAGGAGTCGAAGCGGTCGCCGTGACCGAAATCGGTCGGACGGATTCATTCATTAAATTTTTTTTAGACTTTCCCAATTAACCTAGTCTCAAAGTAAGCAAAGCTTGTCTAATGGGTACTGGACAATCAATCAATCAATTTTTATTTCGTCATCACAGGTAGATTTTGTGCAGATAACAGGCATTCCAAAGTAATAATTATGTGGTGTAAGGTGGTAATGGTAAGGTTACATATTATACATAGATACATGCTTAAAATTACAATATTAAACACCCAAGACTCAAGAACTATAGGGAGTGTAGAACCTTTCTATACCACTAAAGCTCCACCACTGGCATTTTAATAATCAACCTTAAATCCTTTACTTAAAATTTCGCGTTTGAGTTTACCGTAACCCTCATTTGGTCACGGCTCGGGAAGAAGCTATTACTAACAAGTTTTAATAATGCCTTCCCTTTTATGCTATTAGGGTGACAAATTTATCTTTCATCTTTAGTATAAAACGATTTAGGGAAGTCAGCGCTTCATGGTTTTATGTAAACATTAAATTTATGGTAAGTGCATGATTTATTGAGCGTTTCGTCGAGGGAAATTTTGGAGAACATTTTATTTTAGAGTAGTGGGACCCGACAATCGTTGGAGCAAACGTGTCTTAGAGTGAAGACCAATTCTGGGAAAGCTTAGTGTAGGACGCCCTGCGGTACGTTGGACTGATGACCTTTAGGAGGACAGCTGGCAGCGGTTGGATTTGGGAAGCCCTCCTGGGCTCGAGTGTTCGGATAATTGCTGTAGATAGATAGAAGCGATAGTTAATAAAATTCCGATCGTAATCATCCCAACCTATGTATGTATATACGTCCCACAGCAGGGCACCCCTCTCCTCTCACTCAGTAGCTCCCACGCGAGTCCAATGAAAATTGAAAATTTGACATATAACATTTCTTCACAGGTGTGCGCAGGTTCCCTCACGATGATTTCCTTCACCTTAATACTCATGCTTAATTTAAAATGTAATTTTGCGCATTTCGGACGACTGGAAACATTGCTGCCGGAAGTTGATTCCAGTTTCACTGTACGTGGCAAGAAGTACCGACGAAAACGTACAGTGGAAGACCACCATTCATCGAGATGGTGACGATGGAACTTCATTTAGGTTTATGCGTCTGTTTCAGACGAATTATGGCGTACTGCCTGTGCACAACGCTTTTCGTGGCTGATTAGCCCGATGCGAGAGCGACATGTTCGTCCACAGACCTGACGAGTGAAGTTTGTGGAGGTTGGTGCAGAGCTGCCTTGATGTCACTTCTGTCTCTTGTCAGCAAGTGCATTGAACCAGGCCTCATCGCAATATTTGCGACCCTCCAAAACACGTTCGCGCCAAACAGCGCGGTTATCCACCGGCTTTTCCCATCGTATCCCATCGCTGGGAAAAGTGATGGAACTTAGACTTATTATTACCTATTTGGTAAAATCTCCGGGAGTTTTCATTTAACTGAACACGTCAGCTAAGTCGCAGGTAAAAGATAGTGACATAAATAAACTTTCGAAGCACCACACCTGTGCTGTCTCAGTTAGACTATTATTCACAGCGCCGTTAAACTCTATGCTCTAGAATTTTAACACCTGACTTGCATCGCTATTACGAGATTTACGAGTGACCGTGCCGATATCGCTACGTCCTCTTCTATCTAACAAGAAGAAAAGAGACGCAGGTTATAGGAACGCAGCCACAGAGGATTGGGAAGGGTGTAGACACTTCAGTATACAAATCCGCATGTTTTATTTTGCTGCTGGTTTTATTGTGACGAGGTGTTTAAATCGAACCGAGATTCGAAGTTGCACTTATTTCCGCGGTTAGATCACGACATCATTTGTAACCTAAGAATCCCACATTTCTGCCATTATTAGGTATAAATGAGAAATTTAATGGAGTTTAGATGTTTGGATGATAGTTAGCCAATCACGCAATAGTTTAACGGCTAATGGCTGACCGAGCGTGATATGGCTACCTTTAAAAATGACCACTACGACTGGGAAAAGCTAGCGGAAAATCGCGCTGTTTGGCACAAGCGTGTTTTGGAGGGTCGCAACGCAAATATTGCGATGAGGCCTGGTGCAAGGCACTTGCTGACGAGACAGAAGCGACATCAAGGCAGCTCTGCATCAACCTCATCATGCATCACTCACTGCATCATGTTGATGAATGGCAGTCTTCGACGGTGCGTTATAAGCGGTCTTTTTTGCCACGAACTTGCAAAATCTGGAACGAGCTTCCTGCTGGGGTCTTCCCATCGAGTTACGACCTGGGTGCCTTTAAGAGGCGAGTGTACAATTTTCTGCAGGGCCGACAACGGGTATGTATTACAATACCGAAGTACGAAAGACCGAATGTATTAAAACATCGAATGGGTCAAAAGACCGACACGATTTTTTTCTGGAAGGTTATAAAACAAACCTAACCTAACCTAATGGGTTCTGTATGATGCCGTTTTAAATTCTGAAAAGTTTACGGTTTCAGAAAAAATCTAACATAAAAAAAAAACCTCCGCAAACTTCTCTCGTCAGGCCTGTGGATAAACATGTCGCTCTCGCATCGGGCTAATCAGCCACGAAAAGCATTGTGCACAGGCAATACGCCATAATTCGTCTGAAACAGACGCATAGGCCTAAATGATGAAAAGCTGCTGCTTTATGTTTAAACAAGAATAGAGGGCGCTGTCCATGAACGTTGAAATACCTCGGCTTTCAAGATGAAGCGTGAACTTCGTCTGCAATCAATAGATGGCGTTGTCCAAGCGAGCTTTCGAGCCTGTCCAGATGAGGCGTTTTGCGCGCGAGTCCACTCTCGCGTAGACATGCACTCGCGTGTTCCCGACATACTGGAATAATTATCTCGTCCATAAAACGCATAAACTCTCGATTCGCTCGTTCTGCCGTTCCTGAATACAGCCCCTGTACCTACTACGCGGGACTTTGACAAGTGGTTTGAAATGGAGCTGTATCCGAGTCCATGTTTATAACTATCAGGGTACCCCTGCTAACGTAGTAACGCGCGTAAAATGCGGCATCTGCACGCAGAACTCGCGCGCAGGGCGCCTCATCTGGACAGGCTTTTAGACTTTCAAGATGAAAGTCGAGATACTTTCATCATAGTTAAAATATTGTCCCGTATGAACGCATTACCGAGATATTTAGTGTTATATGTATAGAAAAACTCACGTAATCATTCGAAATACACATTATATTTCTCAACAATGTAACTCAACGAGCACACCTCTTATTCCTTCCGCTCCTCCATATTGAATACCCCGTCAACCAACCGGCCGATACTTTCCAAACCGTATAAACGTCAATCACATTAAGTTACGTTTTAATTTAATCCAACAACTAATTCAAAATATTTGTATTAGCTTTTAGCTTCAATAAAAATAAATCAATCTTACATTATTTCAGCCCAAAGACGTCCACGGCTGAACGTAGGCCTTCCCCAAGGCTCGCGAAACAGATCGGTCCCGTGCTATTCGCTTCCAACGCGATCTCGCAACCTTAACCAGGTCGTCGCTCCATCTTGTTGGAGGCCTACCTACTCTGCGTCTTCCAATCCGTGGACGCCACTCGAGAACCTTTTTGCCCCATCGGCCATCAGTTCTACGAGCGATGTGCCCTGCTCACTGCCATTAAGTCTGGCGATCCTTCGAGCTATGTCCGTGACTTTAGTTCTTGCGCGGATTTCATCATTTCTCCGAGCTCCGAGAAACTCCGAGCATAGCCCTCTCCATCGCCCTCTGAGTGACTTTGAGCTTTTTTATGAGGCTTTTTTTGTTTTTTTTTTTTATCAAACAATCTTACATTAGGTATTAATTTATTAGGTATTAATATTTTAGCAACAAACATCCAAACACCTTCACAAACATCATTTATAATATTAGTAGGATAAACTTCGGTGATATTTCTACTTGTTATTTTATTCGTCATAAATTTTGATCTCGACCAAAACTAATATAGAGGTTTTTCTTGCTAAATTTCTCTAAACAACAACATAAACTTTCAAAGCACCATTTCTAATGTAAGTCCGCGCCAAACTCACAGGGACTTTATTGAAAAATTACAAAGAGTAATAGAATTTTTCCAACTTGCGCCGTGAGCTGTGACAGTTTGCTTAACTCGCAAAAGTGTTACGGACTGCGAAACTTACTGCGGCGTTTTGTTCTTTTCATCGATGTCCAAGGTGTTTCGGGAAAGTTGGCGCTCTAGCCCGGGCGTTTTATTCCCACAAAAACATTTTTGTCGACTATGTGGACCTTGACTGCTTTAAAACAGTTGCTAAGCGATTTATACTCGTTTCAATTCATGGTGAAGCACCACGAGTTCTACTCAACAATTAAAGTCTCTAAATCTTGAAAAGCAATATTTTGTAAAAGATGACGAGCTGTTGACGACTCGACTCTGGCAATATACTGTAATGTCTCAAGTCAAATTGTCTTTTTCAAGATTGGTATGAAGTATCTTTTCGTATTTTTATTTTTCAGCTCCATTTTTTTTCTTTTACGGTCGGAGCTGGTCTTTTTCTGTATTTTTTCTGTACATCCATATTTCAGTTCGTAGGTATTTAGTATTAAATATATCAAATGTATTTGACCAGTGTGTGTTGCCAGTGATGGCATTGAGACGTGGCCGCTAACGATGGGCCTCATAAGAAAGCTCAAAGTCACTCAGAGGGCGATGGAGAGGGTTATGCTTGGAGTTTCTCTGCGGGATCTCATTAGAAATGATGAAATCCGCGCAATAACTTTACTAAAGTCATCGACATAGCTCGAAGAATAGCTAGACTCAAGTGGCAGGGCACATCGCTCGTAGAACGAGATGAAACAATGACCTACCTGGTTAAGATTGCGGGAACGCGTTGGATGCGGATGGCACGGGAACGATCTGTTTGGCCAGCCTTGGGGAGGCCTATGTTCAGCAGTCTTGCGGCTGAAATAATGAATCGGTAATTTTTTTTTCTAATCTGTTTGAAGTCGATGCCTCAACAAGCCAACAGGAGTGTTGAAAGCCCAATAGATAGTATGTAGGTGAGGCAGATGACTAAGTCTACTTTTTCTGGCTCGTGCTGAGGCACCCAACTTTAAACAGAAGAAGAAAATTATTAAAGAGGCGCAGCTGCGGGAATGAACTTGTTAAACGCAATCGCACTATTCGTTCTCAATTTCAGTGGCCTTTTCCGAGGGCAAGGGACATCACTCACAAATTTAATCCACTTTTTTTCCTTTTATTAGTTTACTCGTATCCCGTTTCTGCGGCACTATTGCTGGGTCTGAATTATCCGCTTTGTCATAGACGTACGAATAGGTTTTCTCTGTAATCAGTCAGGGGTCAAAACGTAAACAAAGTTAGGAAAAAACAACCGTGGGTTTTCTTGAAGATTACTCGGGCAAAGGATGGTCTTGACTTAGAATAATGGCGAACAGAAGAGTTTGTAACTGTCGCAGTGAGGCAATTTAAATCAAGGAAGAATACTGAGTATACCAAGGTTTTATTGGTGTTTTATTGTTTAACATAACAACGATTTTCGAATTTTCATTTTAGATAATACGAATTGCATAATTTAGAAAAAAAATACCAACTCACTGTGTACTTAATTCGAAAATGAACATAGTTTAGTGGCATTGTAATGTATTTGCATAGCAAATAAACTGTCATGATAGTCACTTGTCATAATTCTAACCTCACATAACCAACTGTAGCAATAGCAATTCGTTTCAGTAGGGTTGCAGTTGTAACCTAACCTAACTTACTTTCCGATTTCTTAATGAATGCTAAACTACGTGACATTATAACTTACGAACATTATGACGAATGTTATTACGATTAATAACTGTTCTGTTGTTTAAATATCAAACTTAACAAAATGACATGCTATATGAAATGGTATAGAGATCTCTCTGTATCAACACGAAGCTAGTGCATCAGGCTTATTATGTTTAAAGGAACGTGACATTATGTAGATATTGGCAGTTCTCTAGATCTAATCATCCCTGTCCAAATCAAAGCTCTCCCAAGTTAGATTCAAAATGAATTAAATATCACTTAAATCGCTGAATGCGATGGCGTACACGTGTTCTAATATAAAACATTTCCTCAAAAAGTTACGTAGCGGTATTTTATCGGAGAAAACCTCGTCCGGAAACGAGCGGGAGCACAAAAATAGGAATGTAGTTTTCCCAGTCATTAGTTACACGGCGCAGGGACACACTGCTGCCCGAGGTGCGAAGCTCACATCATCATTTAGCTGGAATATTACTTTGTAAAACCATTACCTTATTCTAGTTGGGTACGTATCAAAATATATAAAGTTTAAAACAAATAATGGACGAAATACATAATGGTCATAATTAAATTTTCTATGAAACTATTGATTAAACGAATTTTTTTAATCGTGTAATCTATCTATTGGTTTAGGTTAGGTTAGGTTTATTTTATGAAAATCCTGTAAAGTTGAGAATTTCCAAGAAAATTGCATTATATCAAATGACCATTATGTATTTCGTCCATTATTTGTTTTAAACTTTATATATTTTGATACGTACCCATTCTAGTTACTATTTCTGTAATTAAATGCAATAAAATTAAATAAAACGAAACTAAACGAAATTATATATTATTATGATGGCGAAAAAATACGGATAAGTCACGTCTATGATCGAGTTTCGACATGTTTCGGGCGAATCCGTAGCTCTTCTTCTTAGAGCCATGCGTTGCAACGGCTGCCAAACGGGCACTCAACACCTGGCCTGGCCTGGACGTGAGTTATCCGTATTTTTTCGCTATGAGTGAATCTCAGGGTAGTATTATGTTCAAAGTGATATGATATGAAGTGAGCTGAAATGTTTATTTATCTAGTTTGGTTACGATTACATAACGCCATCGCACACTTGGCGAACCTCATTAAAAGACATATCAAACGATACCCTACACTATAAGGTTAGGCGAGAAAAATAAATCACTCCCAATTTATCTCTATGGTAGGAATCCTAAAAAAATGTATTTTTTTTCTAAATTTTATAATAAATGCAAAATTACAGCTTTCTGGCACTAATAGTCTCTGCGTTAAGCCGCGGACGGACGGATAGACGGACAGACATGACGAAACTGTAATTATAACTATTGGCTCCAGAGCCCTAAAAATCATACAACTTAGCTAAGCTCAGTCTCAAAACAAAATCTCAAGCGACGCCTTTGAAACAGGTTGCATCCCGTCACGTCCTCCATCATTTGGTCACGCCGACATCGCAATAAAAAATCCATTACAGCCCCACCCGTGTGTCCCGAGTTAAATGATGGCGCGCCGAGAGCGCACTCAACTAAGACGGACGACACAACTCGCTACGTTTCAGCGTCCTCCACCAAACTTATGCAAGTTGACATACTCGCCTGTAATTTTATGCGACACTTGACTCTGTCTTGTTCGCGTAAAGGACGCTGCAGTTTGGAGTGACGAAAAGGAAGTGTGTGAAGACGGGAGTGCACTGAAAGCGCAGCGTTGATTGTTGCCCTCGTTTGCTTAGAAACATTGTTTGTTGGAAGTTTGTTATGTGTCTTTTGTAATTGATAGTTAGTCATTCATCAGCATCCCAGCCTATTAACGTCCCACTGTAAGGCACAGGCCTCCTCTCAGAATGAAAGGGCTCGTATCGTAGTTCCCACGCCGGCCCAGTGCGGATTGGGAAGTTCACACAAACTATTGAATTTTCTCAAGCGAGTGCGAGCCCGGATTCAAACCCACGACCCTTTGCTTGAGAGTAGATTATTAAAAAGTTTAAAAACAGGGGTAGCAATGTAGAATTGGGAATCTGTAAAATTGTAAATCTGTCGAGATAGATATCTCTAATAGAAATCTGTAGAACTGGGAACAAACCAACGAGACGAAACTGTCGCTTTTTGTATAGCGTAAGAATCAAGTTGTCTCCCAATCAACAAATTTCATTTTGACTATTAATCATACGTTCTTACCCAATTACTTACCCATAATGGAGCGATGTGTCTGCGGCTTCAGCCGTAGTGTCTTCGCAAATATTCGGCTACATACATACATCGCAATAAAGCGAATAATCACCGTTATCGCATTATGTTTGGCCGTACCATAAGGCATATTATGATCTCCACAAAAGTTCTATACAACACAAATGGTTAGACAAACGTTAAAGTATTCTTAGGCTTAAGGGCTCAAAGTGCTCGTTAGTTTGGGATTGGCTACAATGTTTACTGCACGTTCCTACGAGTCAAATTCACTAATAAGCTGGTATCTATCTACTATCTAGGTAAGCTAGTCTATTGGCCTACTTTATGTGATCCCTTATTGTTTTGAAATGCGTTTATTCTCATTGAAGGGGGACACTTATTTTACGTAACGTTAGTTATCCATAAAGACAGATTTGGTATAACATTGAACTGACATAACCATAAAACGCATCACACTTACCTAGCATAATAGTAAAGCTGTATAATTGAAATATGCCTAACCTGTAATTTTAACTGTTGTAAAATGAATTTTCGTTACTTTATCAAGTGAGCGAATTAGATGGATCATCGTAAAACCGCGTTGGTTAAGTTAGGTTCAGAAGGTTGAGGTGGGAGCGAAGCTCTCGCCTTAGCCTTCGATGCAAGGCATTTTTGTAAGATCCCGATTCTACCTACTTTTTAATACTTGTCTTTTTTCAACATAGATATTTATTCACAATAATTCACATACTTGTCTTGCTTTAAGTGAATAACCTCGCTGGTAGCATAAAAAAATAATCACGTGAAAGAGCCCTTTGCGGAGTACTCACAAAATAAACGTTTTGATTCTTACTGTAACTCTGTAGTTGTATTATTTACAACATAAAAGCTAGTTTAAAAACCCGCTACCCCGAAACCCCGAAACGTAAATGTAACGTTTTGTGTGCTCTACCTACCCTTTGGGGTTCCAGGTGTATGTGTGCGCGTGTGTGTGTGTGTGTGTGTGTGTGTGTGTGTGTGTGTGTGTGTGTGTGTGTGTATGTGTGTATTTTGAAAAACATCACGGTCGAAAAGAACGCAAAGTACATACGTAGTAAATATACTATGCCCCGAATCCCACATTGTTTTACTTGTTAGATATCTACGAACTTCGAGAAGTCCATGTTAACGGGCCGTTACGGTTTGTGATGGCATTTGTTCGACAGACAATTGCGATATTATCTGTTTTATTTGCTATAATATTATTTGTTTTTATATGCCTGTTATGTTGTGAAATTGAAGCACAATTGGGTCGCGTTATAGTAATAACACACATTGAGGTTCTTCAGCGAATGGGAAAGAAGGTTGAATTTGTCCGTACAATAAAACAAAGTAATGAAAAGGAACGTTGCGTATTTGGGTCATATTCTCCGACACCTACATTATCGCCTTCAGCAAACCATTATGATGGGCAAAATAGCTGGAAAACGTAAGGTCGGGAGACGCAAAATATCATGGTTCCGTAACGTAAGAGAATAATAATAATAATAAATATTAGGGGACAATCTTACACAAATCGACCTAGTCCCAAACTAAGCAAAGCTTGTACTATGGGTACTAGACGACGATAAACATACTTATATAGATAAATAAATACTTAAATACATAGAAAACATCCATAACTCAGGAACAAATATTCGTGCTCATCACACAAATAAATGCCCTTACCGGGACTTGAACCCAGGACCTCTTGCTTCGTAGGCAGGGTCACTACCAACTAGGCTAAAGCGGTCGTTAAAAGAATGGACCGGAGTCAAGACTGTAGAACAGCTATTTAAGTTGGCTATGGACGGGATGAGATTTAAAGAGCTGACTGCACGTTCAAAAATGAAATGGTATACTATTAAAGAGATTTAGAGAGAGCTGACTGCCGACCTTCAATAATGGTTTTTTTTTTTTTTTTATACTATATAGGCTTGCTTTTGGCCACAATCACGCCTGATGGAAAGCGAAGATGAGGCCTACGATGGAGCACGCTTGCCTAGTAAATGCTCATTCACCCTAGACTTGAAAGCGGCCAAATTGTAGTGTTCAGGGAACACAGTCGCAGGCAGGGAATTCCACCCCATAGCTGTGCGATTGATGAAGGAAGAGCGAAAACGCTTTGTGCGGAATTTGGGAATACTGACAACGTAAGGGTGGAGACCCCGCCTACTTCTGGTCGACCTGTGGAAGAAAGGAGCAGGCGGAATAAGGTCGTGCAGTACCGAAGCACATTCACCGAAATGCAGCCTGTAGAATACCGACAGAGAAGCCACTCTTCTGCGATGACGAAGGCTCTGGCGACAAAAATCCGCATCGCACGCAAGCGACGCCGATGAGCTTCTTCGCTCGCTGTTCTACCGAATCCAAAGCAGCTAGCTGATATTCAGCAGAACCGTCCCAAAGGTGGCAGCAATACTCCATGCAGGATCGGACTTGAGCTCCGTAAAGACCAATGAGCTGGTCGGCAGTGAAGTATCGCCTAACCTTGGATAGGATACCAAGCTTTTTCGCAGCGGTTTTTGCCAAGGATTCAATGTAATTCCCGAAGTTCAGTTTAGCCGAGAGGTCTAAACCAAGGAGCTGAAGGCGGTCAGATATTGGTACAGGCACACCCCGGAAGGTTGGAGTTAGATTAAAGGAACTCCGTTTTGCGGAAAATAAGCACGCCTGGGTTTTAGAGGCATTAAAACCGACTAAATTGGCTTCGCCCCAAACGGACACTGCCTGAAGGTGGTACTATAAGAAGAAGAAGATAGTAATATTACCTGTTGCCCGTGACTTTGTCTGCGAAGATTTCATTTATGGCTATCCAGCGGGAAATGTGCGATTTTCCGGAATAAAATGAGCTATCTGTGTGCCCAATTTTATCAAAATTTTTAGCCTGAAAAAGTAACAAACCTCTACATAATATATCCATCCATCCATACAAACTTTCACGTTTATAATATTAAGTACTAGCAGTAGGATAGACCGTCAATAACTTTAATTTTATTTTAATACTAGGTAGATGAAAAACCCACCTGTATAATTCCCGTTCCAAAAAATATATACGCTAGGTCACTCTCGGAACTGAGACAAATATAATGACACCTCACGCTTCAAAATCTATTAAGCCATTTTTAGGCTGCAGGGCTTGGCAAAAAATGATACATATATATGCTCGTAAAACATAACCCTCCTTCGACAGTCAAATGAAAATGGTTTGCCTTATATTTAACATTGACAAAAATTTATGGACATTTTTGAGAAAAATATACACCTATTTCAAAACCAAGTTAATGGATAAACAAATGTCTCCGCCGTGTTAAAAGATCCAATTTAACACACGACAGCGTAAACTACCTAAACTGCTTTAACACTTCCTAAACTGCTTTAACATCTCGTAACAGGCTAACTAACAAAGAAACGCCGCGATAACGGCAGCAGTGTCGTCAATGCTAGTTAATGGGATCCTGCAACCTTAACCAGGCGTCACTCCATCTTGCTGGAGGCCTGCCTACACGACGCTTTCCGGCCCGTGGACGCCATTCGAAAACCTTTTGGCCCCATCGATCGGCCAACAGTTCTACGAGCGTAGCGGCCTGCCCACTGCCACATGAGTGTGGCAATTCTCCGAGCTAAATATTTGCTGTGACTTAAAATTATCAAAACAGTTATTCAATAAAAATTCACGTTAAAATCGCTTAAAAAAACGAAATATAGGTAGGTATAAAGATAAAATAATCTCTTACAAAGCACACATAACACAGAAGGCTTAACTAGATAAAATTGGTTGTCAAAATTAATTTTTGGCTGTAGTAAAAATTTCCTTGAAGGCATCCATTTTGCGCCTCCTGGAGTAATCCTTCAATTTTAAACTACCCTGGTAATAAGGGGCACAGTATATAGCCAGATAAATTCAATTAGGTCTTAAGCGATGGTCCAAGCCACAAGAAAATAGTCGTTAAAAATATGGGATCAGTAAACAGATTAGCGGCTGTATCGACAGCAAGTTTATAAACCTCGTATTCCCAGGTAACACACAAGGTTTCAACTATTTCTATTGTTTTATTTAATTTTAAATTACAACTTCTTGTCTTTACAATTAATTCGTTTACTGATCGTAATTGATGACCTACAGTTTTATAAAAACTCGGAGGCTATTGAATCGTCAGATATTTTGATCTTTTTTGATCTTTTTGATTGATGGAACGTTGTGTCTTCATTTTAGGGCAAATACTCATTAGACGTTTCAAAGCCCGTGCTATAAAAACGCGGGTTTTACAAATCCCCTTGCCAAATGCGCGTTGTGAGATTTTGATTATAAATTCCGTTTCGCGGACGTTAATTGCGTGCTTTTAGATACATGGTCCGCCATTTTGTTGTACCACTGCTCATGGCACTTTCATGTTGAGTTTACGCCGAATAACTTCATGTCCATAGTTACATTTGAGTAAATATCGTAATTTTACTTGCCATGTACCAACGTTTACGATAAAATATATAAGAAACCGTGTTTCAGATTTTGAAATGTCATCTTAAAGAATACAAAACAAAAAAATATATAATTATTCATTTATTTAACACTTTGATTGATGGACAGTACCTACTTTTAATTAAGAGTTGTTAAACTATTTGGACGCATATAGGCTTTGATCAATTATAACTGAAGATACACATTGCCGAACAAAATCCCCTTCAAAAAATGTCCGAACTTTTTTATTTGTTTGCATAACAATTAAAATCATCACCTACACAGAAATTTGAACCTAATCTTTACTTCATTACAGTCGAATTTCGGTTGACACTTGACAGCTAAACTTGACAATTTCACGCAACGTACTGAGAAAAAAGAAGGCCACTGGCGCTCATTTGGCTCGGACATTTTCGGGCGCGCGACTGTGGATCTACAGTTATAATTGATCAAAGCATATAGGTGTAGTAGTGTCATGCAAAGTGTTAAAACTGAGCGCGGTGTACGTGTCCGCTCTTGTACTACAACGCTATTTTCCCGCGCTTTCCTTATAATCTGCGCCAAAAACACACGAGGACTTTCCCTCATACTCCCCTAACATAAATCGAGTCCCGTTAAATCGCTTCTGGGCAATTCTCACGGGGATTTACTTCCCCTTTAAAATTTACCCACGGAAATTAGGAAATGCACTTCTTATTTCGAGCTAGTGAAATAACAGGGTATTCCGAAGGTATTTTACGGTTAAGCGAATGAAACTTGTCATTCAATCATTGACTGTTTGGATGGTTTGATGTTTGTTGAAGCGAAATGGGGGACAGTTTGACTTCGGTGAGGATGTTCAGACGAACTTCAGCTGTTTACGTACGTCCGATCCGAAGTCTCTCGATAAATAATTGATATGAAATAGGATTCATTCGCAGAACTAGAGTAATTATAATCGGGGCAACTAAGTATATCCCTGGGGCAACTGTCCTGGTTCACCCTAAAGTTATTATGTCCAGAAACATAAAGGCTAAATTAAAATTACACATTATTTTTAGTTAATATGCTGTTGTCCTGGGAGTGCGATAGGATAAATACTTACATTTAAGTTCGTAGAAAACAAACTCCAGAAAAAATACATTGTCACTTTAGGCTTATTAAAGCCTAAAGTGACAATGTACGTAACTAAGTTTTTGACATCGTAGACTTGGACCGACGAAGAAGTTATCCCTGATTTTTTATTTACTGCTAAAGTAACAATAGTACAAAAAATATTGCTCAACCCATTCTGCTGGTTAACAAAATAACAAACAAGAACAATAGCTCGGAAGCGAATAGAGTGCTTGTTTTTGACAAAACCGCTAGTGCTCAAAATGAATTGCGAAATAGATGGAACAAAGACTTGGCTCGGTGCCCTGCAAGCGTACACATTTATCATGGTAAGGCGTTCGTTTTGATAATACTTCTCAATAAGTCTTAGCCAAGCAATGAAAAGAGAATCACTGTGGCCTTTAGTTTATTGGAATATCGTGGTAAAACAGGACAGTCAACAATAGTGTGTTTATATCATCATCATCATTTCAGCCGAAAGACGTCCACTGCTGAACATAGGCCTCCCCCAAGGCTCCCTAGACAGATCGGTCCTGCACCATCCGCATCCAACGCGTTCCCCCAACCTTAACCAGGTCGTCGCTCCATATTGTTGGAGGCCTACCTACCTATCCTAGCTTCCTCAGACGCGTTATCGGTAATATAAATTATAAAACCTGATGAAAGAGATGGATTTTGACCTTTTTAACTGTAGTATCCATCATTTTGGTCGAGCGTGCTGTTGTTGCTCTGGGTGTATTATTTCTTTGCTTAGTGTGTCATATCGTGTGACATAGTGCTTGCCACTTAGTTTGAGCTTAGCTTAAATTTTAAGGTATAAGTTGGCAGCCGATCGCATGCAGCAACAGCAGACGACGTGTTGGCGTAGCTAGCGACACGTCGTCTGCTGTTGCTGCGTGCGGTCGGCTGCCAACTTATACCCTTAGGAAGATATTTTGTCATCATCTGTGAGGTCCTGTAAGTGGCTCAGTGTTGTCATGTGCATTACTTAAATAATGTATGCTGTTGGTTCTCCTGCTAATTCATCATAGAAGCTATTAGAAACGTGAGATTGCCAATCACGCAATTGCGGATCGGAATTATTTCTAAATGTACACCAACCAAAAACAATTCCAAAGCATTTTAAAAAGCCATGTCTCAATCAACTATTGGAAATCTAAAGGAAGACCTATATCCATCAGTGGACGCCCTGCGGCTGAAATGATGCTGATGTCTCAATTGATATTGAAATCCTAACTGTCGTCGGTAAACTATCAGATTTATCGGTCCACGTCGCGGCCACATTTCACGCGCGCGTCAGCCATGGGATCTCCAGGGCACCATACGTCGCTGGCCCTCAGGGACCCGACCCATTTGTCCTAGTTTGACACACCATTGGATTACATCTTTCGACGCCTTCGCACAGTATACAGTAAAAAGTTTTTTTGTTTATGTTATTAGGTACTGCAAGGTTACATTGGCCCTGGAGGATAACTTTGATCATTGGGATTGACTTGATTCTGGTTTTATTTATGACATAGCTCGAAGAAACGCCAGACTTAAGTGGCAGTGGGCAGGGCACATCGCTCGTAGAATTGACGGCCAATGGGGCCGGGGCTGAAAGGTACTCGAGTGGCGTCCGCAGACTGGAAGACGCAGTGTAGGTAGGCTTCCAACAAGATGGAGCGACGACTTGGTTAAGGTTGCGGGAACGCGTTGGATGCGGATGGCACGGGACCAATCTGTTTGGCGAGCCTTGGGGGAGGCCTATGTTTAGCAGTGGACGTCTTTCGGCTGAAATGATGGTGATTATTTTCCTCAAGTTGTTTACCTTCATCGTAAATGTGATGGTAAATTTCAAAGGTAATTTCGCACATAAATTCCAAAAACTGCTTGAGAGGCCATAGGTCAAACTCACCACGGGTTTTAAAGCCAATATTGGGTGTAAAAGTGAGTAAAATGAACAAGGTCGGATCGTTTTCCATAGACAAGTAGCTAGTCGAAACAAAACCACAGCCAGTGTTCGATATATCAAAGCGTACGGGAGCGTGCTTATTTATTACGTTGTCAAAAGCTTTTACACAGCGGGAGTTGTCGTATAAATCTTTGTTTGTCCTATTACGGACATCATTTCGCGTTAGTGTGGAATCTACATGTTCATTGGTTTCAGCTTTTTGTTTTGTTTTTAGAGTTCCGTTGTCCTACGAAAAACCCTTATAGTTTTGCCACGGAGACCGAGGACTGTTGATACAGAGGACAGTAGAAACAACGTCGATTTTTTAGAACTTATTAACTGCTAGAGAGCTCGCAATAGCGCGCGTTTTTTAGTTCAAGTCTCGAGCTATCAAACACGCGCTATTGCGAGCTCGCTAGCAGTTAATAAGTTCTAAAAAGTCGACGTTGTGTCTACTCTCCTCTGTGTCAACTGTCCTCGGTCTCCCCTACACTTTTTTTATACAAAAATAACCCGTCATTACGTGTCACCTGATAAAAAGTGCAAATGATACCAAAGGTATTTATGTCACCAGTAACAGCCTAGTCACTGTAAGGGTCTCCCCATTATCTATCGACGCGGAATCGGCTTCAGCAGATCGGAAAAACCTTTATATCAACGCAATAAGAGCGAAAAAGATGTCGTTCGGTTCGGCTCAATTCGGCCCGCGTAGCCGAGACGATCAACGTCTTGTTCGCTCTTATTGCGTTGACATAAAGCCGATTCCGCGTCGTTAGATATGAAGAGACCCTTATCTTGAAAGGCACTGGGTCTAGGTTGTATTAATCTGGAAATACAGATGATGGCAGCGAATGTCAATGCCTAGCAGTTCGCATTAGGCATGATGAAGGGAACTGTTTCGAAGAATTAAAACAACGTAATTCCTGCGCACACTCACCAAAACGTAAAGAAGAACTGGTTTATTTTGTCGTATAAACGCATAGTATTATCGTTGGATAGGTATTTCAAAAACATAATAGGTTTGCAAAAAATAGAGGGACTTTTTAGAGGGATCCGTTAACAAAATATTTAATTTAGTTTTTCAATTTTTGTTAGTTCCGAGTTTCCCTCCCTCTACAGGCTAAACCAGTAGCTTGAAAAATCTAAAAAAATAGAAGCAAACGAATTTAACCCTTAACCAGGCAACGTGGGTTTTCTTGTCTATGAGTGTTTGATATAATATGGTTCTCAGGGATACTTTTCCCGATTAAAAAAATCGAATCTAATGTGGTCCTATATAGTACATTGCCTGGTTAAGGGTTAAAAGAAAAATACCTCTAAACAAGCTGTCCAAGTTAAGCTGTAATAAATAGTCAATCAAAACTTAATATTGAATGTTTATCACATGTTAGTACGGAACCCTGCACAGCGCATGGTCCACACACACAATGACCGTTTTTTTATTGAAATGGCGTGTTGTTCATTGCCACGTAGCGATTTATTAACAGTGAGTGTGATAGTAGTGTCCAAAAGCTTTCGTTGCCGGTGCATAGTTAATTGGTTTTTAACTATTCGGTTAAAAGCTCTTCATGTAATCCTGTAGTGGTAGAGCCATGTTGTAGCTAGCCGCTGTATCACGAATAGGCCGGCTTGTCCAAGGCAGTACCACCCATCATAGAACACCGGCGTGAAGCAGCAGTACTCTTGCTGCGTTTCGTACGGTCAGTAAGAGCGCCGGGGGCCCAATACCTCTCCCCCCCCCCTTCCACTATTCCCTCTCCTTTTTTAAAGGCCGGAAACAGATCAGTGACTCTCTTTGAATCGTTGATATTTAAAGGCGGTGGTGACCATTTTACATTAGATGACTCACTCGCAAGTTTGTCTCCCTCTCATAATAAAAAAAATGTAATACTAGCTGAAGAAGAAGCAGCAGTAGTAGTGACAAGAATTGTTTTTTTTAAATAAAATCTTCGCAGACTGAGTGGCGAGCAGCGGCTAGTACATAAATCAGTCCTGTTTGAACTTGAAACAGCATGATGAGCAGAGCGGTGGCGCGTAGTGCACGTTTGGAGCCGCCGTAGCGTATTGCCCCGAAAAGAAGGGCTACGGATTAGCCCAAAACATGTCGAGTGAAACGTAAAGACGTGAGTAATCCGTATTCTTTCACTATTATATTAGTCAGTCCTGACAAACACGCACTGTTCAAAGACTTTAGTCACAGATTTTAGTGCTGAGATACTTCGGGATATTGGATGAAACAGTAGAAGAATAAGTTCCGTAAAAACAACAGAACTAGCAACAAAAACAACGTAACGTCGTGTTTTACTACTTTTGCATTCAGATTCCCAAAGAAGTTCATTACTGAACTGAGTGTCGTTCCTGACGATGCTGGCTGAGCTTGTTTAGTTTACGCCACCCGCTGTAATATCCGGCAAGACAGACCAACAATATCTAGTGACATAGTTAGTACAACGAGCCGTATTATTAGCATTCGAACAAATGTTGGAATACGCCAGAGAACAAAGTGGAAATGAGCAGATAGATGTGTCTTGTGAACAACCGATCAACAACTGAAGGACTATTACAAACGACACCACCGATAAAACAGATACAAAATTAAAATCGATGGTCAAGAGGACACTTATATCTAAGGCATATTATAAAATAAGATAATTAAATAAATATCACGGGACAATTCACACCAATTGACTTAGTCCCAAAGTAAGCTAAGCAAAGCTTGTGTTATGGGTACTAGGCAACGGATAAACATACTTATATAGATAGATACATACTTAAATACATTTAAACACACAAGACCCGAGAACAAACATTCGTATTTTCATAAAAATATCTGCCCCGACACGGGAATCGGGCCCGGGACCTCATGATTCGTAGTCAGGTTTTCTAACCACTAGGCCATCTGGACGGTCAAAAATTTAACAATTATAAGTTATGGATTGGCACTGGCGATCCCTAGAAATAGGATATCTACTGTGTTAAAAATATTAGCTGTGCAAATACTTTGGACGTAAGTAATTAAGTAACATTGCAAATATGTTTTGAAGAAATGATAACTTGTTGAGTTTCTTGCTGGATTCTCCTTGCATCAGAGTTTGTCCGAATCGGTGATATAGATTCTCCGACATTCATAGTGCTTGTTGTGATGATGATGTGCTTGTTGTCTCTGGATTCGTTGTAAAATGACTCCACATTCTTTATCATACATTAATGCCACTTGCTCCCTAGAAATTATTATAAATGCGAGTGTTTCAATGTTTGCGTATTTGCTACTTTTACTCCATCACACAAAAACGGCTGAATCAATTGAAAACAAGATAATGAAGCCCCGTAAGACAAGACTTCATTTAACAGACCGACTTGAGAGTATGCGGTTTTGATTTTGGAAACAATTTCTACTTTGGAGTTCTCATTTAATTGAAAAATGTGTGACTCTCTTATGATGTTTTAGTATTTTATGCGAGGACTTACGAGGTTATGCTTTTTATCCCGGAAAATTGCATTGTTCCTGCATGATAACGATAAACAAATTATCCACAGACCACCGCGGCATCGCCTGCGGCTAACAGCTAGTTAATAACAGTATTGGCTCCCCTTATGTCGCTCGCCGTAATGAACCTACCCATATTTTTAGCAACTAATCTCATTCCCAAAGCCCCACACGGTAATAACAACACGGACAATGTTCATCAAAATTTACATGAATATGTTCGTCAACAGATTGAATTATGGGGCCCAGAAAAATTATTTCACTGTCGTTTCCTGCCGTAATAGAATAAAGTCGTCCGTGTGTTCCGGGTTTTATCTACTCTCAGGGGATTAGGGCTAGGAGGAACTGTGTTGCCAGATCTGATGTGCGAAAATGGGTAAATTCTGATTGAAGTATGAGGAGCGATGAGGACTGATCAATAAAAATCCATGTTGTAGATTCGTATGTATTGCGTAAGATGCGCTAATAGAATGAATAGTCTTACATAAAAGGTTGCTTAATTTATTGTCTTAAACTTATTGCTGAGTCGAGCAATATGTGTTATGTCGCGGTAAACTGCTAAGTTACGGTAAAACTATAAAATAGGACATACTCTACACCTCCCCCGAAAGTCCTGTACACCCCCGGGGTAGCGGAAAAAAAAATGTGACACATATTACTTGAGGTCAGTAACTACTTAAATAAACACATTTTTTTTTTATATACTTATTCACTAAAATTATATATTACTAGGACTTTAATTATTCACGATACAATTTTGTATTATTCTTATGAATTATGTACTGTTTATTATTTTTCTTAATCGATACATTTGGTGGATCTACATTAATTACTTCATATGGACCAGTATAAATTTGATCCAATTTATTTCCAATCTGATTTTTCAATAGTACCATATCTCCTATTTTGTATTCGATGGGATTACATTTCTGGTCGTAATATAATTTCCTTTTATTTTTACTGTCTAATAAATTATTTCGAGCATCATTATGAGCTTTTTGAAGCCTAAACTTAAGTTCTAAGGGATAACTATCGTAATTATAAAGAGGTTCAACAATATTTTTCAAATTAGAAGGTAAATTGCACTGTTTACCGAATATTAATTCATATGGACTGTATTTTGTCTCGGAGTGTACTGTAGTATTGAACGAAAAGCACCAAAATGGTAACCATGTACTCCAGTCTGTTTTGTTGTTATCACACTGGATGCGGAGATAAGCCCCTAAACTTTTGTGCGTATTTTCTAATCCGCCTAGAGTTTCATGATGATACGGAGTAGAATTAATCTTATTAATATTTAACAAACTACACACTTCTGACATTACTGATGACATAAATTCTTTTCCTTGGTCAGTAATAATTTCTGTCGGAATCCCATATCTTAAAATAAAATTACTTACAAATAATCTAGCTACTAATTCTGTTTCTTTTGTTTCTAACGGGTACGCTTCAACATATTTGCTTAAGTCACATTGAAGTGTTAGAATATATTTATAATTATAATTATCTACATCTAGTGGGCCCATTATATCTAAACTAACTCTCTCGAAAGAGGTATTGGGTGTCGATGTAATCAACATTGGTTCGCGAACACCTTTATTAGTATGCTTTTGGATTTGGCAACTTTTGCATTTGTTAACATATTCCCTGACGTCGTTACTCATTCCTGGCCAAAAGTAGTATTTTTTCATATTATTCAACATTCTATTAACCCCCGCGTGTCCGCTGGTAGGCAACAAGTGGAAATCATTCAAGATAACCGTTTTCATATCTTTATCATGTACTCTTGTGACATCTTTAGTTATGAGTAATCTCGGGACATTGTTCTTTAATAGTTTGACTTCTTTTAATAATTCTTCAACCTGATACTTATTTCTCTTACATTTAATTATTACGAGTTCGTTAATATTCAGCTGTTTACAAAATAGTTGCAATTCTCTCGCTAACACGCTTACGGTAGTTAGCGATCGAGACATTACATATATAGCTGACTTATCAGGCACAAAAATACATTGTTTATTATCACTAGTGATTTGTTGTAATTTTTCAATATTTTTTAAACAATTTCTAGTAGGCCGTATAACAAATTCGATGCTGTCTTTCGGTTTTTTGAGTATCTCCACAACTGAAGGTTGATCAGGCCTAGTAGTTTTGGAGTTCTCAGGTTTTGCGTCTGTGTCTTGGTCACTTAGTTGGTTATGTAATTTACGAGTTTGAGCTCTCGTCATGACCGATACAACGTTTTCTCTCATATCTTTTAAATTTTGACAAGTGACAGGTATACGACTCAACGCGTCTGCAGCTGCATTGCTTCGCCCTGGTAAGTAATCAATTTCGAAATCATATTCTTCCAAATATAATCTAAACTTTGTTAGTCTACTCGAAGGATCGGCCATTCCAAAGAGGTATTTTAATGGTTTATGATCTGTAAATATTTTAAACCTTTTACCGTATAGATAAGGTCTAAAATGTCTGACAGCCCAAACGATGGCTAATAACTCGAGTTCTATCACAGGGTATCGCGTTTCAGCTGGTTTCAAGTTACGGCTAGCGTACGCGACAACCTTGCCATTACTGTTAGACAGAACGGCGCCTAAACCTAACTTTGAAGCATCAGTATGTAATGTAAACGTATTCTTGTCAGAAAAATCGGGATAATCTAATACTGGTGGACTGATGAGTGCTTGTTTTAATTGTTGGAACGCGTTTTCACAATGAGATGTCCAGTTAAAAGTAGAATTTTTCTTACTAAGTGCATTTAAAGGATAAGCTATAGTGGCAAAATTATTTATAAAACGTCTGTAGTAGTTAGCAAATGCTACGAATCGTTTAACGTCATCTACATTAGCCGGTCTTGGGTACGATTGTAAGGATACAATTTTTGTTGGATCGGGAAGAATGCCTTCTGATGTTATTTTATGGCCTAAATACATGATTTCTTTTCTTAAAAATTCGCACTTTATTGGATTTAGTTTTAAATTAGTTTCTCGTAACCTTTCCAAAATTGATAATAAATTCTTATTATGAGTTTCAAGGCAGTTTCCTACTACTATACAGTCATCTAAGTAAATAAAACATTTTTGATAGTTAAGGCCGGACATGGCTATAGTCATTAACCTACTGAAAGCACTAGGAGAAGTTTTAAGTCCCATTGGACATCGTTTCATCTGATACATTTTATCAGTAGTGAAACTTGTTAATTTTCGTGACTTTTTGTCTAATGAAAGTTGGTAATACGATTGCGATAAATCCAATTTTGAAAAATATATATTGCCTGACAAGGAATCTAAAATTTCTGATATATTAGGTAACGGAAATTTATCGTCTTGAATTTTGTTATTTAATTGACGATAATCAATAACGAGTCTCCATTTTTTCTTTCCTGTTTTATCGCATTTCTTAGGCACGAGTAAGACAGGGCTGGACCACTCTGACGTGGTTTCCTCTATTATGTCGTTATCTAACATATTTTGAATTTGATTTTGCACCTCAGCCTTAAGTGTATTTGGTATTCTATAAGGCTTTTTATACACAGGTTGCTCGTCATTTTTTAATTTAATTGAATGCTGTAATAAATTTGTGGTAGTAAGTTTATCACCTGGCAAGTGAAAAACATCTACATACTTAGCACAAATCTTTTCTATACTAATTTGCTCCTCTTTGTTTAGGTATGATGGTAAATCCAATAAATCGAAAAGTTTGTTTATTCTATCGGGAGTATTCTTATATTTATCAAAACTACATACTTGAAATAAGCTCAAACTTAATATTTCCAAACCTCGTAAATTTACCTCTACGGTGGAGTTTGTCGTATTTAATATTTTAATGGGTATTTGATTATTTGTGGGTTTCGCAATTGACCCACCGACAAAAACTCCTTGTTGAATTTCATTCGCTATAATTACACAATCTCCGGTAATGCGCGCCGGAATGTATTTGATGACTTCACAGCGCGGTTGTATGACATATAAATACCTATTATTGTCATCAACTTCTACGAGTATTGTCTTCTTATTATTTTGTAATTGCAATGTGCCATGTTTGTAGTTAATAATCGCATTATATTGCTTAAAAAAATTCTGACCAATAATTCCTTCACCAGCGCAAGATAAGTTTTTAAACACGTAAAACTTTTGATTAAATACTACACCATTTATTTTTAAATCTAAATAAATGTAACCTTCGGACTCTAAATTTCCACTTATACCTTTAATTGTTAATCTATCTTTTACTAGTCTATCCATGAAATTCTCATTATCTATTAGAAATTCATACTTTAATACACATAAACTAGCACCACTATCTAAAAGTAAGTTGAGCTCAACGTTGTATTCTACTATACATTTAACTAAACAATAATTATTATAATTAAATATGCAGTGATTTTCCGTTTTAGGAACGAAAAAACTGGGAGTGACTAGGCATATTTTCTGAAGTGTTGTTGCTATCTCCAGCGGCGTGCTGAACGCGCATACGCGGCGCGGGCGCACGTGCGCTCGAGCTGTGGCCGCGGGCATGCTGACTACGCATGAACCTACTTGCGTGCGCGCCCCTATTTCCTACTTTAGGTTGAAATTGCATTTTCTGCTGGTTTTGAAAGTAGGGTCTAGGCTGATGATTCATGTTTGACCTGTTGTAATAAGTTTGGCTGGAACGCGTATTAAAAGGTGTAAAATTGCCCCTATGAGACGTGTAGCAACTATTTCTACGATTATATACGGGTCTCATCTGCATCACCTGATCATGAGTGGACGTTACTTGTTCGTCCACAGCTGCTCGAATCGCCTCAGGAAGCGAGTCGAACTGCCGAGAGGCGATGATTGTGCTCAACCTCTGATCTGAAAGTCCGTCGGCAAATCGTTTGATTGCCGTTCGTTCGTTAAGGGGACGCAGCACGTCGTATTTGCTGGTGTCATCGTCGGCTTGTGCGATTGTTAGGTTTACAAAAAGCTCCTCTAACTCCGAACCAAAAGATTCTATGGTCCTACGTCCTTGCTTCGCTCTAAATAATTGAGATTGTATTGCTTGTGTTGATTTTTTTGGAAGCAAATACTTTCTAATATCTTCTACTAAAACTTTCACATTATTGTAGCTAGAACGTAATCGCAACTTGGCACTTGCTGACAGCCTCGTTTTAAGAACAAAATCTATCAGTTGACCTTTAGTACTCTCAGAGATTAGAGAGTCATACATCAAGATACCGTCAATTAATTGCTTAGTTGTTTGCTCCTGTCCTGTCATAACAGGAATCAGTGCAATGGCGGTCTTGATATCGAAGTCGTTAGGCATTTTGGCTGTATCCTTTTCTAAATTAATTTGATCCGCACTGTCAACGAATCGAACTAAATCTTTAATTTTTGTATAAATATTTCTTATTTCCCCAATTAAATCATTGCATAATTTTACCGTGGAAGAATCCAACTTATTAATCTTTATGTCATTATTCACTTGAGACAAAATACACTCCAACTGGCTATACAGAAATTTTGCTTCTTCTAATTTTTTATATGCAATTTCCTTTTGACGTCTCTCAGGACCAATTTTAATAGATTAATCGCATTTGGGCAGAAACTTAATTCACCTGGTTCGGATTTGACCTGAAAAGCGTTTTACCTGATTCGCACTTAGCCAGAACGCATTACGACAAAAACTCATCACTCCTAACACGCAGTTGACCATAAACGCAGTACACCATAAACTCAATTGGTCATATAAGAATTTGGCCAGAACGCATTACGACAGAAACTCATCACTCCTAAAACGCAGTTGACCATAAACGCTGTACACCATAAACTCAATTGGTCATATAAGAATTTAGCCAGAACGCATTACGACAGAAACAGAACTCGTCAGACCTTAGGTAGGTTAGGTTAGGTTAAAACTGTGACCCCTTAGAAGATAAACGGCTGACAGAACAGTAGGTTAGGTTAGGTTAGAACTGCGACCCCTTAGAAGATAAACGGCTGACAGAACAGTAGGTTAGGTTAGGTTAGAACTGCGACCCCTTAGAAGATAAACGGCTGACAGAACAGTAGGTTAGGTTAGGTTAGAACTGCGACCCCTTAGAAGATAAACGGCTGACAGAACAGTAGGTTAGGTTAGAGCTGCGACCCTGCGTCCTTTTACTTTTCTTTACAAGTGCGTTACAGGCAATGTGCGATTCTGGCCACATGAGAGCTGTCCAATTGCGATAATGGCCAGATGCGAGTCTGTCCTTTTACTTTTCTTTACAAGTGCGTTACAGGCAATGTGCGATTCTGGCCACATGAGAGCTGTCCAATTGCGATAATGGCCGGATGCGAGTCTGTCCTTTTACTTTTCTTTACAAGTGCGTTACAGGCAATGTGCTATTCTGGCCACATGAGAGCTGTCCAATCGCGATAGCGGCCAAATGCGAACCAGGTGAATTACGTTTCTGCCCAAATACGATTAATCCATTTTAATTAAATATTCCCTTAAATAATTCAGCTTATCACGTAAGTCTCTTAATAGAACTGACATAGTATAACTACATTTTAGATTTATGTATTAATTATGGCTTACTTCTTGATGCCCTAATTGAAAATAATAATAAAACACTTACTTTACTACATTAGTCACTTATAAGTATAGTGCGTTACTGGAATGGGGTCACGGCGTCGTCATCTTGCTTGCGTTGGCTTGCGGTGGTCGCGTGGCGCGGCGGTCACGTGACTGCTGGGTTGGCTGGTGGCTGGATCGTGGGCCGGGATAACTCTGGACTCCCTCGAGCTGGGCCGGGATAACCCTGGACTCCTCTTGAACTTGGGCCGGGATAACCCTGGACTCCTCTTGATTGCGAGCCGGGTTAGCCCTGGACAACGCTCTTCTTTCTTGAAGTTTCGTGGTCTTGATTCTTCATGATCTTGATTCTTCGTGATTTGAATTTTCCGTGAATTTAGTTCTTCTTAATATAAATAATCTTCTTTCTTGTTTAAATAATCTTCTTTCTTCCATTAAAATAACCTTCTTTCTTGTTTACATAATCTTCTTTCTTCCATTAAAATAATCTTCTTTCTTCTATTAAATATTTCTCTTTTTTATTGTTGTTTCATTTTCCATTTATCTTCTATCTTCATAGATTCCATAATTTTCGCGTGGCAGGGTCGCCATGAAGTATGAGGAGCGATGAGGACTGATCAATAAAAATCCATGTTGTAGATTCGTATGTATTGCGTAAGATGCGCTAATAGAATGAATAGTCTTACATAAAAGGTTGCTTAATTTATTGTCTTAAACTTATTGCTGAGTCGAGCAATATGTGTTATGTCGCGGTAAACTGCTAAGTTACGGTAAAACTATAAAATAGGACATACTCTACATGATGATTTGTAGAGAAATCTTTAGCAGGAAACTTGGAGAACGAGTGGAACTCGAGGTCTTTATTTATTTACAGAAGACTGACCCGTAGGTAATTAATTGATCTTTATCTCACCTGATAAAAAGTGTGACGCCAAAGGCGTATCACTGGTTCAGTAACTATTCAAGATCAGTATCCTTTAAGAGCCCTATGTTGAATTGATCTGGAAATACAGACGATGGAAGCGAGTTCCATTCCTTAGCAGTTCGTATTATAGGAAATATGAAGCGAACCGCTTCGTGTGGGCCAATGGAATACTTACTAAGGCTTTCCCCTCATGTTTATCTGGTATGTTGTCTGATGGCTGACCTATCGATTCATCGAATTTTCTTGCGCCAATTTTGTTTTTACAGCTTCGCAAGATGTTTCATTTGGTAGAGTAACATTGTGCATAATTTTATTAGGCAACTTGCTTGTTTCGCCAACTAGTTGGTCGGCAGAAATCGATACGTAAATCATCCTTTCGTAAATTATTCATATAAGGTCGCGGGTGAGCAAAGTAATTGTTTTAGTTCATTAATATGGACCTCCGCAAAGTAACGCCTGATTCAATAAATTATTCATATATAAAAAGATATAAGTCGAGTGGTTATTTGGCAGCATTATTACTGAGTATAATAACAACTAATTACCACTTTTGACTACAGTTAGCCAAGTGGTTAGAGAACCTGTTTCCAAGGCCTGATCCCGGTTTCAATCAGTGCGCATTGCGAACTTCACACAGACCATTTAATTTCTTCGCAGGCGTGTGCAGTTTCAGTTTCCTTCATCGTAAAGCTCATGGTAACTCTCGAATGTAATTTCGTACGTTGATTCCAAAGAACTCAGAGGTCCGAGACCTGGCTCGAACTCACGACCCTTGAGAGGACATAGTCAAACTACCTAGGCTACTACTTTATTAATTTCCAAACTTTGGTGTAACATTTTATTTCATTCCCGTGTGAATTCAAATTCAAAGGCAAGCCACATGAAATCCGTAGAACATCAGATAATTCCTTCTACCTGGCATCACCCAGGAAATATTTTGTTAAAGGAAAATATTACCCGGCTTCTCCCCAATGACATCTGTCTCAAAGAGGCGTGGGAGGGGGAAATGTCACATTTTCTTAGATGTAAACTATTTCCATGAAAACTATGTAAATTGAAATGTAAGCTCCAGCTGCTATACGCACTGCAACTGAATATGGGTGCATTCTAAGAAATAAGGTATTCGTTACTGGTTGCTGGAACGAAGTTTTGATACGATACCTTTTATTGTGTGTACCTGAAACTTCAATTGTTATGTCTCCGGGATATTTCTACAATCTTTTCACTGTTTATTTTGATACAAAATCTTAGAATCAAAACCTAACGGTACTTATCTTTGACATGGAATCATGAAAGGCAAGAAGTTAACTCTCGCAACATCATCATCCCTGCATATACAGGATGTTAGGTAATGAGTGGATAATCCTTGAACTACAGATAGAGGGCACTTAGGACGTTATAATTAAGCTAACATAGGTTTTGGTAAAAGTGGCACGGTTTTCGAGATATTTGGACTTTTAGGTTTTTTTCGAAAATGAACACCCTTGTTCAATGTTTTAAACAATTTTTTTTTTATTTTTTATTTTTGCTCATAATTTTTAAGGACTTGTGTAATCAGATAAGCATCACTATTTTTTTTAAAAAAATCGCAAACTTAATTTTTGCGTTTCAATCGTACATTAACCAAACTTTCAGCTCTCATGGTGAAAAAAAAAATACACTACCGTCTAAATTCCAATAAGCTTAAAAACATGCCAATTTATTGACAATTTAAAATAACCCTCCGGCAGTCGGGTAAATAGTAATTACCTTTTAAATTTAAAATCAAAATGCCAAAATAATAAAAAAAAGACACACTCACCCACAATTTTCCCAATGAATAAAATAAATAAATAAATATCACAGGACAATTCACACCAATTGACCTAGTCCCAAACTAAGCAAAGCTTGTACTATGGGTACTAGACAACGGATAAACATACTTATATAGATAGATACATACTTAAATACATATTAAACATCCAAGACTCGAGCACAAACATTCGTATTTTTCACACAAATATCTGCCCCGACCGGGAATCGAACCCGGGACCTCAAGCTTCGTAGTCAGGTTCTCTAACAACTAGGCTATCCGGCCGTCTAAAAAAGTCCAAAGTAGGCCGTCCAAAGTAAGCTTATCAAATCTTGTGTTATGGGTACTGGGCAACGGATAAACATACTTATATAGATAGATACATACTTAAATACATATTAGGGTGTTTCATTTTTCAAAATTTTTGATTTTTCTTTGACTTTGCTCGAATTCTTGTTTCCACTCATATGTAAAGTTCATACGCCAAAAATCAGTAAAATCGATTATCATCTAAAGGTTGCACAGTTTGATGACTTTTATGTCAAGTAATTGATATCGGTGTATTAGAGGATAGCAACATTTTCAAGTTTTTTATCTGAAGTGGAGGGTTATAAGTAATTTAAGTGTGTCGTTTAAAAGGTTGAAGCATATTTTAACGTAAATAATAAGTTTCCTTGTGATATTTTGTTAGGAGCTGGACATCCTTCCAAAGAACAAGTGCTGTTGGTTTATTTTACACCATCACAAAGAAAAAAAACTCTTTCGGACGCCACTAAGTAGACAAGTATTAAACTGCAAGAAGTGTGGAAGAAGGCTAATATATATGTCAAGACAGTAACCGTTTGAACTAACGTTTAATAACTTTATAAGGAACACTTACCAAAATTTGTTAACGTTTTCCTTAGAAATTATCCGAAAGCGTAAGAGACAAGACAAAGTGGATGCTTATAAAATGTAGCATTAAAATCGATTAAAGAAATCAACATGACTGTGACCTTGGACTAAGAATGCTCTTAATTAAGTAGTCATCAAGCCATGAAGACGATGAAAATAATTCTATTTTCTGTACCAACAGCAAAAATGTCACGTCCTATTTATAAGTAAACTAAAATCTCTCGATTGGACACTCATAGCTGCATAGGACCGCGAACAACTCTCCACTCGGCAAGCTAGTACTTCGGTTATTACAGTTGTTAAAAGCCTTGGTCACGATGTCTCAGATGTTTCTATATCGCCGTCTACTATTCATCGAACTCAGGTGACCAAAAGAAGCGAAATGGCTCAAAAAATTTAAGCATCATTAACCTTTACTCTAACATTGAAACTGTAAATTGTTGCCATCAATCGCATCCTGTAAGATTCTAGAAGACAGAGTAACTATTCTTTATTTAATGATTCGATCAGAGACGAATAGCAGAAACAAGCATGCAACAGAAAATGCGTGGTCAAGCGAATCAAAAATGAGGTTGTAACTTGTGTAGTCTAAGTAGTAAATTATTTATTGAGTAGTTAATGTTCTATTTTATACTTTATTTTATTTTATTTCACTTAAAAACGATGTGTGGCTACCATATTGTGCTATCTTTAAATAAAAGTAATTACTTCTTTTTTTCGATTCTTATTTAGAGCTGTCCATTCTGTGCAACCTCTAAACATGGTCCAATCCACTTGAAATTTGGAAAATATTCTATTAACATAAGCTAGAACCGGAAGCTGAGCAAAGTCAGAAAAAATATAACAAAATTTTTTTTCACCTACAAAAGTGAAACACCCTAATACATATTAAACACCCAAGACCCGAGAACAAACATTCGCATTTTTCATACAAATATCTGCCCCGACACGGGAATCGAACCCGAGACCTCAAGCTTCATAGTCAGGGTCTCTAACCACTAGGCCATCTGGTCGTCTACTTACTTACTTTTTGTATCCCACCCGTAGAATTCAAAATTTTTTGTTGCAAAAATAACATTACTGGCCACTAATTTAAATGCAATTTATTCCAAATTTAAAAAACATGCCGACTGCTTTTTGTTTTTTTTTCGAATTCGATTTTGAATTTCGCTATACTTATAACATCCTTCCGTTATGCAACAGGGGTGACATAATTGGTATCCGCGAGCCAATTATCCACTTTGCAGTTGATGGCAATTACACATGTGTACCTACTAACTAACTGAAATAGTTCATTGAAGAATATTTACAAGGTAAGCAACGTCCTTGTTACAAAGTGATGTCTTCCTGGTAACCAACAACAACAGGGTTGCATGACAAACTGGAACAATTAGTTTGCTCACGCGCGACCTTACCTTAAGGTGGCGGGTGAGCAAAGTAATTGTTTCAGTTCATTAATATGGACCTCCGCAAAGTATCACCTGATTCAATAAATTAGGTTATTTCAAGTGATTTAAAATTTAAATTTAAAACATAATTCATTCCCTGGTTAATGAAGAAAGTTAGTTACGTATCTTGAAAAAACTTGTCAGATTGGCGCAATGGAGCGTAAGAAGCTTTTAATAATTTAAATAATTCAGATTTATGCATGCTAATTACTTAAACCGTAGTGGCCTAGTGGTTTCACCTATGATATCTCAAGCAAAAGATCGTAGGTTCAAACCTGAGGTGCTCGCACCTCTAAGTTTTTCGGAATTAACGTGCGAAAATTTGAAATTTACCAAGAACTTTTGTCGCGTCCCGCGTGGTTAAGGGTTTGTCCCACCCCCCCAGGAGGAGAAATGAGACAGAAACTGCGCAACAAATAACAATTTAATGTGCCCGTAGGCTAGCTCAGAAATTTTAAAATGACAATTTAAAATGTGGGTAGGTAATAGGGTGTGGTTCGAATCTAGTACGCAAGTCTAACGGAAAATACGATTCCTATTATTCTTCCTAGTAAGCACTTCCCTGCACTGAAGCCGCAGATGATGGTCGGGCGCTGGGCCGTGGGCGTAAGGTAGGACACCCAATAACGGCCGTCGCTCTGGCCGCAGTGTGGCAGTTGAAGGCGGTAAGAAATAGGCCCCCAGTGAGCCAACCCGTACTTGGGACCCCGAGATTGGGGTTGAAGAATACACTGAACAAATTTATAGTTTAACTAGATTTCAGCAGGTTAACGTGTAGGGACGAAAACATTGGCCGGTTACGTGAAGTACAGTCAAGGGCAAAGATATATATACACCACAAAATCTTAAAAAATGGCGTCATCATTAAGATCATAAATTATGGAACATGGAAAGGTGCATAAATATGTATACGTTGTGTGAAAGATAAGTATATAAGCAGCAGGTGCAATATTATGTCCTCATCAATCAACGCATAAATTTAGACACACCATAATATTCATAAATATAGATACACACTTAGGGCAAAATATGTTGCCGTACATAGTTTCAAAAAATGTATACACTACTTTATTAACTTAACATTTAGGTCGTGTATACATATTTTTGAAACTTTGAACGGCTACATGTTTTTGCCCTTGACTGTACGTACGGCAATCCTTAATTTCTAAATAAACAAAAGATAAACCAAACTATTTTTAAATTTCGAATTTAAATTTAGCGGCGTTTAATAATAAATAAATAAATAAATATTAGGGGACAATCTTACACAAATCGACCTAGTCCCAAACTAAGCAAAGCTTGTACTATGGGTACTAGACGACGATAAACATACTTATATAGATAAATAAATACTTAAATACATAGAAAACATCCATAACTCAGGAACAAATATTCGTGCTCATCACACAAATAAATGCCCTTACCGGGATTTGAACCCAGGACCTCTTGCTTCGTAGGCAGGGTCACTACCAACTAGGCTAAAGCGGTCGTTAAAAAAATAAAACGCGAAATTTAGATTTTTTATTTATTTATTTAGTTTTGCATAGCTGCTGAATTGAACCAGAATGCATTATGATCCATCTTGATCGTCAACTTAGATAAGGTGGTAGTACTGGCTTAACGAGATTTGTTGGGTACTTAATGCTTTGTATGAAGATTTTTTTTCCTGAAAATTTTTTTTGATTACTTATTTATCATTTTTGAATGTCCATTAAACGGACATGTTCTAAGCTAGTAAGCTCAATAGTGGTCATGTAATTTTTTTCACTGTAATAAATCAAATCTTGACCAAAGTTTAGGAGAAGAGGCAAAATTTAAATTGAAATGAAAATAAATAAAACATTGTAATAGTTTTTTAAAAGGGTTTTTTTTCATCTGATAACAAAACTATTCAAGATTATTTTTTAATAAAAATAAATTCAAAAAATAATTAATTCGGAATATCACAATTCAAAATATTCGTGCGGGTGTTACATTTTTCAAAAAATCAGAAAAATCAAAATTTCTCGAAAACGGTGCGACTTTTACTGAGGTCATATTTTGATATTTGGTAGATGACCTGCCCACCTATCTTCCATTTCTATTTGTCGTACTACTTACGGGACACCCTGTATATAGATACCTAGTTGTTGACAATGTCAATATTATTAGTATTATTACATCGCAGTCACGCATCAGTGACAGATCCAAACGTGAGACAGACATACGCAATGACATTTATGGTACCGTTTTCGTGAATTGTCAAAACATTCCATTCAAATTTGTTTCGTGTAACAAGAACATAAAGTTGCTTTTCGCAGATTTATATTTTGTATACTTATTTTGTAGCAGATACTGAATGTATATTTAGTGATATAAATATGACTACAATATTTTGCGTCTTTTGCAGAATACAAATTTATGCAATTTTGATCGTATACAAGTTTTTGAACTTGCCATGTACATATTTATGGGCTCATTGACATTTGCATATTTTTGAGCATTTGAATGAGTATATATCTTTTTATCTTTATATGATTACTTATTTTCTTTCACATTACTTGCATATATATCTTTGCCCTTGACTGTACGTAGTAAGACCGGAGATGTTAGCGTACGTTCACCTCTGCGCTGATATCGAGTGTGTGGCTTGCAGCTCGCCGCGAAAATGACCGGCGCCGGCGCCTCATAACGGTTCGCGTGACGTCACAGTAGTGATGTGCGACAAGCGAAATAAGATTAAATCGAGTACAGCGTGTTAACGACTAAATAGTGCTAGTTTTGTAGATAAAACACTGTAAAATGTGATTGATAAGAGTTAATAATGAACTCATTCTATTTTTTAAACCATTTAATAAAAAAAATGTACGTACAACGTTACACTTTACGTTAAAGGAAAACGTCTATAAATTATAAATCATTCGCCTGGAAATTTTATGGTGTGAGTGATGTTCCCGATCCACACTGGCCCCGCGTGGGAACTACGGCCCTTTCATATTGAAATGAGGGCTGCTGCAGTGGGACTTATGACGTAGGCTGAGATTATACAAATACAAATTCATCCCGTAGGTGAAGAGTAACGTATAAAACTCATTTTACGCAAGCAGGACCTCTGAAAAGGGTACCCTGTATAGTAATAATAATAATACATAGTCCCAGCAGCATGGATTATGGGTTGGATTGTTATTATATCTTTTCCAGCGGCAAAATAATATAAAGATTTTCCTCGTCATATCAGTCTCGAAATCCAACTGGATTTATATCTTGTTCGAAAATGTTACTAGTGTTTACAAAATAATTTCAACGAAAAAAACTTATTTAAGGTTTGAAATTTACCATGAGCTTTACGGTGGAAAAAAACATCGTGATTAAACCTGCACACACCTGAGAAGAAAAATAGTGTGTGTGAAGTTCCTAATCCACATTGGGCTGCGTGGGAACTACGGCCCAAGCCCTCTCGTTCTGAGAGGAGCCCTGGGCCTTGCAGTGGGACGTATCTAGGCTGGGATGATGATGATGAATATTGTTAATGCGAAAGTCTGTCTGTCTGTCTGTTACCTCTTCAGGTTTAAACTTCCGAACTGATTTAGATGACATATTTCGTAGATAGATAGTTTGAGACCCTAGGAACAGCATATATAGGATTGTTTTTAACCCGGAAAATTTGATAGTTTCCGTGGGATATCAATAAACGGATTCTTTGCAGATGGAGTCGCGGGCAACAGCTAGTAATGATGTAAATAAAGACCTGAAGATCTTTTTTGTATATAATATCATTGCTGAAGATTCTATCAACAACGTTTAATGAAGCAATACATGTACTACAACTACTACAAGTCTATCACGCATCGATCGCCCAATGTTTCATTAAAATTTCCGGAGCTGTTCAAACTTTAACAAATTTCAATTCACTATAATTCCGTAGGTCAAAACATAGCAGGTGTGACGACCCTCCCTGCTGGTGTAATTGGCACTCAGCCCTCCGGTGTCGCACCCTCGTCAAGTCGCTGTTTGCTGCGAAATATTGTATGGAAACTTAGCTTTTCGCTGTGACGTTTTTTAAAAGGCTGCCGTAGGTTTCCACGTAAATTACCGGTAATGCGTATTCGGTTTATTGGCGTTTATCGCCATTTTACGATCGTAGAGTCCGACCAAGATAACCGAATTCTGATAGCACACACAGCACAAATGTTATTTAAACGTCAAGCTTCTATGAAATTATGGCGTTTAAATAACACCCTGTTACTGCGTGTGCTATCTAAATCGTTGCAGACTTCATCATCATCATCATCATCAGCCTATGTTCGTCCACTGCTGGACATAGGCCTCCCCCATGGCACGCCACTGAGCACGATCCTCGGCCACTCTCAGAAAATAAATACTTTTTTTACTTTTTTTTTTATTTACTTTCATCCTTTAGACGACCAGATGGCCTAGTGGTTAGAGAACCTGACTGTGAAGCTTGAGGTCCCGGGTTCGATTCCCGTGTCGGGCCAGATATTTGTATGAAAAATACGAATGTTTGTTCTCGGGTCTTGAGTGTTTAATATGTATTTAAGTATGTATCTATCTATATAAGTATGTTAATCCGTTGCCTGGTACCCATAACACAAGCTTGCCTAGCTTACTTTGGGACTAGGCCAATTGGTCTGTATTGTCCCGTGATATTTATTATTATTTGAAGATCATCGCTCCACGAGTCTGAGGACGTCCTACGCTACGTTTGCCGATCCGTGGTTTCCACTCAAGAACTCGTCTACCCCAACGGTTATCGGTTCTTCGGGTTATATGGCTAGCCCATTGCCACTTCAGCGTGATTCAGCTTTGGGTTGTGTGGCAGACTTATCTTGGTCTAACTCGTGGTTTATATCTAAACGCAAAAGGTTGATTGATGAAAGTTCGGTGTTATGATAAATAATATATCGCGGTGTGTCTAGTCAAAAGTCTTTGCAGTGTGTGTTGCCAGTGATGACTTATGGTACTGAGACGTGGCCTCTAATGATGGGCCTCATAAGAAAGCTCAAGATCACTAAGAGGGCTGCGCTTGGAGTTTCTCTGCGGGTTCGTGTTAGAAATAATGAAATCCGCGCAGGAACTAAAGTCACCGATATAGCTCGAAGAATCGCCAGATTCTAGTGGCAGTGGGGTACATCGCTCGTAGAGGTAATGAACCTATGTTCATTAGTGAACGTTTTTCGGCTGATAAAAAACAAATAAACAAGTGATTGTTTACTTACCTGCGGTCACACTGGTGTACACCATTAGGTCTTACACTTTGAACATGAAACTACTGTGAGAATCATTCACTGTGAAAAAAAAAATTAACAACTCACTTCTAAAATGGAGTTTAGCTCCAGCACCGCCATTTTGAAAGAAGAAAGAAAGAAAGAAAATACATTTATTTACAACATCACAAGACACATCATCAATATTTTACAAAACATAAGGCAACACTAAAGCTAAAGATAGAATGTGTCATTGCGGTTGCAAATCGGACACTGGCTCAGCATAATGCTGAGGCGTTTAAAACACCCCAGCGCTGATTTTCAGCCAGTACCGTTGGTGACACCCGGATCGCTGTTTAGATAGATAAATAAATAAACTGCACACTAATAGTTACATACATAAGACTACATGCGTAAATAAATAATTTGTAAATTGTAAAAGCAAATAATAATAACAAAATTTCTTGAACATAATTAGTATATCTCACTTGCCAAGTATACAACCCTGCGCGGACTAAAACGAAAAATGAAAAATGAAATAACCGAGACAATAAAAATCAAAGAAGTTTTGTGAAATAGTGCTGGAAAGGAGAGGAAATTAAGGTTTTTGCAATGACAACAAATAGCCTTTAAGCTTTCGCCCAAAGGTGTACCTGCTAGTCACACTTAGGATGGGAGGGGGGATGTCATTCCAGCACTTAGACGCCGCAAACCTAAAACTCCGATTGTGCATCTTAAGCAGATCAGCAGCGTTCAAGTACGGAGTGACATGGGACCGAGGAGGGACTTTGAAGCAAAAACGAGCACATGCGTTTTGAACTCGTTGGAGCAATCTCCTAGAACGACCAAGTAAGCAACCATCATAAACGACGTCACAATAGTTCATCCTAGACAATACGAGTGATTCACACAGTGAGTGATTTTGAGCTCGTATCTCTGAGTTTTACAGAATTTATGTGCGAAATACACTTGAAATTCATAAGGTTTCGGTGAAAGAAACCATAGTGAGGAAACCTGAATACACCTGCGAAGAAATTCAACGGTGTCTGTGAAGTTCCCAATGTGGAACCAACCAACCCTTTCATTCAAAGAGAAGGTCTAAAGGATGATAGAAATCCGTCATCATCCCAGCCTATTTACGTCCCACTGCAGGGCACAGGCCTTCTCTCAGAGAAGCTTGGGCAGTAGTTCCCACGCGGGCCCAGTGCGGATTGGGAACTTCACATACACCGTTGAATTTCTTCTTAGGTGTAGGTATGCAGGTTTCCACACGATGTTTTCCTTCACCGTAAAGCTCGTGGTAAAATACAAATGTAATTTAAAAATAAAAATAAAAATAGTTTATTAAAAGAAGATATCTTAACAAAAACGATTACCGTTGGTCCCAGAGTCCCATACTAGGCAATGGCTGTCACGTGGCAACCAGGATTCGTGGTACAAAAACATTAAAATTTAAAAATCTTTAATATAAAAATGAATCGCTGAATGTGTTGCTAGGCGCATAACTTCCGATCGACTGCACCAAATTGGATAATTCTTTTTTATTGCGTTTGTTATTGTCAGGAGAAGGTTCTTATGAAAGAAATTAAAAAAAATACAGCGGGGGCGAAGCTCAAATCAACTAGTAAGAAATCAATCAATCAGCTAGTAAGAAATAAACTTAAAAACCAAAACAAAATCAAGTGAGAAATTACACAATATAACAAAAGCTTTAATTTAAAGTATAATAAGAAAGATGGGGTTGGTTAGACCGAAGCAGAGTGACTAAATAGTGTTTCGCACATTATTTCGAAAAACTCAGAGATGTGAGCCCGGACTCGAACCCACGACCCTATGCTTGAGAGACCATAGATCAAACCACTAGGCCACCACGGCAAAACCACGCGGGAATCCATGTTAGCTCCAAATTGTCAAAACTATGCTCTAAAAAGTGTCATTCTGAACGGAATACTTAGATTTATCTCCCCGCGCAACCCGCCTTTCGGCACATTCACATTTTTTTTATAAAAAATAATGGCGTCTTGAGCTGGAACCTTTTTCCTCATTCAATTTCCTCCATATTGACGACCGTGACCCGTTTTATCATTCACTACTTCGATTTCGCAGACTGCCTCGAATTCTATGGAATTTTCGTGATATTTTGAATGAATGAAGCGTTGATATTTTGTGATAAATATAATCTGGAGATGACATGAAGCTAAACTAATTGTAAGCTAAGCGAGAGAAAACGAGCGACAGAAAGGCACTTAATAGTACAAGAATTTTATTAATAGTAGGTAACAATTTATTAAATCAGACGTAACTTTGCGGAGGTTCATATTAATGAACTGAAATAATTACTTTGCTCACCCGCGACTTTACGAAACATTTGGTGGCATTAGCTTACGGTTCAATTTCAAAATCATTTATTTGGTTGTGATACCTACTCTGCTCTGAAGATGAGCTCTGGTTAAGTTCGAAACGCGTCAGTGTAGTTTGGTGGTGGTGATTGTTGCTGGCAACACAAAGTTTAACTGTTTAATGTTGGCAGAAATTTTTCTGTCTTGTTTCCGCTACCTATGGTGGTCGCAAGAGGCGTTTGTGCTCGTGTCTAACAAATATTACATATTTTTCCTCCTTGCATAATTGTACAGTGTTTTTAGTTTGATTATCGCAATAAACTCAGTGAACAACAATCTTTCTTCTTATTTGAGTCAGCCCAAGAAACAACCACGAAAATCTACAGTCCACGCTCCAAACATTGGTCCATTCTCACCGTCATCAAGTAAGTCAAGATTGCTGCGATTGCGCCATTAACAATACCGAGGTTAGAGCTAAATGCTGCCTTGCTTTTATCAATTTTAATGGAAAAGGTATATGACACATTATCCAAAAGTGTACACATTGATAATGTGTACTTATTCACTGACTCGAAAATAGCTTTAGCATGGATAAATTCTGAAACAACTAGGTTACAGGCATATGTATCTAACAGAGTTGGTGTAATTCAGCTAAAAACAAACAACTGGACCTGGCTGTATGTACCATCTGCAGACAACCCTGCTGACCTTATTAGCAGAGGAATTAGCCCACAGGAGCTTCCGAACAGCGCCCTCTGGTGGAAGGGCCCGAAGTTTCTGCAAGGTGATTATAAGTTAGATAAAGAAGGTTTAGACTTACCTACTAACTTACCTGAGATGAAGGCTGAGCAAGTTAAACCGTCGCAGGTGGTACTTACAACAATTACAGGCAATGACTTCTTTAAAGTACTCCAATACTAAGTACTTCTTTAAAGTATTCCAATATCGACAAAATGGCGCGTGTAATAGCTTATATTCTTAGATTTTGTCATAACTTGAGAAATAAAAATAAATTAAAGGATGAGGTACTGAGTCCTGATGAGCTACAACATGCATTGCATTTAATTATTAAAAATGAACAGGCTTATTCATTTCAGTGGAGAGTTAGAGTCACTTCGAAAAGGCAATGTCATGCGAGGGTCCATGAAACCCCTTCATCCATTTTTAGATGTAAATGGATTGATATGAGTAGGCGGACGGCTAGATAACTCAGATATACCACTATCGCAAAAACATCCTATAATTCTACCTAAAAATTCGCGAATAACTACTCTCATAATAGAGAACGAACATATTAGGCTATTACACGCTGGGCCAAAGTCACTCTTATCGAATTTAAACCAACGCGCCTGTGTTTGCTGGTTTGGCAGAGGCTTTGGTAAAAACAATGAAATACCATTTAAAAAGAATTGTTCTAGATACCGTACTAACTTACGAGCAGCTTAGTACTACTCTCTGTCAAATAGAGGCCGTACTAAACTCTCGCCCAATTTTGCCTTTGTCTGAGGACATAAATGACTACTGCTACCTTACTCCAGGGCACTTTTTAATTGGCACATCCTTAACTATGTACCCTGACAGAGATATTTCTGACAGTAGAGTCAATCGATTAAATTATTGGCAACAATGTACTCAGTTACAACAACGATTTTGGAAGGCTTGGTATAAATACTATTTGAATACACTGCAAAATAGACCTAAATGGTGTGATTCAGTGCCAAATATTACTGTAGGTAAACTGGTTCTTATGAGGGAGCCTAATGCTCCACCTTTGGTGTGGCCCATGGCACGGGTTATACAAGTATTTCCCGGCAAAGATAAAAAGGTCAGAGCCTTTCAGCTGAAAACAGCTGATGGTAAATTATATACTAGGTCATTGCAAAGTATAAGTGTACTACCTATTGAATAATAAATTCATTTCGTTTGTGCTATAACAGTATAAGATATATATAAGAGAATAACAATAATTGTTTTGTTTAATTAGGACAACCTAATTTGTAATTGCATATTATATGCTCATGATATGTGTAATTGTATGTATAGTTTTCTAAAAATAGATAAACTATACAATAGACACAGTATTTCGTCCTATTTAGATTCCTATTTGGTTAAGTGCTCTGTAATTTTAGATGATAAGTAGCCATGATTATATAAAATTTAACTTACAAGGTTAATAAGAGGTTTAATTATACTATTATGTAAAATTGTGTTTGCTAGTGTCTGCATTCATTATTGTAATAAATAACATGTAGGTTTTTGATTTAAAAACAAAATGTTATATGTTAATAACAGATGATTAGGTAAAGTAATAAGTGCAAGATTTGTTATTCCTATGAGATTTATTATTTTTGGTATTCTTATGTGGTTTACATATTTCTTTAACAGTTATGGGTTCAGTTAGAAATCTGTTCTTATATTATGTCTCTCTTAAATTTATGAGTTAGGTCTATACATTCCTGGCCCGCAGTATGTTGCTGGCAACACAAAGTTTAACTGTTTAATGTTGGCAGAAATTTTTCTGTCTTGTTTCCGCTACCTATGGTGGTCGCAAGAGGCGTTTGTGCTCGTGTCTAACAAATATTACATATTTTTCCTCCTTGCATAATTGTACAGTGTTTTTAGTTTGATTATCGCAATAAACTCAGTGAACAACAATCTTTCTTCTTATTTGAGTCAGCCCAAGAAACAACCACGAAAATCTACAGTCCACGCTCCAAACAGTGATAGTTGGGTTTGTGTGATTTGTGTGTGTTCGTACAGTGTGGGGGTGGAGGAACTGCAAGAACACGCATTTTTCACATTAAACTTAATTGTTTCAGTTCATTAAGTAGGTGACAGTTGTTATGTGAAGTAATTTAACGATGACTCCTGAGACAGACGTAAACCTACATCGAGATGCTATTAAGTTATTTACAAAAGTAAAGTATTTAAGTTCTTAGTAGCCTAATATTTGGTTTTTCACGTTATATTTATTTTTCCAAATTGTAAAGACCTGTTTAATCTTTATTCTATTTTTTTCCCCTTCAAGAATATTCCACTTAGTTGAAATTGGCATGTATTAACTTTTGAGCAAAGATTTGTATAATCTATTAGTGGAAACTATTTTGGCTTATGTTTTAACTTTACGAACTGAATCTTATGTATTATTTATGCTGTATGTTTCCCATGGCAAATATGGCAATAAAATAAAATAAAATAAAAAAAGAACGAAAATTTTTTTAAAAAACCGCGGTAGCCTGGCGATTTTTGACCTAAAGCCTTTCATTTTTCTATTTTCGGAGTTTATGTGCTAAATTACTTTAAATTTACCATGAACTTTACGGCGAAGGAAGACATCGTGAGGAAACGTTCACACACCTGAGAAGAAATTTTTAGTGATGTTGAAGTTCACAACCTAACCCTAAGCCCTCTCACTCTGAAAGCTGTTCTCTGCAGTGCGATGTTGTTATATACTCGGCGTCAAAAATATCGCCCCTCCGTGAAAGTCAGATTCAAGCTAATCTTTGACCTTAGCAAAATTATGTTACCTAATTAATATTATGTAGTATCAATTAAAAGCACGTTTAATGTGTTTTAAATTAACAATGAATCAGAGCGTTTCGGAAAAAAGTGTAGGTACAAATAGGAGGGGCGATATTTATGACGCCGAGTATATTATGATGATGAAAATCATGTAAGCAATAAATCATTTGAATTTGAATTTGATTAAAGAAGTAGGAAGAATAATTTCTCAGCAGTCGGCTAAAAGTGCAAAGTTTCTCCATCAGCTCTTTAAAAGCTATCGTTACTCGACTCTCTATAATTGGAAAGGTATCAGCTGCTGCGGCAACTATTGGAGTCAAACGTTCCTTTTGTCTGTGCATCTTTAATTAAAGTTTAAGCCGCATGATCCTCGGGGAGTCGGGGCCACGGAGGAGGGAACGAGGGAAAAGAACGTGGAATTGCTGACGGTGAAAAAGGTACGTTTCCAAAAAATTGCATACTTTTTAATCGACCAAACCGATAGAGTGGTAGTATGAAAGGGACACGTATTAAAAGGGATAATTCAAATTTTATAAGCTATTATCAAACTATTGAAATGAAATAGAATTTTGTCATTAAACAATTCTTAGTTGTTTATTTTTGCAGCTTTAGAAAATGTGTATTTTATTTTGCCTTTCATAATTGGATAATAGCATAAGAGGGTGCAGAGATCTGAGAACATTTGAACGAAAACTAAAAGATTATTTTATGACTAGACCCTATTCCTCCATTAAAGAATATTACGCTAATGCGATAGATTAAATTATTTAATTGTAGCATATCAAATTTTATTTGTTTATCAATTATTCCGTTTGACATTTCTGTATTTAATTTTCATTCAAATGCTCTATTTTATTCATTTATTCTAGATAATTTTCTAACTATTTCTTGAACGTTGACAATGCATCTCTAATTTAATTTTAGTTTAATTTTTTCTTTCTTTTAATGTGACTTTATTGGTATTTTAATGTAATTGAATTGAGTTTATTAATGTAATTTTATCTTTATCGTTGTATTTAAATAGAATTAATTTTCTAATTTCATTCGTACTATAAAATATTTTTTGTGTCTCATCTAAAATTGTATTTGCATGCATTTAAGTATGTTTTATCGCAAATAAATGATTGATTTGATTTGGACTTTTATTTTGAATTTTTCCTGTCAGTACTTACGTATTCCTTTCATGCCAGCTCTCCCCTACAAAATTAAAATCTGTAATTAATGATTATTATGTGGACAAAAAGGACAAGAATGTTTGGAAATAATCCCGATCCGCATTGGCGATGCCTAGTCTCCAATACTTAGATCTGATTAAAAAATATAGCTCGTTGAGTTTCTTGCCGGATTCTTCTCAACAGGGTTTTTCCGAACCGGTGTTTGATTCTTCAACTTTCAGAAGTCCTTGTTATAGCCTAAATTGATTAAAGATACTTTGACTTTGTAGTTAGAAAAATACCAACCAACACCGCGCTCTGCCTTCACTACCTTCTTCCTGCTTATTCTCCTAAATTCAAGTCTAGGGTAAATAAGCGTTTACTAGGCAAACGTGCTCCATCGTAGGTCTCATTTGCGCTTTCCATCAGGCGTGATTGTGGTCAAACGCAAGCCTGTATATTGTATAAAAATACATGGTTCAGAAGAGCCAGTTTTTAATGTAGTTTATTTAACAGCGTCTTCTCCGTCGTTCTAAGCTGCATGCGCGTTAACTGCAACTGCAGATAAAGTCGCTCCCATTTAACTTGCCGGCCGCGGTCAGGCACCTCGCAATTTTGTTGTTATTCAATTATTCTAAGGCTTATTTATTTAGCTTGTTTGAGAATTGTGTAACCTATTACTTGTACGATTTTAGAAAAATACTAGTCTGTTGCCCGCGACTCCGTCCGCGGAGAATAGGGGTATAAAGCCTACGACCTATTCTCAGACCTACCGAGTATAGCGAAAAAAGTTTCATAAAAATCGATCGAGCCGTTTTGGAGGAGTTCGATAACAAACACAGTGACACGAGATTTTATATATTAGAAGATAAAGACTACAAAGTTGAAGTGAGACTGGGTTGGAAATGTCTGTTGAATGAACCCTGAACGTTGGGCCAAAGTTGCCACGGAATGGGTCCCTAGCGATGGATATCGTAATAGAGGAAGACCGAAACGAAGATGGAGAACGGCCTAGACACTTAACACGTGGGATGGCAGGAGCCCGCATTTGATAAACCAAAGTAGAGCAAGAGAGGAGAAGCCATTGTTGCCCAGTAACGAGACACAAAAGCAGCGTAGAACCAATCGTTGTGTTTTTTGGGGGAACCCTTTGTTCCGCAGACGTCTTTTGGCTGATATGATAAGCAACTACACTACAATGCTATAGCTTATTTCGTCTTTTCTGTCCCCTTAATTGGCTCAGGCAGGACGACATCGCCCACAGTTCCATTTCGTCATCTTTCTAACATGTTCACTTTCTGATATCGTCAATATCCCATTTTATATTCATTCCTATTTCAACCACGGTACTACTTGTTCTATGTTTAGAAAGCCGTGGTGGCGAGTTGAGATGGTCTCTCAAGTAGAGGGTCTTGGGTTTGAGTCCGGGCTCGCACCTCTGAGTTTTTCGGAATTTATGTGCGAAATTGAATTTGTAATTTACCATGAGCTTTACCATGAGCTTTACGCTGAAGGAAAAATCGTGAGGAAACCTGTAGAAGAAATTCAATGATGTGTGATGTTCCCAGTCCGCACTGGGCTCGCGTGGGAACTACGGCCCAAGCCCTCTCATTCTGAAAGGAGGCATGTGCTTTGCAGTGGGACGTAGGCTGGGATGACGATGACTACTTGTTTACCAGATGCCAACTCGTCCACATTCCGTTAACGACCGCAGGTGCTGCTTAGTAGCTTAGTATACATAGGAATTTTGACGAGTTAACACTGTAAGTAGTCGAAATAAGACTGTTAACGAGTTGGCACTGTGGTGGCAGTAGAATTGTTGGCGACTTGGCTGTGGCCCACGTAGGAAAGCAAGCGGACAAAATAGTAAAGTGACGATATAGTTTATTTAAAAAAAAAACAAAATGACATGGTTATACAGAGAACAGTATATCCGGTAAGCGCCAAACTAGGCTAAACCTGTATCTTGGCACTCACTGAGTCAGTTTACAGACATTGTGAATGACTATTAGTTTGTTTAACTATTGATGAAACAACGGGCCGTCAGGCGAATCAGAACTGACCATATGACAATGAGGATGGCTTAAGAAGGTACGAAATGGGTCTGTGGACGATGTTATCCTGGGCCCTTTAATTCCTCAAGGCAGCTTTCGTTTTAAATTCCGTCGCTCGCACCTCAAGCGGGTGAAACAAATGGCGCCGGCTTATCTGCAGTTGTAGTAATTAAATAAAACAAGGTGCGGCGGATTTACGACACCCCCGGGCCGGCTGCCGGGCGCGTGTCAAATGCGGTCACGGGTTTTTCTGTAATGATCTTTGTTGCAAATTTACTGTGTTGCACAACTGGGAATCTTTACGCTATTTCCATTCTTCATCATCATCATCATCCCAGCCTATATACGTCCCACTGCAGGGCACAGGCCTCCTCTCAGAGTGAGAGGGCTTGGTCCGTAGTTCCCACAAGGGAACAGTGTGGATTGGGAACTTCACACACACCATTGAATTTCTTCGCAGGTGTATGCAGGTTTCCTCACGATGTTTTCCTTCACCGTAAAGTCTTGGGTTCAAATCCCGGCTCGCACCTCTGCCTCTGAGTTTTTCGGAATTTATGTGCGAAAATACATTTGTAATTTACCATGAGCTTTACGGTGAAGGAAAACATCGTGAGGAAACCTGCATATCCTGAATAGTACATTTTAAATGCGAAAGTTTGTGTGTGTGATTGTGTGTGTGCGTGCTAACGTGCGCGTATGCGTGGGTGCTCACAGGACGCATTTAAATCTCCAAAATGTTAACCGCTATTTCGTAGACAAAATAAAATTGGACAGTGTACGTCATAGAACTTTTGGGAGTAGTTGCAATAGAGAGAGGTCTCTTTCCAGGCATATGTTATGCCTGGGGACCGAAGTCCAATGGATGAAAGTTGGAAGTTGTATTTATGCAGCTGAATTGAGAAACGTCGATAGTGCGATGCAGCATGTTGTAATTAGTTTCTTATGCGATGACTAGATGGCGCTAGTAGTCGCTACAAACCAAAATAAAGCACACACACATACTTTAGACAAGTTAGTAATATCCCGGTTAAAGCTTTGTAGTCAGGTTTTTTAACCATTGGGCTTATCCGATCGAAGAAATGAAAATAAAATTTTAACAATACCTAGCACTAGCGAAGGCACGTTTAAACAATATTGTAGTTATTAGTGTGTGGTGTGTTAGTTGTGTGTTGTAAGTTTATAGTGTAATTTATGTAAAAGGAGCGTGCCATAAAAATGCAACGTGTGCTATCTGCAATATTGAACGTCTGAAAACTAAGTATTTACGAATTTTTAAACGTTAAGGCAGGTTTAGACAGGGACAGTAACTGACTTCGAATTCGAGACAAGTCAGCGCTGACCCGAGAAATACCCAATGTAAATTGATTTGAAGTCAGTACAGCGGTGGGGGTCAGCGCTGACTTTCAATTTACATTGGGTATTTCTCGGGTCAGCGCTGACTTGTCTCGAATTCGAAGTCAGTTACTGACCCTGTCTAAACCTGGTTTTACTAGCTGTTGCCCCCGACTCCGTCCGCGAAGAATAGTAGCCTACGACCTATTCTCAGACCTACAGAATGTAGAGAAAAAGGTTTCATAAAAATCGGTCAAGCCGTCTCGGAGGAGTTGGATAACAAACACCGTGACACGAGATTTTTATATATTAGAAGAAGATTATACAGAAGCTTCCAAACCTTGGTAGCCTAGTGTTTTGACCTATGGTTTCTCAAGCAGAGAATCGTGGGTTCAAATTCTCGGCACCTCTGAGTTTTTCAGAATTCAAATTCAAATATTTTTATTCGAAATAACAAGGTTCGGTTAGGTTAGGTTAGGCTTGGGCTGTAATTCTCACCCGGGTCCAATGTGGATCGGGAACTTCACACCTCACAATTGCTTCGCAGGTGTTTGTATGTTTCCTCGTGATGTTTTCCTTCGCCGTAAAGCTCATGGTAAATTTCAAATGTAATTTCGCACAAAAATCTGAAGAACTCAGAGTAGTAGTAGTAAAGTTCTGCCTGGATTTGAACCCACTGTCTTCTATTTGAGAGGCCATAAGTCAAACCACTAGGCCACCACGGCTTTTTACACGACTACGGCAAAGCCAAAGGAAGTGTAATGATTTTAGCACTGTATTTAAGGATGTTCCACCGTAGCGTCGAGACTACTCATCCGATTTTAATAAATAAGGTGTCAATAAAATAATGAATTGTTAGGTAAGTACGAGGGCAGGTCCAAAAGTTTCCGGCCTAACAAAGAAAAGAAGTAAGTACATAATAGTAGATTGTTCAACAAGGGACTAAAACAAGCCATAATGACACAAGATATTTAGCCACCCGAGCAGAGCGAGGGTGGCTATAATTCGCGTGTCATTATGGCAGTTTAGTCTCGCGTTAAACACTCTACTTTTCACTTTGAATGCGAGGAAAAAAAACGATGTTTTAGGTATACTAATCTACAATATTACTTTTATAAAACGTATGCTCAATACGAGCAATGGACGTCTGTTCAGAATTCAAATAGCAATTTAAATTTGTTCCGCGGTTTTTTTTTGTTGAGTGACGCTTTAAATGTTTGCATATTTAGCCAACAGATTCAAACTTGAAAATTATTTCATAGTTAATTAATTGGACTAAGTATGCATAATAAAATGAATTCATCTTTAATATAATTAAATAGATTAATATTCGTAATTATTCATGGTGTTTCACGAAATTATTATTTTTTAAAACATTTTTATACAGTTGTCATTTTGAGGTTAGGTATTTCCACGCACTAAAGGCTTCCACAGACCGATGCGCAGGGCGCTACGGAGCGCTTCGGAGTGTCCGCAGCGCGCTGCGGTCTGTGGAAAGCTTTAAAATTGTCTATGCCCAGTCACTGAAAATGGCAATAATCCTCCATCCACAAACACCGTGGTTGGCAGTTTAGGGGTTTCCAAAGTAAATTAAAAAATAATTACTTTAATCCCTAGAGATCAAAAAAGAGCTTTAGTCCCGATATGCAGAGACTAAAGTAACATTTTAAGAGCATGAGAAGTGAAAAATATATTTACAAAACTTCTTTTATTTTTTTCTTCTTTTTTTTTGAACGACCGCTTTAGCCTAGTTGGTTGTGACCCTGCCTACGAAGCAAAAGGTCCTGGGTTCAAATCCCGGTAAGGGCATTTATTTGTGTGATGAGCACGAAAATTTGTTCCTGAGTTATGGATGTTTTCTATGTATTTAAGTATTTATTTATCTATATAAGTATGTTTATCGTCGTCTAGTACCCATAGTACAAGCTTTGCTTAGTTTGGGACTAGGTCGATTTGTGTAAGATTGTTCACTAATATTTATATATATACAGGGTTATTGGTAATTCGACGTATTCCCGTTAAAGGGTTATGGGGGAGGTCATTTGCAATCATTTTTGTCCCATAATGCCTTATGCAAAAATGAACCATTTCTGAGATAATTGAAATTTAAGTTTTTTGAAAAAAAAGTCGGAAACGCATCTTCAAAAATTTATTTAAAAAAAAGTTGGCCATTTAAGTAAACTTTTTTTATTTTTTTATGTACAAGATAAAATAGCTGTTTTTATGCAATATTAAAAGTATAATTATCTGTACACGTTTAAGAACGCAAGACCAAAAAGTAAAAAAAATATGATTTTTTTATAAGGTTGTTCAAAATGAATGGCACAATAACAGAAAATTTTATTACTACATTTGGCGTGCAGATTGTACGGAAAACATGCACGTATTTCTAGCTTTCTATCAAGCTACTAAAACTATCATTTTTGTAAATGGTTGCCAGAAAAAAATAATCACAAAGGACGTAGGAAGAAAATCACGACCGAACATTTCTCAAAATTTATTAAAAAAAAAGTTGGCCATTTATGTCATTTTTTTTTATTTGGTTGTGTACAAGATAAAATAGCTGTTCTTATCCAATATTGAAAGTGCAACTATCTGTACACGTTTATGAATGCGAGACCAAAAAGTAAAAAAATATATGATTTTTATCAGGCTGTTCAATATTAATGGCACAAAAACACAAAAAATTAAAATTTGTTGTTTCAAATTATGAGAAATAAAGAACTTATTTGAAAATAGAACTTCTTACTTTGATAATCTTATAAAAAAATAATTAACTGTGTTTATTTTTCGTAATTATTATGATCCCAGACATAGTAATCTGCTTAGTAAATAAAATGTTGTGCATTAACTAAACGAATTTGCCGCCGATATTCAAAAATACACAATGTTTTTTTAATAAGATTATCAAAGTAAGGAGTTCCATTTTCAAATTGCTTCTTTATTTCTTATAATTTGAAATGGAAGTTCTTACAAATTTCGTAGTCAGCAACTGCAACAAATAAGGAACATTTATGATGGGTATCAAATGTAAATAAAATAAAAACATCGTCGGATTTCAAACTTAATTGTTTTTTTGTTTCAATTTGGTATTTTACATTAGTTATTGTTGTTAGTTGTATTTATAACAGTTATTATTGATAGATTCAGTGTGAGTTAATTTAAAAAAATGTTCGGACGTGATTTTCTTCCTACGTCCTTTGTGCTAATTATTTTCTGCCAAGCATTAACAAAAATCATATTATTACTTAATAGCTTTTTAGAAAGCTAGAAATACGAACACGTTTTACGTATAATCTGCACGCCAAATGCATACGTAAAATTTTCTGTTTTTGTGCCATTAATGTTGAACAGCCTGATAAAAATCATATTTTTTTTTACTTTTTGGTCTCGCATTCATAAACGTGTACAGATAGTTGCACTTTCAATATTGCATAAGAACAGCTATTTTATCTTGTACACAACCAAATAAAAAAAAATGACTTAAATGGCCAACTTTTTATTTAATAAATTTTTCATTGATGAGTTGATTTTGAGAAATGTTCGGTCCTGATTTTCTTCCTACGTCTTTTGTGATTATTTTTTTCTGGCAACCATTTACAAAAATGATAGTTTTAGTAGCTTGATAAAAAGCTAGAAATACGTGCATGTTTTCCGAACAATCTGCACGCCAAATGTAGTAGTAAAATTTTCTGTTATTGTGCCATTCATTTTGAACAACCTTATAAAAAAATCATGTTTTTTTTACTTTTTGGTCTTGCGTTCTTAAACGTGTACAGATAATTATACTTTTAATATTGCATAAAAACAGCTATTTTATCTTGTACATAAAAAAATAAAAAAGTTTACTTAAATGGCCAACTTTTTTTTAAATAAATTTTTGAAGATGCGTTTCCGACTTTTTTTTCAAAAAACTTAAATTTTAATTATCTCAGAAATGGTTCATTTTTGCATAAGGCATTATGGGACAAAAATGATTGCAAATGACCTCCCCCATAACCCCTTAACGGGAATACGTCGAATTACCAATAACCCTGTATATATATTTTTTTAAAAATTTTCGATATAGTCTTCCTCTATTTCAATTCAATCTGAAAAGTGCATTGAAATAGACTATTATCGAAAAATAAAAGAAGTTTTGTGAATATTATGTACTTCTTTTCTATGTTAGGCCGGAAACTTTTGGACCTGCCCTCGTAACCCTTAAGGCAAGGTAACGGCTCTCCCCTGAAGTCTACGTGTATGAATTTCGGACAAGAATTATTTCTTGCTTGATTGAATCAGGCGTTACTTTGCGGAGATTTAGATTTGTGGTCGCGGAGGAGCAAATTAATTGTGTATAGTTCTTGCACATTTTGTTATTTCTTACTTTTTAGAGCGCGTTTTTTCCGTAGTCGAGTTTCAGTTTTTTAAACATTTTTTTTTAAGTTTCTCTAGCACCGCAGTATTTGAATCCCTGACATGTTCAGCCTAGCAACGTCACTACCAATGGAAATACAGACGGTCCCCAGGAAACCATCAGCTAGTCTCGTCTGATGAGTCTGATCTTTTATTATTCCAGGCTTCTTCGTCTTTCTAATTTCTTTCTTACACTGGGTTTACGCAGAACAGATGGCCGTTGGGGCCCAAAAGTTCTCGAAAGGAGACCACGGATTGGCAAGCGCAGCGTGGGACGTCTACCAACGAGGTGGACGGACGATTTGGTGGAGGTTCAGGGTGGATGCAAGTCACTTCCAACCGTAATGATTGGGCGTCAATGACGGATTCCTGTGTCCAGCTGTGGACGTCCTACGTCTGAAATGATGATGATAATGACTGATTTAACGCGAGTTTCTCTTCCTCGACGGAATCTTGGCCAGCTTAGCAGTTTAAACACTCAATTATAAAGTTAGCAATGGCAGCGCGGTTATCGCGACCGAGTATCCACAGACGGCCAACCCCATCGCTAAGCCTGGTGATAATAAAATATCAAAATATGCTAGGATCTGGCCATCTTAGGCAGGCGTTTCACGACCCGGTTACTATCCAGTTTTTTTTGTTTAAATCGACTTTTGAGGGAATTTGCTGATTCGGAAGATTTGCTGATTCTGAGTAAGTAATCCCTAAAACTGATTTATTCAGAAAACCGGCAAAGTGCGAGTCGGACTCGCGCATGAAGGGTTCCGTACCATTATATCTAAAAACGGCAAAAAAATCATGTTTGTTCTATGGGAGCCCCCATAAAAAAATATTTTATTCTGTTATTTAGACGACCGATGGCCTAGTGGTTAGAGACCCTGACTATGAAGCTTGAGGTCCCGGGTTCGATTCCCGTGTCGGGGCAGATATTTGTATGAAAAATACGAATGTTTGTTCTCGGGTCTTGGGTGTTTAATATGTATTTAAGTATGTATCTATCTATATAAGTATGTTTATCCGTTGCCTAGTACCCATAACACAAGCTTTGCTAAGCTTACTTTGGGACTAGGTCAATTGGTGTGAATTGTCCCGTGATATTTATTTATTTATTTATTTATTTAGTCACAGTAATATCTACACCATCTGTGAAAATTTCAACTGTCTAACTATCATGGTTCACGAGATACAGTCTGGTGACAGACGGACAACGGAGTCTTAGTAATAGGGTCCCGTTTTCACCCTTTGGGTACGGAACCCTAAAAATCGCGTCCAAATGTTCTTCCGCTTAAGAGCTATGAAGCCACAGACAAACACACAGCCACACACATAGCGGTCAAACTTATAACGCCCCTCTTTTTGTGTCGGGGGTTAAAAAACGTAAAAACGCTGGCCCGAACATTGGCCCGGCTAAGTGTACGTCCGGCGTTAGCGTCTGCGATAAGATCCACATTAATTTGGTTCAATTCGTTAAACTCAAAAGGGATTAGGCCGCTTCGGGAAGTTCGCGAACGATCCGAAACATCAAATTAATTTCGCTCAACTGCGAAATGGTTAGCTTTTATGAGCTCAAACTCTCCTCTAATTATGGGAGAAGCTTTTTAGTTTTTATCTGATTGATCTTTTGATTAGCATCAATTTGCTTATTTATAAATTAAGTCTTGTTCATTGTTTGTTGGTGTTGCTTAGGAATTAATCTTTATCATCATCATCATCATAAATGAGGGGGTTTGGGCCGTTGTTCCCAAGCGGGCCCAGTGCTCACGGTAAAGCTCATGGTAAATTTCAAATGGAATTACCTTATAATAAAGGGAATATTTTACTCTTCCATGAAGAAGTGAAGTGAAAAACCGTGGTAGCTTAGTGGTTTCACTTATATGTATGAATAGAATAGAGTAGAATAATTTATTGACCATGTAACATACATCACATTTAGCACGTCGTAATATTTTAATAATTTTGAGCGATATAGTATTCCATGCATAATTCAATTAAATAGTTACTTATAATATTCTTTCTCTTCTCTTAAGAAATCCATGTATTCATTAATAGAGTAAAAAGGATTCTCCCTTCAGAAATTTCTGAATTTTGCTCCTGAAGCATTTCATTGGTAGACAGGTTGGTGGTTGGGGTTGGTTGGTGTTTCTGGTTGGTAGTAGGTTATATTTTATTTTTTTTATTGGGATTCCTTGCTTCAGATAATTCTTCGTTCTTGTTTTTACGAACATCTTTCATACTTTACGTAACGCCATCACAGTGGATTTGTTTTGTCTAAAGCCGAATTGATTTAATTAAACTCAAAGTATTCCACTATTTGATTCTTGATAGCAGCTTCTAAGATCTTTGACAAAGCAGGTAATATGCATTACGTCGTTACAAGATATGACTCTTTTATCTTAGGTCTCCAGCGAGCCTCAATGACCCAACTAGCGTTAGCCAGATAGCGAAACCGGGACAAATTATAATATAATTTGTACCAAAAACCTTTCACTAAGAGATTCCGCGTACCGCAATTGCAATAAAACCCTGGGCGCGCGCCAAATGAGTTAGTGTTTGATAAGCCACGGTTAAATTTGCCTTATTCAGAGTGCCTTCTCTGTACTAAATTAACTGGATGCTTGAATTGCGCCAATGCAGCTATGTTTGATATGTTTTTATTTAAAACTAGCTGTTGGCCTCAACTCCGTCTGCAAAAAATCTTCGTTATCTAATGAGAAGGCTTGGACCGTAGTTCCCACGTGGGCCCAGTGGGGATTAGGAACTTCACACACACCATTGAATTTCTTCTCAGACGTGTGCAGGCTCCCTCACGATGTTTTCCTTTACCGTCAAGCTCATGGTAATAATGTAATTTCTCACTTTAATTCCGAAAAACTTGCCCGGATAACAAAATTACTTAAACAAATTTGGCAAAAAGGTTCTCGAGTGGCGTCCACAGACCGGAAGATGCAGTGTAGATAGGCCTCCAATAAGATGGAGCGTGGAACTGGTTAAGGTTGCGGGAACACGTTGTATGCTGATGGCACGGGACCGATCTGTTTGGTGAGCCTTGCGGAGGCCTATGTTCAGCAGTGGACATCTTTTGGCTGAAATGATGATGATGATGATGATGAAGGTGAAGGAAAACATCATGAGGAAACCTGTATACACTTGCGAAGTAATTCAATGGCGTGTGCGAAATTCCCAATCCGCACTGGGCCCGCGTGGGAACTACGGCCCAGGCCCTCTCACTCTGAGAGGAGGCTTGTGCCCTGCAGTGGGACGTATACATATAGGCTGGGATGATGATGATGATGATGATGATGATGATGATGATGATGATGAATTATTTGAACTGGTACAAATTTACCTTTCGCCCGGTACCATTTATCATTATGTTTTCGGACGTTCTGTATGTTGGTACGGTATAATCTAGTTTATTGATTTTACCCATTCCATTCCTGAGAATTATTGATGGACAGAATATAGCGGCCAGAATATCAAACGGTCCAGCTACTATCAAATTCGCGGTATAGTAACATAATTAGAGTGTGTGCGGAATAGTCGTTGTAATCGATAGAAGTATAACCTGTGACGCATTTTCGTCTGCGCCATCAACATCCAAAGTTTTCCCGCAACATTAACCAGGTCCTCCATCCATCTTGTTGGAGGCTGTGGTCCGAGTTTCTCTGAGACATCACGTTAGAAATTCTGAAATCCGCGCAAGAACTAAAGTCACCGACATAGCTCAAAAAATTGGCACACTCAAATGGCAGTGGCCAGGGCAAATCGCTCATAGAATTTATGGTCGATTGGGCCAAAACTTCTCGAATGGCGTCCATAGACCGAAAGACACAGTGTTTTTAAATACAATTAGATAAATAAATTAAGTGTATATTAGTATTCCATGTAAATAAATATCCGGACGTAGAAGCCTAAATGCAAACAGCGTATTTTACACGCAAACTTCAATACATTTCACAAAAAGCAAAACAAAATGACGGCATTTCGGTTGAAGCGATGTCTGCGCACAAAACATAACCCCGTGTAGGCTTTAAGAATTAGCGCAGCTCTGAACATTTGCCAATCTACATAATGTCCTTGTTGTAGCATTATAACATTCCGTAGTGTCTTTAATAAAAAATTCAAAAATTGTGCACTTAAAAATTGCATAAAACAAATTGTTACTTCATAAATTTCGCACTTGTATTACATTACTCTCTCAAAAGCTTGTCTAACATTGTTATTAACTCATTACATTTATACCCTTTGAAGGGAAATCGCTTCAAAAGTACGCTCCGGAATGAACCATGCTTTAATCTCGTTCGTGACGTGGTCTCAGAAAATCGTTTCCTAAGCTTTGATAAATCTCTAGCAATTTCTGGATTATCTAGACGAGTTAAAGACTTATCCAGATTACTTTCCGAAGGCTAAGCTAAGCTAGGAGCTGTTTGGTTAGTCCTTGACTCCAATCTTTTGATCTAACTTTATCTTTTTGTTAGAAATTAAATCAGTTGAAATGGGATTAAAATTAAATTAATTGACATTGTGTACATGATTATCGACAAGATTACAATACGTTTACTTTTAGTTTACCACTGACAGATGGCTTGCCTTCATTTCATTTCCAACTTTAACACCATACAAATAAAGTAGCTCTATTACAAAATCTGCAAACGTGGGTAACAGTATTCTAAAATTGGCTTTATTTGTAGGTCGTTAAAGTTGAATATGAAATGAAGGCAAACCATCTGTCAGTGGTAAACTTTATGTAATTTTTCATCACACTTGCTCGTCAATGGTGTTATTCCATGCTTGTATACTAAATGACAATGGCCTAAATTGTTCTTAAGGGAGTTATAGATTTACGTACAGTTTTTCTACCCAAGGGAGTTCTAACTTTAGTTTTAAAATTTGCAAACAAAAAATTTCAGACTAAGGAGGTTTCAAGTCAGCCAACGTTTCATTTATTATAATTAAAACTTAGCTATAACCCAAATTTTACAACACAACTTATCTACGCTTCATGAAAATTCGTTATTTTTATATTTTAAATTTATATCAAATAGTTTTGCAATAATTTTAGTAAAAATATTTTTTTAAACATGTTGGCAGAATCTGGCCGTATGACCTTTCGAATTCTAAACTAAACACAGTTTACATTATCTATGGTAGGTGACTCGAAAAAAGGGACAATCTGTATTGGCGGGTAGCCATTATTTTATTCAATTTAAGTGTTTAGAGACAAATTAAATTTATTTTTGGATTTTTTTTCTCGCAATGTGATGAAAATCTTTGTGTGTATCACGGGCAGTAAGGGGATTACAAACTCGAGTCATTAAAAGCCCTCCGCCTTCGGCGTCGGGCTTCTAATAGACTCTCATTAGTAATCCCCTACTTACGGCCCTAGATGCACAATGTACTATTACTGTACATATTTGGATCATACCTACACATTGTTCTGTTAGCGTCTCTCATGTGGACATAGCAGATGTTATAAGATCTATATCTATAGCCAATAATTTTAGTCAAATCTACATCGGCGTCTGGGACGCCTGGTCAACTCTTGGCTCATCATCATCATCATCATCCCAACCTATGTACGTCTCACTGAAGGGCACAGGCCTCCTCAGAATGAGAGCGCTTGGACCGTAGTTCCCACGCGGGCCCATTGCGGATCGGGAACTTCACGCACACCATTGAATTCCTTCTAAGGTGTGTGCAGGTTTCCTCACGATGTTATCCTTCACCATGCTCATGGTAAATTTGAAATGTAATTTGACGCATTTAAATAAGCTTATGTTTGCTGATATGGAGTCTCTTATTTTATGTCCACAGAAGAGACAACTGTTGTTATTTACGCTGTCTATGGCCCATTTGACGAACGGTTTTTGTCAATACATCTGGTTAATCTTAACGACATTATACATGAGAAAGCTGGTGAAGATATTTGGACACTTGTTAGTAAACTGAATTACTTCACAAGTGTATCCAAGCTTCCTCACAATGTTTGTCGTTCAGCGTAAAGCTGGTTTGAAACATAATTTCGCACATGAATTTTGAAAAACTAACCTAGTGGTGCGAGCCGGGATTTGACCGTACGATCCTCGGCTTTAGGGCCCTCGCCCACGGCGACTTTTTGTAGCGCTGCAGTTAAGTAGCGATGCTGTCGCGCGTTTGCATCGATACAGATTAGCAAGCTGTGTGTGTACCCTCGCCCACATAACACGATTCAGTCGCGATGCAAACGCGATACCGTCGCGCTTCTGACGCGATGCAAACGCGATACTGTCGCGCTTCTGTCGCGATGCAAACGCGCGGTTCTCTACTAACGCGCCACCCTCCCTCCGTTCCCTCCCCGATGTCGTCCGACACGGTCGCGCGTTTGCATCGATACAGTCGCGATGCTGTAGCGCGTTAGTAGCGCGTTGGCATCGCTTCTATAATAGCGCGTTACAAATGCGACTAACGCGCGTTAGCAGCGATACAAAAACAAAAAGTCGCCGTGGGCGAGGGCCCTAGAGGCCATAGGTTAAACCACTAGGCCACCACGGCTGTTGAATAATATTTGCGCAATTCTGGTTTATTAAGCTCCAAACGCATAGCAGCACGCGCAGCGGGCGGTGGCGGTGACGGTTGTAATATTCTACGCGTTGTATTGTTCGCAGTGTTGCCACCTTAACCCTTTTGGGGCTAAATCTAGCACTTTTTTCTGTAGGTGAACTCGTTGCTTAATGATTTAGCCCGGAAAAGGCTATCCAACTCTTTTCATTTTCTTAATAATATTGCACCAAAATCTGAAATTTGCGCCATACTAAACATCGAACTTTCGCGATTTGTGTCATAATTATTGATTTATTTATATTTTTGTGGTAGATACCATTTGTTCGATTATGGAACCTATTAAATTGGTTAAGCTTTTCTTCAAATTCAGTTTAATTTTGAAAAATATTATTGTGATTCAAACTAAAAAATAACACATACTTAATTGAAATCATTAGTAAAGGTATTTTTTTAGCCTTTTGTACAGCAAGTCTTTTCTTGGTAATTTGTGCCCCATCTAGCCCGATCTAGCCCATTTTAGCTTCTTCAACTGGCCCCATTACTAAAACGAAGGTGGCAACACTGATTGTTCGTATAAGATGAACGGTTGTGCGGTACCGTACCGCGAACTCGTTCATACAAGTTAGAATATTACAACCGGCACCGCCAGCGCCACGCCTCCGCTGTGTGTGCGCGTGGAGCTTTATGGTTGAATCAATATGGCAGCCCACTAACTGCCGCTCCTGCCGCAGATGTTTATCAATCAGGCTTGGCTTCACATTCGATAACGTTTCATTATAACATTAATTAATAGCAGCGCCAGACGGGGCATTCACACGTCGGTACACCTGAGTCCTGGCTTCGTATTGGCGGGAAACTGCAATTCTATACGGGATACGGCAATTGTAAGCTTGCTTAACTTGTAGGTGCGTGCGGGGTGTTTGTGTTTGTCACTGTTAGATGCTCGTTTGCTTGTAACTTGTAAATAAAAGAAAAAAGACAGAAAGAAAGAAAACATTTATTCGTGACAAATAAATTAATACAAGAACGCAATAAAAAATGTACATGTCACGAAATGGTGCCAAATCAGCAAACTTCTGGTCTTAAATTCCGAAAAACTCAGGGGTACGTACCTAGATTCATTTCATTTTCATTTGTTAATTTATTTGGGACGCCAAAAGGGCACACGCATATCGCTATACATTCATAAAACTTATCACATAATATTAGTTTCCTATGGGCCCCAATTAAAGGCGAACACATCATTTCATTTCATAGATGGTAAGTATACATATAAGTAATCGGACTAACTAAAAAACTTTTCTTGTAGTCAGTAAACAATCTTATGGTTAAGATTGTTTACCGACTACCAAAAAAGTTTCTGATTGAGAAATCCTTTTGCAAAATAAGTAAGAAAGTAACAAGCAAAGTCGAGAATTACAACTTTATTTGCCAGACTCCTTTACAAAGCGAGACATTCTCATTTGAACCTCATCCGCATATTCTTTTCTCAATTTCAAGTAGTTCTCGGACATAAATTATTTGTTTACTCGAAATATTTATGGTTTACGAGTACTGTCAGTCCCGGGAAAAGAAGCGTGACACTTATACTCGTAATATTAGATTTATCTTGCATTTCTGTTTCAAGAAAAATGTAAGAATCTTAAGGGTCTATCACAAAAGCTCTTTGCTGTCTCCTAGAAGAATACAGTCCCAAATCTCAACAATCGACGTCAACTTATACCAGTTCCAAGTCCATTCACTTAATTAGGCGATAGTCACTTAACATAAATGAACTGAAACAATTACTTTGCTTACCTTACGATAGTTACGTTTATGCAAGAAATGCGTGTTCATGCAGTTCCTCCACCTCCACACTGTACGAACACACACAAATCACATAAACCCAACCATCACCACCACCAAACTACACTGACGCGTTTCGAACTCACGTCACTCGCGTCTTGAGTAATATATAAATTGACCTCTACACATACTAGTTCAAAAACCCCCGTACTTGCTCTTTCCCCCCTTTCCCTTGCTAAATGCTTCTCTCATCCACTCAAAGCTACCTTAAAGGGATAAGTTCACCTATATTCATGTATCTCAGGTTGTCAAGAATATTTTTTCTTTATTTTTGTACAGTAAAGGGTTTACATTTTATACATAGGTACTTTATAAAGAACGATCTAGACACGCGGCAGCGTGTCAAGCCAAGTTCAAGCAAAGGAACTGGCTAGCCAGCGCCGAGTGTAATATTACACGAACCACTTGGTGCCACTTTTGACCCTTCTATAACTCAAAACCTCCTGGTGGAGGGTGCGGGGGAGGGGGTGCGCGGGTTTCAAAGGGGGTGAAAATGAAAATTTCATCGATTTGGCCGTAGGATGCACCGTTTTCAAGATATTTGACAAAAACAACGGTTCTCGTCCGATCACCGAAGTTAAGGCAACGTCGGGTGCGGTCAGTACTTGGATGGGTGACCGCCTGGTTTTTTGTAGTAAAACTTCTTTGGGCACGCTTGACTTGGGGAGTAGAATACGTTACGTAAGTCAAGCGTGCCTAAATAAGTTTAACTTCAAAAACACAAAATGATACCAGGCGGTCACCCATCCAAGTACTGACCGCACCCGACGTTGCTTAACTTCGGTGATTAATTTCTTTACAAAAAGTAGTGATATCCCACCAAAAACATAAATATAAAAAATGTTAGCCAAGTTCAATTCTAAAAATATACTTGATTATGGACTTCACCGACAAAAGGATTGAGATCTTAATGGGTGCCAAGTTCTGCAGGTAATACTGAAATCTATTTGTAAGAACAAATAACATACTAAAGAAGTATAACACTCTATTTCTTTGGTTTCTCTACTCCAACAGTGTTTTATATTTATAAATATAAATTTGTAAATTTAACTATCTAATAATTTACACAAAGTACATAACTTACGTTAAATTGAAGCTTAATATTTGACTTGGCTAGTTTTTACCAGCAAATTGAATGTAGAAGTTAAGTTGATTAGCCAAATATAAATATAAGATACTTTGTGTAAATTATTAGATAGTTAAATTTAGGAATTTATATTTATAAATATAAAACACTGTTGGAGTAGAAAAACCAAAGAAATAGAGTGTTATAAGTAAGTATATTTTTATAAGTCCATAATCAAGTATATTTTTAGAATTGAACTTGGCTAACATTTTTTACATTTATGTTTTTGGTGGGATAGAACTTACGAGGATACTATAGTAATTAATTGAAACAGGCGTTACTTTGCGGAGGTCCATATTAATGAACTGAAACAATTACTTTGCTCACCCGCGACCTTACGATAGTTACGTTTATGTAAGAACTGCGTGTTTATGCAGTTCCTCCACCTCCACACTGTACAAAGGCAGGTTGCGGGTAACCAAAGCAATTGTTTCAGTTCATTGATACTACGAGTATAGTAGTAACTATAAAGACTCTGTGACACTAGTAGATACGCTAAAAGTCATTAAAACTCATTAAAGATAAGTCTTTATCCCGTTTACGTATCAATCTACGTCTAAAGCTCTTCAGCATAATCCTCTACATCCCCGCCCCTGAACATTACGGGCACGAATTCAATTACCCTCATTCGAAACACATTCGATTGGAGCCCCGATGGAGATCACAAATCAACGTTTTATGGAGAGTCCGGCGCAGGAAACTATGTATCATAAGTGGGGCATCGATCTGCGCCGGCTGCGATTTATGGCCGCCAAGACGGGAGTCGGAGACTCTGGAAGTGACGCGGGGCTCGGGAATGGAAGTAGGTTTGTCGGAAATATGTGTGCACCTTGCCACAGAATATAGTAGAATGTTTTCTGCGTTGATTTTTGTGTCAACCGCGTTATACGGCGTCAGTGTAGTTTAGAGAAATATTTCTTTATTGTAGCGTTGTGGAGGTTTGTGTGATTTGTGTGCTTGTACAGTGTGGAGGTGGACAAACTGCATGAACACACATTTCTTGCATAAAAGTAAATATCGTAAGGTCGCGGGTGAGCAAAGTAATTGTCCCAGTTCATTGATATGGACCTCCGGTCCTCCGCAAAGTAACGCCTGATTCACTAAATTACAAAATTTCAGCAAAAAAGAAAGAAGGTCGCGGGTGAGCAAAGTAATTGTTTCAGTTCATCAATAAATTACGCTAGGTTTTGTCCTTCACAAAATGAGTTGTCTGGCGGCTCTGGGACCTTGGACTATAGATATTGGGCATTATCAGAAAAAAGTGTACCCTGTACTTTTAAACCTAACAAATTTTGGGTTATTTCTACTCAGAATCACAAGTGCTATCGATTGAAGAAATAAAAAAAGTGGCCCTCTTTCAATTGGGAATGTCTAAAAAAAATTACCAGTGGTTTTTATATTTTTTTTGTATAGAAAAGTCAATTATATGAATCTAATTTCAATATTTTGTCATTTAGTTCACTACTTTTTTCAAAATTAATTATTTATTGTATTTTGGTTGATGACGTCAGATTATAATTGAGGGCTCCCACACTGCCAAATTTCTAAATCTATCTAAATACGTACGATAAGGCAACCCCTTTAACTATTTTTTGCGTAGTGGTACACTGTAACTAGTGTCACTTTACTGGCGCTGTCAAAGTGCTAGGTGTCAGACAGCGGGTCCAAATCAAACTCCGTAGTATTAAATCCACGTGTAAATTGTGAAGAATTCTAACAACACAGAATAAAGTACGACTTGGACGGGTCACGCAATTTACACCAATGCCAAATGAAGATCATTGCTTATTTTTTATGTGATAAATTCATTACTTAATAATTAAATTAAATAACTACAGAAAACGAGTTAAAAAGCATTTATCTCGAAATGGTTTTCGATTTACTATACATTCCAAAAAAATAGACATCCCCAATTGTCAGTTTTGTGACGCAGTTAACCATACATGTTGTATCGACCGTCACAAAACTGACTAATAAATTTTGTATGGAAAATTAAGGATAATTCAGGCAAAACGGGTCCATTTTTTTCTGAAAACTCCCTATTATCTCTTCCATGCACGTTTCTGAGCTATCATTCCTATCGATACAACTCTCCTATAAGATCAAAATAAGTCGCGGACACGTACAGCAGAAGCCATCAAATACAAATCAGATTCACAAATCGCCTGTTGTTGATAGCTTCAATAAAAGGTTTCGCACTAGACTTTTCCCGCGGTTTTGCTTGCGTATAGTGGTCTGGCAGTCGAATGTAAATTCTGAGATTTTACTGAAATCCCAAGCCGATTGGAGCCGAAGTAGCATAGTGGTTTGACCTAAGGTCTCTCAAGCAGAGGGTCGTGGGTTTGAGTCCGGACTCACTCCTCTGAGTTTTACGGAATTTATGTGCGAAATTACATTTGTATACCATGAGCTTTACGGTGAAGGAAAACATCGTGAGGAAACCTGCACACACCTGAGAAGGAATTCAATGGTGTATATGAAGTTCCCAATCCGCACTGGGCCCGCGTGGGAACTACAGCCCAAGCCATCTCCTAAGACCTGCGCCCTGCAGTGGGACGTATGCAAGCTGGGATGATGATTATGATGATGACTGAATTCCCAATCATCCCAGCCTATATACGTCCCACCGCAGAGCACTGCAGGGCCGTAGTTCCCACGCGGGGCTAGTGCGGATTAGGCACTTCACACACACATCATTGATTGGAGTGCAAATTTCTCACAATGCCCGTGTGTTACTTGCTCGCACTTCGCCGATTTTTCAGTTTTCGTAACGACAATAAAAATGTAAATGGGCCAGAAAGGTCAGACTTTTATTCAGTGGGTACGAGCAGTGAGAAGAAATAATACCCAAAGCAAACCTATGTGAATTTTATGACTGTGTACTTTAGGCCTTACCTGCTATGAATGGCAACGAGCGAGAATCGTAAGCAGCTTAGTGGGACCCTGAACGTCAGTGACGATGACGTCACAAATAGGGAGTTTGCAAAGATTTTGTATCCTAAATTATTGAATCAAGTGTTAAATACCTACTTTGCTGAGGTCCATATCAATGAAATGAAACAATTAGGTACATTGCTCACCCGCAACCGTGCGTATGTGTTATGGTTTGCTATCATAAGGTCGCGGGTGAGCAAAGTAATGGTTTCAGTTAATTTGTTGTATATTGTATACTATCATATCCCTAAAATTATAGTTAAGAAAGTTTGTGGAGACGTTTGGATATTTTGTTTGTTAATCACGCAATATTTAGCGTGTATCTGGTGATTCTTAAAAATCAATACGTTAATAGATAGTTACCTCTGCATCTATTTTCTTAATTCCAATATATTCTATGACAGTATGGTGGTTGTAAAATGTTAAGTACTCATTGCAATGTTATTCCATTATACTGTCAACTACAAACTTCGCAATTGATCGAAACCGTTTATACGATTTTTAACTCTAATGCATTTTAGTATAGTATGTTCCAGTTAAAATGAAGAAAAGTACTTAAAACCAACATCTATTGTTTAATTGTTATCTTCAAGTGGGGTTGTAAAACAATTATGCAGGTGTTTCGGTCGGTAGGCCATACTTCGGTCAGTTTTATTACGCCTCTTTGTTATCCTTCCCTTTCATATTCAGCAACAGAAGAAGTTGTAAAATCCCATGTTAAGTGCATTTTCGTCATTTTAACTGGAACATACTATACCTTCCTTTGAAACTGTAAACAAGAAATATTATGACTAATTTATTGAATCAGGCGTTACTTTGCGGAGGTCCATATTAATTAACTAAAACAATTACTTTGCTCACCCACGATCTTACAATCGTAACCGTAAACGTAGCTATCGTAAGGTCGCAGGTGAGCAAAGTAATTGTTTTAGTTCATTAAATATTATGACTTCATTAGAGAACCACGTTTCTTTTTAATCTAATTAAAAGTAACAGTTCCTCATAAATTCTTCTTTTCCGCTATAAAATCCCTGAAAATGATTTTAACGTTCATAATGCTGACTTTTTATGGGTAACATAAACACCTTGTACATTTTTAATCAATTTACGGACGTGATTTTTAAGGCCCCGTACAAGAAAGATGGCGAACTGAATCCTACTTATGTCGCTACATAATGAATGTCTGTCACTGTGCTGTTTATCTAGAACCGCAATAGATTAGATAGACTAGTCTGCTTCACAAGTTCAAAATCGCGAAAAATAGAGATAAAGCTCCTAAAAATTATTTCATTGCATTCGAAAAGACCTCAAGAAAAAGGGTTTTTCACGATTTTACTGCACATAAAAAATTACAATTGCGGTAAACAAATTAAGTTGTAAAAAAAAAGTTTTCGTTTTCGGCTATAACTCGAAAACTATTCATACTTAAGAAATTATTCAAAAAAAATCTTAAAGAGGAGGAAATTTAGATCTTATTAAAAAGGTTAACTCTTGGAGTTGTGACTTTGTTGTTTATCATAAAAATAAATAAAATAAATATTAGGGGACAATCTTACACAAATCAACCTAGTCCCAAACTAAGCAAAGCTTGTACTATGGGTACTAGACGACGATAAACATACTTATATAGATAAATACATAACTTAAATACATAGAAAACATCCATAACTCAGGAACAAATATTCATGCTCATCACACAAATAGATGCCCTTACCGGGATTTGAACCCAGGACCTCTTGCTTCGTAGGCAGGGTCACTACCTTCTAGGCTAAAGCGGTCGTTAAATTGACGTTGAATCACTTTAATTTGACGTTGAATACAAGGCTCCGCGCGGCCTTCCCGTCGACACCGCGCCTCCACCAAAATGAGTGTCTCATACTAAACACTTTGTAACTATTTAAATATTTCAATGTAGGTAAAAGATCAAAAAGAAAGTATCTTTAGAACACTATCGCCAATCAGTCGGTCGCCCATTTACGATTGATACCAATGCTCTGTCCAAGTGCCGATTGCTACTTGAATCTGGCAATCCTTCGAGCTTTGTCGGTGACTTTAGTTATTGCACTGAATTCATCATTACAATCACAATTTATTATCATTGATTTATTTGCAAAAAGCGACGTTACAGCAACTTAATTTCCAATGTTGTAACTGAATCAGTAGCCCTAGCATGTACCCCGTTTGTTGGCTAAATGCCAAGCGGAGAATGAGTGATGACGTCACAGCTGAGCAACCGAGCTCTGGAACGCACCTTCTGTATCTATCGGAAACAAAAGACGTGATTTAGATTGGCGATTAAGTTTGCCATCTTCTTTATTAAGTGTGGCCCCTATTCCACCATGTTTAGAGGTGCGACAATACTAAAGAAAGAAAGAAAAGAAGATATATTTATTTACAACAACAAGACACATCAATATTATTACAGATAGACAACACGACGGTTAAAGATAGTGTGTCATTGTGGTTGTAAATCGGACGCTGGCTAAGCATGGCATCATGCCATCAGGCGTTTATGGCACTCCAGCATTGATTTTCAGCCAGGACCTTTCGTGGTTAATTCTCATATCATCCTACTAATATGAAGAAGTTTGGATGTTTGTGTGTTTGTTACTCCTTCACGCGAACACAGACAGCCTGACAGACAGACGCTAGACAGATTTGGATGAGATTCGGCCTGTAGGTAGCTAAATGTCTGGAAAAAAACATAAGCTACTTTTTATCCCAATATTTCCACGGGATCGGGAAAAAATCTCAAATACGACTCGCAAAACTGCTAGAGACGAATAAATCCCTGTCTCGAGGATTTTTGGGAATTTCTAAATTTTCTTTTCGAATGGCAGACATTGATTTACGCAAGCGAAACCACGGGTAAAGATTAGTTAATAAAGTTATCAGGAACATAACACATTTCTTGTTCATGCGTCTATCTTAGATCCTCAATTTCAAGGCATCTGGCAGTTAACTAACACAGAGCTTATCAAGTTACTAGAAGCTTGTTTAGTTCCACTAATACTGATATTGTATAAGCTAATTACTTTGAGATAATAATAATAGTAGTCGTAACGTAGTACGTTACTGGTACGACCTACGGCCTCTCAAGTAGAGGGTCGTGGGTTTGAGCTCTGGCTAGCACATTTGACTTTTTCGAAATTTATGAACGAAATTACATTTAAAATTTACAACGAGCTTTACGGCTATATTTATGTACCTGCCTATTTATTTCAAAAAACCGGCCAAGTGCGAGTCAGGCTCGCGCAACGAGGGTTCCGTACAAATTTATATGTATCTATGAACATCCAGTCTTAGCAAACCCCTGCTCCTAAGCAAAATGTGCGCAGTGTGGGATCATTGCAGATTGGTTACTGATATAGACAGACAGACAAAAAAATTTATGCTTTTCGCAATTTTTCCTTTATCTGTGCTATAAGACCTTGCTTCGTACCAAATTTCAAGATTCTGAGTTCACGGGAAGTACCCCGTAGGTTTTGATTCCCTTGCGAGTTTCGAAAATATGCGGAAATTTGCGTCATAAACGGCTGTATCTTTTGATTGCGTTGGCTTAGAAGATTGATTTTTTCACAGCTCCAAGGGACAGTAGACCTGAGTATTTGATATAAATTTCAGCTTGATACCTCAACGCGTTCCTGAGAAAAAGGGTCTTGACAGACAGACGGACGGACGGACGGACGGACAACAAAGTGATCCTATAAGGGTTCCGTTTTTCCTTTCGAGGTACGGAACCCTAAAAATTAAAAAATGATCATTACAAGCATTCCCTAATCTTCATTCAGACTTAAGAGTTACACTCTTATCGGTGGAGTATCTTTCACTCATTCCTCCTATGAGCCATTTCTTTGATCTCTTGATACGACATGACATAATACCAGCCTAATACGATAAGCAAAACATTATAAAGAATTCTGTTCACACCTGCAAAAAAAATCAATGGAAAAATTCAATCCACAGCTGTATAAAAACAATAAGGCTTATTGTCACATTGACTTGTAAAGCCTAACCAGTAATAATCATGCGCATGTTATCATTTTAAAATACACACGCCATACCTTGTCAGGATTTTGAAGCACCTATTCCTGTATCTATATGCCCTATGGATAACGACCGCCTTAGCCTAGTTGGTAGTGACCCTGCCTACGAAGCAAGAGGTCCTGGGTTCAAATCCCGGTAAGGGCATTTATTTGTGTGATGCGCACGAATATTTGTTCCTGAGTTATGGATGTTTTCTATGTATTTAAGTATTTATTTATCTATATAAGTATGTCTATCGTCGTCTAGTACCCATAGTACAAGCTTTGCTTAGTTTGGGACTAGGTCGATTTGTGTAAGATTGTCCCCTAATATTTATTTTATTTTTTTTATTTATGGATATTACAAACTAGGAGCTTTCTTAATGTTCATTTTTATAATGTGTGGTAGTTATTTTTTTATTTAAAATATAATTTAATTCAATTCAAATTATTTACTTCATTTACAATTTACTTTCGGTATTAATTAAATGAATGAGTATGAGCTTTGATCAATTATAACTGTAGATCCACAGTCGCGCGCCCGAAAATGTCCGAGCCAAATGAGCGCCAATGGCCTTCTTTTTTCTCAGTACGTTGCGTGAAATTGTCAAGTTTAGCTGTCAAGTGTCAACCGAAATTCGACTGTAATGAAGTAAAGACTAGGTTGAAATTTCTGTGTAGGTGATGATTTTAATTGTTATGCAAACAAATAAAAAAGTACGGACATTTTTTGAAGGGGATTTTGTTCGGCAATGTGTATCTTCAGTTATAATTGATCAATGAGTATGAGCATGAATATAGTCAAATTTTAGCTTTAATATCGGCTCCATAGTTTTCTTTCATCTTACCATGCGATGAAAAATCCGAGCCTTGATGATCATTTATATTACTGGCCAGGCTTTATGTGAAAATAGCCTTTGATGTTTTAAGCCATACAACTGACAATGAAGAATGAATGGTAAAGGAATTTCTTGGCCGACTTATCACTACTAGCAATCTACAGCCATTACATCGCCCAGGAAAATTATTACCATCAAAACTCACATCTTCTGACAACGTGGTGACGTAAGCAGAATGTCGATAAGTTGTGGGTTATTTCGTTAAATCATAGAATTTTCCGTAGCCTAACCTGGCCCGACGTGCGTAGAATTTTGCGGAACCCTTTTATTTCACGCAGGCAGCTGATACAGCGATTCAGTCTACGTCATACCGGAACGGATTTTCCACGTCAGAGCTCATCATTGGAAAATGTGTCTACAGTGTTGTTAACCTAGTAATACTATTGGCTATGATGTAAGCTGTAAACTTTGCAGGTTTTTAGAGTTCCGTACACGAAGGGTAAAAACGGGACTATTACTGAGACTTCGCTGTCCGTCCGTCCGTCCATCTGTCACCAGGCTGTATCTCATGAACCGTGATAGCTAGACACTTGAAATTTTCACAGATGATGTATTTCGGTTGCCACTATAATAACAAACTCTAAAAAGCCGCTGCATCACGAATGGGCCGGCACGTCCGGGGCAGTACCACCCTCTCACAGAACACCGGCGTGAAGCAGCAGTAATCCTGCTTGCGTTTCGTACGGTCAGTGAGAGTGCCGGGAGCCCAATACCTCACCCCTTCCCTCTCCCCCTCCCTCACCCCTCTCCTTTAGGGCCGACAGCGCACTGGCATCGTGTAAAGCGCTGCGGGTGTCTATGGACAGTGGTGTTCATTTAACATCAGGTGACCCACTAGTTCGTTTGTCTGGCCTATCTAACATAAAAAAAAGCAGAATAAAATAAATATTTAAGGGGGCTCCCATACAACAAACGTGATTTTTTGCTTGTTTTTGCTCGATATTGATAACGGCAACAGGTGACGCTTGAAATATTCACAGAATATTGAGTTGAGACTTTAAAAATAAATAATTAAATTAAAATAAAACAAATATTTAAGGGGGGCTGCCATACAAAAAACGTGTTTTTTTTTTGCCGTTTTTATAGATAATGGCACTTGGCCGGTTTTTGGAATGACTAGTCTGAGATGTGTGTGTGTGTGTTAATGAATTGCTCATTTATCTGAATACATACACCATGTTCTTAGTAAATTAAGGTAAAGACTTATTAATTCAACTTCAAAATCACAGAAGCTATACCCAATCAAAGGCGAACCTTCAAAACAGCTCCTTATCTAAAAGAAATACATTAATTTGCTTTCCTTGCATCCTACAAGTTCAAAGAAGCCCCAGTTCATTATAAAGTCAGTCTTTTGTTTTGTTTGGGGGCGTAATTAAGTCCTACTCGACGATGAAACATCGACAGGAAAATCAAATTGTCTGGTTGAAATTGCGAACTTTTACTACGGAGATAGTGTAGAATGTATTATCGGGTGATTACTATTGGAGAGAGGACACGGTGAGATTCATAATGCATCGTCAGCCCAGCTTATATACGTCCCAATACAGGGAATGGGCCTCTCAGAACGAAAGGACTTGGGCCGTAGTTCCCATGCTGGCCCAGTGCGGATTAGGAACTTCACTTACATCCATTGAATTCATAATGTTCAAACTTTCGCGATTCTCACTCCTAAGCAATATTTTTCGGAATTTAATCACGAACTAGGTACTTTTTTCTAAAACACAAGGGGTTGCACTCCGGGTGTGCCGGCAGAAGTGAAAACTTGAACATTATCGTTGTGCCGTCTTACGAACTGAGACAATTCCATTCAAAACGGGACGTATGGTCACATTACGTATGAGTGAGAGCTGATGTTTTTGTTAGAGCTTTGAAAAGGTTAACAACAATATCCCGGTTTGATTTCCTCATGAGTACATCATCTCCCCCAGCGTTGAAACATCGTACCATCCTAATTATAAATCGGATAGCTGTCCTAACCCCCGTCACGAACTTGCGCGCTTTGTTTCAAATTAAAGGGTTTCATAACAAATCGAATTTGTCAAAGTTTCTTCTGTCTCTGGGGCCATATGACGCGAGGGTTGTTTTGGAGTAGAGGTTCACGACTATTAGGTCAGATGAGGTAAGCAGACGCGAATACACTACCAACTGGCAGTTTTGAAGTCTAGGGTGAATGAACATTTACTTACTTACTAGGTATAAGCAATGCACACCGTGATCTACAGTAGAACACATTGTAGATCACGGTTTACTAATGTTTCGCAAATTATTTTTCCCAAACTGATTCATTTAGCAAATGTTTAATTTCTCAACTGTTTATTTTTTCTGAAACTGTAAACTTTTCAGGATTGTTATAAAACAAACCTAACCTAAAGGGGGAACCTAACCTACTAGTTTATAGTTTCAGAAAAAAATAACCATTTGGGAAATGACAATAATATCTGCCAACATACTTTGTATCAGGTTTAAAATTTCGCCATTTGTGTAGATGGTGTTAGGTATGGCTACAATTGTGAAATCTCTTTGCAGGCAGATGTTTTTACACAAATTAAACATTTGGGGGAAAAAAAACACTTCAATTATGAAACTACCGTGAGACTCACTCATAGTGAAAATATACGGATCACTCACGTCTTAAAACGAGTTTAACCCGACATGTGTGACTTCGGGAAGAAGAGCTACGAATTAACCCGAAACTTGTCGAGTTAAACTCGTTTTAAGACGCGAGTGATCCTTATATTTTCACTAAAAATTGTCTTTAAATTTTGAGTCACTTTTGTGACTTTTTTAATACAGTTCGTATGGCTAGTCACTAAACTGGCACAAATAATTTATCGAAAATTACGGGCATTTTTTAGGGTTCCGTATTTACTATCAAAATCAATAGGTAGCGTTCTAGATTCTGAGCCAGAAAACCCCGAAAATAACTGATTTTGAAAGTTTTACTGCGTCTACTTCAGCTGCAGGGTTCGAATTTTTATAGCTAAACCTTTTAATTAATGAGTCCTCGCGCGTGCGGTACAGGGGCTCGAAGGTAAGACGACAAAGGGGACCGCGAGAGATGCGGGCGGCGAGCGCGCCTCATGTGTCTCCCGCCCGCACCTCGCTGCCCCCCTTTGTCATCTACCCCCGCGCCTCTGTAGCCAGCGGGCGAGGGCTCATTTAAACGGTTTAGCTATAGTGCGGATGACAAAAAAGTGAAGTAATTTTGTATACAGGTGACGTGGTATAGTCGGGGTAAGAAAAGGTTCGTCACTTTTCGACCTTAACTCGTTGACATAGAGTCGAAAAGTGACGAACCTTTTCTTACCCCGACTATACCTATACAAAACCATGATAATATCAATATATTTTTAAATCTGTTATTAAAACGTCAAATTTATCGTTGGTCTGAATTACAATGTCAGTGAAAGACATTATGGTACTGCTCATTTCAAGCGGCCATATAGTTAGATGATAGTGGTAATTGTTTACAAAAAAACTATTTTGAAATCACCCATATGTGGTGACATCATCGGCACTAAAACGTCGAGCCCTGCTCATCTGTATCGGCCTTCATGTTACCGTCTATAAAAGCTAAACAAAGAACCATAACACAAAATAAACTTACCAAGTATTACACAAACAGGCAATTACTGGAGTATTAATGTACCTGTGGCACACATAAACATATTAAAACAGGCCAACAAATATAAAAGGGTTTTATACGACAGCACATTAAGTATTAGTAATTATATTTGCCTCTAAATATTTGTCTTCAAAAGGGTACTTATAATTTACATGAATTGGGCTTTTTGGCTTAATTTGTAATTAAATTAGGTTATGTGTCACTAGCAGTATCAAATTATATCCAATATGGCTTGGCGGGGGGCCATAAACAAAACGTTACGGTCCCTTTTAGAAGAAAATTAGCCGTAATAAAGCATTATCGTTAAAATGAAGCCAATTTAATAATACAGTATAACGTAACGTAATAAATAGACGTCCCTTTTTGCCTGTACTGGATTTTGAAACAAGCTGAGCATATTATACATTTACGACAGAATATTAAGGAATAATTGATTAAAGGTGGATCATTTAAAAAGAACATAATAGTCAGAACCCGCGTCTTTGACCGCATTAGAAATGCTTTCACAAGAAACATTTACAATCTTCTGTCTGAAAGTACAACTTTGGCTTGAACTACGCCATCAATGGCTCGGATTAGATTATCAATATTATCGTGTGTTCCACGCATATCGCGATCCATATCACTAAATACTGATGCGTATCGCAGGGTTGTGATAAAACTGAAGTAGATTTCCGACTATTTTGAATGTTTTGTTGAATGTTTTGAATGTTTGCTTGCTCGTTTGCCTCCCTCTCACAATAAAAAAAAAACCTGCGATAGTAGGGTCAATAATAGTATCTCGATAATATTGATTGTCTAATCCATGCCTATGGATTGTCGACGATGTTAACGAGTCATCTTGAAAAACCTGAGAGTCTGATGATGGAGCTAGAAGGTTCATAGGCACTCCATAGTAAGACGACTCAACCCCGTCGAGTTTGGGCTCGTTTGATTCGTCTTGATGAGTACCTACGCTGGTTCTAGATGGTATCCAGGGTCTTTTGATGGAGCTGTAAAGTGGCCTTAGGAACTCAGTAGGTATCAAAATTGTGTGCGTGTACATACTACATACGTACTCGTGAAGACGAATGAAACGATTCCATCGATGCAGTTGTGTCATATTGTTACGCCGTAGCAAATCCCGCATCATAGGTACATACTGAAAAGTTAAAAATAAAATAAAATATTTTTTTCAAAGCAAGCTTTTATTAGACACATGTTAATAAAAATATCATGTTAATAAATAGAATTTTGATAAGAAATATACCTAATTTATTGAATCAGGCGTTACAATTAATTTGCTCACCCGCAATTGCTTTGCTTTAAGTTTGTGGGTGAGCAAAGTAATTGTTTCAGTTAATTAAGAAATATACCATTTTATATGTACCTAGATTGTTACAAGCCAGGTATGAAGTATCTTTTTTATTTATTTTTCAACTTCATTTTTTATTACTTTTACAGACATCCCATGAAACCATATATTTCAAACTAAATACAAACTGAAATATAGATGCACAGAAAAAACCTCAGAAAAAAGACCAATGCTGGGAATCGAACCCAGGTCCTCAGCGTTCCGTGCTGCGTGCTTACCCCTACACCATCACTGGTCTAGAGGTTAGCGACGAATCTTTCCCATACATCGTACATAAAGTACGTTTATCACTGCATAAAGTGATTATAATCACTGAAATGTACGATGTATGGGAAAGATTCGTCGCTAACCTCTAGACCAGTGATGGTGTAGGGGTAAGCACGCAGCACGGAACGCTGAGGACCTGGGTTCGATTCCCAGCATTGGTCTTTTTTCTGGGGTTTTTTCTGTTCATCTATATTTCACTTTGTATTTAGTTTGAAATATATAGATTGTTACCTTTAACGATAAATAATCTTCTTTGCGCACATAAAAATAATAATTTATCGTAAATTATTATATACTTTTATACCTTAAAAGTATTTACCACAGTCACACGGCGGGCACGACGTACAAAATACGCGTTCTTGAATCTACATAAGCACGACGACGTCTGTACACGCGTACGCCTACATACATCGCGCGCGCACTCTTGTGGATTCCGGCGGTGTCCGGCAATCTGCGACTTGAGGGGTGGGGTAACTCGAATCGGTGCGGGGCGGAGCGTGTCCATTATGTACGTTAGTATTATTATATACATATATTCTGTGCCACAGTCCCAATTTTTTACAATAAAAGCGTGTTACAATTCGACGTCAAGAGAAATAAAGAAGGTGTAACGCTTTTGTTGTAAAAATTTGGACTGTGATAAAAACGCAAAGTATTTTTTTAAGCTACACCGAAGGAAAATATTTCATCGAATAAAACCTGTGCAGGGGGCTTACCATGATCTCTTAATACGATTCAGATTAGGCTCTAAACTGAACTGCATCGCTATTTCGTACCACGACGTTACTTTTGCGATTCAGTTCAAGTGCGGTTCAGCGATAGCGATGCAGACGTTTTCATTCACTCACTTCAGTGGTTTTCGTACCATGACGCTTAACTTGAGTGGGAATTGAATCGTTTTAGTGTCAAATGGTGTCAAATTTAGCGATTGAGTATAAGTTACTCATTACGCCTGTCAAAGTTTGTTATTACGGGTGCCAAAAAAAAATTACATTTAATATTTAACTATTAATTTCATATTTAATACAATAGAAACGTATTGGCCATGCCACAGTGTTGCGCAGTCCCGTTTTGCTCGGAAAAGGAAGGCGGACATAAGTTTCCGAAAGATAAAAGTGTCTCAAAGCAGTGGTAGTAGCGATTCGCATGGTCAACTATGTCCCTCCAAAACATTCACGTGTTTGTAAAAAACATTTAAACCTTGACGATTATGCATTAGGTACCTAAAGAATCAAATACAGAAAATCGTAAGTAATGATTTTTCTTATTCCTAAATACCGTGCTTGCATCAGACATTTGATTTACCCCAACCTTGAAACTGAGCAAGTTTTGCATACTTTCATCTTTTGTTAAAAATTTTCAGCTATTCCTACTAAAACCAAAAGCGGTGCCTAGTCGATTTTCCTGGAACCATGAGAGTGAAGAGAGAAAGGAAATTAAAAGAAAACGTACCGAGGAAGCTCTTTAACGTCAAAAGAAACGTGAAACTGCAACACTTGCTTCAAATAAAGAAGAAAATCAATGTGAACAGCAACATTTTGTAAGTAAATGAAAAACTTCCTTCATGCACATTTATCACAGCAGCTTTTGTCGTCATAAACTGCGTATCGTATCTTAATAATAATAGTGTTGTTAGGAGTACCTATTTCAATGTAACAAATAAACAATTTTTTTAATTTCCAGTTTTTTGAAGAAACATTTGAAGAAATAAGTATAGAAAATTCAAATAAAGATGTCTCAGTACAATGCTCTTTATGCAAATGTGAAGAGAGCTTAACTAATACTGCTAAATTGTCAGAACATGGAAGTAATAGAAAAAGCACATCAAACATGTTTCGCATTGTAAATCTTAAAGAGAAGCCTGATGTGATGTCATACAATTTTACACTGGTTTTGAGAATTATAACCATTTAATGTTCGTGTTCAACCTTTCTGGTGATGAAGTAAACAATTTAAAGGATCCATCAATGCAGCCAGCTCGAGTAAAACATGCAGTGACATCAACAGCTCAGTTTTATTTAACACTATTAAAATTGCGAAGAAATATGTGTAACCAAGAGCTATCTTTCCATTTTGAAATAAGCAAAACTTCTGTGAGCAAGTACTTCATAACATGGATTTATTATCTTTACTGTAAGTTCAAGGATCTGAATGTATGGGTACCGAAGGAAACAATTGATCAAAATGTATTGTATCAAAGGAAGATTAATAATAACTGTACAAGTAATAAAATAATAGATTGCACAGAAACAAAAATTGAAAAACCACAAAACCCAGTATCACAACTAGCTACATTATTCTAAATACAAATCAGCGAACACATTAAAAGTATTGGTAAAAATTTCTGGCTCTGGATGTGTGACCTTTGTTTCAGATGCATAATATGGTGGATCTGTCAGTGACAGAGACTTATTCGAAAAGTGTGGCATAATAAATTTACTTCAAAAAGGGGACAAAGGGGACATTATTCTTGGTGATCGTGGCTTTAATATTCATGATCTTGTTTCACATATGGATGTTACAGTAAACATGCCACAGTTTCTGAAAAAAAGGTGTAATCAGTTTGAAGCACACCAACTCAGACAATCAAATAATTTATCATCTGAACCTATCAATGTTCAGCATGTCATTGGTTTAGGAAAAACATTTAAGATTCTTAGTAATAAGCATGTAATAAGTTATCATCTAATTTAGTACCACTTGGAGGAACAATCATATTTGTATGCTTTATGCTCACTAATTTCAGGAAAAATATAAATGAACTAATACAATTACTTTGCTCCCCCGCGACCTATACCTATGGTCGCGGGTGAGCAAAGTAATTGTTTTAGTTCATTAATATGGACCTCCGCAAAGTAACGCCTGATTCAATAAATTATGGAAAAATATAATGTAAATAAGTATTTTGGACAGTTAATTATAGGTACTTAAATAAAAGCAAAAATAAATCATCTAAACTTTTTATTTATCCTTTCAATATATAATCATCCCTATTATCTACTATAATAATTAACTATACTTGAAAGTTTTAGGTAATTAACTAAATGTAAATATGTGTGATAATATAATATGTCTTAAATACTGTAATTCTCCCATTAAACTATATAAACATTTACATTTCTGTATTAAAATACGTCAGTCTAGTTTGTATTACAATGATAGATAAATAAAATGTTTTGAATCCTTGAATGTGCCAAATTTGGAAACTGAAGTTTGTTTACATTTAGTTAACTACCTAAACCTTTCAAGTATAAATAACACATGAAATAGACACATATAACATAGTAGAAGAAGAGTAGGTAGGGTTTCATTGTACTAATTTAAGGTAATTATGGTCATTAGATATTCCATGCAGGGAAGCAACTTCAAACACACCACTTTATGCCCAGCCGTATTTTCTCTAAAGAGCAATGAAAATGAAAAGAATGAAAATGAAAATATTTATTTTCGTTAACAATTGTGCATAAATAGTGACATGCAGGGAAGCAACTTCAAACACACCACTTTATGCCCAGCCGTATTTTCTCTAAAGAGCAATAGTTTATTACATTGTTCCTAATATTATCATACCATTGTACAGTGCTGCAAGTGTTATCAGGATGTGGATCAAAACACATATTATTTCGTTTTGGTTTGGTGACATTATATTTTTGTATTTCAAATGTAAGATTTTCAGCTTTTTTAGGAGACAAGTTAATTTTCTTTTTTTTCGGCTCATGCCATATCTGTTTGTTTTCTGTGGGTGTTTTCTTAATATGCCATTCAGACTACTTTGCTTTTTGCTTTGCCTTTGGTCCCATACCAGCAGCACACTCACACATGGATTGAACCATTTTTCCATCTTATTCAAAGGCAATGCTCATAAAATATGGTAAGTCAGGTGATAAGTACACTTCTCGATGTTACACTGCTGTACGAACTGTTTGAAGGCCACTCAACAGTATGTACGCCAAATCGGTTTTTAGTATTTCATCTCCTATGTTTCCAACAAAATTATTATTCCTATCATAGTCTTGAAGCCTGCAAAAAGAAAAAAACAGCTGTAATCAAGGCAAACAAGCAAATTTTAGACAAAAAAATAGTTTGTTTATAATAGTAAAAAACTAACCTCTGAATTGCTGTTCTTTCAGACCGTTTAATTTTGAATCTCTTTTTCTTAACTCCGCTTTTAAAGCAATCACATGCATTGATCCGTAACTTATGTTTGCCATAATTAATCTAACGTATTACTAAATATCGCAATATTAATATAAATAAAAAACAGTGACATTTGACATTTCGAAGACCTCAAGCTACACTAGCGCCTCCAGCGGCGAATTCATACGCGATAGCCCTCGCGTTCCGAATCTTAGCTGCAGATTGCTTAAAATGTAAAGCAAAGAGAATATAACCACTACATTTTGTACAAAGGTTTCACAACCACTGTGTTAAAAATTATATTTGGTTATAAAAAAAGCCATATTTTATGACAAAGAAACATTATATAAGGAAGTGAGTTTTTTTTTAAGTTTTCAGTACTTTAAAAATGAAGAAAAAATCAAACCGTAAGCTAACTTTAGAAGTACTTTGGGTTTCGAACGTCCAAACGTCAGTCGAGACTAAAAGAGATAGATATATTTGGTTTGCATATAGCAGCATCCCTTTCGCGACTTAGCGTTTCAGTTTCGGACCAGAGACAATATCTGTCTTTCATTCACTTGTAAGCGATTGAGACTCAGCTCTGAGACATAGACGTCGTGGTACCAATTTCACGATTCAGTTTAGGTGCCTAAATTGAACTGCTCTGCGTTTGGATCGTTTATTTAAAGATCATGGTAAGCCCCCTGTTCTTTTCTCTTTGCCGCTGCGCGCGACACAACGCATGTTGGCTCACAAAAGGCTGTCGCTCGTCGGGACGTATCGAATGAAGTTCCGTAAATAAACAAAGAAAGTTCAGCTCAGAACAAAGCTTCAAACTGACAGTTGACTAACTCACATAATAGCTTGTTAAATACGAAAAAACTGTAATACTATTAATATTACAAACTAGCCTTTGTAACACTGTTACTTTAACATAAAATTTTCCAAATAAAAAAAGTCAAAACATACAAGAAAATAAAAATTGGCCTTTTAGCGAACAGGCTGCGTGTAAAAGCTAGTTTGCAACTATTAATAGTATTACAGATTTTTCGTCTTAAACAAGCTGTTAAAGGAGTTAGTCAACCGTCAGTGTGAAGCTTTGTGCTAGGCTGAACTTTATTTGGTAGCATAGCGTACGGTTGTGGTACCTACTCTTAAGATTAGCTCTGGTTGAGTTCGAAACGCGTCAGTGTAGTTTGTTGGTGGTGATAGTTGGGTTTGTGTGCGTTCGTACAGTGTGGAGGTAGAGGAACTGCATGAACTTACATTTCTTACATAAACGTAACTATCCTAAGGTCGGTGAGCAAAGTCATTGTTTCAGTACATCTTCTTTCCTACTTAGATTCATCGCAACCGTCACAATTCCCCCACCAAATTTGCTTATCTGTAAAACTAGAGAAGTGTAAAGAAATTCCGATCACTACATGCGAGCGTGGTTCCCTTGGTTGGCTCTTGTCCGCTCCAATAATTCTGTTGGATACAAATGTAGCTACACTGTATGTAAATGTAGCATAAGAATAAGAATAAGAATTATTTATTTGCCAGAATACTTAGGTATAGGTATACAAGTTGTTATAGTATATGATAGTACAGTATCCAGTCGATAATAAAACGACATGCAAATCTTTGTTTTCAGATGAGATAACAATACAATAACTAAGGTACATTAGTGTAGAACACGGGACGTTATACGGTCCTTTATGGTAACAACAACGTGCCCACGCTTGTGTCAAGAGAATTGGGGCCTAACTTTAACGTTAAGTGATCGATAAAGACACGTGGCTATGGGCTATCAGTGTTCAAAGAAGGAACGGAAAGCTTTTGATGTATAGGAATTATGCATGTGTGGCGACGTTAGTGTTAAGTAATGCATGTTTTTCATACATAAATGAAAATCATGATGTATTTTTTGAGATTGAGCAAATTACATCATAAATCAATATTTTCAAGACTTAGTGAAAAAAAAACATTTCGTTTTAGTCCCAGATTAATTTTCATTTAAAGCAAACTTGTACGAACTCTATCAACTGTACCTATAATTCCTAGTGCTATCATGCCATCTATAACTCAGGGTTAACGATTTAATTTTCTAACCATAGTCCGTGCGATTGGCCCTTAGTGCTTTAAAGTAAGTTAGTCGATTGAATTAAGTAATAAATAATTGACTTCATGACTAGCTATTGCTGAATCCTATGGGAGAATTCTGTTTTGACGAGTCAATAAAATTTCTAAATGTAATCAAATTTATCATCTCCAGTTAAATATATATCCCATGGCTGGCCCTTGCGAGGCCAGTGTGAATTTGGAAGTTCACACGCGCCATAGGTTTCAGATTTGCATACAGGTCTCCCCACGATTTTTTTCTTCACTGAAAATGTCAAATATAATTCGCACATAAATTCCGAAAAACTTAGAGGTTCAAGCCGGGGCTTGGATCCATGATCCTGGCATGAGAGGCCGTAGCTCAAACTACTAGGCTTTCACGGTTTTCCAACTGCCAGATCAAATCCTTTACGCCTGGTAAAACAGGTAACAGCTACCGTATAAAAAGGCAACGAAACTTTCAATGTAAAGCTCAAAATGAAACCAGCAGTATAAAGGTTTCTTTTAAACGTTTTTTGTGTCAGTTGCAAGACCGCGATTGGAGTGCTGCCATGCAAGCGCCCGGGTTCAGTTTGATGAACACCGATGCTCTTTTTCAATTTGTATGAAAGAGAACGGTTATCACTGCCATTGTATGAATCAAGTTCTGGTGCTGTGAGCATGGAAAACTGAGACGGCGAACTCAAAACGTCTATTAAACAACTAATATTTATATACCGTGGTCGACAATTAGTCCAACATATTTGAATCATAGATTCCTCAGATTGATTTAGCTTAGTTTTTTTTATTATGAGAGCAAGGCAAACGAGCAAATGGGTCATCTGATAGAAAATGACCAAAATGACCAATCACGGGTCAGTTCTACGAAAAAAAATTGAGGTGTCCGTACATTGAGTTTGTGATTTAATTTCAACAATGATCCTAAATCCTAAACAGACTTAGACTATTATAATTATTTTTTTTTAGCCTGTTAAAGTGTCCCACTGCTGGGCAAAGGCCTCCCTTTTTTCCCGCCATTCGTCCCTATCGAGAGCATGCTTCTGCCACCCTACTTGATATGCGTCCAAGTCGTCCCGCTATCTTCTCTTCGGTCTGCCTCTGTTTCGATGGCCATCCCACGGAACCCAATAGGTGGTAATTTGGGCCCATCGCTGTGGGTGCATGCGGCAGACATGACCAGCCCAGTCCCACTTGAGCTTAGCGGTCTTAGCGCCCACTCCTGTTTGATCTGATCTTTTGATTATTTTAACAATTGAGTCGAGTAATGCATTATATTGTTCAACGTTAAGTGAGCTAGATCAAACTAGCTATTGCCCACAACTGCGTCTAAGCAGAATTCGTTTATCGGTGTCCCACGGTAACAACTATGCAATTTTTCGAGGTTAAAACTGTCCTATACTTTTCTGAGGCCCATACGTATGTAAGAGCCGGGTCATAGTCTCCCGGGTCAGGTACATCTTCATCCATGTTGACAGGTAACAAATGGTATACTGACTCGAAAAATAATAACACGCCAACGTAAATAATAATGGCTTTAATCGATTTTTGCACTTGCATCAATAAAATCACACGCGATGCCTACGTACGATATGATTGGATTACAAAATCTAAACAAAAAAACCAAGGAAACGTGATGATACCAGTACCTCTACCATGAGTTACACTAGTTTACAGTGACCGTACTCGCTAGCGACGGCGTAAATGATTTGTATGGAGAATTGTGTACAGCGCCTCTAGCGGTCACTTACGGAAGTACAATTCTCCATACAAATCATTTACGCTGTCGCTAGCGAGTACGGTCACTGTAAACTAGTGTAACTCATGGTAGAGGTACAGAGATGACGTTACTTATCGACCGTCTCGTCCCGCCGCTTTTTCCAACCTGACCTTTCCTCGTGACGTCACAATCACGTGACCATAGGAAGTTGTCAACAACGCCATCTCTGATTTCACCCAGACTACTGTCTGACGTCCTCCTTGCTAATCGACGTAATAATCATTGAACCTAACCATAGTAGGTACCTACTAGAAAAGATAGCACCTACCTAAGCAACGGTATCAGACTCATCGCTCCATAAAAATGACATCACCTGTCCCTTGATGGCGCCACTCCGACACATATATAAAATGTCTATAGAGACATTGGTATAGACCAAATGTCATCTAAATCGGTTCAGCGGATTAAGCGTGAAGAGATAACCAGACAGGCAGAAAAACAAACAAACAGACCAACATACACACTTTCGCATTTACAATATTAGTACTTAGGACCGAAAAATAAAAAGGAAAGATATCGCAGTTTAATAGGCTTCAAAAATTAGGTACCTAATTTTGAATACCTATTTGTCGCATTTTTATACGGAACCTTAACAGCGCGTGTCCCGACACACACTTGGCCAGTTTTTTCATTCATATTATAACAATCGAAGGCGCATACTTCAATATACGCGATCTCAATGGCCTCGGTGCGGAGAAGACATGAGAAAATTTGATGTCTTTATTAAAGCATCTCCGCAGGGCGTCTGCTTATATCTTAAAATGAAAAGGCACCGTTCACGGAATAACGCGTGCGGGCGTTGCGTATAACACATGCTAACAGTAGGACAGTTTTAAAAATATATAAAAAAAATATGTATGACATCTTTGATCAATTATAACTGTAGATCCACAGTCGCGCGCCCGAAAATGTCCGAGCCAAATGAGCGCCACTTTGATAAAAGTGGCCTTCTTTTTTCTCAGAACATTGCGTGAAATTGTCAAGTGAGTTTTGCCGCTACCGAAATTCGACTGTAATGAAGTAAAGACTAGGTTCAAATTTCTGTGTAGGTGATGATTTTATTTGTTACACAACCAAATAAAAAAGTTCGGACATTCTTTGAAGGGGATTTTGTTCGGCAATGTGTATCTACAGTTATAATTGATCAAAGTATGACATTTTTTATTCATCATCATTCCAACCTATATAGGTGTATCCCACTGCAGGGCACATGCCTCGTCTCAGAATGAAAGGACTTATAGATCGTATACTAAAGGCCGTTGTTCCCACGCGGGCCCGTGCGGATTTCATTGAATTTCTTCTTAGGTGTGTGCAGGTTTCCTCACGATATTTTCCTTCACTAAGCTCATGGTAAATTTCAATCGTTTTCTGGCTATTTTTGTGTCTGTTTTGTGTTCCTTCCGTGATTTTAATGTACTGTGCAACACGCTGAGCACCTTTTTATAACAGCTTGATCAATTTATATTATGTTTATGTTTGTACTTTTACCCTATGTATGTGTTATAGTTGTTATAAATCTAGGGGCACGGCAGTGACTCCGTCAAGCCGAGCAAAACTAAGGCACGGCCGTACCATCGTTTTCTCGAAGCTATTCAGGCAAGTTTCAACCTCCTGTTAAATGTTTTTCTTCAAAATTAAATGTAGGTACGAAGTTTTTAAGAAATGCTAAAAGGCTGTTGAAAAAGAAGATTCTAGTTGTGTTTGTCTACTGAGTTTTCTCCTCTGTGTCGAAATAACAGATTATTAAGAAAACTGGCTTAAAGCGCTGGCAAGCCTCATTACCGGGCAGACGTTCGGCGCTCATTCCGCAGACTACGCTCTCGTCAAGATATTATCCCTTGATCTTTGGTTATAACTATTAAAGGTTTAATATAAAACTCGGGATCTTTCATTACGTGTTTTCATGATAAGAAAGAAGTCAAGTTTGTTTTGTTTCAGGCAGTCAATGTTTAAAAAAAGCTGTACAAAAACGGAACGAAATAATGGGCCTGATGAATAGGCTCAGCATCGCTTAGCGACCTATGGAGAGGGCTATGCTCGGAGTTTCTCTACGGGATCGAATCAGATACGAGGAGATCCGTAGAAGAACTGGGGTCACCGACATAACCAAACGGATTAGCTCGTTAAAATGCCAATGGGCAGGCCATATAGCACGCAGAACAGGAACAGGATGGCCGTTGAGGGCCAAAAGTTCTGGAATGGAGACCATAGACTGGCAAGCGTAGCGTGGGACGTCCACCAACGAGATGGACGGACGATTTGGTGAAGGCCGCAGGTTCAGGGTGGATGCAAGTCGCTTCCAACCGTAATGATTGGGCATCAATGGGGGAGGCCTATGTCCAGCAGTGGACGTCCTACGGCTGAAATGATGATGATGATGACGATGATGATGAGTGTACATCATGGCGTTCCAGCCATATAGACGCGACGAACTCGTTGTGTGTTCGCGGTGAATCCGTTGTGCGTTTGTGGCGAACATTCACTCTGCTTGTAATACGCTTGCAAATCGCCAGTATAATATAGCTCTTATCACACTCGTGGGCGAAGCTCAAACAAGGCAGTGATCCCCAAGCATCACACAAAGGGATGCAGAGGTGGGTTCAAATTTGCAGCATCCAAGATATGGAATGACTTGCCACCACCCCTTCGTGAAAGTATGTCCCAGCCTACTTTTAAACGCAAGCTTCGAGCACTTATTTTTCTAACACAACTTGAAAATAGCTGCAACTATTACTAGGTGATCGGTGTTGTTCTCGAATATTTATTTATGTAATTTAACGCAAACTATAGTTATTAAGTATCATAATTTGGTAACTATCCTTATTGATATTTGTTTATTAGGAATAGGAACTGAAATTTTGGCTTCTTTTTTTCCGATTTCTGGTTTCATTTCAATATTAAGTATTATATTTGTTTTTTTTATTTTTACCTACTATTGTTAAATTTTTTTTTTGTTGTCCGCCATCAAACCCTCTACAGACGCTATTCCAGCATGTGTCAACAGGGGCAGGCTGAAAACCAGCGCTGGCAGCTTCCCCGTAAGCGCAGCATTAGCTGAGTCTGCTCCTTTTGCCGCAGGACAGAAATCGTTATACATATTTACTTAATTTTTTACTATTGTGTTTTTATTTCCTGTTTTGTGTATTTTGGTTTTTTATACTGTGGCAAATAAATATTTTTTCTTTTTTTTTCTTTCTTATTTTTTGTTCTATGGCTTGTGTAGTGTGGATTAATTTTACATCACATTACTACTACACTACAGCTAGACAGATTTTTTTTTTATTTTTTATTTATTGTAATTATTACACATTTATACTTATGAAATATTTCGCCAAATTGCAAAACAATTTGTTGGCGAACTATAAACTCAATTCAAAAATTTTTGTGCACAATAGATACAGTACATCCTACAAAACTACTGACTATACTACTTAACAATTTTTTGTATGGAAAGAGTTTATCAACCAAGTTTTCAACTTCTTTTTGAAACAATTTTTAGTTTTACATTCTTCCTCCGAGAATAGGCTGTTGAATATTACGCGGTATTAAGTACCTCCTCGTCCTTTTTCCATAATAGTTAGAGGCTCGAGGCTCCACATATTTTTTACGTAAAGCTAGTCTAAAACAACGAATTAATGAGCCCTCGCCCGCGCAGTACAGGGGCTGGGGGTATGACGACAAAGGGGGCCGGGAGATGTGCGGGCGGCGAGCGCGCCTCGTGTGCCTGCCGCCCGCACCTCTCCCGGCCCCCTTTGTTGTCATACCCGAGGACTCATTTAAACGATCAAGCTATACACGCGAAAATTCAAAACAGAATATAAAGTAGGATTGCGCCTTATTTTCTTTTAGTCATAAAGTGCCTGCGACGGCTCTATATCTAAATCCCTAATGATTATTTGTCCTAATGTAATGTTTGTCCTAATGATCGTTTGTCCTAACTCTTTTTATTTAAAATCTATTAATTGTTCTGGATTTTTATAAAACAAACCTAACCTAACCTATAGAGTTCTAGAGGATAATCACAAAAAAGTTCCAGAAACATTCACGGTTTCCGAGAATAAAAGTGTTAGGACAAACGATCATTAGGACAAACATTACTTTAGGACAAACGATGTTAGAGATTTAGAATGAGACCCGCCTGCGACACAACGAGCCTAGTTTAAAAACAACCGTTCGTCACCAAAACAATGCCGCTGCACTGCGATCCTCCAAGTTTGCCCGGCGTTAGTTGGACCGATAAATTAGGGCATTTGTGGTGTGGCCGCTCGCCCCGGCTCTCCAATTAATTGCCCACATGCGCTCGCGAATTACTTAATCAACCGTCAACACGCTGACCGTGATTGGGTGCTGTTTGTTCGTTTCGTTTGGTGGTTTCAATCGCGATAACTTTAGGGCAAACTGGCTTGTGCTTTTTGACCCAGCGAGCGTGTTGTGCGAAGCGTTTCGGTTTCATCTTGGGCAAAAATGCTTTCGTATGTTACTTGCTATCGCATTTACCATCTCTTTTTGTCACCGTCTTTTACCGTTTGACAAAAAGAAATAGTAAAAGCTACAGCAAGCGCCCGCGCGTTAGACAATAAGCGTACTACTGGTTCGATTAATATGGATTATTTTTGGATTTCTCAAAATTGCAGAATAATGGCTCGCAAAGTCTACATCTCACAAAGCCACTAGTTTAGGAAGCTGTGAATTTATCTTTCTTCTTTCTAATATATAAAAATCTCGTGCCACGGTGTTTGTTATCGTATTTCTCCAAAACTGCTTGACCGATTTTTATCAATTTTTTTCCCTTTGGTAGGTCTGAGAATAGGTCGTAGGCTAATTTTTATACCCCTAACTAACCTATATCGCAAAACAACGTTTGCGTGGTCAGCTAGTAATATATAATTCTTCTGTCCGTGTATTTGTCACCTGACTCCTAAACGACTGGACCGATTCAAATGAAATCTTGTGTGTATGTTCCTGTTGTGTAGTGTTTTAATATTTCAGGACGTCTGCCAGATCCACCATTACAATAAAAAAAAAACTTTTTAATTATATTAGGTCAACTCTTACGGCACGATAATTACATTTAAGACTATAATAGAAAGAATGATAGAAGGAAAAAGGAAAGACCAAGAAGGACATAATATGGAGCAAATAAAAGAAAAAATAAATGTTTCATCATAAATTATAACAAAGAAGTGAAGGAAAGAGCGGAATGTAGAATAATCTGGAAATGAATCCACCGACAAGAGCCTAGCTCTTACATATAATATGATGATGATGGATGGACTTTGAAATCCTCCAACTGATTTAACACAGTATTATTTTGCTGCATACGATTCTCAAATGGTCTCAAATGGAAGTAAAGATTTCAAATCGTTGTATCTACCTGTTCAGGCTGTGGTTGTCTAGTTTCTGCAGTTGTTTAGAGCTGGAACGAGTTTAGAACTCCTAAGTGCACTTGGTATGTCCTTTGTGGAATTTTTCACTTTGCTGCAGTGTCGTAACGTTATTTTTCATGCGGAGTTAGATTGTGTTATTTGGTCGGGAGAGGAAAACAGAGGCGGAATGGAGGCACTTTCATATAAAAGTAAATTAAATTAAGGATTGCGTGTGTGGATTTATGTTTAAAAATAAACAGCACAACCCTATCTTAACTACTATTATTATGAGAAAGTTTGAGGAGATGTTTGGATGTTTAAAAGTTTGTTAATGACTTGAAACTATTACTTTGCTCTCCCGCGACTTTACGATAGCTACGTTTATGTAAAAAAACGCGTGATCATGCAGTTCCTCCACCTGCACACTATATGAACTCAACACAAATCACACAAGCCCAACTATCACCACCACCAAACTACACTAACCCGTTTCGAACTCAACCAGAGCTCATCTTCAGAGTACCACAACCGTACCCTATGCTACCAAATGGTAGACTAACAAACCAAATGTTTTAATTTGTCACAATAACTTTTCAAGTAGGTACCTACTTTATTTTTCCACAAAAATTAATGAATTTAAACTTCTAACCTTAACTTTTTTACATAAATAATAAATAAATAAATATTAGGGGACAATCTTACACAAATAGACCTAGTCCCAAACTAAGCAAAGCTTGTTCTATGGGTACTAGACGACGATAAACATACTTATATAGATAAATACATACTTAAATACATATAAAACATCCATAACTCAGGAACAAATATTCGTGCTCATCACACAAATAAATGCCCTTACCGGGATTCGAACCCAGGACCTATTGCTTCGTAGGCAGGGTCACTACCAACTAGGCTAAAGCGGTCGTTAAAAAACAAACGTAGCTATCGTATTAATTGAATTATATATTTTTAAAGTGAATGTATAACTAAATATTCTGTGAATATTACAAGCGTCTAACTGTTGCCGTATTCAACATCGAGCAAAAACGAGCAAAAAAATCACGTTCGTTGTATGGGAGCCTCCTTAAATATTTATTTTATTCTGTTTTTTAGTATTTGTTGTTATAGTGGCAATTGAAATATAATAATATCATCTTTGAAAATTTCAACTGTCTAGCTATCACGGTTCGTGAGATACAGCCTGGTGGCAGACGGACGGACGGATGGACAGCGAAGTCTCAGTAATTAGGGGTTTTTAGGGTTCCGTAGTCATTACCCTTTGGGTACGGAACCCTAATAGTGGATCCCTAAAAATGCCGCTAAGCGCTAAACTCGAGAACCACTAAATAGAATAATTTGAGTGTATACGTTCATAATATAGCTCAAACAATTAAATCAAAATCTTGTGCCGCTAAATTAAATTATGAAACTCAATGGACGAAACCTGACAACATTATAATAGGTCCAAAACACCGAGCACAATTCAATTGAAAAGAAAATCGTTTCTATTTGTTTTATTCAAGTTGTTTCTGAATTTATGATTTGAGTGTCTGTAAATTGCTCCCTCGATAACTTCTAAATCGCTAAATTGCGTGTTGTAGCCAAATTATCGAAATCAATGTGTAAGGTTTACCCGTGACTTTGCTCGTTGTGAAGATTTTGTTTAATTTTTCAATGGTTGATTGTTTCAAACTACCTTTCTAATTTGTGACTGTACGTAAAATACTAATACCTACGTTTGTGCGCCATATATGTGTTTTTAAGGGGGACCAGTTAACAAGTCATCATCATCATCATCAATTCAGCCAAAAGACGTCCACTGCTGAACATAGGCCTCCCCAAAATTTCGCCAAACAGAATCACCATTGTAGACACTACCACTACTGGTAGTGGGCAGGGTACAGCGCTCGTAGAGCTGATGGCCGACGGGGCCAAAAGGTACTCGAGTGGCGTTCACGGACCGGAAGACGCAGTGTAGGTAGGCCTCCGGAGAGATGGAGCAAAGATCTGGTTAAGGTTGCTGGAACGCATTGGGTGCGGATGGCGCAGGACTGATCTGTTTGGACAACCAGGGACAGAGTAAACAACGCAAAAAAGTTGATTCCCCCGCCTATGCTCAGCAGTGGGCGTCTCGGCTGAAATGATGATGATGATGATGAAACCCAATTTAACCGGAAATCTCGTGCGGTAGTTATTTTCCATCCTCATTTCTTTAACCAAAGATAAGGCTTTGCTGCAATGTTAATAAAAATTTAAACAAAAAACACTGCAGCACTGTATACTGGCCTTATAAAAACTTCGGCCCTTAAGAATTAAGGGGCATAATTGTAGCACAGAGTCACAAGTAATTTATTTTTTATTTCGCCTCCAGTTGTTCGGCGAGTGGCAGCCGTTCTAATTTGTCCCCATTGTCAAACAAATTGAAAGAAAACCGTTAAACGTTATTCGATTTTCATATGCCCACGGTTTGAAGAAGCCAGTGCGAATTTATGTGCGAAAATACATTTTAAATTTACAATGAGCGCTCGTGCTTAAATACCACGTTCTCAACATACCACACTTTTCAAAATATTACATTACCTATTTATTGCATTCCCGTTATAGAGCTTGTCTAATTTAAAGTGACGCGCCCCACCACCGCATTTACGCACAGGATTTTCCATGCGATTTGCCGATCGCGATGTTGCACACCGATCATAGTTAACCGGAATAGTTGACGCTCCCAAATAGATGAAGAGTTGTAATTAATATTTTTGCACGCACTCGTCCAATTCAACTGATTCCAATGCAGTCATTTAAATGCAAATATGCCTTGCTGATTTGGCTTAAAACTATCAGCTATGATCAAGCGGAAGCATTGCTTACATACAATTAATGAACACAATGGCTGAAATATGAGTAAATAAAAAACCTAGATTCATTATTTTCATAATAAGGATTCGTACTCACACACCCACATTGTATACACTCACACACGCACACATACACGCGAGCGCGTAAAACACACACACACACATGCTTTCTTCTCTGTCTTTGATTTTGATATCTATGTGCAAAGAGCGCATTAACAAAAAAAAATTGTTATTTTTCTACTTTTTATTTTTTTCTTCTTTTTTCATTAAGATATTTTTTGTGTTAAGTTAAAATAACTTTGTTTTGTTATAAACAACATATGTAATAGTTATGGAGGAGCGGGACCTCCTGTCACAGGTATGTCCAATACCTACTAGGAGGCCCCAACCCTGATTTTTTGCTAAACGATTTTATAACGAAATAAACATTTTCATTTTTTTTTTTTAAACATTTTCAATAAACATTTTCAGTAGAGGCGGGCGCACGTCATTTTAACTTACTTAGACAAGCTCTATCAGAAGTTCAAAATAAGACATTCCAGTAGAATAATCTCTTCCTTGACTAATCTTCGGTTTTATAATGTGGTACTACGAGAATCTGGTAAGCTTATACGGTAAAGTAATGCAGTATTTTGAAAAGTGTGGTATTTTGGCAACGTGGTATTTTAGGTACGAGTGACCATGAGCTTTCAACCCAGCCTATGTACGTCCCATGGCACAGGCCTCCTCTCAGAATGAGAGGTGTTGGCTCGTAGTTCCCACGCGGGCCCAGTGCGGATTGGGAACTTCACACACACCATTTAATTTCTTCGCAGGGGTTTTCGCACCATGTTTTCCTAGCAAGTATTATAATACCCATTTTCCAAGTCAAAATATCTTTATTCAATATAATAATACAAATTTAATACACAATCATGTCAACTAAAATTATACTTATTATTCTTAATTTCTAAAGATAATCATTTAATTTGTAAAGACAAAATATAGAAATTAAAACCCAAATTGAAACAAAACCAATTAAATTAAAAAAAAATTTGTTTCACCAACATTTCATAAGTATGCCTAATTTCAGCTCAATCGGGACCAGAAAGTGATATAAAACAGTACTTACATACCTAAACAGTTCTGTTACGATCTTTATTTCATTTCACTATATTTTCGAGTTCCTAAAATTCCGCGGCAGTTTAGCATATCAGATCATTTCATCACGGTATGTATCAAAGCCAATTCTTTAAATTCAGCCGTACGTTGAAGTGGACATAGCTCTCAGTCTAAATCGGTGCGTCATTTCATCTTTGATCATTTCTAGTGTTTTCGTTGAACAAACAAAGGGATTCTTCTCCGGTATATTAGATTTTGTTCTGTAATAGCCTCCACCTGTCCGCCTTATTTAATTAAGGGATGTTTTCGGAGGGCGGGACTCTCGAAAGAAGTAAAATCTCGGTCCTACTTCGAATAAATATCAGCTCTTTGATTGTTTTTATCTTTGTCTGTATTAGAAGATTTAATTAAGATGATGGGTTTGTTAAGAAAGTATTTAAATAAGCATTTAAATAACTAATAGGTAAATGCATTTTATTGCCCTGTATACATATCTTAGAAACACTAAATTTTGCATCGCGTTCAAAATTCACCTAGATTTATTCTCTGAAAAGTGCCAGAATACGAGTAATTTCACCTTTTACTCTGCTCATCACCTTAAAGGCCCAGTTTGCGTGCAGTGGCTAGACATCTGTCCATACCAATCCATACCAATAAACTTCAACAGCTGCAAGCAAATTTGTTTTGAAAATGGGAAGCTGGTGTCTGGGGCGATTGTACTTCTTCTTTCTGCTCCAATAGTTTATTATTCGATTTAGTCGGGAGCGTATCTGATGGCATATCATTTTTAGTCATAATTTTTCCACCGAAACCGTAAATTTTTCAGAATTTTTTCACCTGTAAAACTCTATAGGTTAGGTTAGGTTTGTTTTATAAAAATTCTGTACAATAAATGGATTCAAAGTAAAGAATAACATTACATACAAAGTAAAGAGTACATTGAGACAATTTAATTAACAATTATTATTTTCAACAATTTCGCTGTCCGTCCGTCTCTGTCCGTCTGCCCGTCACCAGGTTGTATCTCAGGAACCGTGATAGCTAGATAAAGGCTAGAAAGTTGAAATTTTCGCAGATGATGTACCTATTTCGGCTGCTGCTATAACAACAAATAAGTACTAAAAAACAGAATAAAATAAATATTTGAGGGGGCTCCCATACAACAAACGTATTTTTTTTTGCTCGTTTTTGCTCGATATTGATAACGGCAACAGATAGACGCTTGAAATATTCACAGAATATTTAATTATAATTAACTTTAAAAATAAATAATTAATTTAAAATAAAATAAATATTAAAGGGGGCTCCCATAGAACAAAGTAATTTTTTGCCGTTTTTATAGGTAATGGTACGTAGCCCTTCGTGCGCAAGTCCTAATCGCACTTGGTCGGTTTTTTTATTGTTACAGACCCTGTACTTTTGCTATGTCCAGGAATAAATGTATATGAGCCTGTAGCGAGCAACAGTAGGTAAAATATAATGGTAAGAGTCCTGTTTATTCGTGAATGAACCAAGAAAGCCGTTTACTACAATCGGAACACGCATTAGATGATAAAATAAGATCTCGAATCAATCAATTTATTCGAAAGCAGCATCAATCAAAGCAAGCCCGAGAAAGACGGGGCGGATAATTTACCCAATGATGTATTAGATGTAATTTAACATACTTAGATGATACGTAACGTATTCTGTTTTGCGTCTCAGAAAGGAAGATCCTTTATCTAAACGAGTATGAATAAAAAAGGGTCAAGCGCGAGTCGGACTTACGCACCGTTTAAGCGTTTCAACCGCCGTATGTTACGAAAATCTAAAGATAATGTCCATGAATGAACTGAAACAATTACTTTACACCCGCGACCTTATGATTGTTAAGTTTATGCAAGAAATGTGTGTTCATGCTGTTCCTAAACCTCCACACTGTACGAACTCACACAAACCACATAAACCCAACTATCACCACCACCAAACTACACTGACGCGTATCGAACTCAACCAGGGGCTAAATTCAGGAACGGGTTTTCACGGGTTTGGTAGCGGTAATTCAATCGTTTGGGTTGGGTTTGGTTTGTACTGCTATTCAGGAACGCTAAAAATTACTGGTTTGCGAGAGGTTTGGGGTGAGCCCCAGAGCTCATCCTCGGAGTACCTTACGCAACCGTTTACTATGCTACCAAATGTTAGACCACATACCATACATAACATTTGGTAGCATAGTAAACGGTTGCGGTAGGTACTCCGAGGATGAGCTTTGCACTCTGGTTGAGCTCAAAACGCGTCAGTGTAGTTTGGAGGTGGTGATAGTTGGGTTTGTGTGCTTTGTGTGTGTTCGTACAGTGTGGAGGTGGAGGAACTGCATGAACGTAACAAGCATAAGGTTGCGGGTGAGCAAAGTAATTGTTTCAGGTCATTGATATATGGACCCTCGCAAAGTAACGCCTGATTCAATAAATTGAAACCAATTGAAATTCTGTGACCACACAACACACCACACGTGGTGGTGGCCACTAGGTTTTTTAGTTTATGGACGTACTATTAGATGATTTGCGTAACATACGGGACACGGTGGTTGAAATGCTTCACGGCCCTATTCGAGTACGTCTCTAGACCTCAAATTGACAGACCTGTCACATAACACTTTACTGGTGGATCAGGACTTAGGTCCATAATTAGGAACTCATTTACCGTTATATTAAGAGTCCTGTGTCTCAAGACAGATTTGTTTATTTGTACGCCAAGCTTCATTTAAATCTATTCAGCTGTTATTGCATGATTTATTTATTTATTTATTTATTTATTTATTCATAAAGTTCATATAAAAAACAAAATATAAACATGAAATAATCTTAGGTCTAGTTAGTAAATTTAGTTTAGTCTAAGCTAGGTTACAAGTGTAACCTGTGTTATAGATAAAAGGAATCTAATTAATAATACAACTCGAGCATTTAAACATCGCAACACAATATCGTCTATCTGGTTTCTCGGCGTATTGGTTCGCTGTAATGCCGTGTAAATTAATTGAATAAATAAATAATAATAATAATAAATAATAATCTTAAAACATAATACTTAATTGGTAATTAAACTATAATAATGTAATCAAGTGTCAAATAACAAAATAAACAAAGAACAATCGGCTACACAGCGTAACCCAGACTGACTAACAAATCTTCAAAATATCCAATCACTTTCACAAACTTGCCCATTTATAACAATAGTAGGATGTAGTGATAGTATCTCGTCGAGATGTACAGTTCTCTCGATTTGGCTTGGCCCATTGCCAGCCCCAGCACTGATTGTGTGTACTGACTGTAATATTGCTAGTATATCTTCTTGTATTAAATTCAGGAATATATTTTGCACCGGTGGCTGTCCTTTTGGAAACTACTTATTGCAGCATACGTTATTTTATTGCGTCTACGTAGCAGCATACAATGCGCTAGGTGATTTATTTTCATCTAGTATAAATAGTTTAAATAGATACTATGTCGAGCAGTGGACGTCCTACGGCTGAATTGATGATGATGATGATAAATAGTTTAAATAATATTATATCCTACTAACGAGAAAGTTTGTGAATGTAGGTATTTAGATGTTTGTATGCTTGTTATTCTCATGCAGTTAAGAACTCTGGGCTCGTTTGATTGTTCTTGACAACTACTTTAATTTTATATGGTAACCACTAAAAGAACAGGCGGCAAAAAGATTTTATTAATAATTGATTTAACAAAAAGTTATAGTGATAAAAAATTCGCAGCATCCGCGTGCAAAAGCTATCTAAAACAAAAACATTATTTGTAGCATCCATTAATATGAATATCTAACCGATTCTGTACGTATACAAGCCACTCGTGAAACTAGTACGAATGTGAACAACTAAACAAATCGCATAAAGCGAATAGGAATGACCAATAAACTAGGCCATAAATGGGTGAATAGCCCGTGACACGAAAAGAGATAGTTTCGCGCATCCATTTTTCTGCGTTACAGTGTAGACGTTACAATGTGAGGACATGGCGTCCAAAATCTGTAAGAATATTTCGCTGAATTCATGATAGCCAATGCGTTCCCGTCACCTTCACCAGGTCGTTGCTCCATCTTGCTGGAGGCCTGCCTACACTGCGTCTTCCGGTCCGCGGACGCATTGGATGCGGATGGCGCAGGGCCGATCTGTTTGGCGAGCCATGGGGGAGGCCTATGTTCAGCAGTGGACGTTTTTCGGCTGAAATGATGATGATGATAGCTTAGTGATTTGAGCTATGGTCTCTCAAAAAGATGACCTCAGGTTCGAGCCTGGGTACGCTGCTCTGAGTTTTTCTGAAAATGTGTGAAATTACATTAGAAATTTACTATGAGCTTTACGGTGCTGAAGAACATGCAGACACAAACCTGCACGTCATCATTTCAGCCGAAAGACGTCCACTGCTGCTGAACATGGGTTTCCCCAAGGTTCGCCAAACAAAGCATACAAATTCAACGCGTTATTGCAATCGCCATGTCTCGCTCCATGGTACTTGAGGCCTACCTTACTAACACTGCATATTCCGGTCCATAGAAGCCATTGGAGAACTCTTTGGTGCCATCGTCCATCAATTCTACGAGCGACGTGCCCTGCGCACCTTCACCTTGAGTCTTGCGATTTTTCGAGCTACTCGTATGTCGATGACTTTAGTTCTTGCGTGGATGTCATTATTTCTGGGATCCCGCAGGGAAATTCCAACCATAGCCGTCTCCGTCGCCCTCTGAGTGGCCTTGAGTTCTGATGAGGCCCATCATTCCTTACCTGCCACTTCTAATATGTACCTAAACCTATGCGCCGTGGGTAAACAAATACCTGCTACCTTTTCCGAATCACAATGCCGCGGTGCGAAGCCATTTGCAATTTCGCACCCAAAGCCAAATGGGAGCGTTAATTTTTAAACCAACAAAAAATTGATGTTATGCGTTTGACAATTTGTCCATTTGCTCTGTTGTGGTTGCATTGGAACAAATTAAAGTTATCCGTCCATTCTCTGTGCACTAATTAATGCTATGCTCGTGTGATTTTAATAAAATTGTTGTTGTTTTTTTGCTGGGGATAGGCCTCCTTTTAGAATAAGAGGGCTTGGATTGGATTTCTCACGCGATTCCAGTGCTGATCGGGAACTGCATACACACCATTGAAATGCTTCACAGGCATACACCTCGTAACGTTTCCCTTCTTAGAAAAGCTAAGAGTGAACTTCGAGTGTTTGAGGAACAAAATAACACCATGGTTAGATAACCCGACTACGAAGCTTGAGGTCCTGGGTTTGAACACTGGTCGGCACAGATATATATTACAAGATTGTGTGGAAAAGACGTATGTTTTTTCTCTAGTGTTGGGAGTTTACCATGACATATATATTATATATTAGGGGACAAATTTAATTAATTAATTATGCTGTCGATTTAAGTATCTTTATCTTTTGCCTAGTACCTACCTATTACATAAACTTTACTTTGGGACTAGGTGTCAAGAGAAGTGTCTCCGGGTCGGGTCCCGTTGGCCTAACTTGCATTTAGCCTTGGTGAGCAAAACGGCTCAAGTACACTGACCAAGTATGCAAAATGTCTTGGTAATATGCCATGTTGGTATTACAAGATTGTGTGGAAAAGACGTATGTTTTTTCTCCAGTGTTGGGAGTTTACCATGACATATATATTATATATTAGGGGACAAATTTAATTAATTAATTATGCTGTCGATTTAAGTATCTTTATCCTTTGCCTAGTACCTACCTATTACATAAACTTTACTTTGGGACTAGGTGTCAAGAGAAGTGTCTCCGGGTCGGGTCCCGTTTTCCTAACTTGCATTTAGCCTTGGTGAGCAAAACGGCTCAAGTACACTGACCAAGTATGCAAAATGACTTGGTAATATGCCATGTTGGTATAATGCCATGGTTACAAAATTGTCTTAAGCTAAGTTTTCAAATATTTAATTTAATATTTAAATAAATTAACACTATAACTATAAATAAAATAAAACTAACTAAAACTAAATAAAATTAACAAAAGGTTCCCCCCGCGGCATGGACCCAAAGCCACTGGCAGCATTACCTCGCTGTATAGCAATGCTGATACGTTGTGCGAGGAAACTGCCAGCTCTTCGGTCCCCTGTAGTGTCACAAAGCCGTTTACAAATATCTTCGTAAAGACTTTTTGCGCTGGAGCCCCACGGACCAAAGGTCTCAACCCCGAATGGAACAAAGTTGTATTCAGAGCCAAGACCTTTGTATTTGTTTTTCTTAAGTTTTTCTGCCGCTTTTGCTGCTGCACCAGCTTGATTTGCTGTTCCGCAAACGTGGGACGGAGCTAGTGTGTCTACACAAGTAGCGTCCCACACCAGCACAAGAACCAGTTTCCACGGAATCAATGACATTCCGTCTGGTCTCTTGCCATCATCTCTGGCGATGCCCGATGGCTCCAGTAACGCAGGCACATTGACGGTGGCAAGAGAGCGACGGATAATGTCATTGAGAGCAGAGTGTCTAGAGAAGCGGCCCGCACTCTAAAATTGTCTTAGTTTCAGGAAGACTTACTTAGCAAAACGTCTAGGTCGTGAAATGCACAAGTAGGCAGAATGACTCAATTGTGTAAGGTCTTGATTGTATTAAATAGATTTACATGACCAGACCAGACCATTTACCTACTAAAACATTATGAAATTAAGTCGTTTTACAGCCAAGTCATTCCGTCTACTATGGCTTATAGCAGTGAGGGCGTTTTGCAGACCAAGACATTTTGCTACCCGGACAAAATACAACTAAGGTGCTCTGCTCGCCAAGACTAAATGCAAGTAAGGCCATCGGGACCCGACCCGTGTCTCCTGGTATTTATTTGCTAATACTAGTAAATGAATATAATACAGCTTTTTAAGATATACCTAAGATTTATTGACAACTCCCGCTCTCTATCCCACGGGAAATTCCAAAAATCCCTTCTCACTGCACCTTTATGATCCTTAAATATGATATTTGCCTTGATATTTGCTTGATACTTGGTATCACGTTTATAAATATAACAGCTACAGTTACAAAGACAAGGCAACTTTGAATCGAATAAATGTAATACCCTGTTTATTCCTAATCCTGTGAGATTTTTCCGTGAGAGCCTTTTACAAAGTATTAATAAGGTATTAAAAATCTTTGAAATAAAAGATAAATGAATTCGTTTAAGTGTGATTTCGCTCATAAATTTAACAAAAACTTAAAGGTGTAAGGCCAAGTTTGAATGCACGCCCTCAGCTTAAACCAAACCATTGGGTTACCACGGCGTCCTTTAATGCTAAATTTACACCGTGAGTTTCCGGTTAAGAATAGTGCCACCCTTTTACACCTAGGTTTCGTAAGAGGCGAATAAAGGGCATTACGTTGCCCAGTGGTTGTTATCTCAACGGTTTTTTTTTTTATTTTGTTATTTTTTTTTTATTTAACTACCAAATTTTAAATTTAACTGCCAACCGTTATTCTATAACGGAAAATCCATAAAAAATCGGATGCAAAATTTCATCCAAATCGTTCTAAAATATACCTAATAGGCAACACTACTCGACTTATTTTTTTTTTAACTTCTATCTATTACGCAAAATAGGCGCATAGAGACGTCGAGTTGCGGAAAATAGCGCGTTAATACCTATACCTAATGCTAAATTTAAATTTCAACAGTTATTCAGGTGAAATGGCGTATGAATCGCAGCGAATAAAACACCTATGTATGAGCCGCAAAAACATTTGATGGTTGCAGTTAGTGTTGCAGCGAGAACAATGACATTGTGGTGCTACAATGGGTGAAACAAACGAGTGCCGCCACTTGGCTGGAAATGGGTGAAATGGGTGGTTAGTACTTTCCAAGTGCCGGCTAGGAGGACATTGTGAACTCTGTGGTTGGAAAGCGAATGTTTGCAGACAGATTAACACGATATTTTTTTTAAAGTAGCTGCCCGTACTTCGTCTAAACATTCAATACGCAACATTTCGTACAACAATAAAATTAAGGGAACAGTTTCTAGATTTCATGAAAATAATCGACCGGTAACTTCCGGAATCAAATTTCCACGAATTTTTCCCTCTTTTATCGCTTAAAAGCTGTAAATCTTTCAATTCTGCGATATTTTGATAGTTTTTCTGCTACTCGGAGAGGAAGCCAATCCATCAAACCCAAAAACATTGAAATACTTTACTCCAGGGTCCCAAGATACAGGCTCAGCCTAGTTTGGGGTCCGTCAGGAATACTTACTCTGTACACTTGTGAATTATTAAGCAAATAAATATTTTTGTATTTTTTTTTTTTTTTTGTAAATCAGTCGAGCCGTCCGATGATTTTGTAAAGTCCGCAGGTTCACGGTGGGTGCAAGTCGCTTCCAACCGTAATAATTGGGTATCAATGAAGGAGGCCTATGTCCAACAGTGGATGTCCTATGGCTGAAATGACCATGATGATGATGGTGACAATAATTGTGTTGGTAACTAAGTCACGATTCGTCCCTTTCACAAATCAAATACACATGAAGGCATTCAACGTTTTATTGGCAAGACAAATATTGGCTTAGATGAGTTTAAAACGTCAATATATTGGTGCCGAAGGCAGCGGAGCGTGACTGCCCCGATAATACCGAGCCGACAATACTCGCTTGTTACAAACTTGCATTTAAATCCTACGAAAGAAATCGTATCTTTTATTTTCTAATATCATATCAGGGACGGGGATGTTTGGAAATAATTCTGATCAGCATTGGCGATCCCTACTGTGATACAAAATTTGTAGCGCTAAGTAAGTACTTTAGATGTATCAATGTAATTGAAGAGGGAGACAGATAACCGATCTAGATGAAAAAAGGTTGGAGAGGCGTATGCCCAACGGTGGGCGGAATCGCGCTGAAGAAGAAGAGATCTAATTGAATAACGACTTTTTGATAAAAATACCTTATAATGTTACGAACTGTAATAAGAACAATGTTCACGACCTGTTGACGACCTGGTTAAGGTTGCGGAATTGCATTGGATGCGGATGGCATGGGAACGATCTGTTTGGCGAGCCTTGGGGGAGTGGACGTCTTTCGACTAAAATGAATGATGAATAACAATGTTAACAATGAATAGCTGCCATGCGGTCGAAACGTCGAGGTAATTTTAGCAATAAATAGTGCGTGAATAAGTCCCATAAATTATTCAATTTTTGTGCTGTATTTTTCTTATCTGCGTTTCTCCGAACCGGTGCTACATTCTTCGATATTCATAAGTGCTTCCATCCCAGCCTAATACGTCCCACTGCAGGGCACTGGCCTCCCTTCAGAATGAGAGAGATTGGGCCACAGTTCCCACGCGGGCCCAGTGCGGATTGGGCACTTCACACACCATTAAATTTCTTCTCAGGTGTGTGCAGGTTTCCCACGATGTTTCCCTTCACCTAAAGCTCATGGCAAATTTCAAAATATACTTAATTTCGCACATAAATTACGAATAACATAGAACCCAGATTCGAACCCACGAAACTGCTTGAGAGGCAATAGGTGAAACCTGCCGACATGGCTTCTATAAATCCTTGTTATGGTCTAAAATAGTCTAAATTGCATAAAGGCATTTCAACTTTGACTTTGATTGAATGGAATGATGAAGCACTGTCCCTTAACTCCTAATATTTCACATTTCAAAACTTCCCAGCGAGTCAATAGTTTAAAAGTTAAAATCTCGATATCTGAGAGCCCTCAAATCAAGAATGGCACCAAATAACTAAACTAAACCATTGTCCGACTCCCTCCATAAATCTTGTCCCGAGTTGGGAACTTCGAACTATCGATTTTGCTAAGGCAGATTTCGACTTGCGATCGATTGCTAAGTAGATAGGAGATGCGCAAAATCTGACGACAACTGAGGAAAGTTCGAAATTTTTCGTCTGTTTGAGTTATTAAAAAAGTAGTGTTGTGTATGAATGAAATCGACAAGGTTCGGATTTGAACTCAATCAAAATAATTTAGTACTTGGACAAAATGGAAAATTCAGTTTCGCATTTTCTCAGAAATAAGACCAAGTTAGATCGATTGTTTGATTATATTTATTTATTTACACATAATATAAATTTAATTAAAACTAATTTTGTATATACAGCTGTTAAGTACCTTAATTAAAAACTAAAGCATATTAAATAAATAAATCATAGGACGATTGACATGACACCTACTCACTAAACAATAGATTATAGGTAACGCCACCAGAGTTGAGGCCACGCACACAACATCTCGTGTAATGACAGCGGGATTTTGACGTTGTGTTGGCGTTTAACGTCAACACAACGTCAAAATCCCGCTGTCATTACATGAGATGTGGTTGTAAGCGTGGCCTCAACTCTGGTGGCGTTACCTATAACATACTTATATAGATAAATATATACATATTAAAAATGCACAAACATTTGTATTTTAAACTGTTTCAGGGAGAGGTTAAATAAATTATGGCTGGACACTGACACCTGAGGCGAGACCGTGTCCGCTTTATTTAATATGTGTTTATGTTGCATTTAATGTAAATAATTTTGTATTTATTTTCTTTTGTACCTATTTATTTCATTTCTCTTTTGAGTATTTCTGTTTTTTTTTCTTTACCGCACGTAATTTTAATTGTTTGCTTATCCACTATATAATAAATTGTCTTTTCTTAACCAGGTTAGCTGGAAGAGATCCCTTTTTAGGGATAAGCTCGCCTTTGTTCTCCTCTCTGTGTACTTGTATTTTTATTTTTATGTGCAATAAAGAGTTTACATACGCATGTATATATACATGTGTCCATAAGTTTCATCGAAAACTGTTTGTAAACTTATTAAATTACTAGCTTTATTCCGCGATTCCGTACGCGCGCAGATACTCCCACCTAGCAAGTTTTCTGAATTCGCTTGTTATAATTTAGTATGCGAGGGGTGGTAAACGGTACCTTATTAATATCGCTGCACTGCCCGTTTGTCCGTCTGTCTATCACAGGGCTGTGCCTTAAGAACCGTAACAGATAGACAAATGAAATTTACTTAATACATAACGTTTATTTCTATTGCCGCTACAACAACATAACCAACCAATATAAAATTACCCTTCACCGCGTACATTTGGTGATACTGAATTTTTATAGATACGGCAATTTTAGCGTATTTTTTGGCATAGGTACCTATAAATTCCGACTCGCACTTCGAGTGCAGCAATTGACTTATTCGTATAATTATGAAAAACCGTTACTTTCGTTCAAATTTCGTAGAGATGTATTGTATGAACATAACATTATTTTAAGACCTAATGTAACGAAAATTACCAAAAAATGTAGTTCCGACAATTTTAATTGCTGCGGTCGATTTGGCCGGTTTATTGCTAAAATTATTAAGCAACTAGCTGTTGCCCATGACCAAGTCCTTGAAAAAAAAACAAAAAGGGTTCCGTACCATTATCCATAAAACGGCAAATTAATGACGTTTGTTGTATGGAAGCCCCCTTAAATTATATTTATTTTATTCTGTTTTTTAGTATTTGTTGTTATATCGGAAACCGAAATACATCATCTGTGAATATTTTATCTGTCTAGCTATCACAGTTCATGAGATACAGCCTGGTGACAGACGGACAGATAGACACACAGACGGACGGACGGCGAAGTCTCAGTAATACCCCGTTTTTTACCCATTGGGTACGGAACCCTAAAAAAGATAATAAATAAATAAATAATAAATATTAGGGGACAATCTTACACAAATCGACCTAGTCCCAAACTAAGCAAAGCTTGTACTATGGGTACTAGACGACGATAAACATACTTATATAGATAAATACATAGAAAACATCCATAACTCAGGAACAAATATTCGTGCACAAATAGATGCCCTTACCGGGATTTGAACCCAGGACCTCTTGCTTCGTAGGCAGGGTCACTACCAACTAGGCTAAAGCGGTCGTTAAAACCGCTATAACGCCGTTATTAGATATTTTGACTTTGACGGACTCCGACTGGAATCGTAATTTTTTAGGATAAAAATCTATGCTATGTCACTTTTTTCATAGGTACCAAATTTAAGACAGACAGACAGATAAAGCTACTTTCGAATTTATACTTAAGTAAGGGAGTAAGGATTAAAACGAGCGCCATTTCGTTTAATAGACTTAATCAGGAAAATGAAATGTACTTACACGACCAAATGGCCTAGTTAGAGAACTTGACTATGAAGCTTGAGGACCCAGGTTCGATTCTCGCGTCGGGCCAAGCCAAGTATTGGGTATGTATTACAATACCGAAGTACGAAAGACCGAATGTATTAAAACATCGAATGGGTCAAAAGACCGACACGATTTTTTTCTGAAACCGTAAACTTCTCAGAATTTATTAAAACGGCATCATACAGAACCCATTAGGTTAGGTTAGGTTTGTTTTATAACAATCTTAAAAAGTTAACGGTTTCAGAAAAAAATCGTGTCGGTCTTTTGACCCATTCGATGTTTTAATACATTCGGTCTTTCGTACTTCGGTATTGTAATACCTACATACCCCAAGTATTTGTATAATAATGTTTGTTCTCGAGTCTTGGGTGTTTAATATGAATTTAAGTATGTATTTATCTATATAAGTATGTATTGTCTATCCGTTGCCTAGTACCCATAACACAAGCTTACTTTGGGGCTAGGTCAATTGGTAAGAAATGTCCCGAGATATTTATTTTATTTTATTTATCTACAGATTTTTTTGAGCCAATTATTCAGCTCACGCTTTTTGCTCGATCCCAATGTATAGTTCTGCTGACCCTAAAGTCACGTCTAAAGTTGCACGCCAGTGAGCCACCGCCTTTATTCGTGGGCCACAAATTGTGAAACTTCCTCTATTGTCGTTCGGGTGCAATATGAACACCCGGCGGCTTGCAGATTGCAATGACTTTTGCAACCTTTGTTTTGTTCTGCGCTCCTTGTCACAGAGCCGTAATGGACTTCGAGAGCTGTTGGATGAAGTTGCCAACTTATATTAGTGCCTCGTGCTAGAATGTACGGTTGTCGTGGTCTGTATCACGCTAGCTATGCGCTTGTAGATATGATTGCGTCATCTAGTTCGCTTGGAGTTTCAATCATTTCAATAACAAGCGTACAAACTGAATTGTAGTCGTTTTTGATATAGTTTGTTGCCTTAGTATCCCATAGCTCAAAAGAAAACTGTTCCAGAGGATCTATGTCGGGCAGCATAAAGTTGTTATTCCTAATATTTTGTCGCTTAAAAACTTTACGACAAATAGCGTAAAGCATAAAATTTGTGGTGCATATTTTTGAGTAGAATTATGGTTCCTAATAAAATTACAATTTAAAATGTTTTATTAAGGATTAATTAAAAGGAGGCCTATGCCATACAGTGGTACAGAGGAAACTGAATCGTGTACCAGAGTGGAACCTTTTCACAGTCAAATTCACGATGATTTCTTTGGCAGATCTATGGAATGTCAACATGACATTTGCAATGAAAAGGGTTCAGCCTGGTACGTGATTCAGTTTCCTTGTTTACAGTCGGGGTAAGAAAAGGTTCGTCAGCTTAAAATTGACATTTGCTTGCACCAAGACAATAAAATTGTAAGTCCTGTCAACATTTTATTTCAAACGAAAATACCTACACCTATATCACAGAACCTAACCTATATCACAAGAATCTAACTGTCAGAACGTGATGCCAACAAACTGTTTCACAGTTTGGCGAACTTAAATATATTGTTGTGTATGTGCTAATATTAAAAAATAAAATAAAAATATATATATATATATGTCGTAGAATATGATTTTTGCTATACATAGAGTTAAATTATTTTGTTGCTGATTTGACTAAAGTCTTAGAACGAACGCCGTGGCGCTAGTGTAGCGCCTCGAGGACAGAGTCGATGGGTCGGATGTAGTTGGAGGGGCGGGCGACCACCTCTATAAAAACGGTTGTAATGTGGTAAACGGGTTCGATTTCTTACGCATTGGACCCCGCAAGTACAACGACCCATCGAAACTGTCGGTTCACTATTAACCGCCATTTTGTAATAAGTTAGTACTTACCATATTAAGTAAACGCTACGTGTACTGCATTTCGTTGCCTTTCTTTGCCGCCCGAGTATCCAGCCCATACTACATGGATTACCCACCCGATAACGCGACAGCCAGCGTGCCAGGCGATCCGTTGGCTGTTGCTCCGTCATCAGAAGTGGGATCAGCTCGGGCGCATGAAGACTCTTTCTGGCGTGCTTTATTTGAACAACAAAATCAACACATGCTGGAGCTTGTTAAGGCCATAACATCCACACCTTCGGCCCCAATTAACTTGCCAGAATTTAATCCCGAGCAACCGGAAGCCGATCCACGTGCTTGGTGTTCGACGGTAGACATTTGCATAGCAGAACGCCCTATCGTCGGCGGTGCACTGATCATCGCACTAAGCAAGGCGTTAAAAGGTACCGCTTCGTCATGGTTGTCACAGGTGTCTCACCCTGGAATGACCTGGCTGCAATTTAAAAATCTCTTTTTGGCTCGTTACGACTACGTGGAGACATGTGCGGCGACCATCATTAACATCAATGCCGGCAAACCAAAAGAGAATGAGAGCTTGGCTGCGTACGCGGGTCGTTTAGTCACATCTGTAATGGCTAGATGGAAGAACATGCAGTCTGAAGAAATCGCAGTGTCATTTGTGCTCGCTCACATAGCACAAATTGATTCGCGCATCAATCGGTTGGCTTTTACGACCGAAATCAAATCAAGAAATACGTTGCTGCAGGAGCTGAAAGCTTTCTCGTTGAAACGCAAGCAAGAAGTGCATACATCTGGATTCGACGCAAAACGAGCGAAGTACCCCCAGGTTATCAAATGTCATTACTGCGGAAAGATTGGGCACAAATCGATAGATTGTCGATTGAAGAAATTTGGAAGACAAACTTCGACATCTGCTACACATACAACAGCGTACACTCCCACCACATCCGATGGGAAAAGGTCCATGATCTGCTACCGTTGTGGTAACGCGGGTCACATATCACTGCGTTGTCCTAAACTGGGCGGCGCCGGCGGCCCCGGCGCGGCGCGGCCTGGCGCGGACGGCGCTGGCGCGAGCGGCGGCACCAGCAGCGGCAGCGCGCGCGCCACTACTTCAGAGCGGCGCGTAGACAGCTGCGAAATGAGCAGCGTATGCGGGGAGCTACAGATACTTGGTGAGTCGTACCCATTTTACTTCGATTCCGGTGCTGAATGTTCTCTCGTTAAGAAAAGTGTTAGTAGTCGATTCACTCCGAGATTGTGCACTAATTCGATTGTTCGTATCACCGGTATAGGAAACTCAAACGTATGTAGTACGGAACAGATATTGTGTGACGTGATTATAGATGGAGTTTGTTTACAAATTTTATTTCACGTTGTTGACGACAACGCAATCAAGTATGACATTATGGCAGGACGTGAAATTCTGACTACCGGCATTACAATAAGCTTAACTGACGCGCGGTTAAATATTTCAAAAACGAAGGTAGTTTGCAGTGCGGTTGACCTAAATAACTACGACCTTGACACAGATATTGCGAACGAAGATAGGCATAGTTTAAACGCGTTGTTAAATGAGTTTTCGGATGCATTTATTGACGGTTTACCTCGTAAGAGAGTGACGACGGGTGAGCTTAAGATACGTTTACAAGATTTAAACCGTACTGTACAACGGCGGCCTTACCGTCTTAGCCCCGAAGAAAAATGCGTAATGCGTGAACGTGTACAAGAGTTACTTGACGCCAATATAATTCGGCCCAGTTGTTCGCCATTTGCGAGTCCCAACCTTCTAGTCGATAAAAAAGATGGATCAAAGCGCATGGTTACAGACTTTCGCGAGCTTAATGATAATACGGTGCCCGATAGATTCCCATTACCCCTTATTAACGATCAAATATCGCGACTGTCTGGGGCAATGTACTTCACGAGTTTAGACTGCGCGAGTGGATTTTATCAAATTCCGATATTAGACCCCGATAGTATTGAACGGACTGCCTTTGTGACCCCGGATGGTCAATTTGAATATCTAGCAATGCCGTTCGGACTTCGTAACGCACCAAGTGTTTTTCAGCGGGCCGTATCGAATGCATTAAAAGACCTTGTATTTAGCTACGCAGTTCTCTACATGGATGATATTTTAATCCCTTCGTCTACCGTTGAGCAAGGACTACATAGGTTGCGTGAAGTTTTGTCAGCCTTATCAAAAGCAGGATTTTCATTGAACATTAAAAAGTGTTCCTTCCTAAAACGACGCATTGAATTTCTTGGCTATGACATCACAGCCGGTGAGTTACGACCCAATCCAAAGAAAATTGAAGCTTTGACAAAGCTGCCCCCTCCTGAAAACATACATCAGCTAAGGCAATTCATTGGACTTGCTTCTTACTTCAGGAAGTTCGTGAAGAACTTTTCCAAAATCATGACCCCTTTGTTTATTTTGACAAGCAGCAAGCAATTTAAATGGGAGCCCGAACATGAACAAATTCGGCAGCAAATAATCGCGACATTGACTGATAAACCGGTGTTAATGATTTACGACCCGGAACTCCCAGTTGAATTGCATTGCGACGCTAGCTCTATCGGATATGGCTCTATACTTTTTCAAAAGAAAGACGGCCAACTTCATGTTGTAGAGTACTTTAGCAAGCGAACCACCAAAGCAGAGTCCAAGTACCACTCTTACGAGTTGGAGACTTTGGCTGTGGTTAATGCTGTCAAGCATTTTCGCTACTATCTTCAAGGTCGTCATTTTGATGTCATCACTGACTGTAACTCTCTAAAAGCTTCACGAAATAAAATCGATTTAACCCCAAGAGTACACCGTTGGTGGGCTTTCTTACAGTCTTTCGATTTCGATATTGTTTATAGAGAAGGAAAGCGTATGTCCCATGTAGACTTTTTATCCCGTAATCCGTTGCCAATAATTTCAGCCCCTACTTTTCAAAAGGTAGAGCAAAAACGTGTCGAAATTGCGTCCCTATCAGATAATTGGTTGTTAGCTGAACAGTTGCGTGATGAAGAAATTCAGTCGATTGTAGAGAAACTGAAAGAAAAACAACTGTCACCTGATGTAGCTAAGACGTACGAATTGCGTTCAGGCGTCTTGCACCGTAAAGTGCAACATAACAACCGTACGCGTTGCTTGCCAATAGTTCCGCGCGCATATCGTTGGTCGGTAATTAATCATGTGCATGAATCGGTGATGCATCTTGGCTGGGAAAAAACTCGCGAAAAACTCTATGAGTCATTTTGGTTTGAGCATATGTCAAAATATGTCCGTAAATTCGTAGAAAATTGCGTTACCTGTAGAATTTCCAAGCCTTCCTCCGGCCGTGTTCAAGCTGAACTTCATCCTATTCCAAAGGTCAGTGTCCCGTGGCACACAGTACATGTCGACATATCGGGAAAGTTGAGTGGGAAGAACGATATAAAGGAATACGTTATTGTTTTAATTGACGCATTCACTAAATTTGTGTTGCTCTACCATACTCTCCGGTTAGATAGCGCAAGTGTAATAAAAGCTCTCAAATCAAGCGTTTCTTTATTCGGCGCTCCCGCGCGCGTGATAGCCGACCAAGGCCGGTGTTTCATTAGTAAGGAGTTTAAAGATTTTTGTGAGTCTCATAAGATTCACTTGCACCTTATAGCAACAGGTTCAAGTCGCGCTAACGGGCAGGTAGAGCGAACAATGGGCACCCTTAAGAGCATGCTCACTTCGGTAGAGACGTCGGAACGCTCTTGGCAGGACGCCTTAGAAGACGTCCAACTCGCGTTAAATTGTACTGTCCATCGTGTTACGCGTGCTAGCCCCCTCGAACTTATGATAGGACGTGTAGCGCGACCACTTAACCTTTTATTGCATGATCAAAATGAAGAGATAGTTGATATCGAAGAATCGAGAGAACAAGCAGCACGGGAAATACAGAGATCTGCTGGTTACGATAAAGCCCGTTTTGATTGTAATAAAGCTAAAATTGTTAGGTTTGAGCTTGGTGATCTGGTATTATTTAAAAATGAGGAAAGAAATCAAACCAAGCTCGATCCTAAATTTAAAGGTCCATTTAAAATTGTAAAAATATTGGAAGGTGACCGATACGTTCTTAAATCATTGACAGGCAACAGAACTTACAAGTACGCTCATGACAAATTGAGAAAAATGCCTCAGAGTCAAGTTCCTTCTGAACTAGATATGGTTGATGTAGAGTTGAGCAGTAATGATGGCATGGAACCATCTGCAAGTAGTTAATTTGACTTGGCTAGTTTGATCACTCGTATAGTGGTCTGGGTCTCGTAGAGACTACATGCTTGATTTGATCACTTGGGCAGTGGTCTGGGTCTCGTAGAGACTATATGTTCGATCACTAGGTTAGTGGTCTGGGTCTCGTAGAGACTACGTGCTGAACTTTGGCCTTGTGAGAGCCTGGGAGCTTTGCTCTACAATATAAGGGTGATAACATATCACCACGCTGTGAAGCAGCTGGGCCATAGTCACATTAACGAAATTAGTTGATTGAGCTTTACATGAGACATATTTTTCGTAATTTAATTTTGTGAAAGCTTGTTTGTGACTTTACTTTGGTAGAGATTTATTTGAATGTAGTAACTAGTTAGTCAGGTAGGCCGAGCTTTAAGTTGCGAACTTCAAAGCGGTTTGTTTGTTGCAGGTACACACGAGGACGTGTAACCGTCAGTTCTGGCCGTGTCGTAGAATATGATTTTTGCTATAGAGTTAAATTATTTTGTTGCTGATTTGACTAAAGTCTTAGAACGAACGCCGTGGCGCTAGTGTAGCGCCTCGAGGACAGAGTCGATGGGTCGGATGTAGTTGGAGGGGCGGGCGACCACCTCTATAAAAACGGTTGTAATGTGGTAAACGGGTTCGATTTCTTACGCATTGGACCCCGCAAGTACAACGACCCATCGAAACTGTCGGTTCACTATTAACCGCCATTTTGTAATAAGTTAGTACTTACCATATTAAGTAAACGCTACGTGTACTGCATTTCGTTGCCTTTCTTTGCCGCCCGAGTATCCAGCCCATACTACATGGATTACCCACCCGATAACGCGACAGCCAGCGTGCCAGGCGATCCGTTGGCTGTTGCTCCGTCATATACATTGTTTATTGTCTATTAATACTAAGTTTCTCTTGTCTGTTATTTCTGCCACCTACATTAGTCTGTTGATATTTATTAATTTCTGAGTAATTGGTTGTCTGGAAGAGATCGCTTTTTAGCGATAAGACCGCCTATTGTCTACCTGAATTTTTTATTTTTGTAATGTTACTGTACTGTTTTTGGTGATCAATAAAGAATATTTGTATTGTATTGTATTGTATATGGCATTGACGTTTCGCCTTTTTCAAAAGGTACTAAGAGTCCATGACTTGATTAAGAATTCAATGTAATAACTGACGAAGGTTTTCGTACCCCGACTGTTCGTAAAAGTATAGGTTGGGACGTTGATGAAAATAAAGTATAGAAATTTAACAAAATGGAACAGACCATGAACTTAGTAAACTTATTCGTAATGATAAAATCGACGCAAGAACTAACACGGACATTGCTAAAGTGGCGGGAACGCATTGGATGCGGATGGCGCAGGGCCGACCTGTTTGGCGAGCCTTGGAGTAGGCCTATAAACAGCAGTGAACGTCTTTCGGCTGAAAATTGATGATGATGATAAAGTTACTAACATAGCCACATTACTTCGTCAAACCAAACATAACCCGGTAATACCGCAAGAAAGTCCGTCCATTACTGAAAATCCACTGTGACATTAAACATACATCACGTACAAGGGGCTTAAGCCCGTCTTAATTACTTACTAAACATACTAAGCTAACTGCGTTCGCTGCAGATACTTCCCACAGGACATTAGTTCTCCTAACTATTGGTAAGAGACAATTTATGCCCTACAACTTGCTCTAGCTTGTTGAGATTACAAAGCCGTCTGAAAACAGTATCGTTGTTTACGTTAACTGGCTACGGTTGTGAGAAGGAGTCGGAACGTTGTTTCGTAGAGACGTACTTACCGACTATTCACCGATTATTCGACTACTTTTCTAGTAGCGAATTACGGCATGAATATAATGTTGTAGAGCACATTGAAAAAAAAAAACAGAAAAGAAAGTCTAAAGCCTGAACCCAGGTTTTTGTCAAACCAAAACGCTACAATAATGTTAAAGTATAATATTTAATAACTACGAAACCATAAAATTAAATAAAATCAAGAAATAAAATGTGATTCTTTTTCAATGTTGGTTTGACTGAACGGAAAGTGTTTTCATTCCATTTAGATACTTTTTTGCTACCAAAGACAAATTACTCGTATGGTGCAGAAAAGTTAATATTATTTATATCTGCTTGATCAGGAAGACTTGACTCAAAACACGAACATGACGAGTCACGCAATTAGCGACCGAAATTAACGTTCACGGTTCCACCCGAACTTAGCCGAAAACGTTACCGACAACTAGTCGACCATCTCAGTACCGATTAGTCGGTAAAATAGCTGGTCCAACTCTACCGTTTAGGTCTTGACCCTTTATATGTCCTATATGGATAAATGTTTTCTTTGCGAGAAGGCCTCACTATTGGCCAAAGCGAGTAGGTATTTTGTTAGGAAAAAATGCCGTCTTTAAGGACATGCGTGACATTTTTTGTCTGGAATGAGAATGTGACCTTTTGATTGTTTTATATTGTTGGATTTAAGGCGTTCTGACTTTTCTAGGGTTATGTATGTACTTCTGAAATTCTGAAGCCAATAACTTCCAATTTCAGTATTTATCTATGCCTTGTGTGTGCATCCAGCCCTGTTCGGGGACAGAGAGGGTATGTGGGTGGGGCTCCCCCACGAGGGGCATACCCACTAAAAACCACATTAGTTCCCTAGTTACCATCGACTGTAGGTACCACTGAACGGGGCTTTTAACCTAACCTAACAACTTTATATGGCGCGTCGTGCATTTTCGGCCGCGCAGGCACGAACGAACTAACCGATGATACCCCGAAGGTACGATTCAAACTTTAAATCAGTCTTATGTCACATAATTACAAGGTGCAAATTACAGAGCACCTCTTATCCGTCTCACTTACTCGGAAGTATGGCAGCTGACTAATATGGCACGCGACGCACGCTAACATGACGACAGCAACTCACCAATAGCGGCACAGGAAAAAGGCGCGCCGTACGTGGAGTATGCTGATTGGTCAATTGCGTTTCCCGCGAAACTAAAACACGTCTTCTACGCAAGTACATCGGTCAGACATATCACTGTGTACTACTTGTACCTGGATTTTTATCTACATATCTGTACATCAAGGTTCATCTAAACCCGTAATCGTTATTGCGTGATTTACTAACAAACATACAAACATCCAAACATATTCACAAACTTTCTTATTCTTAATATTGTTAGTAGAATATAGCTCACAAATGGAGCACAACAAACTTGGGACCAAGAAGCAGAAACTAGCCAAATACGGAATCAACTGATAAATCAAAATTTGATTCGAACCATCCCGAGGCGCAATAACAATCGCCTCACGTCCGAGCCGCGGCGTGAATGAATAATGCGGACAAATTCGATACCCGCTACTTGCTGAACTCACTGGACGTGTCGGACGAGGACGATCTGTAAGGTTCTGCTATTGTAGCCCGGTAAAATTTTAATCCTATCACTACCACCGCAACTACCACTATTTTTACTAGCCCTAAAATCAAAAATCCCGATTTTTTTTCCGAACCATTCATTAGCCTGTAGGTACATTAAATACTCTAACGCGTGCGAAATTATACGACATGCAATTTTCGCCCTTGGTCCGTGTGGTCTTAGCGCTATAAGGCTATACAAGTAAATTGAAAAGAAGTTAGTCGACTTACCAGGAGTTTAGCAGTTTTTGCCGGTAGAAACGTTCAGTGGTAGGCTATTCATCAAGATGGTGGCGATGGAACTAAGACTTTCGGCGGGAGGTACGATGGGGGAATTTCGCAGCAGGAAGCAAATTTAACAATTTTTTGGAGCACTCGCCGTGGTAGAGCCTAAAGAACAAAAGAGAACCTGTGTCCCTTTGCATGGATAGAGAACCAAACCCCCAAGAACTCTTCTTAAGAAAAAAGCTTATAAGATTGGTTTTGGGAAAATGGTAGTACACTTTTCAGATGGACAGATGCGCGACCGGCGTTTAAAAAGCTCCCTAAGCCCCTCGGCACTCCGGTTGGGGCTCGGGGCCGATCTGACCGTTTTCAAATGCACGAATATTCTCAAATTACACTACTCTTTTACTTGTGCTTTGCTTATTTTATTGCCGTTTAGGTCTTAACAGGTTATGGTAATGATATTGTGTTCTCCTCATCTAAAAATATGGTAGAAGTTGACCACATTGTCGTGAGGGATGTTATTGTGTGCGTGTGTGCGTGACAACTTATTTTGTTATGAGTTTGTAGGAACGTAATAAATTTCTACACGAGTGTAGAGGCTCCTTGCGGAAAGTGGCAATAAAATTGTAGTTCCGAGATAAGGTTATGGCAAGTCCCGTTATAATTGTGTTCTATGCAGTTCTGGAATATTTCTTACAACCCACTTCAGTAGGTATAGCTTATTTTAAAATGTCGTAAATGCTACAAATATACGTGAATGAATGAATCCGTCCGACCGATTTCGGTCACGGCGACCGCTTCGACTCCTATTCATTACGGCGCTGATGCGCCCTAAGATGGCTCACGTAGCCAATTTCTAAATATACGTAGTGGACAAATAACGGAGCTCCTTGAAATGGCATACAGAGAAAGCGCAAAGGAATGGGAAAGCTGAAATGCTGTAAAGATGGTGGTAACCTTTTCAATTTGCTGTAATCCTTAAACTGACAAAATAGGTGTAAGTAGGTATAGGTTTTTTAAAAGATCATAGGTACCACATTTTAAAATCACTTCTGCAGTAAAATATTTATTTCCCATCGTAAAAACACGAGGTATACTTTTTGATCAATTGACGCAGAAAAATCTGTTTACAAAATGTACTTACCTAATTGTATCTATTGTAACGTAGACGCGTTACGTAACCTTGGTTTACAGAAAACTTATCTGGCAAATTAATATTAATAAAAAAAATGATAATAAAACAGTTCAAATTATATATATAGACAATTTACACCATTATTTTTAAGACAGAGTTACTTCGGGGTTCATTACAGTTAATTGAAGTTTATGAACGCAACAATAAAGCTTAACAAAAGGTGATCAAAAATTCTAGTAGTCAACCTAATATGTAGGTACAGTATCTTTTAGCGGTTGTTTTGAATCGCGGTGAAGCAAGTCCCATAAATAAATTTCGCGGATGAAAGCAAACGTATTTCCGTAAGTGTCGATAAACTCGGCAGACTTCGTTGAAACCTTAATAACCTCGTCATTGGTTGCAGGAACAATCTGCGCAAAACCGAAGAGTTTAACTTTAGTATCGCGACTGTCGGAGTCGGCAAATTCCGCTATACAACTTGACAACAGCGTAGGGCGGCCATCTTTTTAGATATTTTAGGGAAAAACAAAACTAACAGATTAATGCCACAAAGACACTATCCCACAGTATCTAGACCTATTATTACACACGTGAAAGAAACGATTTTAACTTTATAGCTTGTTTTAATGAGCTGTTGTAAAACTTGTTGTGTCTGTGTTAGTATTGTACGGAACCCTCGGTGCGCGAGTCCGACTAGCATTTGGCCGGTTTTTCACTCCAGGCCAATATTTCTCCAACGTGACAATTGTCGTGACATAATAATGTCGAGAGACCGTTCTACCACTAGCGGGTTCTTTGCGCTGAATGTGTTAATAAAATAACAATTATGTTGTTGTGAAACGAGAATGTTTTTTCCAATTGAAGAGATAGATGTAGATTTGTCGGTAAATCTTGACGTGAGATTAATGCTGTGTCAGTCTTGCGTTACAATTCTAGTATTCCGTGGTTAACATACGCGTATGTCCTAATATTATTCGTATGTAATACAAGTACCTAATGTGTATTTATAGGTGCGAAAATTGTCACGTTGGTGAAATAGGGGCCAGGGGCCTGTTGCATAAAAAAGTACAACTAATATTAGAGCTTGTCTAATTTAAAATGACGCGCCCCACCACCGCATTTGACATACAGGATTTCAAATCCTGTATGTCAAATGCGGTGGTGGGGCGCGTCATACTATACAAGCGGAACTCTCGCTTCAGTTATATTACTAGAAAGGGAGTTCCGCTTGTAATATATAAGTTTATTCTTTTGTATTACATTTAGCTTCATCTTTCTCTTTTTGTAAATTCCGTATGATTGCTCTGCCACACAGCCAGCGTTTAAATTCGGACCTATGGTCAGGGACCGTTATGGACGTTGGGCCGGTGGACAGAGCAATTGTATGGGCCCCTGCTGATATTAACCAAATTCCAGGGCAACCAAGTCGGGGTTAAACCGCCCGAACGATACTGCAGTCTCCACCTCTTGGCACTACACCACCAGCACACTCCGAGCCCTGAAGCACCCTGGCCTCAGCCCTGCAAAACCGCAACTTCCTTGAAGATCCACCTGCAACGCCCGCAGCGCGTCTTACGGTCTCCTGAATCCAGGGCAGTGTCTGTCCGAGGAAAGCGTGTCCCACTCAAGTGCTTAGAACCTACGACCCTCTAGTCTCTTGCTTGATCACAGCTTTAGCGTTCCTAATAAACGTCTAGACTTGTTTTTTTATGGTTTAATTCCTCACCTCGAGACCTATACCAAAACTGTGATAAGTGGATAAGTGTGATTTGAAATCCTGTATGTCAAATGCGGTGGTGGCGGAACTCTTGCTTCAGTTATATTACTAGAAAGAGAGTTCCGCTTGTAATATATAAGTTGTAGGTACTTTGTTATGCAACAGGCTCCAGATTGTCTACCGACAATTTTCACGCCACTCCGCTACTGCAAAGCATTAAATGTAAACGGGTCAAACACATTGTTTTTGCGTCTCTCCATGTTCACGGCAAAAGCTAAGGGCCTATAGCCATATTTTGTTAGTCAAGCTTACATCGACGTATGGGACGCCTGGCTATCTTATTTATTTATTTATTTGGAGAACAAACAGAAATAAGTGTACAGAAGAAAATACAGATAAATAACTACTAATTAACATGCACTTCCTCCCTTAGCAGGTCTCACTAAGACACATAAATGATAAATTTTAACCACATAAATTAGAGACACTAAAAAATAATCTAAACCGGTCATAGATCACCATTCCAAATCTACTTATATTTATAAGTAACTACATAAGTCATATCAACTCACCCAGTGTTACAAAACTAGTTGACAAAGCACTTCTTTCGACCCTTTTAAATAAATCTGAAGTCTGCTTACTCGGAGTCGCTAATTTTATATCCACACGAAAGACCACTTTTGTTTCTTACTTTGTCATCATCATCATTTCAGCCGAAAGACGTCCACTGCTAAACATAGGTCTCCCCCAAGGCTCGCCAAACAGATCGGTCCTGCGCCATCCGCATCCAACGCATCCCCGCAACCTTAACCAGATGCCGCAAATGATGGTGATGCAGATGTTGTTGGAGGCCTACCTACACTGAATCTTCCAGACCGTGGACGCCACTCGAGAACCTTTTGGCTCCATCAGCCATCAGTTCTTACGAGCCATGCCCTGCCCACTGCCACTTGAGTCTGGCAATTCTTCAAGGATGTCAGTGACTTTAGTTTTTTCGCGGATTTCATCATTTCTAATGCGATCCCGCAGAGAAACTAACAGGCTATCTTCTCCATTGCCCTTTGAATGATTTTGAGCTTTCTTATGAGGCCCATCGTTAGCGGCCACGTCTAAGCCATTAGCCATAAGTTATCACTGGCAACACACACTGGTCAAATACTTATGACTTGAGACTCTGCGGTATATTGGATGACGAGCTTCCTGAACCCTTCCTAGCCTTACTCTGTGTATGACCCAAACATGGTTACCCTACTCTAGAGCAAGTTTTACAAAGTTCGCATTTTTCTGAACTCCTTGTCGGATGAGGGGAAATATTTCTATATTCTCGCGAGTTCGGGCCAATGGAAAAGTAATGTCTGTAGAAGTTTTGAGACTTGTCTTAAAAGTATTAGACACGTTATTGTTCTGTAAAAGTTCACTTTGGTATTGTTTATGGCTGGTCTACTGTATTCATGAAGTTATTTAGTTAGGAAAGAGGAAGAACGTTATAATATACTTGATTCTCTAAACTTTTAATTTGTATTTATCTGTAATCTGTGCGAGTATAGGAGCCGCGCTGATTTATTTACTACTTAAGAAGGTTAAACTCGTGGCTTCATGTAAAACATTTAACAATATTAGAATTAATATATGTATGGTCTGAAAAGATGTTACGATAGCAACATAAACATTTTTAACATTTTTAGTAGTGGTAGAGCCATGTTGTAGCTAGCTGCTGCATCATGAATGGGCCGGCTCGTCCGGGGCAGTACCACCCTCTCACAGAACACCGGCGTGAAGCAGCAGTACTCCTGCTGCGTTTCGTACGGTCAGTGAGAGCGCCGGGGGCCCAATACCTCTCCCCCTCCTCTATTCCCTTTCCTTTTCCTCTCCCTGTTAAGGCCGACAACGCACTGGCATCGCGTAAAGCGCTGCGGGTGTCTATGGACAGTGGTGATCACTTAAAATCAGGTGACCCACTAGTTCGTTTGTCTGGCCTCTCAAACATAAAAAAAAGGCCATCCATCCACGACGACGAACGATGCCTCGCAGACGAAGTCGACACTTTATGACTTATAAGCCGAGGTAGGTACATAGTCAGCTACAAAAGATGCTGAACAAAATAATGTTAGAAAATATACTGTCTCAATCCAGTTTTTTTGTTTTTTGATTTAAATACCCAAAAATTTTCGAAAATTTTCTCACTTATAATATTAGTAGAATAGGATAGAAAAGGATGGGTTTTCTTGTGCTATGTTGTAGTTATACCTATACTATAACTACTCGTACCCGTCCGATTTAACAAAGCATCACAATATATTTTTAGTTACGCTAGTTAAAATATCAAGACCTAAAAGTCATGTTCGTTTGTTTGAAATAAAACACATTTCTCTGATCATTTATTTTCTTTATTATGCATAGCTTTGACCTGAAACCACACTAGATTCAACTACTAGTAAAATTAACGCCGTGTTACACTTATTTTTACAATATTAAGTAGTAACATTCAACGAAATAATATAATAAAAAACCGGCCAAGAGCGTGTCGGACACGCCCAAGATAGGGTTCCGTAGCCATTACGAAAAAATCATATAATATTTTTCTAAGGATTTCGTATGTGTACGGAATCTTCCAAGTTAGGTATCGTCAATACCTTGAAAAAAGCTCGTATCTCAAAATCGTTAATCTAGCAAAGTGAACTTTATTACGCGCGTATCAAGGTTCAGTTTTGTTTACATGCTGATTTGATATACGAGTTTTTCAAAGTAGTGACGGTATGTTTAATACCTTAGGCTACTATTTACTCTTAAACTACAAATAATTCCCAAGCAATCTTAGCCGCTATAATTTTCCTTGTAAATTTAATATATTTACTACCATTTTGAATTTTTTTTAATTTTTCCATCCAACAGTTTAGATTTTAGAGTAGGGGGACGGTCGATTTTAATGAAAATTTTCACTTTAAAGTTGAATATTTCGCAAACAAATCACTGAATACAAAAATCATGTAAGCAACCCCTCAATGGTTTTAAAAGACCTATCCAACGATACCCCCCACTATAGGGTTAATCGAGAAAAAAAAAATCACCCCCACTTTACGTCTATGGGAGGTACCCTAAAAAAAATTTTTTTAGTTTTTTTTATTTTACCCCTTTGTCGCCTTGACTAATATATATATTCATGCCAAATTACAGTTTTCTAGTACTAACAGTCTCTGAGATTAGCCGCGGACAGACAGACAGACAGACAGACAAACGGACAGACATGGCGAAACTATAAGGGTTCCTAGTTGACTACGGAACCCTAAAAACGAATGCAATTAATAGAAGATATTTACATAATTTCAATTCCTTTGCTTATTAAAAAAATTATTATACTTATTTATACTTCGTTTTTTAGCATTAGAAATAAGGTAAACAATCTTGACGAGTCTTTTTATTGACACTTTTTAAAAAATAGGAATTGCATATGAAACCAAAAGGATGTAAATGACCATATTTCTTTTCAAATTGTTTCATAATATTTTAGACTATCGCGGTCATTACTAATTTTATGAGTTAAAATCGGGTTTTGTTCCGCATACCTTGATTTCGAAGAAGCCCGATATTTCGGCGCAGTTGCATGCGCCATGATCACGAGACGACGACGACGACGACGAGGCGACGATGGCGCATGCAACTGTGCCGAAATATCGGGCTTCTTCGAAATCATGGTACGCGGAACAAAACCCGATTTTAACTCATAAAATTGTTTCATGTTAGCTATGACTTATTTTTCAATAAAAAGACACGTCAAGATCACTTACTTTCTTTCTAATGCTAAAAAAACGAAGCATAGGTAGGTACCTACATTCCATTTAGTTCCATTAAATTAACTCTGCATTATAAATATACCTACCAGGAAAAAAAGGTCCAACTAGTTCCATTAAGGAAACCCTCTTCGTTCAATGTAACTAGGTACTCGGAAAAAAAGTCCAACTAGTTCCATCATTGGCAGGTACACCGTTACAGGCGAATGTACCGTGGACTTAAATTGTATGAAAATGGCTAATTCTGAAATGTTGTTAGAAATTGATCAAGAAGACACACCTTGCCATGTCATTGATTGCCCAGAGTTATGCGAGCCTATTATAGATAAAAAATTTAATCTCAAAGTACTCACATACAACATTAGGAGCCTGCAAAAGAACTTTGACCAATTTTTTCTAGTTTCATTAAGATTCAACCTGACGTTTGATGTGATTGTCCTTACGGAATGCTGGCTTAATGAAGGTTCTCTTATTCCACAAATTGCAGGATTCCAGTCATTTAGAACTCACAAATCTACTAATAGGGCTGGAGGTGTCGTCATCTATGTAAATAGTTTATGGACGCCGCAAGTCTCAGAGCCAACATTTTGTGAAGCGGATTGTTTGCACGTTGCTGTTAAGGACCGTTTTAACGTCCTGGGTATCTATCGGTCCCCGTCCTTCACTGATATCGCAGCTTTTTCCAATTCACTCATTTCCACAGTTTCGTCAATAAAGGACTCGCCATGTCTGATAATTGCGGGGGACATAAATGTAAACACGTTGTCGGAAAACATCTCACATACAGCCATTTGTGCCAACTATCTTTGTCTTCTTGCTGAATTAAATTTGAAGCCAACAGTGAATAAGCCTACACGCGCCGATTCTTGTCTAGATCACGTCAATGTTTCTTCTAGATTGCAGGCTGTATCAGTTGTTTGTAAATCTGATGTTACCGACCATGACCTTGTTATAACAGGTGTGTGCACTAAGTCGAGGAAACATACCCTAAGAAAGCAATTTATTAAAAAAATCGACTGTAATTCTGTACAAGACGAGCTTAGTAGGTCAGATTGGAGCGGAGTCATATCCTCGAGCACGGTGTCGGAGGCGGTCAGTGCCTTCAACAGATTGCTCTTTGATTCTGTTTCCAGACACACAACTTTTGTCCCTGTCAGTCGGTCCAAGTTTGCGTTCAAACCTTGGATGACCCCAGGTCTCATACGGTGTTCGAGGCATAGAGATAATCTGCACCTTAAATGTCGTAAAAATCCAAATGATCAAACCCTGAAACAGATTTACACCCGCTACAAGAACTTCCATAATGACCTGCTAAGGAAATTGAAATATAACTATGAATCGGCCCAGTTAGAAGAAAATAAAAACAATTCAAAAAGACTCTGGGACACTATTAAGAACATAACGTATACAAAGAAAAACGTTCAAAGTCCCTTCGAATTGACTCAAATAGGAAGCACTTTAGTTGAATCGCTGGATTCTTGTAATCGGTTCTTTTCGAGCGTTGGTGGAAGTCTAGCAAACGACATATTGGAAACTATAAACAGAACCCAAGAAGATCTAGCGCATGGAATGACCTCAAAAGTATCCCCCTCCCAATCTTTGTACTTAAGGGCAACTAATGAATCCGAAGTAGAATCTTTGATAAATGGTTTAAAACTAGATAGTTCTCCTGGCCTTGATGGAATTACAAATCGCCTGCTCAAGTTAGTCAAAAGTCACATCATTAAGCCTCTAACACACATATATAACCTTAGTATGTCTGAGGGAAGTTTTCCAGACGAATGGAAAGAATCTGTAGTTGTACCAATTCACAAGGCAGGCGTCAAATCGAATCCCGGCAACTATAGGCCGATTTCTTTGCTCGGTGCACTTTCAAAATTATTGGAGAAATTGGTTTGTAAGCGCTTAGTCAGTTTTTTGGAGGAGCACACCTTACTCTCGGATCGACAGTTTGGTTTCCGTGCGGGGAGGTCGACTGAAGATGCTGTGGTTCTTATGACAAAACTAATCTCAGGATACTTGGACAGCAGTGAAGCCTGCCTTGGTGTCTACCTAGATCTATCCAAGGCATTTGATACTGTCTCCATCCCCATACTTCTTAAAAAGTTGGAGCTCATGGGTGTGAGAGGAATTGCTCTGGACTGGTTTGGTAGTTATCTTTTGGGTCGGACGCAACGTGTGAAGATTGGCCAAGATGTAAGTAATCCTATGGATGTCGTTTTTGGTGTCCCTCAGGGCAGCGTTCTCGGTCCAATATTATTTAATGTTTACATTAATGATATTGTCTCTGGCAAAATACCTAACGCTGATGTCATTTGTTATGCTGATGACACAGCGATTATTTTTCATGAAAGTGACTGGGCTGAAGTTGTTGAGTCCGCGGAGCGTGGTATGGGAGTGGTAGCTGACTGGTTAAGGGGTAACCTGCTGACACTCAATGTTATGAAATCCAAATTCCTTTGCTTCCATAAGTCATGGGCGTCTGCTCCGGGTTCATTATCCAGCATCAGAGTTCACAGCTGTGGCCGGAATGGCTTACATGTAACTTCTTGTCTTTGCCAGAAAATTGATAGGGCTCATATCATTAAGTACCTCGGCGTAGTAATTGATGATAGACTGGATTTTAGGGAGCACATAAAAGCTACAGCAAACCGGGTACGCAAACTAATATACGTTTTTAAAAACTTGCGCAATTCGGCTAGCAAGGCATTACTCAGAACGGTATACATTAGCATCGGTCAGTCTGTTCTAACTTATTGCATAACTGCGTGGGGGGGCGCATGTAAAACGTTCATGCTTTTGCTGGAGAGGGCGCAAAGGGCTGTCCTTAAGGTCATTCTTCGGAAACCCATTAGGTACCCAACTAAGAATGTGTACGGCGATATGGAGGTTCTTACTGTCCGTGGGATGTTTGTCCTGAGAGTGGTGTCAAGTGTCCATGGAGTGGTCATAGGGTCGTCTAATTACCATTCCATGTTACAAAAGCGCACGTATAAAGTCTTTGTGCCTCCAACAAACTCAACTTTCGCTAAAAGGTTACCTAACTTCATTCATCCTTTTCTTTATAACAGAACCAATTCTAGGATTCCTATTAAGAATCTATCCGTCAAGGACGCTAAGAAGGAAATCTCTGCATGGCTTCGCTCCCTCTCATATAACGATATAGAGGCCCTAATGAGAGTAACTAAATAATAAGAATAAAATAACAAGCACACACACTTACACTCATACACATACACTCACATATACAGACACACACACATACAGTCACACATAAACACACACACACACACACACACACACACACACACATACACACACACACACACAAACTCACACACACGCACATAACTACCGTATTTGTAATTTAAATCTTAGATGTAGTATTTAATTTTTACTTAGATCCATTTGTTTCTTAGCCAAGGGATTCTTATTAGATTTTCGCATCAATTATGTCAACTCGCATCGGAATTGGTTACCTACGAAACAGGCTGAGCCTAGTGTAGGGGCCAGTGCAACCAAAATTGTGAAATTGTTACGTATATTTATATCGCCTGGTTTCTAATGTGACAAATCTTATTATTGTTATTTCTGTTGTAATAGATATTTATGTACAATAAAGAAATTATGAATTATGAATTATGAATTAAAAAAAAAATATATATATATCACGGGACAATTCACACCAATTGACCTAGCCCCAAAGTAAGCTAAGCAAAGCTTGTGTTATGGGTACTAGGCAACGGATAAACATACTTATATAGATAGATACATACTTAAATACATATTAAACACCCAAGACCCGAGAACAAACATTCGTATTTCTCATACAAATATCTGCCCCGACACGGGAATCGAACCCGGTACCTCAAGCTTCATAGTCAGGTTCTCTAACCTAGGTACTCGGAAAAAAGTCCAACTAGTTCCATTAAGGAAACCCTCTTCGTTCAATGTAACTACTCGGAAAAAAAAGTCCAACTAGTTCCATCAATGTAACTAATAATGGAACCAGTTGGAATAGACCCCTATTCCAACTGGTTCCATTATTAGTTACATTGATGAAGACTACATGCGTAAAGAAATAATTTGTAGATTATAAAAAAAAACTCCTTTTCTTTTTTATAGTCACTTCTACAGCAGCCCCGCAGGAGGTGCCTTGAACAAGTCATACAGTTCAGCCAGCTGTTTGTTCTTCGCATGCCCTTTAACACTCCTCAGGTCTTCGCGCCGCGCGACGTGTGCCCGCGCCGCCGCCGCACCCGCCGCGCGCGCCGCGGCCACCAGTCTCGACCACGGCATCGCCCACTCCGATCGGAGGTACTGAATAAATAAATAATAATAAATAAATATTAGGGGACAATCTTATACAAATCGACCTAGTCCCAAACTAAGCAAAGCTTGTACTATGGGCACTAACCGACGATAAACATACAGTAAAATTACATAAAGTTTACCACAGACCAGACAGATGGTTTGCCTTCATTTCATATTCAACTTAAGCGACCTACAAATAAAGCCAATTTTAGAATACTGTTACCCACGTTTGCAGATTTTGTAATAGCCACTTTATTTGTATGGTTATTATGGTTGTTATGGTTTAGTTGGAAATGAAATGAAGGCAAGCCATCTTGTCAGTGGTAAATTAAAAGTAAACGTATTGTACTTATATTAAATATTCATCATCATCATCATCCCAGCCTATATCGCAGGATGACAAGCAAAACTCACTAAAATTTCTGTCGCTGCTCTTAAAAAAGTCGTATCTAGCTAGTAATTTCAGACTGAAAGAATAATTTCATACTGAGATACGAGCTTTGTTTTAAGTAGGTAATTTGTACTTTGTGACTTTTGCTTGTCACCCGACGATATAATAATAATAATAATTTATTTCAGAAAAAGTCCATATTGTGTTAGTTTACAGAACTTATTTTCTATGTTAGTTATAAAATAAGTAAAATAAGGCTTATTATAGGTAACACCACGAGAGTGAGGTCACGCACACAATAACATGTCATGTAATGCCAGTGGGATTTTGACATTTATTCGTACCGGTAGCAAGTTCAGAGAGATAGACTCAGCAGTGAATTAAAAGACTGACTTAAATTTTCTTCAACCTATTTTTTACGAATTATTTAGAAAAATACGTCTAGTTCAAACAAAATAGGAAATAAAACATTTTCATCTATTTTATTTAAATCAGATATGCATATTTTTCGCTATTTATAAAATCCCGATTTTTTTTGTTGCGAATACTTCTCATCAATTTCAATTTTATTGTATCATTTAAAAAATGGGTTATGAAAAATTATAATATGTATTGCGTAGGTATTTCATCTTAAGATCGTATAAGTCACATTTTCATTCACTCACTCATTTCATTCATTCACTACTTTTATTGCAATCAGTACTTTATGTAGCCGTTATTCGCCTCAACTCTTGTGGCGTTACCTGTACTACATCTATACTGTTATTATAAAGCTGAAGAGTTTGTTCGTTTGATTGAACGCGCTAATCTCAGGAACTACTTGTTCGAATTGAAAAATTGTTTTTGTGTTGAAATTGTACATTTATCGAGGCTGGCTATAGGCTATATATAACATCACGCGGCGACCAATAGGAGCGGAGCATCAATGGATAACGCGGACGTAGCCGCGGGTACCAGCTATTAAACTATAAAATACAGTCCCTGGACTCCATATATACACAGAGTTCCAGTGCCTACTCATCGCACAGGCAGGGTCAGCCCAAACCAGCTGCAGGAGGCTGTTGGGACTGTCCCGCACCCGGCACATCAAGGAGGCAGTTCACTTGCGAAGAATCGCACTAAAACTATCGATCCTCGCCTCCGCAAAAATCCTTGATGCACTGCACCAGTACGGCAGTCCCATATACGTCCCACTGCGGGACATAAACCTCCTCTCAGAAGAGGGTTTCCATGCGAGCCCTGTGAGGATTGGGAACTTCACACACACCATTGAATTTCTTCGCAGGTGAAAATCACGAAAGTTTAAAACAGTATAAAAAATCTGCTATTCACTCTTACTTGGTCGAAGGGCATGTTCCCGATGTGGAACATCGTGTAGAGGAGCGGCGCGCGCGCCGACGCGGCCTGCACGCCCAGAGACGCACAAATCTGCTCCGAGTGCAGTTGCAAGTGCTCGTAGATCACCTGACACGCATGCCAAAATAATAATACTGTAAAAGAGGGTGCCCAGAAATGAGAGATAGGCTGGTTTTTGGGAGCTTATATTTCGAAGTCGATTGCTCGGGAACAGACAGCCATACTCTCAAACCTTAATTTATACTTACTATATACTAGCGCCACCACAAGTTGTGTGCAAAATTAGAACTACTGAGGTGATTGGTTGTCAACAGGCATCGATTGTTATACTTAATTAGCAAGCCATCTAGTTCGGCAAATACATTTTTAGATGGCGCTGTATCGAACAAATACATTACTTTGACTTCGATTTGATTGTATTTCTTATTATTAGAGGAGCGAGACATCTAGATACAGGTATGGTAATACCTTCTAGGAGGCCTCAAACACAATTGTAAATGTGACTAGTAATTTGTTATTACACGAATAAACGATTTATTATTATTATTACTACAGAGGCTGGGAAGTAAGAGGTTGCCGGCCGAACACACGTAGACTCGAATAGTGTCGAAATCGATACTTCAATTACATTGAAATTTCAAACATATTTTTAAACAAAAGAATCATATTTAATTTTGGTTGATATTATCGAATTAGTACCTAGATTTAAATGTGAAATTCTTGTTCCATACATTTTTTGAATCTCGAATTATAGGGTAAGTGTACCAGTGAATGAACACTTAAGGAAATTTTCGACTTTGAAAATTAATTTTAGGCAGTTGGGCACAGTTTACTTAAAATATTACTTTTTGTATAGCACAACCAACTACTTTAGTTGGCTGACATCATCATTATTCAACAGTATTACTGCACAGTTTCAAGATATATCACTATTTAAGTGAAAAAATGGAAAATCACCAGTGAATGAACGCAAAATTCTAGTGAATGAACAAATAAAACCAGTGAATGAACAACTTTGAATATGATGTTTTGATATACTATAAATATACAAAAGCGAAGTTATATTAATACAACTACATTCAATATACTTATTTGGTCGATTCCATGTTCTAAAGCAATTAAAATACAAAAATAAGAGTAGTGTTCATTCACTAGATCTTGGAAACTAGTAAATGAACTAGCTATAAGTGACATAGTTCATTCACTGGAAAACTTGAACCAGTTAATGAACCTATATTTTACGTTTGTTCCAATACTGGCCATTCGGTAGATAATATATTTGGATCAATGTCACTGAAAACGAAATCTTAATATGACTACTAGAAGGACAGATATTGCACAAATAGAAAATCCTGTAGTCCCAGTGAATGAACCCCCCGTTCAGTCACTGGATTTAGGCGATTTTGGGTTCCAGTAAAAAAACACTGGATTAAAAGGTATTGTTTGTAAATAAATTACATTAAACTATATATGAATAGCACTAACAGGTCTTTAAAGCTTAAAAAAACCATACCCAATGAATGATAGATGGCGGGGACAAATGCAGTAACACATTAGAAGTATAGTAGCTTTCGTTCTTTCTTAATACTGCTCCATAGAAAAAATGTACAACATACGTACATCCACTTTACATCGTCGCCATTTCAAAACGGTTGCTTAGGAGTCGAAGCAAATTTACCAGAACCTGACAAGTAAAGGTGCTAGTCGAAAAAAAAATACGAGGCGTGGTAGAAACGTACCAAATTCTTATTATTTCAAAAAAATATCGTTTTGTTCATTCACTGGGTACTGTTCATTCACTGGTACGCTTACCCTAACTGTCGATTTGGGAATCGCAATCGTTTCTAGTCTAGATTGTTCATAAATTTAACTTTACTTAATGAATGTTTGAGTTTTTCGAATTCGAACGAACTGTCAAAGAACATGAAATAACCATGTTTTGTGACGTGAAATATCCGGTGAAAAAACTAATAATAACGGAGACTTATGATATGCATGTAGATAAAGCTCTTAATGCGACTGTGCATAATTCGGCATTAAAACACTCGTGTGATGTCATTAATAAACTCACCTTCGGTTCGTTTCATAGAACCACACTCGTGTATTAATGCCTCTCATTATGCACCAGTCACATAAATAACTATTATGGCAAAACTAATCATGTGTGATTTATTCCTGATTCATCATATTCCTTATTCGTCATTCGCTACGCCTTTAGTAAATTACTATCTAATAACCGTAGTATAAAGTAGTTCAGTTTAGTTAGTTTAGTTTATTTATTCACTCAAACATAATAATTACATTATACATATAAATACATTAAAGTCAGTATATAAGAATAGCTACAGTATAACTACTGACCTAATATGTATTTATTACTTAATCCTGTAATCACGTGTTACGTTGTCACGTGACTGTACAATAACGAGTTAAGGATAATGACCATAGCTCGGACAAGGTCATCGTAAAACAATCGCAACACGGTAATAGAACAAGATTAATAGTAGTTTTATATGCAGTACCTACCTAGGTATTATTTAATCAAAGTTTTGAAAACATTTGTAACGGTAACCTAAAATTGTGCATATGTTTGTCAGCTTTTTAAACGTTTTTAATATTGCCATATTTAAAATATTTAGAAAAATTCATAAGTAAATAATTTTACAAAAAATAAAACTATTTCAGTAATGCCACTTTGACAAAACTATGTCAGAAATGCAACTGAACTGACTGACTAATGCTTTTGTGTTGTATTTTTATTGTAAAAATTTTGATGTGTCTTGTGTTAGTGAGATATTGTAAATAAAAGTGTTTTCTTTTTCTTTCTTTTCTTTCAAAAAAGTTCAAAAGTGAATTGCAATAATATCCGCTTTAATACTCATAGTCTTAGATACAATATTGCGACTCTATTGAATCTTGTTCTATCTCCGTATCTGTTTTTGCGATGACCTGTCCGAGATATGGATATGACGAAACAGGAACATGACGAGTTAGGAAAGTGACCAATTAGGAATACGAGTACAACGAATCAGGAACAAATCCTATGTGTTTACCCTGAGGCTGTCTCGGCCGGGCGGCGCCATCAAGATCTGGCTGGTTAGTGCAGCCGCGTCGCTCGAGCGCTCCGCCAGGGCGCCCGGCACGCAGCCCTGACCACACAACACATATTAACACATAATATCAGCAAGTGCGCTGGATTAAGCTTTCCCGTATGCCCGGTCCGACGGCCCGGTTACTTATCCACCTGAGCTAAGGCTTGTCCACAAAAAAAAATAGCCACTATTTAATTGTATAATTCAGGTATTCAATATGAAATGACAGGTTACCTATCATATTCTCAAAAAGCTCATTTCCGAATATTAAAATTCCGAAAACGAAACTCCTTTTTTTCATTTTCCAAATTATTGTTTGTCCAAAATTTTATTTACCATATTTTCTTTTGCTTTTTTTGTTAGAACAAGTGAAGCAATTTGTGTATTTGGGTACTTTGTTTTCTAGGGATGGGAAGTGTGATAGTGATATTGAAAGGAGAGTAAATGCAGGTAATATGGTAAATGGAGCGCTGCATGCCTTTTTGAACAGCCAGAGGGTCTCTCAGAAGGCTCGTCTGGCTGTGCATAGGGGGGTGTTAGTTCCGACACTTATGTATGGAAGTGAAAGTTGGGTTTGGCAGAAAAAACATGAAAGTAGGATAAATGCTGTGGAAATGAGAGCATTAAGGAGTGTGATTGGTGTGAACTTGAGTGACCGAATGAGGAATAGTCTAATAAGGGAACGTTGTGGCATGAAAGATGATGTTGTGACTCGTATAGAGAAAGGGATGTTAAGTTGGTTTGGACATGTGGAGAGGATGGACGAAGGAAGAATTACGAAAGAGATATATAATGCGAGTGTAGATGGAAATATTGGAAGAGGGAGACCAAGAAGGACATTTCATGATCAGATTGGGGATGTCTTGAAGAAGGGTCAGGTCAAGAGTACCCGAAACCGGCGAGCATGTATGAAAAGACTAATGAGTGTTGTTGAAGCGAAAGATGTATGTCAGGATCGTAGCAGGTGGAAACAAATAGTCTCTGCCTATCCCCTTGCTGGGAAGAAGGCGTGATTGTATGTATGTATGTATGTATGTATGTTTCTTTTGCCAAATGCTTTGAAATCCATTTTTTTATTTGCCAAATGATTCAAAATCCAACTGCATGAAATTCCGTAGGATCATTTGCCAAATGTATATTTATTCCGCAAAATTATTATTCCGCAAAGGTCTGGGGTACAAAAGGCCACCATACAATTATGTGTGGAGCGTAATTCATTTTGTTGTTTAATGTTGCCCAAATATTCTGCCCTCATAATGAAGAATGCAGTAATCGACAAAAAAATCCATTTTGACTTTTTACGAAGTCACCGGTGCCATTTTGCGTAAAAAGTCAAAATGGATTATTTTGTCGATTACTGCATTCTTCATTATGAGGGCAGTATTTTATTGAGTTTGCTATGTGGGTAGGGGGTTTTGTAGGTGGTTATAAAAAAAATAACTAACACCCCCGAAATGACATTTTTTAAAGAATTTAATTAGAAAGAAGGACTCTTCACCTTTCGTTTTGAGTCCTATTATGAATATTTATATCAGATGCTATCCATTTTTGGGCTTACTTTCGAAATATCTGGAGTTTAGTCTTAGATTTTGTATTTTTCACGTTTGGGTCACAGAGGTTCTTTTTTTCTTTACTCAAATAGATTATCGACGCTATAACGTTCCGCGAATATCTTTCGTATGCAGGTCAGAAGTCCACACATTTGTATGCAATCATTTTAGCTCTAGCTTTACTTAACTGGCATTATGTAGGATTTTACAACTTGTAAGGAAAAAATTACGGATTTTAGATTCTTACACATAAAAAAGAATACTCAGTTGGCAATAATTTGCGGTTCGAACTACCTAGACCTACCGGGAGACAGTGGAGCCTTAGTTTTCGATGGCTACTTTTTTTCGTGGACAAACCTTAACCATCATAATATCAGCAAGTGGGGAGATACCTCTTACCTCTTCGAAGAACTCGGCGAACTCCGGGAAGTCTTCCAGCCCGAACTGGTTCGTGATGTGGTTGTTAGTCTGAGCGGCGGCCACGAGTTGTTCTATCTCGCGCGTGTGTTTGTGTTCCTCGTCCACTGAGCATAGGGCCTCGGCGATTGCCAACGCGATGGAGGAGGGATGAGAACTGTCCGTACTGACTGATGGGTCTGAATGGATAAAAGAGGTTATGCCGGGTTTGTGCCCTTCCCCGCAAGAGGTACCGTAAAACAAAACAAAAACAAGACCTGGGCCCAATTGCATAACAAAGTACAACTTATATTACAAGCGGAACTCTCGCTTCAGTTATATTAACTAGAAAGGGAGTTCCGCTTGTAATATAAGTTGTACTTTGTTATGCAATTTGGCCCAGGGGTCAGTTGCATAACAAAATACAACTAATATTACAAGCGGAACTCTCGCTTCAGTTATATTAACTAGAACGGGAGTTCCACTTGTAATATAAGTTGTACTTTGTTATGCAACAGGCCCCAGGGTGTTTAATTTAATATGTTACGAATTGGAATAAGGTCCCACGTTTTTTTAAATTTTTGCAAAATAAATGATTACTGTATACTAAATTACTAATTTTCAACTAACTCTTGCTTCAATTACATTAACTAGAAAGGGAGTTCCGCTTGTAATATAAGTTATACTTTGTTATTGAATTGGGCCCAGATTGTTGATTTGATTGTGTGATTGGGACATTTATATCGTTCGTTTTTTGATCAAATCCGTCATTACGAGGACTGAATCATTAACTTTTAAAATAAATGTTGTAAGTGTCATTATTTCACAGAATGACATTTAGTGTTGTCATTCTACTGCTAAGTACTTTCTTTACTACCTTACGTTTTCCTGATGCATTGGCTAGGATTTCAAACTGCATCTTAACCTCAACGTGCCAAGCGTGCCTTGCCAATTAGTATTCAGTATTTATTTCAAAAATGTTCAAATTCATAATGGTAACTAAACAAAGGTTGCCTTAATAAAGAGCTAGATTTAATCAATTAGTAAATTCGCTCACTAGTTTGTCCGAGTCCCGCGATCCGAACGTGTTTGGGTCGCGTCTTGCTTGCAGTAGAGTGTTGTGCGTCTCCATTTGCTTCAGCGGCCGCTGAGAAGGAAAGAAAAAAAATCGGCAACATTTTATCTTTTGGAGAACTTAAGTAACACAGTAAACGTCAAACCAAAATCTGTTTTGACAAAAAAAAACAACTGTGTAAAATATTTTCTTCTTTACCCACAAAAGTGGTCCCTTCGCACGCATACTGCTTCGCATTTGCACGTCATACTGTGACAAAAATGTGTGAAGCTATCTTGTCCCTCATGTCATCACAACACACCATGTTTTTATGCAAATAAATGATTATGATTATGATTTTTTCGTTTAAAATTTATTCATTTGCGTTACACGTCCGTCTTTGGGTCACCGACTTACGTTGATTACCTAATTTCAACTCAAGTTTTGAAATCGTACAAGTAGTATCGGAAATCCGTGATTCCTGTGTAGTTCCCGTTCCCACGGAAACTCCGAGAAAATATGTGCGCTATGTCATTCTCGCAATTGAGACAAATTTAATGACACCTCACACTATAAAATCCATCGAGCCGTTTAGGCTGCAGTGCATGCCAAAAAATGATACATACATACATGAATAGATACGTTCGAAAAACATAACCCTCCTTCGGCACTCGGTTAATAAGAGTTTGTAAGCCTTTTGCATATTTAATCGAACTTTGTGTTAATTAAAACATGTATAAGAGCCTTGGCAATTTTCTCAGCTCTATTCTTATTCAAGGCGACTTTGTATACGTAATAATTAGTTTCACGGTCCAGAAAATGTTCTATGAATATCAGTGTACGGTGGGCTGCAAAAGCGCATGGACATCTCGGGGCGATAATCGCGTGAGCGCGCGATAACAACAAATGACCAAACACTGCTCACGCGATTATCGCCCCGAGATGTCCATGCACTTTTGCAGTCATCAAAAACTTTTCTTCTAGAGTCCTCTTATTTTAAATAAATAAATAAATAAATATCATGGGACAATTCACACCAATTGACCTAGTCCCAAACTAAGCAAAGCTTGTACTATGGGTACTAGACAACGGATAAACATACTTATATAGATAGATACATACTCAAATACATATTAAACAACCAAGACCCAAGAACAAACATTCGTATTTTTAATACAAATATCTGCCCCGACGCGGGAATCGAACCCGGAACCTCACGCTTCGTAGTCAGGTCCTCTAACCACTACACCATTTGGTCGTCAAACTTAACAACTTACAGTAAAATCACATAAAGTTTACCACTGACAGATGATTTGCCTTCATTTCATATTCAACTTTAATGACCTACAAATAAAGCCAATTTTAGAATACTGTTACCTACGTTTGCAGATTTTGTAATAGCTACTTTATTTGTATCGTGTTAAAGTTGGAAATGAAATGAAGGCAAGCCATCTGTCAGTGGTAAGCTAAAAGTAAACGTATTGTACCAGCTTTCTCCTTCTCGGCTTCCTTGCCGGCCCACAGCAGTATCTCCTCATAGACCACGGTGAGCAGCGCCTGCAGTAGTATGGAGCCTCCTACGGGGCGGACGCGCGACGGCAGCGCCCCTTGCAAGGTGGCGCACACGCGGAGGAAGCGCCGCGGGACGCAGCCCAGGGCTCGGGAGACACAGGTCAGGCAGAGGGACATTGTCTGAAGAACGGGTACCATTTTAATACGGAATAATTAAAAATCATTATTAGAACCTAGTGAATGCTAATTGGGGATGTCTATTTTTTTGCAATGTATAGTAAATCGAAAACCATTTCGAGATAAATGCTTTTTAACTCGTTTTCTGTAGTTATTTAATTTTAATATTATGTAATGAATTTATTATATAACAAATAAGCAATGACCTTCATTTGACATTGGTGTAAATTGCGTGACCGGTTCAAGTCGTACTTTATTCTATGTGGTTAGAATTCTTCACAATTTACGCGTGGATTATACTACGGAGTTTGATTTGGGCCCGCTGTCTGACATCTAGCACTTTGACAGTGCCAGTAAAGTGACACAGTGTATAGTGTACCACTACGCAAAAAATAATTAAAGGGGTTGCCTTATCGTACGCATTTAGATAGATTTAGAAAGCATTGTGGGAGCCCTCAATTATAATCTGACGTCATCAACTAAAATAGTTTCAATAATTATTTTTGAAAAAAGTAGAGAACTAAATGACAAAATATTGAAATTAGTTCCTTATAATTGACTTTTCTATACAAAAAAAAATATAAAAACCACTAGTAATTTTTTTTAGACATTCCCAATTATGTTCAAGTAATTTTGTTACAGTAAAACTACATAAAGTTTACCACTGACAGATGGTTTGCCTTCATTTCATATTCAACTTTAACGACCTACAAATAAAGCCAATTTTAGAATACTGTTATCTACGTTTGCAGATTTTGTAATAGCTACTTTATTTGTATGGTGTTAAGGTTGGAAATGAAGTGAAGCCAAGCCATCTGTCAGTGGTAAACTAAAAGTAAACGTATTGTATTATTATTTCCTTTTACAATTTAGAAATTATTTATTTACGCTAGTCTTAAATAGCGAACCAGGTGTCACCAACGGTACTGGCTGAAAATCAGCGCTGGGGTGCTTTAAACGCCTCAGCATTATGCTGAGCCAGTGTCCGATTTGCGACCGCAATGACACATTCTATCTTTAGCTTTAGTGTTGTCTTGTAAAAATATTGATGATGTGTCTTGTGATGTTGTAAATAATAATGCTGAGCCAGTGTCCGATTTGCAACCGCAATGATGCATCCGATCTTTAGCTTTAGTGTTGTCTTCTGTTTTGTAAAAATATTGTTGATGTGTCTTGTGATGTTGTAAACAAATGTATTTCTTTCTATCTTTCTTTCATTAATTAATGCGTTTGATAGAACTCGTGAAGCAATTTAAGGATCAGTAACCAGTTTTTCGATCTTGTATAGTTTAGAAATGATCGAGTGAGATCACTTATCGTTTACACCCTGTATGCTTAGTATAAGTTTTACTTCACGTAATCGTAGTTTAGTAATTTAAATTTTAACGTAAACGCGATCGAGAAGTATTTGGTGAAGTAAAACTTATACTAAGCATACAGTATGTTAAAATTCAAAGTTCAATGTGACTGAAGACTGGCATATCAACGCACAGCCCAAACCGCCGAAGCTAAAAACTTGGGCACACAATATACCTTGAGTGTCATAGAGGTACACTGGAGGAGATTTTTTGGAATTCCATCGGACGGGATAGGGAATAAATGGGATTTATATTTTTACTTCAAAGGGGCCCATCTCATCATCACATTTCAACCGAAAGACGTCCACTGCTGAACATAGGCCTCCCCCAAGGCTCGCCAAACAGATCTGTCCTGCGCCATCCACATCCAAATTTGGCATGCGCGTAGGTAATTTTAACAATAAAACTAATTTTATAAATTTCGGAAAATCCCACGGGATAGGGAAAAAAACGGGACCAACCATAGGACCCATCTCCGTAAATATTCCTTTATGCGAGATAGTGATCGGGAGTAAAGTGACCATAAGCATTTTATTTGTGGGCCGACGAAATCGCGGGCAAAAGCTAGGTCAGTTGCAGAAAAAAGGTACCCACTGTAAAGGCGGTACCTTTTCCCTGCAGGTGACCGTATCTATATTTATGGCTACCTGGTACATGGAGGCGCCGGTTTGTATGGCGCGCACGAGTATAGGCGGAATGAACTGCAGAGACGTCCCTACCACTGCCAACAGCCCCGCCAGCCAGGCTGGCCGTCGGTCACACCACACCTGAAAAGACACCAAAAAAACAGCTAGTTCAAACTATGAATACTAGATACAGGTGAAAACCGGTTGTCTGTAAAGTCGGTTTACGGACGTGACAACGTCATAATCATAACAAAATATTCAAAAAATAAAAATGAAACCAGGCGGTCACCTATCCAAGTACTGACCGCGCGCGATGTTGCTTAACCTCCGGTGATCGGACGAGAACCGGTCTTTTGTTAAATATCTTGAAAACGGTGCATCCTACGGCAAAATCAATGAAATTTTCATCCCTCCTTTAAAACCCCCGCACCCCCCCATTTAAATTACCCGAGCGCTAGTACTAAGATTGTACATCCTGGCGCGCGCTGCTCTCTTGTACATCCTAGCCTTCACTGTTCTGTACGGGACATTTACGTACATGTACGTTACATTGCGTCATCCTTTTTCGTGCGTGCAGCCGGCGTTCATCGATTTATTAGACGTTGTCACGTCAAAGACCATGATTGTTACGCATTGCATTATATTATACCTACCTCAAAATCATTATCCCAGCCTATACACGTCCGACTAGAGCACAGGCCTCCCCTCAGATAGAGGATACATATCACAGTGCGGATAGTTTAGGGTAGTTTTCCTCATGACGAATTCCAGATGTAATTTCACTCGTAAATTCCAAAAACTCTGAGGTGCGATCCCAAATTCCAACCCACGACCCACAGGTTAAACCACTAGTTGTAAAACATTTTATGCATTTTGCCATTTGTAAAAAAAATTACCAGTTAGTTATACCATATCTTGTGTAATTGGGGATGTCTATTTTTTTGCAATGTATAGTAAATCGAAAACCATTTCGAGATAAATGCTTTTTAACTCGTTTTCTGTAGTTATTTAATTTTAATATTATGTAATGAATTTATTATATAACAAATAAGCAATGACCTTCATTTGACATTGGTGTAAGTTGCGCGACCGGTTCAAGTCGTACTTTATTCTATGTGGTTAGAATTCTTCACAATTTACGCGTGGATTATACTACGGAGTTTGATTTGGACCCGCTGTCTGACATCTAGCACTTTGACAGTGCCAGTAAAGTGACACAGTGTATATAGTGTACCACTACGCAAAAAATAATTAAAGGGGTTGCCTTATCGTACGCATTTAGATAGATTTAGAAATTTGGCATTGTGGGAGCCCTCAATTATAATCTGACGTCATCAACTAAAATAGTTTCAATAATTAATTTTCAAAAAGGTAGAGAACTAAATGACAAAATATTGAAATTAGTTTCTTATAATTGACTTATCTATACAAAAAAAATATAAAAACCACTGGTAATTTTTTTTAGACATTTCCAATTCTTGTGGTAAAGGTTACCTGTCGTTTGTCGAGGCAGGCGGCCCAGTCCCGACCGGACAGCTCCAGCGCATAGCACAGCGTGGACCGCACTTCGGCTTGGCTGCCAATCGTCGCCATTATGTATGTGAGCGCGCCCGCCGCTCGCGCGTATTGTTCGCCCACTAAAAACAAGGACAGTACACAGTCGCAGGACGGTGGTAGATTCTTCGACGTTCATAGGAGCACCAATTGATGCCTAAATTTAATAAAGAATTTTGACTTTGACCAAGGATGATATAGACTGGATTAGCAATCGCCATAGTACTTACAGATCGGCCGCGGAAAAATAGTTCGATTATTAAATCTAGATGGCGCTGACATATAGCCCGAGGGTTTGAAAGCAAAACAATAAGACTACAGATATTTCATATTACTGCAATATTTCTGGAAAATAATACATTTGCAGTAATATGAAATATCTGTAGTCTTATTGTTTTGCTTTCAAACACTCGGGCTATATTTCAGCGCCATCTAGATTTAATAATCTGACGACGGACGATCTGTACTATGGCGATTGCTAATCCAGTCTATATCATCCTTGCTTTGACTTTGATAGTCAGCCAATTTCATTCTTAGGTCACTTTATTGGCCGAGCGAATGCAAAGTTTGGGCAAAAATGCTTTCGTATTCCATTGTCCGGATGTTCGGCTGTTCTCGCTACAGGTCGCAGTTTTCAACCGATTTTAGTGACATTCTGTGAGCAGGTTCGATAGTTAAGTAGGTATATGTGCAAATTTTTTGTCGAATAAGATAGGTACGGAAATTTTTCAAAATGGTGGAGAAGTATTTCGCGAGGTCTACGGAGCACAGAGACACTAGTAGTGGCAAATAGTTTTAATTCTCTACAATGCTTATCAAATGACGTAAATTTCATAATAACAAGGCCTTGAAATCAAATTGATTATCTGTAAAACTTAGGGCTATTCAAGGTCAGAGTAAATAGGCTGTTACGGAATCAGTGAGCTATCTTCGGCTTCATCTTCATCGTAAGCATCGGATGAGATAAATTATACGATCGATCGCTATTTCGTCATCATCATTTTAGCCGAAAGAAGTTCACTATACTAAACTTATTTTATTTTATTTATTTACTTGGAGCCCAAGGTTCACCACCTACCTAGTTCAATGGTTAGTGTTAGGATGATAAGGTTCACTTTGGTTTGAAGGAATGGAGACACAGAAAGATGTAGTTATCACTTCAAGTTTTATTTGCTACTGTTTTAACTTAATATTGAACACCAGTTTATAGTTGCACTCACACATGCATAAATTGACAAGCATTCCACTCAACATACCGCCCACCAAAGGACTCTAACAGTCCTTTTTTATTTACACAAACTTAAACATTTACACAAAACTTACAAAATAAGTTAGGGAAATGCTCGCAACAATAATGGCTGGATAAGATAAACATCATACTTCAACTCTTATATAAACCATAATTACATTTCCATAAAATGTGCAAATACATGAATAGACTGCAATACAATACAGTGAGTGCAAAGATTACTAAACTCTTTCAAGCATGCAAAAAGTTACTTAGGTGTAACAACTTTCAAAGTTTTTAGTTTGACGCAATAGAAAATGACAAAAAAAAATAATCTTAATTGAATATGCTAAATTACAAATACATTAAGAACTGTCTATTGGAAGATGACATAATTTTGTTACAGAACGCTTTGTAATGCTTTCTCCGCATTTTAGAGTGTAGACTCGAGTCACTCCGTCAGAGCCTGGATGCTTGTCCAGGATACGACCTAGCATCCATTTTCCAGGTGGCAGATTATCCTGCTTTACCAGCACAATTTGTCCGACCTCAAATTCTTTTTGGTTCTGCTGCCATTTAGGCCTCTGTTGCAGTCTCGAGAGGTATTCTAGCTGCCATTTGCGCCAGAAGTCTGTAAGCAGTTTCTGCATGTGTTGCCATCGAGACAGGTGGCTCGTGGGGATATTTTGCATATCAGGCGATGGTACTGTGATAGGAGCTTCGCCAATCAAGAAATGGCCAGCAGTTAAAGGCTCCGTATTATCAATGTCAGCGTCGTCTATAGGACTTAAAGGCCTCGAATTAAGGCACGCCTCTATTTGGTACAAGAGAGTGGTCATTTCCTCGTAAGTCAGGTGTGATGAAAGGATACGTTTTAAGTGGTATTTCATGGACTTAACTCCTGATTCCCACAATCCACCCATGTGTGGGCTATACGCCGGTAGGAAGTGCCATTGAGTGCCATCCATAGCTAAAGAGTCAGTGATCGGTCCCTCAAATTCCAACTTGGCTTCTGAGAAAGAAGCAGCCAATTCCTTGTTGGCACCGACAAAATTGCGTCCTTGATCGCTCCAGATGTGTGAACATCTGCCGCGTCTGGCAACAAATCTTCTGAAGGCTCCAATAAATGCTTCAGAGGTGAGATCTCCCACCAATTCCAGGTGTATGGCTTTGGTGCACATACAAATGAAAATTGCAATGTATGCTTTGTTGGTCTTGGCACCTCTACCTTTGGACATCAAAACTTGGTATGGGCCAGCAAAATCCACTCCACTATGCAAAAAAGGTTTTGCTGGATTAACTCTTACCGAAGGTAAGTCCCCCATTAGTTGTGATTTTACAACAGCATTTTGCTTGGCACATATCAAACATTTCCTAATTATTAATTTCACTGCATTCTTTGCTTTCAGGATCCAGTACTTCGAGCGCAAGTAGCAGAGCATTAGTTGGTGTCCGCCGTGCAAAGTCTTTAGGTGAGCTTCACGTACTATCAGTGTTGTAAGGTAGGTATCATTTTCCAATACGATAGGATGTTTTTCCGTTTCTTTCAGATTAGCGTGGCGTAGCCTGCCGCCCACCCTGAGGATACCCTCTTCATCCAGGTATGTGTTTTTATGTTTTCTATATCTTCCAAAAACTTTTCCCTTTGTACAATCCGTATGCATGTTTTCATTGCTTCATCTAGTTCCTTAGTAGTCATAGATGTTTCCTTATCTTGTAGCTTTCTTCCATTTAAAAATCTTTTACAGTAGACTATACCTTTTGTTAATTCTTTTAAATCATCAAATATTTCTAACTTCGTAGAAAAATAATCGTCTTTGGTTTTTACTTTCAGGTTAATTTGTATCTCTTTTCTTTCCAGGTTCGTCATTACGTTGTTCGGTCTGCTATATGTGATTTCTCCTTCAGCCAGCCACTTCGGGCCCTTCCACCACATAGCATTGGTTTTCAGGTCAAGCAGGTGTTGGCCTCTCGAGGCTACGTCAGCCGGATTTTCTTGTGATTGAACGTGATACCAGTTGTGATTGCCAATATCGTCTAATATTTCAACCACTCTGTTCCTCACGTAAGTATTCCATCTAGCCGGATCTCCAAATAGCCAGGATAGCACTATCGTCGAATCAGTCCACGCAAATATCTGTCGTGTAGGTATGTTCATTGCATCCTTAATTTGTTTTAGTAAACCAGCGAGCAACACTGCACCGCACAGTTCCAATCGCGGGAGTGATTTAGCTTTTGTGGAGGCTACACGTGTTTTTGCGGCTATGATTTCCGTCTTCACATTTCCGTCTGTAGTTCGAACCCTTAGGTATGCAACAGCTGCGTAGGCTCGATTTGAAGCGTCGCAGAAGCCGTGAACAGAGATATTTTCCCTTACATTTTCAGTCGTGTGTAGCCATCTGGCAATTTCAATTTCAGGTAAGTGTTGAAAACTTTCTTTTAAATCGCACCATTCATCTGCAATTTCTTGTTCTACTTCTTCATCCCAGGTTATACCTTGCAACCATAACCTTTGGATTAATAGTTTTGCCAGCAGTATAGCCGGTGCTAACCATCCGAGGGGATCGAATAATTTCTGGATGTCAGCTAAGATGGTTCTCTTGGTGATCTTAGAGGAGCTTGAAGGTAAATTTAGACTATACAGAAAAATATCTCGTCCCATATCCCAGTGTAATCCTAAGGCTCGTATAGTTCCATCTATTCTAATATCAAGATTTACATGGGTACTTCGTTGAGAGGGCTTGAAATGTTTCAGGAATTCGGCATTGTTTGAGCACCACTTTTGTAGCACGAATCCACCTTTTTCTAAAATAGTCGCTATATCTTTAGCTTGCTTGATTGCTTGCTCTAGCGCGTCATTTCCCGACATAAGGTCATCCATGTAGCAGTCTTGTTTAATGGTCTTTGCAGCGTCGGGGTTGAGACAGCCTTCATCATCAGCTACTTGACTTAAAGTTCTCACAGCAAGATATGGAGCAGATGCCGTTCCGAACGTGACAGTTAGTAGTTGATAGTCTTTTACAGGTTCATCGGGAGTCGCGCGCCATAGTATTCTCTGTAAGTCTCTGTCTTCTTCAGTCACGAGAATCTGGCGATACATTTTTTGAATGTCAGCTACAAAACATATTTTTCTCATACGCCATCTCATTATTAGACTTCTCATATCATCTTGCAGCTGTGGTCCAACCAGAAGCTCGTCATTAAGAGAAACACCGTTGATCCCCTTTTGTGAAGCATTGAAGACAGGTCTTACTTTTGTTGTTTCCTTTTCTTCTCTTACCACGGCATGATGCGATAAATATACGGCTGGGTTGTTTCTTTGGTCTTTAGGTACTTCTTGCATATGATTCAATTCTTTATATTCTTCCATTACTTTGACATATTCGATTTTTAGGTTTGGGTCTTGCTTAAATTTTCTTTCTAATTGGTATAATCTTCTTAGCGCTATGTCTCGTGTTTCTCCTCGTGTTGATAGAAGCATGTTGGTTTTCGTTGGTAACTTGACAATGTACCATCCCTCGTCAGTTCTGGCTGTGGTAGTTTGGTAGATTTCTTCACATTTTCTTTCGTCTGCAGTTGGTTTTCTTCTTTCATCTTTGTTGTCTTCCCACATTCGTTTTAGCATATCGTCCAGATCCAGATTCAAATGCATAACTCGTATTTCATCCTTTTGTTCATCGTGTTGTACGTTCCCAAATAAAATCCAACCCAGGCTGGTATTTTGTGCACATGGAGTGCCTGGGGGACCTTTGATAACTTCACTCTTCATAATTTGGGCACATACTTCAACACCGAGCAGCATATCTACTCGTCCTGTTTGGTTGAAGCTTGGGTCTGCCAGAACGAGTCCTTGTAAATGTGGCCAGGTGTTTGAAGAGATAGTACTTGACGGTAATTGGGCGGTAAGTCTCGTCGACATAATATACAGTTTGATTTTCACTTGGAAACTTGCGTCATGTCTAGATAGGAGTTCCACTTCTGCGCTGTGCTTAACAGTGGCGGTTGTAGACCCAATCCCGGTGATAGTGCCAGTGACAGGCGTTCTTGTTAGTCGTAGTGTCTGAGCGGCTCTTTCACTTATGAACGTGGCTTGGGAGCCATGATCCACTAATGCACGAAGCACGGTTATATTTCCTACATCATCTTTTACTGGCACAAGAGCGGTGGCCAGTAATGCTGTAGACTTACAAGTCGTAAAGTGAGAAGACAGCTCCATTTTCGTTGCAGTAGTGTCTTCTGATTTCGAGTTTTCTTCCACTCGGCTGTGATGGGCTTGAATATTGTCGGCTCGATTTGACGATATCACCGGTGTAGATTGGTGCACCAGGGTGTGATGACGTTTGTGACATATGCGACAGGACATGTTGAGATGACATTTCTTCGCTGAGTGTCCTGGAGCCAGGCAATTGAAACACAGGTTATGAGTCTTGACATAATCGCATCTTTCTGTGGGTTGCATTTTCGTAAATTCCTTACAATGGCATAATGTGTGATCTTCATTGCACATAGAACATGTTCTCGTTTTGGTGTTGGACGTCGTAGCAACGTGTACGGAATATTCTCTTGATTTAAAGGCTTTATCTTTCGATGGTGGGGCTAAGAGTTCAAGTGTTCTGAATTTAGATTGAAGAAATTTGTTTAAATCATCATAAGTGGGTAGTTCTTCAGCATCATCTTGACAAGAAAATTGTTCCCATTCTCGGTGCGTCTCCGGGTCTAATTTTTGCACAATTAAAAATATAATTAACGGATCCCAAGAGTCAGTAGAAATTTGGAGATTATTTAAGCTATTAATGCATTCGGTGGTAGTGTCTAACAATGATTTAATATTATTCGCAGTTTGTGAAGGTACTTTCCTTTGCATAAATAATCTTTTCAAAACAGTATTAACTATAATCCTTTTATTTCCATATCGTTTCTTGAGCGTCGTCCATGATTGATCATAATTGCTTTCCGTAACTTGAACATGTCTTAATAAAGATTCAGCCTCTCCCGACAACGTACTTTTTAAATAGTGTAATTTTTGTACCTTGCTAAGTGCTTGATTATTGTGCACCAAAGATATGAACAAATCTTGATAAGCCGGCCATTCTTCATAAAGTCCAGAAAATGATGGTAACTGAATTCGGGGCAACTTTAGTAGTCCATCACTATAGTTATTAATTGCACTTATAGATTGCCCATGTGAAGGCGCGCACTTAGTTAAACCCGTTATCAAATCCTTTAAATCAGCCTTTACGCATGTGTATAAATCTTCATATACAAAGAAATCTTCATTGACGAAGTACGAATAATCGGGTTTTTTCTCTTTCGGTACACATTTCACAAGTTCCACATGTATATTTTTGAACGTATTCCAATAGTCTTCCACTGGTTGTAATCTTGTTTCCAAATATCCTCGAGTCATACGTTGTTTAGGACATTTTTTTAGATTTGCTTGTGCTTTTGTTAACAATAATGCGGTATTCTCCAATACAGTTAACAATTGATCCGGTGTACTCATTTTAAATCTTATTCTTGCACTCCGTTGCTTAATTTACGATCACGTTCCTTTTTTCTTCGATAGCGTAATTATGCAGTTTATTTAAATCAATTACAATGTGCATTAAAGTTGTAAACATCGACGTCCAAACGACCCTTTTTTTTGTACCTGCGCCGCTTCGCTATTGTTCTCGTGCCGGGCGCTCGGACCGTCCTTTGTTTAGATCTCGGTTCGTAATGTCGTAACTCACTTTACTATCCGGTTCGATGTTCGACCATATGTTAGGATGATAAGGTTCTCTTTGGTTTGAAGGAATGGAGACACAGAAAGATGTAGTTATCACTTCAAGGTTTATTTGCTACTGTTTTAACTTAATATTGAACACCAGTTTATAGTTGCACTCACACATGCATAAATTGACAAGCATTCCACTCAACAGTTAGTTTTAAGTAAATAAAAATAGTAATAGTGTTTTTACCGGCAAGACGTAGTCCACTGGCTGCCTACATCTTGCCGGGTATTAGAGGGAGCAGAGGGTTAGAGAAACTACTTTGTAGATGTTCTACATGAGACTGCCATGACTGACATGTCAACTAAAACTAAAATATTTAATACTATAAAACCTTATACAATAATCTACTCAGTAAATCTACACTATCTATCTACATGCCTTATTGGTCTTACGTGACCAACTACATCTTAACCTATCACCAAGTTCACCAATATCTGTACAGCCAACATTTCATAAATATCTATACATAGATATATAACACGACTGTACAAGATTAATGCTAAAGAATATGGCTCTCGCCAGAGTGTTCTCGAATGGCGTCCACGGACCGGAAGACGCAGCATAGGTATGTTGGAGCAACGACCTGGTTAAGGTAGCGAGGACGAGTTGGATGTGGATGGCGCTAGATCGATCTGTTTGGCGAATCAGGGGGAAGCCTAAGTTCAGCAGTGGACGTCTTTCAGCTGAAATAATGATGATGAAAGAGTTAATAAACTCTCCTACTTTACACTCGCTGTTTTTTGTCCACAATCTTAAAATATAAAGATTTTTGTAGCTGTTGGTTTTGTGTTGTATTTGTTTTATTTTATTGAATTAAACAGTTTAAATTTAAATTTTCTTTTTTTTTAGTCCTTAAGGCCTCCAGCAGGGTGATTGTGTAACTTTTTTATACACTTGGCATCGGATTGTAATGACAGTTTTTTTTATGCCTGTCACAGCGGGCTGTTTCCGATACCAATTGTCAGCCCATACAAGAACTGTCCAAATGAACGCGATGGCGATTACGAGGGAGTTAGACAACTAGCCTGCAGGTGGCAGGTGGCCAGTTGTCGGTTCATTATTTAGACGACCAGATGGCCTAGTGGTTAGAGAACCTGACTATGAAGCTTGAGGTCCCGGGTTCGATTCCCGTGTCGGGGCAGATATTTGTTTGAAATATACGAATGTTTGTTATCGGGTCTTGGGTGTTTAATATGTATTTAAGTATGTATCTATCTATATAAGTATGTTTGTCCGTTGTCTAGTACCCTAATACAAGCTTTACCTAGCTTACTTTGGGACTAGGTCAATTGGTGTGAATAGTCCCGTGATTTTTTTTTATTATAAGGGGACAACTTTGTTCAACAAGAACGTCTTACAACTGATAATGCTGATGATTTTACCGCTATCATCCCCCTTGAAGTTGCAGTAGCCGTCAGCCGTGCAGAGGAAACCGTCGCACCGCTTCCTCTTCCCGTCTACGCTGTACCAGAGCCCGCTGGCCGGCCATTTTGAATTGTCCGGCGACATGTTGCGAATTGCCTCGATTAATAAGATGCGGGCGAGGTGGCAGTCACGCATCATTATTACCTGGAGTGGTAAAAGCATTTTATGAAAGGAAAAACGCAGTCACTTGCCGACTATCATATTTATGAACTAGGGGACTACCTTGACCAGTGACACCCAGCAGGGTTGAGGCTGCGCCAGCAGCACGATCAGCTCAAGCCCGATGGCCGTGTTCAGGGAAGTGTCTGCATCCTCACGCCCGAAGAGGTCGGGGCGAGCGAACACCAGCCACGGACTGGGAGCCTCGCGCGCCGGCGGGCTGTCTTGTTGTTGCGTGAACACCTGACGATAATGGAGTAGTAGAGCGTATGCATAGAACTTTGTTGGTTTGCGTTGGTGGCTTGCATTTGACCACAATCTCGCCTGATGGAAAGCGAAGATGAGGCCTACGATGGAGCACGCTTGCCTAGTAAATGCTCATTCACCTTAGACTTGAAAGCTGCCAAACTGTAGTGTTCAGGGAACACAGTCGCACAGTTCCAGAGGGTGGAAAGATAGTTGCGAGTAGTGCGATAAAGAAATTTAGCAGCAGGCTGATCGAAAAACGCAACACCTATTTCTCACCTGGTGTATAAAATGCAAGTCTGCCCCCCGATACACCATGCACTTGAAGAGCTCGTTGCATTTCGCGTGCACGTCTCGCACATCCCTGGTCTCCTGCTTGGCCTCCAGCCCGGCGAAGTCAGGGCCCGAGCTGCAGATGGAGGGGAGCAGCTGTGCCACGCACAGAAGGATGTTCAGGATGTCGTTGATGAGGTTAGATATGGTGGCTTAACAAGCCGGCCATTAAACCCACGTTCCATCGCTTAAAAGAGCTTGAGGCCTAGGCTAGGTAGTTCACTACAGAACCCTTCATTAAGCATGGTTACTAGCATTCATTTAGCCAGGGTTTTAGATTTAGAGCACCTTCACGCCTGACAGTGGGCAAACGATCAAAAGAGTAACATGATGGAAAGTAATCGCCGCCGCCCATAGACAGCCATAAAACAAGTGGAGAAAAAAGTAGGCTCGTTTTTTGAAAATCGCTAAGACGTAACGGTGTCCAGAAATGCTGGCGCTGAAAGCTGATTCTAAAGTTTCACCGTGCGTGGCAGAAAGTTCTGCGAGAAACGAACTCTCGTACGCTGCCTGCTATTGAGGTGGTGAGGGTGGAAAGATAGTTGCGAGTAGTACGATGAAGAAATTTATCAGCAGGCTGATCGAAAAACGCAACACCTATTTCTCACCTGGTGTATAAAATGCAAGTCTGCCCCCCGATACACCATGCACTTGAAGAGCTCGTTGCATTTCGCGTGCACGTCTCGCACATCCCTGGTCTCCTGCTTGGCCTCCAGCCCGGCGAAGTCAGGGCCCGAGCTGCAGATGGAGGGGAGCAGCTGTGCCACGCACAGAAGGATGTTCAGGATGTCGTTGATGAGGTTAGGTGTGGTGGCTTCTGTTGTGTTCATCTGGAATAATGTTCCGGAATTTTGCTAAATCGGAGGTTTTTTTAGGATGCGATCGAAGGAATCACCAAACAATTATACCTACAGCTAGCAGTTTTGATAAAAGTTTCTATAAGACTAGCCAAGAGCCAAGGTTGACTTTTCTAGCTGAGTCAAGTCATTAGTCACTGTCATCATATTTTTTCAAGGGAAAATCGACCTATCATGACGTGCAAATGAACTTCAACCAACCATAGTGAAAATAAACGGATCACTCACGTCTCAAAACGAGTTTAACTCGACATTTTGAGACGTGAGTGATCCGTTTATTTTCACTATGAGTGAGTCTCACGGTAGTTTCATGTTCAACCAACCAATCAATCAATCGACCATATTTTTGGCCGACTGTACCAAATTTTATACAAATCCGTCTAGACGTCTTCACGTGATATCATATCGTACATCGTATCGTTTTTTATATCCCTATTCTTCGCGGACGGAGTCGCGGGCAACAGCTAGTAGGTAAATAAAATTCTCGTGTCGCGGTTTTTGTTACCAAACTCCTCCGAAATGGCTCGACCGATTCTCATGAAATTTTGTGTGCATATCGGGTAGGTATGAGAATTGGCCAACATCTATCTTTCATACCCCTAAATCTTAAGGGTGGTTCACCCCTTAATTTTTTCTAATAAATCGATGAACGCCGCCTGCATACACGAAAAAAGGATGACGCAATGTAAGTACATGAGTGGCGTAGGCCAGTTGCAAGAGAGAGGCGAACGCGTTGCTAGAGGATGTATGAGGATGGGTTTCATTTTTTTTTGCCTCTACTCTAAGGCGGAACAAAGTTCGTCGGGTCAGCTAGTAATATTAGTAAAAATTTCACACATTTTTTATACGTTTAGTTATGTTTACCTGACAATACCGAACGGTGAGGATAGTAAGTGTTTCGTTGAGCATGCCAGCGAAGATCCTCTGCGCCATGCGAGGCGGCACCGTGTCCCATAGGTCCTTGCGGCTTCCTTGAATTAAGCAAACACAGAGATTAACTTCCCAAAATAAATGTCTTCCTATGCTTCCTCAGGTAGTCAAGTAAAAAAACATGGAAGGCTATTTTTATTTTTAAGTCATAAAAATCAGGCTTAAGGTGGAACGCCACGTTAGCTCTCTGTAAAAGTCCCGTTAGATGGCGTTGTAATCAAAATGTCGAAATGTTCATGGTTTTTTGTAGTTTTTAAAGTATACTTACAATACCAAAGGTTAATTTTATTATTTGCGAAATCAATTTTGAACGGCCGATTTTTCGAGACTACAGTCGAATGACAAAAGTGTGTCAATTCTGAGAAAATCTGGTACAACTTTAGGCGTCATTTACAGCCTTATACGGACACTAGAGCCTCACACACACATGCAAATGGACAGCGCCAACTAGCGAAAATCTTTTGCGACACTTTTCTAGGCTGTTGGAGTTACCTACAACATAATATTCACATTTTTTTGTCGGGTCCCGAAATTTTGTATCAACTGTACTTTTGCCTTAAAATTTTCAATTTTCTAGGTAAACATAAGTGTATCACATGGCATAAAATAGATGAAACGTGATAGAGTCTAAGGAAACTAGTCTAATGTGATTTTTGGCTTTGAAGTTGGAAACTCACGAGTATGATATCGTGCTCAAGATGGTAACCATATCGGATGCTCTCGTTTACATACTTCATGATAATTATTGCGTTGCATGCGAGTGTCACAACTATCTCTTTGAATTTTAGATAGGTACTAAACCTCTTCGTATTTTGTTACATCTACCAGTCTTCCTGTGCTGGAAGTTAACTTTCGAGGACTTGGCTTGGTGATGCATGCGGTAATATTTTGCATGGTCACTGTGCAAAGCTGAAAAGGACGGAAGGTCCATGCTGCGTGTAGGCAATTACCAAGTGTGCAAACATGGTGTGCAGATTATTTGGTTGCTATGCTTTCAATCCATAGCTTTAAAAGGTAAGGTAAGATAGCAGGAATATGGTGCATTTCATAGCACAGTTCATGTGGCACCCAGTAGGTCGGACGGGCAACAGCACCGTTGAAACTGTCGGCACGTAGAAACCTACGGGAAATGGCACGAGTGCTCACAGACGGAGAGTACCTAACATCATCATCATTGTTATGAAATGTATTGAGTATCGGATTTAGGGCGTATTTTCCTCATAAATTTCGGGTTCTTCTCGGAGTATCTCAAGACTGGTACTGCTGTATTCGTAGACAATACTTCTTACATTATTATGCTTTATTGCTGAACTGTCTGGCCTGTACCGTTTCATACCAGTAATGTATTCAAGCGTATTGCTGCTAGATGTAAGCAAAATACTATGAAGACAAAGAAAAGAACTATGCTTGCATCACACCGTGAATACGCTTGGATAACCTTGCTAGCCTTTCTTATTATTCCCTCTCATATCATTTAAATCCGGTGAAATTTGTTTTGGAGTTTTGACTTTACTTGTTCAGTCTTGTAATCAAAATTAATATTATACATGGTTCAGTCATAACTTTGAACCTAGCCAATTAGGTGTACCCAGTATTCGTATAAGTATAGTTATTCTATACAAATTCTTATAAAATAGTAGGAATACTGGGAATACACTTACTTCCTTATATAGAATATGGAACACGACTCCAAAACAAATTCGGATATCATAATCTGAACGGTATTCTTTCTGCATTTCAACCAATTGGTAGGAATCGTTGAGATTCCCGCGAATTGGGGGTGGATCCGACTATTTCTATTATAATTCATAATTTATAAATTTCTATTTATAGAAATACTGGGACTGATTCTCTCACTATTTCTATTGCATGCGGCGGTGGCGACAAAAGAAAACACTGTATATCACCGCTATATAATGACGGCGGTATTTTTGCCGCAATGAAAATTGGGATACCTACTCATTTCGGAAAAAACTCTTGTCCCACTTTTTATATTTTGTATTTTCATGGAAATAGTGGGATACACCCCGAATTGGTCGATATACCAAGTCTTTAGCCTTCTGTATTGTATAAATATACTTACACAAAATACTTACCTATTTACTCAATCGATGAATAGCTTGACCGACAACAGGATAAAGCGGGACTCCTTCGGTGCATACATTCTATCCCCTTCTTTCCCACTGTTCACCTCCCGAGACCACCTAGGTGAACCGTTGAAAATTTTTTTTACTACCGTTCACCTTTGACGACCTGGGTGTTAGATGGAAAATTTTTCATTTCCACCGTACACCTTGTTATCAATACGGCGTACCTCCTATTATCAGAACTCTTCAGGTTTCAAGTTTAGGCAGAGTAATACAAATAAGATTTTCCGGGTGGTCATAAAAAAAAATAACTAACACCAAAGCCTTTGCACCTAACTACACCGAGTCGCTAACGCTCCGATAGGTCTTGCTCGCTCGCTTTGATCGCTTGCTGGCTTTGGTTTAGATAGTAATTATTATTAATTATTAACAAAATAAAAAATCCATAGAATATAATATAAATTATACGAAATTGAATAAATTGAGGGTGAAAGGTAGTAAAAATATTTTTTCAACGGTTCACCTAGGTGGTCTCGGGAGGTGGACGGTAGGAAAGAAGGTATTCTATCATAGATTTTGGGTTTTATATTGAAATCCACGCTTGTTTCCTAAGTATCAGAATTGCAAAATACTAGATTTCCGACTAACCCTATTTCTAATATACCCTTTGATCCTTTGATCAATTATAACTGTAGATCCACAGTCGCGCGCCCGAAAATGTCCGAGCCAAATGAGCGCCACTTTGATAAAAGTGGCCTTCTTTTTTCTCAGTACGTTGCGTGAAATTGTCAAGTTTAGCTGTCAAGTGTCAACCGAAATTCGACTGTAATGAAGTAAAGACTAGGTTCAAATTTCTGTGTAGGTGATGATTTTAATTGTTATGCAAACAAATAAAAAAGTTCGGACACTTTTTGAAGGGGATTTTGTTCGGCAATGTGTATCTTCAGTTATAATTGATCAAAGAAAATACCAAATTCCCAGAATACCAGACTTTCTTGTCACCGTGTTTTTCTCTACATCGGATTGCCAAAAAAGCTTGTTTCCAATATACCATGTTTCATTCAAAACCGAATTCCCATAATACCAGATAGTGAAATCACCAGGCTCGTAAAACACTATCAAAAAAAAATTAAGTACTATCAAAATATATTTATTTATTTCTTCATCTCTAAAAATTACAACATTACAGTATAACAACAATGCGCTCTAAAATTCAAAAATACAAATAACTTTTTATAAACTTAAATAATACAACTATTTATTTATTTATTTTATTTAGGGATTTTTGAAAGGCGTCTTCGTCGCTTTCCTAAAACGACGCGACGGAATACCACACCCTCCAGCCAGAAGTCGAAGCGCAGGAACATCTGCTGGTGCTTGGCAGGCACTTGGAGCCTAAATGAGCTAAAGTTGAAAGCCCTTTGAGACTCGAGCTACTGGGATCCCTGTAACCAACCCCGTGCCGCCTCGCGGACGTTCTAAGACCTTCTCCGTCGTCGTCTTCGAGTCCAACCGAGACAGGTAGATGTCCACCAACGGTACTGCAGCTTGGATACAAGACGACGCTGCAGGAATGGTCCCACGCTGATTGCGATTGCGCTTTAGACTGCGTTTCCGATTCATTCAACACGACCCCCTTGCCTCCCCACGACGACTACGACCTCTCTGACGAGCCTGGTGATTTCACTATCTGCTATTATGGGAATTCGGTTTTGAATTGAACATGGTGTATAGAAAACAAGCTTTTGTGGCAATCTGATATAGAGAAAGGGATCCTATCGATGTTTAGAAAATTTTATTTCCGAAGGATTAGAATCCCGAAAACTTCATTTGTCCGAAAGCTTTTTTTTCCGAAAATGTAAATACTTCAGGATTTATTTCAGGACCATCGTGTAGAACCTTTTAGGTTAGGTTAGGGTTGTTTTATAAAAATCCTGAAATATTTATAGTTTCAGAAAAAATTGCATTCGGATAAATGAAGCATTCGGGATTTTAAACCTTCGGATTTTTTTTTTTCTAAATTTTGATAGGTAACCATAGAGAAAAACACGGTGACACGAAAGTCTGGTATTCTGGGACTTTGGTATTTTAGAAATAGGGTAAGTCGGCAATCTAGTATTATGCAATTCTGATATTTAGGGAACGAGTGGAAATCCATAATATCCTTTGTCCTAATTGTAAATTCCATAATAACTTTGGTCATAATGATCTTTTGCCATAATAACGTTTACCCTAATGTGAATGCTATAGTATTGTTTATCCTAATATTGAATATCGTACCTAATACTTACTTGCACTATTTTCTTAACTACTAATGATCATAATATGTCTTTATAGACACATATCCTAATACTGGTTGTCATAATCGTGTATGTACTAACATTGTTGATCAATAATACATACCATGTCAATTAATAAATAATAATATCAGGGGATCTTCACACCAATTGACCCAGTCCTAAAGTAAGCATAGCTTGTGTTATGGGTATAAGGTAACAGATAACCATACTTATACTGGCAGATACATACTAAAAATACATATTGAACACCCGAGAACCTAAACATGCACTCCTATTTTTTATACAAGCTTCGTAGTCAGGTTATCTTACCACTAGGCCACTGGGTCGTCAAAATGGATAAATTACTTTCAAAAAGCCATATTTACAAGATATTTATTGGTAAAAAATATTGTAATTCAGCATCACAATCACTGTGACATACTAAATAAAGGAATCATTTTATATCTAAGGTCAAAATATACATAGGTTTTATAGGTTAAAACTGACAACTTGGTAAAGATTAATTTTAATATAATATTATGCTCCGCTATTCCATTTACTCCCCAAACTACCTTATTGTGACGTCATTACGACAAAATTCCAGGGTCTACTTATCGTTAGATCATACGATCATTATGGCAAATAATCATTATGACAAATGTATGATGTGTCAAAAGTATTGAAGTAGGGCAAAAGTGGTATGGCATTTGATTTTAGGACAAACGATATCCCACAAAAAAAATGTTGCCAAGACCAGACCATATTTCTCGCACTGTCAATAAGTTATCATTATCAGATCTTATATATAGAGCCAAGCTTTCTAACTCTACACGCCCTAACTTCACAAAGTTTGCACCTTAGTCAAAATTTATGAGGCTTGGCCGTTTGGCTACCGTCACACGTAAATAAAGTGAAAATTTTATTCTTATTTATTTATATCAATTTATTGCTGTTTATTACTTTTCTGTCATACAATAGTTCTTGTAGTAGCAAAACGGCTAAGCCACATATTTTGACTAAAATGTGTAAAGTTTGTGAAGTTAGGGCGTGTATACTTAGAAAGCTTGGCTCTATTGTATAAAGATCTTGGCAACATTTAAAAAGGAAATTTTTGTAGTGGGATTTCACTTCTTTTTGTTTGTTGTATTTTTTATTTTGTTGTATCTTTGACTTTTTTTTAATTCGGAAAATTATATGTGATTTATACTCAGAATCACGAGTTTTCTCAATACTACTAGGAGAAAAAAAATATGGCCCAAATTTTTTTCCCGGTTTCGTTACCTGGGCCATTATTTTATTTTTCAGCTATTAATCTTTTGTGCAATATAAGGCATACCTGGTGATTTTTTCAAGTGTAAATAACTTATATAAAAACTAAAATAACTAAATTTAATCTTTTAAAGCAAAAAAACTTTAAAATTAAAGAAATTCTGTGAAAAAAATTGGTAACTCAGCGGAGAATACACCAATTTCCATACAAATGGCGGGGACATGCATGTCCACTGCGTTACCTACTTTATAGATAATAATGATTACTTTTTATACGTAGTGATAATTTTAAATGTAAGCTTAATTTTGTACCTATTTAAATGTTTAATAATAAAACCGAGCAGTTTACCGTTCTTGTAAAAAAAATATTTGAAGAGCACATTACAAAAAATACTGGCCGAAAAATAAAATAAAGACCCACCTGCCATTTTTCATAAGCTTTATAATATGACCATAAGGGAATGGAAAATATAAAAATAAATTTAAACACAACTTTGATATTTCTAATATAAGTAAAACTATTTTTGCCGAAGTCGTATAGTCAGCATCAAAAGTAGCTGGATAGTGTAGTTTTTTGCGGCAGATATCAGTAATTTTTTTACATTTTGAAATATGTTAAATAAGTGAACATTTTTATTTATACAATATAGGCTTGCGTTTGATAACAATCACGCCTCATGGAAAGCAAAATGTAAAACAATCTGGCAACTGGATTATTTTTTTGTCATTCGGCACCAGCACGCGGCAGCAGCATTGACAGGGTGCCAACTTTCCATCTCGGCACTCAGTTATCTATCTAGGGTGAATGACTCTAACACAAATTATATTTCAGAAAAGTCAACAATGTTTTAGTACAATTTTTTCATTTATTTCTATTTTTATCGGCAATAAGACAGTTTTTCAGAGTCTTGCAGGACATGTTCTTGAACTCCAACATTTTTTTTAAATAATGGTAGTAAATTAATACCTGTTTACGAACCCAAAGCAACCTAATTATGAAAGTTTTTATTTCAGTATAAGTAGCAAGCAATTGAATGAGTGATTCTTCGCATCTGGGTGAATATTCGAGCGTTTTGATGGCTCAGTCAAACCTCATAACCATTCGTTGATTATTACTATAACCGAAGGACAAGTCGCATAGACTAGATTCAATACCGGTACTGTCTTAAGTTTTCATAAAAAAGTTAACCCTAACCATCATTCTTTTTAATAATGGTAGGTAATGAAAAAAAAAAAAGCTGAATATTCACCCAACAATTCTGTTACAATATGAAAAATAGTTTGTTCAATGGACATTACTGGATACAAACGCATTATAACATTTTGAGTCCATTGTGAATCTGAAAGTTCAATATTTTTAGTAAGTACAAACAGTAACACAGAAAAACAAATGGGGAAAGAGTAAAAAATAAAAATAAAATATTTGTTGACTAGCGACCCGCCCCGGCTTCGCACGGGTGCAACTATATGATGCATGTATCATACATACAAACCTTCCTCTTGAATCACTCTATATATTAAAAAAAACCGCATCAAAAGTCGGTGCGTAGTTATAAGATCTAAGCATACATAGGGACAGACAGCAGGAAGCGACTTTATTTTATACTATGTATAGTAATGATGATAGTGATTGTGATTTTAAAAGACCTATCCAACGATACCACACACTATACCTAAGGCTAGACGAGAAAAAAAATAGGTCTCTGAGCTAAGCCGCGGAGGGGCGGACGTACGGACGGACGGGCGTTTCTGAATTTATATGTGCTATTAACATTTGAAATTACACCTTCAAAACAATTCGACGGTGTGTGTAAGTTTCCAATCTGCACTGGACCCGCGGAGGAATTACTGTTGTCCCAGGTTCTTACATTCTGAGAAGAGACCTGTGTCACTGAGGGAACTCCTGATGTGTGATGGGATTGCTATTTTTGTGTATGGGAAAAAAAACAGAAATGTCTCACCATCCACTGGTCCACTTTAGTATAGCTTGTCAAATTTTTTAAAAATTTGTCCCACTCAACCCTGAAATTAGTTACAAAGTTTAGTTTATTTTTATAATACAAAATTAATCGATTAGGAATGATCTTTCTGATAGTTTTCTTGCTGCCCTATCTCAAATGTTCATCACGGTGAAAGCTCTCTGCGAGTCCTTAGAGTTATTTCTATATAAAATTATCAGGTCTACTAACTGTCCCTTGGAGCTGTGAAAAAATCAAACTTCTAAGCCAACGCAATCAAAAGATACAACCATTTATGCCGCAAATTTTCGACACTCGCAAGGGAATTAAAACCTACAGGGTGCTTCCCGTGAACTCAGAATCTTGAAATTTGGTACGAAGCGAGGTCTTATAGCACAGAAAGGAAAAATTGCGAAAAGCGTAATTTTTTTGTCTGTCTGTCTATATCAGTAACCAATCTACAATGATCCCACACTGCGCACATTTTGCTTAGGAGCAGGGGTCTGCTAAGACTGGATGTTCATAGATACATATAAATTTGTACGGAACCCTCGGTGCGCGAGTCCAACTCGCACTTGGCCGGTTTTTCGTAATTAGTTTTACACTACAGCTTGTCTAATAGCGCTACTCACTCGCACCTATACATCATTTGTTAGATCACCTGGCAGGTAGAAAGTCCCACCAAAATGACCTGTCTTTTTGAGAATCTTATTTTTTAGTTATAAAAAAAAAAATAAAAAAAACTATTAAAATAAAAGAAAAATAAAAAAAATATAAAAAATTTAAAATTTCTAGTCTCCTCAAATACATTTTTTTTTGAAAAATATGTTTGCACGCGCCTGGCAATCGTCTGGCTTATTTATTTTTTTAATTCTTTAAACATTAAACTACAACATATAAAAATTGCATATTGCCTGAAATATATTTCTGGAAAAAAAAAATTAATAAAAATTCATAAGTTCATTTAGCCCCGCTACTCAAAACTACAACATATAAAAATTGCAATTGCCGCTGTGGTGACTCAGTCGACAAACTGGGTCACCATGGTTTATCCTGCGTCAGAAGCGCAGGGCGTGCTCCTCGCCATGCCAGCCTTAACGACGTCATCCGTCGAGCCCTAGTCAGCGCGGGAGCGCCGGCCATTTTAGAACCGACCGGCCTTGCCCGCGATGATGGCAAGAGACCCGACGGCATGACCCTCGTGCCATGGAGGATGGGTCGGCCGCTGGTTTGGGACGCGACGTGTAGCGATACTCTGGCGCCGTCCCATCTTAATGGCACCGCATCAAAGGCTGGCTTTGCTGCAAACTCGGCCGAGCTTCTCAAACGGCGCAAATACGCAACTATTAATAGTGGCTACCTATTTGAGCCGTTTGGGGTTGAGACTCTGGGGCCCTGGGGAGAAAGCGCCCACAGAGTCTACAGGGAATGCTCCAAGCGGTTGGTCGAGGCGACGCGTGACCAGAAGGCTGCGTTATACTTGGAACAAAGGATCAGCATTGCCATCCAACGTGGCAATGCTGCCAGCCTTCTGGGCACGCTACCATAGGCAGCGATCTGGGGCAAATTTTTTATTTATAATTTTTATATTTAAGTCTAGTTTTTAATTTTAGTTTTAATTTTTATAATTACATAATAAATAAAATAAATATAAATACTAATAACCAAGAAGAAAAACAAAAAAAAATTGCATATTGCCTCAAATAAATTATTGGAAACAAAAAAATAAATAAAAATTCATAGGTTCATTTAGCCCCGCTACTCACCAGCAGGTCTGCAGTTTCGTGTTGGGGTATAATAGGAAAAGTATGTGTCAAGTTATCAGCTTGCCTCAAACACCTACCCAAAAATTGGTGCCACCTCTTGGACTATTAGGGCTGCATAGGAACATACGCAGATACATACAAATATAGCTAAATAAATAGATGCTCTTTCTCTATTTGACTCTGTCGTATATTGAGGAAATAACTTATTAGTCGATTCAATCATGAAAATAACTGAATCCATTAGCAAAGTTTGATTCAAACACGCATACAAGAAAAGTTAATTGATAGACTGTCCTTTAATACTCCTCTACCAAATTTTGAGTCAGTCTGACCACTAAAGTAAATCAAAATTTATTCGCAAGATTGGACCCAAACACACATACATACTCGTAAAGTTAATATAACTTTACCCAAAAATTAATATCGAAGGTTTTACTCACTGCTTCTAGTTTATGTTGACTGGAAAGTATGGATGTGTAAACCAAATTTAAAGTCAATCTGATTGTAGAACAGGATCAAAGACATGCAATTTTTAATAATAATAATTCATATAAGGTTAGGGACATACTAAACAAAGTACTTTAGACTTAGGTAGTACTTAAGAAACTAGGAACTAAACTAAAGACATTTTATATCATAGTAGGTATAACTAGAAATTAAAAATTTAAAACCCCCAACGCAATTAAATCTAAGATACCTTCCGCAGCATACAAAAGAGCTGATAACTTTGAAACAGCTAGACTAATTTTGATGAAACATGTCTAAGAACCATCGCCAAGAAACCTGCTTTCAAATAAAAAAAACCGCATCCAAATCGGTGCACCCGACAGACAGACAGACACACACACACACACACACACACACACACGCGCATACACACACACACACACACACACACACACACACACACACACACACATACACACACACATAGCGGTCAAACTTATAACACCCCTCTTTTTGTGTCGGGGGTTAAAAACCATGACACTTAGGCTTTCATGACAGGTATTTTATACTTCTTTACTATCACGCATGTTTCATAATTGCGGTCTTAGGACAGCACTGAAAATAACCAATTACCACTGGAAGTGGATGAAAATTCACCCATAAGATAAACATACATGCATACATACACGTACATGCACAAAAGGAGAAGGCATTATTTCTATATATTATTGTTACCTGCAGTTTACAGCCGTGGTATTACAGTGATTTACCTATAGCCTCTCAAGAGGATTGTGGGTTTATTTGAAATTTACCATGAGTTTCATGCCAAAAGAAAACAGCGTGAGGAAAACTGCATACAAATCTTCGAAGAAATTCAATGGTGTGTGTGAAGTGTCAAATCCGAACTGGTCCCCGTGGGAACTACAGCTCAAGCCCTCTCACTCTCAGAGGAGGCCTATGCCTAGTAGTGAGGCCGAGATGATGATGATGATTATTATCTTAATTTTATTTTACTTATAGTACTACAATAGCGATAAGTACTTACATAAATACTATAGTTACTAAGAACTGGTTATGAATCTGAATGAGTAAAAAAATAAATTATTAAAACTTCATAATATTATGACTGAATGAGTGTGTGATTGATTAATGCAAAACGCACCACAACTCCACGAACCAGAGACTTGAATTGGGTTAGGCTCGTAAAACACACTTTCCCGAAATGTGCACTTTCTCTAAACGTGCACTTTCCGCAATATGTACACTCCCAAAATGTACACTTTCCCAATTTGGAAACTTTCCCGAAATGTGCACTTTTTCAAGCAGTGCACTTTTCCAAAACGCGCACACCCGAAATGTGCACTTTTACTTTTTTTGTACCTTCCGAGAAAATGACCCTTCTTAAGTAGTGCACCTTTAGAGAAAGTGCACATTCTGGAAAAGTGCACCTATTGACAAAGTGTACATATCGGGAAGTGCACTTTTAGAGACAGTGTGCCTTCCGAGAAAATGACCCTTCTAAAGAAGTGCACCGAAAGTGCACATTTCGGGAAAGTGTGTTTTACGAGCCTTACCCCTTGAATTTTGGAAGTCAATTATTATACTTGATTAGTGTCATAGAGAGGTAAACTAAAACACACTTTTTTTCGCAAGGCCAATGCAAGGCCGCACTAATAAGCTAGTAATAAACACGTCATTCAAACAGCCCTGTAATAGTACATTACTGCAGCGGCCGCGAAATAGGGGATTGCCGGCCGAGTAGTTATAGATGGCCGAGTGTTAACAAGGCCATCTAGAGATACGAGGCCGGCAATCCCTGTTCGTGGCCAAGGCTTGTATAGAGTTTTTCTCAAACATGCATCATCATCACCATCATCATCATCATCATCATCACCATCACCACCATCATCATCATCATCACCAACTATCACCATCACCATCATCACCATCATCATCATCAACATCATCATCACCATCACCATCATCATCATCATCACCATCAGCATCATCGTCGTCGTCGTCATCATCACCATCACCAACACCACCACCACCACCACCATCATCATCATCATCATCATCATCATCATCATCATCATCATCATCATCATCATCATCATCATCATCATCATCATCATCATCATCATCATCATCATCATCATCATCATCATCATCATCATCATCATCATCATCATCATCATCATCATCATCATCATCATCATCATCATCATCATCATCATCATCATCATCATCATCATCATCATCATCATCATCATCATCATCATCATCATCATCATCATCATCATCATCATCATCATCATCATCATCATCATCATCATCATCATCATCATCATCATCATCATCACTACTACCATCATCATCATCACTATCAACCATCATCAATCATCATCATCACCATCAACCATCATCAATCATCATTTTCACAATCATCATCATCACCACCATCAACGACCATCATCGTCATCATCACCATCATCACCAACAATCATCATCATCATCACCATCATCACCATCAACCATCATCAATCATCATCATCACCATCACTATCATCATCATCATCACCACCATCAATGACCATCATCGTCACCATCACTAACAATCATCATCATCATCATCATCAACCATCATCAATCATCATCATCATCACCATTATCATTATCATCATCATTCTCTCACCATTATCATCATCACATCACAATCACTGTCATTTCATTATCACCATTATCATCATTTTTGAGAAAAGCACTATACAAGCTTCGACCAGTAATGCCATCCTGGCCTCGTATCATCAAACTTCTACTCGTCCAGGATGGCATACTTGTCTTTCCATTAATGTACTATTACCTCGACGTTTCGGCCACGTTGCAGCAGCCGTGGTCACGAGTTAACTGAAGGGTAGGGTGTTAAACGAACTTGACACTCTACACTACGGTTTACTCGTGACAACGGCTGCTGCAACGTGGCTGAAACGTCGAGGTAAATATAAATTGTGTGATAAGTCCCGTTTAGTATAGTAATTATGAGTGTAAATTACGAAAGTTTAAAACAGAAGCTATATACTTACAACATTTACGAATCCAAGTAATTCCTTTTTCAAGTAATTCCTTTACCACGCTAAATAAACTGGTAAAGTCGGTCTCGTACATGAAGAGGGTTCAGTACCTATGTACCTAGAATGTTTTAAAAACAGTTGAGTAAAAATTTGAGTAGACGTCTGACTTTGTTGGAATTTATGTATGTGCGAGATTACATTTAAAATTGACCATAAGCTTTACGGTGAATGAAAACATCGTGAGGGAACACGCACACACTTGCGAAGATATTCAGTGGTGTGTATGAAGTTCCCAATTTCGCAGTACCCGCGTAGAAACTACAGCTCAAGCCCTCGCATTCTGAGAGGACGCCTGTGACCTGCAGTGGGACGTATAAAGCCTGAGATGTATGTGATCATGTAGGTATAGTTTAAAGCATCAAAGGCTATTTTCTCTAATAACTTAATGCCCCAATCGGCCTTATTGTTTTAATTTTATGTAGGAGTTGTCATAAAAAAGTGTAGAGCACTTACTTGGTCGACTATACACTATACCTAAACGACAATATCACGTTTTGTTTTAAACAGGTTTTGTTATATGAATAGGAGGGTGAAACCGAGCATGCGGGTCACCTGATGGGAAGCAATCACCGCCGCCCAAGCACACCCGCAACACTAAGAGTGTCACATATGCGTTGCCGTCGCCGGTTTTTCGGAAAGCAAAGCGGTCCGAAGGACGTCGCACTGAAAAAACCGGACGGAAACTGCGTGGGAAAGCGGTGCGGTGTAACTAAATATTAGTGGATATTTCAAGCGTCTACCTGTTGCCGTTAACAATATCGAGCAAAACCTAGCAAAAAAAATCACGTTTGTTGTATTGAGAGCCCCTTGAATATTTATTTTATTCTCTTTTTTAGTATTTGTTGTTATAGCGACAACCAAAATACATCATCTTTAGCGATAAGGCCGCCTATTGCTTACCTTGTAACTTTCTCTCTGTGTACCTGTTTTCTGTATCGCTTACTATTTCTGGTGTACGATAAAGAGTCATTGTATTGTATTGTACTGTATCATCTGTGAAAATTTCAACTGTCAAGCTATCACGGTTCGTGAGATACAGCCTGGTAGTGGTGACAGACGGACACACGGATGGACGGACGGACAGACGGACAGACAGACGGACGGACGGACGGACGGACGGACGGACAGACGGACAGACAGACGGACAGACGGACAGACGGACGGACGGATAGACGGACGGACGGACAGACGAACGGACGGACAGACGAACGGACGGACAGACGGACGGACGGACGGACGGACAGCGAAGTCTCAGTATTAGGGTCCCGTTTTTACTCTTTGGGTACGGAACCCTAAAAAGTTTTAAATAAATACAACCGTCGTTCGGTACCGCTTCATTCACGCCGCTACTGCCAAGCCTTTTTCCGGGCGGTGTTCTATGCGAACCCTTTCATAGAAGTTGGAATATTACAACCGACACCACACCGCGCCGCGCCGCTCCGCTAGTGAGTTCCTTTGGTGCGGACAGTGCTAGACTATGTTGACCATCAAGGTGATGAGGGCGAAATAAATTGACGATTACACGCGAAGTATGCTGTATAACTTGGCTGCCGGCAACAATCCGAACAATTCATAGCCGGTCAGAGAGCGTCCGGTTATTAACAAACTATGTAGCTACAAAAACGTACTTACCTAGATTATTATTATATCTTGTCGGATTTCACAGCATATAAAGTGTTGCTAAATGTTACAATTTATTAAATACATCAAATGAGTTGAAAAAAAACTATAAGAATTTTTTGTTTGACAAATTGACACAATGACAATTCCGTGGCATTTTTTTTTTTTAATTATTTAGCTAGCTAACCAGTATGTCATTTCAAGTTTTTTAAACATTCTTCAATGGCTAAAAACTATTTCTAAACGGCCTATTTTGGTATGACCGCTAACTGAATTTTACAATGGTTATTGTTATTATTACATTGACTTTGAATATAGAGGTTTAGGGTTCGAGTCCCTGTGATAGACTTTCGTAATATTATGAACAAAGATATAAGTTTATTTTTATTTCAGTACGTGTTTTTTTTTGTAGTAAAGTACCCCTTCTTAACATGGGACTCAAAACAAATTATAGACACGTAAATATTAGGTACATGACTGCATGGCGCTAGCATCTACGCGAATGTAATGAGATTGTATGCAAAATATTTAGTTTCATTTCTAACCACCCCTCCCGACTATGAATGCTCCAAGCCAGGTAGGTATTGTTTCCAAACCATGACAGCAAAATTTTGATCCGCTATGTGACCTTCTCACAATAAACGACACTGTGAATTATTTTACAAATATGACGACGGCTTAGCTACGAAAAGGTTATACGATACATTTGAAAAGCATTGCATAATATGAATCTCCTGTTAAACATTATTATTACTAATAAACGCAGGCGTTTTACGAAACTATGAGTCTGTCTCAAGTTATTTTGAAATAATTCCTGGACTTATGTACTTGGTTACATCTTACGTTTTTTTTCATCGTTTTGAGGATTAATATGTAAGGAACATAACATAGTAGAGAAGTTAGGAAATGCATACTCGTATTTTGTAGTTAAGTATTCAAGCAAGTCCAAATAAGAGGCCTATAAAAAAACCTCTTTTTCTTTAGTTTGTTTGACTTTAAAATTATAAAATTTTAAGATTTTTACTCAAAATTAAAATACTGTTGTCAGCCCTTGTAAATAATAATAAAAATGGAAAAAGAAAATTATACGCGACAGTAAGATTTGAACTTGGACACTAGTTTGAATCTTAACCAGTGAGCCAAACTAGGTGGTCACGTGACTGCTCGAAATAGTCAATATCTTTTTACAATTCGTTTTATTTGACATTAGCTACTCACACTATTGTAAAATGCATCGAAATTTACTGCATTTTACTGCAATTTAGGTATGATAGATCATCTCCGTTTTGTAATTTGCCCACCTAATATGTCCTCAACTAACTATCCCCAAAAAATCGCGTCGAAATCAAGTCTGTGGAAGCAATGCAAACGGTCAGAGATTTGTATGGAAGTCGAACCACCTTAAGGATTTTATTATGATTTAAGAAGGAACTGTTGTATAAATTGTAAAGCAAACTTTCTCGACTATACTAAATCCTATTGGAGTCATCAGGGACTCTAGCATCTTCCTTGCACACTTTTTAAAAAGAGATAGACGCTTTTCTTGTAGGCCCCCATGTCGAAGCTACTTGGGAACACCGTTGATAGAAGTTTATTCTACAACTTAAGAGTTTAGGGCAAAGATTGCGAGAGAAAAGTACTGTGGCGGTACCTACGCCTATCCAGATAATGAAGATGGAAGGTCTCCTTTGGACGAGTCGAACTGTAGTGGAACTCAACAGCTAGTATAAAGGCTGGGGGGGGGGGGGGGAACTAACTGGATTCTGTTACTACATTTACACTCTTTCTTCGTACCTCGCTTCGTATCTCGTGTCTCGCTTGGCACCCACATGGTTGGGTCCCGTTTGTCACGAAATCCTTTAATCTATACATATAATAAATCTGTAACAAGTCGGTGTCTGTACATTGAAGATATTTGAGAAAAACTGTCACTAGGGCTATTTACTAGCGCAATAGAACATGTATACCTAATCTATTATTCCAGCTTATGCCTGTAATGTGATATGCAATAAATCATTTTGACTTTGACTTTGACTTTAGAACCCAAAACAATGTTTTTTAGAATTATTGTCTGTTTGTCTGTGCGTTTGTGCGCGCTAATCTCAGAAACGGCTTAACCTAGAAGGATGCGGTTTTCACTGATATGTTGGTATTTTCTTGGATTAACATTTAGTGTTTGTTTCATTTGAATCGGTTCACGTACAATAGAACAGTTTTTAGAAGTAGTGACTTATTTGGGAGTAGGTACGGTGGTGAATGTGAACGCGGGTGTGCGGGGGTGGGGTTCGGTGGGGGGTCGGTGAGGGGGGGGGGGGGTTCGGGGGGGGGTATTATTTTATATCGAGGAACTAAGGAGAGCCATGATTGATGAAAAAGCAAATTGGATAAAAAAATAAGCTGCCCAAATTACTGATTCCACGCGGACGGAGGCGCGGGCAAAAGCTATATCTAATATATAAAAATCTCGTGTCACGGTGTTTGTTACCGAACTCCTCCGAAACGGCTTGACCGATTCTAATGAAACTTTTTTCTCTGTACTCGGTAGGTCTGAGAATAGGTCGTAGGCTATTTTTTATACCCCTACTTTTCACGGACGGAGTCGCGGGCAACAGCTAATAAGTCAATAAAAACGCTTCTGAAACGAGCACGGCGCCAGGCGAGTCACGAATGTTCGTTCACACTCTTCTAGTGACTTGCCTTGTCACTACTAGCGTAAATTTATTTATTTATTTATTCATCAATAAAAATTACACCATTATCTACAGTATAACACCAATGCGCTGTAAAATTAAAAAATACAAATAAAACTGGTTGCCTATAAAGTCGGTTTACGGACGATAGTTTAACGTGACAACGTCATAACAAAACATTGATGAAATGATTGCATACTTTTGCCGATTGTGCCTTTCGCTCGCTCGTGCCGCGCTCTCGCTCCGATCGTTCATCGGCTCGAGCGTAACGGGACAATGCGTTATGTACGTTACACTGAGTCATCCTTTTTCGTGCGTGCAGCCGGCGTTCATCGATTTATTAGACGTTGTCACGTCAAAAAGACAAGAAAACTTAAATAATACAACTATTTAGGGACTTTTTAAATGGGGTATTTGGTGTATAATGACTTTAATGACCTGTGATGTAGAGCCACCAGCCGTGCACGCTGTGTGTGTGCGTGTCGGCGCGTGCTTGAAGCACGTACAGAGACAGCACGCGGCTGTGGAGATCCAGCACGCGTTCGCCCACTGCCTCCGCCATACTCGAGTAGCGCTTGTAACATGACTGAAAATTAGTTTTTTTTAATAAATTCATTTTTAAAGCAAGCTTTTTAGCTGACTGTACTTTCTGTTGACTGTACTTGCATTGTCATCCAACCTACATAAGTATACCAAATTTCAAGTTGATCCGACCACTGGAAGTGGGTCAAATTCAACTTCCAAGATCAGTCAAAGAATTTAATTCCCTACCCATTTCGTAAAAATGACGTTTAACATTCGCAATTCATTAAGGTCGATATGTCAAATGCAACACGTCAAAGCAACATCGTAGCTAGCTCTTATGGTGACAGTTTGCTGTACGATATTCAAACATAGGTGGGGATTCGATTTGTGGCATTCGAACATGGCGGATGTAGACAGTATCTAATTTTGGTATTTCTGTTTCTTTGGCTAGTTGAAGTATAATTTTGATAGTGTTTTATGCGGCGATTAACCTTAATAATTAACAGTGATCACAAAATTCTATATTGCTCTCGTGTCTGACATTTTTTAATGCGCAAGTTGTCTCCACGTGGTTTCTGGAATTTTACTATCAAGTTGCGAAAACTACAATCACCGTACAACGTCGCTCCCAAGGAGAGCTTACTTTGACACTGGCGAAATTGTCCTGTAATGGGACAGAAGCCATATTTTAAATAAATAATAATAAACTTAGGTGGGTAGGAAATTAAATTCCTTGACTGTACTGTACATATATATTTACGTACATTGGAAGTTAATAAAAAGCTTTTTAAAAAGCCGGCAGCGTACCGACTTGTATGTAAATAGTTTTTTAGTTTACGTTCATAATTTTAAAAAAATACGGATAACTCACGTCTATGATCGAATTCGATTCATCGTCGTCTTCCGGTCCGTGGACGCCACTCGAGAACCTTTTTGCCACAAAATTCTCGTTTTTACTCAATCAGAAAGCCGTGTTTTAATGTGTGGTGCGCCAGCGTAAGACCTCTCAAAGACATCTTGCCCACAATGCCCAAAGATCCCGCACCCTCACTGGGTAGATGGGGTAGATCTTGGGAACGAAATAAAAGGTCGCTGATGCCGCTTCGTCCACGTTTTTAAGTACGGTCGGCCAAGAAAGTAGTCTACCAGTTTCGACAAAAGTTTCTATGAGATCTAAATATCGCTAAGGTTGACTTTTCTAACTGAGTGAAGTCTTTAGTCACTGTCATCGTATTATTGCAAGGGAAAATCGACCTCGTTGTATTAGGACGTGCATACGTGCAAATGAACTCCAACCGTAGGGTGGTAGACCATACTTTTGGGCGACTGTGCCATGCGAACTTTCTAGCACTAATATTCCTTAAGAGTGAGTTCCCTGACCTTGAGAATTTATTTTTCGTACGCACATTGACAGTTTTCACTTACACAGAACCATTTTGCGTGATACGCTATACAGCCGTCAGCTAAGGGTGGAGTCCCAGTGTAAGTACTTACAAGGGAACATTAAAGAGTCGCCTTCCGATTTTGTACAAATGTAATCTACATTATTTTGATGACTTTCGATATTCAAACTTGGTGTAAGTACAAATAAAACGATTTTACATTATTAAAGGATCTTTTTATTAATAATCAGAACTTTAATAACATCAAAAAAATATAAACATCGAAAATGTCTTTATTCAAAATTACTATTATTGTTGACCTAAAAAAAACTGAAAGAATTACATTGCTGACCCGCGATCTTATGATACTTACGTTTATGCAAGAAAAGCAAAATAAATGTATATGCTTATGCAGCTTAGTAAACGGTTGCGATACTTACTCTGAAGATGAGCTCTGGTTGAGTTCGAAACTCAACTAGAGCTCGTGTAGTTTAGTGGTGGTGATAGTTGGGTTTATGTGATTTGTGTGTGTTCGTATAGTGTGGAGGTGGAGGAACTGCATGAACACGTATTTTTTGCATAAACGTAATTATTATAAGGTCGCGGGTGAGCAAAGAAGTTGTTTCAATTCATTGATATGGACCTCCGAAAGGTAACGCCTGATTCAATAAATTATTGTTGACCTGTCCGTGTATTTACAATTCCAATTCCAAATCTCGTAGAGGAGATATAGTGCGCAGTTATTGTCAAGTCATCATCATCATCATCATTTCAGCCGAAAGACGTCCACTGCTAAACATAGGCCTCCCCAAGGTTCGCTAAACAGATTGGTCCCGTGCCATCTGCATCCAACCCAATCCCGCAACCATAACCAGGTCGTCTTCCATCTTGTTGGAGGCCTACCTCACTGCGTCTTCCGGTCCGGGTCCATGGACGCCACTTGTGAAACTTTTTTTTTCCCATCGGCCATCAGTTCTACGAGTGATGTGCCCTGCCAATTGCCACTTGAGTCTGGAGATTCTTCGAGCTATGTCGGTGACTTTAGTTCTTGCGCGGATTTTATAATTTCTAATGCGATCCCGCAGAGAAACTCCGAGCATAGCCCTCTCCATCGCCCTCAGAGTGACTTTGAGCTTTCTTATGAGGCCCATCATTAGCGGCCACGTCTCAGTGCCATAAGTCAGCACTGGCAACACAGACTGATCTTAGACTTTTGACTTGAGACATTGCGGTGTATTAGCTGACAAGATATTGCAAAGCTTCCCTTACGCTGCCCAGCTGAGTCTAATTCGTCGATTTACCTCTTTCTCGAAGTTAAACCCACTAATTGGATTGTACTTATATCCCAAATAGTTATAGTCGTCAACAACTTCGAGCGTAGAGTCTTCAATTATGACGGGAAATGGTACAACATGGGCGTTCGACATGACCTTCGTCTTTTCTATGTTCAATTAAAGTCCAACTCGCTCGGAGATCGTCCCGAGGTTAGAAAGCATCGCACTTAGGTCGAAGGTGAGTGATGTATTTCACCATTTACATTGATGCCTCGCCCTTCCCTGTCAGGAGTCTTGAAAGCATCCTTCAGCTCCAGTGCAGCGGTGAACAGTTTTGGAAAAATAACATCTCCTTGTCTGACTCCCCGCTGCAATTGAATACGCTTCGACATCTGGTCCTGAAGTCGGACGGACATTGTGGCGCTATTATATAGACACAACAACACTTCGATGTAATGTACTGTACCAGTAGTCTACTTGGCACCGTTGGAGGACTGCAGTGCAGCCCAAGTCTCGATCGAATCGAAGGTTTTCTCATAGTCTATAAATGTCAGGCGAAGGGGGCGTTTAAACTCCTCGGTTTTCTGTATAACCTGCTGCAACGCATGTATGTGGTCTACGGTGCTAAAGCCCTTTCAGAATCCTACTTGTTCAGGAGGCTGGAAGTCGTCTAACCTGCGTGCGAGACGATTCGATTGTTTATAAAGTACAACACGCATTTAATTAAAAAGTTGACATTGTCTTGATACAGACATCAAATAAATAGTATAAAGATATAGATAACGACCGCTTTAGCCTAGTTGGTAGTGACCCTGCCTACGAAGCAAGAGGTCCTGGGTTCAAATCCCGGTAAGGGCGTTTATTTGTGTGATGAACACGAATATTTGTTCCTGAGTTATGGATGTTTTCTATGTATTTAAGTATTTATTTATCTATATAAGTATGTTTATCGTCGTCTAGTACCCATAGTACAAGCTTTGCTTAGTTTGGGACTAGGTCGATTTGTGTAAGATTGTCCCCTAATATTTATTTATTTATTATTATTTATATAAGATTTAACAATATTCTTATAATCAATCAGGTGCAATGTGAGTTTGACAAAGACCAAAGAACTTTCCTATCGACAAAAAGGACATTAGTAAAGAAGATGGCACAAGACATTCTGTTACAAAATTATTTTTAATATTTCGTTTTTTTTACACATACCAAATTTCAAGTCGATCCGACCACTAGAAGCGGGTTAAATAAAGCTTACAAGATTTGGCCTAAACTAACAGAGCAATTTAAATAAAAGCTTGTAAAAACGTGTTAACACATAATTATATACGACGATTGCAATAATTACAAATAAAAGCTTGTAATTATTAAGAAAACTTACTTACCCTAGTAAAAGTCTGTCCTCTTTGACAGCTGAAATCGAACAGTCGGGATCCACCCTTACCCTACCACAGGAGTAGTATTTTGTGCGAGTGTGTGCGTGCGCGGCTACAAACGGAGCGTGCTCTCTCGTTGGATTCCTTGACAGCACTGAATATTTTTCGGCCGCGATCGCTATTTAAAAATCGAATTACGGGAAATGTTCGCTCCATAGTAAAAAGTATATAAAACGGCAAACATTTTTGCGTAAAAAATAGATAATGTTTAGATGCTTATTATCATTATAGAGATAATATTTAGCCTAAAATGAAACGGTGATAATATTTTTCATACTTTTGTGTTACGATTCAACCAAAGAGATTTTCATGAATTTGTTTCATTATTATCTAAAAAGCGTAAATAGAAAATGACGATTTCGATGTTTTTGAAAGAATTTGGGATTTTATTTCTCGGAAATTAATTATTATTTTACAAATGTAGCGCGGTGAAGCTGTAGATACATCTATTAAGTTTCTAAAATAATTTTTGTAGTATTAAATATACGGTGAATTTCGTGGCATTATTGCAAACCGCAAACATCTTTCAAGCGTTTTTTGGGGACTCACCCCTTAAGCTAAGCCATGGACGGACAAAGGGACAGACAGTCATGGCGAAACTTAAGGGTTCCGTTTTTGCCATTTTAGCTCCGGAATCCTAACAAAAAAAAGGATATTTATTGTAATGCGTAGAACCCATTGCCACGATCACACTACCCTAGCCTTATACTAGTTACGAAGGTCAACTTTCGAACTTCGCATCGTGCCATCCCGCTCACGCTTATAGCTTTTTAGAGAAGAGTAAGAGGGACAGCACGATACGAACTCCAATTGTTATATTAGCTTTTAATTCTGGCATAGTCATATTAAAATTTGCCCCCTGTTTCACCATCCACTTATAAAAGTCCAGGCGGCATATTTTTTCCGTGGAACACGAATGAACGTGCGTCGGCGCGCGCTTGTGACAACCTACTGAAATTTCGATCGCAGGAGATCTGTAGCTGTTGGTCCCCGCGGTAGGTAAATATCGCGCGTAAGTACATGGCACGCAGGAGGCCTAAGCTGCTATTAGTCCACGCGACGTCACTGTTGGAAGATACTCTGTAACCACTAGGGCTTTTACGTGAGCTGTTGTAATGTCACCTGGAGAGTTGCATGTCGTCCCGAGCTTCCTAACTCCTCGGTATGCTGCAGATAGCACCATAGGCTATTCTTCAGCAGCGCCGCGGCTCCCAGGGTGGACGTGAGCACCGGAAGGTCAGCGTGATCCAGGGCCTCCTGGGCCAACATGTGGAGATGCTCTGGAAAACCAAAGGGTGTTACCATTGAATTTCATAGCAGGTGTATCCAGGTTTTCTCACGATGTTAAATAATATTTTTAGAATGCTGATGAAGCTGCCGCGACACTGTAGTGCGTCGGGCATGTTTGCGGAAGCGCAAACAGATGGCTTTCATGCCCTGCGGCGTAAGAGGATAGCCTCCATGATGCAACGTGTGCGTGGCAGCAACAACAGCATCCTGAAGATGTGGGCCGGGCGTTTGGACTGCCCCATGATGCAGCACTGGGATGCAATAGTCATAGGTTTAATTAAATAAATAAATAAATTAATTTTGACATTATTACATTATTTATGAATTATTATTTGTTATTACATTATTTATGAATTATTATTTGTTATTACATTATTTATGAATTGCTTTGTTTTATTAAGTGATGTTTTAAATGTAAATTTTAACTTTATTCAAATTTTGATTTTAATTTTAAATTTGATTTAAATTTTAATGTTAATTTTTGAATTTTTAATTATTTAGGTATTTGACTTTGATTTTTTTATTTAATTCTGATTGCGATTTTGATTTTAAATTCATGTTTTACTTTATTTTATGCTCTTACTAACATAGGTATTAAGAATGTAACTAACACATTGTATATGGGACTCCTAGTCCTGAAATAAATGATTTTTATTTGTTTATTTTATTATTTTTAAAATCCTTCACCGTAAAGCTCACGGTAAATTTCAAATGTAATTTCGCACAAAAACTCCAAAAAACTCAGAGGTGCGAGCCGGGATTAGAACCCACGATCCTCTGCTTGAGAAACCATAGGTCAAACCACTAGGCCACCACGGCTTTTTAACATTAGTACGGATTAGTAGAACTAAATTCCTTGACGCATCCGAGTTATTTAGTTTAATACCTACCTAGAAGTAAGTCTGCCGACATGACCGCAAGCTGTACAAACTTTTCAGGGTCTGAAGTCTTCACCACTCCTCCGTCAGCGTTATTGTCCTCTTCGATGGTCACGAACATGCCTGAGCCTTGTCTGTAGAGGCAGCATATGTTTATTAGCTTGGCTACGAGGAAGGATTTGCCAGGGTCGATTTGTTCCTGATTCGTCATATTTCTTACTCTTCATTGTATTTATATTCAAATGAAACCGTAAGCACGTGTGCTGTGTGTGTGTGTACGGTTATAAAAAAGTAATTTACTTAAGGTGGAGTCCAAAAGAAATGGCAAATAATGTAAAGTTTGTGCAGGCAAATGTACATGATATGACGCGTAAGGAACCTATGTAAATAAATAAATAAATATCACGGGACAATTCACACCAATTGACCTAGTCCCAAAGTAAGCTAGGCAAGCTTGTGTTATGGATACTAGGCAACGGTTAAACATACTTGTATAGATAGATACATACTTAAATACATATTAAACACCCAAGACCCGAGAACAAACATTCGTATTTTTCATACAAATATCTGCCCCGACACGGGAATCGAACCCGGGACCTCAAGCTTCATAGTCAGGGTCTAACCACTAGGCCATCTGGTCGTCTAAACGTGGTCGTGGTCGTGTAACGAAACTTACGCATAATAGGTAGTTTGTATGACAAAGTTTCAAAGTGTTTGACCAGTGTGTGTTGCCTTGCCAGTGATGACTATGGCACTGAGACGTGGCCGCTAACGATGGACCTCATAAGAAAGCTCAAAGTCAGGGCGTTGGAGAGGGCTATGCTCGGAGTTTCTCTGCGGGATCGCATTAGAAATGATGAAATCCACGCAAGAACTAAAGTCAAGGACATAGCTCGAAGAATCGCCAGACTCAAGTGGAAGTGGGCAGGGCACATCGCTCGTAGAACTGATGGCCGATGGGGCAAAAAGGTTCTCGAGTGGCGTCCACGGACCGGAAGACGCAATGTAGGCCTCCAACAAGATGGAGCGACAACCTGGTTAAGGTTGCGGGATCGCGTTGGATGCGGATGGCATGGGACCGATCTGGTTAGCGAGCCTTGGGGGAGGCCTATGTTCGGCAGTGGACGTCTTTCGGCTGAAATGATGATGATGATGATGGCCATGACAAAGTTTTGTTACACAAAGGACGCAATCATGAGTTTGTTTTCATCAAGCATGTATGTACTTTTTTTTTAAACTATCCTCGGATGTTTTAACTAATGCTTCATTTATTATTAATTAGAAATACTTACTTGAAAGCAATGGAGAATTCCTCTTCTAGCCATAGTACTACCTTCACAGCAGCAAATGAGGCATTCCTCGGAAAGTCTAGTCTTCCACCCACAACTCCTCTGCACACCGACTCGGAGAGAACTGTATGATTTTTCTACAAAGACATAAAAATTACTTAAAAATCTCCAAAATGAAAAAAAAACAAGATATTAACTCATTGGCCATTACTATCAATAGAACTAAGTAAGTAGAATATTTTAATCGTAGCATCATTGCATTTTAATCCTAACCTCTATACTAACAGTCTATGGATCATTGTTGTCTGAAATAAATAATATTATTATTATTATTATTGTGCTAGGGGATCAACAGCTAAATACCTAAACTTTTAAAGGTTCTTTGAGCCAGGTTATTAAATTTTAAATTTACTTTTTATTTATTTATCAAGTTGAAATATAAAATTGAAATTACCTACAAATTGCTATTAAATCTAAAATAGTATGGAACTGTCGTCTGCAACCCAGGGTTAATGTTTTTTTTTTAACCTTGGACCATGCAAGTGGCCTTAGTTGTCAAAAAAATCTGAAATTTGATTCTCTAAAGTTTAATTATGCTGAGACGATCTTTCCACAAAGATTTCCACTTTCGTGTCAGCATTGCACACCGTCTGGTCACAATCCGCTCAATTTTTCTGATGAGAGTTATAGTTTTTTGTGATGGGGTGCTGTTAAAAAATCTTGATCAAGTGCGGGTAGTTCGAAAGACTCTAGCAGCTAAACAAACTTTACACCCTATATTTCAGTCAAATCGCGACCACAGTTGCTGCAATGTGGCCGACACATCAGGGTAAATATTGTTTGCATGATAAGTCTAGTTTAATATAACAATTATTGAGAGTTATACCATAGACTAGCCCTTATGTATGGGTTGTAACAGAACTGAGGAACTTATTTGTTATATTCTAGAATTTAAGCAGATTTAAGGCACTAGGCAAAGTATTTGGATCATTTGAATATGTGTAATGGTGGTATAAATATGATTCTGAGTAGGTAAGCCATTAGATGATGCAATACTTATGTATAAATTCATCAGACAAGTTTTTGTAAACAGATATTGGCTTTCTACAAGGCAGCGTTTAGTGAATTTTCTGTGGCAGCCACATTAAAATATTAGAGGAAAAGCCTTTAAATTAAAGCAATCTACGAATATTTAGGTGGGGTTCTAAAACATTTTAACCTCCGTATATCATGTCATGTGGTACGAAAATCCAAGGATAATTTCCATGAACCATAACCAGTTGCAATTCTGCAACAACACAACAACAATGCGTGGTGGTGATCCTTGGGATGTTTACCTGACAGACATATTAGTCAATTTTTGTAACATAGGATCATAGAGTAATATTATATATGGGAAACATAGGATATTTCAGTTAAAACAATTATCCATACACATTTTCAAAAATGACATGAGTTTAGTATTCACTGCTGTTAACCTTTTCAACGCTCTGTCAAATACAACAGCTCACTTCTTTTGCTTTTGCTCAGCTCTTTGTCAAACGCAAAGTTGACCCCTACAGAAATGCATGTAGGTAGATATCGCTCTGATATCAGCACCACCTGATATATATCAGTCTCTGCGTGCAGAGTGATGTCTCACAGAGACTGATATTATCAGTTGTTGGCGTAGAACCTGCAGTGCTGATATGTGTTGTTGGCGTCCAAAAGGTTAACTTTGTCTCTGAGTACAATTAATATAACTAAAAATATGGAAAATTGGATCTTACCTCATAATATTCTATGTCTCGTTGCAACAGAATGGGGATTCTGTCCATAATATTTCCATCTTCGATAACCTCCATTTTTAACAAAATAAAACAAAAGAACAACAATAAATAACTATACTTAAAGAATAAAAACAATTACAATTTTATACAAGGCTGTGAGCACATTTCTTGAAGTCAGCACTTTCCACAATTTTGGATATTTCGTCTTGAAGAAGTTTATGTAATGTTATTCCGTCATGTTTGTACACCCAGTAACCACCATTGTTTAAAACAAGATCATAGCGTTTGGGCCCTGACATAGGTGAACTCAGCCAAATTTGTTTGTTTGGTGACTGCCTATTTATTACATAGGTTCCGTAAGGTGAACCAAGCACAATTGTTAACACGCCATCCTGAAAAGAAGAAACAAACTGATATAAATTCTTTTTGGAACTTATTTTATTACTGCTTATCGATAGTTGGTCAAAAAATTACGAAAATGCCACTTACACAACAAAAAAAGTTAATAAAAAATAAACTATAATGGCTTTCTGCTTTAAATGTCAAAGTTTTTGAGAAAAACTGGCCAGCTTCATAATGAAATTAAAAAGGTTACGCAAACAGGAACTTTTTGAAACTATTATTTTTAATAGCAAACTAAACTTACACTGTACGTTATATCAGCGCCTTTTAAATGCGCTGCATCTTCTATAATTTCCTCAAAATAGTCACACAGTGATTCGAGTGTTTCGCTACAAATCTCTTCATAAACAACTGGGTCCACTTCAGTTTCAGGAACATTGGTGGACGCCGTTGAATACGATTTTAACGAAGGCGAAATAGTTTTGACGCAAGCATACTTGCGGAATACGGGCACAAAGCTATTGATTTGCCGATTTTGCCGTGCCAGCCACCGACTGGTACGTAGGATATTTCTCAGCATTTTGTAAATTTACTGCACTGTTACCAAGTTCGTAAGGTTATGGTTTTCTTTCAAATGTTGTTATGACATATGACATTGACAGCCAGCATTGTCAACTTGAACTTTTGTTGCCCCTTAGAAAAGCAAAGAAGTTTTAGGCCATACAGCCTAGCCTTTACTAAAAATAAATTATTTTAATATCCCAATGAAGAAGCTATTTTTATCAAATCAAAGTCCTACTTAATAGGTGTAAGATTTTTGCTATTATCAATTAGCTTAAATAATAAAACGTATTACTTAATTTGAAGCAGTTTATTGCATAATTTTATATTTTATTTTGTTATATTTAAACACCATTGCATTCAGTGTTAACAAAAACCATTTTCTTTGCATTTCGACTAGGCGACATCTGTACGAAAAGCGTGGCACTCTTTCCTTAGGTATCGCACATAGAAAGTACGTAATGTGTCAAGAGATGGCACACCAAGACGCGCCTAGCTAAACCGATTCAGCAGCGTTATTCTCATTATCTTTATTTTGTTCTTCTTCCATTGCGATTATCATGTATTCGTTTTGCTTCGGTAGCATCCACAAGTTTTTCAAGTATTCAGGCGATAATACTGAAATTGAGGATTCTGGGACTCTCGGAATTGGCAGCGTGGAGTTGTATTGGTTCCAATGAGGGTTTATGAACCAAACATGCCTGCAACAGAAAGAATAAGTACATATAAATTATTCCGACAAGGTGCCGAGAGTGTAGGTAAAGATGCGTATTTATTGGCAAATCCGGTAATCTGCGGAACGTGCGCTCAATCGGCCGCTCGCAATAGCTAAGTACCTACGCTTGTTGTGAACGCTTACTTAATTAAATAAATAAAATAAATAAAAATTAGGGGACAATCTTACACAAATCGACCTAGTCCCAAACTAAGCAAAGCTTGTATTATGGGTACTAGACGACGATAAACATACTTATAAATAAATACTTAAATACATAGAAAACATCCATAACTCAGGAACAAATATTCGTGCTCATCATACAAATAAATGCCATTACCGGGATTCGAACCCAGGAACTTTTCTCTTTTTCCGGGTTCCGTGCCTTAAAAGGGTCCAAATGAAGACCCTATTCATTAGGCTATTGTCTCCCTTATTTATTGTCCGTCCGTCTGTCTTCCTGTCTTAAGACAAAAAATAAAACAAAAAAACTATCACCAGGGCGGTAGCACGCAGTGCGCGTTTGGCAGCCGCCGTGACGTGTGACTCCAAGAAGAAGGGCTACGGATTAGCCCGAAACATGTCGAGTTAAACTCGCTTTAAGACGTGAGTGATCCGTTTATCTTCACTATGAGTGAGTCTCACATTAGTTTCATGTTTAAAAAAACTCTGTCTTAAGTAATAAATGGGAACCTATCGATGTTTAGAAAATTTTATTTCCGAAGGTTTAGAATGCCGAAAACTTCATTTGTCCGAAAGCATTTTTTTCCGAAACTGTAAATATTTCAGGATTTATTTCAGGACCATCATGTAGTTCCCTTTAGGTTAGGTTAGGGTTGTTTTATAAAAATCCTGAAATATTTACAGTTTCAGAAAAAAATGCATTCGGATAAATGAAGCATTCGGGATATTAAATATTCGGAAAAAAGAATTTCGAGAATATGATAGGTAACCGCTTTATAGGGTTCCGTACCCAAAGGGTAAAAACGAGACCCTATTACTGAGACTCCACTGTCCGTCCGTTTGTCTAAAAAAAAAAAATTTAAATTTAAACTGTTTATTTCAATCAAAGAACAAAGAACATTTCAAATACATGCAAAACGACTCCTTAATCCTAATTTTAAGGATTTTGCGTGGCCTTCGGTTATCAAAAGACTGAGTTGCTCACGCGTAATTAAGTATACACTACGAGTAGATAGTTAATTTATTATATAAATCATGATTTATAATCATGCATGCAGGTTTTTGCTTTAACTTACTTATACTGAACCTAAGTCTGAGTGCGCATCCGTCCCTTCCCTCTCAAATATATCTTTCATAAAATATCTTTTAATCACGCTTTTAATTTGTTTACTGTTATTAGGTACTTTCTAGTTTTTTCGCAATTGACAACGGTCTGTCTGTCTATCCGTCTGTCCGTCTGTCGCCAGGCTGTATCTCATGAACCGTAATAGCTAGACAGTTGAAATTTTCACAGATGATATATTTCGGTGGCCGCTGTAACATCAAATACTAAAAAAAAACAGAATAAAATTAATATTTAAGGGGGCTCCTGTACAACCAAACGTTTGCGATTTCAAACAATATTAGTATTGTTGTAAGGAATAAATTTGAGTGAAATCTATACATATAATAAATCTGTAACAAGTCGGTGTCTGTACATTGAAGATACTTGAGAAAAACTGTCACTAGGGCTATTTACTAGCTCAATAGAACCCAAAACAATGTTTTTTAGAATTATTGTCTGTTTGTCTGTTTGTCTGTGCGTTTGTGTCTGTAGAAGGATGCGGTTTTCACAGATATGTTGGTATTTTCTTGGATTAACATTTAGTGTTTGTTTCATTTGAATCGGTTCACAAATAAGAAAGATACGTCTATTTTAAGAATTTATAGAACAGTTTTTAGAAGTAGTGACTTGGGAGTAGGTACGGTGGTGAATGTGAACTCGGGTGTGCGGGGGGGGGGGGGGGGTTCGGTGGGGGGTCGGTGAGGGGGGGGGGTGCGGGGGGGGGGTGCGGGTATTTTTTTTTATATCGAGGAACTAAGGAGAGCCATAATTGATGAAAAAGCAAATTGATAAAAAAAATAAGCTGCCCAAATTACTAATTCCACGTGGACGGAGTCGCGGGCAAAAGCTAGTAAATAAATAAATTGGCAACCATAGATCCACAATGCATAAGTACGAGTGGATATTATATCAGTTTACAGTCCCACTACGGATAAATAATAATTAAATAGATAAACACCATAGACCACCATAACCACCATAGACGCGAGAGCAATCAATCAATAATATCTGCCCCGGGAATCGAACCCGGATCCTCAACCTACGTAATCAGGTTGGCTAACTTAGCCGGATTTTACGTGCCTTTCCCCCCTCTCCTGGAGCGGCCTGAAGTTCCCGCGGTTGGGCTCGTCCCACGGGTCCCAAAGTTTGCGGAACTCTTTCATCTGAAACAGAACAAAGTTATACGCGATAATTGCTTTTGTTCGAGATAATTATCAGGGTTTGTTATCTTTTTATAAGTTCGCTAAAAGCTTTGCTTACTGACGGGAAATAAGATTGTTAGAAATTGTGGGGCCTGCAACGGTTCTCTAATATTTTGCCAAAAAAAATATTATTATTCCCAGCTGATTTACTTCCCAACTGATTCATAGGTATGAATGAAGGAACATTTGTTTGAAACTGTACCTAAGTGTTTCAGGATTGTCATAAAACTAACCTAACCTGTAGGCTTATTGTCTAACGTTTTTGACGCTTGCCTTCGCAATCGCTATCTCTTTCTGTCAAACGGTATAAAATGATGACAGAAAGAAATGGTGAAAGCGAAGGCGAGCGTCAGAAGCGGGGCCGTATTGTCTAACGCTCGGGCGCTTGCCTACGCTTTCACCATCTCTTTCTGTCACTATCTTATACCGTTGGACAGAAAGAAATAGAAATAGTGGGTGTTGACGTCTCTCGATGAGAGCTAACATAGATGTCGCTAGTGTCGCTGCTTAAGTGACTAAAAAGCAAACTGAGATGTGCGATGCACAGGAAAAGATTGTGTCTAAACTCCTGTATGGTGGTGTAGGGGTTTAGCACGCAGCACGGAATGCTGAGGACCTGGGTTCGATTCCCAGCGCTGTTCTTTTTTCTGAGTTTTTCTGTGTATCCATGTTTCAATTTGTATTTCGTGTGAAATATAAGGATTTCACGGGATGACCGTAAAAGTAACAAATCTGGAGTTGAAAAAATAAAAAATACAAAAAGACTCCAAAAAAACCCAATCTTGTTGAGAAATAGTGAATCTGAAAGCAAGCGTCCGCGCATTAGACAAAATGGCCTCTGACTTACGGGGTTCTACAGCATAGTCCTGAAATATATCCTGAATATTTACCAGTTTCTGAAACAAACACCTTTGGCCGTATAAAATTATAAAGTTGGGAAAAATATTTTCGGCGAAATGGCAGAACCACGATGCCTTAACGAAATCATTGCAGTCCTTGGCTGTTGTTTTCTATCTTTAGCTTTTGTGTTAATTTGTTTTGTAAAAATATTGACGATGTAAATAGAGATAAATGTATTTTCTTTCTTTTCTTTCTATCTAATGCAAGCAAGAGAAAACCCCCGAGGGTTTTATTTATGGCTTGCAGCTAAGTTAGCCTGCCTGTTATGGGGCTCTTTACCTGCAAGTGTGATGAAAAAGCTTGAAAGAGTATAAAACCACCGACGGCGCTCGTAAACGGCTATTATCATTTGTTTGGTTAACAGTGTTGTTTATAACACCTAACCAAATTACTGCGTTCGCTCAAGGCGGTGTTGAAAAACCGATAATTCGTTTTGCGAGCACTTTGAATAGGGTTATTAAGGTCCTACTGAGCTTTTGACGCATTTATTGCATTCATTTAATGTCGAACTGTCATTAGGTACTAGCAAAGCTATAGTCCTGAAATTCATGTGTAAGATATCTGAGGATTATCACTCTAAATGACAAGTGTTTATCGAAACACGATTACTTGTAGTTCGCTCGATAGGAAAAAAATCCATAGTCGTCTCTAAAAAATAATATAAATGCGTAGTACCTACGACGTAAATACGTCATGACTTTTGAAAAGTGTCATGGAAACCCGTTTTACTGCTGGTGCCCATAATAAGTGCAAACAAGGTTTTTTTCTGTGTATTTCTTAATAGTAATGGCTACGGAACCCTACGCGTGCTTCTGACAACTTCTTGCTATTTATTGTTTTCTGTTGTAAGGTTGCCGGAAAAAGATCGCTCTGAAGTGATAAGGACCCCATTGCTTACCTCGTATTTTTCCTTTATATACTTTGTTTTTTGTATTGCTTACTAGTATAATGGTGTCCAATAAAGAGTCTATTATTTATTACTATCTTATCTATGTATTTATTATTTATCATGAAAATGCCTGGATATTCAGCGTGATAAGTAGCAGGCGGTGTTACCCAGCGATAAATTGGCCGCAAGCAAAAAGCAAAAAACGACCTTTTCTGCCCTCAAAAAATTGGAAGATAGCAGCCTGAATTTCAGAGGTTGAGGTTAGGCGCCTGCCCTACTGCCTTTAGCGAAGACAGTGATAATATACCTAGAGATTTTCCGGGCGTGAACGATGTGTGTTTAGTGTGCGACATAATAATAACATCGATTCGGTTTGGTATTATTTATTTATTTATTTATTTAATTCATTACATTTCACAGCATAACAGATCAACCAAAGCACTGTGAAATTCAAATACAATTTTTACAAAGAATAGATACACATAAGAACAATAGAGTTTTAAATAAAACAGAAGAAGGTCGAATATCCATCTTCTCGCAATATCTCATACATTCCTCACACAGTTGTAACCATCTGCTCGCAAACAAATCACAGCCTGGGGTCGATTCGAGGAATGAGTTCATCTGGTGCAAAGCTCGAACTAGCGGAGATTTTCTGCGGGACACCGTTCGTGCTGCCGGCGCCGCCAACAAATGGCGACAGCGTGGCCGAAAGAGAAATTTAGTAGGCGAGGGAACATACAGACGCAGCAAATGAGCCACCAATTCGGGACAATCAGAATCACCACGCAAAATACCGCTAGCTACAGTTAACAGTCTGAAATCTCGCCTCACCTCCAATGAATTGAAGCCTAAGACGCCCAGCAAAAATTTGGTTGGGTATAAAAAAGGATAATACCCATACATCCTCTTATACAAATAACGCAAGAATGCCTTTTGCACTCTCTCCAGAAGCAAGATATAAGATGCTATAATATATATATTATAATATTGTTCATAATACAGGGTGACACGTAATACAAAATTATATTTTCTGGATCCACTCATGATTACGATCAACTTTTATCATGGGAGTAATATCGAAATCGGTGGAAAAAAATTGAGCCTCCCATACTAAAAGCAATCAACTGGTTTCGCAATTTGTATGGAGACGTCGATTTTGTGTTTATGTTTTCGAAGTTGGTCCTATAATAAAAGTTGATCGTAATCATGAGTGGATCTAGAAAATATAATTTTGTATTACGTCTTAGATGTCAACCTGTATATTTTCAAACGCGTCACATTTATATAATGCCACTTGTAAGATATCATTTATTGAATCAGGCGTTACTTTGCGGGGGTCCATTATTTATGAACTTAAACAATTGGGATGTCCCAATTTTTGACAACGTATAATAAATCGAAAACCGTTTGGAGAAATAGGCTTTGTGAAACGTTTTCAGAAATCAGATTCCAGAAATATGATAAACTGAATTAAATAAAGAAAATTTAAGTAATGACCTTCATTTGACCCCTGCAGTGAATCGTCACATAGGCAGATATAAAGCAGGTCTACACTCTAAAGCAAATTGTCAGTTTGAAATGTTGCTGTCCTGCTTAAAATAGCAAAGAGTGACAAAGACAGAACTTTAATCACATGATGCACACCTGGCTTTAAACAGTTGTCATTTATCATAAAGTCCGAAATGTATACAATACTCGCAATGTATTTTTACAAATTTAATTATTAAATTACTACGTTACAAGTAAATGTGGGAGAACAGGGTATTTAATTTATATTCTAATAATTTAAACATTATTTATATCTGTAATATATATAAGTAGTAACTAAAAACTTGTTTATCGCCTAAGACGATTTTTCTCTCATGACGTCACATGTTTGTACAGCAACATAAATACTCTCGCACCGCGCGGGAGCGGGCATTGTTCATCGAGCTGTGATCGAGTAAGGTACGAATTGTCTAATAACTATCATCCTTTTTGATTATATAGATATAAAGATATAATTGTAACGCACTAGCTTATACCCTAAATTGTGTTCTCCTAACGGTTATTTATTTTAAGCTACCTGCTGTGAATTGCTATATTAAATCCCTTCGATATAAATTTACTTTATTTGTGCCTAATTAAACTACCTATTACTATGTCTATCTTTGTGTGCATAGCTAATTATTGCTGAAATTATCGAATAAATGGTATTTACTGATTTAACAATTGTTTTCTATTATTTCATCTCCCACATCAGAAGTGGGATTAGTAACTATAATATTACGTAATAGTACAACACGCCAATTGTAAGTTTCAGAATAAAGAGACGTTGCCATACGCAATGTCAAATCACGAGCACTGGTCCGGAGACGCTGCCAGGATCCGTGAGCCACCTGATCCTGATGCTGCCAGCAGAACGCAGACTTCCCCGCCGCTTGCGCAGTACTGCCTGCCGCAGCGAAGAAATGACAACGCAACTGCCATACCAAGCACCAGCACAAGTCAGGGTATTCCTCCTGAACAGAGTTCTGGTGGATCAAGCACAAATACCGGTAACTTCGTTCCAATTGATTTTATGAAGACCATGATGCAAGAAATGATGACCACATTTCTTCAAACTGCTTCTAACACATTCTCCCCGCGCCCTGCAGCCCCTGTAGTTCAGCCTCCGCCACGATCTAGAAATCTAGAACATATCTACCTACCCCCTTTTGACCCGGACGACCGCACCGACACTGTTAAAGAATGGTGTCGTCATGTAGAGGAATTAAAATCTGAATACCACCTTAATGAGCGCGAGACCTTAAATTTAGCTAGAAAACATTTAAAAGGACGTGCATCCGATTGGGCTCGACGCAATTATACAACCGTAATAAACTGGGAAGAATTAAAAATTAATCTTGTTCAAACATTCGCAGATGAAACCAGATACTACGACGATTTGGCTGCCTTTATGGAATACACCAGCGACAAGGCAAGCAGCTTGGCAGAATATGCTACCCGCAAGTGGGAGCTTGCGAAAAAGGCGATCGGCATTACGGTGACCGAGCAGCATTTAGTCGAGGCCGTGATATCAGGTATGTCTGACTTTCGTATTCGATCTGATTTGTTACGACTTACACCTAAAACTTTACCTCAGCTGATTCAAAGTCTTAACGCTTATAAACGCAAACATCCGATATCTGATGCCGATCACAATATACCCCCAAAGAAAATAAAATATAATGCCAACGATTTTAAACTGAGACGTTGTCAAAGATGCTTTAAATTGGGACATTTACAGAGGGACTGTCGAACTGTGCTAAATAAAAACAACAATACGGCTTCTACCCCCATTAGTTCCACCGCTAAGGCGGCTAACCCTCAGATTCAAACTCAAAAAAAGGACTTGCCACCAACGGAATTTCCTCAACAACTACCCACTTGCCGTTTTTGTCATAAACCGGGCCACAAGTTTGAAAACTGTTTCAAACGACAAAATACGAAAACTAAATCGGAAAAGTCGGTTAGTTCTTTAATAGTAAGCAATAACCGGTGTATTACAGCAAAAATAGGCGATCGTGATTTTTTATGTCTTGTAGACAGTGGAGCTGAGTGCTCTTTAATGCGCGAAAGTGTTGGAAATTCCATTGGTGGAAAAATCTCCTTTGAGACTACCTTATTACGTGGTATAGGAGAAAATGCGTTTTGTTCTTCTTGTAAAAAAACTGGGTTGATCTGCATTGATGGCTTGAATTTGGAGCTGGAGTTTGTGCTAGTACCCGACCACTTTGTCCAATATGACATTTTGCTAGGCGAGAACTTTTTTGATATTCCTGGCATACAAGTTACCTTTTCGAAGTCCGAAACAAAAATTTCCAGAAGTAATTACGATATCAACTTTGTTGAAAAAATTGACTTAATGTCTCATATTCATACTAGTGTTGATTCTACAGCAAAGCAACAATTGCTTTCATTGTTGGAAAACAACCGCGATCTTTTTACTTCTGGAAATGCTATTTCTCAGGTTAATACTGGAGAGTTATCAATCAGACTTAAAAACCCCGATAAGACTGTTCAGAGGCGCCCATACCGCCTTGCTCCCATTGAACGAGAGAACGTTAAAAAAATCATACAGGATTTGAAAGACAATGGTATTGTCAGAGATAGCAACTCCCCCTTCTCAAGCCCCATCTTACTTGTCCGAAAAAAGGATGGTGGCGATCGACTATGTGTAGATTATCGTGAGTTAAATAATAATACTGTTCGCGATAATTTCCCACTTCCACTTATTGATGACCATATCAGCAAACTAGTAAATGCGAAATATTTTACCGTACTTGACATGGCCGCGGGTTTCCACCAAATCCCAATAGCTCCAGATTCAGTAGAAAAGACTGCTTTTGTTACCCCCGACGGGCAGTACGAATTCTTACGTATGCCCTTCGGTTTGTGCAATGCCCCGTCCGTCTTCCAACGAGCTATCAATGCCGCCCTCAAACCATATGTCGACGAATTTGTTCTTATTTATATGGATGACGTAATAATATATTCCAACACCATTGAAGAAGGTCTCAAGAATTTAGAAAAAGTTTTGGATTCCCTTAAAAAAGCCGGATTTTCATTAAATGTCAAAAAATGTAAATTCCTTGAGACCGAAATCGAATACCTAGGTCGAATAATTTCAAATGGTTCCGTAAGACCTAGTTCTGGTAAAATTAAGGCTCTTATCAATTCTCCTGTTCCTACGACAGTGAAACAAGTCCGCCAGTTTTGCGGACTGGCTGGATATTTCAGAAAGTTTATCCCGAATTTCTCGCAGACGATGAGCCCTCTGTATAACCTAACCAAAGCTGATACCCGATGGAACTGGACACCAGAACATGACGATGCTAGGCATAAAATAATTAAGTATCTTTCTTCCGAACCAACTCTAGCATTGTTTGATCCAGCTAAACCAATAGAGCTTCATACTGATGCCAGTTCCTCTGGATTTGGTGCGGTACTATTTCAAAAACATGATACTAAACTGAAGGTCGTGGAGTACTTCAGTATGCGCACCACCGACACTGAGACGAGATATCACTCGTACGAACTTGAAACCTTGGCAGTAGTCAAAGCAATAAAACATTTTAGACACTACCTATTCGGTAGGAGTTTCAAGCTCGTAACAGACTGTAACTCACTAAAAGCGTCCCGTAATAAGAAGGAACTGCTTCCTCGTGTTCATCGGTGGTGGGCATACCTGCAGTCATTCGACTTTGAAATTGAGTATCGTAGAGGTGAGCGCATACCTCACGCAGATTTTTTTAGCAGAAATCCTGTTTGCCTTAACGTAAACAACATTATTAATTATAACGATTGGTTAGAAGCTGAACAAAACAATGATTCGGAAACCAAAGTATTGATAGAATCTATTCAAAATGGTACGATTGATAAAAGTATAGCTTCTAGCTATGAAATTCAAAATGGGTTTCTTTACCGAATCTATACTACCAAAGACAATAAAACGAAAAAATCCTTATTTGTCCCGAAAAGCTACAGATGGTATCTGATCCAAATTTATCATGATTCACTGAAACATTTAGGCTGGGAAAAAACTTTGATAAAAATACGCGAACTATTTTGGTTTCCGAATATGTCGAGAAATGTCCGTAAGTATGTTGAGAATTGCTTAATTTGTAAAGTTAATAAAAGTCAATCTGGCTCTCGTCAAATATCTTTGCACCCTATTGACAAGACTCCTGTTCCATTTCACACTGTTCATATGGATACTACAGGAAAATTAAGTGGCAACAAACTTAAAAAACAGTATGCTGTTGTATTTATTGACGCGTTTTCAAAATACTGTCATATAACACCAGTCACGAATCTCACAGCAGCTGCTACCGTAAATTGTTTAAAAAATCTCATATTTATCTTTGGCACACCCAAACGGATTATTTGTGATCAAGCGGCATCATATACCGGAAAAGAGTTACGAAGTTTTTGCGAGCGTTGGTCAATCGAACTACATTTTATAGCCAGTGGTGTGAGTCGTGCTAATGGCCAGGTCGAAAGAATAATGAAAGTTTTGACAGATTGTTTCACGGTTGTCGAGAATACTGCTAAGAGAAGCTGGAAGGATGCTGTAGGTGAGGTTCAACTGGCAATCAATTGCTCTTTTAACAAAAGTACCGGTCAGACTCCATTCCAGCTACTCATTGGTTGCAATCGATCACCTCCTGCCATTTCTGCTCTCATGAGCGATATTGAACGCTGGGACTTAGATGCTTGTCGACAGGCAGCTAAACTAAGACTAGATGAATGTGCAATAAAACAAAAAGAATTATATAATAAAAATAAAGCAAAAATTATTCCATTTAAGGTCGGTGATATTGTTTTGGTCAAACAGAATCCAAGAAATATCACCAAACTCGATAGCAAGTACAAGGGTCCCTGTGCTATAACTGAAATTCATGAAAATGATAGATATACTGTCAAGGTTCATAATACTGGGAATGATTTATACGTCTCGCATGATAATTTGAGACTTGTTTCGCCTAATATGGGTTGTGAACTTACTGAATCATTAGATGTTTCTAATAATTAACTCTTGGTTATCGGCTTATCACCCAGTATATCTCTTGACTCCTGGCCAGACGTCTGGATATATGCTGGGCAATAAGTTAATTATATGATAATATGTCAATAGTCTTGGCCGTACCACATAAGTTGGTTTCAATTTACCGAGGCCCTTTAGTTCTTCAAAGCCGCGCCACGCTGATTGGCTTTATACCGAGGCAATTGAATATTTTTTAAGACTTGCCGTGCCATATGAATGGCTTTTACCGAGGCAACTTGACGTTTTTAGTTTAAAACTTAGTAAATAAGTTTAGTAAATAATACCCATACCTGTATAAGTAAGATTATATATGTAAATTAGATTCTAATATACATATAATTATTCGCGAGTCGCTATACCGACTGCTCGTCAGAATGGCCGTGTGGGAGAACAGGGTATTTAATTTATATTCTAATAATTTAAACATTATTTATATCTGTAATATATATAAGTAGTAACTAAAAACTTGTTTATCGCCTAAGACGATTTTTCTCTCATGACGTCACATGTTTGTACAGCAACATAAATACTCTCGCACCGCGCGGGAGCGGGCATTGTTCATCGAGCTGTGATCGAGTAAGGTACGAATTGTCTAATAACTATCATCCTTTTTGATTATATAGATATAAAGATATAATTGTAACGCACTAGCTTATACCCTAAATTGTGTTCTCCTAACGGTTATTTATTTTAAGCTACCTGCTGTGAATTGCTATATGAAATCCCTTCGATATAAATTTACTTTATTTGTGCCTAATTAAACTACCTATTACTATGTCTATCTTTGTGTGCATAGCTAATTATTGCTGAAATTATCGAATAAATGGTATTTACTGATTTAACAATTGTTTTCTATTATTTCATCTCCCACATAAATATGAAAGAATTTAAATATCAGATTTTAGTAAAAAATATCTATTTACTATCACACCATTAAACAAACAGGAATAATCGAAGCTAAAAGAAGATAAATAAATAAAACTATTTGTCATGGTTCATTTAGGACCCTAAGCCGTGCTTGTATTATTGACAGTCACAAAACAAATCAGTAGTGCCACAGATTATGTTATGTAGGTACGGCTTGAATTTTTGTAGGCAATGGAACGTGGCTCTCTCACTGGGACGTCATCCAAAGTATTTCTTAAAAAAATTATAAAAAATTAAATACTCAACCAAATTCAAAATCGATGAAAATGGTATCTTAAAATATCCTATTATTTCCAAAAAAAATATAAAAACTATAGGTTATTTTTTTTGGTACATCCCAATTAGTTTGCTCACCCGCGACCTTAAAAAACCTGAATCGGTCGCGGGTGCTTTGCTCATTGTTTCAATTCATTAATATGGACCGGTTTACTAAATGTTTCGGCGAAAAACTTTTCACAAAATGATTTGTGGGAGAGGTAGAAAAAAGTAAACGAACAACATTTAAAAAGCCAACGGTTTATTTCACTTTATGTGCATGTAGCTATAACAGGGTAGACATTTATTTGAGATTAAGCATGAAGCATCACTATTTAAATAAGAGGCAAGCTTAGCAAGGGATATAAGTTTAACAGTCACTATGTATTCTTAAAGATTTACCTAAATAACAAGGTCTTACTTACAGTGGCTTCATTTCCTGGACTGTGTAGACGGCTCAGAGCACTGGTCGTGCCGTGTTCGCGACTGAACAACTTCTGACCCATCGACAGGCGGCAGCGCCATTTTATAGAAGAGTGACGTCAGAGGCGGTGGGAGCGGTTTGAGCGACTAAGTTGTTTACGAACTCAAGTTAACTGTTTTAACCGTCAAAATTTGAAATTTATCGGTTACAAATAAACCCATCTCCCACACGGCCATTCTGACGAGCAGCCCACTTGGCTCGCGAACATCATACAAGCATAATCTTAAATTAATCTTAAATTGTAACCATCGTACATAATCGTCTCCAAATCTTATAACCGAGGTCAAATCACATAACCATAAGGTGTCAAATCACATGACAGTAAGATATTAAATCATACTACAGTGGTCAAGTCACATGACCGTGAGATACCAAATCACACGACAGAGTGGTCAAATCACATGACCGTGAGGTGTCAAATCACATGACAGTGGTCAAATCACATGACCGTGAGGTGTCAAATCACATGACAGTGGTCAAATCACATGACCGTGGTCAAATCACATGACCGTGAGGTGTCAAATCACATGACAGTGGTCAAATCACATGACCGTGGTCAAATCACATGACCGTGAGGTGTCAAATCACATGACAGTGGTCAAATCACATGACCGTGGTCAAATCACATGACCGTAAGGTGTCAAATCGCATGACAGTGGCCAAATCACATGACCGAAAAATAGTCCCATTCACCTATACGATAGTCATGTATACCGTGATATGTTGGCCAGGCATTCACTTGGTACACAGAACGATCATACAAGGGAACAGAAACTAAAATAGTAAAAATAACAAAGTTACATTACATAATTAACTTAGTATAATTAATTATGATCTAAGGAATCTATCAGTTCATTCCCCATATCGGGGGACACGAGGCGTAAGTTATCGTGAGATACGTATAATTCATTTCCGGTGTCATAAACTCTGACAGTATATCTGTCATTATCATTTATCTGGGTGATAACGCATGGACCTTTATACTTGCTGTCAAGTTTATTGATAGCTCGCAGATTTTGCTTGACCAAAACAATATCCCCGATTTTAAAAGGGACAAGTTTAGCTTTAGTTTTGTCGAATTGTTCCTTTAGCTCTTCAGCTCAGTGGTCCAACTTTTCTTTGGACTCTAAGCGGCAAGCATCTAGGTCCAAGCGTTCCACATCATTTATCAAGGCCGATATAGGTGGAGGCGACTGGTCGCAACCTATGAGAAGCTGGAAGGGAGTGCGGCCAGTACTTTTGTTAAACGTACTGTTCATTGCCAACTGCACTTCGCCAACAGCATCCTTCCAACTCCCTTTTGAAGTATTTTCAACTGTAGTAAAGCAGTTCGTCAAAACTTTCATCATACGCTAAACTTTTAGCTCTACTTACGCCACTTGCAATAAAATGTAACTCTATAGACCACTGATCGCAAAACGAACGCAACTCTTTGCCTGTGTAAGAAGCCGCCTGATCACAAACCATGCGTTTAGGTGTGCCAAAGTTATAAATAAGTTCTTTTAAGCAATTTACTGTTGCTGTAGAGATGAGATTAGATACCGGTTTCATGAAACAAAATTTGGTAAACGCGTCGATAAATACGACAGCATATTGCTTCGTGGGCTTACTACCACTCAATTTCCCAGTGGTGTCCATGTGAACAGTATGGAAGGGCACGGGGGGTTTGTCAATCGGATGAAGCGGTATTTGTCGAGCACCGGATTGACTCTTATTAATTTTACATGTAAGACTCTACATATTTACGGGTGCATTTGGACATGTTCGGAAACCAGAACCGTTCACGAATCTTTTCTAAAGTTTTTTTTTTTTTTCAGCCGAAATGTTTAAGATTTTCGTGATAACTTGAGTATGTTGCCAACGGAAGTATTTTGGGACAAAAAGACATTTTTTTAAGTTTTTTTTTTTTGTCTTTGCAGTGAAAATTCTGTACAACCCGTTATGTATTTCGTAACTAGAAGCTATATCTTTGTCGATGGTACCATTTTTTACGGACTCTATGATGGTTTTGGTTTCGGAATTATTATTTTTGTCCTACCTCTAACCAATCACCATAATTCGTTACATTGTGAATGTTTAGAGTTGAAGGATTGCGACTTAAATAGTCAACATGAGGTATGCGCTCGCCCTTCCGATATTCAATTTCAAAATCAAACGTTTGTAAGTATGCCCACCACCTGTGGACTCGAGGTAGCAATTCTTTTTTGTTACGGGAAGCTTTTAATGAATTTACAGTCCTTGATTACTTTAAATGGTCGACCGAGAAGGTAATGCCTGAAGTGTTTAATAGCCCTTACCACTGCGAGTGTTTCCAACTCGTACGAGTGAACACGGCTCTCGGTCTCGGTGGTGCGCATACTAAAAAAAACTCCACAACCCGTGATTGTCCGTCGTCTTTTTGAAAGAGAACGGCTCCTAGTCCCGCGGAACTGGCGTCAGTACGGAGCTCCGTAGGCTTAGTAGGATCAAATAATATTAGTATGGGTTCTGACGCAAGGTGCTAAAGGATTTTATTCCTAGCTAGCTCGTGCTCCGTGGTCCAGTTCCACTGCGTATTATTTCGGGTAAGATTATACAGGGGAATCATCGTAAGTGACAAATTGGGGATAAATTTTCGAAAATATCCGGCTAAACCACAAAATTGGCGGATTTGTTTTACTGTTGCTGGAACTGGAGAATTTATAAGAGCTTGCACCTTTCCCGGACTAGGCTTTACTTTACCACTGGAGACAATTCTACCTAAATATTCAATTTCAGTGTGTAAGAATTTGCACTTATTAACATTTAGGGAAAAACCGGTTTCACGCAGAGCGTCAAGTACTTGCGTTAGATATTGGAGGTTTTGTTCTGGGGTTTCTGAGTAAATTACTACGTTATCTATGTAGATAAGAACATTTTCGTTAATAAATGGCTTCAATGCAATATTAATGGCTCTTTGAAACACAGATGCATACGCAAAAACTCATACTGCCCGTCCGGTGTTACAAAAGCCGTTTTTTTTTTCTATAGAGTCTGATGTAAACATATTCGAATGCGAATTGAGTATGTCACGTAACTGATTTTTGAACTCAGGGTTGACACTATTATTTATGTTAGGGCAGTCTAAGTCTAATTTTTTAACAGCATTAATGTTCAAACAATCACGAGTTATTTTCGTAAAGTTCTTCGTGAATGATACTTGAATGCCGGGTATTTCAATAAGATCTTAACCGAGCATCACGTCATAATAAATGTGCCTATTAGGGACAAGAACAAATTCCAATTTGATATTAAAACCGTCAACGTTAATTGTGCAAAGCTTCTAAAAGTGTTGTACAGAATACATTGTCACCAATTCCTCACAACACTACCGTATCATATATTATTTTGCCCTTAACGGAGTCGCGCCTATACTGTCCCGCATAAGTGAACACTCAGCGCCACTATCTATCAAACACGAAAAGTCACGTCCGTCAATTTGCACAGTACGACATCTGTTGTTATTTTTCATCCTTGTTTGTTTTATTTAACCGTTGGAAGCAGTTATTTGAAGTATGACCCTTCTTGCTACAAAAAGTACATGAAATTACTGACGGTTGAATTTCTTTTGGCGTGGAGGGTAGGGGTTTCGGAACTACCTGACTAGTCGGACTACCTACACCTAAACGGCAATCTTTTTGCAAATGACCTAGTTTCTGACATTTATGACAGCGTTTTGATTGTTTATTACTATCAGTGGTATTTGGCTTAGATCGTTTATTTGCAATGTTGTGATCAGTGTCTTTAGTTGGTCTTTTTCGTTTATAAGAGTTAAGGCTCTGTATTAACTGTGGCAAATTCTTAGGCGTCAAGCGTAACAAGTCTGAACGTATACGAAAATCTGACATACCCGAAATTACGGCTTCAACTAGTCGCTCCTCAGTCGCCACCACGCCAACCGCCTTCTTCGCCAGCTCCCATTTGCGGGTGGCGTACTCCGCCAGGCTGCCGGCCTGGTCGCTGGTGTACTCCATGAAGAGCATCAAGTCGTCGTAGTACCGTGCTTCATCTGCAAATGTTTCAATGAGGCGAGTTTTAAGCTCTGGCCAGGTAGTTAAGGTGGTGTAATTGCGGCGTGCCCACTCGGCGGCGCGCCCGCGCAAATGTTTTCGGGATAAATTAAGAGTTTCCCGGTCAGTTAGTTCACACTCAGTTTTGAGGTCGTCCAAATTACGACACCATACTTCAATGGTGTCCGTCCTATCATCGGGGTCGAATGCAGGGACATAAATGTGCTCAAGGTTTCGAACCCTTGGAACTGGCTTAGTATTAGGCATACCAAATGCATTAGCAGTAGTTTGAATAAGTTTAGACATCATTTCCTGCATCATATTTTGCATAAAATCAATTGGAACGAAACCTGTCCCTCTGTTTTGGCTGGTTGGGGCCGAGGTGCCGGGCTGTGCATCGCTGGTAGCTCTGGCAGCTCTCTGCCCGATGATCGGTGACGGCGAGGTGGCAGGCTCAGGTTGGCTGCCGGGTGGAGACGGAGACTCGTCTGGAGGCCGCTTGCCTCCGCGATCGCTGCTCATTGTGGATCACACCTGGAACATTATTTTGTAGGCGTAGAGAGGGTAATCGTTATCCCACTTCTGATGTGGGAGAGGTAGAAAAAAGTAAACGAACAACATTTAAAAAGCCAACGGTTTATTTCACTTTATGTGCATGTAGCTATAACAGGGTAGACATTTATTTGAGATTAAGCATGAAGCATCACTATTTAAATAAGAGGCAAGCTTAGCAAGGGATATAAGTTTAACAGTCACTATGTATTCTTAAAGATTTACCTAAATAACAAGGTCTTACTTACAGTGGCTTCATTTCCTGGACTGTGTAGACGGCTCAGAGCACTGGTCGTGCCGTGTTCGCGACTGAACAACTTCTGACCCATCGACAGGCGGCAGCGCCATTTTATAGAAGAGTGACGTCAGAGGCGGTGGGAGCGGTTTGAGCGACTAAGTTGTTTACGAACTCAAGTTAACTGTTTTAACCGTCAAAATTTGAAATTTATCGGTTACAAATAAACCCATCTCCCACAGATTCATTTCCCAAATGTTTTTTTTTCTGAAACTGTAAACTTTTCAGGATTGTTATAAAACAAACCTAACCTAACCTAACCTAACCTACAGGATAGTCCTGAAATATATCCTGAATAGTTTACAGTTTCAGAAAAAAATTATATTTGGTAAATGAAACACTTGCCAAATGAATGAAGGTCAAACTAATAGGCTAGATTACCACGACTTCACGACTTTTGTGGTTATCATTAGAATATGTTTTCTCGCCCTTGGACGACGCTCGCTAATAGCTAGCAGCAGAGCAGTGACCCAACGCAAGCGTGAACTATGAGGCCATAAATTATGAAACGTTGGGAACAGTCGAGATAATTTTAGGGACTTTCTTGCTTTGCTTTGAATCGCAATTCACCGAGTCTGCTGACGTGGCTTAATACTTGAGAGAGAGAGAGAGAGAGAGAGAGAGAGAGAGAGAGAGAGAGAGAGAGAGAGAGAGAGAGAGAGAGAGAGAGAGATGTTTATTTACACATATTCGATACACAGGAAATACAGTTGACAGGAAAAGATACAAATATAAATCATCGAATAGTATAAATTGGGCCCCACTCAGCATAATATTGCGGCAAGCCGCAACGCTGTTTTTCAGTGGGACCCATTTAAAAACTAAACACAGAAAAAAATAAAAAAAACAACACAACACACTGTGATGACACGAATGCCAGCGGAAAGTAGTTCGCAACAAAACCTAAATAGGTACAAACCGGAAGTATGTATGGCAACACTTGAACAGTTTAATCGTATCTGAACCATTAAACCGCAACAAATTACACCAAGGATTATTCTGGCTACTGTAGCTGTGCTGTACTTAATACTTACCTATACTAATTTGTATTACAACATTACCTATAAGGTGTCAAGCCTTAAATACGATGGTAAAAGAATTGTATATATTTACTGGGCCGTGTAGGATTTAATGGAGTGGTGGCCTAAAAGCCGTGGTGGCCTAGTGGTTTTACTTTACCTATTGCCCCTCAAGCAGAGGGTCGTGGGTTCATATCCAGTTTTAATTTGTCATCGTGTGAGATGTGGGTTAGTAATGAATGTTCCAGTAACGTTCATGAAAAAAAAGGGAATATTTCACATAAATATGGTGGTAAACGACTTGTATACATTACAGGCTCAGGTCTGAAAAATGATCGTTTTCCTAAAATGTATTTTTCCCAAAATGTCTGCTTTTCCATAATGTCTGTCTCCAAGAATGACAGTTTTCGTATAATGTTCGCTTTTCAGACAGTGATTATTCTCAAAATGTCTGCAACCTCAAAATATCCGCATTCTTACAATTTAAGCAGTCCAGAAAAGTCTTATTCCCAAAATGTCTGCAATCATGAACATGCAACATTTACCTACCTAAAATATCTTTATAATTTTAAAGCGAAAATCCTACGTCCTTCCCTGGGTCTTAAACCATCTCTAAGCAATTAGGGCCACTTGCACAGTTCAGGGTTAAAAAATGAAATCGGTAACCCTGGGTTAAGAATGACAATTTGACACTTGTTAACCCTAGGTTAGCAGTTAACTCTGATTAAGTAGCTAACCCAGGTCCGCGCAAGCCGGCCTTAAGCAGGCCATTAAGCCTTTTTTTCCAGGTCTGAGCGCTAAATTGTTGTCGTAATAATAATATATCACAAGTGTAATGAATGAGTAGAGTTTTTTCTCGACCATTGGAAATTATGAATGCGCCAGCAATACGGCGGTATTCTGCAGTCTGGTCTACTCGAAAAAAAGTTTCTAACCTGCTCAAAAGAAGCGAACAAAGTGGTTCTCGGTACCAGCCACCTCACAGTGTGTCTCTCTCCCCTGACTGTGTTCAGGCTCCCCCAGTACAAGAAGTAGTCTTCGTAGAACATGGGCATGAGCTGTGACATGGGGTAGGGGCCTATGCGGGTGTGGGTCTTGGCTTCCTTGATCCGAGGGAAGCCTTCGAGGATGCGGGCCAGGCGGGCATCGGGGTTGACGCCGTACTGAAAATCATGGGTATGTATTACAATACCGAAGTACGAAAGACATCGAAAGGGTCAAAAGACCGACACGATTTTTTTCTGAAACCGTTAACTTTATAAGATTGTTATAAAACTAACTTAACCTAACCTAATGGTTTATTAATTTATTGAATCAGGCGTTACTTTGCGGAGGTCCATATTAATGAACTAAAACAATTACTTTGCTCACCCGCGACCTTACAGTAGTTACGTTTATGCAAGAAATGTGTGTTCATGCAGTTCCTCCACCTCCACACTGTACGAACACACACAAATCACATAAACACAACCATCACCACCACCAAGCTACACTGACGCGTTTCAAACTCAACCAGAGCTCATCTTCAGAGTTACCACAACCGTATGCTATGCTACCAAATGTTAAACTAAAAAACCAAAACAATTATTTTAACTTGTCACTGTAACTTCACAAATACCCACTTTATTTTTCTTTTTTCTCTATGTTCGGTAGGTTATTTTTCGCAGATGTAGTCGCGGGTAACAGCTAGTTTATAAGAAAGGATTGTTGCAGAGACCGGCACGTAGGCGAATGCCGGATGAGGAAGTAGCAGGACGAGCGCTACCCGTCCATTTTATTAAGTATTATTTATGAAAAAATTCTTTATTTTTCTGAATGCGTTGTATTTCCGAGCATGTTTACTCCACCAGTAAATCATTAAATTTTCACATTACAATTTGCAATTAGTTGCAAGACTTGTGCGGTGAGGAGCGGTGCTTGAACTAAGGCACTAGTCCTACAAAGCGACTAGCTATCGACTATTTCTCGCTCAAGAAACGAACAAAAGATAAAGATCCCGTGTCGGTAAAAGAGAAAGACATTAATATAGTTGATCGCTGGCTGTTCACACGGCCGGCGAGGACTCTCTCTTCACTAGTTGATCGCAGCGATAAAAGCTATCAACGATAAAGCTCGCTCAGCAATGCTCGCTTGGCGGTCAGAACTCACGCTGAGAGACCAACCATCGATCATTCTACTGTACAGCGTGGAGCCCCGCCCGATCGAGTGGTGCGAGTAATCGCCCGTCGCACTCGAATACTCGCTTATAGCTGAGCGACAAAACTATCGGAACTACACACTCGCTTCTCGCTGCTCGCCAACTCGTTTCCAGTTTCTAGCTCTAATCGCTTCACACTCATCGTCGGCGGTGGGACTCCAAACCCCAGATGTCTGCAAATTATTGTTAGCACCTACTTTGATCATGTAGCAGACAACAACGACTCCATCGCTGTGACGCAACGCCTCCTCTTGTGTCATGTATTCCGCCCTGAAGAATAGCACCTGAAAAAATCATGTGATTTTGATTTTTTCACACGTTAAACATCACTCTGCGTCCATCCGGATTTGTTAGATAAATTTGCCAGTAGCAAAATTTTCATTCGCATTTTTCCCCAGATGCTTTTTTTCGCACTCTAGTTTTTTATTTTCACAGTAGCGTTTTTCCCAATTAGGATTGACACAGAAACAGTGTGACGGAGCTCCTTCTTCTGTATGCTTTTGGCCTTTCGACCCGATGCAAACTTACATAAACCTATAGTATTTTTCCCAGGTGAATTTTTCGCTTCGAGCCCTTATCCTTCAAAACAAACTGTGTCGTCATAGTATTAAGGTTCAAATTTAATGTAATGGCTCGAAGCGAAAAATTCACCTGGGAAGATTTATACTATACCCACCTATGTTTCTGTGTCGATTAAAATTGGGAAAGTAGTCGTGTAAAAACGCGATTATGAAAATAGGCTTCAGTAAAAAACCATTGTGGGAAAAAAACATTTGAGAAAAAATGCGGACGGAAATTTTGCTAGGAAATAACGATTCTGGTATTTATCTAACCAACCACAAAAATATGTACCTATACCTAAAAACACAAACACAACTTAGTTGTCATTTTTATTTACATAAGCAAATATAAAATTATATTACTTAAACCAATATTTTGTTTACATAAAAACCACACAGAATGGGGCAGGTTGTTTGTTCAAAGTACAAAATACCGGGCAGGTGCGAGTCGGACTCGTGCATCTAGGGTTCCGTACGAATTTGAAGTTACGCAATACGCAGTGTAGGATCTCTTCCAGTTAACCTTTGAAATAGTGCATAAAGTATAACGAATAAATGTAAGTACACGCTAATATTATAATGATAACAGTAAACTAATACGTAGTTATAAGGACTGATTGATTAAATCACAGAAATTAATTTTCACATGCCTGCCTCGGTTAAACATATCTGGGAAATACCTAATTACTAAGCCTAATTATTATTATTTTTATGTAAGATCCTAAGCTACCATAATAATGTTTCTGTGAATACACGAATCGTTCGTTCAAAAAAAAAAACAGTTGTCTATCAATAACGGTTCTTGAGATACAGCCCTGAGACGGACAGACAGACAGTAACGAGGTTCCGCTTTTCACCCTTCATGTATGGTCGACCATGAAATTCCTTTTTCACCCTAAGGTTCAATGTTATTTCTATGGCAAAAAACATTAAAACCAATCTATTCAATCTAGATTGATTCTTGATTAGATAAGGACGACATCTCTTGGTCCGGGTGAGCGGTTAGTTCCGAAGGAGTGTTGACGTCTCTCGAAGAGAGCATGGCATAGATGTCGCTAGTATCGCTGCAAAAAGTGATTAAGCAAGCTGAGATGTGCGATGCATAGGAAAAAAATTGTGTCAAAACTCCTAAATGGTGGTGGGTTTAGCACGCAGAACGGAATGCTGAGGACTTGGGTTCGATTCCCAGCGCTGGTCTTTTTTCAAGGTTTTTCTGTTTATCCATGTTTTAGTTTGTATTTAGTATGAAATAATGGATTTCACGGGATGATAGTAAAAGTAAAAATTTGGAGTTGAAAAATAAAAAAAAAAACAAAAAGACTCCAAAAAACCAACCTTAAAACATTAAAGGCTATTTTCACCTACAAGTCAATGTGACAATCAGCCTCATTAAAAATGGTAAAGCACTTAACTTTGTCGACTATACGGAACTCTAAAAATGTTTTCTTTCAGGATACGAAAACAAATAAGGATATCACAAACGAGCACGTTCCGTACATTTTGTTGCAAGGAAAGGCTAAGTAATTATTTGAATAGGGTCAAAATTCTCGCAATCAGTTTAAGTTTGTGTTAATATACGTATAAGGCTGCGGCTTGCACGCCAGCGGGCAGCGGGGCGGGAAGCGGAGCGGAGAGCGTTTTATCTTTTCATTGCTTGTGTTGCCAGGTGCACGCGTCGTAAATTTTAATAGTTTGAATCTTAATAAATTGAAATAATTAGTTTGCTCACCAACTCTCAAGTCAAAGTTCGCAGGTGAGCAAAGTAATTGTTTCAGTTCATTAATATGGACCTCCGCAAAGTGACGCCTGATTCAATAAATTGGTTTGAATCTAACTAATATTATAAAGCGAAAGTTTTTGTGGATGGATGTATGTTACTCTTTCACCCTAAAGTGGTATGATGGATTCTAATGAAATTTGGCACACAGATAGTTTGTTTCCTCGATTATCATGTAGAATATTTTTTATCTAAAATTTGTTTTTTTTTGTATAGATAGAGACGTTTGGGCTTATGATAGTACAGATAAATTACCGATAGCGTGGAATTGCATATGTAGTGGTATTGTGTGTTTATAGGCGTTCACTTTAGCGAGAGAGAGACATCGATATAAATACCTCACTCTCCAATGCCTATAAACACACAATTATTTATTTATTTGAAAATATTATGGTTACATGACCTTACAGAACATCCAATGCGCCACGAAACCTAAACTTAAAGAAAACAATGAGCTTAATAAAACAATGAAATTATTACTTACATAAAGAAAAAAATAAACAAAATAAAAAATAACAATGAATCATGAAATAATTAAAATAAAGTGCAATTAAGATTATAAATAAAATAAAATTAAACCCTCACAGATGTAGGCCTGGCATCCATCATCTCACAGAACCTCAGGCACTCACTTCTCACAGCAGTCCATCGCCACGCAAACAGGTCGCACTCTGGTGCTGATGCCAAGAGCGCATTCAACTGCGCAAGAGCACGAACCAGCGGAGAGTTCAGGCGTGACACGGTGCGGCTCGCGGGCCATGCCAACAGATCACGTCGCCGCGGTCTGAGGGCAATCCTAGGGACATCCGGTACACGGAATCGCACAAGTCGACACACCAGTTCCGGACAATCCGATTCACCACGCAGAGCTCGACACACAAACGCCAATAAACTAAAGTTACGTCTCACTTCCAACGAATTGTAGGCTAAGGTCCCAAGGAGAAACTTCGTTGGATAAAGAAACGGGTAGTATCCGTACATTTTTTAAAAAGTACAATACCACTACATATGCAATTCCACGCTATCGGTAATTCATCTATAAAATACACTTTCCCGAAATGTGCACTTTCTCATAAGGAAAACTTTCCTCCTGTTGCACGGAAACGATTTACGATACTAAGCTGTTTGTGTATTTTATTTATTAACAGAGGGAGTTAAACAACTGGCAACTGGCAACTGGTAGTTTAAAAACATGACATGTAAAAGAGCCCTTTGCGGCCTACTTGCAGAATAAACGTTTTGATTTTGATTTTGATTTTGAATCAAGCGGGTCATCTGATGGAAATGATCACCACCGCGAATCAATACCAACAACTTAAGGAGAACTGATCTGTTGAAAAGATACTTCATAACAAACTTGCTAAAGCTGGCTTAGTAGCGTAGCGACATCTCTTTGTCCGGGTGAGCGGTTAGTTCCGAAGGAGTGTTGACGTCCCTCGATGAGAGTATAACATAGATGGCGTTGTATCGCTGCTTAATCTGATTATTTAGCAGGCTGAGATGTGCGATGTATAGGAAAAATTTGTGTCTAAACTCCTGACCAGTGGTGGTGTAGGGGAATAGCACGCGGCACGGAATGATGAGGACCTGGGTCCGATTCCTAGCGCTGGTCTTTTTTCTGGGGTTTTTGGGTTCCGTACCCCAAAAGGAAAAACCGCCCAAGAGCGTGTCGGACACCCCCAAGCTAGGGTTTCGTAGCCATTACGAAAAAATCAAGTAATATTTTTCGAAGGATTTCGTATAAGTACGGAATCATCCAAGTTTAGATATGTTTTATACCTTAGGCTACTATTTACTTTTAAACTACAAATAATTTCGAAGCAATCTTAGCCGCTATAATTTTCCTAGTAAATTTGATAATATTTACTACCATTCTGAATTTTTTCAAATTTTTCCACCCAACTGTTTAGATTTAAATGAAAATTTCTATCGATCGTCGATTTTAATGAAAATTTTTACTTTAAAGGTGAATATTTCGCAAACAGATCACTGAACAGAAAAATCATGTTAGCAACTCCGCAATGGTTTTAAAAGACCTATCCAACGATACCCCACACTATAGGGCTAGTCGAGAAAAAAAAATCATCCCCCCCTTTACGTCTATGGGAGGTACCCTAAAAAAAAAATTTTTTTATTTTTCATTTTACCACTTTGTTGGCGTGACTGATATGTATATTCATGCCAAATTACAGCTTTCTAGTACTAACGATCTCTGAGCTTAGCCGCGGACGGACAGACAGACAGACAGACATGGCGAAACTATAAGGGTTCCTAGTTGACTACGGAACCCTAAAAACGGAACTCTTATAGGATCACTTTGTTGTCCGTCCGTTCGTGTGTTCGTCCGTCCGTCTGTCTGTCAAGACCCTTTTTCTCAGGAACGCGTGGAGGTATCAAGCTGAAATTTATATCAAATACTCAATTCTACTGTTCTTTGGAGCTGTGAAAAAATCAAACATCTAAGCCAACGCAATCAAAAGATACAGCCGTTTATGACGCAAATTTCCGCATATTTTCGAAACTCGCAAGGGAATCAAAACCTACAGGGTACTTCCCGTGAACTCAGAATCTTGAAATTTGGTACAAAGCAAGGCCTTATAGCACAGATAAAGGAAAAATTGCGAAAAGCATAATTTTTTTTGTCAGTCTGTCTATATCATAAACCAATCTACAATGATCCCACACTGCGCACATTTTGCTTAGGAGCAGGGGTCTGCTAAGACTGGATGTTTATAGATACAAATAAATTTGTATGGAACCCTCGGTGCGCGAGTCCGACTCGCACTTGGCCGGTTTTTTTCTATGCATCCATGTTTCAGTTTGTATGTAGTATGAAGTATAACTGATCTGATGCCGGCCTTTGAAGGAATCTAATCTAATACCTTTAAACGAGCAATTCTTGTATATATGTATATATATATATATATATATATATATAATCAGGATCTCGGAAACGGCTCCAACGATTTTGATGAAATTTGGTATGTGGGGGTTTTCAGGGATGAAAAACTGATCTAGCTATGTTTCATTTTCAGAAAATCGCTTTTACTCGTGTTTTCCGGCTATTTTTGTTTGCATTAGAATATAAAGCTAAATTTCGCCGACTTCGAGCAGATCATAATGGCACATTAGAAATCGGGTGGTCGCGGATCCAGCCGACCTCGGTTCGATACCACGTTTTTTTTCAAGATTTTTATTTTTTTTTTTAAGTTTATTTTTTATGAGAAAACGTCAAGTTTCTTCTTTTGTGAGAAAAAGTTACTTTTTTGTGAGAAAAAGTTATTTTTTGCGAGAAAAAGTTACTTTTTTGTTAGAAAAAGTATTATAGGGAACGTGCAGTAACTATAGGCGGCAGCACTAATGCGACAGAAGAGACACTATGCGGACAGTAAAACAAACTTATCAAGGTAAAACATTCAAATTGATGGCACCCTTATGGCACCAGTTGGCAGCACCGTCTATGTGCACGTTCCCTATTGGGAGCACAGAACAGGAAAAGCCGGTTGTCTGTAAAGTCGATTTACGGACGATAGTTTAACGTGACTCACCCCTCCACCCCCTCCGGTGTTTTTGTCAAATATCTTGAAAACGGTGCATCCTACGGCAAAATCAATGAAATTTTCATCCCCCCTTTAATACCCCCGCGCTCCCTCCCCCGCATCCCCTCCCCCCCTCTCAACCCCACCCCCCCCCCCACCCCTCCGGTGTATATAATCAGGATCTCGGAAACGGTTCCAACGATTTCGATGAAATTTGGTATTTGGGGGTTTTCGGGGATGAAAAATTGATCTAGCTTGGTCTTATCTCTGGGAAAACGCTTGGTACCGAGTTTCTGCCCGAGCAGAGCTCGGTCGCCCAGGTATTTTAAATTTATACCATAAGAATAAATAATAACAGAGTAGAAGGGAAACTCCCGCTCCGGCCGGACTCAAGGTCACGATATTAGAGAACTCCCTAAGAGAGAACTCAGTCAGGGTGTCACGGCCGGCGTCGCCGCACGCGCGTTTGGCTGTTAACTGTTTGCGCGTTCGTTTTATTGGAAACAAATAACAATTAATGACGTCAAGTTATTGTGGTGTATTTGGGTGTATAAACAATTCAAAAACGATGCCAAATTACCTTAAATGGCTTCTTTTGGTATGGCACTTGTAATAAATTCTTACTTAGAAGTACCTACCTATAATATGTAGGTACGTACAGTCAAGGATTTTAATTGTTAGGCCACTTGCCACTGTTCGTATTTTAGCCGTGTAATGCAAATCGGGTGAAGCCGCTTATACTCGTATATGCTGATTTGCATTCCACGGCTAAAATACGAACAGTGGCAAGTGGCCTAACAATTAAAATCCTTGGCTGTACCTAATGATTATCCCATATTTTGTAAAACTAGAATAAAGTAATGATTTCAAAGTAAATAAAAACTTATATTTTAGCGATATTATCTTTAGACGTAAGTAATATTTAACAGTAAGCAACCCTAGCAACACGCCTGGACGACAGAGGGGTGTAACGACGTGAGCGGGGAAGTAGGTATATAAATGGCGGCGTTTTGGACGTGGTCCAAAGAGATTCCCTTCTACTCTGTTATTATTTATTCTTATGCTTATACATCACCCTGAACGAAAAGTGGCTGGAAACATAATTGAAATGCAAAAATAAGTTAAAGGCAGCTCCTGTCTTAAATGCTTTGTTGTTCAAAGCGACATGTTTTATTTTGGGCGGTTTATTTCACGCTAATGGAAGACGTTAAGGACCCTAAACAGAGAGAAATGTTTTACGATTTAAATAAATAGTAAAACATTTCTCTCTATTTAGGGTCCTTAACGTCTTAACGTCAGAGCAAATGCTCTTACGGCTTTCACACAGCTTTTGTAACTGTGTTTCTAACATCTTTTCCTCATTAAATTAAGTTATTTTGCTAACTATACAGTTTGTAACAGAAGGAAGAGCAAAGCTGATATAGGTGAATAACTTAAGAAGATGGACCTGTTGTATGTATACTCCATTTAATTTAGAATTATATACCACAACAACATTATATTGCGGCTCGTGGACTGTAATCTCTTTACAATTTGTACTAGAGTAACAATTGACGACACGCAAATAAAGTGACATTAAAACAATTTTATTTTGCGGCTTCCAGACTATTGTAATGAAGAGCCGCAATATAATGATGTTGTGGTTTTCAATTCTAAATTAAATGAAGTATAGTAGAGGTAACGCCACCAGAGTTGAGGCCACGCACACAACCACATCTCATGTAATGACAGCGGGATTTTGACGTTGTGTTGACGTTTAACGACAACACAACGTCAAAATCCCGCTGTCATTACATGAGATGTGGTTGTGTGCATGGCCTCAACTCTGGTGGCGTTACCTATAGTAACGTGTCCGTATAAACAAAATAACGTTCCAAATTAGAAAAACGACTTAAGCTTCGTATCAATTTTGCGCACTACTACATTCAACAGGTCATCTTCTTAAGTTTTTCACATTTCTGATTGATGGCAAAGTGGAGTGCAATGGAAAGTACATTTGACAAACTTTTGTACTATTTTTTCAATTGGTTAATACAAAATTAAATAGGGTAACGGCACCAGTGGCCAGCCAGGAACCAGTGTTCAGCCTTTTGCGTCATTTATTGGCCATAAATATCGCTATAATCAAAATGAACAAATCACGTGCACTTAAATAGAAGCTCTGATTCCTCATTGGTTAATCTGTCACGCGACAGGAGCGGCAGGGGATCAGGGGGGAGAAATAGACTCGTTCATACAGGTGCTGTCCACCGACAAGAGCAGTAGGGCCATGTCCGCCATATTTTTTACTACACGTGGTGTTCTCTTAACAGGTAAGAAAAAATATATTTTAATATAAAATGTGATTGTGTTTTATACATGGTAGCTTTGTACATTACTTCATGTATTAAATTATGTTAAATTTGAATAAAAATATCGCTTTTTTACGTATAAATCGAGGGGGCTGAGCATAGGATACCACTTTTTTATAAAAGATCCAATGGACAGCCCCGGGGGCTGAGCACTGGGTTTTTGGATTACTTTTGAAATCACAAGAAAAAGGGACCGTTAGAACCGTCAAATTTAAATTTACAAATTTAGTAAGACAGGTCTATTCCTAATGGCCGAAAAACCCAGTGGTCAGCCGCATTTTAAATTATTCTTTCACACGGCTGATCACTGGGTGTTGAATATCCAGTATTCAGCCACGATCTTATTTATATGGTTATAAGGACGAATATGGATATTTGTATGAGGATTCAATTTTACCTGAAATCGTTATAAAATGATTTATTCATTGAACATAAATACCTGCACTATTGATGAAAAGGAAAATTCCGATAAATTATTGACCTCATCAAATGTTTCATCAACTTTAAATAACAATTTGAATCAACTTTCAGTTCTACCTGATCACAAGAACAATTATAATTTACGTAAGACCTCTGCAAATGTTTCACCAGCATTGAAACAAATTCTAAAAATACCGTCTCCTATTAAAAAATCTAGCACCCCTAGAGTAATGAATCGAATTGGAGCAATATTGTTTGCTTGTAATACTAATTTTTGTAAGGTGGGACATTTTTTATTGTGTTTAGAGAATTGTTGCTATTAAAATATATAAACAATATCGTTGATTTTGATGTAATATTGCTCATTTTGATCTCATTATTAGTAATATTTACAAGGGCTGAGCACTGGGTTCATCGAGGCTGTATATTGGTTTTTAGTGGCTGTCCACTGGGACAAAGGGCCATTTTTTGTTTCAACTTAATTATATATTTTATTTATAGAATTATTGTTTTTGACATATATTGCTTAAAAACTATAATAAACAATAAATCAAATCATGTTGTACGTTTCATTATCCGACGAATGCTGTAGAAATGCCAACTGTTTAAACTTCAAAAAGTCGTTATGAGGCTGACCACTGGTGCCTTTACCCTACTTATTTTATTATGTAACTTTAGATGGACCTTCGAAAAAAAAGTACCGACAAAAAGTAAAAAAAAACATGACGTTCCATCATACTCCTCTTGACCAGCCACCAGGTGTCACTGTATATCTACGAATGGCTGTAGGGTCAAAGTCATAAATAAGTGATCACTTTTGTACCTTGTCACTTTAACGTCATGTTTGAAAAGTCAAACGAAATTATGTAACGACTGAAAGCGACAAGGTACAAAAGTGATCACTTATATATGATGTTGACTGTACAATGAGCGCAGATTTAAGGTGGTATTACCACCGTGGTAGATGTGAAACGCGTGCAGTAATGATAGAGTGTGAATCGTTATGACTGTGATCAAACAATTGTAACAAAACGCCAGGCATTCCGTAGCAAGGGATCAGGTTTCAGCTTTTCCGTAGAAAGGAATTTTTAAAATTGTTACGTTACCTGTAGCTCGACCATTGTTACTCGACCTAATGTAAGTCATTTCAAACGATATCGAAATTAGGTACAGTCAAGGATTTTAATTAATAGGCCACTTGCCACTGTTCGTAATTTAGCCGCGTAATGCAAATCAGCATATACGAGTATAAGCGGCTAAACCCGATCTGCATTACGCGGCTAAATTACGAACATTGACTTGGCCTATCAATTAAAATCCTTGACTGTACCAGTACGCTTAATCTCTAACGTGCGGGCTCTTTACCACTCACTATTACTTTCACTCTTGCTTTCTGTCAAACGGTATAAGATGGTGGCAGAAACAGATGGTGAAAAAAAATGGCACCCAATCTCGTATCCCACTTACATGCCCGCGTCCAATGTAACATCTCATTTTTATATGTTAGAGAGGCCAGACAAACGAACTAGTGGGTCACCTGATGTTAAATGATCACCACTGTCCGTAGACACCCGCAGCGCTTCACGCGATGCCAGTGCGTTGTCGGCCCTAAAAGAGAGAGGAAAAAGGAAAGGGAATAGAGGAGGGGGAGAAGTATTGGGCCCCCGGCGCTCTCACTGACCGTACGAAACGCAGCAGGAGTACTGCTGCTTCACGCTCGTGTTCTGTGAGAGGGTGGTACCTACTGCCCCAGACGAGCCGGCCCATTTGTGACGCAGCGGCTAGCTACAACATGGCTCTACCACTATCAAAAAACGCTTACGCTTTACTTACTTACTTACTGCGCTGGCTCAAGGACCCAAAGAGGATCTTGGCCTCCGACACCAGAAGACGCCACTCAGCACGGTCCTGCACCACTTCACGCCAGTCGGATCTTCTTAGGGCGTTCAGGTCCTTTGGTCGCTGGAGCGAGATAGTCACAAAGGACCTTACGCTTTGCCTAGTAGTAAAAAGTACCAAAGGTGCATAAGCTCTAAAGTGCACACCTGCATTTCTCCAGGATACCGTCTCTTATCGACGGTGTGGTCACTGCCCTCCGTCATGTCAGCTCCCCAGTGGAAATGCATCTGCGATATCACGTGCTTCTCCATGAAGCACCCACCCTCGAGGTACGGACGCTCTGTCTTCCATTTTGCTCCAAGTAATACTGAAATTAGTGACACTTACAGAACTATGTTTGATACAACGCCATCTAGACTCAACTTGCTGAACTTGCTGGCTCATCAATGAAACTATTTAGCTAGTTAGTTCTGGAGAGGGCTATGCTCGGAGTTTATCTGTGGTATCTCGTTAGAAATGATGAAATTCGCGCATGAATTAAAGTCACCGACAGCGAAGAATCACCAGACCCAAGTGGCAGTCGGCAGGGCACATCGCTCGTAGAACTGATGGCCAATGAGGCTGAAAGGTTCAGGAAAGAAAGCCGACCGCGCAAAGACAGTGAATCAAGGTACAAAGATCTCGGGAAGCCATCGGGTTGTCGGGAAGACAACGGGTTACACAAAACCAATCACCGTTGAGATGTTTGGGAAAAACCTATGTCCTGCAGTAAGTAGGTTCCTTAACGAATGTTTCTTCCCCAAAAAGCCCATGCTAAATTTCAAGTGTTATTTTGCACATAATTTCCAAAACACTCAGAAGTGTGAGTCCGGGTTCTATGACACTGGGGTACATTAAGCCATTGAGCCTTGGGGGAGGCCTATGTTCAGCAGTGGACGTCTTTCGGCTGAAATGATGATGATGATGATTAAGCTGCTGACAGTTATAATTTTAACTCTAGATTGAACGCCGTGAAGTAATACTTTGGTATCGGTTGTTTTAATAATTAAATTTATATCTTCTAAAGTTGTCTAAGAATCAATTCAAACTTCACTTGAAGATATTACTTGTTTTAATTTGATCGAACAATTTATTTTGAGCTTGTATAATATTGCTTGTGTGCTTTGGTTGATCTGTTATGCTGTGAAATGTAATGAGTTAAATAAATAAATAAATATTTAGCCCTGATCAATCAACCGTTGGAAACTAACGAGATCTACTATCTATCTATTTAACGACCGCTTTAGCCTAGTTGGTAGTGACCCTGCCTACGAAGCAAGAGGTCCTGGGTTCAAATCCCGGTAAGGGCATTTATTTGTGTGATGAGCACGAATATTTTTTCCTGAGTTATGGATGTTTTCTATGTATTTAAGTATTTATTTATTTATATAAGTATGTCTATCGTCGTCTAGTACCCATAGTACAAGCTTTGCTTAGTTTGGGACTAGGTCGATTTGTGTGTGATTGTCCCCTAATATTATTAGTATTAGTATTAGATCTTAATAATATTTGGAAAAAACCAGCAAAGTGCGAGTCGGACTCGCGCACGAAGGGTTCCGTACCATTATCTATAAAAACGGCAAAAAAATCACGTTTGTTGTATGGGAGCCCCCTAAATATTTATTTTATTCTGTTTTTTAGTATTTGTTGTTATAGCGGCAACCGAAATACATAGTTTGTGAAAATTTCAACTGTCTAGCTATCACGGTTCAGAGATACACTATAACAGCCTGGTGACAAACGAACGGACAGACGGGCAGACGGACGGACAGCGAAGTCTCAGTAATAGGGTCCCGTTTTTACCCTTTGGGTACGGAACCCTAAAAAGAAAATCACCTGTTATTTTTTTGTAAAATAGTTCAGCACAGTTCTGAGAGGAGGCATGTTTTTTTTTTTTGTTAGATAGGCCAGACAAACGAACTAGTGGGTCACCTGATGTTAAATGAACACCACTGTCACAGAATATATAATAGTACTGACGTACAGAATGGAAACGGTCCGCCCCGCACCGATTCGAATTACCCCACCCCTCAAGGCGCAGATAGCCGGAAACCGCCAGAAACCAGAAGAGTGCGCGCGCGATGTATGTAGGCGTACGTGTGTACAGACGTCGTCGTGCTTATGTAGATTCAAGAACGCGTATTTGTACGTCGTGTCCGCCGCGTGCCACTGTCCATAGACACCCGCAGCGCTTTACACGATGCCAGTGCGTTGTCGGCACTCTCACTGACCGTACGAAACGCAAGCAGGAAAACTGCTGCTTCACGCCGGTGTTCTGTGAGAGGGTGGTACTGCCCCGGACGAGCCGGCCCATTCGTGATGCAGCGGCTAGCTACATCATGGCTCTACCACTACAAAACCCTGCCCTGCAGTGAGACGAATATAAGCTTGCAAAGCAAACGCGTCGTTTGTTCGCAGGCCGCGTCTCCGCCCCGTCTCTTCTGTCTGCTTTGGATCACGACGCTCCTATACATTTAGCATGGAAACTGATTCAAGGGGCGCCGCGACTGAGACGCGCCCCCGTCCCACATCACTTCCGTGTGGCTTTCGTCTAAGTGAGAATCACCACTCACAGATATCAGCATACCGGACTTTCAGGGCACGGATGAGTGACATTAGCCAAAGAGCAGGTATGGAGTTAAAAAACAGAGTGCATTCATACTGGTTTCTAGCTAATGAAAAATTAATCAATTAGAAAAAAAATACATGATAATGAAAACACAAAAAATATTAAATTTTCGTAAGATGAAATCGTTTCAATCTTAATCAAATTTAGTTTGAAAAGATTAAATCCTTCAATATTAAATTGCCATTCACAATAACTTAATCGCCAATCGAGTAATTTGATCCGCTATACTATACGCTGTATTTAATCCACTTTTTTGTACTCAGTATCCGGTACCGATTTACCTCCCAACTGAAAAGCATATCAACTACTAAATTTACTGCAGGTAATTAATTAACTTTTTTTATTATTATTATCTCATTACATAAGCCATGGTACTAAACCTAGTACTAGTATAGTTTACAATTCGCAGTGAGGTAATTATTCATTAGGCATTGTGGCGTAACGGAACCACGTAAAAAGAAGTTTGAAACAATGGACTGTATAGGAGGAAAACTGGCTAGGTTTAGAAACGACCTAAGCAACTGGACTTAAAAGGATGGGCTTACGGTTTATACTGTCTTTAGCATTCTAGATTAATCACAAAGCACTCACCTTGCCTTTCCTTGCGATAGCGAACCCAGTAAAGTTTTCTGCTGTCCAGGCTCAGGTCAGAATCTGTCTTAAAAAGTCACACGTATGCACACATCACATTGAATAATAATTTGTAGCACAACACATAAAAATCTTCTCTTGATAATAGGTTTAATAATTAACTAATTATAAAATGTTGAAATCCAATGTGCCTTTCTTTGGCGAGTTCAAATTGACACTAATTGCGCGCGCAGACCACAGCCAATAACTCCGTAGGCCGCGTTTCGTTTCAGTCAGACTTAGCGCAGCGCTTTTGTAAATTAAAAGTAAAATGAAAAAGGCAGTATATCGAACAGGCATAATATGATGTTTTGTCAAAATAAACTATTATATTAATACGAACAGATGGCCTAGTTGTTAGAGAACCTGACTATGAAGCTAGAGGTCCCGGGTTCGATTTCCGTGTCGGGGCAGATATTTGTATGAAAAATACGAATGTTTGTTCTCGGGTCTGGGGTGTTTAATATGTATATAAGTATGTATTTATCTATAAAAGTCTGTTTATCCGTTGTCTAGTACCCATAGTACAAGCTTTGCTTAGTTTGGGACTATGTCAATTGGTGTGAATTGTCCCATGATATTTATTTATTTTATTTATTTATTAATGTCTACTCTTTAGCAAATCGTTCGTGCCCCGTAAGCCCCAGTACATAGATATCATATCAGCAACACCAGAAGGTTACAAAAACGTATACTCAGATGGTTAAAATAGACTAGCCGTGTTACTAAACTTTACATAACGGATCACGGTTGATGCCAGTATTAGCAAGAAAGTTCCATTTAGACCGTGCAAAAATATCGCACGAGTTGATTATAATGCGGACCCAGCCTGTTTGCATTTGGAAGTGATCAATCATCAACGGCAATTCGCTTTTGATGTGGTCCAAATGAACTTTGTACCATAAGAATAAATAATAACAGAGTAGAAGGGAAACTCCCGCTCCGGCCGGACTCAAGGTTACGATATTAGAGTACTCCCTAAGAGAGAACTCAGTCAGGGTGTCACGGCCGGCGTCGCCGCACGCGCGTTTGTCTGTTAACTGTTTGCGCGTTCGTTTTATTGGAAACAAATAACAATTAATGACGTCAAGTTATTGTGGTGTATTTGGGTGTATAAACAATTCAAAAACTATGCCAAATCACCTTAAATGGCTTCTTTTGGTATGGCACTTGTAATAAATTCTTACTTAGAAGTACCTACCTATAATATGTAGGTACGTACAGTCAAGGATTTTAATTGTTAGGCCACTTGCCACTGTTCGCATTTTAGCCGTGTAATGCAAACCGGGTGAAGCCGCTTATACTGGTATATGCTGATTTGCATTACACGGCTAAAATACTAACAGTGGCAAGTGGCCTAACAATTAAAATCCTTGACTGTACCTAATGATTTATAAATCTCATATTATGTAAAACTAGAATAAAGTAATGATTTCAAAGTAAATAATAACTTAATATTTTAGCAATATTATCTTTAGAGTAAGTAATATTTAACAGTAAGCAACCCTAGCAACACACCTGGACGTCAGAGGGGTGTAACGACGTGAGGGGGGAAGTATGTATATAAATGGCGGCGTTTTGGACGCAGTCAAAGGAGATTCCCTTCTACTCTGTTATTATTTATTCTTATGTTTGTACTTACGGGTATATCCAGTGTTGGTCAATTTAATTTTATGAGGGTAGACGTCAAAGTTGTACCACTTGAGTTCAGGGCACAGGTACACCATGGAACCAGTGATAGATACGTCTATGGGAGATGGTAGTTCACCCTCATATTTGCTCCAATAGTGAATCCAACTGAGAGTCCCAAAGGGAGGTACAACTTCTTTCTCTTCGTTTGGGGACGTTTCTACTTCTTCCTCTGAAATTTTAAATAGTCATTTTATAATGCTGCTGTATGATGTGATGTATGTATAAGTTGCAGTAGTAATGGGCAGCAATATCGCTAGAAGAATAGATAAGCTTTGGAGGAGAAAGGTTCTTGTGTTGACAAAAACCGTTCGTTTAATGAGGTAACTTAGGTAGGTAGTCTGCCGATGTCGTATCATAATTTTGTCTAACTTACAAGAAAATGATCAGACTTAAATGAAGTCTACAATATTATAATAAATAAATTATAGAAATAAATTTAATAAAATGAATACAACACTTGGTAAGTTGTTCTAATGCCAGTTCGAGAAAAAGCTTTTACTGCAAAAAAAAACTTTCAAAGAAAGTAGCTGTGTATTGTGGCGTTAAAATAATTCGTAATATTCAAGAAGTTGAAGATTGGATAAGGAGTTCCTCAACCCCTGTCGATGTTTTGATGATGATGGTTGGTGTTCAAAGTGTATGACTACCAATAGTGAGTATTTCACTGGAAGAGTAAGTTAGCAAAGTTGCACTATACCTTGACAACCTCGTGCGCGGCGCTCGGCGGAACCCTGTCGCAGGGAGCCTCTGCTGTCCTAAACAAGATTGTTTTTAATAAGTGCGGCAAATACTGACTGCAGGGTTCCGCGGAGGGTCGCGTACGAGATTGGACTCTAGGTTATCATAAATTTGCTGAGGAGCTGCACCTTTATTCATCTTGAATGTGATGGATTAACTGTAATTTAAAAAGATCGTGACTATTTCTTTACTTTATTTTTAAATTACACATTTAATTTATTTATTATTGAACTTTATCTACATTGTTGTGACTCGGGTGAATTTGACGTTTTGTTTTGGCACTTATCAAATATCCATTAGGCTTATAATTTGTCTAAAGCTAACGTTTCTTTCTAATTATACTCTACCCAATAAATACACCAAAGTCAATCTTTACTTATCTCTCGCAAACGTTGCTGTTTTCTTTTGTTTGCTTATGTTTTTAAACAGTGAAACGACTTGCAAATACAATTAAATATACATAAATAATACTCGTTAGTAGTTGATAGCGAGTAAACAAGCTATGCGTATATTTAAAATTTTACTTGGTACATGAAGTTTTCATATGTATTTTATTTCTTTTTGGCATTAAAATCATGTCAAAATCAAACATCATCACAACTGTTATCGCATATTGTCAAAATTGTGTTTAATATATCCGAGTGTTTCGTATTGAAAACACGTCACTTATCATTGCATAAATCATATAAATTGCAAAAAATAAACAAATAAAAAATGAAAGAACCTAACGAACCCCAAAAAGTCCCGAAGACATATCCAGTAGAACCCGACAAAGAATTGTTAATATGGGAAAAGTGGATAACGATCAGAAAAGAAGAAGCTATGAAGCTGGCCAAACAAACAAAACGATCGCCAGCGGACCTGGTAATCAATTTGATGCAAGACATTCGTGAAGATAAAGAGCGCAAAGTCGTTCTAGAAGACGCCCAAATAGAAGAAAAGGTAGGGGTAAGAGACACCTTGTGGGATCAGCCTCAGAGATTGAAACAGCAATGCTACTGTGATCCCGTTTATGAGATTCATAGGACCCCTGCTGAAATGGGACGACCTCCTCTCATAGAACACATTGGTGTCCCTAAGGACATTCAGAAAACTGAAATGGGTGTTATTGGTAATCATGAGCGAGCAAGGTGCACCATTTTAGATTCGGATTATCACGCTTACCGGGACAAACGCGAGAAGGAGCTACATAAGAAAATTATGAAGATAGATCCGTTCAGGTGAATAATGTTTCTAACGTTACTTACTGCCGTGACTCAGCGATCCAAAGTGGAACTTGGCCTCCGGCACTAGCTTCCACCATTTTTTCCCTATATGGTTTCTTAAATTACTAGTGTAATCTTATGCATTTTGTTCAGTTGTGTTTGTTTATATACCGGGTAATATATTATAATAATGATTTTGATTCTTAAAATTATTCTTGTTTAATATAGGCTCTTTTTTGTCCAAAAAAATATATGTAGTTTCCCGTTAAACGCAGACAAAGTTGCGGGCAAGAACTAGTTATTCATAAATATGAGTAGGTATCTACTCACAGGTTGTTATGTGTCTTGGAGTTCAGTCTGCCTCCCGGCGGCATCTGATGACTTTGACTGTTTTCCAACCTTTGCTAACCTTATCCAGTTGCAACCTACTGTCAATTTGAATTCTTCCTCCCGTTTTTTGCGTTGTCCACCTCGTGTTATGTTTTCCATCTGTAGGGTACAATTCTCTCAATATTTTGCTGTATTTATTTATGTTTTTGCTACAACATCTTAATTTTTTTACAGGCCCGAAATAGGTGGATTAATAGTAAGAGGCAAAAAACCAAAAACGCCACCAAAAAAACTGCCTCCAATGCCCAACATCTTAATTCATCTGGACTCTAACACTCGTAAAGAGCTTTATGGTATATATGCAATAAGAATTAATAACACGGTTATTTACAAAGCAATTCCAGGTCAAAATCTGATGCACCTGGTTAAAATGAAATTCGAGCCGTGGCATGAGCAATGCACTTCATGGACTTACTATTTCAACGTTCCAGTCAAAAGAGTGGGTAGAAGCAAATTGTACCTTCAAAATCTTGGCACAGTCACTCTTAGATATTGCTGGAAAAAGATAAAAAAACCCATTCCTTTCATACCTGAAGATTCTTTTGATCAGGTATTTTTCTTCAATAAAAATGAGGACGTGCTATCACCTGGACAAGATAAAGAAATATATTTTACTTTTATTTCGGACAAACCTGGTATTTACAGTGAAATCTGGGAGTTTAGTTTATGTAACATTTGTTTTTTCGACACGCTGGCAAACAAACTTGTTGTCAATTTGAATGCAGACTCGGTTGAAGATTTAGAAACGAGACAAATAGCAGTTGCAAAACTCAAAGCAGATATTTATGAAAAATCGATCCACAACCTTGTGTATGAACTAGTAAATGATATTATAGACAAAGCAACTGTTGTTCCACCGCAAATTTATCCTTACAAAAAATATTTCCTCGAAGCAGAATTATTTGTAATGAAGAACCCCGTATGCTTCTATCACCAGACAGAAGTAATGAAAATGAGAAATTTATACGCGGAAATGAGTAACAATAAAGAATGGGATCTTTCTGTAACCAGTTGGAGAGAGGCGATGTTAAAATTGGACTATGACAATAGAATGAAATACTACGAGTTGCTTCGGACTTCGCACAATGATTTCTTAAAGCCTTGGTACGAGGGTGAAGATCTTTTGAAATCGAAGTACCGTGCTGTAAAGCTTTTGCTGGGCCAATTAGCAGACAAATTTGAGGTCGAAAGAAGTTCTATTACCAATTTGTATATCCCAATTGAGGATGACAATTTTGCTGATCAAATTACAGATATCAATCCTGGCAGTAGGCAGAAAGTTGAATCGATAACTCGAATAAACCCACTAATTTTGTTTACTATTAATAATGTGTTTTATATACAAATGTACGAGCACGTGGCAACAACGATTGAGGCATGTGCTGGTATCCTAAGTAGTCTGGACTTGAACAGGTGGATTGAATTTGATTTCTGCAGAACCTAATGTAGAATTTGTTGATGGTTTACTTTTTTCATTATCAAATAAAATATTTTCAAAATCATAACTTAGTTGGACAACATTTATACTATACGTACTCGTAACTAATCTGATCTTATTCTTTGTGAACCTTGTTATATAAAATATCCGCGAAGCCATAATTGCTGCTGCAGATCGTGTCAAATAGAGATCAATCGTCTGGAAAATGATTTGTGGAGAACACTTTCAGCAATGAGGATTTCGACACAAATAGGAGGATAAAAGTATCTTCTTTAAATCATGAAGGAAACATTTTATATGCAAAAGCTCAAAATAAAACCGTCAGACCGTGAACTGATTGGATGTGCTCAGGTAAACGGGAACATATCAAAATATATAAAGTTTAAAACGAATAATGGACGAAATACATAATGGTCATAATCTACTATATAAAAATAAGTCGGGTTTTCCTTCCTGACGCTATAACTCCAGAACGCACGAACCGATTTCCACGGTTTTGCATTCGTTGGAAAGGTCTCGGGCTCCGTGAGGTTTATAGCAAAGAAAATTCAGGAAAAATTTCAACAGAAAAGCGGGAAAATCTTTTTCACATACAGCGCCATCTCTGATACATAGCATGTACTACAAACCAATATACAGCGCCATCTCTGATACATAGCATGTACTGCAAACCAATACTATTCTCCGCGGACGGAGTCGCGGGCAACAGCTAGTACATACTAAAATTTTCTATGAAACTATTGATATTACGAACTTTTTTAATCATAGTGTAATCTACAGATTGGTTTAGGTTAGGTTAGGTTTATTTTATGAAAATCCTGTAAAGTTGAGAATTTCCAAGAAAATTGCATTCAAATGACCATTATGTATTTCGTCCATTATTAATTTTAAACTTTAGATATTTTGATACGTACCCCAGGTAAACACTTCGTGGTGATCGTCTCGGTTACGCAATGAACAGAGAAAACGCTCGCTTGCTCCGCTGCCCGCTCCGCTACCCGCTGGCGTTCAGTTCACAGCCCCCACCATGCCACCAGCCTTGTATAGGTATCGCCATGAGAGTTGAGGTCACGCACACAACAACACGTCATGTAATGACAGCGGGATTTCGACATTAATTCGTACCGATAGCAAGTTCAACAGACTCAACAGTGAATTACAAGAGTAGCTAAAAATTTCTTCAACCTATTTCGTTAAGAATTATTTAGGATAATACGTCTATTTCAAACAAAACAGAAAATAAAATATATTGATCTATTTTATTTTAATGAGATGAGCATATTTTTTTGCTATTTTATAAACACCGATTTTTTTTTTATGTTAGAGAGGCCAGACAAACGAACTAGTGGGTCACCTGATGTTAAATGATCACCACTGTCCATAGACACCCGCAGCACTTTACGCGATGCCAGTGCGTTGTCGGCCCTAAAAGGGAGAGGAAAAAGGAAAGGGAATAGAGAAGGGGGAGAGGTATTGGGCCCCCGGCGCTCTCACTGACCGTACGAAACGCAGCAGGAGTACTGCTACTTCACGCTGGTGTTCTGTGAGAGGGTGGTACTGCCCCGAACGAGCCGGCCCATTCGTGATGCAGCGGCTAACTACAACATGGTTCTACCACTACAAAAAAAAAATTTTTGCGAATATTTCTCGTCAGTTTCAAATTGTTGTCGCATCAGGGAAAGGGGATCCGACGCCCGTGCGGGTTCATACCTGGTGCACAGGTTGTCCATCGCCATTCAACGTGGTAACGCGGCCAGTGTGATGGGTACCTTTGCGCCGGGGACAACTCGTGGGGGACTTTTTGACTGAACTTAGGCTAGTCTTAAGTTACAAATTTGTTGTTTTATTTTTTGTATTTTTGACTTTAAATAAATATTTTAATTGTTTTATTTCAAAAATGGGTTATAATGAAAAAAGAAAAAATATAATATGCATAGTACCTATTACGTAGGTATTTCATCATAATGATCATATAACCCACATTTTCATCCACTCACTCATTTCATTTGCTCACAACTTTTTTGCAATCAGTATTTTATGTAGCTGTGTGTGTGTGTGTGTAATTATTCGCCTAAACTCTCGTAGCGTTACCTAATATCATATACTTACCACCTGTTTCGCCATCCATTGATCAAATTTATTTGACGGATAAATGTGATGCCGTCTCTGTTTGTTTTGTTCGAATAGACGGAGACGGCATCATATTTATCTGTCAGTTAAAATTAATGAATGGGCGGTGAAACAGCCCCTTCGTCTTACGTAAAATGTTCAACAATAAAATTGACGTACAACAGATATTTGGAACATAAACGAATTACAACACATTTGTAAAAGGATCATTTTGCTTCTAGGTGAAGTGGGATCTGTTTCCAATTCTGTAAAAAGGGCAAGTCCCTCTTTGATGTTTGTTTGAAACTTGATTAGCGTTAAATGAAATTGAATTTGTAGGAGCATCACGTTTCGTCGTCTTGTTTGTATTTTTCTGAAGGACTACTTGAGGACATGAACAGACGGTGGGCTCCTAGCATGTATATACTTCATTTAATTTAGAATTGAAAACCGCAACATCATTATATTGCGGCTCGTCAACTATTTCTTACCTAGCAAATAGTACAGTACAATATAGTCTGGGAGCCGCAAAATAAAATTGTTTTAATGTCACTTTATTTGCGTGTCGTCAATTGTTGCTCTAGTACAAATTGTAAAGAGATTACAGTTCACGAGCCGCAATATAATGTTGTTCTGGTTTATAATTCTAAATTAAATGGAGTATAGGTAAGTAAATACACAAAAACAAAAATACGGGCAAGCCAGCGTTCTATGGAGAGAAGCATTCTAGGCCTAAAGCTCAAAGACAAACAAAGAAGCAGTGATATAAGACGCAAAACCAACGTCATAAATGCGGGAAAGCATGCACAGCGGTTGAAGTGGAAATGGGCTGGCCACATGATACGAACGGCGGGTGAACGATGGACGAAACTGGTCACAACATGGAAAGGTCCAAAAGGCAAGAGAGCCAGGGGCAGACCTATAGACCGTTGGACTGATGACCTACGAAAGGTGGCAGGAGACAATTGGATAGAGACAGCAGGAGATAGAGTACAGTGGAGACAGTTGGAGGAGGCCTATAACCGAGAGGGGCCACGACTTAATTTAATACTATAATTTAAATTTAGTTTTTATTGTATTTTGTTATGTTAGGATTAAGTCAAGGAACAAATAAAGGCTTATTATTATTATTATTATTATAGGTAAGTGTTAAATACAAAACTAATAATACGAGAAATAGAATGGTCTCGCGAGTTAAAAGCACGAGACGCCTATATTCAGTCCCACTAATATTATAAGCCGTGGTGGCCTAGTGGTTTGACCTATTGGTCTCTCAAGCAGAGGGTCGTGGGTTTAAAATCCCGGCTCGCACCCCTGAGTTTTTCGGAATTTATGTGCGAAATTACATTTGAAATCTGCATACCTACACCTGCGAAGAAATTCAATAGTGTGTGTGAAGTTCCCAAGTCGCACTGCGCCCGCGTGTGACCCTCGGCCCAAGTTCTCTCATTCTGAGAGGACTCGTTTGCCCCCTTCGTACTCCTCCTACACTAAGGGGGCTTGTGCTTAACAGTGTGGCTATGTCGGGGATGTGCAAAACATCAGTCGGCCAATGTCCATCAGCTTTGTCAAATCCATTTATTTAATACTTCACTGTAATGAAAGAGTGTCCACGCGTTCATATTACCTACTCTCGTTCCAATGCTGTAATTGGTACTCCGCTTTCAAGCTCGTTACGTGCTAATTGATGTCAGTCGATATCTTTACAACCGCGCGAATTATGTGGCTGGTTAACTAACATTTATATAGAACGGGCGCTGAAGATCCACTGGGTGGCCCAAAATCCATAGATAACCTGGTACAGGTCGAGTAGTCAAACTCTGCCTGTTTTGGAAAAATAAGAAAAAAATCCATGTCACTCAAGGAATAATAGAGTCGCATATAGCATAACACAGAGGTCGGCAACCTTTAGTTCCATATGCAAATATTATTTATGAAAAAAAAACATTTGAAAATCGTTCTGAATCGATTAAAGAGGATTAGGCACCGGATTGTTTTCAAAAAATTTGTACATAGTTAACGGCTTAGTCACGATCGCTATTTTTGTGTAACGAAAGTTAGTCATACAAAGTATGTTTTAAGGTTTTAATGTTTATTTGGGCACAAACGGTACATTATTCTTAAACTTAAACATAGTTACAATTCACATTAACCAATGAAGCTGCCACCAGATATTAATACAATTATACGTATATGGGTACGTATATGGGTAACTCCGTTACACAAAAATAATTAATTAAATTTTGTTTAAAATTAATCCCTTAATTGTGTACAATTTTTTTGAAAACGACTTTTTATAACTCTCAGCCACTTGTACTCGCTTTTAATTTTTTACTTAAATAATAATGAATTATGTAATAATACCATATACATATATTCATAATTATCTAATTTGTTGTGAAAAAACACTACTTACTTAAGACTTACCTACATATAATAATTATATTGTGATTAAATAGTATTTTTTTCTTATGAATAAATAGATTAGTTTTTTATCAAAAAACTTTATTTATGCAAGTACCTACTGGGTAAGGCCGCGGATTTTGACCAATTGTGACATAGAAGTAACATAAAAAAATACGTTACGTTACTATAAAACGTAACGTAAGTTCCTATAAAGCTTAGATCATACTGACACAATTTTATTCGATATCGAAACTAAATTTAAAAAGTCAAGTGATAAAGAAAAATAAAGTTTTTATTAACAAAAAACAGTGTACTTTTACAATTACCTAAATTAATTCTATCATTATGATGTAAAATGAAATGTATTTTTTGTATTATTCGATTTTTTACATTTTATTGATAAATAATTATAAACGTATTCAGTGTCAAAATTATCCGCCTACCCTATTTTTTATTTACCTATTAAAAAGCGTTAATTGAAACACATTTTTACAGTAATAAAAAAATAGGGTGATTGGATTATTTTCCCGATGAATGTATAATCGTAACAACTATGCATGCACATGAACTGAACGCAATAGGTATTGCACAGTTAATAAGTTTAGCAACCTGATGAACGGTGATGGAATTAAGTATCTGATCTCTCTGATCTTTAAGTTTGACGGAAGACCGAGGAAATTGGAAGAAGAAAACATGTGTCAACCGCATTTTTGTAGGATAAGGGCAGCGCAAGAAGAAGAGATCATTAACTTCGAAACTACGGTACTTAAATTTTACGCACAAGTAGTTGCAGAAAGTTTTATGTTCTTTGACTAGTTTTAAATTAACGTACTTTGTCTTTTATGCTGCCTCAATTTGTTTTGGGCCGATTTCTGTACCTCCTGTACGCACTGTATTGCAAATTTATTTATCTAATTGAAAATACCCACCTAATTGTGTTTTTTCATACAAAAATCTAAAAAAAAATCATTTCCGTTAGTATTTTCCTGTGTGCATTTCCCTTTACTACATGTTTTCGTTACGTTTTATAAAAAATACGTTACATTTTATAAAAACGTAACGTAATCGTAACGAAAGTATAACGTATTTTTTATAAAACACTTGTTTTCATGGTGAAATTAAGACAATTTAAATACAATAATACATGTCACCTACCTAAAAAACACTACTCTATCATATAAAAAAACAGCTGGTTAAAAATAAACACTCCTTACCTTTAAAATCACATAGCCACTTTTTTAGTTTTTTAGCAAAACTTTTGCAGCGTCTACTTCGACTGCGATTTATCATCAAACTAGCGAGATATCTGTTACTCACTGGTGTTGCCCTACTACAACATGAGTTGCCGGCATACGAAAACCAATTTCTACCCAAATTGGTTCAGAACTAGCGTTATAAAGCGTCACATAAGTATTCGTAACGTAAACGTGGAATTCATATATGATAAAAGAAACAAAGAAAACAATAAATTATTTCATTATAATAATTCCGTAACCGATTGAACTATGGTTGTAATGTCATATTATTTTGTTTTAAAACATACATAAAATCATAACAAAATAAATATTATGAAAAAAAATTGTTTTAATAACTCGGTGTCGAAAAAATGAGACGATTTTCGTTACGTTTTAGACACAAATATATTTTTATAAATTTTTTGAAGTAGTTTAAATCAATTATTGCAATTGCGACCTTGACAGTTTTTGTCGCTTTATATACTAAAATTTTTTTCAAACCTCTAGGTATCACCAGTAATTTATAACAAGCTAGGTAAATTTGAAACGACCGAATTGGTCAAAATCCGCGGCCTTACCCTACTATGACAAGATTTTTTTGTGGCTCTTTAATCTCTCGCTTTCCATCAGGCGTGATTGTGGCCAAACGCAAGCCAATATTGTATATAAAAAAAAAAAAAAACTTTGAAATTTTGTAAATTGTAATTTTTGTCTCTTGCGTCTCGAGAGGTAACATTCTATTAAAAAATGGCCTCTTACTTGGGGACTAACTAAAATTTCGTAACTGCCTACATCAAGAGAATGGTGTACTGGGTGGGTACGAAATTTTGGTTACCAAACGGGACTAAAGGTATATTTGCTGTCAGGTAAATGCTTAGTTTTGTGTATTTTTGTTATTGCTCTCAATTGCTGTAAATTGCATCGTTGGGTGAAATCTATTCCTTACTTATTTCTGTTGTGAAAATTGCTTACGTTTTCACCCTAAGGTTCAATGTCAGTTGTACGGCTCAAAATATCAAAGGCTATTTTTACTTACAAGTCAATGTGACAATCAGCCTTATTGCTTTTATTCTGATCTAGGAACTGTCATTAACCCTTTCAACGCCACGCTTCGACAAAACGTAAACCTGCTTTGAATCTTATGTCATTGTGTCAAGATCACTTTGACACTGTACTTCGTGACACCTATATGACTGTGTCGTTGGCGTTCAAAAGGTTAAAAATGATAAAGCACTTTGTCGACGATACAGTCCAAAAAATTCTTCTATCACCTTAAGATTTAGTGTCCACTGTATGATTTACATCAAGGGAACTATGGCTCGAGCCCTCTCGTCTGAGAGGAGGCCTGTGCCCTGAAGTGGGACGTATATACTACGTATAGGCTGGGATGATGATGATGATGATGATGAATGCTCTACATTATACGTAGACACGTAAAGTTAACCGCGTTTGAAGCTCAACGGTTTAATAAGTAGGTACAGTTAAGGCCGACCGTTCTAATTAATTATACACCCAGGAGTCCTAAAATCAAGGCCTTATTCGAGAGCCTGGATTATGGCGTAAGTCCCGGTTTAACGTGCCTCAAGGAGCCTCTCCACCAGGGATGTGCTATACAGATGCTGCGAGGATTTGAATGCTTCGCTACGAAACTGTGTGACCGTTTCCACTATTGCCTAAAGTATGGTTTTTATAGCTAGACCGTTTAAATGAGTCCTCGCGGTACAGGAGCTGGGGGGTATGATGATAAAGGGGCCGAGAGAGGTCGATAGCACGCATCCATGGCAAACATCCATAGCATGCATCCGTAGCACGCATCCACGGCATGCATCCACAGCACGCATCCATAGCATGCATCCACAGCACGCATCCATAGCATGCATCCACAGCACGCATCCATAGCACGTACCCAGAGCGCGCATCCACATCACGCATCCATAGCACGCATCCACATCACGCATGCATAGAACACATCCATAGCACGCATTCATAGCATGCATCCATAGCACGCATCCAGAGAACGTATCTTTTCATATAAAAAAAACAGTTTAGCTGAACCGTTTCAACCAGTGCTATGCTATGCGGACCAAGAAATATGATATTAAACGCATCCATAGCAACGTAGAACAGCACATCTCTGGTGGAAATGCACCCTTAGTCAGTCAGCCAAGGGATCAAACCTATTCGCAAGACTTCATTGATGTGTCCTATATAGCTTCCACACTCGTTCCACTAGGTTGTTCCCTGTCCCACTTTGCCGCACAAATTGACAACATTTCATATTTCTAAGACTATAATTTGATTCGTTCTGTGTATTCTGTTTGGAAAGAGAAAGACGCTAATAGTTTTAAATTTTCACTAGGATTATTAATTAATTTGTTACAATTTTTTAAAGATGTGCTTATTCTAAAAGAGCGCAACGATAGAATAGATCCATTACTTTTGTCTAGTCTCTATTAAAAAAAAGTGATGACGTAAATTGGACGTTAAGGTTGTTATCTAATTTAAAATTATGACAGCTCTTTTTTCTAGTGAAAAGGGTAAAGGAAACATATCTATTCTGTGGATGTATTTGTAAGTACATATATGTTTTTAAATTTGTTGTATTTTTTTAAATATGGAGAAATAAATTATAATAAATAGTTTTCCGTGTTCAGGAAGCGAAACTCTTTCGATTCCTGCAGTAATTTTCATGTGTTAAAAAAATGAAGGGTTGTCAATTATTCATTGTTGGTAATTAACCCCCGACGCAAAAACAACGGGGTTTTATAAGTTTAAATGAAATGATGAATTCTGAAAAATTATGAATTTGAACTTTATATTTTATGCAACCTGAGGCCGTATTGTTTACCGCTCGGGCGCTTGCCTTCGCTTTCACCATCTCTTTCTGCCACCATTCTTTTACCGCTTGACAGAAAGAAATAGTGATTAGACCCCGGTATGGATCTGCGTAATATAGTTACGGTCAAAACGATTGTTTTGTAGGTTTATTGACCTCTCGCTAACGATGGGTCTTATTAGGAAGCTCAAGGACACTCAGAGGGCGATGGAGAGGGCTATGCTTGGAGTTTCTCTGCGGGATCGCATTAGAAATGATGAAATCCGCGCGAGAACTAAAGTCACGGACATAGCTCGAAGAATCGCTAGACTTAAGTGGCAGTGGGCAGGGCACATCGCCCGTAGAACTGACGGCCGATGGGGCCGAAAGGTTTTCGAGTGGCGTCCGCGGTCCGGAAGACGCGGTGTAGGTAGGCCTCCAACAAGATGGAGCGACGACCTGGTGAAGGTAGCGGGAACGCATTGGATGCGGATGGCACAGGGCCGATCTGTTTGGAGAGCCTTTGGGGGAGGCCTATGTTCAGCAGTGGACGTCTTTCGGCTGAAATGATGATGATGATGATGATTGACCTCTCTACGTTGGCGTCTTCGCCGCAAAACAATGTATCTAATAACACCTATAAATTACACACCAACGCATTTACAATAACTTTCCGGGCATAGTCGAAGTCGTACGCAGATGCCGCGATAATATTAATTTGATCGTTAGTGATAAATGATATCAAAACACATCATCCTACAATCACTATGCGTTTAGGTTCAATTCGTCCACAATCCCATTTCGTTCACATTCCTATACTTCGTCCACAATCCCACTTTGTCAACATTTCCATTTCATCCATATTTCCATTTCGTCCACATTCCCACATAGTCAACATTCCCATTTCGTCCACAATCCCACTTCGTCAACATTCCTAGCAAATAAATTTGGAAATAGCAAATTGTAAGCATGGAGACTACCCGAATTCATCTTCTTCTATCTTTTAATATATAAAAATCTCGTGTCACAGTGTTTGCAATCGAACTCCTCCGAAACGACTTGACTGATTTTTATGAATTGTTTTCTCTATATCTGGTATTTTCTCTATATCTCTAAATTATGGTCTAAAAATAGGACGTAGGCTATTTTTTAAACCGTTATTCTTCGAAGACGGAGTCGCGGGCAATAGCTACTTTACAAAATAAAACAACGGTAATTTGTACTACGTAAATTTAATTAATAATTTAGGGTGATTACGCTCGCTCAGCGAGCAAAAATTCAGTTTCAAACCGACTTATAAATATTACAGGTTTTTAAATATCTTTACAACCTTCAATGTTCACGTTATTAGCAAAAACACAGACAAAAAAACAACTAAATGGAATTACCCTTCAAAACCTACAAACTTCATAACATGCCGTCCATTTAAAGGACCATGTGCAAATTTGTATCGGCACTGTCCCTATACACTAACAGAAATGAAACATATCTCATTTAATAGATTTTGACAACCTGAAGATTTTTTACTATGACGACGATCGCCGGAAATTATGGCGGATACATTAGGTTAAGACATACCTAGGCCGATTATCGCCATAGTAAAAACAGGTAACGTACGTAATTTTTAACCCTCTTATCTCTAATCGACTCAGGCCTTTGCAGAGGTACCTATAATATGTCAATCAACTACAACATTCTTACATTCTTTAGTAGCGGAAAACCAAGGCAACAATATCTTAGTTCCTCTTGTCTCTATAGTTATAAACTTTTTACTTAGAATCTGTAACAGGAATTACAAACACGTTTGCTCGTTAACCGGGGTAACTTTGAACCCCTACTGCGGGGCGACTTTAAAAAGTAGTTTACCAACCAACTCATGCATTTTTGTTAGCATTTGCTATTCCTTGTCGGTGTCTTAATCGATCTTCTTTTTGTCTGCACGTCAACCATTACCTCATTATAGACAATATCGACTTTAAAGCGATTTTAAAACTATCAAAGTTGCCCCAATTTGATCAATGGCACCCCGGTTTACGGTACTGTAAAGCCAGATGGCGATTAAAACGAACTTTACCAAACGTTAGGCCTATTGAAGCCCATTGACATCTGATCCAAGTAGAATAGGCAAACCAGCTCAAACACGTGTACGCTTCGCAAATACCGATTTAACTCAGCTATGATGTTTCCCGCTAAATAGGCCAAATACGTGAACATGAAACGCTGAAGTTCAGCCACGGCAATATTTGGTGAGACAAAGCATTCAAAAGATGTCTGACGCAATTTTATTCCTATCTGTTGAAGCGTATCAGCTGTTTTTGAGTACTTTGTCCTATACGATGCCGGTAAGGCCTCATTCGCACGAGAGCTTATCCTTTCGTATGATTAAGACCGTTGATCCGTGTCAAATTAAAAAAAACCTTTTCCCGTTTTCTTTTTATTTGTGAAATTGCATTTATATGCAACTATTGAGTCGAGAATGCACGTCTTTTCACTTCCTACGAGAAGTTAAATAACGTTGCGTTAAAATAGACACAACGGAGTTCCATATAAAAGATAAAAACGTCGCATTTTAAATGCGCTGTCGTATGGATAAATATGTTATTAGAACGATTATTGCGAATGTTGAAGAAAATCTCGTGCGAGTTGCGCCAAACTATTCCTAGAATCAAAATCTCGCTGCCAGTAAGAATAAAATTTCAATTTTCAGGTACAAATCTAGAACGTTAAATCAAGAGAACTGTCAAAGTCTGTAAACTGTCGTGTCCCTTTAAATAATGAACTTGATGTAGCTAGTTTTACTTTAAAGCACTATGCGAACATACTTTGGGACTAGATCAATTCATCTTCTTCCTCGCTAACTGTCGTATTAAGGAATCAGATGCTAGTTACGACTGTTAGCGGGAAAGGGGACGAATTGGGATCAAATGTCCTGTGACATTTATTTAATTTATTTTACACCTAATGTCAAGGAGACTTTGATACTACTATGACTAAAGTGCTGCTTAACCCGGCTTTCCACAATACGACTAAAATCATCTGAGTAGCTGCAGATTGCGGGGTTACCGAACTAGCTATAGTATGATGGTGGATGGCCCGCAATGTATTGCTACGTGGATGATTTCTCATAACGTGAAACCCCTCTTCAATCTTGGTACGGGTGTAGTGACGTCAGAGCTTTGCTTTCACTTGCTTCACATATATGACTGAGTGGCCGGGCGGATGCCGCTGCGTTGGCCGCACGTTTCTGTCTATGGGCTTGCTGTCCAGACCTTCCAGCTGCCTGAGAAGTCCCAACTGCAAAAAACAACCAAAACTTAGTTTTATAAGTTTTATATAACAACATTCGGTGAATGCGCCCGAAATTAATTGTAATTTGCAAATCCAACGCTTATACACACACAGCCATTCCACTGTATTCAGTGAAATTATCGATCATACTGCGCCCCAAAGAGAAACGCATGAATACTCGAATACACGCTTTTCCCCGATACAATACTTAGCAAGATCGATTGTTCGCCCCCACATGAATAAATAAGAAATCCCACCTGCTCCGTCCCAATTTGCACGGGTTTCTCGTAAATGATCCACGTGACGCATTCGGTGTATGGCGGCGTGGTCAACGACCCCTTGTAAGTCACGTAGCTGCCCTCGTGAAGGTCGTCTCTGTCCATCCACGACAGCGACTCTGTGACACATTGAAGTTACATTATATCGACGGGTACTTTACACAACACAGGTTAGGAAAAAAAAACAGAAAATGACATTTCAACTAGACACACTATACTATCCATACAATACATATACATACTTTATTGAATCAGGCGTTACTTTGCGGAGGTCCATATTAATGAACTGAAACAATTACTTTGCTCACCAGCGACCTTCACGAAAAAAAGGTTTAAGGTCGCGGATGAGCAAAGTAGTTATTTCAGCTCGTACATATACATGCTTACTAATATTATAAATGCAAAAGTGTGTCTGTCTCTCTGACTGTTACCTCTTGACGTTTTAACCACAGAGCTGATTAAAATAGCTGATAAAAGCTGATAAAAGGCCAGACGGTCTAACTTTAGTACCATGGCAGAAGGGAAAGTGTTTGCTGTGGGACGCCACATGCGTCAGCACTTTCACCGCCTTACACCTCAGCCGAATGGTGGGGCCGCTACAGATTTTGCCGCTGATAGGAAGCGGGAAAAATATTCAGCCCTGGGCGGTGACTATTATTTTGTACCCCTTGCCTTTGAAACTTCTGGGTGCTGGGGGTTGGAGGCTATTGCCTTTATTAGGGAAGTGGGACGTCGCATCAGAGAAAGGGGATCTGACGCCCGTGCGGGTTCGCACCTAGTGCAAAGGTTGTCCATCGCCATTCAACGTGGTATCGCGGCTAGTGTGATGGGTACCTTTGCGCCAGAGACAACTCGTGGGGGACTTTTTGACTAGGTACACTTAGGCTAGTCTTAAGTTATAAATGTATTGTTTTATTTTTGTATTTTTGACCTTAAAATAAAATATATAGATAGTTTGAGATCCTGAGAAGGAAATAAGACAGTTTTATCGCAAAATGTTATTAGACTTAATAACATGCCACACTCGTATCCTGCCAACTTACCAGCAGTGACTTGGACCGTCTGATCCCTTTTCTGGATGCCGTCGAGCCCTTCAACCAGCTTATCGAAAGTGGGGTTCGGTGCGTCGACAGCCTCCAGAAGGAAGCCAACGACAGCCAAGCCGTCGGCGTGGCCGACAGCCGCTTCCAAAGACTCGTACTTGCTGTTGTAGTGGACGAAGTGGCATTCGGCGGCGTATCTGCAGATAGAACAGAATATACCTTGTTGAGTTTCTTGCCAGATTCTTAACAGGGTTTTTCCGAACCGGTGGTAGATTCTCCGAAATTCATAGGAGCATCAATTGATGCCTGAATTGAATAAAGTATTTTTGGCTTGACTTGATTTAGGCCACTTTTCCTGAATACCACACTTATACGATAGCTACGTCTATCATCATCATCATAACGTCCACTCCTGGACATAGGCCTCCCTCTTTGATACCCAATCATTATGGTTGGAAGCGGCTTGCATCCACCGTGAACTTGCGGCCTTTACCAAATCATCGTCTACGTCTATGCAACACATAATTTTTGAGTGTTATTTTGTATCCACGAAGTGCATGATTACTTTTATCATCATCATCATCACATCACTCAAAAGACGTCCACCGCTGGGCAAGGGCCTCAAACCCTCAAAGAGTTCCACAACGCCCGGTCTTCCAAGTGGTGGTAAATTCTGGCATCTCTCCGAGCTACGTCAATAACTTTGTTAATGATTAATTACTATTAGCCCTTATTATATTGCATCTAATTATTAACGCGCGGGCATGCTTATTTTTTTTTAACTAAGCGACCCAAATGGTATATTTCCTTAACGGCAAATCAGACAAATACATATAGCATTAGAGACGAGATTTATATCTCGAAATATTTTCCATTAATATAATTATCAGGCACATTTTATCGCAATGTTTACAAAATCAAGGACAGCCTCTGTATCTCGTGGAATCCGCATCGACCACGCGGAAGGGAACGAATTCTCAGATATCGTACTTATCGCTTTACATACGAAGTGATTTTAACACAATAATAGCGACAAAGGACCGATTTCTGTAATCACGTCTGTGAAAATAATACTCGAAAGCGATGTAATTGGTTGGCTTCCTAAAAATATATTTGGGCCGTCCGTTAGATTATTAAAAATATTTGGACGGGTACGTGTTTTATCTTGACTCGCACCTCTGAGTTTTTCAGTATTTACGTGCGAAATTACATTTTTTACCATGAGCTTTAGGGTGAAGGAAAACATCGCGCATACACCACCAAAAATTCGGTGACATGAGAATTACTACCCAAGCTACTTAATCCGAAGGCATGTGCCTTGCTAAGCAAAAATTTTTGAAGATAAGGTAATAAGGAACGGCGTATAGCTTCGGTACACTTTACTTAGAGTGACGTCACTAACCCGCACATCCAAACTTTGAAGCTATTGACTTTGCGCCCTGCAGTGGTGTATAACCTGCAGTGCATGGTGCATAACTGTATAGCCGTGGTGGCCCAGTGGTTTGACCTATTGCCTGTCATGCAGAGGGTCGTGGGTTCAAATCCCGGCTCACACCTATGAGTATTTCGGAATTTATGTGCAAAATTACATTTGAAACTTACCATGAGCTTTACGCTGAAAGAAAACATCGTGAGGAAACCTGCATACCGAAGAAATTCAGTGGTGTATGTGAAGTTCCCAATCCGCACTGTGCCCGCGTGGGGATGATGATGATGATGATGATGATGATGATGATGATGATGATGATGATGATGATGATGATGATGATGATGATGATGATGATGCTGATGATGATGATGCTGGGATGATTTATTTACCCATGTCCATCCAGCACGTGCTCACAGCCTGTGAAGTCATCCACCGACCAGTGGAAATGCATTTGTTCGAAGATGTACTCGCCGATGAGCGGGCCCCCGCTGAGACGCGGCCGGCTCGCGGTGTCCAGGGTGAAATATGCTGGATAACACAGCATTATAAGCAGGGGCGTATCTACCGCCGTATCAGCCGTATCAATGATACCCGGGCTACAGAGGCCCCTAACGTGTGTAAGCAAAAAAAATAGTAAAGTATTATCCACAATGTCACTTAATCTCGTGCTTCCCGGGAAAGCCCTCCAACTAATTTTGATACAGGGCCCCTCTAAGGCACGCAACGCCTCTGATTATAAGTTAGGAGTGGATACAGAAGAACTGACTAAATAGTTTTTATAGATTCGTGTAATTTCACTCTTTCACCATAATGGAATATTCGGCGATATACGGGGTGTCGCGCTAAGATCCACAACAATACATCTACATCTACATCTACATCTACACTAATATTATAAAGAGGAAATATTTGTATTTTTGTATGTTTGTATTTTTGTATGTAATGTATAAACTTAAAAACTACTGGACCGATTTCAAAAATTCTTTTGCCGTTAGAAAGCTACATTATCACTGAGTAACATAGGCTATATTTATTACTAGAAAAAATTAGAGATCCTCAGAAAATCTTACTAAAACCAACCCAAGGTGTAAAAAAATTAGCGACAAAATGTCTTTCATCGCATGCGCTGCAGAAAGTATTGATGATAGAACAAAAAAATGTTCTACAATATTATAGAACGTATCAATATCTACAAAAAACTTCGCGAGACCATACGTCCAACTATAATATTGTAGTTATGTCACTATTACTACTTTTTTACATTTTAAAAGATGATAGAAATGCCTATCAAAATCAGACCATGTTATCCACACCTTTGTATTAATTCTTATCCAAATAAATTATTTCGTATGCAAGACTGGTTCAATACCTGTTGATTGTTTTTTGAATTATTGAAATCGGACATTCCATTCAAAAGATAATACGAAATTAAAAATGTCAATATAATTAATGTCAGTTTTTAATTTTGAAAATTTGGGCCTCCTGCTTGGATTCTCGCAAGCATGCCTGCTTGCATGCTTGCTTGCTTCCTTGCTTGCATGCTTGCTTGCTTGCTTGCTTGCATGCTTGCTTGAATGCTTGCTTGCTTGCATGCTTGCTTGCATGCTTGCTTAGATGCTTGCTCGCATACTCGCTAGAATCCTGCTTGGATTCTCGCTTGCATGCTTGCTTTCATGCTTTCTTGCAAGCTTGATTGCTTGCATGCTGCTTGCACGCTTGCTTGCAGGCTTGTTTGCATGACTGCTTGCTTGCGTGCTTGCTTGCGTGCATGCTTGAGTGCTTGATTGCGTGCTTGCTCGCATACTTGCTTGCTTGCATGCTTGCTTGCATGCTTGCTTGCATGCTTGCTTGCACGCTGGCTTGAATCCGTTAATAGGACTGTCGCTTGCATGCTTTTTTACATGCTTGCTTGCATGTTTGCTTGCATGCTTAAATGCTTCCTTGCATGCTTTCTTGCAAGCTTACATGCTTGCTTGCATGCTGTTTGCATGCTTGCGTGCATGCTTGCTTCAGGCTTGCTTGCATAATAGCTTGCTTGCTTAATTGCATGCTTCTCAGAAATATTTATGGTTCACGCGAGCGAAGCCGCGGGTAAAAAAGCTAGTAGGTAATAAAGTAGTTAAAACGTGACGCGAACAGTTACCCCTTCAGTGACAGGGGTCGCCGTCCTCTAAATATTCACCTTATGGTTGTTGTGTCTAAGCGTCACAACGTATTACTATTTTACGTGTTTGGATGTCTTTAAGTAATTGACTATTTTCATTATACATTCTATTCAGTATGAAAATAGAACAATTTGTGCGTGTGCCATTAAACACAGCATCCAGAGCTGTTCGGCGACGTCAAATCTTTTTAGAGGTTACCGTACACCGATATTGTTTAAATTTTTTAACGATCTAGTTACAGTATTTTAGTATTATCAGTATTAGATTCTGGTTAATATTGGTCTTCGTGACCTCTTTAGAATACTCTTACTAATTTTCAGTATCATTCTCCTAAAAATCTGTTAAAACGTATGCCGTGAACTTGAATTCCCTTGACCATACCTCGTGTCACTTGTTTTGTAACTCAATAGATTAAAGATAATACTATCGATATCTTTCGATAAACCCTAAGCACCGCACAACTGATTTCGCCAAATGTGTTATGTAATTTGTGTAAAATTTCACGATAATATAACTGAAGTGATTCTGGATTATTAAATTGAAGCACGTGACTGCATGGAGTATTGCACTCTTGTTTATCAACATTGTTGACAGTGTTGACTCATGCATCATCAAGATTAGCGTTGAATTAGGTCTAATTTAGAGTTCCACCAATTTTCATAGTAAACTAAAGTTAAAAGGATGGGCTTTGAAGCATTCCAGCTTTCGGATATGTGTTACGAAAATCAACTTATAATTATGTCCGTCAACTAAAAATTCCAGTGACCACCACCACGCGAGGTGTGGCGTTCGGTCGTAGAATTGCAATTGTTACAATAGTTCATCCTAAGATTTTCGTAATGCACGGGTAAGGTGATTTTGTGTTTGCGCGGTTATACGGAAAAAATAATACAGATCTTATTTTAGCTTTTAATTTGTGGATAATCATGAGAGCTTGGAGAGTTACTGTGAGTGGTAAGGTTTTTTTTTATTAGGACTGACTGGCGACGGGTATGTATTACAATACCGAAGTACGAAAGACCGAATGTATTTAAATATCGAATGGGTCAAAAGACCGACACGATTTTTTTCTGAAACCGTAAACTTCTCAAAATTTATTAAAACGGCATCATACAGAACCCATTAGATTAGGTTAGGTTTGTTTTATAACAATCTTAAAAAGTTAACGGTTTCAGAAAAAAATCGTGTCGGTCTTTTGACCCATTCGATCTTTTAATACATTCGGTCTTTCGTACTTTGGTATTGTAATACATACCCCTGGCGACTGACCTCTATCTCACCTGATAGTAAGTGCAGATAAGCTCAAGATGTAGCTCAGTGGCTTATAGTACCGCTTAATCATAATCACTCAGCTATTGAATATCCTTAAATTATACTTATATTACAGCAAATTCAATTTCCTAACAATTTGTACAGTAAGAGATGAGGCGAATGACTGAAATATTAACCACATAAAGGAAGGTGGAGTGGAGAAATGATGAAATCCACGCAAAAACTAAAGTTACCGGCATAGCTCGATAAATTGCCAGACTCAAGTGGCAGTGGGCAGCTTAGGACGCATCGCTCGTATAACTGATGGCCGATTTGGGGTCAAAATAATCTCAGTGTAGGCCTCCAACAATATCATCATCATCATTCATCATTTCAGCCGAATGACGTCCACTGCTGAACATACGCCTTCCCCGAGGCTCGCCATACGCCTTCCCCGAGGCTCGCCAAACAGATCGGCTCCAACAAGATGAATTTCGGTAAATAAAAAATATATGGAACAATGATTTTGCCTTACGATGTTCGGCGGAAAGTAGTTATGCGATACAACATTAGGACTAATACTTTTATGCCATCCGATTTAAACCCATACATAACCCGGGTGCGGGTCTATATCGGATGCCTATGTTCAGCAATGGACGTCTTTTGGCTGATGATGACGATGATGATGATGAAGGATGAAGTCGCTCCCTGCGACAAAAGTACGGTAGAGAAACGGAGGTGGATCAAAATGAAGTAACTCACCAGTCTGTCCCGTGTTCAGGAGTATGCCTTTGCCTTCGTTGTCCCAGTACCCTTTGAACTTTAGCGCGTCCAACGATGTCCATGTTGGACATTTCTGAAGGGATATCGCTATGGGGGATTGTGATGCTCGCAACCGTGATATTTGTTCCGCTACAATAAACAAAATAGATATCAGTAAATAGAGAAAGGAATGTTAAGTTGGTTTGGGGATGTGGAGAGGATGGATGAGGGAAGAATTACGAAAGAGAAAGAGTAAGGCGAGTGTTGATGGAAATGCTGGAAAATGGAGACTAAGAAGGAAATTCCAAGATCAGATTGGGGATGTCTTGAAGACAGGTTAGAGTCAAGAGTACCCGAAACCGGCAAGCATAGGTAAATGAAAAACTAATAAATGTTGGAAGCGCATTACGTACGTCAGGATCGCAGCAGGTGGAAACAAACAGTCTCTGTCTTCCTCTTTGCAGGGAAGGAGGCGTGAATTTATGTACCTATGTGTGCTTTAACCCTGAACAAACAAATATACAAACCATTCAACCTTGCTCCCTTTACGATACCATATTGCGAATTACTATATGAGACTTGATTAATTTCGTCGAAGTGTGGCTAAACTGACAGGGCCTGAAAATGCTTATTTGTTTTTAGCTAATAAACTGGGTTGGTATCATATATCTTATTAACATAAGTCTAAAAACAATGTTAAAAGTTTGACGTTTTTAGATAGACCTTTTCGATATTATAAATGTTCATTCATTTTCTATATTCAAATATACGCACTTGTACTAGACAACAGATAACCATACCTAATTTAGATAAAAACACACTTAAATACATTATTACACATCCAAGACTGGACCACAAATATTCGTATTATTCATACCTCATGATTCGTAGTCAGGTTCTCCAATCACTAGGCTATCAGATAAAACAAAGAAGAAAGTGTTAGGACCTTCAGAAGCTGCTGTGTGGGCCGGCGCGACGCATCTTGGTAGGAGCCTCATCTTCCACGCGCTGTGCTGAACGTCCGAAGGGTATTAGAAAACAAATGGGTGTACGAACTCTTTCAATGCTATCGAATTCGCCGTGATAAGATATGGCGAATTATTTATCGTATTTGTGACGGCGCGGAAGGATTAGCCTTTTGTATCCGATACAGCGTTTTGTTTTGCGGCTCTACGTGGCTTAAACGGTTGAGAACACGTCCGTCAGATTCCACTTTCGTCAGAAGCAGTTTTTTTTATAATTTCAGTTCAGTTTCGTCAAGAATGACGGTTTTGGATAACCTATAATGACCAAGATAAAGAAGAATATAAAAATCAAGAAAATAAGTAGTTTAGGTTAGTTAGGTAGTTTCTTCTGCCTGAAGGGCAAACCGCCCAGAAATTGTATGTTTTAACTGAATTATGGATAAATATAGCCTGGGTGAATTAAGTCTGATCGGCCGAGGAATCGCGAGAATGGCTGTTTCGTCACCAGTTTCAAAATCTGACCTATCTGACCTACTTATACGGAAAAAAGAAGTGATCTGACGAAAGTGGAATCTGACGGACGTTTTCCAAATCCTTCAAACTTCAAATGATCAGCGCATTGCCCAGTGCTTGATAGCTTTGGCAAAAAAATGGCACAATGATTGGTTGGACTCCTGTGACCTACACCAGGTTATTTATTCATCTTCGGTCTATGTACGCGGCGTGGTTCCCACTCAAGAACACATAGGCCGCGAGCCCGTTATCCGGAGACAAATTAAAAAAAAAATCATAAACCCTATTTGACTATCAACATACATCCACACATATTGATCGTACGTTGTATAATAGTTATGTGTTATGTACATTCAATAACACAGAAATAGTGACATTTTATCTTATCTTGAGGGAAGAGAACTCCTACGCTAAGTAAGTAATAAATATTCTACACATAACCAATCCTTGAACCTAAAGTCGTAATACACCCTAATACCTGGGTAGATCTAGTAGCTTTTCTACCACTATCAGTTTCGTGTCGCAAACATTAAAAAAAACCGGCTAAGTGCGAATCGGACTCGCGCATCGAGGGTTCCGTACAAATTCGTAGGTATGTCAAAATATACGCGGTAAACAGCCGTATCTATTATTATCCAGTGTTAGCAGAGCCCTACTTGTATTTAGTAAAATGTACGCAGTAGGATAATTTTATATTGGTAAGGTAAGTCCCCCTTACAAAATTACAAATGTATAGTTTTCAGATTTTTCCCTGTACTTGTAGTAAAAGACGGTAATAATTACCAAAGTTTTTAGTTCTAGGTCAACGGGAAATACCCTATAAATTTTGATTCCCTTAAGAGTACCGAAATGTACGTTTTTTGCAACATAAACGACCGTATCCTTTTTTTAACGTCAACTTAGACGTTTGTTTTTTTTTCGCAGCTTTAAGAGACTGTAGACCTGAGTAACTATAATGGTTTTAATTTCAACTTCATATCTCCACGCGTTCCCGATATAAAGGGTCTAGAGTGACCTATAAGATCAGATCCTTTATATGGGTTCCGGTTTCTTTTCCCTTTTGGGGTACGGCACCTGAAAAATGGCGTTGAGCGACTAATGTCTTTATTGAAAAATAACGAGGTATAAAAATGACGACATGAAAAAATTACTAAGATTTTTCCCGACTTTAATCGACACCGAAACATAGGTAGGTTTAGGTTATGTTAAGTTTGCATTGGGTCGAAGAGCCAAAAACACACGAGCGGAGCTCCGTCGACACTGTTTCTGTGTCGATTAAAGTTGGGAAAAAAACTTAGTAATTTTTTCATGTCGTCATTTTTATACCTCGTCATTTTTCAATAAAGACATTATTCGCCCAACTCGTGACTTATTTCTTCAATACAGACAGCAGTTGAAACGCTAGTAGAACTACCACCTAGCTAGTAGATTCCCTTGAACGTTAGATGCTCTCAATAAAAAAGTAATGTCATTCAAAAAGATACGCGAAAAAAGAAGCAAGACGTATTCAGACACAATTGGTTCAGTAATCTAAGCGGATTACGTGAAGAACCACGCATTACGCCCTTCAGATTAGATAACAAACTCCCGAATATTTGCTTGATGGATGGTTTAGTAGCACCATTGATAAGATACTGGTCAGACAGCAGTATTAATAATTTACGGATTGGGGCCGTTAAAGTGGGTGGCCACTTCGTCGATTCTTGGTTTACTTTTCTTATTGATGAACTGAAACAATTACTTTGCTCACCCGCGACCTAGCTTTAACTTAACTTTTTTATAGCTTTGCTTAGGTCGCGGGTGAGCAAAGGAATTGTTTCAGTTCATGGACCTCCGCAACGCCTGATTCAATAAATTTTCTTATTGATTATCCATTTCTATCTAAGAGTTATATTTTGTGGAGAGAAACAGCCAAATGTTACGTTGTAAAAATTTAACTCCAATAAATACCACAAATCATTCGTTACCCAACAAGGAAGCTTAGAAAAAGTATTAATTATAAATTAGACGAATTTGAAATAAATGGCCGATGAGGCAAAGGGTCCTCGAGTGACGTCCAAGGACCGAAGACGCAGTGTTCGTAGGCCTCCAACAAGATGGAGCGACGACATGGTTAAGGTTGCGGGAACGCTTTGGATGCGGATGGCACGGCACCGATCTGTTTAGCGAGCCTTGGGCATTTGTTCAGCAGTGGACGTCTTCCAGCTGAAATGATGATGATGAGACGAATTTTTGTTTTTAAAGAATGGACCTAGAATTGCTCTGAGCATTATGCTAATTGTTTGACATTTCAATAACTCAAAGTAAAATAGTTTTGATTTTACTTTGACATTCGACCAAGAACTTTTTGAATTCGCCAGAACGCCTAACGTTTATTGTACATATACATGGGCTAACATTTTCCGATTTACCTACGTACTAGGTACTACTAAAAAACTACTACTAGCTAAAATATTACTCTATTACCAACACCGTTACGGTTAATTACCCCCTAGAAAAGTCCTTTGCCGCATTCCTAATTAAAAAGGGGAAGGAGTGCTTATAATTACATCGCTACATTTTAACCAAAGACTTTCCGTTTACTTACTCGCCAGTATTTACTTATCTCGGGGGAGATAACGGCGTCTCCGCTCCGCGTATTTCTATGCAAATATGAATGAATTCATTAATTTCCTAAATTATCGGAGAAACAATGAGATTTTCCTCATTCATCTTCATTAACAGTTCCACGAAAGAACGGCTTATTTCGCGGAAAAATAATATTTCGACACAACGCATTTGGATAAATTAGGCACATATCTAGACACGCGGCAGCGTGTCAAGCCAAATTCAAGCAAAATAAACTGGCGCAGCAGCGCACGCACGATGTGGAGCCACTTTTGACCCCTTCATAACTTATCTATATCTATATCTATATCTATATCTATATCTATATCTATATCTATATCTATATCTATATCTATATCTATATCTATATATCTATCTATACATATAATAAATCTGTAACAAGTCGGTGTCTGTACATTGAAGATATTTGAGAAAAACTGTCACAAGCGCAATAGAACCCAAAACAATAGTTTTTAGAATTATTGTCTGTTTGTCTGTTTGTCTGTGCGTTTGTGCGCGCTAATCTCAGAAACGGCTTAACCTAGAAGGATGCGGTTTTCACTGATATGTTGGTATTTTCTTGGATTAACATTTAGAGTTTGTTTCATTTCAATCGGTTGACAAATAAGAAAGATAGGTACGATACTTTCAATATTAGATAGCACGTTTATCGAGGAAGGCTGTAGAGAGAGGAGGCTGTGTGTATACATCATCACGTAATTTTTTTATATCGAGGAACTAAGGAGAGCCATAATTGATGAAAAAGCAAATTGGATAAAAAAAATAAGCTGCCCAAATTACTAATTCCACGCGGACGGAGTCGCGGGCAAAAGCTAGTTATAACCTAAGTAGATTAACAAATAGGATACTTTATAGAATAGCGATAGACGAATTTTTTGCAGGCGAAGAATTACTGTACCCAAACAACAGCCGTTGACTGGTTACATCAATTTACCAAAATCGTTATTTCCTATACTCCATTTAATTTACAATTATAAACCACAACAACACTATATTGCGGCTCGTGAACTGTAATCTCTGTACAATTTGTACTAGAGTAACAATTGACGACACGCAAATAAAGTGACATTAAAACAATTTTATTTTGCGGCTCCCAGACAATTGTACTGTATGTACTATTTGCTAGGTAAGAAATAGTTGACGAGCCGCAATATAATGATGTTGCGGTTTTCAATTCTAAATTAAATGAAGTATAGTAGCAAAATTTCTATTCGTATTTTTTCCCAGATGCTTTTTTTCGCACTATGGTTTTTTACTGAAGCTTATTTTCACAGTCGAATTTTTTCCCAACTTTAATCGACACAGAAATATAAGTATGACGGCGCGTCGATTGTCAAACGATAACTTAGAGAGGGTGGGAGATAAGAAGGTGACATTTCGTTCTACCCTCTGGCGTAATACAGAACACTGGTGCATTTAGGAAGGTAGTGAGCGAACATTATTAAAATAAGAATGATCGGTTGACATCGAACTCGAGCACCACGTGTTCTGTAGAACGCCTTAATTAATAATTAATCAATTATTTCGAGAGTGCAGTGTTAATTAAGATTATTTAAATCACGTAATTAAAAGTGTGGAATATTGTTTTGTATTGTTTATACTCCTCGCCCGATAACCCACGTTACCAAAGGGAAGATCATGGACGGAACAGAGGATCCTGACGTTCCCCCCGTGTCTTTAAGTAGGTTTAGGTCATGTTAAGTTTGCATCGGCCTGAAAGGCCAAAAGCACACAGAAGAAGGAGCTCCGCATGAGCGGAGCTCCGTCGACACTGTTCCTGTGCCTATTCATATTGGGAAAAAAACGCTTCTGTGAAAATAAGCTTCAGGAAAAAACTATAGTGAGAAAAGAAGCATTAGGAAAAAATGCGAATGGAAATTTTGCTTCAAGGAAATAATGATTTTGCTAAATTAATCTAACCAGTCCACCCGTTTCCCTTCCCCCGATGATGTCTTACTGTCTGTATAACGTTAAGGTTTATAGTGTGAGTTAGGGTTGTTTATACTGTATCTTCGTTAAAATTGGGCCTGAAATCTGGTTTACAAACGAACTTTTAGAAAGTTTAATTCTCTTCAACATTCTATTGCAACATGACACACAAAATGTGGTTGATGGTCCTCGCGGTCAAAAACTTAAAATAACCTTCCTAGTGTACCCGCAAAAGTTCCATAAACTTCAGAATACTTTGCAACTCTCTTTACCTGTTTTACCATATCTAGTGGACTAACTGCAAAAGAAGAATCTAAATATCCAAAATTTTCTTTTTACACAAAATATTTTTCCTAAAATCGTGCTAGTAGAACTCCCCATAAACACATTCGTATGCATTTCTCCATAAATTTTCAATGCAATCGATAGCAAAATGACCAACCCACCTGACGCAGTAGCATTGATATTGATTTGTACAGTGGGCTGCAAAAGTGCATGGACAAAGCAAAACAAAAATCCAATGAAGGTAAAATGAGTGCCAGTAGCTACCATATAAGCCGTACTAGTTCAACCGGATCTTACTAGATGGCGTTGTAATTATCATTCAATGAAAAAAAACGTTCGATCGGAATCTTCCTTCTTCTTCACAATTAATATTAATTTATAAGTATTGTAATAATTCCTCATGTCAATGTTTAACAATTATTTTGATTTTTGTAGTTTTTCGGAATCTGTAACATTGATACAGACACGCAGAACATTGCCAAGTATGAAATCTAACAAAAACATTTTTCTTAACCTCAAAGCCGGGGAGGATCGAACCCTATTCACTCTGGCCAGCCAATGCATCCGTTATCATCTTCGCCCGCTCTCTTAGCCACTCGGCTATGGAGACATTATAATAACTGGTGAAACTAACAATCTTATATTTTACTTAATCTTTGCATCCTTGTCTAGTTAATGCGTAGATTAGATACAGATAGATAGATTATGTTTGTTGCCGATTGTTGGACTACCGTAATTTAACTTCAGAGATTTATTGAAGACTGCTGCATTTATGTGCTACTTAAGGTTGAATGTTGAATAATATACTTGGATACGCTTACACGCCTCGTTTGCTAAACTGAGGGTAATTTTTATAATGACTTCACAAATCGTTAGATTTCTTGTCAATCACCTTGTGTGAATATCCAAATTATCTAGTTCTCGAAAATATTTTACTATGATTCGAATAACAACGTTTTTGAAAGCAAAAATTATTGTTCTCTGGGAACAAGAAAATTTATAAAGAAAATAGCTCGAGATATGGGCATAACGGTAAGATTTTACATATATTAATATTTGTTAGTGCAATGTTGCTTACAAATTGCACTATTCATGATCTAATGTTAAGTATTTATTATTTTGTTTTTTTTTACAGAGAAACACAGTCAACTTTGCCATTTGACATTTAAATTTCGATTGAGAAAACGAAATCGTTATATTTACCGACGGAAAGTGTCGGATAAGAATGGACGTAAAATTTTGTAAAGGAGTAGCGGGGTTTTAAATTGGGACTCCAGTGAGATAAAGTCAAAAAATAATTTGGACACTGAGGTAAACAGAACATGGGAACTGATGCGAAATAGTGATATATGTTTCAATATATTATGGTTTCGAGCATGAAAACTCGACTTCAAGAAGTGATAGATAGTGTAACGGCTATCATCTCCGTTACTAAGAGACAAAATTGTTAATATTTCCCGATATCATTATTTTGTAATTAATCTGTTATAAACAAACCTTTATTATTTATTAATAATCCAGTTACCCATGTTTACTTATTGTTATTCTTATGGTGAATGATTCACCATCTGATCTCACATAGGTATTGTTTTTGAAGTTGTGTTAGAAGGGTTATTAGAAATTGAGATAAAAGAGAAAGATATAAATTGCTAAATATATGCATGTTGGTTATTTTTCAGTTAGAAGCACAATTAATAATGTTACAATTAATGTTAAGTAAACTGTTATTTGACATTTAGTGCAGACCGGGTAGATATTAATCTAGCCAATATTATGCATTCATTAATTATGTTAACCCGGTCTCCAGTTTAAAGATCTAGTTGCTAATAATATTATTTCTTTTTATTGTGGTGATGCTTCAATCTTCTTTCCAATAAATTTTGGAAACGAATACTTAAGCTAAGAATACCTCAATAATTTTTTAGATGGCTATAGGGAATGTGCACATAGACGGTGCTGCCAAACTGGTGCCATAAATTTTGACTTGATAAGTTTCTTTTACTGTCCGCATAGTGTCTCTTCTGTCGCACAAGTGCTGCCGCCTATAGTTTCCGCACGTTCCCTTACATCGGTGAAAACGAAATAATATTATTGATTGAGAAATTGCTCTTTTATGTTTTAAATAAAATGTTTGATATCAAAAGGTTGTATTATTTTATTTTCTGATCAAAGATATTTTTTAATTAAACAGATAATTAAATACATATTAGATACATATTTAAAAAAAACAATTAAATAAAAAACAAAAATAACACTCTGATCTGGGATTCGAACCATAAACCATTTTCACATACCAGTACTTGACTCATGCGTGTAACCGTTAAGCCACAGCTGCTAATAGAAGATCTTTCGAAATAGCAGTTTAGTTTGGTATATAAACTAGATGCAGAAAACGGCCACTACGCTGCATCAATTCACAACGCCATCTAGTTAATTCTCATCGAAACATGAACACAAACGATCAAACACTGCTCACGCGATTATCGCCCCGAGATGTCCATGCACTTTTGCAGCCCACTGTACAAACACTACTTGCACGACCACTTTTGACATATTCCGCTCAACCTCGTAGCATCACGTTGCTCTTCGTCATTGAAGAGGTCGCGTCAATCTTTTTTTCGGGATGTTGGTCGGGTGTGATATCTATATTAGAAAGGATTGTTCTCAAAGATGCAATGAAATGTTAACCGGCCGGGAAGTATCGCGTTGCGGGCGCGGTTAGACGAGTGCTATGTTATGGATTTTCATACAGAATTGCAGGCCTAGGCCGGGAAAGCGAACGTCTATTGTTCCATGTGACACAGCATCATGACGTTTATAGGTCTATGGCATCATGGCACTCAGCCCTAAAAAAAAACATAAGCAATAGGTTACTTTCGTTGCAATTTTAATTCTTGAATTTTTTTATTTATTTCATTGCATGTTTGAGAAAAGCAAGCAAGCAAGCCTCGGCCGGAACAGCGGTTGTCGGCCTCGTATCTAACCTACTCGGCCGGCAACCCCTTACTTCCCGGCCTCTGTAGTAATGTACTATAGGTACTTAACTAAATGTACACAAACTTCAGCTGTCAAAAACAACCAACAGTTAAGGCGCCGAGTTAACCAGCAGAATGCAATATTTGTAATAGACTTTCACGCGTCTCATTACCAATACTCTTCAGTTTAGTCGTCAATAGTCACCGGAAGACTAGAAAAACTCTGATTTCAACAAATTTATTTTTCAATATTTAAAGCTAATTCTGATACTTATAAAGTGATTGGGATATCTGTATTTCGCTTTTGCAGTACGAAACTGTTCTGTTGTTCACTTTTTGCGGGCACCTCCGGAGCATGCATGTCGGCAGGCCGTTGACGCTGACGTGGCTGTTTGCTATCTGGACCGCTCTCTGAAAATTGGTATAAGTTGGAAGCGTAAGAACACTTGAGTATTTATTATATAGCAATCAATCGTCATTCCATTTACATATTTAAGAACACAATGCCGAAGATTTGCAACCGAAATTCCGCAGCTGATTTTATAGTTTGACATTATTCAGCCTACATGACACATCATTTCTGAAAAAACCGGTCAAATGAGAGTCGGACTCACGCTCGAGGGTTCCGTACCATTATATATAAAAACATTAAAAAAAAGTCAATTAATTTAGCCACTTTTAATTTAGCTATTTATTTTTAAAGTGATATATAACTAAATATTCTGTGAAAATTCCAAGCGTCTGCCTGTTGCCGTTATCAATATCGAGCAAAAACGAGCTAAAAAAATCACGTTATGGAAGCGCCCTTGGATATTTATTTTATTCTATTACTAGCTTTTGCCCGCGACTCCGTCTGCGAAGAGTACGTTTATCGCTATCCCGTGGGAACTATGCAATTTTCTGGGATAAAAACTATTTTATGTCCTTCCCAGGGTCTCTAGGAACCTCCATACCAAATTTCATCTAAATCGGTTCAGCGGTTTAAGCGTGAAGAGGTAACAGACAGACAGACAGACAGACACACTTTCGCATTTTTAATATTAGTATGGATTTAGTATTTTTTGTTATAGCGGCAACCGAAATACATCATCTGTGAAAATTTCAACTGTCTAGCTATCACGGTTTATGAGATACAGCCTGGTGATAGACGGACGGACAGCGAAGTCTCAGTAATAGGGTCCCGTTTTTACCCTTTGGGTAAGAGCTTCATGACCCCACAATGGGGGCACCTGGACAGAGAAAGTGTTAAAATTGTCACAATTTTTGAGGCACTTTTTTGACCACCTTCTCACCCTGGTTTTTTTTTTAAATTCTATCTACCTTCAAACAAATCAGAGCCTATATCCACTATACACTGCCACTCCAGTTCTATCGATTACTACATCTCGTACTGGGATGCCGCATACTTTTCTTTCTACTATCCTTCCTCATACTGTCCGTTGGGTTACCGACCCTTCAATCTAATCTATCTAAACTTATTATCTATCATTTCTGTCCACTTTGTCATACTTCGCCTTATACAGGGTTATTTTTAATTCACTGACATCCTCTTAACCCTGAATTCCTATCACTCAAACAAATGTTTTTTGTTTTACGACTTTTTAAAATGAAGCACTTTTCCCCCATACAAATACACAGAGTATCGTAAAAATAAGAGGCAGAATCAAATTTTCAAAACGTTATTACACCAAAAATATTAAGTTATGACAAAAGCCGTAAAACAAAAAACATTTGCTTAAGTGGTAGGAGTTTAGGGTTAAAAGGATGCTAGTGAATTACAAATAACCCTGTATTCTTTACTTACATCTATTCGGGGGAGCGGGTTATGGGATACATTTATTGTTTATTTATTTCAATACACAATCAAGTTAATACAAAAGTTCCTTATACTATTTTACTTGTTCTAATATTTTCTCACCTTGGTTACCGGTAATGTCCGTGCAGGCACTATCCACAGTACACCCTCGTTGCAAGGCGGTACGGGGAGCGAGCCCTGATAGGTCGCGTAGTCCGTAAACACGGGTATGAAGCTGACCAGCGGCTCTGGCTGCACCGTTTGATTATGGGTTCCCATGTACAGCGCTTCTTCTATTATGGGCTCCAGTGCTGGTTGAGTGAAGTTTGCAAACTGCAATGTAATAAGAGGATACGATGCGCACCATTTCTCCATACAAACGTAGTCCCGTTTTCTCCCTGGATAATGGCTTCAGAGCCAAATTTTTTTTTACTGTGTAATCTGTGTCTACTACAGCTATGCCCCTATGTTTCGTTTTTTTTCATATTTCAATTAACATAAGAAATATAAGCTTTCAAAAACTGAAAAAAATAACCAATTTCAACGTCATTTTCAGACACTCATCAGAAAAGAATCCCTCATATAAACAAAAAAAAAGCATAGGGGCATAGCTAAATCTGTCCTCTAATTATTTTTGAAAAAAATAATTTTATTGGTCCAGTTTTCGAGAAGAAAACAGGGGACTACGAAATGCTGTTTTGATCAATTTTACGCGCCTATTAACGGACTGAGCAGTAGTTGTCTCACTCTCGCTGTTTTTAGACGACGATGGCCTAGTGGTTAGAGAACCTGACTACGAAGCTTGAGGTCCCGGGTTCGATTCCCGCGTCGGGGCAGATATTTGTATGAAAAATACGAATATTTGTTCTCGGGTCTTGGGTGTTTAATATGTATTTAAGTATGTATCTATTTATATAAGTATGTTTATCCGTTGCCTAGTACCCATAACACAAGCTTTGCTTAGCTTACTTTGGGACTAGGTCAATTGGTGTGAAATGTCCCATGATATTAATTTTAATTTAATTTTAATTAATTTTTTAATTAATCACTGCTAAGAAGAAAGCGCCGCAAAAAACTTGGCTGGAAGTAATTTTTTCTGAACCAAAATTATAACACGATTCGCTCAACTAGTGGTATGTACAAGCAAGAATCAGAAAATTAAAAATGTAGAACTGAAACAATTACTTTGCTTACCCGCGACCTTATGATAGTTACGTTTATGAAATGTGTGTTCATGCAGTTTTTTCACCTCCCTCCACACTGTACGAACACACACGAATCACACAAACCCAACCATCACCACCTTTGATCAAGTATAACTGTAGATCCACAGTCGCGCGCCCGAAAATGTCCGAGCCAAATGAGCGCCACTTTGATAAAAGTGGCCTTCTTTTTTTCTCAGAACGTTGCGTGAAATTGTCAAGTTTAGCTGTCAAGTGGAGTTTTGCCGCTACCGAAATTCGACTGTAATGAAGTAAAGACTAGGTTCAAATTTCTGTGTAGGTGATGATTTTATTTGTTACGCAACCAAATAAAAAAGTTCGGACATTCTTTGAAGGGGATTTTGTTCGGCAATGTGTATCTTCAGTTATAATTGATCAAAGATCACCACCACCAAACTAAGTACACCTTCAATCACACAGTAAGAGAGGTGACAGATGGGTGTCATCCACTGGGCGTTGAGGTGTGTGTGTGTGTGTAGGTACCACAGTAGGTACCAAAAAATCCAAACTGCGAGCTCGGTTTCGAACCCATCATCAGAGGTTAGTAGAGCTTAAGAAGTCATAGTCTCATTGTAAGATCGCAAAAATTTTCCCCCTAAAACTTCGTGGTAACAAAAAGTAAGCTTCCGTACAAATTAAATGAATTAGGACATTTTGAGAAACTATGTTAGGTTCAGTATCATTCAATCTACATGTCTGTAATTTTTTTAAGAAAAGCTCACTTACAAAACGCTTCTTCAATAATATTTAGAAGCAACAGATAAATTGGGTTTTATTACAACCCTTATCTTTCAACACGGGAGTTGTCACAAAGCATTTGAATCGATTAAGTGAGACTGGGGAAGATAAATCGCTAAATATAATCCAAGGTAATTTATTCTCGAGACAGATAGCAAAGATTGAGGACGGCGACGTCTGAATCCGAATATTACTTTTCATTTCATTATACCTCGTTAAATTTGGTAGTCCGGATAAATTAGACATTTCTCGAATTGCGACATCTTGACAGAGCTATTAGAATCTCATCTCGATTGTATCTTTTTATATGAAGCAAGTGATAACAGGGCCAATATATTTTTTCGTAAAGTCGCGGCTTAGATTTTTTGTTTTATGATGCCATCTACCGTAAGTTAATGAAGTTTTTTTAGCAAAGCGACTCAAGCAAATGTGTCCTAGTGTATTTTTTTTTTTTTTTTTATTTATTTAAATAACAATTACACAGCGTATACATTAACACATTTTTCGCCAAACTGCATGACAGTTTGTTGGCGAAATGAAACACTCAAAACACTTCCATATAATACTGTGCAAAAACTATATAACTAACTACATAACCTACTTTAAATACATAGAAAAAAATCGTCAATCTATTTACCTCTACATCAATTGATTGACTATCTATCGACTAATGCCGTCGATCGATATTAAAATGAATTGATTAAAGTCAATTAATAGTTTTATAAGATGAATCAATTGATATTCTTTCGATGCTATTGATCGATGGCAAAACTAATTGGTCGATATCAATCGATAGTAAGTTTATAGTGCACCAGTGTGTTACTACACCAATCTATCGATTGTCGTTCGATATCATTGATCAACAATTGGCTAAGTAAAGTTTTTTGAAGAGGTGCTAATTATATTTTTTTTCGACAGTCTGCGTTCTGGAGATCGAGAAACTGCAGCTGTTTTATTTTTATCTCCTATTGTTTACTGGAAATATTTTTTTAAGTGTTCGAGATGACATTTGTGAGATTTTATGGCTGACAAGCCGTACGTGCTCAGACCTTAGTAGGAACAGAAAAAAAAAACCGAAGTGAGCTGTCACTTCTGTCAATGTCAAATCGTTTGCGTTTCGTTTGCTTTGCGTTTTGGTGTGCTCAGTGTGATTTTTGGACTATCGACCTCCGCATAAAATCCGGACTTTCAATTTTACCGCATTTCTCCACGACCTATGCACGATAATTGGATCAAGATTGAATACTTTCGATCACTATTTTGGAACTGCTTCTTGGATAACGCAAAGCAAACGAAACGCAAACGGTTAGATTTCATTTGACATTGACAGAAGCGATAGTTGGCTTCGTTTTTTTTTCTATTTCTTCTTAGTACTGAGCACGAACCGCTTGTCAGCCGTAAAATCTGACAAATGTCATCTCGAACACTTAAAAAAATATTTCCAATAAATAAAAGGAGATAAAAATAAAACAGCTCCAGTTTCTTGGTGTTGAAGTCGACCACTGTCGAAAAAAAATATAATTAGCACCTCTTCAAAAAACTTTACTTAGCCAATTGGACTGATAGTTTTTACTACACCCCTGCCCATGTGCTGACCTCGACCAATCTTTTCTGCAATTGATTGATAGTTTCTACTACATCAACGTATAACCACACCCATTGAGCGATCGTCAAGTAATAGTGATTGACAACTAACATTATATAGACTGGCTATGGCTAGTATAGCCTGTTTATCCTTGGGCGCAGCGATAGCATGCAACATGTCCCTGTAATCTGTAGCCACGAAATACGCCTGGGTCTCCAGAGGGTACCGCTTCTCTCCCACAATGTGCTCCGAGGGCCAGTGGAACACCATGTAGTCGAAGGTGTACCTCCTAGTGGTGAGTACTCCGCCGAAGAGTGTCGGCCGCCGATTGGCAGGCCAGTCTCCAAATAGGGTTACTGAAAAGATCACAACCAAGATCCATCAAAGACCAAGTCAAGTATCCAGATAGAAACATGTTCTTCTATTTAAACTACATCACGTGTTGTTTACAGGAGCGTCCTTACTGAGAGCATTCCTACCTGAACATTTGTTATCGAGCAACCGCCGGCTCTGGTGTGCTTTGTACGCTCGGATCATCGTCCACACCACTCGAATATTCGACGCCGAATTCTCATCATATGCGAATGCTCTCAGTGAGGACGCTCCTTTAGTGGATTTTTTGTGTTCGTTGAGTGTACTTTTTGTGAGCCAATTACAATCATCATTATTATCATCGTCTAAGCCTAGGTATCCTACTTTTTCGCCAAAAATTATTTCCCTCTTGTAGGTTGGGTTAGCTTTGTTTTATAACAGTCGTGAAAAGTTTACAGTTTCAGAAAAAATAAACAGTTGGTATATAAATCATTTGGGAAAAATATAGTTGGGAACAGGCAGAGAACCCTCAGTGTATAATACATGATACGTCTCACTGCAGGACACATGGGGCTAAAATCAGGAACGGCCCAATACGGTTCAGCCCAAACCTCTCGCAAACCAGTGATTTTTGGCGTTCCTGAATAGCAGTTCATTCTTATCCTCTCACAAACAATTGGGAATGTCTAAAAAAAATTACCAGTGGTTTTTATATTTTTTTTGTATAGAAAAGTCAATTATAAGGAACTAATTTCAATATTTTGTCATTTAGTTCTCTACTTTTTTCAAAATTAATTATTGAAACTATTTTAGTTGATGACGTCAGATTATAATTGAGGGCTCCCACAATGCCAAATTTCTAAATCTATCTAAATGCTTACGATAAGGCAACCCCTTTAATTATTTTTTGCATAGTGGTACACTATACACTGTGTCACTTTACTGGCACTGACAAAGTGCTAGATGTCAGACAGCGGGTCCAAATCAAACTCCGTAGTATAATCCACGCGTAAATTGTGAAGAATTCTAACCACATAGAATAAAGTACGACTTGAACCGGTCACGCAATTTATACCAATGTCAAATGAAGGTCATTGCTTATTTGTTATATAATAAATTCATTACATAATATTAAAATTAAATAAATACGGAAAACGATTTAAAAAGCATTTATCTCGAAATGGTTTTCGATTTACTATACATTGCAAAAAAATAGACATCCCCAATTGAATTACCGCTCGCAAACAGTGTTGGGCCGTTCCTGAACTTAGCCCCAGAGGCCGTATTGTCTAACGCTTTTGGCGCTTGCCTTCGCTTTCACTATCTCTTTCTGTCACCGCCTTATACCGTTTGACAGAAAGAGATAGCGATTGCGAAGGCAAGCGTCAAAAACGTTAGACAATAAGCCTACAGGACTCCTCTCAGAATGAACTGCGTCTGCATATTGATGCACTTTTCCTATTTTATTTACTGAGCGCTAGATGGCACGTTCACGCCGACACCATAACAAACTTAGTCTCTTTTAAACTGTGGTTTTGTCATTCCTGGCAAGACAATTTACAAAACCTGTATTTGTGAACCTCTCGACTGAATTATTTGTGAACTCGTTTAACAAACAACAATTACAATGGATTTCGATCGATTCCATTTTATTCGGTGAAGTGCTTCTTTACAATTTCGATACAATGCATTAAATGTAGTGATGCTGTGAAAAGGCAGGTGAAGGCTGGCTAGAAATAAACCCGCATAACTCAGCCACAAAGTGACATTTAACATTTCGGAGATCTCACACTACAAACCACACCTACACTATTAATTGGTGTTACCACACCAAGCGATCGATTAACGATGGTATCGATTGATATCGATCAATTGGTGTGTTCGGTTTGGCTGATAGACGGATACTGGTCGACGATTGATCGACAGCAGATCAATGCTACTGTTCGAAGTCGATCGATTGGAGTTGGTCTACCATCGATCGATGGCATCGATGAACGATCGACCGATTGGTGTAGTAAGGGTCCCTTTCCACTAGAGATGTTCTACGCTACGTTGCTATGGATGCGTCTGATATCCTCCAATCATATTCATTGGTTCACATTATCTTAGCACTAGTGGAAACGGGTTCAACTAAGCTGTTTTTTATATGGAAAGATGCGTGCTCTGGATTTTCCTCGAGCGGCTACATAGCTTAGTATTAGTGGCAACGGCCACCGTTAGCTAAACCGTTTAAATGAGTCCTCGCCTGCGCGGTACAGGGGCTGGGGGGTAAGACGACAAAGGGGACCGGGAGAGGTGCGGGTGGCGAGCGCGCCTCGTGTACCTGCCGCCCGCACCTCTCTCGCCCCCTTTGTCGTCTACCATCGCGCCTCTATACCCCGCGGGTAACATCTGCATAACACATCTCTGGTGGTCTGACACCCATACGCGATAGCCCTCTTTGGGAACTTACTTCTATGACTGTCAACATTCAACACCATCTTCGTCGGTGGGACGTGGAAGTTGCAGAACGTGAGGACGTCTGTCTGCACGGGCGCCAGGCCCCTCACTGGCAGCACCATAGGGGACTGGTGACAGCCCCCGCATTTGGGGTACTTCTTCTTCCATTGGGCTTGACCTGAATAACAGAAAATGGTGATAAAAACTCAAAAAAAAATCAAAATCAAAAAAAATCAAAATCGTTTATTGACCAAAATATTTTTACATTAAAATACAGTGTCTAGTGGGCCCCAAACTAGGCTTAGCCTGTATCTTGGGGTCCGAGAGTGCAGTTGACAATAATATTTTAACAGTATAGGACTACTAAATTTAAATTTAAACGGTAATTTAAAACTATAAGTAAAATAATAGTTAAAGGTTACAATATGAAGAAAAAAACATGCGTGTATGTGTGTGCGTGTGCGTGTGTGTGTGTGTGTGTGTGTGTGTGTGTGTGTGTGTGTTTTAAATTCTAATAAATCTTTCCATCTCTTCATAACTCCATTCCAAGCACAATTTAGTTACTGTTAATTTAACTTTATGTAAAGACATATTGCTAACATCAGTTATTTTACATAACTTATTATATAAACGGGGTATTAGGTAAGAACTAAAGCGTCTAGCAAAATACGTTTTTGTGGACGGAACAGCCAGACTGAAGCATCTGGGTCGCAAATTATCAGCTCTGGCAGCTTTAACTTTGATTGTTTTGTTGGTTTCCTGATGGGCTCTGGTGACTACTTTGACTAGGTATAGTTTCCTAACGCTAAGCAATTGCGCCTCTTTTAGAAGTTGGACTGTAGGGAAACGAATTGGCTTTTTAAGCATTACTTTAATCACTGATCGCTGGGCACGCTCGAGATTTACAAGCGAAGAAGATGTCGTGCCACCCCAGGCCAAGATACAATATGAGAGAACTGATTGGCATAGTGAGAGGTACACAGTTTTCAATATATCGTTATCAGCTACATTTCTGAGAAGTTTCATGGTGTAAATCAACTTCCGCACTCTTTTTGACATGATCTGTGTATGCTGATGGAAGCTGAGTTTTTCGTCTACCACCACACCTAAGTACTTCATTGTTTGAACTCGCTTGATATTGCAACATTGGGAACAATTAGTGGGATTCGTGCAGGTATGCAATACTAGACTGGTTTCAGTGGGAGGACACGACGCGTTTGTTTTGAAAAAGCAGACGTAATTGGTTTTCGCACAATTTAAACTTAATAAATTGTTATTTAGCCACGTTGTGGTAATTGACAGCCCTCGCTGTGCAGCTTTGAAGGCGTCTTTCCAGGTGGAACCATGGAAGATTATCACAGTATCATCAGCGTAGTTTATCATATCGGCATTTTCTATTTGAAGGGTGGATAAATCATTTAGGTAAAGCAAAAATAGAGTAGGACCTAGGATACTGCCTTGTGGGACCCCGAAAGATATAGCAGCAGCGTCACTTATTGCTGTACCTATTTTGACACGCTGTTTCCTATTGGTCAGGTAGCTTCGAAACCATTCAAGGCCAAGGCCTCGTATTCCAGTCGCTTCGAGTTTTGACAAAAGGATCGGCACAGAGACTGTATCAAAGGCCTTGGCCAAATCAAGGAAAATACCAACGCTTTTCTGACTCCTATCCAGTTGCTCTCTAACAATAATAAATAAATAAGTATAAAATATCCTACCGAAAACGTTTTCAGATAAAAAGTTATCAGATAAAATGAATCCTTAGTACGGCGTAAACACTGCACGGCAGGTCATGACTTTTTGAATGTTAATAAAACAAGATGTTTTCTAGCGCCTAGTGGTGCTATATTTTTAAGACATGTATTTGTTTTAGTAATACGATGAAAATACCTAAATACACGCGCGGTCTGACCAACCTATCATGAGCCGCCGTGCTTCCCCCTTGTCCGTGTAGTTAGTTGCGTGAGTTTTCTTTCGGCCATCGGACGGGGAACTTGTGTTGCTTACGCTTACGCACGGCTTTGATTCTAGCCGCACACATTCACGAAGGCATAGAATACCTAAAACCGACTAGCGCAAGAAGCTCCGTGCGGCCTTAAGGTAAGTCTAAGCGAACAACCCCGCCAAGATTTATTGCGCGAAATTTTTATTCAAGTTGATGTCATATTATTAAACTTTGGATATTTTGAATGAATGAGTCGCCAGAGGGGCCAAAGACGCGAAGTCTTTGCTGTTTTTTACTTTAGGGTAGGAAGAGTGACTTGTGCTCGGGAAAAATCCCTTCGGACGAACTGGGAATGGAGGGCCCAGACAGTGTCCGACTTGCACGGACTAAAAGACCCGGCCACAAGTCCCATTCTTTATTAATTATTAATACAAAAAACGTGTGCTTTAAATTTTGAGGAGGGGAGGGGTAGGGAGGGGATTTAACTTTGGATATTGGCCACATCATAAAAAAAGGCGAGGGCGAAGCTAGTTAGAAATAAAAATAAACTTACACCTATAATCCCAGGTGGTGGCTGTAACAAAAAAGCAAGAATTATTCTCCTCGCAGTAAAATAAACATGACGAGCACAAGTCGGGGTTAATAAAAAGCAACGAGTCCCTTAGCCAGCCCCGTTAGGTTCTAACGAGAAGTATCTACGACAAGAGATGGAATCACACAATTAGCTTCACGTCTGCAACATAAACAACTTTTTATCCCGATATTCTCACGGGATTCAGGTAATATCCCAAAATATGAAATGTGAAATATGGGATGTTGACACCACCAATCAACTGACGTACTTTTTATGAGCTGTCAAAACACAATTGGCTAAGTAAGTTTTTTTGAAGAGGTGCTAATTATATTTTTTTTCGACAGTCGGCGTTCTGGAGATCGAGAAACTGCAGCTGTTTTATTTTTATCTCCTATTGTTTACTGGAAATATTTTTTTAAGTGTTCGAGATGACCTTTGTGAGATTTTATGGCTGAGAAGCCGTACGTGCTCAGAACTTAGTAGAAACAGAAAAAAAAACCGAAGTGAGCTGTCACTTCTGTAAAAAAAACTGTTTAGTCCGTCAGTTAGATTATCAAAAAATATTGTACACGTATTTTTTCTTTTGTTTGACAAACAAAAAATGAGGAGGATACAGTGCTTAGAGGGTAGTGTCCTGGGTAAAAAAAACACTATTACAATTAGTCCGACATTTAAATTATCAAAAAATATTGAACACGTTTTTTTTTCTTTTGTCAATTGAACAAAAAACGACAAAGATAAAGCGCGACAAAGTTCGGGAGTGGGGGCTCGTGAGGTCACGGTTCGCTAAAAAGTGTAGCGAATCGTGACGTCACGCGGAACTTCAACATACAATATCTCCGTCATTTTTTGTTCAATTGACAAAAGAAAAAATACGTGTCCAATATTTTTTGATAATTTAAATGACGAACTAATTAGATTTTTTTAGGAAACTAGCCTATTTTTACCTAAGGGTGACGTCACAAGCCCCCACTCCGGAAGTTTGATGATCTATATCTTTGTCGATTTTTAATAATTTGATAAACCAAAAAATACGTGTCCCATATTTTCCCATAATCTAACTGACGGACTAATTAGAATGACAAATTTTTAACCCAGTCGTCATCCCTATTCTCCCATAGAGTTTGAATGGCAATAGAAAGTTATGACGTCAGTTGTTCGCCAACTCAATCAACTAACTACCTATTATTTGCTTTAAAGCAACAAACGCCGAGGTCATTTTAACTTCAGCTCCGAGTGCAATAATAACTTCAACAGTTCCATAATCTCGACGAATACCCTAGGATTCTTCATTCAAGTCTATGTGTGAAAGCCTCACTATTTCCATTGTTTTGTGTGGTACGGTCAACGTCATAAATAAGTGATCATTTATGTACCTTGTCGTTTTAGTCGTTACATAATTTCGTATGGCTTTTCGAACACAACGTTAAAGTGACAGGGTACAAAAGTACGGTAAACTGTGGTTACTTTAGGAAATTCTGGGGCTACTTTGAAAGATTTAAAATGGTTATAAAAACACAAATATTCATAGCTCGATTGAGCAAATAACGTACAAAGTTAGGAAATTTAAAATAAGGACACGGCGTAAAAACTGTTTTCCGAAGTAGCCCCTGCATTTTAAAGTAACCCCGTTTTACGGTAGTCATTTATTTATGACATTGACCCTACTCTTCTTTCTTCTTGCGGTTATGCAGTGTAGGTAGTCCTCCAACAAGATGAAGCGACGACCTGGTTAAGCTTGAGGGAACGCATTAGATGCGGGCAGTGTAGAACCGTTCATCGTGAACGTGAAACTTTTTGGTGGAGGTGTTTGTCCTGCAGTGGCCGCCTTTTGGCTGATAAAATGATGCGACATGATACTAAGCGGTCGAACCGCTACTAAGACTACCGATCCCTTTATTTTTTAGGGTTCCGGAGCCAAAATGGCAAAACGGAACCCTTATAGTTTCGTCATGTCTGTCTGTCCGCGGCTTAGCGCAGTGGCTATTAGTGCTAGAAAGCTGTAATTTTGTATGGATATAATATAGAAATGACTTCGACAATGTGATAAAATAAAATGTAAAGACAATTTTTTTCAGGGTACCTCCCATAGACGTAAAGTGCGGGTTTTTTTTCTCGTCTAACTTTATAGTGTGGGGTATCGTTGGATAAGTCTTTTAAAATCATTACGGGGTTGTGAAGACGATTTTTCGATGAAACATTCAAGTTAAAATCGAGCGATCCCCTCCCCTCTAGAAGCTAAAAAAATTTTGAAAATAATCGGGATGGGAGGAAAATCAAATTAACAAGGAAAACTATAACGGCTAAGTTTGCTTGAGAATTATTAGTAGTTTAAGAGTAAATAGCAGCCTGACCTATAAAATATTGCTTGTTTAATATGGACAGTAAAATTAATAACATTTGTAAGGATTTTTTCGTAACAGCTGCAGAACCCTATCCTGGGCGTGTCCAATACGCTCTTAACCGGTTTTTATTAGAACGTGCGCTAAGATAAGCTTATAGCTATACGTATAGCCTATGATCCGAGTATACAACGACTAAATATATTGCAAGTGGGTTGACTAAAAAATTTTAGTCCAGAATATGATTATTTTTTTTTTAATTTTACCGTTTCGGTTAATAGACAAATGACATACCAATCAAAATATATAAAGCCTATTGAATATGCTAACGTTAAGTTGACTAATCAGACCAGTGCAAATATCGATTTACCTGTTTTTACCTGTTTGTTATGTCCAGCAAAAAATAGTCAACCTAACGTTTGCATATTCTATAGGCTTCATACTTTTGATTGGTACGTATTTCATTTGTCTATTAACCAAAAAAAACGTTGAAATAAAAATATACTAGACTGAAAATTCTTAGTTAACCCACTTGCAATATATTTATTAACATAATTCAACTGATATAAAATACTTTTCATCCATTAACCAGATCGGTGAAGGTCGTTGTATACTCGGATCCTAGGCTACTAAAGGCAACTCTGCGAGTGCTTCGTTGGTTCAACCTCGTTAGTTGGACGACCCTGCCCTAAGTAGCTGTACTTAGACTAAAATGATGATTAAATTGGGTTAGTGTGCCCGATCCCTTTTCACACGCAGCTGTTCCCGGACTGACGAAAACATTCTCGACGATAAATAATTCCGGGGATAACGTTGTTATACGTTATACCTAAATCGGAAAATGTGGGTGAACGCAGAAATGGATGAGACCTTCAAACTGTGATACCAGTACCTCTACCATGAGTTACACTAGTTTACAGTGACCTTACTCGCTAGCGACGGCGTAAATGATTTGTATGGAGAATTGTGTACAGCGCCTCTAGCGGTCACTTACGGAAGTACAATTCTCCATACAAATCATTTACGCCGTCGCTAGCGAGTACGGTCACTGTAAACTAGTGTAACTCATGGTAGAGGTACAGGAGTTCGAAACGGTGTACTTCCGTTTGGCAAATTATTTTTCCCAAACTGATTCATTTGGCATATGTTTCATTTCCCAAATAAAATAAATAAATAAATATCACGGGACAATTCACACCAATTGACCTAGTCCCAAAGTAAGCTAGGCAAAGCTTGTGTTATGGGTACCTACTAGGCAACGGATATACATACTTATATAGATAGATATATACTTAAATACATATTGAACACCCAAGACCCGAGAACAAACATTCGTATTTTTCATACAAATATCTGCCCCGACACGGGAATCGAACCCGGGACCTCAAGCTTCATAGTCAGGTTTTCTAATTACTAGGCCATCTGGTCATCAAATGTTTATTTCAAAAAACTGTAAACTATTCAGGATATATTTCAGGACTATTCTGTTGGTTAGGTAGGGTTAGGTTTGTTTTATAACAATCCTGAAAAGTTTCAGAAAAATAAATAGTTGGGAAATCAAACATTTGCCAAACGAATCAGTTTGAGAAAAATAATTCGCGATACATTAGAAACCGTTTGAAATAATAGAAATAATTTATTGTTGTAGTAAAAGATCATCATCATTTCAGCAGAAAGACGTTCGCTGCTGAACACAGGTTTCCCCCAAGGCTCGTCAAACAGACCGACCCTGCGCATCCGCATCCAACGTGTCCTCAAAACCTTAACCAGGTGGTCACGCCTTCTTGATGGAGGCCTATCTACACTGCAAAAACCACAAGAAGAAGAGTACCACATAACACACTAGAAATAGGGAGGCTTTCACACATTTTTAACGTAAAACACTATGACCTGGCAATATCATCATCATAATCATATAGGTACCGAAGCTCAAAATATCTATTTTCAAATGACCGAAAGTATGAAATACCGAAAACAAAAAAAAAATTAAACTGTTTAATTCAATAAAATAAAACAAACACAACACAAAACCAACAGCTACAAAAATCTTTATATTTTAAGATTGTGGTGAGCTATATTGGGGTACAAACGGATACATTAACGGACCTGTGAGGGACGCGTGTGTGAGGGCCGATACAGACGGACCGCACTACAACTGCAAGGCAACTGCAACTGCCGACCGCCCCTACATCGCAACTGCATTGCAGTCGATCATAGTAACGCAGTCTGCAAGCTAGCCTCGACTGACGTGCACGGACTGTCGGCCGCCGCAGCCACATTACAGCCAGAATGCGGCCCGTCCATAACGACCCTAACTGTGACAAAGTTAGGTACATACTTACAATTAATAAGTGCCTGTTTTAATACATATTTAACAGAGTTTGGCTTACTCAAAACATTATCAATGACTTTTTTGGGGAAGCTGTTCAGAGCTTGCGGCAGGTAAATAGACCAATTTCTTCCACCATATTTCTATATGGCGTTTCTATATCGACCTTCTGATCGATTATGATTTATGACCTAAGAAGTGTCAAAATGTATGGATTTGTCATCTTTAACCAAGAGTTGACGATTTAATTTTTTAACCCTGGACCGTGCAAGTGGCCCTAAGCATACTGAACCTAATCTATACGAGTCGCTTCTACCCCGAAACGTCTTGCTCGCTCGCCTCGCTCGCTCGCGCTTTTATAATTTTTCGGCCTTTCGTGTGTAGGTATATTAATTTTCTGGCTTGCGGTCAAACGTATTTTCGGGATTTTGAACTCTCGGTCATAAAAACATTCAACGTTTTAATTTTCGGCCTTTCTTCCATAGGTTTTGTGAAATTCGGTTTTTCGTACTTCGGTATTGTAATACATACCCCCACCTGTGAAGTCAATATATTGCCGCTATTCCAAGCTAGGTGCCAGCACATTGCATGCAATTCTCATTTAAGTACCTGCGTAACCATCTATCGGGTGACGGCTACATTTTCCTAGTTGACAGCTGTCAAAATCATCTGTTTCAAGATTCGATTTGTAGCATTCGAACATGGCGGATGTAGACAGTGTATAATTTTGGTATTTCTGTTTCTTTGGCTAGTTGAAGTATAATTTTGAGTGTTTTGTGCGGCGATTAACCTTAATTAACAGTGATCACAAAATTCTATATTGCACTCGTTTCTGACATTTTTTAATGCGCAAGTTGTCTCCACGTGGTTTCTGGAATTTTACTATCAAGTTGCAAAAACTACAATCACCGTACAACGTCGCTCCCAAAGAGAGCTTACTTTGACACTGGCGAAATTGTCCCGAAATGGGACAGAAGCCATTTTTTGAATAAATAATAAAAAGAGGCTAATTACACCCCTCTTTTCTAGCCAAGAAATAATAAAAGCAAAAACTCACGCTGTGGTGGAGGAGTCGACAATTCCGGATCAAAGCGTGTGTGCTTTGGTGGTTTTTCTTTTTTTGGTTCTGTTTTCGGGCATGGTTTGCACGTTTTGCATGGTTTGGGGCTTGGTTTTGGTTTTGGTTCTGATCTTGGCTCTGGTGAATTTTCTCTTTTCTTTTCTGTCCTTTTTAGTCTCGACGTAATCTGAAACAAATGTTAATTTATTAAATCAGGCGTTACATTGCGAAGTTCCATACTAATGAACTGAATCAATTACTTATGATAGCTACGTTATTTTTTTTATACAATATAAGCCTATTTACTAGGCAAGCGTGCTCCATCGTAGGCCTCATCTTCGCCTTCCATGGCGTGATTGTGGTCAAACGCAAGCATATACTATATAAAAAAAAATGCTCGGATTGTTTGGTGAAACACGCATCCCAGGATTATGGTTGTCGCACATGTAACCGCTCGGCACCGGAACGGCGCCGCCTCGCCTCATCAGCTCGCCGTCAACCAGGCGTCAACCATACGCAAGCACGTAACGGAAACGGCTGAGCACCTCCGAGGTGTCTGCGCGGCTGCGGCTAGCTGACATCGCGCTTACGGCTGGGCAACAGCGCGCTTAAGTCTGCGTATCCACGGAGCTGTGCGAGGATGCGTTGCGAGGGATGTGTTTGTCATGAACCAATAGAAACACTTCATTTACCTATCCTTGCTCAGCTCAGCTCTGGTGGAAACAGCTCAGTGGAGCGAGGTTTTTGTACATACAAAACAAAAGAAGGGAAAGATGTGTGCGAGGAATGTGTTGCGAGGGATGTGTTGCTAGGCGGCGTTGCTCCGTTCCCGCCTCACCGCACCCCGCCCGCTTATTTGAAAAGAGCCCGCTACACATCCTCGCTACGCATCCTCACACCGCTCAGCTACCTCGCACATATTTAGTGGAATCATTCATACCGTTACACATCCTTGTTACACAGCCTCGCACCGCTTAGCTACCTCGCACATAGGCTGCGTTTCCACCAGAGATGTGCGAGGATGCGTTGCGAGGCGAAGGGATCGTATTTCGTGACCTCCGTTCAATATAATAAAAACAACATAACATGAATCGACCTCGGAAAAATTTAAAGAAACGCCATTGACTTTGATCTTTCTGCTTTTTTTTGTTGTTCTTTGTTTTCGAGAAAAGCTTGAGTAGGTATAGGGATGATACACCATAAAACAAAAAATCCATTACGTGATTCTGGTAAAAAGATCTTTTATAAGCCCTGAAGACCAGATTAATTTTCAATTGACTGCAATGTGGGCTAAGCACATTGCTCGTAAAACCGACGGCCGATGGGGCAGTATTGGTTCTAGAGTCTAGAGAAAAGCGCAAAAACACACAGCACGCCAAAATAACATTGGCCATAAAGGGTAGCCCTACCCAAATGATGGCATCCAAGGCCACACAATGGGTCCAAAAGATGTCTGACCCACCCTTCCATCGCATGGCAAAAGTTAAAGAAAGAAAAAGCCCGTAGTTAAATACATATGACAGGAAATCAACCCAACCAATACCAATAGTTTTAAGACAGGATTTAATGCGGGAACGGGAGAAAGTCGGTCAAGGAAGAAACCAATGGGTAAAAACATAAAATACCGATCTAAGCACCCTCCCAGTGTCTAACGGGAGAATGCATGCTCCTCTCCCGGCCTTCCAGCAAATGACTGAGGCATGACACTGTGAGTAGACTTATCCCCTCCTGATAAATAAAATAAATATTTATTTATTTATTTAGATTAAGTCCCCTCCTTATCCATCCCCTCCTCAAAATTTTAAACGCACTTATTTTTATTTTTGATAATCAATAGTTTTTTAGTCCGTGCAAGTCGGACACTGTCTGGGCCCTCCATTGCCAGTTCATCCGCAGGGATTTTTCCCGAACACAAGTCACCCTTCTTACCCCTAAAGGAAATAATAGCAAGGTCTTCTAAGTAGCTACAACTTTTTGGGACCTTCATCATCATCATCATTTCAGCCGAATGACGTCCACTGCTGAACATAGGCCTCCCCCGAGGCTCGCCAAACAGATCGGTGCCGTGGCATCCATATCCATGTTCTGGAACCTTAAAATATTATTATTATTTCTGATTGTTGACTTATAATTGGGATGTCCCAATTTTTGGCAACGTATAATAAATAGAAAACCGTTTGGAGAAATAGGCTTTGTGAAGAGTTTTCAGAAATCAGATTCCAAAAATATGATAATCTGAATTAAATAAAGAAAATTTAAGTAATGACCTTCATTTGACCCCTGCAGTGAATCGTCACAAAGGCAGATATAAAGCAGGTCTACACTCTAAAGCAAATTGACAGTTTGAAATGTTGCTGTCCTGCTTATAATAGCAAAGAGTGACAAAGACAGAACTTTAATCACATGATGCACACCTGGCTTTAAACAGTTGTCATTTATCATAAAGTCCGAAATGTATACAATACTCGCAATGTATTTTACAAATTTAATTATTAAATTACTACGTTACAAGTAAATATGAAAGAATTTAAATATCAGATTTTAATAAAAAATATCTATTTACTATCACACCATTAAACAAACAGGAATAATCGAAGCTAAAAGAAGAGAAATAAATAAAACAATTTTGTCATGGTTCATTTAGGACCCTAAGCCGTGCTTGTAATATTGACAGTGACAAGACAAATCAGGGGCACTACTACAAAATTCGAAGTTCGTATCGTATCATCCCTCTCACTCTCGTGTCAAATCATATTAGCGTGAGCGGGACGGCAAGAAACGAAGTTCGAATTATGCACTTCGTAGTAGGGTCTCAGTAGTGCCGTGGTAGTGCCACAGATTATGTTATGTACGACTTGAATTTTTCTAGGCTATGGAACGTGGCTCTCTCACTGTGACGTCATCCAACGTATTTCTAAAAAAAAATATAAAAATTAAATACTCAACCAAATTCAAAATCGATGAAAATGGTGTCTTAAAATATCCTATTCTTTCCAAAAAAAATATAAAAACTAGAGGTTATTTTTTTTTGGTGCATCCCAATTGTAACTACTTTTTTATTTGGACCTATGTTGTTCCGAAAATCAGTGGTATTTGAATGATCAAAATATTAATTGAATTCTGAAGCAGTGTAATTCTGGTAATATCAGTCTTATGTGTTTAAAAAAGTACAAAATTATTTAGCAACGTGGTCAGTGAAAAGTATTTAAAGGATTATCACCGTTTACACGTATGAAATGCGCATTTACGTCGAATAACAACCAAATAATCTCATTTACAATGCAGCTTTGTCTGATAATCCTTTCACACGGCGAAACAATACACCACCCAACAAAACAGATACAAACACAGCTAGAGCTTAAAAACATTTCGTTCCGTAATGGACTCCTAAAAATACGGATGTTTTAAATATGTCAGACACGAAATATTGCTAGGAGTGAAAACAAATTGAATTCCATCGGCAATCCGTTTTATGAATAATATTTTGATCCCGATTCGGCGGTTTAATGGCGTCAGACATGACTTGTTTAACAAGCTAATTTCGATTTTGTTAGGATTTGAAACGGAATTATATCAAGAGTGGCGTGTATGAACACGGGAAATAGAAAAGAGGTCGACGATAAAAACTTTGATACATAATCCTAAATGAACTAAAACAATTACTTTGCTCACCCGCGACCTTAGTTCATTAATATGGACCTCCGCAATGTAACGCCTGATTCAATAAATTAAATAATCCTAAATACAGGTTTAAACTTAAAATGGTGATAAAATAACTTGTTAAAATTAAAAAATTAAAATCCCCAACGCAATTATGCAAATAAGATCCCTTCAGCAGCTAACAAAAGAGCTGATAACTTTGGAACGGCTGAACCGATTTTGATGAAAAATATCTAAGAACCATCGCCAAGAAACCTGCTTTCTAAAAAACAACCGCATCTAAATCGGTTCACCCGTTTAAGACCTATGATGCCACAGACAGACAGACAGAGACACACACACATACACACACACATAGCGGTCAAACTTATAACACCCCTCTTTTTGTGTCGGGGGTTAAAAATAGTGTTTCTAACTCAGTTAATGCTGTGTAACATAATGCATCTATACATATAATAAATCTGTAACAAGTCGGTGTCTGTACATTGAAGATATTTGAGAAAAACTGTCACTAGGGCTATTTATTAGCGCAATAGAAGTCAAAACAATGATTTTTAGAATTATTGTCTGTTTGTCTGTTTATCTGTTTGTTTGTTTGTCTGTGCGTTTGTGCGCGCTAATCTCAGAAACGGCTTAACCTAGAAGGATGCGGTTATCACTGATATGTTGGTATTTTCTTGGATTAACATTTAGTGTTTGTTTCATTTGAATCGGTTGACAAATAAGAAAGATACGATACTTTTAGTGTTAGATAGCCTATTTATCGAGGAAGGCTATAGGCTATATATCATCACGCTGGGAGTACGGTGGTGGTGGGGGGAGGTTGGGACGGGGGTGGGGGGGGGGTAATTTTTTTATATCGAGGAACTAAGGAGAGCCATAATTGATGAAAAAGCAAATTGGATAAAGAAAAATAAGCTGCCCAAATTACTAATTCCACGCGGACGGAGTCGCGGGCAAAAGCTAGTTCTGAATAATTTTGTTAAAATTAACTTCACAAAATTTAGAATATTCATACTTTGTTGAATTGTAATCACAAAATCAATGTGACACTTTGACCAATTATAACTGAAGATACACATTGCCGAACAAAATCCCCTTCAAAGAATGTCCGAACTTTTTTATTCGTTTGCATAACAATTAAAATCATCACCTACATAGAAATTTGAACCTAGTCTTTACTTCATTACAGTCGAATTTCGGTTGACACTTGACAGCTAAACTTGACAATTTCACGCAACGTACTGAGAAAAAAGAAGGCCACTTTTATCAAAGTGGCGCTCATTTGGCTCGGACATTTTCGGGCGCGCGACTGTGGATCTACAGTTATAATTGATCAAAGTATGGACACCTCAAATCAAATAACACTAAATAAAACAAATAAGTTAGTGCATTATATGGTCCAGCATTAACTTAGTTAGAAACACTTTGTATCACCATTTAAATTTCAAAATTATATTATTTTTGGTATGTACGTCCTACTGCGGGTATAATACATCTCAGATTGAGAGGGCTTGGGCCGTAGCTCCCACGCGAGCCCAGTGCGGATTGGGAACTTTACGCACACCATTGAATTTCAACGCAACGTATTAAATACTTATGTCTAAATACGTTGGGCGTTTGCGGCGAATCCGTTGCGCCTCAGCGGCGAACACGCCGCGCGTTCGGCCCGCTTCTAACCGCCCGGCCACGACCTCGCGCGTTTGGCGGCGCGGCAAGCGTTTTCTGTGTTCATTGCGCAGCCGAGACGCTCGCCGCACAGTGGTTACCTGGTGGCACACGCAATGAATTGATAAAACGCCCGCCGCGCCGCCAAACGTGCGAAGTCGTGGCCGGGCGGTAAGACGTTCGCAAATCGCCAGTGCGATATCGCTCTTACGCATTGCGTGACGAACCAGTCCAATCAAATTTCACCGTAAATGAATCCCGAAATTGCAATAGCTTTCGTGGAAATCATCATCATCATCATCATTTCAGCCGAAAGACGTCCGTCCACTGCAGCTGAACATAAGCCTCCTCCAAGACTCTCCAAACAGATCGATCCCGTGCCCTCCGCATCCAACGCGATCCCGCAAACTTAAGCAGGCCGCCGCTCCATCTTGTTGGAGGCCTACCTGCACTGCGTCTTCCGGTCCGTAGACGCCACTCGAGAACCTTTTTGCCCCATCGGCCATCAGTTCTACGAGCGATGTGCCCTGCCCACTGCCACTTGAGTCTGGCGATTCTTCGAGCTATGTCGGTGACTTTAGTTCTTGCGTGGATTTCATCATTTCTAATGCAATCCCGCAGAGAAACTCCGAGCATAGCCCTCTCCATTGCCCTCTGATTGACTTTGAGCTTCCTTTTATGAGGCCCATCGTTAGCGGCCACGTCTCAGTGCCATAATAAGTCATCACTGGCAACACACACTGGTCAAAGACTTTTGACTTGAGACATTGCGGTAATAAGGCTTCGTGGAAATAAGGCTTTTATACTCACATCCTTCCGTGTACGTGTTGACCCGATTGGCAGCCGGGTGGGGAAATGGAGCACCCATATTGTTTTGGCCTGGAATTAAATGCCACCGTTCAATTTATTGGATACTAGCTTTTGAGCGCGACTAATAATTTAAGTATCTAGTTTTTTTGCTGTTTAATTTCAAGGATAAATAACTTTAATTTCAATACTAGATGAAAAAAAACCCGCCTGTATAATTCCCGTTTCCAAGGGAATGCCAAGAAAATATATACCCTATGTCACTCTCGAAACAGAGACGAATCTAATGACGCCTCAAACTTCAAAATCCATTGAGCTGATCAGGCTGTAGGGTAATACCACAGAATATATAATAGTACTGACGTACAGAATGGAAACGGTCCGCCCCGCACCGATTCGAATTACCCCACCCCTCAAGGCGCAGATAGCCGGAAACCGCCAGAAACCAGAAGAGTGCGCGCGCGATGTATGTAGGCGTACGCGTGTACAGACGTCGTCGTACTTATGTAGATTCAAGAACGCGTATTTGTACGTCGTGTCCGCCGCGTGGTAATACATAAATGCATAGGCTCGAAAAACATAACAGTCGGGTGAAAAGGGAAGGTCCCATTGAGCGTTTATTCGAGCATTTCAACCGCCTTATCTGGTCACATTTTTTAAAAAATGGAAGAAGATTCTGACACTTTTTCCATTTATATGGTAGACGTACAGGAACTATAATCATCATTTCAGACGAAAGACGTCCGATGCTAAAAATAAGCCTCCCCAAGGCTTGGCTTGGTCTTAGACGAAGATTTTACTTTAAGTACTAGAGCATAAAATATCATTTTATGCAGTGTTCAACCTTAACATAGTCTATATTACTTTTTGTAATGGCTACATTTTGTATAAAATAGAGTAACTTCCGTTCATAGATATGGCAACTCTGTCGGGCTATGGCCCACACATTGATTTTACGTATCGACCGCGTAACGCGGCGGATAAATTATTAAAAATAGAAAATTAGAAGTCAAGTCATTCTTCCATCTATAAATTAGTATTTTTGCGTAAATAAGAGGTGCTAAGCCATTGGTGTGTTGTGGGCGATCAAGTAAGGCTGCGGAGGCGAAAACTGTGGTAAATCGAGCTCGTTCACGTGTAAGTAGCTGAAGTGCCGGTCTTGACTAAGGCCTCATAAGGCATCACACCCTGAGGAAAGCAGGTACGTGGATTAGCACTTATTCGCGCCCCACATTAGTTGTTTTCTTGTAGTAAATAACTCTTTTGGTTTTGTCTTGAATCTCGAAAACCATTTTGATATAGAATTTTCGTCGCTTACATTAAATTTAGTTACAGTACACACAATTTTGTATCGTTCCAAAACATGCAGTATTCTACACATAAAGAACAACGAGCATGAGAAGGAAAAATATTAGCACGGTTGTGAGCGCCACTCACTCGGCCGTACTTGATCCGGTCGCGCGCCTCGTTGTCAAGCTGCCGCTGGATGTCGTCGGCGTCGTCGCGCAGCGTGTTGACTCGCTGGCTGGTCTGGTCTTGGCTGCACGAGCCTGCGGGCAAGCGGTAAAGTCAGACAGGCCCTACCGAGCTTTTGGCTCTAATCGATTTCAGGTATTCTACTTATGCACTTGTTTATGTGTGCGTGAGAGCGGCTAGAATCAAAGCCGTGCGTAAGCGCGACACGAGTTCCTCGTCCAAGTGCCGGAGGAGAACTAACGCAACTGATTACCCGCACAAGGGGAAGCAGGACGGCTCAAGATAGGTTGGTCAGGTATTTATAACGTATTACTAAAACAAACACATATTTTAAAAATATGTGTTTGTTAAATGTCTAGCTTCTTCTTCAAAAATAGCAGAATCCCTCTTAAAACAAAATGTTTCTTTTCCAAACATAAGTAATTTTAAATTTACGCATGTTTCTCCCTTTGACATTATGAAGACTTTTAAATTGATAAAAGTAAAGAAAACGGAAGACTTGTGGGGCGTTTCAGTTAAGGTTCTACAATCCGTTTTAGATGTCGTTGCTCCAACTTTGGCTTTTATATTTAATAATTGCATAGATGAAGGCGTATTTCCCGATTTAATGAAATATAGTAAAGTAGTGCCCATATTTAAATCAGGTGATAGGGATAATCCTTCTGATTATCGCCCAGTATCCATCCTATCAGCGTTTAGCAAAATATTCGAAAAAATAATGCTAACGCAAATAATGTCACATTTCAATTCACATAAAATCATGCATCCACAGCAGTTCGGATTCACGAAAGGTAGATCTACTACAGATGCGGGCTACAGTTTAGTTAAATTCATATTACAAGCTTGGGAGGAATCACATGATGCTATAGGTGTATTCTGCGACCTTTCGAAAGCTTTTGATTGTGTGGATCATGACACTTTAATTCGTAAATTAAATTTCTATGGTATTCGTGACCTCGCTTTAGAACTCATCAAATCTTACCTCACACAGAGAAAACAAAAGGTAGCGGTTAATGGAACGGTATCGGAGGGATCTGTGGTCGAAATGGGAGTGCCTCAAGGATCTATTCTAGCGCCATTCTTGTATTTGGTTTACGTAAATGACCTAATTTATACCGTGAGTCAGAAATCAGGGATAGTTATGTTTGCTGACGACACCTCTTTACTGTTCAAAGTTAGTAGAAAAGACACCGATTTCACTGAACCCAATGAAACTCTGTCCATGATATCCGCATGGTTTGCTGCCAATAACTTGTTACTAAACCCTAAGAAAACAAAATGTATTAAATTTTCATTGTTAAATCCGCCTCATTCAAATTCGGTCTCAAATATTAAACTTAACGGTCAAAGTATTGAATTTGTAAAATCTACGGTATTCTTAGGAATAACACTGGACTCTAAATTGCAGTGGGGATCGCACACCACAGCAATTGCGAATAGGTTGAGCTCTGCTGCGTTTGCAGTCAGAAAGATACGGCAGCTAACCGATGTGGCGACGGCACGGTTGGTGTATTTTTCCTACTTCAATAGCATCATTTCATACGGCCTTATTTTATGGGGATCTGCTGCAGACTTGGAATCAATTTTTATTTTGCAAAAGAGGGCTATCAGAGCGATATATAGCTTAAGGACACGCGATTCTTTAAGATCTTTTTTTAAAGAAATAGGTATCCTAACCCTGCCGTCGTTGTATATATTTGAAATAATCATGTATGTAAGAAAAAACATATGTGATTTTCCCACTAACGTCGATAAGCCAAAGGTTACTAGAAACACAGGGAAGCTTAAAGTTCCATCTTACAGACTGGCTAAAACTAAAAAGTCGTTTCTGGGAAGATGCATACGTTTTTATAATAAAATTCCGAAAACAATAACCGAACAAACTGATACAAAATTCAAATCCATTGTGAAGAAGACATTAATATCTAAGGCGTACTATAAAATTAATGACTATATCATGGACAGGGATGTTTGGAAATAATTCCGATCCGCATTGGCGATCCCTAGTCTCAAATAGCGTATCTACTGTGTTAAAAAATTTAATTGTATTAAATACTTTAGATGTATGTCATTTAATAACAATGTAGATCTGTTTGAAAAAAATATACCTTGTTGAGTTTCTTGCCGGTTTCTTCTCAACAGGGTTTTTTCCGAACCGGTGGTAGATTTTTCGACGTTCATAGGAGTGTTTGACTTTGACTTTGACTTTGAAATCTAGCAACACTACGCCCTAGAAAACATCTCGTTTTATTAACATTCAAAAAGTCATGACCTGCCGTGCAGTATTATTTTATTTTTAGAGACGACTTTGGATTTTTTTTCTTTTTGTGTAAATTATTATATAGTTAAATTTAGGGATTTATATTTATAAATATAAAACACTGTTGGAGTTGAAAAACCAAAGAAATAGAGTAGGTATGTTATTTGTTCTTACAAATAGATTTCAGTATTACCTGCAGAACTTGGCACCCATTTAGATCTCAATCCTTTTGTCGGTGAAGTCCATAATAAAGTATATTTTTAGTATTGAACTTGGCTAACATTTTTTACATTTATGTTTTTGGTGGGATTTGATATACTTCTGTAAGTTGGTTGTCAATGCAGGTACAGTCAGCGAAAAAGCTTGCTTTGAAAATGAAATGTTTAACAAAAAAATATTTAACTCTTTATGTATCCTTATCTTCTCCAATGTATATTTTTATCACGTACCATTACGAATATACTTACGAAAGCTTGTGACTAAGTTTATCCGATGTACAACACTCTTTCATATTACCCACCTGTTACAGTCACGCGTCTCGAAGAAATAAAACGCGACAAGAAAGTAGATTTAATAAATGTCAAAGGATCAGAAAAAGCGGAATTTGAAGATTTGCGAGTATATTTATGTTTCTGTATTTACGTACAATAAACACACAAATACCTAAACAATTTTTATATCGCACGCGCACAAGAATTTACTTTACATTTGGGTATTTTCATCATCGTCAATTCAGCCGAAAGACGTCTCCTTTTGAACTAAAGCCTATCAAAGGCTGTTTTGGGGCTACTTAATCTTCCAATCAATTGACATACTATAAACGTAAACTGTCTTGAAATAATTAATTAACGGTATCAAGTATGAAGTTCCCAAACCGCATTGAGTTCCACTTCTCCAACCTAATTTGACACTTTAACCATATTTTTATCAAAAAATGTGCTTTAAACATGAAACTACCGTGAGACTCACTCATAGTGAAAATAAACGGATCACTCACGTCTCAAAACGAGTTTAACTCGACATGTTTCGGGCTAATCCGTAGCCCTTCCTCTCGGAGTCGCACGTCACGGCGGTTGCCACACGTGCACTGCGTGCTAACGCCCTGGTCGCGCGGCTACTCGACGCAACTGACAGCGACACACAACTACCCCCCGTTTTCATCATCACTTTTATTGTCATTGTCAAATGTAGGGTAGCACATAAAGTAAAGTGATGATGAAAACGGGGGTAGTTGTGTGTCGCTGTCAGTTGCGTCGAGTAGCCGCGCGACCAGGGCGTTAGCACGCAGTGCACGTTTGGCAGCCGCCGTGACGTGCGACTCCGAGAGGAAGGGCTACGGATTAGCCCGAAACATGTCGAGTTAAACTCGTTTTGAGACGTGAGTGATCCGTTTATTTTCACTAATAAATGTGCTCTTTCTCCCGAATTTCATAAACGGTTAAAATAATTCAGCATACCACAAAACGTGTGACACATAATTTAAAAGCCGAGAATAGTGAAGACGTGCCTTATCAGCACATCTGAAGCCTTTTAGACTAAACTATGAGTACCGAATGCCTCGAAAAGTACTTTGTCTAACCACGACAAAGAGCACTTATGAAAGGAGAAAAATTACGCACTTTGCACTAAAAAAATGTTAAACATGAAACTACCGTGAGACTAACTCATAGTGAAAATAAATGGATCACTTAAGACGTGAGTGATTTGTTTATTTTCACTAAAAAATGTTTAAATATTTTTATATTTATTTTAATGAATGTGACAGGATGAAAACAATGGTCAATTACACCTCTCTATTTCTAGGTGCGATATTCTATGTCTCAGATGGTTTTAAAAAATTCAAGCCGCCCCTCTGCACGAATAGCCTTAAAGCACTTCTCGTCAAAAGTTCTCTGTGAACCATTATAATGTTAAAATGTTAGAAATCGAAACCCGCTTTGAGCCCCTATAAAATTCGCATATCTACGATGCTGAAAATGCTTCTAGTTTCACAACTTTATCTCGGTTAAAGTGCTAGGGAAATAAAATGGAAATTACTTTGACTTTTAAGTTCTTTGGATTTTCGTTTCAGCTTTTCGTACCTACCTAACTACTAAGAAGTTTCTGTAAAAAAAAAACATTTTCACATATGATTTTTTGCTGACTGTACTCACATTGTCATTTATTATCACATCATCATCAACATCATCCCAGCCTCTATATACGTCCCACTGCAAAGCGCATGCCTCTGAATGCTTTTAATCTACGCTTAGGCTGTAGTTTTCAGTGTGCCCAGTGCGGATTGGGAACTTCATACACATCATTGAAATTGGTTTCCTCACGTTTTCCTTCAGCGTAAAGCTCATGGTCAACTTCAAATTTAATTTCACACTTAAATTCTGGAAAACTCAGAGCGGGCTTGAACCAACGATTCCCTACTTGAAAGGCCATAGGCCAATAAATCATTAGGCAACGGTCTGGCGGGGGCAAAGCCGCGGGCATAGCTAGTTGTAAATATTTGCATGTATTTGTGATAAAACATGTGAAATTATTTAACTTGTCTTGTTGTTGTTGTTGTTGTCTTTTGTTGTTGTTGTTTAATAATCTTATTGTACCATGTTTGAGCAAAATGACTGACTTATTGATTGTAAAACTCACCGTAATATCCTAAACTTAAAAGGCATAACGCAAAAAGGCAAGAAATGCATATTGCGTGGGATCCCACTCGCGGCACCATACGATCCTCTGCACTTACATTTACTAATTCTATTTCTACCACAAAATTAACAATGTTAGGTAAATATTGTTTGGTGGCTTTGGCAGCAATCTTGCTGACGTTGACATTGTTTGACAGTCAATGGCGGTCGAGTCGCCAGCACCTGTTTTATAAAAAAGGTGAGATAACACCTTAAAATTAAAAACATGACTCTTCAAAAAATTACCTTTATTTAAGCTCTCAAAACTAGATTAATTTAAACGAACTGAAACAATTACTTTGCTCACCCGCGACCGCATGGACCTGCGCAAAGTAAGCCTTATTCAATAGATTAATTTAAATCATCCGCAAAATTAGATTTTTAGTGGCTTTAAAACAAATAAATAGTCGTTTGAGTTGGCAAATACGTAACGTCATATATCACATAACTATCTCGGGCACCAAAGAATTCGGGGCCCTTTTAGACAGTTTTAAAATGAGACACACAGACCAGCATCTTTTGTACTATATGTATAAGCAGTTTTCCGGACTAAATTTATCCTACACATTCATCTACGAGTATACTTCATTTTTTTAGCATTAGAAAGAAGGTAAGCGATCTTGACGTGTCTCTTTATTGAAAAACAGTTTTGAAAAATAAATTACAGCAAATATGTAACAATTAACAAGGACATAATGGTCATTTACATTCTTTTGGTTTCTTAAGTAATTGTAAAATAATTTTTAAAAAGCGTTTTTCAATAAAAGTACTCATCAAGATTGTTTACCTTATTTCTAATGCTAAAAAAACGAAGTATACTACTCTAGCTAGGTTATAAATAAGTTATAAATTAAACTATTTGTGTGCCAATTTTTATCAGGCAGCATCCGTCAAATCGTTTTAGCATGGAAGAGTAACAAACACAAAAAGTATTATTATGAACAAACATCCATCCATCCATCCATACAAACCTTATACAAATTTTCACTTTTATAATAATAATATACATGCCTCTAGTGGGACTAGTAGGATAATATAGTGGGATTGACAATACGTAGGATAAAGACAGAGTGTGTCTTTCCGAATGCGAATCGCATTGAATTTAGCCGTGACAATTAATTTCTTTTTATAAGCGTGGTGAAATGGGCGACTTGAAAATTGGGAAATAGGGTCCTGTTTTTCAATTGCCCTAATGGCTGTTTGTGCCAGTATCGTGCCGGGGCGTGTGCCCGCTTAGCGTGCTAGGCACGTGCTCCCGTCGCGTGCCACGTAATCAATTAATCTCGACCAAATCACAAAACCCCCCACAATTGCCGTTTCTCCAATTCTCCGTATTTTTCCGCACAATGTCGACGAACATGGCGGATTACGTGGATGAATTTTTGTAATGCAATTTAATTAGAACTGTTATTGTTTCTTTTTAGGGTTCCGTACCCAAAGGGTAAAAACGGATCCCTATTACTGAGACTTCGCTGTCCGTCCGTCCGTCCGTATGTCACCAGTTTGTATCTCCCGAACCGTGATAGCCAGACGGTTGAAATTTTCACGTTGAATTATTTCGGTTTCCGCTATAACAACAATTACTAAAAAACAGAATAAAACAAATATTTAAGCTGTGATCCCTTACAATAAACGTGTTTTTTTTTGCTGTTTTTTATAGATAATTTATAATATTAGTATGGATGGTACGGAACCCTTCGTGCTTGAGACCGACTCGCACTGGGCCGGTTTTTTAAAATTAGTGACAGTGATTAATTATTTATTTTTCCCAAGACTTGCTAGTTTTCATTTTGTTAATAGCAAGTGCAGGTGCGAAGCAGTATTTGACGAGGGAAAATGGAAATTAAAGACATTTTAAATACAATGTTTGTTTACATTGTTTGAAATTTCAATTTGACTGATAGTTTAAACGTTGTAGACAAGCAAGAATTAGACAAGTCAAGATGTCATTGTTGCCATATAAATAAGAACAATAGCGCCCTCTTGACAATCAATACTAATATTATGAAGCTGAAGAGTTTGTTTGTTTGTTTGAACGCGCTAATCTCAGGAACTTCTGCCCCGATTTGAAAAATTCTTTCAGTGTTAGATAGCCCATTTATCGAGGAAGACTATAGGCTATATATCATCACGCTAACACCAATAGGAGCGGAGCAGAGCGGAAGAATGCTTCTAAATCGGGGGTTTTTGCTAATCTCAGGAACTACTGCTCCGATTTGAAAAATTCTTTCAGTGTTAGCCCAGTTAGAAAGGGCGGGTTGGGGGCGGGTTGGGAGTGGGTTGAGAGCGGGTTGGGGGCGGGTTGAGAGCGAGTTGGGGGCGGGTTGGGGCGGGTTGGGGCGGGTTGGGAGCGGCTTGGGGGCGGGTTGAGGGCTGGTTAGGAGCGGGTTGTGGGCGGGTTGAGAGCGGGTTAGGGGCGGGGTGAGAGCGAGTTGGGGGCGGGTTGGGGGCGGGTTGGGAGCGGGTTAGGAGCTGGTTGGGCGCGGGTTGAGAGCGAGTTGAGGGCGGGTTGGAAGCGGGTTGGGAGCTGGTTGGGGGCAGGATGGGGGCGGGCTTGGAGCGGGTTTGGGGCGGATTGGGAGCGGGTTGGTTTATTATGAAGTTTCACTTCTTCCGGAAGGAACTAAGGAGACCCGTAATTGATGAAAAAGCAAATTGGATAAAAAAAATAAGCTGCCCAAATTACTAATTCCACGCGGACGGAGTCGCGGGCAAATGCTAGTAGTCATATATTTCTGGTCAGGCTTTAGTAAAGTAATTTATGATGACCAGGAATTCATGGAAGCTACTTAATATTAAATTAGTTTTTAAATTTCTAGGCCTCACATACGAGGTTTCTAAGCCAAGAGGTGTTTACGAATCACGAAATAAAAGTAATAAAAGGTAACATCAAGATAATAAAAGGCTGTGGTGGCCTAGTGGTTTGATCTATGGCTTCTCAAGCAAAGGGTCGTGGTTTCAAACCCGGGATCGCACCTCTTGAGTTTTTCGGAATTTACCTACGTGCGAAATTACATTTGAAATTTATCATAAGCTTTACTGTGAAGAAAACTATCGTGGCGAGACCTTCATACTCCTGCAAAGATATTTAATGTTGTGTGTGGAGTTCCCAGTCCGCACTGGGCCCGCGTGGGAACTACGGCCCAAGCCCTCTCATTCTGAGAGGAGGCCTGTGCCTTGCAGTGGGACGTGTATGTGTAAACTGGGATGATGATGATGATTATGATAATGATAAAGTTCTAAAGAAATCAAGAAAGTTTCTCTAATATTAAATTAGCTTTAAGATTTCTAGGCCTCAAATATGAGGTCTCTAAACTGTTTTAAACTTTCGTGATTTTCACTCATAATTACTATACTAACTCGTGACCACGGCTGCTGCAATGTGGCCGAAACGTCGAGGTAAATAAATAAATAGTTATTGCGTGATAAGTCCCGTTTAGTATAGTAATTATGAGGTGTCTGAGCCCAGAGGTGTTAAGAAATCACGAAATAAAAGTAGTAAAAGGTATCAAGTCAAATGCGAGTCGGTTTCGCGCACCAAGAGTTCCGTATAAGTTTGTAGGTAGGTACGTCATCCCGAGCATACTGCGCTCCATTGAATGAAAGAAATAAAAAGGTGTGTCAAAGAATCTCTTAAATTATGAAACAGAATCCTTGTGTGAGTGTGGCCTTGAGGAGGGTAGGGAGGGTCCGTCCACATATTCTTCAACTGCCCCAATATCCCTATTTCCTTGTACGATCATCTCCCTGACTTTATTCCCCGCCCAGCAAGTTTAGGACCACGCTTTCCTTTGTGAACACTAACTTTATTGACGTCTTAACAAGATTTATTACGCATTTTAACATCAAGCTATAACCTCTTTTATCATCCCACTAAGTATATGTGCGTTTTGTCCTAACTCTTTGATCAATTATAACTGTAGATCCACAGTCGCGCGCCCGAAAATGTCCGAGCCAAATGAGCGCCACTTTGATAAAAGTGGCCTTCTTTTTTCTCAGTACGTTGCGTGAAATTGTCAAGTTTAGCTGTCAAGTGTCAACCGAAATCCGACTGTAATGAAGTAAAGACTAGGTTCAAATTTCTGTGTAGGTGATGATTTTAATTGTTATGCAAACAAATAAAAAAGTTCGGACACTTTTTGAAGGGGATTTTGTTCGGCAATGTGTATCTTCAGTTATAATTGATCAAAGTCCTAACCGGTTTAAGTAAGTATACAGGGTTATTTGTAATTCACTAGCATCCTTTTAACCCTAAACTCCTACCACTTAAACAAATGTTTTTTGTTTTACGGCTTTTGTCATAACTTAATATTTTTGGTGTAATAACGTTTTGAAAATTTGAGATTTCCTCTTACTTTTACGATACTCTGTGTATTTGTATGGGAAAAAAAGTGCTTCATTTTAAAAAGTCGTAAAACAAAAAACATTTGTTTGAGTGATAGGAATTCAGGGTTAAGAGGATGTCAGTGAATTAAAAATAACCCTGTAGTAAAATTGTAAATTTTTGTTGTTGTTGTAGGCATTCTGAACTAACCCTACCGGTCATCAGCGCCTGACAACTTGAGTAATCCATGGATTAATCTATAAACATCTGTAGCTCTCAACCTTGACGCTGGCAAAATATGAAACAAAAAATTTATACTATTATACATTATTTATTACTTATTTTATGCACAAAGGGATTTTAAATTAAAAATATAAATAAAATTTGCGAGAAAAATAGCAATCGAAAAGTAAAAGGTAGGTACTTACTTAAATAAGATTTATTTCAGCGAGCTGCAGGCTAATTGGCAAGTATCAAAGATGTAAGCTTAATTGAATTCTGAGTAATAAATAAGTAATTAATTACCATATAAGCCGATCAAAGGCCTGTTAGCAAACTTTTCTCCGAAACATAACGCCTACATAAAAATTAGATAATTAATGTTACTTATTACATTACATAACGATACAAGTAAGTTACACGTAAATTTACGTTTCGTCTCGTTTCGTACATATCAGTAACTGGCACATAATTTAGGGTAATTTTAGATTTTGGTTCTTTTAACTTTTCATTGCACTCTTCTTGTTTCTAATGTAATTAAATGGTTAACTGAAAGAGATCTCTTTAAGGCATCATCGATAAATTTGTGAACAATAACATGCTTTACGTACCTATATAAATACCTGTTTAATGTAAGTATTAGGTAATTAGTGGTTGTTTTTTTTTTCTCTTCTTCTAATATTTAAGTTATGATTGTATACTTTCAAACACAATACCTGTATTGTTTATTGAATAAATTCTATGACTATGACTATGACTATACCAAAATTTCAAGTCAATCAGACCAGTAAGTAGAACTAAGTTATTAAATGCGACTTCCAAGATTTGACCCAAACTAAAACATCAGTAAAATAAAATCCTGTAAAAACCGTCTAAGAGCCCGTTGTTTGATCAATAGTTAAACAAACTAATAGGTAAAATGTATGAGAAAAATAACAATAGTTAACGCATTTCAAAGGAAATTAGACTATAAGTTAGTTTAACTATTGATCAAACAACGGGCCTTAAGTCTGGTTGTTGATTGATTTGTCTTCACGTTTTTTTTTGTATAAAAACAAAGTTACACTGTTGTAGATCTGTATGAATTATAAAGTTTCTCGCCTGATTCTTCTCAAAAGCATTTCTCGAACCAGTGATGGATTCTTCGAGATTCACACACAAGTACCTAAATTCAATAAAGATAATTATTATGACTTTGACTTTGAAAAGGTTTGAATCTTTTGATCGCATGACGTTAGAATTTTTTTAAGTGTATTAAAGGTATTTCATGTTAATAATTTCAGCGTGATACCTCTACACGTTTCTGAGGAAAGGGTTTTGTTTGATAGACAGACAAATCCCATAAGGGTTTTGTTTTTGCCACTTTGCTAACAGAACCCTGTAACGTTAAAGCACTAAAGTAACTAGCAGTTTCTTTTCACCGTAAACGCGTGACGGAAGGAACAAAGCCCACAAATTCCTAAGTAATTTGGCTCTTGGCTTTCTCATTTCTAGGCTAAGGAAAAACTTTACTTAAGACCCCAGCTTTCTGGAGTTATAAAGGTAGGTATAGACTATTTTCACTATATCTTTTGAGTTACATTAAGTAATTTATTGAATCAGGCGTTATTTTGCGGAGGTCCATATTAATGAACTGAAACAATTACTTAGCTCACCCGCGACCTTTTTTTTATGTTAGAGAGGCCAGACAAACTAAGTAGTGGGTCAACTGAATCAGTCAAATAAACACCATTGTCCATAGACACTCGCAGCGCTTTACGCGATACCAGTGCGTTGTCGGCCCTGCAGAAAATTGTACACTCGCCTCTTAAGAGGCTGACAACACCTAATTTTGTTGAAATTGATGTCATTTAAACAGTTTTTTAAGAAAAACTGTTTGTTCTAGCACATCAAAAAAATTATATGTTAATATTCATCATATTTCAAAGACCGTGGACGAACTCGATACATAATTGGACGAAATCGGCTCGATAGAAAATAATTGCAAAGATAGGTCTTAAAATCATCATTAAACGGTTCTATGTATTTAATTTTTTGGCGTATGCGTCTGCAATTAAAAACATGAAGTCAACATATTCATACCTAAACCGCTAACGAGTCATATTTTACAAATAATCCACAGTTTTTTTTTAATTCAATATTTGCCCGATAAATTTCAATATACCCGGCTGCCCAGTAATAGCGGCATCTCGTTTACTCCGATACAAATAGACAGTGTGCGCCGACGTTGGTGTTGACAGCGTCTTAAAGGCACCCAGGTCGTAACTCGATGGGAAGACCCCAGCGGGAAGCTCGTTCCAGATTTTGCAAGTACCTTATGAATTAGGATAGTAACGTTTATGCAAGAAAATGTGTGTTCATGCAGCTCCTTCACCACCACAAATTTGAAATTTTTATGTGTTCGTACAGTGTGGGGGTGGAGGAACTGCATGAACACACATTTAACAATCATCGTGAGGAAACCTGCACTTACCTGAGAAGAAATTCAATGGTGTGTGTGAAACACAGCCCAAGCCCTCTAATTCTGAGAGGAGGCTTGTGCCCTGCAGTGGACGTATATAGGCTGGGATGATGATGATGATGAAAACTCTCTCTTCATTTTTACAAAAACTACCGCTAACGGTTTCTCAGCAAAATGTAGCATTGTTTAATTATGTATGCCCTCGAGGGTCAAGAATGGCGGCATAACTCTGCTTGGCGCCGCCCTGACATGTGCACCCGCCTAATCGTCACTTTTTGCCAGCCATAAGGAAAACCGTAACTGATAATGACTAGGGAGCTTTTTGTCACTGCTGCAATTATGTTCTTGAATTCCTCAGCCTCTAATTTCCGTTGAATAAACTGAGGTCTTCAAGAAAAGAGCTGAATGCCTGACTGAATCAAACAAGCTCAAAACTTTGGGCGTAGATGCGAAAAACTGCGCATAAAGGTTTTCTTTAAAGGTATGCAAGCAGACCGGATTTTGCGGAATGCTAGGGAGTTCTGCAACGTATTAACAGAACGGATTTACAATATCTGAAAGACCTATCACACTTTGAGATAAAATTCAAACCAACTTTTTTTTTAGGGTTCCGTACCTAAAGGGTAAAAACGGGACCCTATTACTGAGGCTCCGCTGTCCGTCCGTCTGTCCATCTGTCACCAGGCTTTATCTCATGAGCCATGTTAGCTAGACAGTTGAAATTTTCACAGATGATGTATTTCGGTTGCCGCTATAACAACAAATACTAAATAATAGAATAAAATAAATAATTAAGGGGGCTCCCATACAACAAACGTTATATTTTTGCTCGTTTTTGCTCTATACTGATAACGGCAATAGGTAGACGCTTGAAACGCTTGAAATATTCACAGAATATTTAGTTAAATTATCATCATCATCATCATTTCAGCCGTAGGACGTCCACTGCTGGACATAGGCCTCCCTCATTGATGCCCAATCATTACGATTGGAAGCGATTTGCATCCACCCTGAACGTGCGGCCTTCACCAAATCGTCCGTCCATCTCGTTGGTGGACGTCCCACGCTGCGCTTGCCAGTCTGTGGTCTCCATTCCAAAACTTTTGGCCCCAAACGGCCATCTGTTCTACGTGCTATATGGCCAGCCCATTGGCATTTCAACGAGCTAATCCGTTTGGCTATGTCGGTGACCCCGGTTCTTCTACGGATCTCCTCGTTTCTGATTCGATCCCGTAGAGAAACTCCAAGCATAGCCCTCTCCATAGCTCGCTGAGCGACTCTGAGCCTATTCATCAGGCCCATAGTGAAGCACCACGTCTCGGATCCATATTTCATCACTGACAACACACACTGATTAAAGACTTTTGTTTTGAGGCACTGAGGTAAATGACACTGAGGTTTAGTTAAATATTCACTTTAAAAATAAATTATTAAATTAAAATGAAACAAATATTTAAGGGGGGATATCACGACCTTTCTTATTTGTGAGCATCATTCTTTCAGATTTGTTAAATCAATTTACCAGAATCGTTATTTCCCAGTAGCAAAATTTCTATTCGCATTTTTTCAAAAATTTCTATTCGCATTTTTTCCCAGATACTTTTTTCTCACTATGGTTTTTTACTGAAGCTCATTTTCACAATTGCGTTTTTTCGCTATTTTAGTCGACACAGAAACAGCTCCGCGTGAGCGGAGCTCCTTCTTCTGTGTGCTTTTGGCCCTTCGAAACTTAACATAACCTAAAGCTGCTATGTACCTGTTTCTGTGTCGATTAAAATTGAGAAAAAACGCGATTGTGAAAATGAATGAATGAATTTAGTAGTGGTAGAGCCATGTTGTAGCTAGCCACTGCATCACGAATGGGCCGGCTTATCCGGGGCAGTACCACCCTCTCACAGAAAACCGGCGTGAAGCAGCAGTAATCCTGCTTGCGTTTCGTACGGTCAGTGAGAGTGCCGGGGGCCCAATACCTCACCCCTTCCCTCTCCCCCTTCCCCTATTCCCTCTCCTTAAGGGCCGACAACGCACTGGGATCGCGTAAAGCGCTGCAGGTGTCTATGGACAGTGGTGATCATTTAACATCAGGTGACCCACTAGTTCGTTTGTCTGGCCTTTCTTACCAAAAAAAAAAAAATGAGTTTCAGTAAAAAAACCATAGTGAGAAAAAAAGCATCTGGGAAAAAACGCGAATGAAATTTTGCTACTAGGAAAATCTAAGTCTAGGAAATAACGATTCTGGTAAATTGATCTAGCAAACCAATTTGAACCTTAATACTATGACGATACCGTTTGTTTTGAAAGATAAGGGCTCGAAGCGAAAAATTCACCTGGGAAGATTTATACTATAGGTTACTCTTTATCTGTATCTAAGCTCGGGCTATCGGGTGTCCAATTATGCAGTGGAAATCTATTATCGGAAAATAAATGTGATTTGATGTTTTAATAAAACGAATGCTTTTCACGAGACAATTACTTTCCTGCTTTTGTGCAAACAAAACAGGCAGATAGGCTATTAAGTAAATACAAAAGCTCATTTACAACTCAATGTAATTTTTAATCACAATGCAAGTTTTCGTTTGTGATTGGTAAAATAACAGGTTTAAGTATTAATCATGAAATTACGTATTAACATTTTCAATAATTGGTTGTTCTTTGTATTCAAACAGGGGGGGTGCCCCGAAGCGTATACCACCATATCCCGTGTCTTACGAAAATCTAAAGATAATATTTTATCCATGACCTAAAACCAATTGCAAATCCCCGACCACACACCGACCGCATGCGTGGTGGTGTCCATAGGGATATTATTATTAGTCGATTTTCGGCACACGGAATACGATAGTTAAATCGGTTAACAGCCCAGCCATAAATGATTTGACGAATTCGATAAAACAACACGAAATTCAAAATGTAGATCAGAAATTTAAAAATATTTTGAACCGAAGTATTTTATTCACGATGTTGGAATTTGGATGATGAGTAAAAATCACCTTGGAAAGTATTTAAATGACGTTTTGCGTTATTACGTAGTTACCGGTAAAGTAAAGTTAATTATCGTGTCTCTGATAAAAATCAACATGAATTTTTCATTTGTTTTATGACGTGAGTGCAATTGAATTAATCGCGAATAAACGATGTTTCAGTTTCCATTAGTTATTCAGGTTTATTCAACGGTACCGAAACAGTGAGAATGATTTTGATTATTTTTGTTGTGCTCGGGGTGAACGCGCGAATTAATCCCCATGGACCTACAGTAGCAAATGATTTCGCAAACTGTGTGAATGAACTAATAGACAAAAACTTTGTTGAACCAGGACTTCTCTACTTTATCAACACGAACGACGTCAGTACATCAGTGGTTGCTATAAGAACAGCAATCTTAAAATCAGTGCATGATAAACTAAAATATTCCGTAAAAATTGCCAAACCTACAGAAAAAGATAAAGCTATCTGCGTTAATGACAAAGAATTATTAAAAATTTCAGTTTATCACATGGACAATTATGAACCGATACCTCTAGCAGACTACTTTGTTGCTATTATAGATAACTATGACGATTTCACCCGTCTAGCGAGTAGACTGACGAGAGCAAGAAGTTGGAACCCAAAAGCATTATTCATTTTTGTATTTTTTGATATGACGAGCTCAGACGATCACAATATCAAACAAGCGGAGAAAATTATACACTGTCTTTTTACACTGAATGCCGTTAATATAGTTGTTATTATTCCGCAAGCAAATAACATAAGACGAGCCACTATTTACGGTTGGAGACCATACGATCCCCCTAAATTTTGCGGGTATGCAAATGAATCAGCCAGAGCAAGATTATTTGTAGAAAACGTGTGTGACCGTGGTATTGTGAAATACACAAAGACTGTATTTGAAGACAAAATTCCATCGAATATGAAAGGATGCACTTTGGAAATGCTTGCTCTTGAACGACAACCGTTTATTAGTGAGAATCTTAATGATCCTAATATAGAGGTAATGTTGATCAATGATGTGGCGAAACGTTTTAATATAAAATTGAACTATAAAATTCTCAATGCTTTTCGTGGTGAGAAACAGCCAGGAGGGCACTGGGACGGAGCACTTGCTGATCTTATATCTAAAAAGGGTGTAATACTCTTAGGAGGTATATTTCCTGACAATGAGGTTCACGAAGACTTTGAATGCAGCTCTACTTATTTAGCGGACTCGTACACTTGGGTTGTGCCCCGCGCTTTGCAACAACCCTTATGGCTGGCTTTCTTTATCATATTTAAACGAATAGTATGGTTCTCAGTTGTAGCTGGATTTATTGCAGTAGCACTGACATGGATGCTACTGGCTAAATTGAGCAAAGACCCTTCGTACAGGACAAATTTAGATCATTATTTCATTAACACGTGGATCAGTAACCTAGGATTCGTGGCGTTTTCTCGCCCAGTAACGAACAGTTTACGTTTGTTTTTTATTTTCCTTAATTTGTATTGTATTTTGCTTTTAACAGGATACCAGACAAAATTGATTGACGTATTAACAAATCCAAATTTTGAACATCAAATATCGACCGTAGAAGAATTGGTAGCGAGCGATTTAGGATATGGTGGCTCAGAAGAATTACAAGATCTTTTTCAAAACTCGACTGATTCTATGGATATGTATTTTTCTGATAAGTGGGAGAATGTTATTGATAAAAGGGAAGCGATGATTAACGTGGTAATTCACAGGAATTTTTCTTTGCTATGTAGTCGTTTAGAGTTGGCTTATATATCTGCTGTAATACCCGAGCTTAGTGATAAGTTTGGGAATGCTAAATTCTATGCATTTGAAGATAACGTTTTCACAGTTCCTCTAGAGATGGTGTCGTTGAGAGGGTTTCCGTTTCTGAAGAACTTTTCGAAGACCTTAGAATCGTTTAGACAGTATGGAGTAAATGATAAGGTGCGTAAATATTTTGCAGGCTATACGTTATCAAAGAAAGCAACATTGCTAAATGATCTAGAAGCGGAAAACTCTAGTAGAGAAGCCTTATCCATCGAATCTTTACAAGGTGGATTTTTCGCACTCGTCTTTGGCTATGTTTTTGGTACCATTGTTTTTATAATAGAAATTATTATGAACACTAAATATGTGAAGAATATAAAAATATTAAAAAAAGTCCGTGCATAAGTTGATTTAATTTAATAAAACTTCTTTTAACAAAACTGTATTTCAAATGTGCATTAATTACAAAACTACACAAATATTTGGAACTAAAATTTATTATTACATACTTATCGTAATTGCTGACCTAAACCTAAAGACTAGCAGCTAGTTGATCTAATTATACTTACAATATCTACTTTTAGTAATCTGCTGTTATTGCCACTGTTACAAGATAATCTCATTTTTCACCAAGGATTATTTTAAGACTCCTCGGGAAAAATAATGAATTGTCACTTTTTGTGAAACTGACGTTTTAATGCCACCAATAAGCCGATCGCATTAAAAGGCCAGTTTCAAAAGTGACTTTTTTATTGTGAGAGGGAGACAAACGAGCAAGCGGATCATCTGATGGACAATTATCACCACCGCCCATAAATATCAACAATTTAAAGAGAGACATTCATTGTTTTACCCGTGGAGTCTTCACTTCAGGTTAAAGAATTTTATTTTTTCAAAAAATAAAGAAACTACACAATAATAATTTCTTAAATATGTATACGTAGCAACCGTGAGCATTAATTTGCATTTAATTTATCGACTATGAAACAAATAAAAATCATGTATCAAACCGACATGCAATATGCATATCGGGTAGATTCATTAAAGGATGTTGAAGTTAATTAAAATGCATTTATACACACCACGTGCTTAGCAACAGAATTTGGCGTCAGTTTCTTTAGGTTGCAGGTATGACTGTTATTGACAATATGATCCTTCAGTTTATTTTTGAAATTGACAACATTTCATATTTCTAAGACTATAATTTGATTCGTTCTGTGTATTCTGTTTGGAAAGAGAAAGACGCTGATAGTTTTAAATTTTCACTAGGATTATTAATTAATTTGTTACAATTTTTTAAAGATGTGCTTATTCTAAAAGAGCGCAACGATAGAATAGATCCATTACTTTTGTCTAGTCTCTATTAAAAAAAAGTGATGACGTAAATTTGACGTTAAGGTTGTTATCTAATTTAAAATTATGACAGCTATTTTTTCTAGTGAAAAGGGTAAAGGAAACATATCTATTCTGTGGATGTATTTGTAAGTACATATATGTTTTTAAATTTGTTGTATTTTTTTAAATATGGAGAAATAAATTATAATAAATATTTTTCCGTGTTCAGGAGGCGAAACTCTTTCGATTCCTGCAGTAATTTTCAGGTATTAAAAAAATGAAAGGTTGTCAATTGTGGAAAAAATCAACCTCTTTAACAAATTTTGGTAGGTTGGTCATACATTTGCGCTCCCTTATTATGTGCTGTACAAACTATACAAACTTGGCTTTTACATTTCATTTAAATAAAAAATAATTTAGGTTTACCTTTTGCATCACTATAATAAATGTTACAAAATAGATTCTTATCTGAATTTTCAAATAACATAGTCCTTTTTTTAGACGTCCATTATCATCCCTCTACCTATCGTTGTTACATAAAGACATTCGTCTTAGAGCATGATTCGTAAATCACAACTGCAGTCAAAATAAAAAATACCCGATTAATGTTCGATTTCGTCACTACCTGACACATTTTTAAGTGACGATTTTTTATGTAGACGTCTCTTTTTATTTTGTTTAAATAAACAGAGATGGCTGCACAGATATGTCACATAAAATGCCAGGAACTTATTAAACAGCGGTTGAAACCGGCCCTTTTTCATATTCAAAGCACGTATCGTCGGCTGACTGCTGACCTAGTAAATTTCATGCAAAAAGCACGCTTTCATCACCGTAACTTTCGTATTACCATAATTGGTTTAAATTCACAGATGCAAATTCAAGTAACTAACTAGTGTAACTAAAACTAAAGTTTCTCTCCATCCAAATGCTGAACGTTATAATAAGAATGGTCAGGAAACCGTTCCAGTTCTATATAGTCGGTTTCTGTGCAGAGAAGGCGTTCTAACATGGAGACAACTTCCTTAAAATCGGGCCTGGAAGAAGCTTCGGCCTCCCAACAATAGTACATTATGTTGTAAAGTTCACGGCGGCAATGCTCTGGTTTTTCCAATCGATGACCTTCTCGAACCTGAAAAAGAGGAGGTTTAGTTTAGCTATGTGATCGGGATGATGTCAATTTGTCAAGTCTTATTGCTTCTTCAGACTTAGTACATAATGTTCAATCTAACCTCGGTCTAAACATACTTGTACTTTTCATCTGGAAGAAAATATAAACCCCAAAAGCATGGAAACCTAAAGAATTTTTTTTATGGTTCTGTACGTCAAAATGGAAAAAGATTTTTGTGTCTGTCTACCAAGACTGTCCAAGACCCTTTTCCTAAAGAACGCGTACTAAAGAGGTATGGAGGAACTATGGAGGTTATTGAGATTAATAACATAATAACAAAAAGGTACTGATGTCAGAAAACCCTTAGAGTTAAGAAAGAAAATCATCTCCAAATTGATCAAAAAAATTTAATACAAACTTTTGAAAGTGAATATTCATAAAAAGAACTGTGGGAATTTATAGGATAACTCCCGTAGACATAGAAGTTAGGCCTCACAGTACAACTAAAGGAAAAAAAAACACAAAACTTACTGGTCCACAAAATGATTACCAGCAAAAACGCTTTGTGCTAATCTAGGGAATGCTAACAACATCTTCAACCTTGTTTGTTACTGGTAAAGTTTATAAAAGAGTTCCAACCTTTCTCATGACGTCACCAGCTGACAAGCCAGGGTACGGCGTGGAGCCCAGAGTCACGATCTCCCAGAGCAGCACGCCGAAGCTCCAGATGTCTGACTTTACGCTGAAGATATCGTCGTACAGTGACTCTGGTGCCATCCATCTGGAATTGTTAACATTGTTTAGGATTATCATCGTCAAAGTTAAAGTCAAAATCGGCATTTTGGTCTTACGTATCGCTTATAAACCAGTGGCCTATGTTACTGTCAAGTCATAAATGATAATATTTTTATAGTCATAATGACTGTTTAAATTTTTCGTCAACATTTTGGTCCTTCGAACCAGTTATGACCCAGTAATCTCTGTTGCTGTCAGGTTTATTTTAAAATATTCTGGAAAGTTGTGGCTTAAATCCATCGTCAACAAGTATCTTACCGTATAGGCAGGCGTCCATCACTCTTCCTCTCATACACATGCGTGCCGGCCACGTCGCGAGCAAACCCGAAGTCTGCCACTTTGCACATGCGCTCCTCGGTGATCAGCACGTTCCGGGCTGCCAGGTCCCGATGGATGATCTGCCAAAAACAACGGAGGAAGACGAACTCGTTATTTTGCTTGAGCATATAGTCATAATTATAATTATCATAATCATAGCTATCCGTTGTAGCCGCAAATGCTCTTATATTAAGTATGACAGGGGACTTTTTCTACTGCCAAAAAATTACAAGTACTGACTATATTGGTTCTGATACAAAAAATAATAATGCTATACTAACAGTTAATGGATATGTTTAGCTGTGTTTGTCTTTGATTTGTGTGACAGTTTTGAAATGAGTGTCGATGTCCTGTACAGTCAAGAAATTTAATTCCCTACCCATTTCGTAAAAATGTCGTGTAATATTCGCAATGCATTAAGGTCGCTATGTCAATTGCAACACGTCACAACAACATCGTTGCTAGCTCTTATGGTGACAGTTTGCCGTACGATATTCAAACTTAGGTGGGTTGGAAATTAAATTCCTTGACCGTACAGTGCGCCATTACAAGCGATGTCCTGTATAGTCGCCATTATAAACTTTGAGACGGTTTTATCTCATTTTTAGCTTATACGTCCGACTTACAAGCACAGGTCTCCTCTCAGAACGAGAGCGAGCTTGGGTAATAGTTTCCGCGCGGGCGGGCGGCACTCATGCAGGTTTCCTCAGGATATCTTCCATCACCATAAATCTCGCGGTAGGTAATATTCAAATGTAATTTCGCATATAAAAATCAGAGATGCAAACCGAGGTTTCGACCCATGACCCTGCTTGAGAGGGCATAAATCAAACCACGAGGCAACCATGTCCGCATTGTAAATCACCTTAACAGCTTCGATATTTACGATATCAACTGTAGTGTACATACCAGCTCATCCCCTAATGAAAAATGGCAGAACAAAAACATGACACAAAAGAAGACAAGCTAATCCTGATTCTGATCTACAAGCCTACCCCTTTAGAGCTAAGAAAGTCCATGCCCCTGGCGACTTGGAAGGCGAAGTGCGTGAGGTCCCGTGAGGTGAGGAACTGGCTGCCGGCATGCGTGTTCCCGTAGTGACGCTCTGCCCGAGAGTCGCGAAGAAACTGCTGCAGCTTTCCCAAACTCACGAACTCCATGATCACTAGGGTCGGCTCCTGGAAAACAAGGTAAGCATGAGGTTAAACACCATCATCACTACCCCAATCTATATACGTCCCACTGCATAAGCCTCCTCTCGGAAGTAGAGGACTTGGGCCTTCAAACACACCATTAAATTTCCTTGCAAGGTTTCGCCGCGGTGTTTTCCGTCACCGTTAGAGCTTATGGTAAATTTCCAATAATATTATTTTGGACACAAATTCCGAAAAAATCAGAGGTGCGATCCTGGGCTCGAACGCACAACCCTCTGCTTGAGAGGCTATGGGTTAAACCACTGGACCGCTACGGCTTTATTAAATTACAATGGTGTAATGGTGTATTATTGACGTTTACTTTTAGTTTACCACTGACAGATGGCTTGCCTTCATTTCATTTCCAACTTTAACACTATACAAATAAAGTAGCTATTACAATATCTGCAAACGTGGGTTCGTGGGTAGTTGAATATGCAATGAAGGCAAACCATCTGTCAGTGGCAAACTTTATGTAATTTTACTGTAAATAAAGTAACAAGTGAAGTGGCAATGGGCCGGCCATATAACCCGAAGAACCGTAAACCGATGAGGTAGACGAGTTCTTGAGTGGAGACCACGGATTGGCAAACGTAGCGTAGGACGTCTTCAAACTCGGTGCAGCGATGATCTTCGCAAGGCGGCTGGTAAGAGCTGGATGAGAGTGGCCGATTATCGTGTTCAGTGGTGTGCCATGGGAGAGACCTATGCCCAGCAGTGGACGAGTACAGGCTGATGAAATAAAGTTACAGTCGCGGTACAATCTGCTTAAATAAGCGAAACAGGGTTTTTTTTATGTTTTCCAGAACTGGTACAACTTGTCCTCTAGCCGGATACCGGGTTATCCTTGGGTTTTGGGATATTAGAAGCATTTTTTTCATTTATACCTTGTCAGTGCAGCAGCCTATAAGCCGGACGACATTGGGGTGGGTGCCAAGGTTCTTCATCACGATGAGTTCCTGCACCAGGTCCGTCTTCTCCTTCTCTGACGCGTTCTCTTTCAAGGTCTTCACAGCTACTGTCTGTTCGCCTTTCTTGCCTGCAGGGGAAATAAAGAGGAAACGGTTTGTAAAGTAGACCAAGTAAGTGCTTTATTGGATCAGGCATTACTTCGCAGAGGTTCATGTCAATTAACGTTGCGGATGAGCAAAGTAATTGTTTTAATTCAAGTAAATGCTTTTACCATTTTTACGACAGTACCTTCGTCAGACAATGCAACAGGCTAATTGCCACAGCGATTTCTTAGTGAAAATAGCCTTAGATGTTTTAAGCAGTTCAACTCTCAAAATTCAAATTCAAATCCATTTATTCACTTGAGAAACGGCTACATCAGTTTTTTATAATTATGTATAGCATAGAAAGATCATTAAAATGATCATTTGGCGAACATTACATTATAAATAAATAAATATCACGGGACAATTCACACCAATTGGCCTAGTCCCAAAGCAAGCTAAGCAAAGCTTGTGTTATGGGTAGGCAACGGATAAACATACTTATATAGATAGATACATTCTTAAATACATATTAAACACCCAAGACCCGAGAACAAACATTCGTATTTTTCATACAAATATCTGCCCCGACACGGGAATCGAACCCGGGACCTCAAGCTTCGTAGTCAGGTTCTCTAACCACTAGGCCATCTGGTCGTCTAAAAGAATCGTATAGAAGATTTTGTACAGCGCTCTCGCCGTCGACACCAGCATGCAAATGTGTTTTTAAATGCATGCAAATTCATTGAAGCTTAAATTGGCAAATGAATTACTTTATTGACTATTACTGTCAATTGCATATTTAATTATAGAGACTAACAATAGATTCGATCACGTGCTACAGGTCTAACGCTTTTTAACTGAGTCTGTTCCTGAGGTATGGGAGCGGTACGGTAGACCTACCACCCTACGGTTAAGTTCATTTGCACGTCATGCATTGATAAAACGAGGTCGATTTTCCCTTGCAATAATATATAAAATAAAAATAAATAAAATAAATATTAGGGGACAATCTTACACAAATCGACCTAGTCCCAAACTAAGCAAAGCTTGTACTATGGGTACTAGACGACGATAAACATACTTATACAGGGTTATTTGTAATTCACTAGAATCCTTTTAACCCTAAACTCCTACCACTTAAACAAATCTTTTTTGTTTTACGACTTTTGTCATAACTTTATATTTTTGGTGTAATAATGTTTTGAAAATTTGAGATTACCTGTATTTTTACGATACTCTGTGCCGTGTATGGAAAAAAAATGTACTCCATTTTAAAAAGTCGTATAACAAAAAACATTTGTTTAAGTGGTAGGAGTTTAGGGTTAAAAGGATGCTAGTGAATTACAAATAACCCTGTATAGATAAATACATACTTAACCCGTCACGCGTCCACCATACTAAAATTAGTAAAATTAATTTTTGTGCGGGATATGTCCTAGATACTTCAGTTACTGAAGTATCTACTGTAGTAGTCTCTAGGACGTTTCCCGCAAAAAAAAGTTAGGGACTAACGTAGTCCCTGGGACGCGTGACGCGTTAAATACATAGAAAACATCCATAACTCAGGAACAAATATTCGTGCTCATCACACAAATAAATGCCCTTACCGGGATTTGAACCCAGGACCTCTTGTTTCGTAGGCAGGGTCACTACCAACTAGGCTAAAGCGGTCGTTAAAATGATGGATGACAGTCACTAAAGACTTCATCCAGTTAGAAAAGTCAACCTTAGCAATATTTAGATCTCACAGGAACTTTTGTCAAAATTGGTACACCACTTTCTTGGCCGACCGTAGTACCTACCTACACGGTGTACCTTTCATGGATTCATTATAATATATCATCAAAACCTATTTTCTGGTCTACACTGCGCGGCAACGAAGTCAAAACATTCCACGTAATTCATGTTTGTTTTGCATGTAAATTAGGAAGCAAGCTATTGTATACAAGTATTTTACATACTAAACATTATACTGCTTCATTTTAGAGGAAATTATGTGGTTCTTGCAATTTTGAATGTCATTTGCATTTTCATTAGATCGCCAGTTATTTTCATAGTGTTGTAATGAGATATTCCATTTTATGTAGAGTCTAATTACTTCATCATTTCAGCTGAAAGACGTCCACTGCTGAACATAGGCCTCCCCCAAGGCTCACCAAACAAATCGGCCCTGCGCCTTCCGCATCCAATGCGTTCCCGCCACCTTAATCAGGTCGTCGCTCCATCGACCGCTTTAGCCTAGTTGGTAGTGACCCTGCCTACGAAGCAAGAGGTCCTGGGTTCGAATCCTGGTAAGGGCATTTATTTGTGTGATGAGCACGAATATTTGTTCCTGAGTTATGGATGTTTTCTATGTATTTAAGTATTTATTTATCTATATAAGTATGTTTATCGTCGTCTAGTACCCATAGTACAAGCTTTGCTTAGTTTGGGACTAGGTCGATTTGTGTAAGATTGTCCCTTAATATTTATTATTATTTATTTATCTTATTGGAGGCCTACCTACACTGCGTCTTCCGGTCCGCGGACGCCACTCGAGAACCTTTCGGCCCCATTGGCCATCAGTTCAACGAGCGATGTGCCCTGCCCACAATGCTGTCTAATTACTTAAATGAATTAATTTACGTTATCCATGGTGGCCTAGTGGTTTATATGGCCTCTCAAGCAGAGGGTCGTGGGTTCAAATCCCGGCTCGCACCTCGTGAGTTTTTCGGAAATTATGTGCGATTTTTTTTTTTTTAAATAATAAATCTTTATTAACTTTTACATCGTATTTGACAAATAAACTAAAAGGATAAACAAACAGTAAAAACAAATAAAAATAATACACACCCTGAACTAGGATAAAATAAAATCCTGTGTTTCAGGTATAAAAGGACTTAAAATGCTAACATAAATAATCAAATGCAAAATACCTACACACCTAATGTTTTTAAGTAGATTTTGAATAAAAGAAATACCAAACAAACCATTACCTTTCATTACATTCCATTCCATTACATTTCAAATTTACCATTAGCTTTGCATTAAAATTTACGGTGAAGGAAAAACATCGTGAGGAAACCTGCATACACCTGCAAAGAAATTCAATGGTGTGTGTGAAGTTACCAATCCGCACTGGGCCCGCGTGGGAACTATGGCCCAAGCTCTCTCATTCTGAGATTATCCACGATCCTCTGCTTTAGATGCCATAGGTCAAACTACTAGGCTAGGTTTTAGTTTGAAAAGATCCCTTTTAGGGATAAGTTTGCCTTTGAACTCTTTTTGTTTTGTTGTTTTGTATTATTTTGTGTTTTACGTACAATAAAGTATTTACATTCATATATACATACATACTAGGCCACCACGGTTAATCGCGTCTTTTATTACTCGGACAAATTATGCACTGCAGTAGATGGTACGGTTAACTTCTTTAATTATTGAGCAACTTGACTTTCTTTATATTTTGCCGCGTAATGCAAATCGGGTTAAGCCACCGCTTGTACCCGTACCTATATCCTGATTTACATTACACGGCTAAAATGCCAAGATTGGCAGATTGCTCAACAATTAAGAGGGTTTATACCTGCTGAGCTGGCAACGTTGCATTTTTGTTAGTTTTTGTCGATTATTCCATAAAAATTTAATGAAAATTAAAAATGTTTTGTATACAAATTGTTCTAATATATAAGTTAATGTGTCTACTGCTTTAATAATTCGTGATAGACTTTTTTTTTCTTAAAAAACGAACAAATTATTACCTAACGGTTTTTAAAGAAAATAAAAGTCTTATCACGAATTATTATTGCAGTAGACACATTAACTTATATATTGGAACAATTTGTATTCAAAAAATTTTTAATTTTCATTAAATTTTTATGGAATAATCGAGAAAAACTAACAGAAATGCAACGTTGCCAGCCCAGCAGGTATAAACCCTCTTAAGGCTGCACCGAGCTTCTTGCGTTAATCGATTTTAGGTATTCTATGCACTCGTGTGTGTATGTCATTGAATGCATGAGAGCAGCTAGAATCAAAGTCGTGCGTAAGCGCAAGCGACACAAGTTCCCCTTCCAATTGCCGAAGAAGAACTAACGCAACTAACGACACGGACAAGAGGGAAGCACGACGGCTCAAGATAGGTTGGTCAGGTATTTTCATTGTATTACTTAAATAAACACATATTTTAAAAAGAAAGAATCATCTTGTTTTATTAAGAGGCTGACAACACCTAATTTTGTTGAAATTGATGTCATTTAAACAGTTTTTTAAGAAAAACTGCTTGTTCTAGCACATTAAAAAAAATTATATGTTAATATTCATCATATTTCAAAGACCGTGGACGGACTCGATACATAATTGGACGAAATCGGCTCGATAGAAAATAATTGCAAAGATAGGTCTTAAAATCATCATTAAACGGTTCTATGTCTTTATTTTTTTGGCGTATGCGCAAAGAGTATTGTAATATTATATGAACAAGAGTGGCAACTCTATGGTCAAATTTGCATGTATGGAAGGTGCTGCCGCCCTACGGCTGCTCAAGAACTAATGTGACGTTTCTATAGATGTATACCTATCTATATGTATATGTTGGTAGTGATGTACAGCTATAGATACGCGTACCTATAGCAATGTATAGTCAAGGATTTTAATTGATAGACTAATTGCCACTATTCGTATTTTAGCCGTCTAATTCAAATCAGCATATACGAAGTATAAGCGGCTAAACCCGATTTGTATTATACGGCTAAAATACGAACATTGGCAAATGGCCTATCAATTAAAGTCCTTGACCGTACAATTTGGTACGCTATGGCCATGGCCGATGAATGACAACTGACAAGTTTGACAAGTCAACCAAGATGGCCGCTAATTTAGTTCTTCGGCAAACACCAGAGATCACTGTAGTCGCATGAAAAGTGATGATATATGTAAGTGTGCCCCCCCCTGCGTATGCGTCTGCAATTAAAAACATGAAGTCAACATATTCATACCTAAACCGCTAACGAGTCATATTTCACAAATAATCCACAGTTTTTTTTTAATTAAATATTTGCCCGATAAATTTCAATATACCCGGCTGCCCAGTAATAGCAGCATTTCGTTTACTCCGATACAAATAGACAGTGTGCGCCGACGTTGGTGTTGACAGCGTCTTAACATTAAAAAAGTCATGACCTGCCGTGCAGTGTTTACGCCGTCCTAAGGATTTTTTTTTTGAGACGACTTTGGATTTTTTTTTACTAAGCAAACTACAAATAATCGTGTTTCGATAAACACTGGTCATTAGAGTGAATCCTCAAATATCTTACACGTGAATGTCAGGACTAAAGCTTTGCTAGTAATGATACAGCACGAGATAAAATAAATGCAATAAATTCGCCAACAGCTCGGTAGGGCCTTAAAGTTTTTGACTGTAAGAGTATACAATACTGTAAATTGGCAGTAATTACCATCGATGTCAATGGCCTGGGCTCGCCAGACTTGCCCAAAAGCACCTTCGCCCACGATGTTGAAGATCCGCAGCCGATGCCGGGGGAACTCCCACTCGTCTTCCGGATCCTCCTTCGTGATTGTCGTCTCCTCGGAAAGCTGCAGAAAAACCGTAAAAAAATCCTTGGAAATTTGAGGAATAAAATTACATAGCAAAGGTCCACATTAAAAAATCGAGAAGAAAACAGAGCGGATTTTCGGATTAAAATCAGTTACATAGACGTCTTCGAAAGTAGTTAGTGATTTAAAAATATGGCTCTGTTGTCCATCAGAAGTCAATTAGATCAGTGTCTAGTGTATTTCGCTGGTATTTACTTAGTAAAAAAATCTAGAAAACGAAATATGAGAGCTAATGGATGATCAATGACAGCACGAATCCGTGTTCTAAAGTAAAAACAGATCTTCAGAGGAAATAGTTATTTAAAAAATATTTGACAAAATTGATAGGGCAACCACTGGCGTCAACCAACAAATGAATTTGCTTCGCTGTGATTTTAGTAACGCAGCGAGGCAAGCTGATAGTTTTGTGGTTCATGGAAAAACCTACAATGGTAGTAGAAGTTTTATGGCCAGTAGAATCTTGTACATGCCTCTCAGACCGCACTAATCGTGCTTCTAAGTGACAGCTGCTGTATTTCATCGTGGACAATAAGATAACTAGTAAAATTATAAGCAGATGAGATACTTGTAGACTAAGAAGTCTTCTAGACTGGCATCTGGTGTTGCAGGGAAGTACGCTTTTATCATGAGGTGACCGCTTGTTTATTTGCCATCCAATTTATACAAAACTAGCTTTTGCCCGCGGCTTCGCTCGCGTGTACCATGAGAATTCCAAAGCACCTAGATATCAAGCAAGCAAGCATACAGGCAAGCAAGCAAGCATGCAAGCAAGATGTAAGCATGCATGCACGCTTGCTTGCTTGCGTGACAATGGGACCATCACAGTAGTATATTATATTCTTTCGAATAAAAAAATAATTTTTAAAATCGGTCCACAATTGACCGAGAAATCGTGAACATACTTACATAAAAAAAATACATTAAGTGGAATGCATAACCTCCTCCTTTTTTTGAAGTCAGTTAAAGAGCCCTTTGCGGCCTACTTACAGTATAAACTTATGAATTTTGAAATTTTAGCTTACAATCAGTAAAACGCAAAATCCCGTATTTTCCCGTTCCCGTAAGAATTTCGGGAAATAGTTTCTTAATACTCCCCTACACTCCCCAGGAAACCCACTTGCCAAATTTCAGCTTTCTACGGCCAGTAAAACGAAAAATCCCGTTTTTTCCCGTTCCCGTGGGAATTTTGGAAAGTCCTCTCTCAATGCTCCTCTACACTCCCCAAGCAACCTCATGCCGAATTTCAGCTTTCTACGACCAGTAAAATGAAAAATCCCGTTTTTCCCGTTCCCGTGGGAATTTTGTATAGTCCTCCCTTAATGCTCTTCTACACTTCCCAAGCAACCTACATGCCAAATTTCAGCTTTCTACGACCAGTAAAACGAAAAATCCCGTTTTTTCCCGTTCCCGTGGGAATTTTGGAAAGTCCTCTCTCAATGCTCCTCTACACTCCCCAAGCAACCTCATGCCGAATTTCAGCTTTCTACGACCAGTAAAATGAAAAATCCCGTTTTTCCCGTTCCAGTGGGAATTTTGTATAGTCCTCCCTTAATGCTCTTCTACACTTCCCAAGCAACCTACATGCCAAATTTCAGCTTTCTACGACCAGTAAAACGAAAAATCCCGTTATTCCCGTTCCCGTGGGAATTTTTGAATGTCCTCTCTTAATCCTCCTCTACACTTTCCAAGCAACCTAGATGCCGAATTTCAGCTTTCTACGACCAGTAAAGCGAAACATCCCGTTTTTTCCTTATCCCGTGGGAATTTCCGAAAATCCTTCAAACCGTTTTTTACTATTATAATTACCTACTTCTATGCCAAATTTCAAGAGTCTAGTAATTATACTTCATAGGATCCCGTTGAACTGAATATATAAATCCCGTTTTTTCCTTATCCCGTGGGAATTTTGAAAAATCCTGAAATCAATGTTTTAACTAATGTAATACCTACTTGTGTATCAAGTTTGAAGAGTCTAGTTATTATAGTTAATGAGATAGGGTCACTCGGAATCGAATATAATAAATCCCGTTTTTTCCCGTCCCCGTGGGAATTCCCAAAAATCCTGGATACCTAAATTGAATAAGGTATCTATGTGCAAAATTTCAAGTCTCTAGGTCCAGTGGTTTGGGCTGTGCGTTGATATATCAACAGGCATTTAGTTTAATTAGACATTTCAACCCCATCCAGGGAGATGGTATTTTACGTCCGCTACATCGGATTTTAAAACCGTTGTTGTTTTCATAACCAGCGACCCGATAAACCATAGAAACAACACCCATGTTGATTTCAGACTTTGTTACCCCTTTCCCCCCTTTTAGGGGTTGAATTCTCAAAAAACCTTAAACACGTGTTTACTCATTTACCATTAGGAGTACTTCTGTGAAGTTTCGAATAAAATAGTCGAACTAATCTTGTTTCCCCATACAAACTTTGGACCCCCTTTTCACCCCCTTAGAGAGTGAATTTTGAAAAATCCTTTCTTAGTGCACCCCTAGACCTTATAAGGAACCTACATGCCAAATTTGGAATCTCTAGGCCCAGTGGTTTGGGCTGTGCGTTGATATGTCAGTCAGTCAGTCAGTCAGTCAGTCAGTCAGTTTCTTCTTTTATATATATAGATAAAGGTTTAACGACGGCCAATGGGGCAGTAAGTTTCTAGAGTAGCAACCGCGATCCGGAAGACCAGTAACAAGATGAACCGACGATCTAGTAAAGGCCGCCGGAACTACTTGAGCAGCGTTGGACTGATCGTTGCCGAACTTTTGGAGGGAGGCCTTTGTCTTTGGCTGTCTTTTAGCTAATCATCATCATCCCAGCCTATATACGTCCCACTGCAGGGTACAGGCCTTCTCTCAAAATGAGAGGGCTTGGGCCGTAGTTCTCGCGCGAGCCCAGTGCAGATTGGGAACTTCACATACACTCTTGAATTTCTTCCCAGGTGTACAAATTTTTACTTTACTGTAAAGCTCATGGTAAATTTCAAATGTAATGTATTTTCGCACATAAATACGGAAAAACTCAGAGGTGCGAGCCGGGATTTGAACCCAAGACCCTCTGTTTGAGAAGCCACACGACCACAAGACCACCACGGCTTGGATTTAAACTTAGACCTATGCTCAATATTAAATTCGTATTATGTTAAGAACTTACATACGAGTCACTAATCACTTACTATTTTAGTTGGAAATTGGCGGTAGTTTGTCAATAACACTATCTCTAACGATAAAATTATGTTAAGGACAATGACTCCTTTGGAAAATCCATTTTGTTCGGGGGTGATAAACTTATTAAACCTTTAATTAATTGAATCTTTCACGCCCAAAACTAACTGTTTAAATTGTTTCGCCGCCATTTATTTTAAAATAGCTGTTGCTAATTTTGTCTGCGTCCCGTTGTACTTTCTCGGTATAAAAAAGTTACCTTTAAAAATCAGTAAGTTTTGGTTTTCTAATAGTAAAATACTTAGTTTTTAAAATCGGTGTTCAGTGATGACAGCTAAATAATTGCTGTTGAGTCTCTTGGCGCCTAGGGGACTCGAAGCTCAAAAAAAAAAATTTAATAAAAAAAACTTGTCATACGACGAGGAAAGGCAGCCAGCTTTATGGGCACCCTGCCCAATAGCAGCAATGTAGGTGACATTTGTCATTTCTTTACAATAGATTAAACGCCAAGTGGGGCATAATATCCTCTTACTTATAAAAATACTAAGAAAATTCTCCAAGATGAACTTCAAAAACTATCCTACGAAGATACAGAGAAACTATTGATTATTTCGAAAAGAGCATTGTTTTTATAGAGGCATATTTTGTTTTGATTTGTTTATTTATAGTGTTTTGTAATTTAGCTAAGTTAGTAAGAACAACTGTTTTTTGCAAGTGATAATTTAAGATAGTTATTTAAGTCCTTTTCGCCTGAAACACAGGAACATCCTAGTTCAGGCATAAGTGTTTCTTACCTTTTGTATGTTTAGACTATAGATGTTATATTGTAAAAGTATTTTTGAATAAAGATTTATTTATTTATTTATTTTATTTGTAAATATACTAATAGATTTTAGGTTTACATTAAGTTAGTTTTAAGTTTATTTTTCTTAATGTTTGTAAACGTTGGATTTTTTCATTTTTTATAATGGAAACTGTGAAAGGGGATGACAAATTTATTGAATCAGGCTTTACTTTGCGGAGGTCCATTTTAATGAACTGAAACAATTACTTTGCTCACCCGTCACCACGGGTGAGCAAAGTAATTGTTTCAGTTCATTAAAGGGGATGACTTCCAGTTCAACAGCGGGAGTGGCTTTAAAAATTAGTTTGGCGACAAGCTGATTCATTGGTATTCGCGTTTGGAACTTCCAGTCAATGTCCTCCTTGATTTTCTTTCATTAACATGTCAAAAACCTCGTATAAACTATGTCGAATTTGCAGCAATTTCGAAACTATTGTTGTAGGTAGCCACCACGTTTTGCACGTCTATTTTAATTAGTCAAACTTCAATAAGGTACTAGTGGCCGTCTAAACTAAACGTATTATAAACATTATCTTACTTTTTACCTACTTGTAGTGAAAGTAACATATTTAATTTACTTCGTATCGGTTTCGTTTTTCAATCATATCTATATAAAAACAACAGTTTAACTAGAAAAACAGCTCAGTAGAATCAAAAAGAATGCAATTTTTAGAAATAAATCTTTGTTTGTTTAGGTGATTCACTCACGCTTTATGTAAACATTACTTTGATAAATCCTCGAAATACAAATATTTGGTATTTCACCGGCTCGCAAGAACGATGGAATAAACAATTTGACATTTTACGTTCAATTTGAATAAGCTATTTAGGCGGAAGCAAAGCACAATGGAACGTAAGGGACGCAATCAAAATTATTGTATGATTCTAAATCAGTTTAATATCTGGTTGCGCCATTCATTAAGATAAGTATTCGGTAATATTCCCCTTGCAATAAACTTTATAATAGGTAGAAACATTAAACTGTCAGTAATTTATTGCATTATGAAGCGAGTATTGTGTGATATTTGGTGATACTTAGAAACACATTTGACATTATGCTGTCGCTGTTTCCGCTATACTTGTGTTTTCTTAAAATGTCCATGTGTGAAAATCTATTCTCGTTTTAGCCTGTATGAACCTTCCATCCCTGGGCTAATATATATTTCTGTTTTCAATTTGAGGAAAGTTGCATTTTATTTTCTAATTATTTACTTTGAAAAGAAAACAAATCTTAGTGTTCGTGATAAAATCTTTCGATGACCATCAATATAAAAATTCGGCAAAATCTAAAATTTGAAATTTCTGGTGGAAGCTTAATGGATAAAGTTGAATTAGGTAATACCATTTGAAATGGAATGGAGTTTAGAATAGCTAAACAAATATTTTAGATGATAAAAGTTATCCGGAGGAAATTCAACAGACCAGTTTGAATATTATGATCAAAAACTGCAGAGTTAATAGCGTAGCGAATCATTTTCTATCTTGAATTCTAGATTAAAATTACAAAGGTATGTCACAATAAATATAACAAACAACATTAAATAAAATTATTTAAAAAACCCAGGAGACGTGGGTTCGAATCCCACCGGCGCACCCGAGAAACTTTTTCGCTTTTAAATAATCTTAGATTCGGTGAGCAGCCGTACTGCTAATAAAACAAATAACATTAAATAAAATTTTATACATGGCGAATAGGGTTTTACTGAACCCTTAAACCACACTTTACGCTTTTACACAAAATTGAGTAAAAAATAAATAAATGATTGGATAAATTGCTAGTCACTTTTGGAGAAAATTGACATAGAAATTGAAATTAAAAATTTCGAATGTTGTTCATGGGGAGAAAAAGTCCAAGACTGATAAAAAGAGAAAAGATGTAGATTTTTTTTTTGTAGTAATAATTTTACTATAGACATAGCGCTCTGAAGTAGCTGGTCACGTCTGCCGTTGAACCTACAATCGTTAGAGCGTACGAGTTTTGAAGTGAAGACCACGTTTGGCTAATCATAGCGTGAGACGCCCTAAGACTCGTATGAATGATGTCCTTTAAAGCACTGATGATAGCAATAGCTGAATGAGGGCAGACTAAGATGGAGAGTTGAGGCATAACATGAAGGAAGCCTTTTTTCAGCAGTGCGCGGGCTATGGCTATGGACTCCATATTGGCATAATTATATTTGGGTGATAGATTGATGAATATAATTGCCAAGAAGTGAGACTGACCTGTAAGTGACCGTTGTCCCAGGACTCATATCGGTTGGAGTATACGTGAGGGCGGTCCCACAGGTTCAAGGAAGGTTCTTGGAGGACGATGCCGGTAGAGTCTTTGCTCTGTGAAGAATATTTGCCACTATTAGGACCAAAGTGATAAGTTAAGAAAGTATTGGCGATGATCATGAATGAAGTTTAATACTTAATGATGGGAAAATGGGCTGAAAAAAGGAATGTTGGCCATAGGATGCGTAATAATCAGGAATAGACCAGAATCATTAGAAACGCGGAACTATTTAACCTAGCCAAAGATAGAGAAAAGTATGCAGAACAAATTGCAAACCTTCATTCACAGAAGAACACCATGTATTTAATTGCTAGAGCTTATTGTGGATGTTGTGGCAAGCTTAGCGTAGGATGCCTCAAAATAAGGTGTAGTGACGTGCTAGCATAGATTTTATAAAATAATTAAAAACAGATTCAGTAGCGAACTTTCAGAAAGATTTAAGTACGTTCAGCTGTAGATGTCAGTTAGGCTGATGACGACAATTATGTTAGTGAAGTAGTAAGTTACTTGTTCTACTACTTCCTAATTGGCTAAGTAAAGTTTTTTGAAGAGGTGCTAATTATATTTTTTTTCGACAGTCGGCGTTCAGGAGATCGAGAAACTGCAGCTGTTTTATTTTTATCTCCTGTTGTTTACTGGAAATGTTTTTATAAGTGTTCGAGATGACATTTGTGAGATTTTACGGCTGACAAGCGGTTCGTGCTCAGTACTAAGAAGAAATAGAAAAAAAAACGAAGTCAACTGTCAGTTCTGTCAATGTCAAATCGTTTGCGTTTCGTTTGCTTTGCGTTTTGGTGTGCTCAGTGTGATTTTTGGACTATTTTTATCGACCTCCGCATAAAATCCGGACTTTCAATTTTACCGCATTTCTCCACGGCCTATGCACGTTAATTAGATCACGATTGAATACTTTCGATCACTATTTTGGAACTGCTTCTTGGACAACGCAAAGCAAACGAAACGCAAACGGTTATATTTCATTTGACATTGACAGAAGCGACAGTTGACTTCGTTTTTTTTCTATTTCTTCTTAGTACTGAGCACGAACCGCTTGTCAGCCGTAAAATCTCACAAATGTCATCTCGAACACTTAAAAAATTATTTCCAATAAATAACAGAAGATAAAAATAAAAGATCTGCAGTTTCTTAGTGTTGAAGTCGACCACTGTCGAAAAAAAATATAATTAGCACCTCTTCAAAAAACTTTACTTAGCCAATTCAAAAGTACTATAGTACATTAAAACCTACTTAACTGCTATTAGGTACATGAACAGTTAGATGATGTACTAATAAGGGTTTTCTGAGTGATAGAATAATTTTAGGTGGCGTTAGCATCGTGAGGTCCATAAGTCCGTAGTCTTGCTTGCAATTATCTCAATGTATTATGTACCAATATATTCGTGAAACAAATTTCGAAGTTGTCAAACGGACTTCACGATGCTATCACCAACTGGCCTGTCTTAAGCACAATCTACCAGGGCAGTACTTTTAAAAATATTCAGTGTGACTTAGCTTAAGACCACTGGCTAGAAAAAATATAATATAGTTTAGTCTTAGTATACAACTATCAAGCTTTTATGAAGTCTTAATGACTAAATCTAGATATTTTTCTTTGCAAGACGGCATTAGTATGATGGTCAGCGTAATGATTCAACTTACCATGTCATCCTTTTTGCTAGGCTCCTTCTGCCCATGATTCCTCTTCCATACAAAGATAATTACTGCGACAACAATAACAACCAGCCCCGCAATGGCGATCAATGGTATAATAGCAAAAGATATATCATTGCTTGGCACTTCTGGTGGCTCTGTCGTATCATTAAGAATGCTGTCCTTCGTCGTAATCAGCACAGTCGTCTTCGCAGGCGCTAACGTCGTAGTTATTTCATCAGGTACTGTGGTATCTTCTATGGTTGCTTCAGTTGCTTTGGTAGTTCTTTGTGTTGGTCTAGGGAAGGGTGGGTTTGGTGGGAAGGGGAACGAAGGGAACGGGGAAGGAGGATGAGGGACTTTTATTTTTCTCCCACTGCTGTCGGTTATTGATGCTAGGACTTCGGTCTTCAGCGGTATGTAGCCATCGTGAGCTGATACCCATAGCGAGTATGAACGATTTTCCTGTAATCGATAAAATGGTAATAATAATAAATGGTAATCTAAACCACACAAATAGGAGGCAAATTTCATTATTATGTATGACCTTGCTAAAGTCGCATTATTTTCAAGATACAGCCAGTGTAAAGTTTATATACAGCAAAAAATTAATAAAATAAAAATTGAACCAACTAATAATATCAACTGCTTGTCATCTTTTGCAAAATATCGGTTCTCCAGATGTGTGGTAAGTTACCTTGTCACCAAGTGTGTCGTTGACAGTGACAACTCCAGTGTTCGGGTCGACGGCGAAGGGCACGGGGGGCCCGGTGGTCTCCAGGCTGTAGGTCACAGGCTTGTCCCCCGTGGGCGCCCGGTACGCCTTGGTGACCAGGGTGCCCACAGGGTCCGAGGAGCGCGCATACCAATGCCTCTCGACTTGCAGCAAGTTCTGCAGGTTGAACTCCTGGGGTGACGCTGGAAAGAGAAAAAAAATATAAGACACTACTTTTTTTAAATTTAAATTATTCACTTCAAACAAGTCAGATATGAAGTATCTTTTTTATTTATTTTTTCAACTTCATTTTTTTATTACTTTTACGGTCATCCCATGAAACCATATATTTCAAACTAAATACAAACTGAAATATAGATGCACAGAAAAAACCCCAGAAAAAAGACCAATGCTGGGAATCGAACCCAGGTCCTCAGCGTTCCGTGCTGCGTGCTTTACCCCTACACCACCACTGGTCTAGAGGTTAGCGACGAATCTTTCCCATACATCGTACATTTCAGTCTGTTATAATCACGTTATGCAGTGATAAAGCACTCATCTATGTTTATGCCCTCTACCGAGAGCACTCTCTCTACTGTGCAACTTTAAACACTTTATGTTTAAAGTTGCACAGTAGCGCCATCTCTTGGTCCTGGTGAGCGGGTAGCTCCGAAGGAGTGTTAAAGTCTCTCGGTAGAGGGCATAAACATAGATGAGTGCTTTATCACTGCATAACGTGATTATAACAGACTGAAATGTACGATGTATGGGAAAGATTCGTCGCTAACCTCTAGACCAGTGGTGGTGTAGGGGTAAAGCACGCAGCACGGAACGCTGAGGACCTGGGTTCGATTCCCAGCATTGGTCTTTTTTCTGGGGTTTTTTCTGTGCATCTATATTTCAGTTTGTATTTAGTTTGAAATATTATTCACTTCAATTATTTGTCGGTTACTATACCTACTTATAGTCGACCAAGAAATTCGTTTACCATATTATGGTTCAATGTACTTTGTACAGCTTAAAAAACTAAAGGCAATTTTCACTTTCAAGTCAATGTGACTATCAGCATCATTGTTTTTTCTGATGCAGGATGCAGGAACTGTCATAAGAAACATGACATTTACTTGGTATACTATTCTTGTTTACATGTTTTTGTACTTTGTAACATTCGGGTTTGTGAGCTTAGGTCTGTGAGGCCCCAAAGAACTCGCAAAATGACTGCCTAATACCACAGGGGACCGAAAAGCTGGGAGCTTTCTCGCACAACCTACACTACCACCATCGTAGAGTTCATGCTGCGGCAGAAAGCTTTTGTGATTGAATAAATTGAAACTTAGTTGAATACTCAAAGGCTTTTTTATATGTTTACTTGCCACTTTTTTTTAAACTACCAGCGTTTTCCGAAGGACCAACATTGCCAAGAAGAATGCGCCGCAAGAAACTTGTAAGGAAGTCATCTTTTCAAACGAAAAAAAAAAAAAAATTACAAACAAAAAAGTACATTTTAAATTAAAGAGAAATTATACAAAATATTTCATAATAATTCCCCTGAACACGGTAATATGTACAGTACATATTACCGTTATTTTAAGTTTCAGATAGGCAAACATACAGAGTTACTTTCGTATTTTTAATATAAGTCAAGTAAGGATATAGATTACAGTCTTAATTTTGTTTTGGTACGTAGTTTGATTAAATTTATTTCTGTTTAGTGTTTACTTCAAACATAAATAGTTTAGTTTACGTAGCAAGTACGATATTTACAAATTACGCCGAAGGCCTCAATATAATAGGCACTTACTTTAAAATGTATACCAGTTCTCGAAACAAGACACGTTTCAAAATTGGTAACACTTTCAACACCGCCGACGCAATTCCACGCCGAAATCCTCGCAAAGGGAAACGTCGATAATACTTGCATGTGATTAAATATCTTTCTCCGTTATGAAACATGCGGAGAATACATAATAGGACTTATAACATAACGTAACGTGAAGTAACGCAAGGTCGAGTGAAAGTAAACCTGGCTTTCACCGACGCCTCGAAACGTTGCACTTGCTTCGGAGAATGTGGACGGACCCTTTCTAAATTACGAGATATTGAACCTACTGAATCGTGACCCAGTGTTAACAGACGTTCCGATTTTTTGGCCCAAAATTAAATTTCCGGAGCGGGACAGGCATTCTCCCAAAAGCAGGACTGCCTGCTTTTGGGAGAATGTGCGACGACGTATGGTAAAATAATGTAACTTCTATTCTCATACGTATAAACGTAATTTGGAATTAAAATAAAAGGATTAAAAATCAAAATCAAAAAAAAATCAAAACGTTTATTCTGCAAGTAGGCCGCAAAGGGCTCTTTCACGTGTCACTTTTTTAAAACTACCAGCGCTTTCGTAAGGACCATCATTGCCAAGAAGAATGCGCCGCAAGAAACTTGGCAGGAAGTCATCTTTTCAAATTACAATATAATAAATTACAAACTCTTAAAAATTACAAACTAAAAAAACCATACAAATATAGAATTAAGTAAAAAAATAATAATAATTAAGTATATAAAAAAAAACAATACAGGGATGTATTGGGTCCCTTAGTTAAAAAAAAACCTAAAACTATACCTACATCTTAACTATATCTACGTTTAGCGGAAGTGTAGAAAGCTTCCACCGTCAAAAAAAAATAAAAAAGGATAAAATAAAAAATAATAATATTGGAGATAGTCTTCCAATGTCACAATTTAAAAACGTTATTCTATCACAAAGACAAATTATATGTGTAACTATTTACATACAAGTACCGGTTTAAGCCCGCTGCCAGGTGGCTTGGGTTTGACGACGGTGCTGCCCTCCCACACATTAATCAAAATTGATTGTTTTGTATTGACTTGTTTGTAATGCATTGTTATTATTATGTTCTTTGCATGTATGTTCCACTGTAACGATTTTAATAAATAATATTTTTTGGAAAAAAATATTTACATACAAGTTAGTACCCTCGGTGTGCGAGTCCGACTTGCACTTCGCCAACTTTTTTTTTAGTATGTCCCATTTTCGACGGCTAAGTCCCGCTTTTTTACTCTATAGGTCTAAGAATCACGCTATGCCCGAAAAAAAAATCTGGCAACTCTGCATGACATACTTTGGAGTAAAATTTTATGAAGAGTTCGACTCCGATTAGAATCATTCGGGACTGATTATAATGATATTAGACATCCAATTTCGACTTCAGAAAAGTCGTATGACGATCCGTGCATAATTTCATGTTCCTAGATTTAGCTAGCGGTTAACATTTTTGGATGTTACACGAATTCCACGGGATCGGCATCAAAAATAGTATCAAGTGTTATTCTAGACATACAGTCATCATCATCATCATCAATAATTCACCCTATACAAGGTGAAATCTTAATGGTGATACAAAATTAGTATTTCTAACTCGGTTAATGCTGGACAATATAATGCACTAACTCATTGTTTTAATTAGTCTTATTCAATTTGAGGTGTCCATACATTGAGTTTGTGATTTCATTTTAACTATAACAAAGTCAATTTAATATGTTAATTAAAAAATATAAAGATCGAGTTAAATGTTGAATAAGGCGTTACTTTGCGAAGGTCTATATTAATGAACTGAAACAATACTTTGCTCCGCACCTTAGCCTTTGGTCCTCTGGTGGCTGGTGGACCTTTGGTCGCGGGTGAGCAAAGTAATTGCTTCAGTTCATTTATGTATTATATTGTTCAGCATTGACTGAGTTAGAACCACTAATTTGGTAATTGGTATCACCATTTAGATTTTTTCTGTATACAGATGTGTATACGCGTACGCTTACATACTACATACTCACAAACTTTCACATGTATAATAGGAAGTCGGAAGAGATACAAAAATAAAAAAAAAAAACAAAGGATAAATGAACTGAAACAATTACTTACCAACCAACCCAACAAGTAATTGTTTCAGTTCATTTATCCTTTGTTTTTTTTATTTTTGTATCTCTTCCGACTTCTTTTCTTTCTTTCATGTGAAAGTTTGTGAGTATGTAGTATATAAGCGTACGCGTATATGTACACATCTGTATACAGAAAAAATCTAAATGGTGATACCAATTATCAAATTGGGATGCACCAAAAAAAAAAACTCTTTAGTTTTTATATTTTTTTTGGAAAGAATAGGATATTTTAAGAAACATTTTCATCGATTTTGAATTTGGTTGAGTATTTAATTATTTATAATTTTTTAAAGAAATACGTTGGATGACGTCACAGTGAGAGAACCACGTTCCATTGCCTACAAAAATTCAAGCCGTACATAACATAATCTGTGGCACTACTGATTTGTCTTGTCACTGTCAATAATACAATTACGGCTTAGGGTCCTAAATGAACCACGACAATTAGTTTTATTTATTTCTCTTCTTTTAGCTTCTATTATTCCTGTTTGTTTAATGGTGTGATAGTAAATAGATATTTTTTATTCAAATCTGATATTAAAATTCTTTCATATTTACTTGTAACATAGTAATTTAATAATTAAATTTGTAAAAATACATTGCGAGTATTGTATACATTTCGGACTTTATGATAAATGACAACTGTTTAAAGCCAGGTGTGCATCATGTGATTAAAGTTGTCTTTGTCACTCTTTGCTATTATAAGCAGGACAGCAACATTTCAAACTGTCAATTTGCTTTAGAGTGTAAACCTGCTTTATGTCTGCCTATGTGACGATTCACTGCAGGGGTCAAATAAAGGTCATTACTTAAATTTTCTTTATTTAATTCAGTTTATCATATTTTTAGAATCTGATTTCTGAAAACGATTCACAAAGCCTATTTCTCCAAACGGTTTTCGATTTATTATACGTTGTCAAAAATTGGGACATCCCAATTAGTGGTTATTACGACCTTATGAGGTCGCGGGTGAGCAATGTAATTTTATTGTTTCAGTTCATTAATATGGACCTGATTGGACCTCCGCAAAGTTACGCCTGATTCAACAAATTATTTAACAAAGGATAATTATCTTTGTAAGGTGTCCGAATTGGCTTGAAGCAGTCGACCTTGGTGACATTCGATATTTCAATATCGCATCAAAGAACCCAATTCCCAGAACATTTACCTCGTCTGCCAAAGTACAGTTATTAATATTTTACCGCCTAATGCTGCGAGCTGCGGCATGTCGGTTGCGGCTCGTATAATTGTTTTTATTTTATTGCTCCAATTAAAACAAATCGTTTTAGGGGATCTAAGGCTGGGCACACAATGTCTATTAAATGCTCAAAAAGGTGGTTGCGTAAAATTAATAAGCACAGCTATGAAGGATATAAGGATATTCCAAAACTTAACGACAACATGGTACCGGGCGAGTGGTCAAGTTATACCATCATCATCATCATCCCAGCCTTTATACGTCCCACTGCTGGGTACAGGCCTCTTCTCAGAATGAGACATTTGAAATTTACCATGAGCTTCGCGGTGAAGGAAAACATCGTGTCAAAAATCCGCACTGGGCCCGCGTGGGAACTACGGTCCAAACCTTCTCGTTCTGAGAGGAGGCCTGTGCAATGCAGTGGGACCTATATAGGCTGGGATACAAGACCATCGGAGATACAAGATAAAAAAAATACCTATTAGTTTAATTAGTTTAAACTTTGTACGCCTAGCCAATAGACACCCGGTTCAAAAACGATCAAAATCAAATCTGAACAAAATGTAGAAATTAGTACATGTCAATGACAACTCCACTTTAGATCCATTTTTTAATCAAAACGCATTTAAAAAACCAAATAAAAACATGGTTATGGGAACGATATTGATCGTTTTCGTATCACGGGAAATTTTAAGAAACTAATCAAAAACGTAGTTGTTCACCCCTCTTTGGGTCATTTACTTTTCGTTGACCAGTAATTTTTAGCAATGTGCTCTTCAAATATTTTTTTTACAAAAACGGTAAAGTGCTCGGTTTTATCATTAATCATTTAAATAGGCACATAATTAAGCTTACATTTAAAAATTATCACTTTGCATAAAAAGTAATCATTATTATCTATAAACTCTATAAAGTAGGTAACGCAGTGGACTTGCATGCCCCCGCCATTTGTATGGAAATTAGTGTATTTTTCGCTGAGTTGACAATTTTTAAATTTTAAGTATTTCTTTAATTATTTCTTTAAATTTTAAGTTTTTTTGTTTTAAAAGATTAAATTTAGTTATTTCAGTTTTTATTTTAGTTATTTACACTTGAAAAAAATCACCAGGTATGCCTTATATTTCACAAAAGATTAGTGGTTACTTAAAAGTAGAATGGCCCCTTTGCATTTTGCTCAAATTTAAATTTATAAACTTTTTGCAGCTTCATTTTATGGACAGTAAAATAACAAAGTTTAAACTGTTGTTAAAACTATCGCATTCAGTTTAATTGAAAACCAAGAATAAATTATTAAAAACTAACTAGTTGCCCGTGACTCCGTTTGCGAAGAATTCGTTTATCGTTATGCAAATTTCCGGGATAAAAAGTATTTTTAAATTCCATCAAAATTCGCTACCCTAAAATTGGAAAAAATTCTAAAGTTTTTTGTAATTCAACCAGTCTAAAAGTAGAACTTCTAAAAATTCTACATAAAAAAATTACAAAAAGGTTGTATTAATTAATGTAATTTATTGAATCGGGCGTTAATTTGCTCACCCGTGACCTTAACCTTTTTTTAAGGTCGCGAGTGAGCAAAGAAATTGTTTTAGTTCATTAAGTATTGTGTCTTATCGGATACATTATCAAGTAAAGGGCTAAGGCGAAAGAGTAACAAACATCCACACATACAACCCATACACACTTTCATGTTTATAATATTAGTAAAACTAGCTGTTTGCTGCGACTCTGTCTGCGAAGAATTTGTTTATCTCTATCCCGCGGTAACTATGCAATTTTTCGAGATAAAAACTTTCCTATCTCCTTTGCAGGGTCTCAAACTATCTCCACATCAAATTTCATACAAAAATCCGGTTCCGTGGTTTAAGCATGAAGAGGTAACAGCCAGATAGACAGTTCCATTCACATTTTATAATATTAGTAAGGAAAGTAAGGATTCGTGGTGGTTCGATAGAGTACAGTTTGTTGACGAGCATTATTTGTAATTTACAAAACAATTCCCCAAGTTTTAATTAAGTTTTAAGCGATACAAATTATCTATAATTAACTGACAGCGCGTAAATGTTTTTCAATGATTAACACAGGACGACTTGTTAACTGAAATTCCTAGAAAAACGTTTTGCAATAACGTTTTTACAGACTAAACTTTTAAACTGAAATTAATAACGATCACTGCATTTTATGAGTCTCTATTAATCTTATTTGATTCACGTAATGGCCGTATTAAATAAATGTCTCAATAGTACAGTGGCTTTAGTAAAATGGCTACGAAATTAAATGTAGCGAGTGAAAAAAGGTTTTTCTGACTTTCGTCTGAGCATTCAATGGCATAAAATATACTTTGAAATAATAATAACTAGGTATAATTTATTGAAAAAAGTTTTACATCTAATACAAAGTCCTTATAATCTAGAAACTCTACTCCCTTGATAGGTAAAACCTGTGCCCTAGGATAAACAGTGCTCCCCTTACTTCACAGAGTTAGATGTATGTTTTTACATAAAAGAACTTTATACATTGAATAACGAACTGAAACAATTACTTTGCTCACCCATGACCTTACGATAGTAACGTTGATGGTGCATAAGATCGCGGGTGAGCAAAGTAATTGTTTCAGTTCATTAATATGGACCTCCGCAAAATAACGCCTGTTTTACTAAATTATTTATATTGAATACTTTAATTTTGAGATTGAATCACGTATAATTGAACTAGTTGACTTGCAAGATCTAAAATCGTGGGTGGTTAGGGATGACAATTTCCTAATAATTTCGCACATTTTCACTTGTAGTAATTTCACTTGGCATATCAACATTTGCAATGAAATATACTTATAGAAAAGTGCTGCTTTCAGGATTTTTTAAAATGTCGTCTAATAGAACGCAGTAGGATAAGTTAAGTTAGTTTAATAAGAATTGTGAAGAAAATTTTGTTTCACAAATAAATCACTTTATGACAAGTAAAACTTATGGAAAAGAAACATTATGACAAATGAAATGCAGGCAAATGATAGAGAATGACAATTCAATACATTTTTGACACTACTTAACCTTAGGTTAGCAGTTTAACTGGGAGTTAAAAGTTAAGGATGTTCCACGCAAGACCGACTCAGTGTTTGCAGTTATGTAAGTAGGTACTATTTTCTAACTACAAAAATAAATAATTGAAGCTTTGATATTAAAAGTAAACGAATAAAGTGCTTTTAAAAATAGTGAGTGAAATTCTACCTGCACGATTTGAACTAAGTAGGTAATCAAACAAACAAACGTTGTATTTTTTTATACAGGGTTATTTGTAATTCACTAGCATCCTTTTAACCCTAAACTCCTACCACTTAAACAAATGTTTTTTGTTTTACGGCTTTTGTCATAACTTAATATTTTTGGTGTACTAACGTTTTGAAAATTTGATTCTGCCTCTTATTTTTACGATACTCTGTGTATTTGTATGGGAAAAAAAGTGCTTCATTTTAAAAAGTCGTAAAACAAAAAACATTTGTTTGAGTGATAGGAATTCAGGGTTAAGAGGATGTCAGTGAATTAAAAATAACCCTGTATACTTAATAAATGCATCCGAATTGCTAGGCAAAAATCGTCAAGCTAAAACAGAGATGGCGGGATGATTTGGACCGTTTTGACCTATTTTGGCAAAGAGAAATGGATGGAAAGAAAAAGGGAACGTCTAATAGACTCATCATCATCATCACTCCAGCCAGGGACTAGGAACCGTTTCTTGAAGGGGTTGTTGGTGCAATAATTAACACACTTGACAGGCGGGTCAGAGATCGCTAAATATCCAGCTGCATCAGCAGCTGTTATAATAATAACACATGCGCGGGTCTAATAGGCTATTAAATAAAAACATGTACATAATATAAACAGTATGTACGCTATATTTTTTGCACAAATTCCGATAATCATTTAATTTGTTATCGTTTTGTTTTTTCTTGCACGTGGTATAGAAACCTGTTGCAAACGTTTTTAATCAACCACGGAATGAGGTAGCATCCGGTGTAGGAAAGTTCACACGACTCGTCTAGACTCGTTAAATGCTTTACGTAAACTATAGACGACTTTGTCAGGCTTGTGGAGATGTCGTTGCCGCAGAAAGAGACAGGTGCAAGCTTATGTGGGTTGCGGCCTTGATGTGTGGAATGAGAATCACGCCGCGCGATGTGTGCGCGTCCGAAGGTACCAGGCAAGAAGAAATGCATAGGAGTTCTTTGCTTAACACTGACAGTCTAACTTAAACTTTACTATTTTTGTCATTGAGATGAATTTCCACTACTCTAGCGTAAGAAGAATATGGCACGAGTGATGACCAAACGGTTTTGGAATCTTAAGTCAAAGCATAAGGTATGTATTCAATTGCAGCTGGACGTGTGTGACAGATTTCACTTGTGGAAAATGGTATGTTTATTTACAATGTTTATCTCTTAAGTTGGTCTTGAATATCCACTACTGTCGCCTGGAAGGGATCGTTCCAAAGCGGTAAACGCTTACGTTATATGTATATATTTTTCCACGAGTGATGTAAGGGTACAATAAAGAGTTCTAATATATTGTAATCATTATCACATCATCATCATCATCATAATCATCATTTCAGCCGAAAAATGTCCACTGCTGAACACGGGGCTCCCAAAGTTCTCCAAACAGACCGATTCCCGCAACCTTAACCAGATCATAGCTCCATCTTGTTAGAGGCCTACCTACACTGCGTCTTCCGGTTCGCGGACGCCATTCGAGAACTTTTTGGCTCCATCGCCCAACAGTTCTACGAGCGATGTGGCCTGCCCACTGTCACTTGGGTCTGGCGATTCTTCAAGCTATGTCGATAACTTTAGTTATTGCACGGATTTCATCATTTCCAATGTGATCCCGCAGAAAAACCCCGAGCAATAGCCCTCTCCACCGCCCTATGAGTGACCTTGAGCTTTCTTATGAGGCCCATCATTAGCGGCCACGTCTCAGTGTCATAAGCCATCAGCATCTCTGGCAATATGGACTCAAATCATCTCACAACATTATTACATAATTATATAATGTATTTACGTAGGTACCAATATTTATTTATTTATCGTATGGCTTACAAATTACGCTTAAATTATAACTTAAATTTACACTTCCTAAGATATGCTGCTGCTTCGCTCGTGAGGGTTTTGAAGTCCCGAATATTGCCCGTGTAATAGTATAACAGAATTAGGTATCTAAGCAACATCACAAGATTTCTTTTATCGTGAATCAATATGGCGGCTTGCTGGTGTGAATGACTTGTTTGACTTCGCACCTACGGAGTTTGGACGACTAAGTCAATATTAAACGTCAATGTAGCTATTAATTAACGCCAAATATTAGTACAAATATTTCTAGTTTATGTGAGACTTCATCAAATACCTACACCAGCACAGTAGACTTAAATTGGAGACTTGAATACTAGGTACTGAAAGTAAAAGCGATTGAGTTTAAGACCAACTATCTAGTAAGTAAGTAAAGAGTGTTTGAAGTTACAAAACGCTCGATTTCTGGAAAAATATAATTAATTGGTCAGTTGGCACGCACAATGGTAAAATTTTGTTTTATCTTTATATATATAACTAGCTGATGCCCGCGGCTTCGTCCCCGCTCTATTTTTTCTTTCATAAAGCAGTCAGTCGGAAGTTATGCGCGTACAAACATTTCGGTGATTATAGATAGATTCCACTGTACGTGTGTTTGTCACTGAACTCCTCCTAAACGGCTGGACCGATTTGAACGATTTTCTTTGTATGCGTTTGGGTGGCGCCCTGGATGATTTAGATTCACAAATCAGCCCGGCAGATGGCGCTGCAGTCGGTATATCTAGGTTCATGCAGGACAACGTCTGTCGGGTCCGCTAGTATATGCATAGATTTCAAATGTAACTTTGCATATAAATTCCAAAAACTCAAAGGTGCGAGGCCGGGTTCAAACACTGAAAGGTATGAGAACCACTGAACTAACTTATATCATGGCTGTTTTATTGTACACAAATAATAAAGTAAATAGTTTTGATTGTAAAAGGGCGCGTGTAACATTAAATGGCGGCTCAACTTATTTTTACGACTCCTTAAAGTTTGAGAGCTCGTATTTGTTTTCTCGCAGTAAACTTTGGGAACTCGTTTGGAGTCAGCCCACACGGTATAGGTACGTGTCAATATCCAAGTTTTATGAATGATAGCGAACTTTATTTTCACATCTCTATAAATATTCAGAAATAATTCAAAATGATTAGAACTAACTATGATTAACCACACATCAATTTAACGACCGCTTTAGCCTAGTTGGTAGTGACCCTGCCTACGAAGCAAGAGGTCCTGGGTTCAAATCCCGGTAAGGGCATTTATTTGTGTGATGAGCACGAATATTTGTTCCTGAGTTATGGATGTTTTCTATGTATTTAAGTATTTATTTATCCATATAAGTATGTCTATCGTCGTCTAGTACCCATAGTACAAGCTTTGCTTAGTTTGGGACTAGGTCGATTTGTGTGAGATTGTCCCCTAATATTTTATTTATCACACACAAACACACACACACACACACATCTTAGCCTACATACGCTCCACTGCAGGGCAGGCATCCTTTTAAAATGAGATGAATTTCAATACTACGAGTGGATGAAAAAACACTTGCCTATATAATTCCCGTTTCCATGGGAATTCTTGACAATATACCCTTTGTCACTCTTGGACTGCCTCTCGAAACAGAGACGAATCTAATGACACCCCACACTTTAGAATCCATTGAGCCGTTTAGGCCGCAGGGCGGGCCAAAGAATGATACATATATACCCACATACATAAATACATACGCTCGAAAAACATAATTCTCCTTCGACAGTCGGGTGATCATTAAAATAAAGAAAGAAAGAAAATACATTTATTTACAACATCACAAGACACATCATCAATATTTTACAAAACAATAGACAACACGAAAGCTAAAAATAGAATGTGTCATTGCGGTTAGTTGCGGTTGGCTCAGCATAATGGCGTTTGCAGAAAATAAGAACATTTCAGAAAACTTCACGACTATCTAAACTTCCTATAGTAACTTTAGCTATGTCCACACTAGTGCGCTTTCACGTTCATCTTGTGTTTTCCTTTGACGCACGAAATTCTGTACGCCGATGTTGGATAGACATGCGCTAGCGGCACGCGCTGCTGTTCAACTAGATAGTTTTGAGGCATGCGCTATTGCCATGCGCTATGGTTGCTCGAGCATGCGTCAAAGGAAAACGCAAGATGAACGTGAAAGCGCACTGGTGTGGACTGTGGACATAGCTATTAGCGCATTTGACAGACCTAGACCGTGCGAAACCGGGGGCAGGTCGCTAGTACAGTCGAGGTTAAAATTACTTTACTATCTCTTTGTCAACTTATTGTTTGTTATCTTGTCGTTTGTGTTGTTGTGATTGTGTAAGTTGTTGTGTTGTTGTTTAAACTTTTGTTTAAAATACTAAAGTGTAAAGATATCTTTCACCTGTACTAGACCTGTACATAGATATTTTACCATCTTATTTCAGATACTATCAGTTAGGTACCTATCTATTTATATTGCCTTTTCGCTTTTACCAGTCATAAAACAACTAGGTCACAGGGCTTTTGGAACTAATTTGTGTCATCGCAAAGACAATAAATTAATTTAAAGTTAATTATCTATTCCGTAATTAAGTTTTATTCCACCGTCGAACGATAACGATTCATTAGTTAAGGCCGCGGCGGATACGCCAGCGGGCAGCGCAGCGGGGCGGGCAGCGGAGCGGCGAGCGTGTTTTCTGTTGATTGCTTTAACGAGCGGGTAGTATTTAGAGAACCTTATAAAGAACAGAACAGATATTATTTACGATGAATAAAGTTTGTTCTTGAGTCTTAGGTGTTCAATATATAGTACCTGGGCGACCGAGCTCCGCTCGGGCTGAAACTCGGTACCAAGCGTTTTCCCAGAGATAAGACCAAGCTAGATCAATTTTTCATCCCCGAAAACCCCCACATACCAAATTTCATCGAAATTGTTGGGGCTGTTTCTGAGATTATATATATATATATATATATTTACAAGAATTGCTCGTTTAAAGGTATTAGATAGATAGATAGATTAGATAGATAAATACATAGATTTAAGTAATGTTTATCTTGTTATGTTTTATTGTATAGCCTTGTACCCAAAACACAAGCTTTGCTTACTAAGGGGTTACGTCAATTGCTGTCAATTGTCCCGTGATATCATCATCATCATCCCAGCCTATATACGTCTCACTGCAGGGCACAGGCCTCCTCTCAGAATGAGAAGGCTTGGGCCTTAGTTCCCACGAGGGCCCAGTGCGGATTGGGAACTTCACACACACCATTGAATTTTTTCGCAGTTGTATGCAGGTCCCGTGATATACTCGTACTTACTTATAAATATTATTATTTACTTCGTCTGCGAATAATCCGGTTATCGCTATCCCGCGTTATAACTATGCCATTTTCCGACATTAAAACTATCCTGTCTTTTCCAGAGTGCAAAATATGTCCATACTTATCTTTGATCTAAATCGCTTCGGCGGTTTAAGCTTGATGTAGTAACAGACAGACAGACAGAATCACTTTCGAATTTATAATATTAGTAACGATTGCGCGGATGAAACGCTTGACGCACAGTGGTACCTGGCAGCATACGCAATAAACAGAGAAAACGCTCACCGCGCCGCCGCCCGCCCCGCTGCCCGCTAGCGTCTAGTCCGCGACCTGAGGCTCATTAGATGATAACTGTAAATACCGAGCGAGTTGTGGTACATTGCTGTCGATGTACGTTCACAAAGAAATTCACAGTCACGCGGTCCCGCAATGGAATACAATCGCTCGAATTTCTCGCCAAGCGAAGCCTTATTTAGTAGCAGAATGTAGGTATTTTAGACGCATTGTCAATAAAAGTTTCTATTGGAAGCAATAAAATATTGAAAATGTGAAAGTTTGTTTGTTCAATAAAATAAAGTTTCGACGAACATTTTCTTACCCCGACTATACTTAATATTCCAGTAATACGTTTCCGCGGAATAATATTTTAAATTTAAACAAGAGGGTGCTATCCAAGAATTTTGACTAGGTTGATGTGTTTAACTTCATCTGCAATCAATAGATGGCGTATTTGGAGCAAGCGTTGTGCTTTAAAAATGTTACCGTAACATTTTTCAGGCTAATATATAGTTGTAAACGTTTCTCGTGAAGTTATTTCAAAGACGGGCGAAGTCGTGAGTATACCTAGCGATACACTGGTGTACCGTGGTCATTTATTGGTGCGCCTTGGAAAAATAGGGTCATCTCATAAATAGACGGACGGAAGAAAAATACTTACACATCTGATTTACATGATTTTTCATTTAGGGTGTACCTCCAAAAATTTTCGTTTTCCTAGATGTGCCTTGAACACAAAATGTTTGTGGAACACTGGGCTAGTATGTACCTTATAAACGGCTATATCTATGATAATCCAGTGTTAGCAGACCGCTGTCTCCTAGCAAAATGTGGATTTGTTCCTGATTCGTCATATTTCTAACTGGTCATATACCTGAGTCGTCATATTCCTGATTCGTCATAATCCTTATTCGTCATTTCATGTACATATGCCTGCACAATTTTTGCATTATCTACCATTTCTTTTGGACTCCTACTTAAGTAAATTACTGTCTAATAACAGTAGTACAAAGTATTCATAACACGCGCACGCACGCATTCCATTCACGATTGCAGTTGACTGTACAGTGACGAGTTAGGAATATGACGAATCAGGAATATGACGAGTTAGGAATATGACCAATAAGGACTATAACGAATCAGGAACAAATCAAAAATGTGCAGTCGGGGTAGAAAAGGTTCATCACCTTAAAGTTGACATTTGCTTGCACCAAGGCAATTGTCAGTCCCACCCAGCAACATTTTATTTCAAACGAAACAATATCGCATTTACGTTTCCCATTTTTCAAAAGGTCTATGACTTGATCAAAGAATCAATTTAATAATTTGACAAAGGTTTTCACACCCTAACTGTACCCACGCAGTGCGAGGTAGTTTTATATTGGTTATTTGGGACCCTGCGGTTACGTATCAAAATATCTAAAATTAAAAAACCTAACGTAAAAAACCTACGTTCAAAATACCTAAAATCTAAATACCTAATGATTTTAAATACCTAAGCAACTAACACCTACCTACGAATTACCTAAGTTTAAAATACCTAATGGAGTAAATGTCTAATGTTTAAAATATCAACAGCTATGACACCTAAGTTTGATACACCAACATTTGAAATACCAAATGGTCAAAATACCTAAATGAAACGAACATCGCTTAATTTTCGGCGAGCGAGCGAAGCGAGCGAGCAAGACGGTTCGGGGCAGAAGCGACTTTGAATGGTTAGGTTCAAAGGCTAATGCGGGAGCGTAGCGGAGCGAAGCTCCCGCATAAGCCTTTGGTATTAGTTATTTTTTTTATTACCACGTGAAAAATCTAATTTATTTGATAAAATTTGGTATATGATTTACATTTAGGTACATTTCATAATGTTAAAGACAATAATACCTAATAAAAATAATCATTTTCTGTGCTGTTACAAAAAAAAAACCTAACATCGAAGGCTAAGGCGGGAGCTACGGTAGCCTTCTGAACCTAACCTATCCGAGTCGCTTCTACCTCAAAAAGTCTTGCTCGCTCGCTTCGCTCGCTCGCTGCCAGCGAGATACCGGTTAGAATATACGAAAGCTTTCGGTATTTTGAATATAAGTGAAAAAATCATTAGGTATTTTGAACGTAGGTTATTTTACTTTAGGTTTTTAATTTTAGATATTTTGATACGTAACCGATACAGCCCTTTGACGGACAAAATGACGGACAGTTTAGTGACATAACATGTGTTATTTTCAAGGGATTACGTTGATGTGTGAAAGACTAACAAACATAATACACATTCACCAAATTTTCCAATCATTTTAATTAGTTGGCAAGTCGGAATAAGTAGGATTTTTATCTTAAGAGTTATAGTACATATATTATAATCAAAATACTGTATCTAGTGTCAGTTGGTGCTAACTTTAGCTCCAAGGCTTTTTAGACGTATCTCGTTCCAAAAAACTTTTCCACGAATTTCCACATATCCAAACTAGAGTTCCGCGTTCCAGCTACATCCCGCACAACTCATGTTGCCTTAGTACCACTTCAGGCTACCCGTTAGGATCAGAACAAATAAAACTTTATCCCAAAGCCACACAAACCGGGACTCGACTTTTTTCCTACCGAGTCATAGACGCATGTGCTATCTCTGTCCAACCGTCGATTCGCAACGGGTTCGAAAGGAACAGCCATAGGTATCGCAGGTCGTTTATCGATTTGCGTGTATGTGTGCACACATGCGTTTATACTGGACTTGGGATAGCGACGCGTCCCACATACGGGATGGCTAGGCTAGACCTGCTCGTTGGTTATGATGCCTTAGTACTATCTAAGAACATCTAATGCTTAGAGACATCTAATTCGCTTAGAAAAAACCGGTTCTGTTGGTGGTTCGATTAGACATTTAAACGCGTCTTCTACAAACGTTTTGAGTACATAAATATTAAATTTAATTAAGTAAAAAATTGTATGTTTTAGACGTTTTGCTCCCATATGGTAAAGTAAGTCTTATTCTAAGTTAGTAGATAGGTATTCGTACAAGTGTCCCAAAACTCAACAATAATCTGGGACCGGGTCAAAGGTAAAGTTATATTATACTGACGGTTAAAAGGCAAATTGATTCAAACTCTATTGTTGATATTGAATTTTATACATTACGCCTCCAAGATGGCATTCGATTTTTAACCATTTCTGGAAATAATGAGAAAAGAACCCACGTTACTTTGTTAAGCGACAATAGAGTCACAACATTATCGCTTTTAGTATATTTTCGGAAAATATCTGATATCGAACTCCTCCGAAACGGCTTCACTGATTTTTTTTATCTATATTTGGTAGGTCTGAGAATAGATCGTAGGATATTTATGGATTATATGTATATGTAGTTCAAATATTTCTCTATCATGGTTCTTGAGACACTGTTCTATGACGGACAGACAATAATGTAGCGACATTAATTATGGTTCCATTTATCATTCTTCCGATAAATATCCCTATAAAAAGACACGTATAGTCAGCGGTTATTTGCAAAATAAACTTGATTCTGATCGTAAACATTGCCGGCCTCAATCGGCATGCATCTATTATCACAACAGCAAATAACATGAACCAGCTAATTGTCTACATTGCGGTAATACAGTGTCGTGCACAAAATAAACAGTTGACATTCAAATAGTTTACATAATGGAGACGTATCACGAACGCGCGGCGGGTATTGAGAGGAACTCGGCTAGTAACTTTGGCTTTGACAAAGTAAAGTACTTAGTACCCTTCTTCTTGGAGCACATGCCACAGTGGATGCTGTTAAATACTCGGAAAAATGTCGATATTCTTTCCGCGCATACTGGCCAGGCAAAGCCCCAATCTGTCGATGTCTGCGCGGCCGCGTTACGATAGAGCGCTTGTGCACTGCACGTAATTTTACCATCCGACATTTTACTTTTCAGTATTCTGGACCGTTTTTTCCGCTTCGAGATGATAACAATGACTTAAAGGGTAGAGCAAAAAATTATAAATAAATAAGTAGTTGTAGACATCTGATAGTACTTAGAAAATAAACTTTCGTCCTGCCTCAATTTATTGTGGTTTATGTAAAATGACCCTGTCACTTATAAGGGGATGAACCCAAAATTCTTTTTGCCTTCTACATCTTCGCACGTAGAGTAATAAAGCAAGCAACTGCCGACGTTCCAGGAAGCTCATAGTTCCTAGCGTAATTACGCGGGCATGGCGTGTAGTTTTTAAAGAGGGGTAATCCTTTACCGAGCCGTACCTCCGAGAAAAGACGAAGTGCACAAACCCATGCCATGAAAAAAAACGGAACGAAAAAATCGGATGACGGGCAGTAAATTTCCTTGTAGTGTAACGCTCATAGTGAATTCAATAATAGAAACTGTATTGAAGAGTTTTGTCTGACACGGCATGTTTCTGACATGCTAGGTGTCTGTAGATAATAGTTATAGTCATATTTAGACATATTGTGATTTAAATTCAATTTATATTTGTTCATAACATGCCAAATGTGTTGAGAAACAGTAAATTAGGCAAGGATATTCTCAATAAAAAAACTAGTGCGTGGAGTCCCTCCGCGCGAAAGAAGTGAAACTTCATAATAAACTAGCGAAACAAGTTACATAACTCGTCGCTAGATGGCGTTGCTCCTCGTGCGCACGTTATTTTCAATAATTTTTCTTGATTATTCGTAATTCTCAAAGATATTTAATACTTTTTTTTACTAAATACGTTTAAAGTTCTTTATTCTACGATCTACCATTAAAATAGTTTTGATTTTTACAAGTTTTCATACTAAACCACGCAATTGTTCTGGATCGCACTGACGAAGTTTTTAAGGCGAGGTACCTCGTAGAAACGTAATTTTTAATTTCATTTTATTTAGAAACGGTAATGATTAAACACGTGAAAAAAAATATATGTTGCTTTTGAGACCTTTCTGTAAGTACGTCGGGCACTCGTTACATAATTGGACAAACTTCGCTCGATAGAAAAAAAATCCAAACATACCCCTTTTTTGTACCTTTAAACTCATTTCATTTCAATACTATACTACTTGATGTATTGAAAGTCACATCAAAATAAACGTCTGTAATGATGTAATGTCCGTCGGGTTTAATTTTGTTAATTTTGTAAAACATATAATATTTAACTCAATATTAACGAAATTCACGGCACGATTTACTGGCGCCCCGCTGTCAGCCCGCCGCTCAGTCCCGAGCGGAACGTGTTGGAGGTCGGACGCTTGCCAATTTTTGAAGCGCTCCACATTACGACTAAATATCCTTGATGTGGGTAGTAGTATCATCATTTATTTCTGTTATTTATCACTATTCAATGTAACCGCCACACACAAAAAGAAACACCCATCCACGCAACTATACACAGTACACAGTGTACAAAGAAAAACAGTACGGGCACAGAGTAAAAATGTAACCAGTTATTCAACTTCATACTAGAGCGCCCGAATCGACGCACGCACACAGCCAAACGTATTACACGGCCGCTAAGTAATCTTCGGAATACAAAACAATGCTGCAGCCCACGCAGCGCGCCGTCTATGACGCTTAGCTGTGTGCGTGCGTCGATTCGGGCTCTCTAGAATGAAGTTGAATAACTGGTTACATTTTTACTCTGTGGTACGGGTCTATCAAATTTTTTACAAGTGCCTGTAATATAAATTCGCATTTATTGACAAAATTGCCACATTACAAAGTTTACTAATGGTACCGCTGCAATCGCCGAAATGATAATTCTTATTATTTCAGCATGAAGGTGACAAAGATGACTGTTTCACACATCTAAATATACACGATGATTTTTAATCGGTGATCAGGAATTGAAAAATCTTGATCCCTAGACAAAATGGAATTTAATAGATGAGATCTTAAAGCAATGAGGTCTCTGGTTAATTAATAAATAAAAAAAAGTTAAAACTTCTTCCATCCACCGAATGCATGGTCATCCTACATTTGTTTTAGTTAAGTAGTTCCGTCAAGTGTCATCGCTTTGGCGGGAAATTTGACAGATCTCACGTCAAAGTTTGTTGAAGAAACTGACTTGTTCAAAGAGGTTTCAGGCTCATAGACTAAACCATGCGTAGGGTGACAATAATTTTAGTTAAAAAATGATTTTCCAAATAATTATTGTTTAAAAAAATAATGGATTTTGTCGTGTAACTGCGACTTAAACGTGGTCGCCATCGAATACTGATCTAGAAAAATTGGTTCCTGATCACCGATTAAAAATCATCGTGTGTGTGAAACTGACTGACTGACTGACTGAAATATCAGCGCACAGCCCAAACGGCTGGGTCTAGAGATTCCAAATTGCCAAAAGGTTCCTTATAAGGTCTAGAGGTGCACTAAGAAAGGATTTTTCAAAATTCACAACTTAAGGGGGTGAGACGGGGGTCCGAAGTTTGTATGGGGAAACAAGATTACTAGTTAGACTATTTTATTCCAAATTTTTCAGGAGTACTAACGATGAATGAGTAAACACGTGTTTTAGGTTTTTTGGGAAATCAACCCCTAAAAGAGGGCAATCGGGTGACAAGGTCTGGAAATCAACATGGGTATTGTTTCTATGGTTTAGGGACCTTATCGGGTCGCGCTGGCTACGAAAACAACAACAATTTTAAAATCCAACGTGGCGGACGTGAAATACCATCTCCCCCGGTGGGGTGCGATGGGGTTGAAATATCTAAATATCAATATGGGTGTCGTTTTTATGTTTTTTTTTGGGACGTTAATTACAAAAATGACATCGATTTTGTAATTTAATATTGTGGACTCCTGACACCTATCATTTTCCTAAAGTTTATAATCTCAGTGACTTTTAGGTTATAAACTATATGGAAATGACAGGTGTTAGGATTTACTTCTTCACTGCCGACCACTATGTATACGCTCATTTTTTCATAAATCTCAAATTCGGTTTTTACAATATTGACTTAGACCGCTGACTACCGACACAGTGCCACTTTTAGCAATTGTTGTAGTGTGTGATAGCGTGAGAAGTATGATGTCATATGGCTTACGAGGCTCCTGCGAGTGTATACATATTTTTGACCACTTGATCCGTGAAGAATGACCGACACCTAACGTTATTTGTATTTTAGCGCCATATATAGTTTAGTTTTGTATCTAATTGAAATTCTGGAACTGTACAAGCTGCGGACAAAGAAGTATCCACTTCGAAAACGTTTCATATTTTACATTTATAACACAAAAGTAATCTAAGTAATTGCACCTAAACATTTAAATTACAGCGTGATCTTGGTCTCGGTCGCAACTTACAATACTGTAAATTATATTACACTGTGGCTGGCAAGCGTGACCTCCGTCGACGAGTTCACGGCGCGCGCGGCGATCGTAGCTTTTGCGCGGGCGGGGTGCGGGGTGTAAATTAACGTGGCGCGCTTCAAGAACCTCGCCTTAACATCCGTTAGTATACAATATACAATGCGAACGTCTCGTAAACGCAACACATTTAACGCAACGCTTGTTGAAAGTCGCATCAGAAGTTTCACTTCAATAAACTTACCGAGAGCGAAGCATCCTGCCAGCAGTACCCAAAGTGCGTTGGTCATGGTCATTGCACGGCGGGGTGGGTCCGCCGCCTCAACGGTGGCTCGGCACTGCACCGCATCCCTCCACTAACACCATGTATACACACAAACTACCTGAAACAACCATGAAAACACGTTGAAGAATCACCGAAAAATACCTTAGTGTGCAGTTTATTTATCTATCTAAACAGCGATCCGGGTGTCACCAACGGTAGGTACTTGCAGCATTATGCTGAGCCAGTGCCCGATTTGCAACCACAATGACAATGACATATACATTCTATCTTTAGCTTTCGTGTTGTCTTTTGTTTTGTGAAAATATTGATGAATATGTCTTGTGTTGTTGTATTAGTAGATTGATAAACAAGGGTTGCAAGTGATCTATTATTCCCAATATATTAAGGCGCACGAGCGAGCAAAGCGAGTGAGGGTGCTTATAGTTCGCGGATGTAATTGATCATTTACACTCGACTTTTCATCACAAATGCGAGGAAATAAAGAAAAACCGTTATGTTAAAAATGTATACGCAATTTGTAACAGAGCGGAAGAAAATTTATCGCGCCAAACCGTCTTTTGTTTTTTTTTCAATGGCCTCGCGCTCTTTGGCTTTGGCACATTCATCCAGCACTGGCCAGCAGCATTATGCCAGTATGGAGGTTTGGAGGTAGGTATTACGCATTTCAATCTCTTTGTTTACCAGCTCATTTCATTCGATTTTAAATTTACTTACATCCCTAAAGATTCTAATTTACAACACGGATTTCAAGTTAAATACAACCTACTTTCAGAGCTTAAAAGATGAATAATAAATGTATTTTCTTTCTGTCTTTGTAAAGTCACTGACCCCATGAAGGGTGACTGGCTCCGAATCACTTCTTTTTACATAATTTCATGGGTCATACACATTTTATTTATCCGCATCTCTACTGTTGCCATGGCAAAAGTTAAGGGTATGTAGCCAATATTTTTTTAGCCAAGTCCACAACGGCATGTGGGATGCCTGGTTGGCCCATTCTAATAAATCTTAAGTTTGCTGACTAGCAGTCGCTAATTTTATGTACCTATAGTCGACAAAGAAATTCCTTTACCTCCCTTATGGTTCAGTGTCAGCTGTGCGGCTTAAAACACCAAAGGCTATTTTCACTTACAAGTTAATGTAAAATCAACCTTCTAGTTTTTATTCAGCTGCAGGAACTATCATAAAAAAATGGTAAACCACTTACTTGGTCGACTATACACGTAAAATACACGGAACCGTTATATTTCCGTTATGTTTTAAATGTCATTTTATAGAATTTAATAGGTTAAGTAAGGTTACTTTAATAATCAAATTAATCTAGGTTCTAAACGATAGTTGAAACATGAAAGTTTGTGTGGATGCATAGATGTTTTTTATTCTTAAGTTTGTATGGATGGATGCATGGATGTTTGTTATTCTTTCACGCTAAAACATCCATCCATACAAACTTAAGAATAAAAAACATCTATGCATCCACACAAACTTTCATGTTTATGACATTATTAAGAATGTGTATTATGAATGAACTGAAACAATGACTTTGCTCACCCGCGACCTTATGGTAGTTGCATTTAAGCAAGAAATGTGTGTTCATGCAGTTCCTCCACCTCCACACTATACGAACACATACAAATCAGACGAACCCATCTATCACCACCACGAAACTAATCTGACGCGTTTCGAACTCAACCAGAGCTTATCTTCAGAGCACCGTTCACTATGCTACCAGATGCTAGACTGAAAATAGTGTATCATGACAAATAAAATTATGATAAACGAAGTGATTCCATTTAAAATGTTTGAGCATGTGCATCACTGCATTCCGTCCGTTTGCGGCGTCATTATTCCCTATCAATGTAGAAAAGGAGGTCTTGCCAATTCTGCTGACTGCAGTGGGCGCAGACAAAGTCTTCTTACAGTATGTCAAATGCACAATGGATAGGGCAACGGTGCACTGTGAGCACAGAGTACATACTAAGAACAGGAGTTGCTTTAAGAATAGCTTCGCACTACGTCCGATCTGAATTCGTGAAAATACGCTCCAGAGTAGTCGTAGAACTATTTGGTCGATTGGGTCGACACAGCCCTTATTAATTTCTTCATGTGGGCTGACAATGCATCTAATGTCTCAACTCCAAGCGTTTTGTGAACTCATAGTGCTTTAGTAAGCTGGATTACTTATGTTGTTCTTTAGGATTTTGGCCTGATCAGCTCCAGCGCCGGCTTGTGAGCTAGTTGTCTGGATATGGGACAGAGCGATGTGTCAAGGCATGTACCGTTCCACACCAGGACTCTACTGTTTAAAACATTATTTTCATTCACGGTTTCAAGAGACTGTGAACCTGAGTATGTTATTAATTAGGTATTATAATTAATTTCAACACGATACAGAACTTTTATACCCCAAGTGCATCGATGTAATAAGAACGAAATCGACGTCTACACAATCATGAGAAATCCGCGCTCGTGGGATAAAACAAAAAACAACTATACATCTTTACGCATGCTTGGGAAAAAGGCTCTAGGCAAACGACCACCAGAATTATTCTATTTTCTTAAGTATAAAAATCTCGTGTCATGGTGTTTGTGGTCGCACTCCGATTTTTCACCCTTCTACCCCAATTAGGTCCAATTTCTTTGATAATTTATTTGGCAGAACGTTTGCCGTTTAATCTACAAAACTGACACGTAATAGCTAAATACACACATTTCTTATGGGTGTCCATCTGGGGAGAAGGAAAACGCGCATTGCCATCTCCTGTCGTACGTGTCTCTTGCCTGAGCTCAGTGCCACAGCTAGCTGCCTGACGTCCCTTTGTATCAAAGCGCCATGTATTCTATGGCTAGACCTCAGTTCAACTCACGAGTTTCTACTTCTACCCGCAGTTTCGGTCGCTTAAACTAATTTAAATTAATTTACTAGCTGTTTCTCGCGACTCCGTCCGCGAAGAATAGGGGTATAAAAAATAGCATTCGACCTATTCTCAGACCTACCGACCGAGTATGGAGAAAAAGTTTTATAAAAATCGGTCAAGCCGTTTCGGAGGAGTTCGATAACAAACACAGTGACACGAGATTTTTATACAGGGTGTTTGGTAGCTAAGTACAAAGCTTTAAGGGGGTGATAGCCGAGGTATTTTTGAACATTTTTAGCCATATATGTCTAAGCCGAAATTTGATATTTTTTTTTAAATTGAAGACTTAGGAATTTTAGAAAAATACCCAGAATTTGATAGTCACGAGTCAATATTGCCCCAATGAGCGTTAATTTGTAAACCAAATCTTTTATTTCGGATAGTTTAATGTGTATTCGACCAAATGAAATAATTTTTAAGTGTCTTTCTTGCCACAAAAACAAAATGGAGGCATTACAAATTACGAAAAATGTCTTAGGTTGGAACTGAGTCTTTTTTTTGGGCCATAAAAAAAATTAAAAAAAAAATCTTTGAAATGTTTAAACATTTTTAGAAACATGCCTGTTTATTGTTCTTTCTTTTAAGGTATCACTCATTGGCATTGCTTGCTAAATCTGAGATAAAAAAAAACAAACTCAGGGAGCACTCGCTAAGAATGCACTAGTCTTGAAATTTTACTAGTAAATAACATGTGAAAAAGACAAGTCTACGTCATTTTTCTGTGCCATATTTAAAATTTCCAAATTAACGCTCATTGGGGCCATATTGACTCGTGGCTATCAAATTCCGGGTATTTCCCTAAATTTTCTGTCTTCAATTAAAAAAAAAAAAAACAAATTTCAAACCCCCTTAAAGCTTTGTACTTAGCTACCAAACACCCTGTATATTACATTATTTTTGGGTGACAAGCCCAATTTTCCCGCCTCAATATCTGCCTCTAAAAGGATGTCTTACTAGTAAAAGGAGTTCTAATTGAGTTGGGTTGACCACTTGGTCCAGTTTTAAACTAGTTCTTTACTAAGTTATCAAGCAAGCATCCTATATTTTCAAGATCGGTAAACACGCCAAACTTTAAAATTGAGTTAAACTGTTGTAGTGGTAGAGCCATGTTGTAGCTAGCCGCTGCATCACGAATGGGCCGGCTCGTCCGGGGCAGTGCCACCCTCTCACAGAACACCGGCGTGAAGCAGCAGTAATCCTGCTTGCGTTTCGTACGGTCAGTGAGAGTGCCGGGGGCCCAATACCTCACCCCTTCCCTCTCCCCCTCCCTCTCCTTTAGGGCCGACAACGCACTGGCATCGAGTAAAGCGCTGCGGGTGTCTATGGACAGTGGTGTTCATTTAACATCAGGTGACCCACTAGTTCGTTTGTCTGGCCTATCTAACATAAAAAAAAAAAAAAAAAAAAAAAACTCGTAAGTTTGTTTTAGTCTGTAACCACGTAGGTTTTTCTACTCGAGGGAATTCTCTACGCCGGGCCGTAGGAAACAGAAGACAGAAAGTTATTTTCAGAATTTTGAGGGTAAATGTAATATATACATTATTATTATTAAGGTGGAAGCGCACGCTCTAGACGCGTAATTCAAACTTTTTACAGTTTTTAATTTATTGTGGGTAAACGGTGTAACTGTTTAACTTCATATGGTATTTGCGCTTGTAAAACAGTGTTCTTTATTTAATTGTGTAAAGTTTTTTAAGAATAAAACTATTAGCTTGAAATAAAAGTTGTCAAAACGTTGAAAGTCCGCATTTCTATGTTTGACAACTTTTATATCAAGCTAACAGTTTTATTCTTAAAAAGCTTTACACAATAATATAAAGAACACTGTTTTACAACCGCAAGTACCATATGAAGTTAAACAGTTACAACTTTTACCCACAATAAATTAAAACCTGTAAAAATTTTGAATTTCGCGCCTAGAGCGTGCCGTTCCACCTTAAGAAAGAACTGAAACAATTACTTTGCTCACCCGCGAATGATAGTTATTATATACCCTGTTATCGAACTTCTCCGAAACGGCTTGACCGATTTTTATGATTTTTTTTCCTCTATATTCGGTAGGTCGTAGCCGTCGTAGGCTATTTTTTATACCCCTATTCTTCGCAGACTAAGTCGTGTGCAACAGCTAGTATAAAAAAAACATGATGAAGGAAGAAAGAAAACATATTTATTTATAACAACGCAAGACACATCCATGTTATTACAAATAGACAACACGAAGGATAAAGACAGAGAGTGTCATTGCGGAAATAATTTAAGTCTAATCTAATATATAAAAATCTCGTGTCACGGTGTATGTTATCGAACTCCTCCGAAACGGCTTGACCGATTTTAAGCTAAGTACCTTGACATTTCTAGTATAGACATAAAGGCTTTTCTCTCAATATTCAGAGATAATAAATTTGTCGCTATGGGAATAAGTATCATAACTTTAAACAAACTTGAAATCAATTTTCCACTACAGTTACTGTGATCCCCTGATACAGAGATCTCTGTATTTATTCTAAAATTCGCAAATGTTTTCGTTTGGGGTATACAAAGCAGATTAAACTGGGCCAAAACATGTTTTTACAATATAATTAAATAATAATATAATACCTACTTAGTTATTAGAAATTATAATAGCGAATGAGAGAGCTACATTTTCTGCCATCAAACTGCTATACCGTTTGGCTGAGGTATGTAGAGTTTACTTACGTAGAGTTTAGTAGTTTTTACTTCTATGTCTCTATCATCATCACTATCCCAACCTATATACGTCCCACTGCAAGGCACAGGCCTCCTCTCAGAATGAGAGAGCTAAGACTAACGCAAAGAACTAGTACCAGGCATAAATCGTCGGGTAGTATAAATGAATCTGTCTCGTAGTACCTAAGATAAAAGTTCTAGATGCACGACACCTCAACGCCCAGTAGATGACACCCATCTGTCACCTCTCTTACTATGACATAGGATTGAAGGTGCCATGTATTGGGTCAGTATCGAGCACAGGGACGTCTACCTAATTTTGTAAAAAAAGTTTGGAATAAAATTAATTCGTCCATTTTCCCGCGTTCGGATTAAAAAGTCAATATTTTAACACTTTTCTTAACACTGTTTGAGTCGCTTTCTAGCTATAATTCACAGCTGCAGCGTCGGGGCGGAATGGTCCACATGCCCGCCGCGCGTAAAGCGAGCGGCCGAATACACCGGCTTTCTCTGGTTCATTCAAACATCAGAATTTTCGCTATGGCTAGTACTTCGACACTACATACAATAGCGTACTTCCTCCCACGTATGTTGACAGTAGTGACTCTATACTTTGGCAGTTGATAATGAAATCTCATTGAAATGCCAATGGGCAGGCCATATAGCATGAAGAACCGTATGTTGGGGCCAAAAAGTTCTCGAATGGAGAATTCCCAGCTTTTGACTGAGGGGGGAGGGGGGGGGGGGGCACTAACAAAAGTCGTTACTTTTTTTTTTTTTTTTTTTTGATTTATTTACTAAACAGAAAAAAGAAACAATATAAAATTTTACAACTATGCAACGAGCAAAACCATACTAAGGTTTAACTGCCGTTGAATTCACTCGCAAAGATAAGTAGGTAATTTATAGTAATTAATCAATCATGCACGATTTAACTTTAGGCTAGGTACATAGGACACTTATAGTACACTTTTGTCCTTTAAGGTCTTTTTGTACAGTCCAGGGTTACAAAACTAAGTTGATAATCCCTGCATTAAGGTTAAGAGTACCATAAATTTTGGGTTAGCAAATAACTCGGAGTTAAAAGTTAATTCTGGTCCACGCAAACGCTTTAGTCATGGTAACTCAGTGGTTAGACTTATGGCTTTCAAGCAAAGGGTCATGGGGTTGAGGACCCAGGACCGGATTAACCACCTGGGAATTAATCACAATTGAATAATGCCAAAATTATCTCTACGTTTTTGGCATATTGCAGCGATCGTGGTTACGAATAGACTTAAACGTGGACATCACAATCTTTTAGCGGTGTGGGATCCAACATTTTCTTTAGAAATGAAATATTTTTTAAATGCCTATCCAATAACACCTCACACCAACACCCCCTACCAATACTTTAAGTACACTAACTATGTAAATTCATGCCAAATTAAAGTTACTATAATACTCAGTCTCATAGTCTACAACTCTACCAAAACTCGAGTTTTAGTCATACATTTTTTTTTTCAAAGATTTAATACCTACTTCATTGAAGGTTCTTACGGGAAAAACCTACGGGATAAGGAATAAACGGAACAATTATATATCCAATTCAAGTAACCTTATCTTTGTAACTGTAGCTGTTACAAAAACTTGGTTCTTGGTGTATTTCATCTTTTAAGATCATATAGAAGCAGTCACAAAGGGCTTTTGAAACAATGGGCAAAAACTTGAATTATAATAAAAGCATGTTGCGGGCTAAAATGCACGCTGTTTGTATGCCAATAGGCAATGCATAGTGAAACTGTTACAAACAATAATATATACACAACTACGGTAATTTTCACTTTTTCCATTTGTCATTTTGTAAATTTCGATAAATAAAATATTCTTGAAGCATGCTTGGCAGGGCGTCAAGGCTTCTTATTAGACTCTGACTGTGACAGAAGTTATTTCAAAATCTTAATTTAAGAAAGTAATGTATTTGCAATGTTTCATAGTATAGTAAAACTAGGTAAGCAGCCACCCACAATGTACCTATTCAACATTGAGATTCGTCTCGCAAAGTTCACTGACTTTTGAGACGAGTGCCTAAGTTATGCGTCAATACGTAAACCTTCAACCATAGCTTTATATTTGGCTGGTTAGTGTGATTTATATGAATGTTTTAGTACGAGCAACAACTTTAATTGTTGAGCAACTTGTCACTTTTTGCATTTTAGTCGCGTAGTGCAAATCAGGATATACGAGTATAAGCGGCTAAAACTGATTTGCATTACACGGCTAAAGTACGAACAGGAGCAAGGTTGACCGTACACATCTCCATCATTTTATTAAAGTTCATAAAAAAAGCTTGTACTTTAACGTGTTATAAAAGGAAGTCCCCTCAGCAAGGTTCCGAAGATACTGGCAGCGTTTCCTCTTTGAATAACTAAGCTAATTCTTTGTCTGAGGAAGTTGCCATCTCTTCTCAGTCCCCTGTTACGTCGACTAGCCTCTGCACTCTTTATAAAGCAAAGCGCTAGGATCCCACAGACCTGTACCATTACCATGAGTTTACAGTGACGGTACTCGATAGCCACTGCGTAAATGATTTGTATGGAGTCTCCATACAAATCATTTACGCAGTCGCTATCGAGTACGGTCATTGTAAACTCGTGGTAGTGGTACAGGCCCCAGGTGGTCTCGATACCAAATGGGACAAAATCATATTCGGAGCCCAGACCATTGAATTTGTGTGCTTTCAAATAAAAGTTAAATAACGTGAGACAGAGACACTGACTAAAATCAAAAACATTAACATCGGGCTCAGTGTTTTCACGGTTGGCTTTCCGTTCGAACTAACCTTGAAAAACATCCATGGTTTGGTTCGAAACATAGCGGGCATACCTTGACTACTAACAAGTGAGTGCGTGTTTCTTATTTCAGTTAAATAACGGTTCCAACTTACGAGACCGTTTTGAAATCGTTACGCAATTAATAACCGAAGTAATTTCGTAACTGTTTGAAATTTCGGCTATTTACTAATTTCTTAAATTAACGGTTGATAACTAGGTAGGTTTCTAAAAGCGTGACTCTTAATTCAACGGTTAGAAACTAAGTAAACGCAATTACCCAATCGTGTGTCGGAGAAAGTGTGTAGAAAACTGTCGTTCGATGCCATTCAATTTACTTACTTGCAGCGGACATCCATTTGTCAAATTAGAAAGTTTATTAATGTAACTAATGCACCTCTATGACTGTATTATATTAATCACCATTTAATCCACAGGCAAAATAAAACAAAACACTTCTGGTTGTTGCACTTAGAAAACAAAACACGAACAACGCACTTGGGTTTGAATAATTTCGAATTAAAGAATTCGATTCGACGTTCAAAACACTCAATCAGAAAGTTTTGTAAAATCAAGATGGCGTTAGTGGCGGCGCGCGCGCACCGGATCTCGCGGATGACTGGGCGCACGCACAAGTCATGACTAGTGGTGATGCTTAGTTGACTATCGATAGTTCATCGACAGAGGCAAACACATCATCATTCTGAGAGGAGGTCTGTGCCCTGCAGTGGGACTGGGACGTATATTGCCCCATCCACACTCTACACGAGGGGACATGAGTACGAGAGTGAGGACGGTGTGCTCGTGTCGCCTCGTCTTCTCTCGCCTCGCCTCGCTGTCGCTCCGCTTTGTGTCGGTTTTGGACGCGAGTCAAAGGACGCGAGGGGGTGAGGCGAGGGAATGAACCACACTCTCGCGCTCGCTCACTTGGTTGTTTACGAGGCGCCTCGCGAGAGTGTGGAGCCGGCATATAGGATGGAATGATGATGATGATCTAAGACACTAGTATCCTATCTTGTATCTAAACGTAATTTAATGAGTAATATGATAAGCTAATCAGTGTGTTGTTTCCTAATTTAGTGAACTAGTAGTATTTTCTATTCAAATTTCGTTTATAAGAAGCCTAAAGAGGCGAGTTGGTAAGGCATTAATCTCTCAGTATGTGACGTGTCATGTCACTTGCATTAAACCTACAAAATAAATCAAGGAAAAGTGAAATGTTCTAGGACTAAGCTTAAATTCATGAAATACAGCTGCTGACATGCTGTCTTGTGTATTATTCTTGACTATTTTGTGATTCTTGGGTGTTTAATATTGTACTCAAGTATTAACTTTTGAAATAAAAGAAGAAAGACAGAAAGAAACTTCTATTTGTCACAACATAGTTAAAATAGATAAAATAAACAATGAAAGTAAAAATAAAACAATGGCAAGATAACATGCGCGTGTTACAAAATGGACCCAAATCAGCAAAATTTGCCGCTCTTACGAACGGCGCTGATCTTCCTTTGGGACCATCAAGTCATCAAACATTAAAAGAACACAAGAAATCAAAATAAGACAGGCAAGTTGAGACTCAGAAAAATAAACTAAAATATAACACAAATGTAACACTAAATGAAATGAAATGTTTATTTGCTATAACACTATGTATACAAATGTGATGTTTAAATTTCTTATAGTGATTATATAAGTTTCAATAGTGTTAGATGCCCTATGAAAGTAGGCATGCAAATCTTTTGACTTAAATCTAGTTTACTTACATCATTATAATAATAATCATTAATAAAGGTCAAATATGAACACAGCACAATATTATAAATCATAATCAACAAAATAAAATCCATATTCTAAACCAAAATAAATATCAAAAGAATTATTACAATAGTATCAAAATAAATGTCTTAATCAAAATTATTCCCTTAAATTAAAAAAATCATTGAGGCTATAAAAACACATACATAGTGTATACATAGTGTTATAGCAAATAAACATTTCATTTCATTTCACTAACATTACAATACATTACCCAAATAGGTATTTTTTTATACTTAAACGTGTTATCGTTGTATTTGCCTAGTATCCATAACAGAGGCTATAATTATCTTGGAACTAGGTCAATTATTGTTCTGAATTATACCGTGATACATTTGGCAACTAGCTGATGCCCGCGGCTTACCCCCGTTGTATTTTTTTTTTAATTTCTTTCATGAGAACCTTTTCCTGACAATAACAAACTCAATAAAAAAAAATTATCCAATTTGGTGCAGTCGATCGGAATTTATGCGCTTAGCAACACATTCAGCGATTCATTTTTATATTATAGACTAAGTAAATAGTCTAGTGACTAAAAAACCTGACTACTAAGCTTTAGGGCCTAGGTTATATCCCCCTTCGGGCACATACATAATATTTGTATGAAAAATACTAATGTTTGTTCTCGAGTCTTGGGTGTTTAATTATATTTATCCATTTGCACAGGACACAAACTTTGCTTACTTTGGGACTAAGTAAGTTATTGTTATGAATTATCCCGCAATAATTATTTATTTTTATTTTATCTTAATTTCAGATTCTGATAATCATTTTGTCAGTGAATGCAATCGCGAACGTTAGCGCGATATACAATACAATACAGCATCTGGTCTAAAAGGTACTCGTAATATCGATAGCGAGACTATCGATAACATAAACATCACTAGTCGTGACCGACAGCCCCACTACTGACGTCACCCCAAAACCTGATTTAGGCCTTATACCTCCGTCATAAGGCTTCCAACGCCTTGCAAACGAGATGTTTTGGTCTGCCGATCACTTAGTACTGGGGAAAACACAAAATTGTTGGTTTGAACCGACAATTGTTTACGAATACTTACTTGTTTTATCATTTACATAATTTCTTTATTATTTAATTAAGTTACAAGTTGTAACCCAAAAAGCTAGCTACTGTAAAGGGTTACTTAGGTTCTGAAGGTGACTTTGGACATTGGAATTAACTCGATACAGATTATATTATTAAATTGAAATTTGTGACAATTCCGTATGATTGATATTAGTGCCAGGCTGTTTTATTATTAATAATAGGTATAATTATTATTTATTAAATTGTCTGCTCCCAAACACGCATTAACGATGTGGGTGCCAAGGCTACTGACTAAGCTGAAGTGGGACTAGGCAGGCCACGCCAGCCGCATGGATCCTAATCGGTGAGCTGAAATAGCCACGGACTGGATAGGTACCACAAGATGGATGGCGGCGACGAGGTAGGCCCAGGAGGCGTCGGCGGGACAACCTAACGTGTACCTTAGGGACTTCTCCAGACTTATCACTACGTAGATTAAAACAAAGTCGCTTCCCGCTCTCTGTGTGTCCCTATGTATGCTTAGATCTTTAAAACTACGCAACGTCTTTTGATGCGGTTTTTTTAGTACAAAAAAGATGTGAACGTTGTGTTGAAGACATTCTGTAGTATATTTGTATTTGCATTGCACCCGTGCGAAGTCGGGGCGGGTCGCTAGTTAATAAATAAAAATAATAATTAGACTTGCTATAGCAATTCAACGTGGGAATGCTGCCTGCGTGATGGGCACCCTACCTAAGGGTCCAAATTTAGATAATAATTTTTAGTTTTTAATTTCTGTTTAGCTATTTTAAGTTAGTTTTAGTTTTAGTTATGTTAATTTTATACTTAGTCCCTGTTTTTATACCTTATTTTATAATTAAATTAGCTTCCTATTGTCTCAATACCACCTAATGATATTTTATGTAACTACTTATTCTTTGCAAATAAATTTTGTGATCTTGATCTATTACGAAATCCAAATGAAATCCAGGTAAATATACGTTTTAATAAAAATAACATACATTAAAAAATAATAATTATTATACGTAAATTGATGTTTAGAGCTAATGTTTTAGTTAATAATGTAGCCATAAGCAATACTACTAACATTTCTATGGATGTAATTATCTGATAATTTATTAATGGTTATGTATTATTAGAATTGGTTTAGAACAGGATCCAGAGCCGGAAAGCCGTAGGTTCATTTAAGCAAATTTTGTATGATTTTTTTTTACTACCTATCATTGTAGGTACTTGTACAGTCAGTACCAGAGAAAAGGTACCGTCTTGTGAACGGCGGTATCTACTTTTGTACCTTTTCTCTGCGGCTGACCGTACATAATCGTTAGCATGGTCAGACGGACAGCCAGACAGGCTGATCGGGGCACTAGTACTTGTTCTGGGCCGCGGCGGATCAAAGCGGGCCGTAATTTACAAGCCCTTTCTCCTTTCATTGAGTCGTGCTTATCTTACTAATATTATAAATTTTAATGTGAAAGTTTGTGAAGCTGTTTGGATGTTTGAATGTTGGTTCATCATCATCATTTCAGCCGAAGGCTCGCTAAACAGATCGGTCCTGCGCCATCCCCAACCAACGCGTTCCCGCAACCTTAACCATGTCCTCGCTCCATCTTGAGTGGAGAGGGCTCGGAGTTTCTCTGCGGGATTGCATTAGAAATGACGAACAAAAGTCACGGACATATTATTGACGGACATATTCCTCATGCTGTCTATTTGTAATAATATCGAATGTGTCTTGTGGTGTTGCAAATAAATGTATTTTCTTTCTTTAAACAACTCGAATCAAAGTTTCCTTTGAAAAACCACTACCTGTGTTCAGCACATTCACCCAACGATGTGCTGAAATATAATACTACTACTAATTTGCACTTTATCTATAGTAATATGGTTGAATTTGCCTCAGTGATGTGCTTAGTTATGTGGTATCGCTACCGTTACCCAGAGTCAGTGACCACGCGCCCGCGCAAGCCAAGTGTCTATCAAGCCGATTACCGATGGCTCTGATTGGTGGAAATATTACCAGTGGCTCGCCCGTAGACATAATGGTCATAGCAACATAGATACAGGTAGGATGACTTTGGTTTTGTCCATTGATTCCTCACGTTTCACCGCAGGGCCTTCTCTCAGAATGAGAGGGCTTTGGCCGTAGTTACTTTCCCACGCGCGCCTAATACAGATTGGTAACTTTACATACACCATTGAATTTCTTCTCAGGTGTACCTGTACAGGTTTTCTTATGATGTTTTCCATCACCGTAAAGCTTATGGTAAATTTCAAATTTAATGTCACACATAAATTAAGAAAATCTCAGAGTTGCAAGAACGGATTTGAACCCATGACTCTGTGCTTGTGAGGCTACAAGTCAAATCAATAGGCCACTAAGTCACGACTTTAGGTTACCTACTTCAAGCTAAAACAGTAATATAAAGTAAGAGATGATTTGGATTACTTTCAGAGATATTTATTTTTTTATAAAAAATAAGTAGTTTGTTATATTTCTGCGTTGCATTGTGGTCTAAGAGCCGTTGAAGATCGACCTTCACCGGTCTGTTAACTCGATGAGACATATTTTTTTTTATCAAACATAATTTATTAACAAATACGCCTATGGTAACTTGCCTATCGAAAAGTGTTCATAGCTATTTTTTTTTAGTTTTATTTTTGAGTGCCTTTAGCCATCTTCCAGCTCCGTCATCAGACTCTGGTTACCATCTGGGATCAAAGTACTCGTCAAGACGAATCAAACGAGACCAAACTCGATGGGGTTGTGTCGTTTTATTGTGGAGTGCCTTTGGCCATACTGAATTAATGAAATTGCGAATTACCCCATCGAGTTTGGACTAGTTTGATTTGTCTTGACGAGTACTTTGATCCCAAATGGTAACCAGGGTCTGATGATGGAGCTGGAAGATGACTAAAGGCACTCCACAAAAAAAAATCTATTAATTGTAAACAAGATTTACAATAAAAAAAATATAATAATAATAAATACCGTTTTTACTTGACTAGGATAACACGGACTTTACATCTTTTTTTACCATTAGAAAGAAGGTAAGAGATCTTGACGTGCTTTGGGCTTAAAACAACTAAATTTCATAATACCTTATTCACTAATACCCCTAATTTTCAAATTACCATGGGCTCATAATACCTAAAAATACCTAAAATTTAAAATTTTAAGATGAGACAATTTGAAATTTTAGGTATTTTTAGGTATTATGAGCCCATGGTAATTTGAAAATTAGGGGTATTAGTGAATAAGGTATTATGAAATTTATATATTTTGAAATTTAGTTGTTTTAAGCCCAAAGCCTTGACGTGACTTTTTCTTAAAAAACACTTTTGAAAAATAAATCATAGCAAATATGTAACAATTTGCAAGGACATTATTATGGTTATTTTGGTTTCATCTATCTATACTATAATAAAACAGTAAAAGTAGAGCTCTGTCTGTCTGTATGTAATCGCTAATCTCCGAAACTACTGAACGGATTTTCTTGCGGTTTTCGCAGATAGATGAAGCTTAAATTGGAGCAACATATTTATTAACATAGTTATCAATATTTTTGCAACAAAAAAAGCATAGATTTGTTGTAATTCGCACGGGATAGGGAATAAACGGGATTTATTATGTTAACTAAGTAATACCAATAATGATGAGACGATGGATTTTTGGATGTTGCCGTTGCCGGAATTTTCTTTTATTCAATAAAAGAAATGAAGAAGCTTTACTGCGCGGACGAAGTCGCGGGCACCAGCTAGTCATTTATATTATAAGACTTAATATCACTTCTAAGAATGTCAAACCCAATCCATGTCGATTTACCAATGCAATGTTCGTGTTGAAGACAATAAACAAATTGCCTGCCTCACTAACCATAAAAGATTGTAAAGGTACGCAAAAACTAGCTCCAGCTTTTCGATTATTTAGTAGACGTAATCTAGAACGGCAGTGTGTCAAGCCAAGTTCAAGCAAAATGAATCTATCTACAGCCATTGTCCGTCCACTGCTGGACGTAGGCCTCCCTCATATTGCGCCAAAATTCGCGATCCTGGGCTTGCCTCATCCACCCACTGCCAGCTGTCCTCCTAAGGTCATCAGTCCAACGTGTTGCAGGGCGTCCCACACTACGCTTTCCTAAACGTGGTCTCCACTCCAGGACAAAATGAGATGAATGAAAAATAAAGCAAGGCGCCGTGTATAATATTAGGGTCTCCCCATATCTATCGACACGGACTCGGCTTCAGCCGATCGGAAAAAGCCTTATGTCAACGCAATAAGAGCGAAAAATACGTTGATCGGCTCGGCTACGCGGGCCGAATTGAGCCGAGCCGATCGACGTCTTTTTCGCTCTTATTGCGTTGACATAAAGGATTTTCAAATCGGCTGAAGCCGATTCCGCGTCAATAGGATATGACGAGACTCTTACACGAACTATTTGAAGCCACTTTAAACCCAGCTTTTACCAGCAAATAAGATAATATAGGTAGTAAATAAGTTTTATAATAATTATATAATTTGTGTGTTTTGTGTGGCCTTCCGTGATGTTTCTGTACTGTGGCCCGGCGGAAGACCAGTGCTGGTTTTTAACTAGCGACATGCTGAGCCGGGTCCCTTTTTGTAGCAGCACTAATATGTACCTACATTCCTATGTCTATGTCTATGTTTGTACTCTTATTTTTGCCTATGTATGTGTTATTGTTGTTATAAAATAAATGTTTTTCTTTCTTTTCTTTCTTTCTTTCTTTAAGTTAGTTAGTTTAACGACCGCTTTTGCCTAGTTGGTAGTGACCCTGCCTACGAAGCAAGAGGTCCTGGGTTCAAATCCCGGTAGAACATTTATTTGTGTGATGAGCACGAATATTTGTTCCTGAGTTATGGATGTTTTCTATGTATTTAAGTATTTATTTATCCATATAAGTATGTCTATCGTCGTCTAGTACCCATAGTACAAGCTTTGCTTAGTTTGGGACTAGGTCGATTTGTGTGAGATTGTCCCCTAATATTATTATTATTATTATTAAGTTGATTAGCAATGGTCGGGAAAACGCCCGTCATTTCACTTGTGATACATAAGTAACAACAATTTAGGATTTATTTAGGAGTCGAAATGATTCGTTTCCAGTCTACGCATGTCTTTAAAGCATATTGTATCATCGTATGGAAGTCTCTACTATAAGAAACAGAGATAGTTTTTTAGGATTCCATACCCAAAGGGTAAAAACGGGACCCTATTACTGAGACTTCGCTGTCCGTCCGTCAGTCTGTCACCAGGCTGTATCCAAAGAACCGTGATAGCTAGACGGTTGAAATTTTCACAGATGATGTATTTCGGTTGCCGTTATAATAAGAAAACACTAAAAAATATAGACTAAAATAAATATTTAAGGGGGCTCCATACAAGAAACGTGATTTTTTTGCTCGTTTTTGCTCGATATTGATAACGGCTACAGGTAGACGCTTGAAATATTCACAGAATATTTAGTTATTTATATTCACATTAAAAATCAATACTTAAATTAAAATAAAACATATATTAACGGGGGCTCCCATACAACAAACGTGATTTTTTTTTAGATCATTACTACAGAACCCTTCGTGCGCGAGTCCGACAGGCACTTGGCCGTTTTTTTTAAAGTACGGGCGTTTTTCGGATCATTAATGATTAGCCAAATATGCATATGCTAAGTCAAATCTTAAGCTTCAATTAAGCACAAAGTTCTCTACATCCGTGAAAATTATACGATAGTTAAATTTAAAAATTTATAGTTTCAACCGACGAAAACAAATGGAGGAGGTTCTCAAGTCGACATGTATATATTTTTTTTTTATGTATGATCACGCATAACTTTTTACAGAAAAGTCCAATTTTGATGATTTTTTTTTATTGGAAAGCGTATACCTCGATGGTGGTCCCATTTAAATTTGAAAATAATATTCTTACCCTAAGGGTAGGAAAACAGGGGATGATTGATTGTTCAGTCACTGATTGTACTAATGACCACGCATAACTTATTACAGAGTAGTCGGATTTTGATGATTCTTTTTTTATTGGAAAGCGTATACCCCAAGGGTGGTCCCATTTAAATTTGGAAATAATATTCCTACCCTAAGGGTAGGAAAACAGGGGATGATTGACTAATTTTTTACAGAGTTGTCTGATTTTCATAATTCTTTTTTATTGGATAGAGTATACCTTGAAGTTGGTATTATATAAATTTGGAAAAAAAATTTACCCCAAAGATGGGAAAAAAGTATAAAATAAAAACTTTTTAACAAAAAAATTAAACCGCCGAAAAAACTGAAAAGCAAACAATAATACCTTTTTTGTTTGACCTTAATCTAGGTACCATTTTGAAGTCGGTGCCTCAGCACGAGCCAGGAGGAGTGGTCCTATACTCGTCTACCTGATTGGCTTCTAACTATCACTCCTCCTGGCTCGTGCTGAGGCACCGACTTCAAACTGGTACCTAGATTAAGGTCAATCAAAAAAGGTATTATTGTTTGCTTTTCAGTTTTTTCGGCGGTTTAATTTTTTTGTTAAAAAGTTTTTTAAGATATCAAACACTGTGTTGTATGTAGGTAGAAGTGAAAACAAAGAAATAGAGTTTTATATTTGTTTATGAGTTCTAATAAATAGATTTCAGGATTATCTGCACAACTTGGCACCCATTTAGATCTCAATCCGTTTGTCAGCGAAGTCCGCAATGAAGAAAATTTTTAGTACATAGGTAGGTAAAGTTCAATAGTGAACTTGGTTAACATTTTTACATTTATATTTTTGGTGGGTAGCTAACTAACTATAACATTACCTTCGTCGACAGCTAGATTATTTGCTGTAGTCACGAATGGCTTGCAAATAGAAAAGCCCAAATAAACGGTTGTGTTTAACTTGCCAACTTTTACTATCAATTTCGGTATATTAAGCACGGCAACGACGTACGGGACCATTTAACGAGGTAAGGGACTACAGTAGTGTATTCCACAAAACAATATTCGTTTTAGGGTTCTGTAGTCCTGTAGTCTGTCCGTTCCTGGCTTAGCTTAGAGCACAGAATATATAATAGTACTGACGTACAGAATGGACACGCTCGGCCCCGCACCGATTTGAGTTACCCCACCCCTCAAGGCGCAGATTGCCGGACCCCGCCGGAATCCAGAAGAGTGCGCGCACGATGTATGTAGGCGTACGCGTGTACAGACGTCGTCGTGCTTATGTAGATTCAAGAACGCGTATTTGTTTGTACGTCGTGTCCGCCGCGTGCTTAGAGTCTGTTAATGCTAGGAGGGTGTAATTTTGCATTGGGTATAATTAATTATACGGAATTAGTGATAACTTGATAAAATAGAATCTTTAAAATAATGTTTTACGGTGACCTCTGATTCTAGCAAGTGAAGAGTGATGATTTTTTCAATGAAACCCATTGTCTGAGGTATCTTTAGAAATGTATTTTTTAAACGATATAAAGATCGAGTTAAAAACGCTGAAAAAACACGTTTCTTGTACTTATGACGACCCCCTTTAATTTTTACCTTTATATTTTTTTTTATAGAACGGCCACAGCAATGCATAATCGGTAAAAATTTCAAGTGTGTGGCTTTTACGGTTCAAGAAATAGAACCCTGTGACAGACGGATAGACAGACAGACAGACAGCGGAAGGTCCCCTTGGCGCCCTTTGGGTACCTACGGAGCCCTAAAATGAAAAATTGATTTGCAATTATCACTGCTTAATTACTTTTGTTACTGCTTACGGAAAGAGTGTGTCTACTGTAGTATTTGGTACTACAGGGTTATTTGTAATTCACTAGCATCCTTTTAACCCTAAACTCCTACCACTTAAACTAATGTTTTTTTGTTTTACGGCTTTTGTCATAACTTAATATTTTTGGTGTAATAACGTTTTGAAAATTTGAGATTACCTATTATTTTTACGATACTCTGTGTATTTGTATGGGAAAAAAAGTGCTTCATTTTAAAAAGTCGTAAAAAAAAACCGGCCAAGAGCGTGTCGGACACGCCCATTACGCCCAAGATAGGGTTCCGTAGCCATTACGAAAAAATCAAGTAATATTTTTTTAAGGATTTCGTTTGTGTACGGAATCTTCCAAGTTAGGTATCGTCAATACTTTGAAAAAAGCTCGTATCTCAAAATCGTTAATCTAGCAAAGTGAACTTTATTACGCGGGTATCAAGGTTCAGTTTTGTTTACATGCTGATTTGAGATACGAGTTTTTCAAAGTAGTGACGGTATTTTTAATACCTTAGGCTACTATTTACTCTTAAACTACAAATAATTCCCAAGCAATCTTAGCCGCTATAATTTTCCTTGTAAATTTAATATATTTACTATTATTTTGAATTTTTTCAAATTTTTCCACCCAACAGTTTAGATTTTAGAGAGGGGGGGGGGGGGGGACGGTCGATTTAAATGAAAATTTTCACTTTAAAGTTGAATATTTCGCAAACAAATCACTGAATACAAAAATCATGTAAGCAACCCCCCAATGGTTTTAAAAGACCTATCCAACGATACCCCACACTATAGGGTTAGTCGAGAAAAAAAAAATCACCCCCACTTTACGTCTATGGGAGGTACCCTAAAAAAAAATTTTTTAGTATTTTTTATTTAACCACTTTGTCGGCGTGACTAATATATATATTCATGCCAAATTACAGTTTTCTAGTACTAACAGTCTCTGAGCTTAGCCGCGGACAGACAGACGGACAGACATGGCGAAACTATAAGGGTTCCTAGTTGACTATATACGGAACCCTAAGAGGATGTCAGTGAATTACAAATAACCCTGTATAAGGGATTATTTTTTAATTCCTAGATAAAAGTATCCGTCAGTTTAAACTATCGCTTTCCTTTTCTCAAGTCATAGAAACAAAAAGGACAGAGCTTACGGATACTTTTATCTTGGGATTGAAATATCGGCCCTAAGGCTACATTTAAATTGGTTCGATTTCCTCGAAAAGTATTCTTTCTACAATTAATTTATTGAATCCGGCGTTAGGTACTTTGCAGAGTTCCATTTCAATGAACGGCGTGGCGTGGAGTGGTCGCGGGTGAACAAAGTAATTCGTAGGCTTATTGCAAGAAATCACTAACTGACAGAACCAAAATCTTGGTAAAACAGATAATAATCTTTTGATTGTACTGGATTACATCTCTAACTAACGAACCATAATCTTGAGAAAACAGTTAATTACGTTTGAGGATATTGAATTACCGGTAATTCAATACACCCAAAAATTATTATCTGTTTTACCAAGATTTTGGTTCTGTCAGTTAGTGATTTCTTGCAATAAGCCGACGAATTGTTGCATTCTTCCCACGATTGCTTATAAAATAAACTTAACCTAGCACAATGCATATAAAGTAGAATGAATAATAATCCTCCAAAATTTACATCTTGAATAAATCGTATTATAATAAAAAAAAATGATTTTATATCAATCGAGCGGGAGTCTAACGGAAACTTATCTATCTATCTATCTAATACCTTTAAACGAACAATTCTTGTATACATATATATATAATCAGAATCTCAGAATCGACTCCAACAATTTCGATGAAATTTGGTATGTGGGGGTTTTCGGGAATAAAAAATTTATCTAGCTTGGTCTTATCTCTGGGAAAACGCTTGGTAACGAGTTTCAGCCCGAGCGGAGCTCGGACTCCCAGGTACTTTGTGTATAATAAAAACAAAACGATGATCAAATTTACAGTAACAATGTACCATTTCCGACTTATTGATATATCCTGTATGCCCATAAAATATCTGGCATTGGTCGTAACTACTCGAGAACTTCCGCCCCAAAATGTCCGAAAAGCACGCAACGAGAATCCTGTTTTATTCGAATGACTCTTTGAAAAATCGAAAATCATATAACCATATATATAAGTAATCGTTATAAGACTTATACCTAAGCCAAAGAATATAACTACTTCTTCGTCATACAAATATCTGCCCCGACTGGGAATCGAACCCGGGCCCTTAAGCTCCGTAGTAATGTTCTCTAACAACTAAGCTAACCGGTCGTCAAATTCTGTATTATTGTTGCCTTTTTTACAAATTTTAACTTATAATTTATGTATTTATTATATTGTATTCATTTTTCGAATAGTAAAATTTTTCTGACAAAATCTTTTTAAGTTTACTAACACATTATGGATGCAATCTGAATAAATGACTATTTTTATTACATATAAATATTTTTTATATTTTAATTTTGTAGAATATTTGCTAACTTATTATATATTTTACAGAGATAATTTGTTTGATAATTGAAAAAGTTTTTAATTTTGAAATGGTGGGTGCGGGGTCATGCGACTGGCGTATACAGCCCAGGTCCATTATAGTAAATGCGCCCAAGAAAAAAAATTTTTTCAATTGTCAGATTAGGCGAATCCCTGCAGATAATTGTCAGATTATGAGACGTCTAGCACAATAAGATGAACCATAAATATCATAATCTGACGCGCTTGAGTATTTCAAAATGGCGAATTTTTTTTGCACATTCTAATAACTACCGCGAGTTTGCGTCACATCCAAATCGTCAGATTATTGAATGAGAGCTTTTTTAAGTTCACTTAACATGCCCTTAGAAAATCTGACGCGCTCGAGTATGTCCATGCAGCAGTTTTTTTTTTCATTTTTGAAAATCTATCAAGCACGCACGCACACATACACACACACACACACACAAACACACACACACACACACACACACACACACACACACACACACGCACACACAATGACATGAACATACAAATTAGTAATTAAGAAGTTAGTAGAACTTTATAATTTAATGTATAAATCCTATTGGGTTTTTTTCTGTTATCTCTGAGTAAAGGAAGAGCGGGACTATCCGATGCAAGCATTTATTTGCTTAATGGAAGGTTCCAACCTTGTTTTACTAGGAACCACAATCTTGTAAAACCAAATAAACTTTTTGTTTTTTTTTTTATATGTAGCTGGTTCCCCCCATCGATGAAAAGGTATACATTATATAACATTTTTTCTTTTTTTTTATCATCTAAGCTTAACCCAACCCAATAGGTCTCCATGAAGCTCGAGTAAATCCCCATTTAGCATCGTGGGCTCCTCTACTATTTGCTCAGCAGTCTTTTTCCCTCGTCAGCTATGTGTGCTTTTGAGTGCAGTGTGATGGTATACAAAATAAAATGGCTAACGCGGATATACAGGGTTATTTGTAATTCACTAGCATCCTTTTAACTCTAAACTCCTACCACTTAAACAAACGTTTTTTATTTTACGGCCTTGGTCATAACTTATATACATATTTTTGGTGTAATAACGTTTTGAAAATTTGAGATTTCCTCTTATTTTTACGATACTCTGTGTATTTGTATGGGAAAAAAGTGCTTCATTTTAAAAAGTCGTAAAACAAAAAACATTTGTTTGAGTGATAGGAATTCAGGGTTAAGAGGATGTCTGTGAATTACAAATAACCCTGTATAGCCGTATAGCCGTTCTGATGTTTAGTCGATACGATGTTTAAAACCACAATCTAATGACATTTAAATAGCCTCGGAGGTCGAAGCCAAACACGGATGCACGCACAGTTTTATTATGCCGGTTACGCCGCACGTTACGTTACAAGACGGTTAGATTTAGATCCGTGTACCTGTGCAGTTTCGTAAGACAAGGCCAGCATCCGGCTCCGTCCGAGTTAGCCCCATCGGGTATAAAGTTACTACGTCAGCAAGCAGCGTTACGTGAAGCACAAATACGAGCACTAGATTATATAATATTTTTTAATTATAGACACGGGATATTTTGACAGATACGGGCAAACATTAACCTCGAATCCCGTATTTTCAATGCAGCCTGTCCCGTAAAACCGGAAATCAGATCTGGTCCTAACTGGAGCCCAATCTGAATATTTCCGGAGCTTCTTTATTTGAGCCTGCTCGTCAGCCGCTCCGACCCTGAGTGCGGTGCTTTGTATGTGGGACGTGGCAAGAGTGTAACATAAAAAGTCCAAGGCGTAAGCCACACAGAAGAGACGTGGGACGGGGGCGCGTCGCAGTCTGCGTCGTTTGTTCGCAAGCCGCGTCTCCGCCCCGTCTCTTCTGTCTGCTTTGGATCGCGACGCTTCTATACATTTAGTATGAAAACTGATTTAAGGGGGCCGCGACTGCGACGCGCGCCTAAGGCGTCACAATTTTACTTTAATTTAATTTCGTGGACATTTTAACGTTCACCAGGGAACAACCTTAATGTTAAATTTTGAAATGTCACAATAACACAAAGTTTAAAACGATGCTTTATTTCATATAAGCTAAGCATCTAAAAACTCAAGAGAATACCACCAGCAAAAGTTTTTTATTACATTTATATTTATTGCTAGGCAAAGTTACTTTTAAACTGTTACTACGTATCACTAACCCTAAAGTTATATCCGATCTATTGGGGTTAAGGATTCTCCAAAGGTTTCATATTGATCTCAACTTGCAAATTGAAATCAGAATAGAAAGGGAATAAATAAGCCTTTAACTAAATTATTGGGTAGGTAAGTTACGTCAAAAATCATTAAGTTAGAAAGCATAATTTGTCTAAATACATAATTGTTGGTTCATTTTGATGTAGTGCAATTTTCTCAGAAATCGGAAATATCTGTGGATTAATCGATCATTATAGGTACAATACGCGCGCAGGCACGCACGCTCACACACACTAATAGAAATGAGTATTAATTCCATTAGGTATAGTCGACCAAGAAATTCCTTTACCACCCTAAGGATCAATGTTGTGCGGCTTAAAACATCAAATGCTATTTTCACTTACAGGTCAATGTAACAATCAGCCTTATTGTTTTATTATTTATTTATTTATTTATTTATTTATTTATTTATTTATTTATTTATTGATATAATTTACATTTACAGGCTTACAGTAAAAACCAAATCGCCTATAAAGCTAGGGTAATATACAAAAAAAAAGGAAAAGAAAAATCTAAATGAACAGCAAATAAAACAAAAACAGAACGGGATACAAGAGGAACATTACATACTAACTAAGCATGCATGTTGCAATAATTACATATTTTTTGCAATAAAGAATGCCAGCTATCGGCAAACACGTCAGCATCTTGGATTATGACACAGAAACTGTCATTAAAAATGGTATCAAGCACTTACTTGGTCGACTATACGTAAGTAATCAAAATAAATTATAACTCTTACTACTAACTCCTATTTAAGATTGTTATAAAACTAACCTAATGGTTTTAATGAATTCTGGGAAGGTTTCAGAAAAAAAAAGAACTTTTCGATATTTTAATCGTTCGACATTTTATTACATAGGTACGATATTAAGAACCGTACCCGTGGTAAATCAAGTTTAATGAATAAGGAAAACTTTTTGTTGTAACATGGTAAAAACAGATCACTGATATTTTTAGCCAACCACGAAACACATTTAATTTTACATTACAATTATACGCCTACGATTCAAAAGTTCTTTGAACGGATGCAACCAAAAGTCGACCTCATTAAAAAAGTTCTGTTTAATTTTTAGTGCTAAGTGGATTGTATTGAAATTGAAACGTAGGACTTTGTTAGCCACATAGTGTCCTTTCCGAGTTTGTTTTTGTGTACCCCGGAAGACAGCGAATGTCAATACGTCCCAAAAGTTGTTTCTAAAATTAATGAAATAATACATTAACGGAATCTAAATTCACCGGATAGCAAAGTGGTTAGAGAACCTGGCGAAGCTTGAGGTCCCGGGTTCGATCCCAGCAGGCTTATTTTCTAACGCGCTGACGCTTGGTACTTTCGCAATCACTATTTCTTTCTGTGAAACGGTATAAGACGGTGACAGAAAGAGATGGTGAAATCGAAGGCAAGCGTCATTGTTTTAGTTTTATAATAGTTAGGTACTATTTTTTAAGCGTCTTTCAATAAAAAGTCTCGTCAAGATTATTTTACTCTATTTCTGATGCTAAAAGAAAACAAAGTATACACCGTTTCAAGTCAATTCCGTTAACCGTTGAAGAGTTTCACCCTACGACTATGTTCCTGACTGGTAGACTTATTGTCTAACGCTTCTGACGCTTGCCTTCGTTTGTCGGATCACTAAAATTTAGGTATTGTCACCGGACTTACAAGTATGCCAAATTTAGCTCAATCGTGTACCAGGAAATCATAATAATAATAATAATATTAGGGGACAATCTCACACAAATCGACCTAGTCCCAAACTAAGCAAAGCTTGTACTATGGGTACTAGACGACGATAAACATACTTATATAGATAAATATATACTTAAAAACATAGAAAACATCCATAACTCAGGAACAAATATTCGTGCTCATCACACAAATAAATGCCCTTACCAGGATTTGAACCCAGGACCTCTTGCTTCGTAGGCAGGGTCACTACCAACTAGGCTAAAGCGGTCGTTAAAAAAAAGGTATAAGTTGGCAGCCGACCGCACGCAGCAACAGCAGACGACGTGTCGCTAGCTACGCTAGCTACGGTGGGAATTTCATAGAAATAATATAAAAGCGTGTTAAAAAGGTATAAGTTGGCGTAGCTAGCGACACGTCGTCTGCTGTTGTTGTGTGCGGTCGGCTGCCAACTTATACCCAAATACCCTAAATGTTTTGCAACTTTAAAAAACCACAACTCACAAATTTACATTACATACAAATATTACAAAAAGCGAGTACCTAATAATTTAAATCCCGTTAGATCTGAAGGTTGTTTTAATGAATGCATGCATGACTCTTTAATGAATCTGTTCTCTAATTACAAGCTAATTACGTCAGCCAGTGGAATGTGAAATTGCCATCTTCGATCTTCTCACGTTGCAGCGTTAGTGCCTGAACAATGATGGCATCGAATGGCGTGCCTTTTTAAGGTTTCGTACCGAAAGGGTAAAAACGGGACCCTATTACTGAGGCTTCGTTGTCCGCCCGTCTGTCCATCCGTCTGTCACCAGGCTGTATCTCACGAATCGTGATAGCTAGACAGTTTGTAATTTTCACAGATGATGTATTTCGGTTGCCGCTATAACAGAAAATACTAAACAACAGAATACAATAAATACATATTTAAGGGGGCTCCCATACAACAAACGTGATTTTTTTGCTCGATATTGATAACGGCAACAGAGGCCGTATTGTCTAACGCTTCTGTCGCTTGCCTTCGCTTTTACCGTCTCTTTCTGTCATCCTTTTATACCGTTGGAGAGAAAGAGATAGTGATTGCGAAGGCAAGCGTCAGAAACGTTAGACAATAAGCCTGCTGGTAGACGCTTGAAATATTCACAGAATATTTAGTTACATATTCACTTTAAAAATATATAATTAAATTAAAATAAAACAAATATTTAAGGGGGCTCCCATACAACAAACGTGATTTTATTGCCGTTTTTATAGATAATGGTACGGAACCCTTCGTGCGCGAGTCCGACTCGCACTTGGCTGGTTTTTTAAAATCATAACAGACCTCGTAATCTTCCTCGAGGATTTGAATATTTTGTGAGAATTATCCTACTAATTTTATAAATGAGAAAGTTGATGAATATTTTTGGATGTTTGTAAGGCAATCTCGTAATGACAGCTGAACGGATTTAGATGATGGCGTACAGATTTACAAACACCTCTATTTAGATATAGCATACATAATATCCTGATCATCATCAAAATCATTTCAGCCATAGGGCGTCCACTGCAGGACAAAGGCCTCATACCCAATCTCTACGGTTGAAAGCGGCTTGTATCCACCTTGAACCAGCGGCCTTTACCGAATCGTCCGTTCACCGCATTGGTGGATCCCAAGCTGCGTTTGCCAGTCCGTGGTCTCTATTCGAGAACTTTCCGGCCCCAACGGCCATATCTTCTGCGTGCTATATGGTCTGCCCATTGCCATTTCAACGAGCTAATCCGTTTGGCTATGTCTGTGACCCTGGTTCTTCTACGGATCTCCTCATTCCTGATTCGATCCCGTAAAGAAGCATAACCTCCATAGCTTGTTGAGCGGCTCGGAGCGTTTTCATTTGACCTGTTATAGTGAAGCATCATGTCTCGGATCCATATGTCATTACTGGCAACACACACTGGTTACAGACTTTCGTCTTAAGGCACTGAGGTATTTTGGACGAAACGAGATGGCGAAGTTTCCCGAATGCTCTCCATCCGAGTTGAATTCGACGAATAAGGCGCAAGCCACAAAGAAGAGACGTATGCCGGGGGCGCCTCGGAGTCGTTGTCGTTTGTTCGCAGGCCGCGTCTCCGCCCCGTCTCTTCTGTCTGCTTTGGATCGCGACGCTTCTATAGGTACTATCGCCCCAAGCGCCAGATAACCACCTTAAAGGCCCAGTTTGCGTGCAGTGGCTAAACATCTGTCCATAACAATCCATAGCAATAAACATCAACGGCTGCAAGCAAATTTGTTTTGAAAATGGGTATCTGACGTCTGGGGCGATGGTACATTAAGTATGAGAAGGGGCGACTGCGACGCGCCTCCGTCCCACGTCTCTTTTGTGTGGCTTGTGCTTTACGGACGAATATCCTGGTAAAACTTCCTTATTTATAAAACTGAGTAGGATTTGTAAATGTTTTTGCCTTAAGTATTCATTTATTCAATTCTAGCGCGTCTTTGACTACGCTCTCTTGAATAGCATAAAAATAAATTGCAATTCAAGGGATTCTCACGGAATTTCAAAGCTAGGAAATGCTTATTGCATTAAATTAAAAAGGTTGCTGCAATGCAGGTTATTTTATAAGATAAATTAGCTTGTATGCAGCTTAGCTTATACAGGGTGTCCCAAAGCTAACCTGGCAAAGTAATGATAACCTGAAAATTAATGACTAGGTATATCATGGACAGGGATGTTTGGAAACAATTCCGATCCGCATTAGCGTTGTTCATTCAGTTTTGTTTACATGCTGATTTGAGATACGAGTTTTTCAAAGTAGTGACGGTACGTTTTATACCTTGGGCTACTGTTTACTCTTAAACTACAAATAATTCCCAAGCAATCTTAGCCGCTATAATTTTCCTTGTAAATTTAATATATTTAATACCATTTTGAGTTTTTTCAAATTTTTCCACCCAACTGTTTAGATTTTAGAGGGGGGGGGGGGGGGACGGTCGATTTAAATGAAAATTTTCACTTTAAAGTTGAATATTTCGCAAACAAATCACTGAATACAAAAATCATATTAGCAACCCCCCAATGGTTTTAAAAGACCTATCCAACGATACCCCACACTATGGGGTTACACGAGAAAAAAAATCACCCCCACTTTACGTCTATGGGAGGTACCCTTAAAAAAATTTTTTAGTTTTTTTATATAATTACTTTGTCGGCGTGACTGATATATATATATTCATGCCAAATTACAGCTTTCTACTACTAACAGTCTCTGAGCTTAGCCGCGGACAGACAGACGGACAGACATGGCGAAACTATAAGGGTTCCTAGTTGACTACGGAACCCTAAAAAGACCCTGTCACTTACTTAAGCGAGCCAAGCCGATCGACGTCTTTTTCACTCTTATTGCATTGATACCTAGATTCCGCGCCAATAGATTTGTGGAGACCCTTAGCTAGAAAAATGTCGAATTAAACTCGTTTGAAGACGTGAGTAACCCGTAGTCTTCCGCTATAATTATGTCCATCAACTAAAAATCCGAAAGACCAACACCACGCGTGATAGTAGTTCATGGAATTTATCCTTACAGTTTCGTAACACACGGGATATGGCGCTTCAAGCGATTCAGGCAGACCCTCACCCTACCAATATCTTTTTCCTCCTGTCCGTATTCGTGACAGATGCCCATTGGAAAAGCCCCCGGATGCTTTCGTAATGAGCAAGTATAGTCTCGGAATGAAAAGATTCGTCACTTTTCGACTCTATGTCAACGAGTTAAGATCGAAGATGACGAACCTTTTCACTACGCTATTATACAACGTAGAACGTCTGAATGGATGCCATTTTGCTTCTCGAACGAAAACACGCTGAACTGACGTTGACACACTTTCTTTATCTTCACGGTTACAATACAGGGTGTTCTAAAAATCAACGAGACTGGTTAGAGCAATTTACCAAAATCGTAATTTTCTTGTAGCAAAATCCCCGTTCGTAGATTTTCCTCAATGCTTTTTTTCTCACCATAGTTTTTCACAATCGCGTTTTTTCCCAACTTTAATCGACACAAACATAGGTAGGTTTAGGTTATGTTAAGTTTTCATCGGCCCGAAGGGCCAAAAGCACACAGAAGAAGTCGACACTGTTTTTGTGTCAATTCAAATTGAGAAAAAACGCTACTGTGAAAATAAGCTTCAGTAAAAAACTATGGTGAGAAAAAAAGCATTTAGGAAAATCTGCGAACGGAAATTTTGCTGCAAGGAAATTACGATTTTGGGGAAATGATCTAACCAGTCATCAACGATAACGGGCGAGAGACCAAATTATAAAGTTCTGGAAAAAAAATCTTGTCACTTAAAGAGACAACAATTTTTTTTGACCAACATTTAGCAATAAAATACGTTATGTGGCTCTATTTTATACTCATCACATAATATCACCGCACAATAGCACGGTAGCCGCTATAGGCCCGCGTGGGAACAACACGGCCCAAGCCTTCTCATTCTGAGAGGCGGCCTGTGCCATGCAGTGGGTCATCTACATATGTATAAGCTGGAATGATGATGATGATAATGACATAATATCAAAGAATATTCATCGTCCTCATCATTTCATAAAGGCGTTCGCTGCTAAACATAGGCCTTCCCCAAGGCTCGCCAAACAGATCGGTCCTACGCCATCCGCATCCAAAGCGATCCCGCAATCTTAACCAGTATCATCGCTCCATCTGGTTGGAGGCCTATCGACACTACGTCATGTCGTCCGTGAGACCAAGGAATAGTGGTCCAACTAAAATTTAACCATAATTTTCTATGCCACAGTATAGTGGTCATGTAGTTAGAAAGGTAATATGTCATCATCATCATCATCATTATTTCAGCCATAAAACGTCCACTGCTGGACATAGGCCTCCCTCATTGACGCCCAATCATTACGGTTGGAAGCGACTTGCATCCACCCTGAACCTGCGCCTTCACCAAATCGTCAGTCCATCTCGTTGGTGGACGTCCCACGCTGCGATTGCCAGGTAACATGTGCTTGTAAGGTATTAAATAAAAGTATTCAAAAACTGACGAAGATTTTCATTCCAACCCTATTCAAAAATGCCCATCTACGTGATTTATCGCTTTCCTTACCTGAACAAGATAAGTATTCGATAGACGAAGGAATGCCGTCCAATCATACGTTCATTAGTTCTGTTGGAATCTCGTTGGCCTCAACCGTATGTGTGTCGTGATAATTGAGACTATTTCAAATGCTCATATTTGTACGAACAGTGGTATTCAATGAGTTTTTCACACACATCTCGCCTGTATTTCAAAGACGGTAGACAGAGCACACGAAACGCTAAATTTAATTTTAGGGGCTGCTTTTAGTAATAGCAATGTTGACATCACCAATCAACTGACGTACTTTTTATGAGCTGTCAAACAAGACAAGACAATTCTCCCATAGTTTGAATGGGAAATAGCAACTTATGACGTCACTTGTTCGCAAACTCAATCAACTAAATATTTATTTGTTTCAAAGCAACAAAAAATAAAATTTTGCAGTTAATAGAATATTAATAAAAGAGGGAAGAAGGTGGAAGGTCCGTTATATCACCCTCGTTTATTGATAATAAAAAAACCGGCCAAGAGCGTGTCGGACACGCCCAAGATAGGGTTCCGTAGCAGGTACGACAAAATCTTTGCATACTTTATTAATGTGGTACCTTGTTTTGGTCCCACTCCCACCGCGCGCAGAATACCAACGTCGGTGGTACAGCGCCATCTATCGGCGAATTGGGTAACTAATCTACTTATCTTACTTACCTAGTATGTATGTGATGGTTTTTCAGATGAAATTCTTTATTATATGAACCGATTTCAATTATTTTTTTTTTATTTGAAAGGAGATACTGTTAGGGTGATCTTATAGTTACTTAAAGAAAAAAAAATGCTTGCAGTGTCGGTTAAATTACAATCTTAGTTTAGAAATATTTTTTTAAAAAAACTTAAAAATTGCTTATCTGATTAAGTTGAAAACAATTTTCCTAGAAAGTTTTTATTAAGTTTAACTTACGTGATTTTTTTCATATTTTTTAGACGTGCGGTTCAAAAGTTAGAGGGGGGGGACACATTATTTTGAACTTTCGGAGTGAATATCTCCGAAAACATTCACTTTATCAAAAAATAGTTTTAGCAAACCCCTATTTATTTTCAAATACCTATCCAATGATACCCCACACTATAGGATTAGTCGAGAAAAAAAAAATCACCCCCACTTTACGTCTATGGGAGGTACCCTAAAAAAATTTTTTTTGTGTTTTTTATTTAACCATTTTGTCGGCATGACTAAAATATATATTCATGCCAAATTACAGCTTTCTAGTACTAACAGTTTCTGAGCTTAGCCGCGGACAGACAGACGGACAGACATGGCGAAACTATAAGGGTTCCTAGTTGACTACGGAACCCTAAAAATACAGGAAAAAGGTAGGTGTGCAGATAATTTTACAAAGAATACAACTAGTCAGTTTTAAAAAGGTTTTAAATAAAAAACAGTAAAACGTGTCAGTGTAGTTCGGTGATGATAGTTGTGTCTGTTTAATTTGTGTGTGTTCGTAGTGTGGAGGTGGAAGAACTCTGCATGAACACGCATTTCTTACATAAAATGTTACTATCGTAAGGTCGCGGGTGAGCAGAGTAATTGTTTCAATTCATTAGACAGTTTTAGTAAATGGAATGGAACAAAATTTAGAACAATTGAAAGCTAAGTCGAGCCAAACTAAAAGTAATTTCAGAGCTTTTGTCCTATGACTATGTACTTTGAATAACTCAAAGCTTAGCACTAACTATTCTATTGAATAGTATTAGGGAATTGAGAAAGTGCAGCACGAGTTAACACGTTGAGTGCGGTACAAGTCATTTTTGACTGGCATTAGACTTTTGTTTGGTGCGGCGTTGAAAATAGGCGATCTCTGTCTGGTGCGGCGGTGATTTGACATTGAAATCCCTTGATTCAGAAAGAGACAAGTATACATTTAGGTTTGTTACTTCAAATTATATCCAATAGGTAGGTTCAAAGTATACAAGACAAATTCGACTTGTACCGCACCAGACGATAAAAAATTGTAATTGGTGCGGTACCAGCCAAAACTGTCTTGTAAAGTACCGCCTTGTATCGCACCATGGGAACTGGCCAGTGCAGGCTAGTGTTGTGATTAATAACGACTTTTTTGTACGTAGTTTCGTTCTCAATGAATGCACCGAGAAATAGGCCGTAGAAAACATTATTAAAAGTGTTTGAACTCACAGAAAAAAGTGACCAAAGTAGCTTTGCGAAAACTACAATACGATAATGATGGATTTATTGCCGCAAAAAAGGAAGTCAACAAGTTTCAAAAAAGTACCAGAAGTAAAATGTGCGTTGACTGTTATAAAAAAAAATAAGAAAAACAATAATGCTACAAAAAATCGTATTTGAACATTTAGTTTTGTAATTTTTATTAAATAATTGTGAACATCGATAGCGATATTTTGTTTCATTATATTTCCCTTCTCTATAAAATTATCGACATAACAAACCTTGCCCTACCCCCGTGATGCGGTACAAGTCGAATTCGTCTTGTTATTTAAATGTCTTATAACTTCCAAATTAAAGTCTGTATTCTGTGGCGACAGCAAACTTATCTAATTAAACATGTCAACTTGCTATTGCAATCATAAAATTATATTTTTTTATAAAAAACAAAGAAATATTGGGAAAAACTTAATCTTCTGCTTACAAGTCACTATCGTCTTGTACCGCACTATTAGAAAAAATGTTACAAGTCAAAAATGGTATGTATAGCACTGAACGTCAGTTGTAGTAAAAAAGTCCCGCATTCAACGTGTTAACTCAGCTCGGTCTACGAAGCAATTACGACAGGAGATGGCAACAAGTGCTTTAGTTCCTTTCTGCTAAAAAAACGGCCAGATAGCCAAGTGGTTAGAGAATCTGACTACGAAGCCTGAAGTCCTGGGTTCGGTCCCCGGTCGGGGCAGATTTTTGTATAAAAAATACGAATGCTTGTGCTCGAGTCTTGGATATTTAATATGTATTTAAGGGCCTACCGTTTTTTTGGCGCATTTATTGCATTCATTTAATCTCGTGCAGTATCATTACAAGTAAAGCTATAGTCTTGAAATTCATGTGTAAGGTATTTGAGGATTCACTCTAGTGACAAGTGTTTATCAAAACACGATTACATATAGTTCACTCGATAGAAAAAAATTCAAAGTCGTCCCTAAAAAATAAAATAAATTCGTAGTACGACGCTTATACTGCACGGCAGGTCATGAATTTTTGAATGTTAATAAAACAAGATGTTTTCTAGGGCGTAATGTTGCTACATTTTAAAAATATGTATTTGTTTTAGTAATAAGATGAAAATACCCAAAAACACGCGCAGTCCAACCGACTTATCTTGAGCCATCGTGCCTCTCCCACGCCCGAAATCACCCACCCAAAATCGATTAGCGCGAAAAACTCGGTAGGCCCTTAAGGATTTTTTTTTATATTTTTAAGTATCTTTATCCGTTGTCTAGTACAATCATTGTTTACTTTGGGACTAGGTCAGTTGGTGACATTCGTCCCATGATTTATTTATTTATATTTAAATCACACGCAACGACGTTCTACACTGCTTTTGAGAACTGTTTGATTGATGCGTGTTTGAGGTAAATAAACGGGCAAAAGCATTATCGGACCATCCTTAGTGTAGGGTTTCATAGCCATTAGTTCATTCATCCCAACCTATATACGTCCAACCGCAGGGAACTAATGGGAAGGCTTGGGCCTTAGTTCCCACGCAGACCCAGTGCGGAATGGGTACAATTACACCATTAAATTTCTTCGCCGTAAAGCTCATGGTACATTTCAAATGTAATTTTTGAACATTAATTTCGAAAAAGACACACGACTCTTCGAGGCCATAATTAGTAATTATACTAAACAGGACTTATCACGCAATAGTACATTGTGCATCTAGGGCCGTAAGTAGGGGATTACTAACGAGAGTCTATTAGAAGCCCGACGCCGAAGGCGGAGGGCTTTTAATGACTCGAGTTTGTAATCCCCTTACTGCCCTGGAAACACACAATGATTTTCATCACATTGCGAGAAAAAAAATCCAAAAATAAAATTAATTTGTCTCTAAACACTTAAATTGAATAAAATAATGGCTACCCGCTAATACAGATTGTCACTTTTTTCGAGTCACCTACCATAGATAATGTAAACTGTGTTTAGTTTAGAATTCGAAAGGTCATACGGCCAGATTCTGCCAACATGTTTAAAAAATATTTTTACTAAAATTATTGCAAAACTATTTGAAATAAAAATAAAATATAAAAATAACGAATTTTCATGAAGCGTAGATAAGTTTTGTGTTGTAAAATTTGGGTTATAGCTAAGTTTTAAAGATAATTAATAAAACGTTGGCTGACTTGAAACCTCCTTAGTCTGAAATTACTTGTTTGCAAATTTTAAAACTAAAGTTAGAACTCCCTTGGGTAGAAAAACTGTACGTAAATCTATAACTCCCTTAAGAACAATTTAGGCCATTGTCATTTAGTATACATAAGCATGGAATAACACCATTGACGAGCAAGTGTGATGAAAATAATATTTACGTCGACGTTTATGCCACATTGCACCACTAACGTCGTCAACCACGGCTCCTAGGTAAATATTGTCATTATTATAAACGTCGAGGTAAATATTTTTTGCGTGATAAGTCCCGTTTAGTATAATAATTATGAGTGGAAATCACGAAAGTTTAAAACAGTATCTTGAAAGGCCATGAGTAAAATTACTAGGCTTCAACGTCTTTCTTTAGCCGTTGCTATAAAAAAATGCACTATAGATTTAAAAAAAAACTCTTAATCGACACCAATCACATCAAACAGAATTCAAAGCCGATTCAAATAAGCAACATTTACGGTCCAAAATCGAATGTCTTAACAGGGTTGTCAAATGGTTTAAGGGTTAGTAAGTACTAACATTGTTACACTTTTATAGTAGCAAGCAACTCCCGTAATAAGTGCCTCGTGGCTCGGCCTGTGGTTGTGGTTGGAACCTAGTGTCGTAGAAAGCTAGCTATCATTACAATTTGCAAAAGTTGTCTATGAGGCGTGGAGTGAACAAATTGACGAGATTTCATTTTTTTGACACCTGAAAATTACTACAGGAATCGAAACAGTTTTGCCTCCTGAACACGGAAAAATATTTATTGTAATTTATTTCTACATATTTAGAAAATACAAGCAATTTAAAAATATATTTGAATTTACCAGTGCTACAACAGAATAGACATTGTTTCCTTTGCCTTTTTCACCATAAAAAAGAGCTGTCATAATTTTATTATTTATTTATTTAAAATATGGCTTCTGTCCCATTACAGGACAATTTCGCCAGTGTCGAAGCTCTCTTTGGGAGCGACGTTGTACGGTGATTGTAGTTTTTGCAACTTGATAGTAAAATTCCAGAAACCACGTGGAGACAACTCTGCCCTCCTAATGTGTTAATTAGGGTTAATCGCCGCATAAAATACTATCAAAATTATACTTCAACTAGCCAAAGAAACAGAAATACCAAAATTATATAATTTCTACATCCGCCATGTTCGAATGCTACAAATCGAATCGTCATAATTTTAAATTTGACATTAAAATTGAGACTTGACAGATAAACAAATGATCTACTTACCTATTTTTATTAATGCAAGAACGACGTGTTATTGATTTAAATAAGATTTTAAAGTAGCCTGTAGTTTGTGATCGAAAAAAAATTTGTAAGTAAATAAATTAATAATCCTAGTGAAAATTTAAAACTATCAGCGTCTTTCTCTTCCCAAACAGAATACAGAGAACGAATCAAATTATAGTCTTAGAAATATGAAATCTTGTCATTTCATTAGGAAACCCGAACAAATGAAATGGAATGTTTAATGTGCTTAAATATCTGTTGCCCGAACTCAGTCTGCGAAGAATTCGTTTATCTCTCATTTTCATCATCATTTCAGCCGCAAGACGTCCACTGCTGAACAAAGGCCACCCGTAAGGCTCGCCAAACAGATCGCTCCCGTGCCATCCGCATCCAACGCGTTCCCGCAACCTTAACCAGGTCGTTGCTCCATCTTGTTGGAGGCCCTACCTACATTGTGTCTTCCGGTTTGTTTTTCAAAAAAAAAAAATAATGACAATATAAGGATCACATCTTCATGTCATTTATTGCGGACATATTGGAGTTTGATATTCACCACTTGGAAATTTGACAAATAATTATACACTTCAAAACGAATTTTGGCCAAATCTAATTGCGCTGAAAAATGATTATAACTAGACTAGCTGTTGCCCGCGACTCCGTTCGCGAAGAATAGGGGTAGTTATAAAAAATAGCCTACGCCCTATGCTCAGACCTACAGTATGGAGAAAAAACATTGATAAAAATCAGTCAAGCCGTTTCAGAGTAGTTCTATAACAAACGCCGTGACACGAGATTTTTATATATTAGAAGATATTATTATCTTTTCGTCGTAAATGAATTTCTTGGTGAAGAGCTGCCAGATTTCCGCCTTCGTTTTTTTCCTTATTATTGATGTAAGCTCTTCCCTTCCCGTCTTGCTGTGTTCAACACGCCGCTGGAGGGCCAGGCTGAAAATCAGAGCCGCCGGCTTCCACAACCGGTAGCATAATACATAGTACCTGGGCGACCGAGCTCTGCTCGGGCAGAAACTCGGTACCAAGCGTTTTCCCAGAGATAAGACCAAGCTAGATCAATTTTTCATCCCCGAAAACCCCCAAATACCAAATTTCATCGAAATCATTGGAACCATTTCCGAGATCCTGATTATATACACCGGAGGGGTGGGGGGGGGGGGGAGAGCGGGGGAGGGGATGCGGGGGAGGGAGCGCGGGGGTATCAAAGGGGGGATGAAAATTTCATTGATTTTGCCGTAGGATGCACCGTTTTCAAGATATTTGACAAAAACACCGGAGGGGGGGGGGGGGGGAGTCACGTTAAACTATCGTCCGTAAACCGACTTTACAGACAACCGGCTTTTCCTGTTCTGTGCTCCCAATAGGGAACGTGCACATAGACGGTGCTGCCAACTGGTGCCATAAGGGTGCCATCAATTTGAATGTTTTACCTTGATAAGTTTGTTTTACTGTCCGCATAGTGTCTCTTCTGTCGCATTAGTGCTGCCGCCTATAGTTACTGCACGTTCCCTATAATACTTTTTCTAACAAAAAAGTAACTTTTTCTCGCAACAAAATAACTTTTTCTCACAAAAAAGTAACTTTTTCTCACAAAAGAAGAAACTTGACGTTTTCTCATAAAAAATAAACTTAAAAAAAAAACTAAAAATCTTGAAAAAAAACGTGGTATCGAACCGAGGTCGGCTGGATCCGCGACCACCCGATTTCTAATGTGCCATTATGATCTGCTCGAAGTCGGCGAAATTTAGCTTTATATTCTAATGCAAACAAAAATAGCCGGAAAACACGAGTAAAAGCGATTTTCTGAAAATGAAACATAGCTAGATCAGTTTTTCATCCCCGAAAACCCCCACATACCAAATTTCATCGAAATCGTTGGAGCCGTTTCCGAGATCCTGATTATATATATATATACAAGAATTGCTCGTTTAAAGGTATTAGATTAGATAATTAGGTACGCTGATCCTATTATTGCCACGAAGGTATTTTCTTTTTTTTCTCTGTTTCTTTTAATTTACTTTTTAATTATAGCAAACAATGACTTTTTATTTTATTATCAAGACTTTGACAAGTGTGTGTTGCCAGTAATGACGTATGACACTGAGACGTGGTCGCTAACGATGGGCTTCATAAGAAAGCTCAAAGTCACTCAGAGGGCGATGGAGTTTATCTGCGGGATCGCATTAGAAATGATGAAATCAGCGTAAAAATTAAGGTCACCGACATAGCTCGAAAAATCACCAGACTCAAGTGGCAGTGGGCAGGGTACATCGCTCGTAGAACTGTACCTCTACCATGAGTTACACTAGTTTACAGTGACCGTACTCGCTAGCGACGGCGTAAATGATTTGTATGGAGAATTGTGTTGTGTACAGCGCCTTTAGCGGTCACTTACGGAAGTACAATTCTCCATACAAATCATTTACGCCGTCGCTAGCGAGTACGGTCACTGTAAACTAGTGTAATTCATGGTAGAGGCACTGATGGCCGATGAGGCAAAAAGGTTTTCGAGTGGCGTCCACGGACCGGAAGACGCAGCTTTGGGGGAGGCCTATGTTCAGCAGTGGACGTCTTTCGGCTGAAATGACGATGAATGATGATTAATCATTAATTAAATTCGTCAAAACTCCTTTCGGCTTAAATTAATTTTGGCTATATTCTACAAGGACAACAGAACTTTCCTTTCTTGATGACAGTAAATCAGAAAAAGGTAGTTGGCGACGCAACATTACACGGCCGAGTTTAATTTTAGATGGCCTATTTGGAGCCACTACTGATATGATTTACAACAAAGTTTGATTAATTTTGCCCTATTCATTAATTGAACAGCAACACACAACTTCATGTGTTTCGATACCGTTGCAAATATATTGGAGTCCACTGGGGATAAGTATCTCAAGTGAGGATCCTCTGAACCTTTCCGTATCGGTCGGATACTTTATGCAAATTATGAGGTACCATCTAGTTGGATACATGATTTTAAATTTATTGTGTGCATAATGAAGGGTCCACGGAAAGAACATGTCGATGGCCCAAACGAATAAACGTGCAAAGGCTCTTACACAAAAATTTTTTTTTTGCTTCTTATGCTTTTATATACCCTAAGGCACGTTGTGAATTTTTTTTAAGCCAATCCGATTTACCGTTTATGAAAAATATGTATTTAATTTTTATTCGTTGGTAATTTTCCATATAAATTAATACGAATAAGATTCCAAGAGAGTGTTGCCGTTTTAACAATTTTGTTACTATACACGAATAAACGTGCAATGGTTTTCTACATTAACTTTTTTTTATTTCAATTTTAGTAATGCTACTTTGCACGTTTATTCGTATTAAACTTTGTTAGCAAGATTCGTGTAAACTAGCATTCCACCTTTGATCGCCTTCCATCTTGTCAGCCAAATTTTAGTCATACTAGCTTTCACATACTACTCATTAACGTTTGAGTCAAGAATAAAAATCATTTTAATAAATTAACACGAACAAAATTGCAATCGCCGATTGCAAAATCAAATAAAATACAAAAATAGACGTTAATGTACATTGCGCTTAAAGCAATTAGGTACACTTTTTAACACGAATAACGGTGCAATGAGCCATAACACAAAATGACCTGAAGATTTATGATTCGAATAAAAAAATAAAGAGGTTTTTCACTATTTACGGGAAAATGGTTAAAAATAAGGGTCAAATATTTACGCAGTTTTGTAGGTAATTTTGATATCTATCTAATGATATATTATAAGCATATATATTATTATAACGGCTGCCAGAACTGTCAGTTATCTTTGTTAAAGTTGATTTTATTTTTCCTGTAAAGTTGTCGTTTTACGATTACACGTTTATTCGTCTGGGCCATCGATGTCTAGTCACTTTTTTTGAAAATTGAGTTTTTAATCTCAAAATGTAGAACTCGCAAAGCACTATAACTTACCATTATATTAAATAGGGATATCTGAAAATGATATATACTTTTTTCACTTTTAAAGATATGGTTACCATAGTAAATTGTTCGTGATGACTAACTTTCAAACCGCTATAACTCAAAAAGTTGTTGAGGTGACTAGACATGTTCTTTCGTTGGACCCTTCATATATGGACGGCAGCAAAGAGTAAACGGTTATCTACGGAATTGAAATTTTACAGTACCTACAAGAAAAAACTTGATCTTTTTTAAACTAATTTTGATTGGACCGAATTTGTTAAAATTTGGCGTAGAGCTCATAAAAATCAAACAATTTATAGATTTGACCAGTGATGACTTATTCTGACACTGAGACGTGGCCGCTAACGATGGATCTCATAAGAAACCTCAAGGAATTTCCTTGGAATTTTCCAATTGTCCTCGAAATAGCATCGGCCATTACCAACAGAGATTTTGGAAATTAATGGTTCATTCACTTGAGGAAATATAAATAAATCTTGACTAAGAAGTACCTAAATTGTGACGTAATTGCCCTTTAATTATTCGTCTCCGATACTAATTGCCGTTGTAATTAAGTCAATACTGCTGTTATTTACAACCAAATACTTAGAAACAATGGAAAGCCTATAGGTTTGACCTATGGTCTCTTAAACAGAGGACCGTGGGTTCAAATTCGGGCACGCACTTCTGAGTTTTTCAGAATTCATGTGATTTATCACATGATAATTACCCTTACAGATGCGAAGCAATTCAATGGTGTGTGCGAAGTTCTCAATACGCACTGGGCCCGCGTGGGATCTACAAATCATGCCCTTTCATTCTGAGCGGATTGTACCCAGCAGTGGTCTACTCGTATGTCGGCCGCGGCCGATCAAATCGGGCGGGAAGATTGACAGTTAGATACCACAGATTGTAAAACAATGCTGGCAGCTTGCATGTTTTTTATTTCGTTTGACAGCTGTTATTGTCATAAGAGGGGAGATTAGTTTAGATCGCCTAACTAAAATAATGACGACTACTAAATTTATTTTCGAATTAGCTTTAACCCTTTTCCTAAAAAATATGAAGGATTAATTTATTAGCAAAGGATGTTTTAAACGAGTTTGACTGATTTTCTATCATATTATAAAGGGACTAAGGTCGGATCTTTATTTACATTTATGTGTAATCGCTTTAAGCACTATACCTGAGGCCGTATTGTCTAACGCACAGGCGCTTGTCTTCGCTTTCAACCATCTCTTTCTGTTACCGTCTTATACCGTTTGACAGAAAGAAATAGTGATTGCGAAAGCAATCAATCGATTCGTTATTGTGCTCCTGGTGACATAGAATACCTTTTTATACATAAAACGTATAACTAGCTGTTGCCCGCAACTCCGTCTGCAATGAATAGTGGTATAAAAATAGCCTACGACCTATTCTCAGACCTACCAATTATAGAGAAAAAAGTTTCATAAAAATCGGTCAAGCCGCTTCAGAGAAGTTCGATAACAAACACCGTGACACGAGATTTTTATATATTAGAGTTTCGGAGGAGTTAGATTTCAGGCCAAATTTTAAGATTGTAAATACTTGTAACCCGAATTGAACGTATAAGACTTTAGCATTTAAGAATACCTTTATACGCATTAATCTCGAAGATTCCCTTTAAATTCTACATAGTATAAGCGGGCGGTTAATCCGCATGTACTGTAATGTTTGTCTAAAATTATACTAACTCGAGATTAAGGGCCTTGAGACAACGTTGTTGTTACAATCCCCTCGGCGTTGGCCTTGCCGCCGAGGAAGTCAATGTTCCGCCATCGGCTTCATCTCACGAGCCAACCTTCAACGATCGGCAGTTTTCTTTGTCTAAAAATAATCTATACAAAATTAAAAGTCCTGCTGACTGATTTATTGAAAAAAGTAAAAGTAGACTGCAATAGAGAGATCTCTCTCCAGGCGGATGGCGGGTGTGGGTGGGTATGCCTGGGGACCGAAGTCCGATGGATGAAAGTTGGAAGTTGTATTTATGCAGCTGAGTTGAGGAACTTTAAGTAAGTAATTAGTTTCTTATGCGATGAGATGACCAAATGGCGCTAGAGGTATATCAACGCACATCCCAAACCGTTGAACCTAAAGACTTGAAATTTGGCACACATAGCCTTACCTTTATACATTAAGTGTCATAGAGGTATAGTCGGGGTAAGAAAAGGTTCGTCACTTTTCGACCTTAACTCGTTGACATAGAGTCGAAAAGTGACGAATCTTTTCTTACCCTGACTATATACTAAGAAGGCATTTTTCGAAGTTCCTACGGGATAGCTGATAAATGGGGTTTATATTTTCGCTTCAACGGGATCTTATCTCCGTAACATCCTTATATCTGTCCAGTGGACCGTGTACGGAGCCCTTCGCGTCATATTTCCTAATGTGAACTGCTAAGGAATGGAATTCGCTCCTGTCGTCTGTATTTCCAGATAAATACAACCTAGGGCTCTTCAACTCTATAGAGTGGATAGGCTGCTACTGAACCAGTGAGATACACCTTTGGACTCATCTGTACTTTTCATCAGGCGAGATTAGTGCACGAGTCAATTTTAGGTAAAAAAAAAATACATATCATCGTCACTACTTTGGAAAAAGCTCGTGTGTCGAGGAGACTGAGCCGGGAAAGCAGCTACAGGCTTTTTAACCAGATAGTTGCCTCGCCTTTTTAGCTCCCATCATATTTTTATTCCTACTGTTGGTACCGTAAGTGTAACAAAACATAAGTAGTTAATTGGTATTTGATGATATAAAACGTATCAGATATTATTAATGTCAAATCGACTAAAGACCCAGCATCGTTAGTGTAATGAGTCATTATCCTAACGACATAAACTTAAAGGTTGACTGGTGGAGATTCCTTTAACTTTGCCTATTTTTTTCTGTAAAACTGACACATGATTGACCTCTATCTTACCTGATGAAAGGTTGATTCTATCAACATGTCTGGCTAGTTAGTAGATCAGATACATGCTGCCACCTGACAGCGTCCGGTCAGTTAGGACCATTTTTTCTGTGTACCGTAAACATCACCTCAGTTGGTTGTAAGAACGATTTCTTTGGAATAAGTCTAACAGGCGTAGGTACAGAAGTCTGGTCAATGCTTAAACAAGTGCTGCACCGCAGATTGTAACTAGAACGATTTTCTTCTGAGATTGCTCCAAAGCAATAAGGCCGCCTATTGCTTACCTTACATGATTTCTCCATGTACTTGTTTTTCTGTATTGTTTTGAATGTGGTGCACAATATTGTATTTAAGTATTGTCAATGGATACAAATTTCTAAAAGATTGTCATAATCTATAGAAATGAAGTTTCCATACAAAAAGCTATTCGTTGTCCAAACCTACGGAGCTTAACCATTCAACTTACCGTGTCATCCACCAAATATCCAAAGATCACTCAATAAACTGGTAGCTAATAACTTCACGAAAGAACGACTTGAATGATTGTTTACTAAATCACTTAGCACTGCACATGATCCTAGCACTTTCACTCGTTTGAAAGCAGTTCTGTATCGTTTTGGTCCACCAAACCGTTAAAACCGCTTATTCCACTGACGTCGCTACACTGACTGCGTATGCGCCGCGCAGAAGCCTCCGCCCCTCCATTATTAACCTGTATGCTTAGTATAAGTTTTACTTCACCAAAATACTTCTCGATCGCGTTTACGTAAAAATTTCAATTCTATGGAAACATGGACGCGCGGCCGCGGAGCCGCTCTCCATGTTTCCCTAGTATTTGATTTTTTTACGTAAACGCGATCGAGAAGTATTTTGGTGAAGTAAAACTTATACTAAGCGCACTGGCCTTCAATGCGCATCAAACGACACGGAATACAAAATTTCTGTTCATTCCTCGGCTGCATCACTCACCGCGAAACGATTACTTAAAAAGACACGCAATGTATCACAAAGTTGAAAGCTCCGTGAATTAGTCGCTTTTGTCGAAGCTGAGCCGTTACCATGTTTCTGTAATTCTAAATCCACTCTGTTTAAACGAGAGTGAGGTTCGTTTTCGATTGTATCGATAGTTAATGAATGCAAAATGTCACTGTTAGTTTTACTCTCAATTTTCTTACACTGTCGTTGTAATGTGATTGTTGTTGGAGTTATAAAATGGTCTACAAAGTGTACAGCTATCGTAGAAGTTTTTTTTTGTATTGTTTAAAAGGGAATAGTGGGCAGGTCGCATAATGACGTAGAACTGATGGTTGGGCCAGACGGTTCTTGAGTGGAGACCGCGCGGCGGCAAACGTAGTGTAGGACACCTTATTTAGCTGGGTCATCAATTTCATCATCATCATTTTAGTCGTAGGAATTCCACCGCTGGACATTAGCCTCCACACAGAGCCTTTCTCATTGATAATCCCAATCACAGAAATATATCGAGATAGAAGGAAAATGCTCGGCAATTTGTAGCGAGACCGAGCCTGTAACATCTTGCGTAGGTACTTTGACGTCACGAATGTAATTTAGTGATGGGAAACATAAGCCGCGCGAAATCAATTCAAAAGCATCGATTCACAGATCGATTAGGGAACCGATTCTTATGCACAGAGGAAATGATAATTATTTTCGACAGAGGAAATGAGAAAGGTCAGAATTTCAAATCGAAAAATATAAATGTAGGTACCTACCTAACCAATAAATTGCTTTACATTTGTCAGTACCTACTATAGCCGCTGCAGTTATTCATCATCATCATCATCATTTCAGCCGTAGGACGTCCACTGCTGGACATAGACCTCCCTCATTGACGTTCAATCATTACGGTTGAAAGCGACTTGCATCCACCCTGAACCTGCGGCCTTCACCAAATCGTCCGTCCATCTCGTTGGTGGACGTCCCACGCTGTGCTAGCCAGTCTGTGGTCTCCATTCGAGAACTTTTGGGCTCTAACGACCATATGTTCTGCATGCTATATGGCCTGCCCATTGCCATTTCAACGAGCTAATCCGTTTGGCTACGTCAGTGACCCCGGTTCTTCTACGGATCTCCTCGCTTCTAATTCGATCCCGTAGAGAAACTCTGAGCACAGTCCTCTCCATAGCTCGTTATTACCTAGCTACCTATAATCGTGTAAATACTACACACACACACACACACACACACACACACGCACATTTTTTAAAAATAATATTTAGCCTTATGTAACTGTGTACCTTTTCATCATATGACATCATTACTACATCAATAGTCGGATAAGCTGTACTGATTACTCGTCGGTACTTTGATGGGCCAGTAAAGGTGTCTTCGTGGAAATGTATAGAACAATTCTTGCTGTTTTTTGTAGGAAACCATTTTTTACGACCAGTTGTTTTCAATCCATTTATTTTTAATATGAGGATCATTCGGAAAACTAAAATAAAATTGCAATATAGAAGTAACCATAACCTGTTTGTTAATAATATTTGCTTTGCACTACGTACATTATATAGCTACATAATAATATAAAAACGTAATTATCATTTCCTCTGCTTTCAAAATCGATTTTAATCGAGTAAGAACTGCGATAGTGTACTTGTACATCACTATTCTTACTTTTGACAGAAAAAATGATAAATTGACCTTGGACGTGACTCGATAGTTTGAATAGCTTATTTTTACATTGCTGGTTTTGAACGCACGCCATGTCTGGCTCGTCAAATTAAAGCCGCAATGGAAAGCTAGCGTGGACACACTATCGCCCGCTACTGTTCTGATGAAAATAATAAAATAAATCGTTTTTTAATTAATAACAGATATTTTAGGACAAATAGTACTTACCAATGAAAGGAAATACCTCGACTAACAGCTCCAACTTTATCTGTAGTATTTGAACAGTTAATTACTGAACAACGAGTCATTTTATTTTTAAAACCTGACGTCGCACGCAGATCGCGGTCGGGAGCAGACTGAAGTTCGCGGCGAGCATTGGGGCTTATAAACTCCATTTGGCCAGTCGGCGTACGTAAACTCTTTCCTTCTATCTCGATATATTTCTGTGATCCCAATTGATAGCCTCCCAATGTTCGAAGTGTTGACACAGGTGTTGAATTTGTTGACATAGGGGCTTTTAAATTGCGGACGTTTTGCTCCCATGACGTATTACGTCGCACTTTTATTCAACAAGGATGTTTTGCTATGAGGACCTATCGATCCTAACCCAACAAAAACAAACATTTGTTGACCCATTCAGCGTGTCTCGTTGACATATCATTTTCTTTTGTTTTTACAACGCGAATCTATAATATAAAAGTGAACGGCCAGAACAGGATAAAAAAACGAGACAGAGCGGGATGGCGCTCTACAACACCATTTTGACACGTTTCTCCCAAACAACGCATTATTTCTCTGGAATTTTAAAGCAATTCGATTCTTTGACCTTGGGAATCGCGAAAAACTTGAGAAAATATGATATTGGGTGTGTAAATTTTGTATATTGAGCAAAATAAAATCACAAGTTTGAATTTCGTACCAAAAGTGAGCGATCATTATCTATGCCAGTGTTGCCATACATTGCATTGCAGTCTGTAAAGGTGACCACACACCTACATATTACATAAGCACTGACCTAAATATAAAGTGCTGTCGAGTTGTAACTGTACCTATTTGATAATCGCTATTTTTTAAAAAAAGAAATAGTACGAACGTAAAAAAACTCTGCCAAATTGCGTACTATCATAGGTTGACTAGAATCCCAGTACTAACTTCACAGCATATCGTGGCGCGATAGTTTAACTTCGCATGGCTGCATGGCATAAGTTTCCTTTGCCTACCTGTGCTCAGAAGGGGTAGAAAAAATGAAAATGGTCCCAAAAAGCTTATATACAACACACTGGAGGGAGGTTGAACGCCGAACATCCGTTTGAAACAAGAAATTTGACCTTTATTATGTCACGAATCTATTCCATCTCTTTCTTTAGTTAGGGTAAGAAAGAGATGGAACTCATTCGTAACACGTGAAAAAAAGAGATGGGATATATAAAAACGTAATAAAGGTAAACTTTTTGTTTCAAACGGATGTTCGGCGTTTAACCTACAGTGTTGTATATAAGCAAGCTCCTTGGTTGGGCCGCGTATCAAGATATTCGAAGGATTCAAAATTTACAGAAGCTAGAACTCAGTTTTTTTTTAATTTTGCAAAATTTATTGTGTCTATGTGTGATTGATACCTAAAGCCTGACAAGGTTCCTATTTAGCCCTCGCTATGTTGCGGATTTTCAGTGGAACTAATTTATTTTAATGGCAATGATTTTTTTTGACAACAGACGTTGGAAGTCATTGAATGTCACCGATGTAAACAAAACGAAAATACCTAATTCGACATATTTCAGAATAATAATCGATTTTGCAATCAAAATGCCCAAAAAAGTTCAACCAGATGCAAAAAAAAAATTTTAATACGTTCAAATGGTTGCGGCAGATAAAGGACGAAGGATTCAGCCAGCATTCCAATAAACCATGTTTTGAAATTAGTTGTTGACATGACGGGTACTGATATTCATAGTGCGGTTGTAATGAACTGGTTAGCTTGGTACTAAATATGTAAGTATTTTTTTACCTGTTTGTAGTACGTTTTAAATTTATTTACGGCGTATTAATAATAAGAAATAAATAAAGAGTAATACTTACTTTCATTTTTATGCTACGCGTATTTTTATTTCTAAATAAGTTTCACTGTGTAGTAGATAAGTAACTAATTATGTTACTCAACCACACTTAAACCACTGAGGCTGAACTCGACTAACGTACTAATATAATAATATTAGTACGTTAGTCAGTATGGCGTTTTGGACATCAGTATCCGAGAGTAAGCGTTATTCCCCAAATAAAAACGTCGAGCCTGAATGGATTTACATTATGCCCCTACCTCACGCTCGGCGAGTAAAGGAGAGCCTGAAAGTCGAGCTATACGTTAGTGAGATGCAAATAATTCCATCTTACTCTAACTTATAGCTCCGACCCTCAAGCTCGCCTTCACTCGCTGAGCGTATTAATATGGGCATGACAATTGTTTTTCCCAGATATTTCAAAAAGTGTGTCCAGCCAGATCGCCACAGTTATTGCATACACCAGTGCAGGAGCGTTTAGCGAATAGTGCGCAAGGGGTGCATTCGCCAGATCTGGACTGACCTTTACAAATATTATTTATTTTATTAGCAGTACGGCTGCTCACCGAATCTAAGATTATTAAAAGCGAAAAAGTATATATTTATTTGAATAAATAGATGTGGTACATCATTTCTTACGCATTTCCAATGTAATTTGGAACGTAGGAGTCGTAGCTTCTAATAGTTGCGATGGATGTTACCACACGCCACTGTTGGCGTATGTAAGCGATTAAGAATTTTGGAGGAGTCGGTTGGATGCGACGTGGTTCAATTGGTAGAACACCCGTTGGGGCGCATAACCAAGAGACGTGGGTTCGAATCCCACCGGCGCACCCGAAAAACTTTTTCGCTTTTAATAATCTGACCTTTACAAATTTATATCCAACTTGCATAATACCTATACCTATTCTACGCGGGCGGAGCCGCGGGCGCTCGCTAGTACAACTTATAAATAGGATTTTCCCGCGTGTTTAAATGAGCTTTAGGACAGTTTACACTTAATTGCTGCTCCATTTTCCGCAGACACGCCACCGCATTGTTTCCAGTTCATTATCATTGGACGTGTTTTTGCGATCGACATCTGTTTAATTCATCCGTATAATTGTTTTAAATGGACGCTAAAGTAGATTATTTCGCCACATGGAAATCTGTTTTTTCAGTCAACGTTATTAATAAGTGATCATTTTTGTACCTTGTCGCTTTTAGTCGTTACATAATTTCGTATGGCTTTTCAAGTTTGACGTTAAAGTGACAAGGTACAAAAGTGATCACTTATTTATGACTAGCTTTTGCCTGTGACTTCGTCTGCGTAGAATAAGTAATTTGGGTAGCTTATTTTTAATCAATCTGCTTTTTTATCAATCTGTTTATTAACTATTTTTTATTCTTTCTCACAACTCAGAATATCTCCATACCATATTTCATCTAAATCGGTTCAGTCTGGTTATTGATTTCCCATAAAACTTTCACCACCCTCTTCACCCCCCGTGGATGGTTATTTCTGAAATAAAAACTATCCTATGTCCAGCCGAGGATTGGATAGTGCTTTTCTCAAACAATGTAAGGAAATATTAAAATTAAAATAACTACTAGGTAATCAAGTAAATAATTGTTTAATTTGCCGCCTTTTTTATTTTATCAACATGCCATTTGAACGAGCTATTTGAGCACCATGTTTAACCGTTCATAAAATATAGTACCGTAGATTTTGTTCTTTTTTTAATGTCGCAAGTATGCGTACAGAGTCTAGAGGTGGTTGTCTGTATGTAATTTTTCCTTTGTTAGTTTTATGTTAGTTAGCAAATTTAAAAAGTTAGACCAGCGGGCAATAGTGATTTTTCATGCTCGTTTTTAGGGTTCCGTAGTCAACTAGGAACCCTTAAAGTTTTGCCATGTCTGTCCGTCCGCGGCTAAGCTCAGAGACTGTTAGTAGTAGAAAGCTGTAATTTGGCATGAATATATATATATCAGTAACGCCGACAAAGTGATTATATAAAAAAACTAAAAAAAATTTTTTTAGGGTACCTCCCATAGACTTAAGTGGGGGTGATTTTTTTTCTCGATCAACCCTATAGTGTGGGGTATCAATGGATTGGTATTTGAAAATAAATAGGGATTTACACAAACCATTTTTTGATAAACTGAATATTTTCGGAGATATTCACTCCAAAAGTTCAAAATAATGTGTCCCCCCCTCTAACTTTTGAACAGCAAGTCTAAAAATATGAAAAAAATCACGTAAGAATAAAAACTTTCTAGGAAAATTATTTACAACTTAATCAGTTGAGCAGTTTTTAAGTTTTTGTAAAAAAATATTTCTAAATTAAGATTGTACTTTAACTGCCATTGCAAGCATTTTTTTTTCTTTAAGTGCCTATAAGATCACGCTAATAGTATCTTCTTTCAAAAAAAAAATGAAATCGGTTCATATAACAAAGAATGACTTCTAAAAAACTATCAACATACAATACTAAGCTAGTAGACTGCAGATTAGATTAGGTAGTTACCCAAATCGCCGATAGATGGCGAAGTACCGCTGACGCTGAAATTCTGCGCGCGGTGGGAGTTGGGATCAAAACAACCACATTAATAAAGTATGCAAAGATTTTTTCGTACCTGCTACGGAACCCTATCTTGGGCGTGTCCGATACGCTCTTGGCCGGTTTTTTTGGTTTAAGCCAAGAAGTAACGTAGGGAGCCATAAACAAGAACAAGTTCGTGTCTTTATTTCGTGACATTAACGCATAAATTTCCGAGCATGCTTGAGAAAAGGGTCTTTTTAAAATCATCCCTATCATATTAAGGAAATAGCAGAAATTTAGTAGGTACTAGTGTTAACTCATCCATCGTATCTGAATCCAGTAGGTATCCGTCTGGACGGGATACGGCACCGGCTGCTGCCGTATCACCGGACTGCCTATTACCGGTCTGTGTTCATAGACAGTCCCGCTTACCAACTTGACTTCTGCCCGCGACTTTGTCTTCGAATAAATTTGTGTGAATATAAGTACTGCAGTACGCTTAGTATAAGTTTTCCTTCACTTCAATACTTCTCGATCGCGTTTACGTAAAAAATTCAATTACTAGGGAAACATGGACAGCGCCTCCGCGCACACGCGTCCATGTTTCCATAGAATTGAAATTTTTACGTAAACGCGATCGAGAAGTATTTTGGTGAAGTAAAACTTACACTAAGCGTACAGGCTTATTGTCTAACGTTTCTGACGCTTGCCTTCGTAATCGCTATTTCTTTCTGTCAAACGGTATAAAACGATGGTGAAAGCGAAGGCAAGTGTCAAAAGCGTTAGACAATACGGCCTCTGGAAGCCGTGGTGGCCTTGTGGTTTGACCAATGGCCTCTCAAGCAGAGGGTCATGGGTTCAAATCCCGGCTCACACCTCTGAGTTTTCTAGAATTTATGTGCGAAATTACATTTCTATTTTACAATGAGCTTTGCGGTGAAGGAAAAACCTGCGAAGAAATTCAATGGTGTGTGTGTAGTTCCCCAATCCGCACTGGGACCGTGTGGGAACTACGGCCCGAGCCCTCTCATTCTGAGAAGAGGCCTGTGCCCTGCAGTGGGACGTATATGTGGGATGATGATGATAAGTACTAGGTGTTTCCCGCGAAAATTTTTCCTATCGCTATTCTGTGGGAGCTTTGCAATTTTTCGAGACAAAAAGTATCATATGTCCTTTCCCAGGTCTCAAACTATGCATATACCAGATGTCATCGAAATCGGTTCAGCGGTTTAAGCGTGAAGAGTTAACAGACAGGCAGACACACTGTCTCATTTAGGGCCCTCGCCCACGGCGACTTTTTTAGCGTTGCAGTAGCGATGGTGTCGCGCGTTCGCATCGATACAGTCGCGATGCGGTCGCTAGCTGTGTACCCTCCCCACATAACACGATTCAGTCGCGATGCAAACGCGATACCGTCGCGCTTCTGACGCGATACAAACGCGATACCGTCGCGCTTCTGTCGCGATGCAAACGCGCGGTTCTCTACTAACGCGCCACCCTCCCTCCGTTCCCTCCCCGTTGTCGTCCGACACGGTCGCGCGTTTGCATCGATACAGTCGCGATGCTGTAGCGCGTTAGAAGCGCGTTGGCATCGCTTCTATAGCGCGTTACAAATGCGACTAACGCGCGTTAGTATTAGGTTAGGCTTAGGTTAGTATTCCAGTGGCCCGTACGAAGCGCTTCGCGTCATCTTTCCTAATGCGGACCACAGACTTCAAATATACCTAATAGCAGACTTGACATAACGAGTTCAAATAATGGCAAAAACGTAAACATCTCTATCACACAAACACTTACCGGTGAAAGGTTAACCCTGGTATATTTCCATATTCGCACTCCAGTAGAAGGAGTTGGACTCTGCTTCGCAAATTGGGAGGTGTTTCGGCTCCTGCAACAGTGGAGAACGCGGTGCGGCCGGCAGAAATCGCTAGACGCCTGCAGCAACTCACGAAGAGCGGTTCCTTGGACAGGGTGTTCACTAAATCAATCCGCAAGAGTAATACGGAAAGGGTTGGGAAACTCTCGCGGCACGAGTCCCTTGGTGCCTCTTTCACTGCCCTCGATCTGGAGTCTGCCCTGCGTTCAATCAAAAGCGGCAAAGCTGCAGGTATGGATGATATATACCCTGAATTCCTGGTCAACCTCGGGAAACGGGCTAAGAGATGGCTAACAAACTTTTTTAATAACATCCTCGAAACTGGTATCTTACCACCGATCCTAATGAGGGCCAAAGTGATAGCTATCTTAAAGCCAGGAAAACCAGCTAACGACCCTGTGAGTTATAGACCCATCTCGCTGTTGAGCGTCACGTACAAACTATTAGAGCGTTTGCTGTATAACAGATTGTACCCAATTGTCAACCCCCACATCCCTGCGGAGCAGGCTGGGTTCAGGGCGGGCCGATGTTGCGCGGATCAGGTTCTGGCGCTTACATCTTATATCGAAGCCGGATTCCAGAATGGTCTCAAAACTTTTTCTGCCTTTGTCGATCTTAAGGCAGCCTACGATACTGTTTGGGTGGACGGTCTGCTCCACAAGCTAATCTATATAGTGCCATGCAAGAGGGTCCTTAAATTAGTTAAAAGCATGCTTGGCCCCCGTTTGATTAAGGTGATGCTTGGGGCGGTGGAGAGCGGTTTCAAACTGATAAAAAATGGATTGCCCCAAGGCTCAGTGCTGGCTCCACTGTTTTTCAACGTCTACACAAGCGATATGCCTGCTACGAGAGCCGACAAGTTTGTGTATGCTGACGATCTGGCCTTGGTATGTCAGGGTAAGAAGTTTCAGGAGGGTGATGATGTGCTCACCGTCGACCTCGACGTCCTGACCTCATACTACAAACAATGGCGACTTTGCCCAAACCCATCCAAGTCAGAGGTCACCGCTTTCCATCTCACCAACTGTATGGCTGGTAGGGAGTTGAACGTGCTCTTTGACGGGGTAAGGGTGCGGCATAATTTTACTCCTAAGTACCTGGGTGTCACTTTGGATAGGTCGCTTACTTTTCGTGCACATCTGGAGGCCTCCGCGCAGAAGGTGAAAACCCGAGTGAACCTAATAGGGCGTCTGGCTGGGACTACGTGGGGTGCTCGCGCTGATGTCTTGCGGACTTCCGCCCTGGCCCTGGTATACTCCACCGCAGAGTACTGTGCCCCGGTGTGGTATCGGAGCGCTCATACGGACAGGGTCGACGTTCAGCTGAACAGGGCAATGCGGATAGTCACGGGGACATTACGTCCCACTCCAAGTCCTTGGCTCTCCGTGCTGGCTAACATAGCCCCTCCGCACCTGCGGCGTACACAGGCAGCGGCGGCAGAATGGGGTAAAGCGATCGGTACTCAACTCCCGCACAGGCTGCCGATTACTAGAACCCTGGACAGACATATACCACAGCGACTCTCCTCGCGTAAGCCTCTCTGGTCGGATCCCGTCATCCGCCAACCTTTCAACATCCGGTCTGCCTGGTCAGCCGACTGGCAGTCCCAGGAATGCTCGGCGGGTGACCTTGTGGAGAACCCGTCCGCCCGGCTACCTGGCTTCAAAGCCAGTCGTAAGAACTGGACGACGCTGAACCGCATCCGCTCGGGTGTCGCCCGCTGCAACTACTGCATGCACAAGTGGGGCCTTATGGACTCGCCAGCGTGTGACTGCGGCGCTCCGCAGCAAACAGCCTACCACATCGTGGAGGAGTGCCCCAACCGACGCTTTGCTGGCGGCTTCAGGGGGCTTAACAAATGCTCTGGGGAGGCTATAGACTGGCTTAATAATTTAGATTTAGTTTTATAGGAAACGCAGGAATTTTATTCTTAAAGGCCGTACGATAATAATAATAATTTCCATATGTAACACTTTCACAAAGGTAAGGCACTACATTTCACCATCTTTAAATCTAAATCAGTTCTAATTTTGATGAGAAAAACATTAAAAAATCTCAGTTTACCAAAAAATTCGCTTGCAGCTTCGACAGCTTATTTAAATGAACTGACGTTCAAAACATAGCATGTATCATTTTTTTTAAGGTTTCTTGGACAGTGGTGCGACACATTATGAGAAAACGGGATGACAATACAGGGTTATATGTAATTCACTAGCATCCTTTTAACCCTAAACTCCTACCACTTAAACAAATGTTTTTTGTTTTACGGCTTTTGTCATAACTTAATATTTTTGGTGTAATAACGTTTTGAAAATTTGAGATTTCCTCTTATTTTTACGATACTCTGTGTATTTGCATGGGAAAAAAAGTGCTTCATTAAAACAAAAAACATTTGTTTGAGTGATAGGAATTCAGGGTTAAGAGGATGTCAGTGAATTAAAAATAACCCTGTATTCCTGATCATTGTTGCGTGGGGGAATAGGAAATATGTACGCACACACACGTAGTTATGTCAAGTCTGCTACTTATATTTGAAGTCTGTGTTGCGAACTGCTAAGGAATGGAATTCGCTCCCGTCGTCTGTATTTCCAGATATTAGAGACCTAGGTCTCTTCAAGGCTAGAGTGAATACGCTGTTACTGAACCAGTGAGGTACACTTTTGACCTTATCTTCACTGTCCACCAGGGGAGATAGTTGGTCAATCACGGGTCAGTTTTATTTATGCAAAAAAAACTAAGCAAAGCTTGTCTATGCCTACTATAAATCGAACCCGGGATCTCAAGCATCGTAGTCAGGTTCTTTAACCACTTGGCTATCCGGTCGTCTGAATTTAATTACTTATGTGTGAAAGTCTAATTAACTTACATACATTACAGATACAGCGCCGGTGCTAGGTCTAAAGACGTAGACAATATAATATTATTATTATACTAGCTGAGCCGGAAAACGTTGTTTTGCTATAAAAGGGTATAAAAAATAACGTCTGACCTATTCTCAGAACTACCAAATATAGAGGAAAAAAATCATAAAAATCGGTCAAGCCGTTTCGGAAGAGTTGGATAAGAAACACAGCAACACGAGATTTTTATATTTTAGAAGATTAGAAGACTAGCTGTCGCCTGCGACTCCGTCTGCGAAGAATAGGGGTATAAACAATAGCCTACGATCTATTCTCAGCCCTACCAAATATAGAGAAAAAAAAAACATAAAAATCTGTCAATCTGTTTCGGAGGAGTTCGGTAACAAACACCGTGACACGAGATTTTTATTTCTTAGATTACATACTTAAATACATAAATGTAGAAGATTAGATAGATTTTATTTTTGAGACCCCATAGTGGCATTACAAGCATAAGATATTGCCTTAGATTGCAAACGGATAGACGGTGAAGCATGTGCCCATGCTTTCCATCGCCTATACACAGACGGATGAAATATTCAAAAGAAAAAAAAAATATATAAATATTAGGGGACAAACTTACACAAATCGACCTAGTACCAAACTAAGCAAAGCTTGTACTATGGGTACTAGACGACGATAAACATACTTATATAGATAAATAAATACTTAAAATACATAGAAAACATCCATTCGTGCTCATCACACAAATGAATGCCCTTACCGGGATTCGAACCCAGGACCTCTTGCTTCGTAGGCAGGGTCACTACCAACTAAGCTAAAGCAGTCGTCAAAAAAGTATAAGCATAATAATTAGTAAGCATAGTATCATCCCGAAACCAAACTGTAAAATTGTACAATAGCCTTCCCACTGATTTAAAGTCCATAAATAGTGTAAAACTGTGTAAACAACGACTCAGGCTTTATTTGTTGAGTAAGTGTTTTTATGATATAAATGATTTTATTAGTAATAGTTTAAATTAGTTGATTAAGATTTAGATTAATTAAGATTTTTAGATCGAGACTATATTCCATAGTCTTTAATATCCGACACAATGTAAATTGTTATGGAAATAAATTGAATTGAATTGAATTGTTAGTTTTGGATCCTAGCACAACCGATTAGCAAAAACTTGGCTGGTCGTCATTGCAATGTGTTTAGTTATAAACGGGCACAGAATTAGTTTAGTATCTAATACCTTTAAACGAGCAATTCTTGTATATATATATATATGTATATATATATATATATATATATATATAATCAGGATCTCGGAAACGGCTCCAACGATTTCGATGAAATTTGGTATGTGGAGGTTTTCGGGGATGAAAAACTGATCTAGCTATGTTTCATTTTCAGAAAATCGCTTTTACTCGTGTTTTCCAGCTATTTTTGTTTGCATTAGAATATAAAGCTAAATTTCGCCAACTTCGAGCAGATCATAATGGCGCATTAGAAATCGGGTGGTCGCGGATCCAGCCGACCTCGGTTCGAATCCACGTTTTTTTTCAAGATTTTTAGTTTTTTTTTAAGTTTATTTTTCATGTGAAAACGTCAAGTTTCTTCTTTTGTGAGAAAAAGTTACTTTTTTGTGAGAAAAAGTTACTTTTTTGTTAGAAAAAGTATTATAGGGAACGTGCAGTAACTATAGGCGGCAGCACTAATGCGACAGAAGAGACACTATGCGGACAGTAAAACAAACTTATCAAGGTAAAACTTTCAAATTGATGGCACCCTTATGGCACCAGTTGGCAGCACCGTCTATGTGCACGTTTCCTATTGGGAGCACAGAACAGGAAAAGCCGGTTGTCTGTAAAATTGGTTGACGGACGATAGTTTAACGTGACTCATCCCCCCCCCCACCCCCTCCGGTGTTTTTGTCAAATATCTTGAAAACGGTGCATCCTACGGCAAAATCAATGAAATTTTCATCCCCCCTTTAATACCTCCGCGCTCCCTCCCCCGCATCACCTCCCCCCTCTCACCTCCCCCCCACCCCTCCGGTGTTTTGATCTCGGAAACGGCTCCAACGATTTCGATGAAATTTGGTATTTGGGGGTTTTCGGGGATGAAAAATTGATCTAGCTTGGTCTTATCTCTGGGAAAACGCTTGGTCCGAGTTTCTGCCCGAGCAGAGCTCGGTCGCCCAGGTACTCAAGTATAAAACAAAGAAGAAAATCTTGAGATTGTTTTAAATGGAAAAAGGTTTTACGCGCCAAGCATGCAACCAGCCGCACAACGGGGCAGACCAACCCTCCCGAAAATTTCTCCAAGTTCCAAAATGGTTGGAAAGACTAACAAAATGATGCACCAGTTCTATTTATTAACGTAGATTAGAATTCGTTGAGCAAACGTACTCCTGATAAAAATAAAACTAACGACCGTCATAGCCAAGAAAGTCGGCGCAATAAGATATTTTCATAGAGCCAGATAAGTTACATAAGTTGGATGTCTAACTTGCTAACTTTTCTGAGATGAGTTGCAGTTCGAATGACTTTAAATTTAGATCATACTTCCCGATACAGACGAAGCAACTGAATCGCGACGACCCACAGAAAATGTCACAGCGAAAACGCATACACCATTTTCCATTCAAAACCGAATATTCAATATCTGATAGATTAAGAAAGTAGGTACAAGTACATTGTGTTTTAGGAGCCTATGATGATTTCATTATCTGGTTTTATGGGGATTCGGTTTTGAATGGAACATGGTGTTTTGAAAACAAGCTGTTTTGGCAATTCGATATGGGGCCGTCCATAAAGTACAGCACATTTACATTTAAGCGGGGGGGGGGGGGGGGGGCAAGCGATCTGTGAAAATAATGGCGGTTTTCATAGTAATAAGTGTGAGTGTGACAAAGGGGGGGAGGGGTCCAAATTGATCGAAATTGGTGTGACGCAATTAGCTATGTCCACACCAGTGCGCTTTCACGTTCATCTTGCGTTTTCCTTTGAAGCATGCCCTAGCAACCATAGCGCATGCAATAGCGCATGCTTCAAAATTAATTGAACAGCAGCGCGTGCCGCTGGCGCATGTCTATCCAACATCGGCGTGCAGGATTTCGTGCGTCAAAGGAAAACGCAAGATGAACGTGAAAGCGCACTGGTGTGGACATAGCTATTTATGTATGGCCCCTATACAGAAAAACACGATGATAGGAAAGTCTTTGGTATTTTAGAAAGAGGGTAAGTCGGCAATCTAGTATTTTGTAATTCTGATATTTATGGAACGAGCGGTAATCATAGCTCCAACCTCAGTATTTTTATAACCTGAAAACCTAAGTACCTAGGGACCAACAGCGACACGGCAAGCGAGCCGCTGGGATTCCAGCCTACAGATTCAATCCACGTGCAGTTTTTATACTTTGAGGTTATAAAGCGAGCGCTCTGTCTCAGAAGAGCTTTACTCACAAGCTCACTACATTATTTATGGGCTCTTTTCTTAAAATATTTACTCGTCGCGACATTCCCGTCACGTCGCTAAGGGGTTTCGGTATCCTTTTATTTTATTTATATTACGCTTACCGTCTTACCGCGAGGTGAAGGATGGATCTTTTTAACTGATGCTTGCGAAAGATAGGTTGACACCTTATTTCCGAGGATATGTATTTACAAGGTGTTGCCCGCGACTTCGTATGCGAAGAATTCGCTTCCTGCGGAAAATTTAATATTTTTCAGACTAAAAGCTATTTCACGTTCTCCGGGATTAGAACAATTTCGATACCAAGTTTAGTCTAAGCCGTTATTCCGCTAAATACACTGTGTGTAGGTAGGTAACAGTTGCTTGTTTTATAAACTAAAACAGACACAATATTTCTCATTTCTTTCTAGGGGGTTCCTTGAGATATGTTTACGGTTGTCTGTAAAGTCGGTTTACGGACGATAGTTTAACGTCAACGTCATAACAAAACATTCAAACTTCCTCCCCCCCCGGCCCGCACCCCGCATTGTACATCCTGGCATGCGCTGCTCTGTTGCAACTGGCCCTCGTCGCTCTCTTGCAACTGGCCTTCGCTGCTCTCTTGCAACTGGCCCTCGCCGCTTTCTTGCAACTGGCCTGCTTCGCTGCAGCTCTGTAGAATGTAACGTTACGTAACGTTACATGTACGTTACAATGATTCATGTTTTTCGTGTATGCAGCCGGCGTTCATCGATTTATTAGACGCTGGTTGAGTTCGAAACGCGTCAGTGTAGCTTGGTGGTGGTGATGGTTGTGTTTATGTGATTTGTGTGTGTTCGTACAATGTGGAGGTGGAGGAACTGCATGAACACGCATTTCTTGCATAAGCGTAACTATTGTAAGGTCGCGGGTGAGCAAAGTAATTGTTTTAGTTCATTAGTTTATTAGACGTTGTCACGTCAAAACAAATATCGGTTCATCCATTCGGGAGCTACGAGCACAGACACGTCAAAATTATAACACCACGTCGTTTTTACGTAGGGGGTTAAAATATAAAGTCGTCTACTTAATGTAATGTATCCGTAGTATCATCAAACCAAGCTTTAATATCTCTTGAGGACGTAGGAAGTAAACAATTTATCAAGATTTGGAAGTTCACGAACAAAGGACAGGAAGCTTTGCCGGATGTCTGCAGCATGGGCGCGTCGGCTATGTATACACCGTGGGAGTTATAAGTATATTCACCAGAGATGTGCTATCATCATCATCATCATCATTTCAGCCGAAAGACGTCCACTGCTGAACATAGGCCTCCCCCAAGGCTCGCCAAACAGATCGGCCCTGCGCCATCCGCATCCAATGCGTTCCCGCTACCTTCACCAGGTCGTCGCTCCATCTTGTTGGAGGCCTACCTACACTGCGTCTTCCGGTCCGCGGACGCCACTCGAGAACCTTTCGGCCCCATCGGCCGTCAGTTCTAAGGGCGATGTGCCCTGCCCACTGCCACTTAAGTCTAGCGATTCTTCGAGCTATGTCCGTGACTTTAGTTCTTGCGCGGATTTCATCATTTCTAATGCGATCCAAACTCCAAGCATAGCCCTCTCCATCGCCCACTGAGTGACCTTGAGCTTCCTTATAAGACCCATCGTTAGCGGCCACGTCTCAGTGCCATGAGTCATCACTGGCAACACACACTGGTCAAAGACTTTTGACTTGAGACACTGCGGTATATCGGATGACAAGATATTGCGGAGCTATGCTACGTTGTTATAGATGCGTTGGATCCTCTAATCATATTCATTGCTCCGCATAGCATAGCGCTGGTGGGAACGGGTTCAACCGAGCTGTGGTTTTTTTATATCAAAAGATGCGCGCTCTGGATGTGTGCTATGATGATGATGTATGGGGACGCCTCGCTGAGCCAGGCGGGCTGTCGACCGTTTTGCACAGTCATTCAGCCCAGTTCCCCGTGGTTGGAGCCGACGGTTACTGTCCCAGCAGCGCTCTCACACAGCATCTCTCCTCGAATCTTCTCGTTCTCCTGCTGAACATAAGGACATCTTTGAGACCGACATCCTTTAGCTCCTCCTCCCTTAGCTCGTCACTCCCGAATACATCACGCCGCGCTGCCGCGTACATGACACACTCGGCTAGGATGTGCTCACTCGTTTCCTCCTTCCCACAATGTGGACAGGAGGGGTCACTTTTTATACCTATTATGCTTAAGTGTCTATGGATGTGTGCTAAGGCTGCGTGCTATGGATGCGTGCTACTGTCGATATATTCGCTCGTTCCACTCGACACCACCAGGGGTCATATTCATGAACGGCCCAACACGTTTTGCGAGCGGTAATTCAATCGTTTGGGAGAGGATAGGAATGGGCTGAGCTTGGGATGAGCTTTACTTTCCTGTTAATTCGCTTTGTAAATAAATTTTCTCAAACATGCTATGAAATGTTGACGTTATGTTCCTTATAATACGCCACGAAGTGTCACAATGCAGGCACGGCGTGGTGTGCGGCTAGACGAGAGGTCAATAATGGAATTTCATACAACTTTGCTGGCCTTGGCCAGCAAAGTGATCGTCTATTGTTTCATACCATCACGTTTATAGGTCTATGGCATCATAGCATTTAGCCATTAAAAAAAAACTATAAGCAATATTTGCGTTTTGGTTCATTAAGACATTCTGCCACTACGCTTATTTAAGGTAAGGTAAGATGATGATGATGATGATGATGGTGTGATGATGATGGTGATGATGATGATGATGATGATGATGGTGATGATGATGATGATGATGGTGATGATGATGATGATGATGATGGCGATGATGATGATGGTGATGATGAGATGATGATGATGATGATGGTGATGATGAGATGGTGATGATGATGTTGATGATGATGATGATGATGATGATGTTGATGATTATGATGATGATGGTGATGGTGATGACGATGATGTTGATGATGATGTTGATGATGATCATGATGGTGATGATGATGATGGTGGTGATGGTGATGCATGTTTGAGAAAAACTCTATACAAGCCTTGGCCACGAACAGGGATTGCCGGCCTCGTATCTCTAGATGGCCTCGTTAACACTCGGCCATCTATAACTACTCGGCCGGCAATCCCCTATTTCGCGGCCGCTGCAGTAATGTACTAAAATAAGGTCCATTCCAATCTCAGCCCAAACCTCTTGCAAACGATTGAATTACCCTGTGGAATTACCGCTCGCAAACCGTGTTGCCGTTCCTGAATTTAGCCCCAGAACATCACTGGTGGTGTCGTTTGGAATCGCTATTCCGTGCTACGCTATCCTAGTGATGTATCGAAACAGCTAGCTCCAAACAACTTTACGTAAATCGCAAATTAGTCTGGTTATCAGGGCTAAAATTAAGCGTTTTTTTACTCAAGTCGTCTTCAAATTATTTTTTAATGGCGTCAACATCATTGACAATTCGCCACCTGCATCCACCGGTTACCCACAACTCAGTACGTAGTAATGTATACTGTACACCTATTTATTTATTTATACTTACTTACTTGCTAACTATTTGGAAGAGCATCGATGACCTTCTTATTGCATTTTTTTTACGGAAACGTTTATTCATCATGCTGATGGACACTACCTACTTGTAAATTAGCAAATAAAAAAACTAAAAAACACGCTTTAAAAAAAAAAAAATAAAAAATAAAAAAAAAAATAATAAATTTCAATTCACTATTCTTATAGTGTAGTAAAAAATCTTAATAAGCAATTATTATATTGTTATATCCAGATCAAAATTTGTAAACAATTCTAAATATTGATAAAATAAATAATAATAATTTAAAATATTTTATTGTAAAAAAAGCGTGGGGTGCTTTTTAAGATGTTATCATTCTTTGTTATTGTTAACCAAAGTATCGTAAATAAATACCGTTTTTGGATTAATTATAATGTTACACATTTGTTTATGCAAAAAAATAGATGTGTTTAAAAATAACATAGTTTACGATTTATTTTGCTTTAATAATGAGCGACTCTTTGAACGAAAATATGCGATTATTTCCCGTGGTCGTGAAATGGGACGTTGCTATTCCGACTTTTTGTTAAACCGACGATTAGTTAAGTGGTACTTAGTTTGCACAGGACCGGAGTGGTGAAACTGAAAAAAAAACTGGCTGACAGATTTATGCAGTACTTACTGCAGTATTCATTGGTTACGTAACCAGTAGTTTGACAATAAGGTGGTGAAACAGCCCCTTAAAGGAAAATAAATTATTTTGTACTGGGTGCTGTCCCCTACTTTGTCTACTAAAGAATAGTTCATCGCTAACCCGTAGGGACTTTGCAATTTTCCGGGATGAAAATAGTCTTATTTGTTAAGAGGCTGACAACACCTAATTTTGTTGAAATTGATGTCATTTAAACAGTTTTTTAAGAAAAACTGTTTGTTCTAGCACATCAAAAAATTATATGTTAATAATTCATCATATTTCAAAGACCGTGGACGGACTCGATACATAATTGGAAGAAATCGGCTCGATAGAAAATAATTGCAAAGATAGGTCTTAAAATCATCATTAAACGGTTCTATGTCTTTATTTTTTTGGCGTATGCGTCTGCAATTAAAAACATGAAGTGAACATATTCATACCTAAACCGCTAACGAGTCATATTTCACAAATAATCCACAGTTTTTTTTCAATTCAATATTTGCCCGATAAATTTCAATATACCCGGCTGCCCAGTAATAGCGGCATCTCGTTTACTCCGATACAAATAGACAGTGTGCGCCGACGTTGGTGTTGACAGCGTCTTAACCTGCATTATTAACAATCTTTCGCATTTGTACCTAGTATTAGTAGGATCAAATAATAAAATTTTATTGTGCTCATAATATCATTAACACTTCTTTTGTGCACCGGGGCTAAATTCAGGAATGGCCCAATACGGTTTGCGAGCGGTAATTCGATCGTTTGCGAGAGGATAAGAATGGGTTGAGCTTGGCATGAGCCTTATTTTCCTGTTAATTTGCTTTGTAAATAAATAAATAAAAACCTAAGGCTCATCCCAGTCTCAGCCCAAACCTTTCGCAAGGCAGTGATTTTTGGCGTTCCTGAATAGCAGTTCATCCCTATCGTCTCGCAAACGATTGAATTACCACTCGCAAACCGTGTTGGAATTTAGCCCCTGGGAGTTGAAACTTACTTGAAAACTATAGAAGGTACCTCTTACACATGAGATACAAACAGAGAGCATAAATTGACAACGAACTGTGATTGGCTGGAAGTATTTACGCTTCTCGAATACCTACCGTGATGAAATAAACCCAGGAAATTACGATTTGAGTTTAGGATCGAGTGTTATTAGGTGTAAGAGACCAATAACAAATTAAGTATCTAATTTATGTAATCTTTACTCAGGCAATCAGCCAAATCGGTAGAGGAAACCAAAATAAGTTAAGTAGGTTAGGTACATCATAGAATATACTTACTCATTTATGGAAAACTATAGCAAGATAAACTCCTTCTTTGCCCGTGGTCCTTGCTGCGTAGTGCTACTGGTAGTATACCACGGGCAATAATTGAAGTGAAACTTCTAATGCGTCTTCCAACAACAACAACACCGCAGGTTGACGTTTACGAGACGTTCGCATTATCTATACTTCTATACTAATATTATAAAGAGGAAAGATTTGATTGTTTGTTTGTTTGCATTGAATAGGCTCCGAAACTACTGGACCGATTTCATAAATTCTTTTGCCGTTAGAAAGCTACATTATCACTAAGTGACATAGGCTACTTTTTACCGCGGGAAATACCTTTTCCTACGCGAAAATTAATTTATCGCGGGCGAAGCTGCGGAGGGAAGGCTAGTATACAATAAGACCGGGACTGTCAGAACTGTCATTTCATACATATTTTGACGTAGGCATATAGAATTACTGTCAACTCCAATCCCTTTCTAAACGCGCCCTGATTATACTAACGGATGTTAAAAACTTCGTCAGTGCGATCCAGAACAATTGCGTGGTTTAGTATAAAAACTTTTAAAAATCTAAACTATTTTAATGGTAGATTGTAGAATAAAGTATTTTAAACGTATTTAGTAAAAAAGTATTGAATATCTTTGAGAATTACGAAAAATCAATCTATTTAAGTATTAATGCCGCAAATTTTCGACACTCGCAAGGAAATCAAAACCTACAGGGTACTTCCCGTGAATTCAGAATCTTGAAATTTGATACAAAGCAAGGACTTATAGCACAGATAAAGGAAAAATTGCGAAAAGCATAATTTTTTTGTCTGTCTGTCTATACCTATCAGTAACCAATCTATTTTTGCCGCAAATTTTCGACACTCGCAAGGGAATCAAGACCTACAGGGTACTTCCCGTGAACTCAGAATCTTGAAATATGGTACGAAGCAAGGTCTTATAGCACAGATAAAGGAAAAATTGCGAATAGTATATTTTTTTTGTCTGTTTGTCTATATCAATAACCAATCTACAATGATCCCACACTGCGCACATTTTGCCTAGGAGCAGGGGTCTGCTAAGACTGGATGTTCATAGATACATATAAAATAGTAAAAAAATGTCCCCAGTTTTTTATAATAAGTTTCGGTTTTGTGACCTTCAAACACCAACGTATGAAAAGTAACAAAACTGACCACGAGACACTTTTTTCTCTATATAGAGTCGATAGTGCTACTGATTCAGAGTAGATAGATACATGCAAAAAAAAAACTGAGAAAAAAATGTATTGTACCTACCATATTTCTGAAATTCCCTATTTTGAGAATTTGACCTGGTACGAGGCACGAGCGGAATAAGGCACCTAAACGTAATGCCTGAAACAATTACAGTGCAATAACCACTATGTATTCGGACAAAGTCGGCAAGTAAACGAAGTCTGCTGCTAATGGCCGGAAGGCATTAACACTGAATCCAAGCAGAATTAATGAACCCATAGCGTAACCGCTAACCGCGAGACAGACAGTTTGCGCATTTAGGTACATTAGTAGGTAGATATCTTGAAACGCAGAATTCATGGGAAGAGGAATAGAAAATTTTGTACGTTTTTGACATAAAACGGGTCAGTTTTATGTAAAAAAAAAATGTTTATTTCGGTTCACCACCACATCAGATATACGCTGTTTTTTCATTCGTTTGTATACTTACAATCCTCTTTCTAGGTAAAATAAGCAAAAAAAATGCTGTGTGCATATTCTAAAAGGATTAAAATCCAGCCGGGAGTCATGCAGGAGATCCTTCAAGGAATTAGAGTTGTTAACTTTGCCAGCACTCTATGCCTTAGGACTTAGCAAACTTGCAAGGAGATTCCCGGACAGATTCCCCCGTAAAACCAATTTTAATAGTGAGACTCAATACTTTATTCAAGCATGAAGTTAGAGCCCCTTTAGGTAAAACAGCGTTGTACGGTCGACCAAGAAAGTGGTCTACCAGTTTTGACAAAAGTTTCTGTGACATCTAAATATCCCTAAGTCACTGTCATCATGTTATTGCAAGGGAAAATCGACCTCGTTGTATCATGACGTGCAAATGAACATCGACCGTGGGGGGGGTAAACCATATTTTTGGCCGACTGTACCGTAGATGCCCTAGCTTTGTCGCTGCTAAGGTTTATAACGCTTTACCATGTGAATTGAAGTGCCTACCTTATGCCAAATTCGTGACTTCTCTAAAGAAATATCTAATTGATCTGTGTCCATACGATCTAAATGAATATTATAGGTAAACTGTTGCATGTTAAGATTGTACTTTAAATACTATTATTCATATGTTTTGCTTTGTATTACTTGCTACGCCGTATTGGCAAAGTTGTGTTGAGACTATTTTATTTTGTATCACACTCAATTTATTGCAAATAAAGAACTGAAACTGAAACATAAACAAAGGCTACGACATAATATAATTTATGAATGAGAGTTCCCGTGGGAATTCAATAAAGCGTACAAACTAAATATTTGTACGCTTGCTTGCATGCTGAATACATGTGCTAAACTTATTTTAAGATCTTTTTACCTACTGTATTCTTACAAATAAATGTTTTTGTATTTTTTTTTGAAAAATGCTGTTTTCTCAATTCCACTGCCGGACTTCATGATACAAGAGCGAAGTCGGCAAGGGTTTTAAATATGCAAACAGTTTTGTATGTAAATAGTTCAAATTTCTTGCAGACCATCAAACACATCATGAAGGTTGCCCAACTCGGACATGTTTTCTGCCACGAGAGGTACGACTTACTGCAATTTATTATGATGCAATTTATTAAGCTGCTGGAAAACGCGGTGTTGGTCAAAGAAAAGTCATGGTTGAGAAACATACGAGATTGGACCGGAGTCACGAGTGCTGCTGAGCTATTCCACCTCGCGAGGTACGAGAAGAAATATTCGGAGTTGATGGCCAACCTTCAGTAATCGGAGAGGCACCATAAGAAAAAGAAGTTCAAATTTTAAAAATGAATTGCGTCAACTGTGAGTTTGAGTGAACCTTTACAAAGTGATGTTGTTCGTGTTGTGTGCTTGGTACCCTACATTTGACAATGACAATAAAAGTGTAAGATTGAATTTTAAATTAATGCATACGATAAATAAAAGGAGGGTATTCGACTTGTTTGCAATACTACCTGCAACTGTGATATAATACAGGCGGCCATCTTGACGGGGTCTCAGTGCTTGTTCGAGTGTCAGCGAATCAAAAGGTAACTCTGTGATCGTAATTAAAATTGCTAAGATTCTTATAACGGTGTTTTACTTTGCTACGTGTTAATTTGTGATAAGCTTACAGTTCAGAAGTGGGATAAAACAGGATTATTTTTGCATAATCCAACACGTCCGCAGTAGTCATTCGCATAAATTAAAGGATAAATTTTAGTTTATTTCCTTATAGCTTGTACGCTTAACAGTGCATTAGATTACATGTAAAAATAATAAGTAATTACAGTGGTAATAACTTTTTCCCTCTCTCGCGATTACAGTTAAATCTCAATGGCGGATAATCGGAGTGAAGTCGACGAGCGTGAGCCGTCGTTCGTGTACGTTCCACGAGCGGGGCGCAGCGGCGAGATGCCAGCAACGCCAGCACGCAGGCGTAGCGAAACGCGTCGCTCGCGTAAGCGGCGCAGGAGGAGCCGTACGAGAGCGCGGTGCTCGCGAGAATCGCGTGCTCGTTCGCGGTCGTCGAGGGGCTCTTCGGAATCCAGCAGGCGCGCACGGCGCCCGCGACGGAGGTCGAGGAAGCGGCCGCGCAGCCGACGTGAACCGAGTCCACAGCGAGCAAGTAAGCGGCGCCGTCGGGCAACCGTGAGCGTTTCTAGTTCATGTAGTAGTGTCGACACTAGTGCCAGTCGACATAAGCGTTATGCTAGTAGAAGTGGTTCAGATAAAAATAACGCTTGTGTCGAAAGCCTGTCATTAAAAGATGTCATGGAATTAATTAAGTCACTACCCTCTTCTACTACTCAATCTCAAAATCACTTTTCAATGAATGCTAATGCCGTTCCGGAGTTCGACCCGGCTTGCAAAGAGCAAACTATTGACACGTGGATTAGTAAAGTAGAAGAGTGTTCAAAATTGTATCAATGGTCGGAGACTCAAATGATTCATTATGCCTTACCGAAATTGGGAGGTGTGGCAAAAATTTGGTATCAGGGTTTACCGTCGATTAATAATACATGGACAGAGTGGAAAGAGAAACTTGTCAAAACCTTTCCAAACGTACAGGACTATTCACGGCTTTTACATGAAATGTTGGACCGGAAGGCAAGGCATAACGAATCATTGGAAACATACTTTTACCATAAGACGAATTTGTTAAATAGATGTAAAATATTTGGCAAGGATGCGGTAGATTGCATTATAGACGGATTAGAGGATAGAGGAATGAGGTTAGGTGCTCAAGCCGCGAATTACTCCGAGCCAGAACACGTTCTAGCTTATTTCAAATCCATTAAGATGGAAGACAGTAGGGATAAACGACCCATCTCCTTTAAGAAACCAAGTGACATCATAAACGACAAAGCCAAACCTAGTTCTATAAGGTGCTTTAACTGTAATGAAATGGGACACCCAAGTTTTAAGTGCTCTAAGCCTTTATTAACTTGTACAATTTGCAAAAGATTAGGTCACCAGAGTTCTAATTGTAGGCGGTTGGTTAGAGATAATAATGACGTCAGCAAAAACCGTGACACGGTAAAATCAGTTTCTGAAGTTAAACTAGCAGGTATTTTAGATAAAAAGTATGTTCTACCTCTAACGGTTAACGGGTTATCTAAGACCTGCTATGTAGATCTTGGCAGTCAATGTACAATGATTAGGTATAGTGACTTTAAAGAATTAGGGATTGATTATTGCACCAACGAGTTACCGTCTTTGAAAGGTTTCGGAAATTCCTTCATTGATCCAGTAGGAAAATGTACGGTACATTTGAAAGTACAGTCAGTAGAAGCTTCGGTGGAAGCGCTTATAGTCCCAGATCCCTTGCTTAAGCACCCAATTCTGTTGGGGCATACGTTTACAGAGCAGGCAGGTATTATTATTATAAAGACCGACGAACACCTAATCTTACAAAAAAAACCCGAGTTCCCACAAAATCAAGTTCACAAAAAAATAGAATTAATTATTAGTGCCGACGTTAGTGTAAGCTATATAGAATCGATACCTGTCGACGTTAATATAGACTACAATTGTAAAGTATATGTCAGAGAATCTATAAGAAATATTGGCGATCAGAGATACTATATTTTACCGGGTTTTTATTCAATAGCTAAAGGAAAAGGATGTGTATTGGTCTTAAACTTAGATTCAACGGCGGTGACATTTCAAAAGGGGCAATTGTTAACAAGGGGGTGCAGTTTCAATGATGAGGGTAGTTTGGAAGTTTGTAAAGTAGAAGTTGAATTAAGTGAATCGTTGTCGAGCAATTTAAAAACAGGTGAAGAGTTACAGGATGAAGATAGAAAAAAGTTAGAAATATTGTTGCAAAAATATAAAACTTGCTTTTCGTTCAATTTTACAGACTTAGGATTGACTAATTTAAATGAAATGACCATTACCTTGAAAGATAATGCACCAGTGGTATACAGACCATATAGGCTAGCTTATTCGGAAAGAAATAAAGTCAAAGAAATGATTCAAGAAATGTTAGACTGTGGCATAATAACTGAGTCATCTTCCTCTTACGCGAGCCCGATAATATTGGTTCAAAAGAAAACGGGGGAGAAACGGCTATGCGTAGATTATAGGGCGCTCAACGCTAAAACGGTCAAAGAACATTACCCCCTGCCGCGGATAGACGACCAAATAGACCAGTTAGGAGGTTATGATTATTTTATTACCCTAGACCTAGCTTCTGGTTATTACCAGATTCCCATCGCTCCATCATGTCAGGATAAAACTGCTTTTGTCACGCCGGATGGTCAGTACCAATTCACTCGTATGCCATTCGGCCTGGCAAATGCGCCGTCAGTTTTCCAGAAAACAATTAATAACATGCTCAAAACCATAAAAAGCAAAGAAGCATACGCATTTATGGACGATATTATTATTCCTGCAAAAAGTGTTGATCAAGGGATGGAGAGATTGGAAACTGTTTTAAAATTAATTAAAGATGCAGGACTAACATTAAAACTATCCAAATGTAATTTTTTTTGTAAAAAAATTGATTATCTTGGTTTCGAAATAAGCAAAGAGGGTGTAAGGCCAGGTTTGAGAAAGACAGAGGCAGTTGACAATTTTAAGCAGCCGACTAACCAGCACGAGGTACGACAATTCATAGGTTTAGCGAGTTTTTTCCGTCGTTTTGTCAAAGACTTTGCGATTGTAGCTAGCCCTCTGACCCAATTATTAAAAAAAAAAAGTAAATGGGAATGGGGCACGAAACAAATGCAAGCGTTTGATTCCTTAAAGACTGAGCTTATAAAAAGACCAGTACTAGCTCTATACGACCCGAACGCTAGGATTCAAATACATACCGATGCATGCAAAACCGGCATTGCAGGTATGTTGTTACAAGAGGATGACAAGGGCAGGTGGAGGGCAGTTTCTTACTATAGCAGACAGACTACTTTAGAAGAGCAAAAATATCATTCTTTCGAGCTCGAAACCTTAGCAGTAATCGCGTCTTTACATAGATTTCGGGTATATATTTTAGGTGTCAAATTTACTATAGTAACCGACTGCAGTGCCTTGCGCACAACACTGTCAAAAAGAGACATGATTCCTCGTATTTGTAGGTGGTGGTTACAAATGCAGGAGTATGATTGTAGCATTGAATATCGGCCCGGGGCCCGCATGAGTCATGTAGATGCCTTAAGTCGAAATGCTATACCGATAACGGAGGAACCCGAGCCAATATTTGATGTGCTGACAGTTGAAACTGAAGATTGGCTATCCACTATTCAGGAAGTTGATGAGGAAGTTCAGCATATTAAACGTGTATTACAAGACCCCGAAACGCCTAAAGTAGTGGATATCCATTCGAATTATCAATTAAAGAATGGAAAGGTTTATAGAGTTGTAGATGGCCAACTGAGGTGGTTAGTCCCTCGAGGGGTACGATGGCAATTACTTAAAAAGAACCACGATGAACTTGGTCACTTTGGTGTAGAGAAAACTCTAGATAAGCTTAGATCGCTTTATTGGTTCCCCAAAATGAACAAGTTCGTCAGTAAGTACGTAAAGTCTTGTCTAGAATGTGCCTATTATAAAACTACAGCGGGAAAGAGGCAGGGTATGCTTCATCCGATTCCAAAAATTAGTGAACCGTTCCATACTGTACATATGGACCATTTAGGGCCGTTCGTTAAAAGTAAATCTAAAAATACCTATTTGCTTGTACTTGTCGACGCTTATACCAAATACATTTCACTATATGCAGTAAGGAACACTAAAACCAAATCCACGATTAAAGTACTTAATAATTATATTAGCCTCTTCGGTATACCTAGCCGTTTGATTAGCGATAGAGGAACCTCTTTCACTAGTAAGTGCTTTAAAGAATTTGTTACAAAATTAGGCATACGACACGTTTTAAATGCAGTCTCTACCCCAAGGGCGAACGGCCAGGTAGAGCGATATAATCGCACGATTTTATCTTCTCTCTCAGTAAAAAATCATAATAAGGAAGAAAATGAATGGGACAAACATTTAGAGGAAATTCAATTAGGATTAAATACTACACTCAATAAGGCAATAGGTAAAAGTCCAGCAGAAGTATTATTTGGAATGAGGTTGAAAACAAAAGGTGATGCTATAGTAGCATCCTTATTAGACATTGAAGACTCTAGCAGATCCTCGCTTAATGATGTTAGGGATGAAGTTAATTTGAGAATTGATGAGGAACAGCAAAAGAATAAGGATAGATTTGACAGACATAGGAAAGTTGCAAATAAGTACAAGGTAGGTGACTTGGTCAGGGTCATAAGAGAAGTTACTAGTAATGATGGTAAATCAAGAAAGCTCCTTCCCAAGATACAAGGTCCTTATAGAATTAGTAAGGTATTAGATAAGGATAGGTATTTGGTCGAGGATACACCATTGACGCGAAAGCAAAACCGAAGGTATGAGGCAGTTATTTCCGTGGATAAAATATTTCCATGGGTGTCGTTTACTCAGGATGTGGTATATTCTGAAAATGAACAGTCTGATAGCAATGAGGAAGTAAATTAGATATATGAATAACTAGACAGTATCGGAAAAAGTAAAGGAGAATTGCAATATTTATTTAAGTTTATTAGAACTAGTCTAGGGTGTGTTAATTATGACTAGAATGGTGAATGTTGAATTAATTATAATAATGATATTGACAGATTGATGATAATGAACTTTAAAGAACTTGATACATATTTTTTAGTTTGATAAGATAAAATGGAATTATTGATTGTCTGAACTAATGATGTGATACATGTATTGTTAATGAACCTGAAATGATAATGATAAACGATGAATTGGATATGGAGGTTTGAATATGAATTGAGGTGATAATTATAATGAAATGAGAGAGGTTTCACTCTCAAAGGATAAATCAACACACAAAGGAGTCTTACGACAATTGGGAGTGTGTTTGATTTTAAATGATGATTGTTTGCGCAATGCGGTCATAGAACCAAGGATTGGAGCGCATAGAAAATAAGTACCTAGTTTAATTAGTGTAATAATTTTTCAATTATTGTTTTAGTAATTTCTAATTGGTGGAACAATTATGTTATTAAGATGGCCGAACTAATATATATATGTATTAATAGAGTAGAGTACATTTTTTTTAATTGTTTTGTTATTCTTCTTAAATAAGAAAGTGTAGTTTTGCGAAAACTCTTACCAAGCATGATGTATTGAGTATACAATAAGAATATTACTTGTCACATAGTTCATGATTTTGGCATCTTTGTGTAGGTAAAACTCGTTTTTAATTTTGAATTATGTTAGTGACACTTTATGTTTAATACTATTATGTCCAAATGTGATCAATTATTAGTTAAAAGTCAGAGTCTGATTAGATTAATGTTTTTATGTATAATACTAGTTCTATTCCAGCCAACATACGTAGGTAGTTGATGTTTGAAAAATACTATAACGAAGGGACTCCGTTATATCAGAATGGCCGACTGTAAGATTGAATTTTAAATTAATGCATACGATAAATAAAAGGAGGGTATTCGACTTGTTTGCAATACTACCTGCAACTGTGATATAATACAGGCGGCCATCTTGACGGGGTCTCAGTGCTTGTTCGAGTGTCAGCGAATCAAAAGGTAACTCTGTGATCGTAATTAAAATTGCTAAGATTCTTATAACGGTGTTTTACTTTGCTACGTGTTAATTTGTGATAAGCTTACAAAAGTGATGATGAAAACGGGGGTGGTTGTGTATCGCTGTCAGTTGCGTCGAGTAGACGCGCGACCAGGGCCCAATTGCATAACAAATTACAAGCTAAAAAGCTAATTGGGACCAGGGCCCAATTGCATAACAAAGTACAACTAATATTACAAGCGGAACTCTCGCTTCAATTATATTAACTAGAAAGGGAGTTCCGCTTGTAATATAAGTTGTAATTTGTTATGCAATTGGGCCCTGGGCGGTAGTGCGCGGTGCGCGTTTGGCAGCTGCCGTGACGTGTGACTCCGGGAAGAATGGCTACGGATTAGCCCGAAACACGTTTATTTTCAATATAACTTAAAATTTCATCCATTTACTACGATTTTAAGCCAAGTTTAGACCAGCAAGAAAAATTGTGCAAGTTGCATTACATTGCATGGTCGTAAATCGAATGAGCTAGAAGTGGTCAATCGAACACAGTATTGAAATGCAACTTGCACGATTTTCTTGCAAGTCTAAACTGGACTTTACGTAGGAGTGTACGAGAACGAAGTTATCACATTGTTTCGATAATTTCCAAATTACGGTCATAATAAACTTCGCACGTTCCGTGCTAAGCAACTAATTTATACCTAGGCTAATTAATGGCCTTGAGGTGAAACTTTGCCTGACGTCGTAATTGAGGTTGTTAAAATTTGGCGTACTTATTTGCTGGCACCAGTTTTATTGGGAAACGGGAATTGCTAACGTGTGGATAATAAATAACTATTAAATACCTGATAGGGGGCAAACGAGCAGGCAGTGTGTCTTTGGGACTAGGCAATTGCTGTCAAGTTTCCCGTGACATTTATTTATTCATTTAAGTATTACGCACTAAGACGTGGTCGCTAACGATGGGCCTCATGAGAAAGCTCAGTCACTCAGAGGGCGAAGGAGAGGGATGCTTGGAGTTTCTCTGCGGGATCACATTAGAAATGACGAAATCCTCGCAAGAACTAAAGTCATGGACATAGCTCGAAGACTCAAGTGGCAGTGGGCAGGGCACATCGCCCGTAGAACTGTTGGCCGATGGGGCAAAAAGGTTCTCGAGTGGCGTCCGCAGACCGGAAGACGCAATGTAGGTAAGCCTCCAACAAGATAGTGCGACTACCTGGTTAAGGTTTCGGGATCGCGTTGGATGCGGATGGCGCAGAACCGATCTGTTTGGCGAGCCTTGGGGGAGGCCTATGTTCAGCAGTGGACGTCTTTCGGCTGAAGTGATGATGATGACGAGTCTGACTAGGATCGTCTCCGCAGGAACTCTTCAACGGTTGGTGGCAACGACTTGCAACTTGGTAAGTATACATAGATATATAGTTTGGATGATGATGTATTATTTTTGTTTTTGCAAGTTTTAGGATTCCTTGCCCCCCGGTACTTAAATGAGTAGAAGTCTTATTTTGTACCTGGATTGGACGCTACAACGTCAAAATGTACAATATATGTTATGGTCATACATAATGTTCTCGCGGCCTGAATGATTTGATGATGTTTTTTCGTAGTGGTAGAGCCATGTTGTAGCTAGCCGCTGCATCACGAATGGGCCGGTTCGTCCGGGGCAGTACATACTTTTTCTCTCTCAAAATTTGTTGATACAGTCATCTGAGGGTTGGGGACCTGGTGACCTGACGTACAGGTTATTCCCTAGTCCGGGCACCAGTCTCTACCGCAAAGTTTCTGTACCTATTTCATAAGATTATTACATTATTATAGCTACTTTATAACTGTATGCTCTGTGGTGGAAATAATAAATAAATAAAATAAAAATAAATAAATACCAACCTCTCACAGAACACCAGCGTGAAGCAGCAGTACTCCTGCTGCGTTTCGTACGGTCAGTGAGAGCGCCGGGGGCCCAATACCTCTCCCCTCTATTCCCATTCCTTTTTCCTTTACCTTTTAGGGCCGACAAGGCACTGGCATCGCGTATAGCGCTGCGGGTGTCTATGGACAGTGGTGTTCATTTAACATCAGGTGACCCACTAGTTCGTTTGTCTGGCCTCTCTAACATAAAAAAGCACAATTAGACTTCTACTCATTTAAGTACCGGGGGTTTTCGTTGTTAATCGCTGTTAAACCATGACAATTGTTAATCAAGGTACGCAATCAGTCGTTCCAAGCTACGAGTTGAGTTAACGCTCCGTAACCCGCCAAATGTCAACGCCTAACTCTAATTGAGTCGATACGTGTCTCCGCGGAAAAACTTTCAGGTTTACTGAATTATAGGGAGTTCCTTTAACTACAGCAACTCAAGATTTAGTTTAACGACCGCTTTAGCCTAGTTGGTAGTGACCCTGCCTACGAAGCGAGAGGTCCTGGGTTCAAATCCCGGTAAGGGCATTTATTTGTGTGATGAGCACGAATATTTGTTCCTGAGTTATGGATGTTTTCTATGTATTTAAGTATTTATTTATCTATATAAGTATGTTTATCGTCGGTTAGTGCCCATAGTACAAGCTTTGCTTAGTTTGGGACTAAGTCGATTTGTGTAAGATTGTCCCCTAATATTTATTTTTTTATTTTTTTTTATTTTTTTAGTTTTATAAGTAGGACTGTCATTATGAATGTCTGGGTCCCCAATTAACATGAATAATGTCAGAAAATCGTTTTACTTGAGTTTGAAGTTAAAGTTGGCCAGACATTTTTATTGATTCGCATGTTTGAGTTAGAATTTAGGTTTACCGCGTTCGCTGCCGGCTGTCAGACTCGAGATTACTTCAGTAGGCTTATTATCTAACGCTTGCCTTTGCTTTCAACATCTCTTTCTGTCATCATCTCGCTCGTTCCCTAAATATCAGAATTGCAAAATACTAGATTGCCGACTTACCCTATTTCTAAAATACCAAATTCCCAGAATACCAGCAGACCTTCCTGTCAGCGTGTTTTTCTCTATATCGGATTGCCAAAATAGCTTGTTTTCAATACGCCATGCTCCATTCAAAACCGAATTCTCATAATACCAGATGAGTCAATATCAAAAAAATTGTACACAATTAAGGGATTTAAATAAAACAAAACTTAATTGATTCCCCCCAAGATTGGTTTTTTGGTGTCTTTTTGTATTTTTATTTTTTACTCCAAATTTTTTACTTTTACGGTCATCCCGTGAAATCTTAATACTTTTTTTATACTAAATACAAACTGAAACATGGATACACAGAGAAAACCCAGAAAAAGAGACAGCCGAGCGCTGGTTTCTTTTTCTGTTTTTTTTTCTGTGTATCCATGTTTCAGTTTGTATTAAGTATCATCATCCTCATCATCCCAGCCTACATATGTCCCACTGCAGGGCACAGGCCTCCTCTCAGAATGAGAGGGCTTGAGCCGTAGTTCCCACGCGGGCCCAGTGCGGATCGGGAACTTCACATACCCCATTCAATTTCTTCTCAGGTGTGTGCAGGTTTCCTCACGATGTTTTCCTTCACCGTAAAGCTCATGGTATATTACAAATGTAATTTCGCACATAAATTCCGAAAACCTCAGAGGTGCGAGCCTGGACTCGAACCCACGACCCTCTGCTTGAGAGACCATAGGTCAAACCACTAGGCCACCACGGTATTAAGTATAAAAAATATTAATTGATTCTTTGTATAACACAAGTTACCCATATAATTTGTATGACTAACTTTCGTTATACAAAGGAAGCGATCGTAAGTTTGTTTTCATTAAGCCCTTAACTATGTACAATTTTTTTGATATTGACTCAGATAGTGAAATCACCAGACTCGTAAAACACGACTCTCTGACCTCCCCACGACGACCAGGATCTGCCTGTGTATTTATCTAAATAGCCGGGGCCTGGAAAAGGGTTAAAATGCGGTCAAGCAGTGCTAGGTATACCAGTATATCTATTACTGCAACAAAATGAATCATTGTGTTATAATTGTTTACCTATGCAGGATAATTTAAAAGCAAAGCATATTTTAAACAAATTCGATTGATTTTTTACCGTATTATAAAGTGGGTAAGGTCGAATCTTTGTGTAGATTTTTGTGGTCGCTATTTGCACTATGCCTGGAAAATAGTTAACGCTGCGACGTGGTGTGGTTGTGTTACGGTCAGCATCAAAAGTAGCTGGTCACTTTTGTACTTTGTCGTAACACAATATTGTCAATCAAGTACGACGTTTTGCACCTAACCGTAGAGCGACAAGGTACAAAAGTAACCAGCTACTTTTGATGCTGACTGTACGTGTGAAACAACCCTTTGAGTGCGTGCCGATCACAAACAAAAACAATCAACAAAAGACCACTGTGAAACAAGGAAGGGTTCCATATTTGCTAATTTGGTTACCTAAGAAACCCCTAACACGTAATTATAATTACGCATATTGTCACACTTCCCACTGATTATTAACCAATGTCACAGAATAACTAATAGTACTAACGTACAGAAGGATCACTCTCGAACAAAATTCAACTTTAGGTTTAAAATTTGCCTACTCTTACGACCGTTAACTGCTTGCACGCGAAATTGAAACTTATCGTGTGATACGAGCGTTCATATTCCGTTGGGCACAAGGGTTTGAAATGGGTAAGTAATACGAGATATAACAACTTATTATCTATATATAATTCATAATATATACGCTCACTTTATATAAACTCGTTTAGTATAACGTTCACTGGATATAATGAACGAAAAGTATAATTATATAATATCTAATTTTGTAATGTATAACGTTGTTTATATATAATATCAATTGATATAACGATCAAAGTGTATAATGTTCATAACACCTAAGATTTAAAACGTATAAATTCATTAAAAACTTTGATGCACGCAAACAATCAAGCAATCAATTAATTTTTTCCGCTCTGTTACAAAAAAAAACCTAACATCGAAGGCTAAGGCGGGAGCTACGCTACGCTTCGCTCCCGCCTTAGCCTTCTGAACCTAACCTATCCAAGTCGCTTCTGCCGCGAAAAGTCTTGCTCGCTCGCTTCGCTCGCTCGCCGCCACATATTTTAACATTTACACATAAATATTATTATATATTATGACTGTTATACCTAATGTTTGTTATGTTAAAAGAAATTAGTCCATATAAATCTTATACAAATTGAAGTTATATAAAAATAACGTTATATAATTTAAGCGTATATATTTTATAAATAGCTTATTTTATAAGTAGCGTATAAATAGCGTTATATATTTTAACGTTAAAAAAATATACTTTTTGCTGTTATAGCTAACGTTCATTATTTCTTGTGAACGTTATTAATATGAAAATAGATATTTTGTAGTTATATCTCGTGGGACGCACCCGTTCCCACTCGCCGATATTTAGGTAGGTATATAAATCTGCTTTATTTACCCCGTTTTTTTTTTGAATGAGTCGCCAGAGGGGCCAAAGAGGGGACTTCGCAGTCTTTGCTGTTTTTAAATTTAGGGTAGGAAGAGTGACTTGTGCTCGGGTTAAATCCCTTCGGACGAACTGGGACTGGAGGGCCCAGACAGTGTCCGACTTGCACAGACGAAAAAACCCGGTCACAAGTCCCCTTCTCTATTGATTATCAATACAAAAAAACGGATTAATCGTATTTGGGCAGAAACGTAATTTACCTGGTTCGCATTTGGCCACTATCGCGATTGGACAGCTCTCATGTGGCCAGAATAGCACATTGCCTGTAACGCACTTATAAAGAAAAGTAAAAGGACAGACTCGCATCTGGCCATTATCGCAATTGGACAGCTCTCATGTGGCCAGAATCGCACATTGCCTGTAACGCACTTGTAAAGAAAAGTAAAAGGACAGACTCGCATCTGGACATTATCGCAATTGGACAGCTCTCATGTGGCCAGAATCGCACATTGCCTGTAACGCACTTGTAAAGAAAAGTAAAAGGACGCAGGGTCGCAGCTCTAACCTAACCTACTGTTCTGTCAGCCGTTTATCTTCTAAGGGGTCGCAGTTCTAACCTAACCTAACCTACTGTTCTGTCAGCCGTTTATCTTCTAAGGGGTCGCAGTTCTAACCTAACCTAACCTACTGTTCTGTCAGCCGTTTATCTTCTAAGGGGTCGCAGTTCTAACCTAACCTAACCTACTGTTCTGTCAGCCGTTTATCTTCTAAAGGGTCACAGTTTTAACCTAACCTAACCTACCTAAGGTCTGACGAGTTCTGTTTCTGTCGTAATGCGTTCTGGCTAAATTCTTATATGACCAATTGAGTTTATGGTGTACAGCGTTTATGGTCAACTGCGTTTTAGGAGTGATGAGTTTCTGTCGTAATGCGTTCTGGCCAAATTCTTATATGACCAATTGAGTTTATGGTGTACTGCGTTTATGGTCAACTGCGTGTTAGGAGTGATGAGTTTTTGTCGTAATGCGTTCTGGCTAAGTGCGAATCAGGTAAAACGCTTTTCAGGTCAAATCCGAACCAGGTGAATTAAGTTTCTGCCCAAATGCGATTAATCTAAAAAAACGTGTGCTTTAAATATTTTACCCCCTTGTTTCACCATCCATTGATCAATTTTTACTTGACGGATAAATGTGATGCCGTCTCTGTTTGTTTGGTTCGAATAGACGGAGACAGCATCACATTAAAAATTTATTCGTTAAAGCAGATTTATATACCTACCTACCTAAATATCGCAAATACGCAAGTTGCTACAAATTATAAGCGAATCACTATAGGTATTTTAACAATATTTGAAAATCCAGCCATCTTGTCTGAGTTTGGTGACAACGGGATCTAATTAAAAGTATTCGCTTTCCTAGCAAAATAAAGTTTTTCAAATCGGTTTATAAATGACGGAGATCTGAAGAAACAAACATAGAAAAAAAATAACCTCCTTTTGCAGTCGGTTGATAAATATTGAAATAACAACAGGAAACAGCAGAAAATGTTTCTTATACTCGGTAAAGGATGCTTAATTAACCGCATTGCATTTTATACGGGTATTATCTTGATTTATTTACCAAGAAAACAAATATTATTGTCCCGATTCCTGGAGGAAAATATCTTGAGGAATATTTATTGAGTATAAAAGAGCACTCGCTCTGTATTGCATGAATGCAGAACTGCCGCATTAAGTCATTTCGAAGAAACTTTTTAAAGAAAAGTGAATGGTGAAGTGGTGGAGCGATGATCTTCGCAAGTCGGCTGGCAAGAGCTGGATGAGAGAGGCCAGGATCGTGCTCAGTGGCGTGCCGTGGGAGAGGCCTATGTCCAGCAGTGGACGAGCATAGGCATGATGATAAAAAAGCACTCGCTCTTTATTGCATGAATCCAGAACTGCAACATTAAATCATTTCCAAGAAACTTTTAAAGAAAAGTGAAAATAAACGCGTACAGTGATTTACTGGGTGATACGGCTTGAACAACTGTACTGGGCACAAAAATGTGTGTTATTGAAATGCAGTTGTTTAAGGTAATTATTATATTATGGGCCTGCAGTTCTAGTGAATCAGTACCGCCCACAATAATTCTAGCGAATGGGACAGCATTATTTGATAGACAAATTATTGGTGTTTTATATGGTGAGCCTCTTGAACTCTTCTGCACCGGACAAGATTACGAATTATGGATGACTGAAAACTATACACAATTACTAACAGTTTCAGTTAACAAGACAACTATAAGGTGGTTTGTAGAAAGACCAGAAAAAGTTTTTTTACATTACACATGTAATTATATAAAAACCATTATCAGTTACTATTCCGATACCAGTGATGTTATGGTAGTTGTGGATTCACTGCCCATTACAGAAAATTTTCTTTGCAAATCTATGAACTTTGAATACCTCAACTGCTCTTGGACGTCAAAACATTTTCAACCCACGTATCTGCTGTATTATGTTTCTTGGTATGACGGCATCCCAAGGCTTTTGTGCAAAACTGTTGAAACTTGGTTAGATCACGCCAAGAACTGTCTCTGGGATAAAAGTCACCCGTTACTGCGCTACGAAGACGATACTACAAATCTTAGATTTATTATGAATACATGCACCGTCGTCGGTTGCACAAATCAGACATTTGATTTGGACCATCGGACGATCGTCAAACCTAAAGCGCCAGAATTTAAATTAGTGTCAAAAAGTTCGCACGGCGTTTTTCTAGACTTGCAACACAACATATATCTAGGAAACGAAAAAATTCCGTTAGAGAAGAAAATATGTTACTGGTACTCCGGCATCCAACAAAATGAAGGCAATGCATTATTAGTAAGTACTACTAGTAATTTTAACGGCTATTCTAATGACGAATTTGAATTGAAACTTCCCTGTGCAAACAGATTTTACGAAGTCAGGGCAGCAATCCGGTCTCAACTGGCTGTGGGAGAAGAGTTCTGGTCTGACGATGCAGTTATACATGTCGTAACAGACCCGGCACCCGAAGACGACGACGAAGCAGTGCATCCGACGTGTAATCAACCAAAACCACAGGTTACGCGAGACGTAATGTTGTATTAAATAGATCAATTGACAGAAAAAATAGAAAAAGAACAAAATGAGTTGAAAATGAAGATAAATGCGTTGAAATTGAAAGAAAGTCATGGGAAATAACAATGACTTAAGAAATCAATGAATACCTTGTGCATAATGTTGTAAATATATTGTAACGATGTAGATGCAAATTAATAATAATAATCATAAATCGTTTATTGGGTAATAACTAAACATCGATATAAGCGTTTTAATTTCATGGCACTCGGTAAGGGTAGCAAAATAAATAAATACATTCGAATATTTGAATAATAATGTTTAATTTCTTTTTTGTTTTCACACTCAATTATACTGCGGTGAACTGGATTGGCAGTCGCCATAGTACGGATCGGCCGCGGTTTTTATAGTTCGATTATTAAATCTAGATGGCGCTGTAATATAGCCAGAGGCTTTGAAGGCAAAACAATAAGACTACAGATGTTTCATATTACTACAACTGTGTTATTTTTCAAAAATATTGCATGATAATACATTTGCAGTGACATGAAATATCTGTAGTCTTATTGTTTTGCCTTCAAAGCCTCTGGCTATATTTCAGCGCCATCTAGATTTAATAATCGAACTACAAAAACCGCGGCCGATCCGTAATATGGCGACTGCCAATCCAGTCTATATCATCCTTGGGTGAACTGTACGTATACTAAAATAGGTTTGTATTCTACTCTATTCTGTGTGTGTGTGTTGTTGTATTCTGGCTGATAGGACGTCTGACATTTCGTTTCTTGGTCAATTTGCGTTACTGGACATTTTGCTACATAGACGATTTGGTACTGAGCGGATGGAGAGGAGAATGATGAAATCCGCGCAAGAACTAAAATCACTGACATAGCTCGAAGAATCGTCATACTCAAGTGGCAGTGGGCAGGGCACGTTGCTTGTAGAACTGATGGCCGATGGGGCAAAAAGGTTCTCGAGTGGCGTCCGCGGACCGGAAGACGCAGTGTTGGTTGTCTCCAACAAGATGGAGCGACGACCTCGTTAAGGTTGCGGATGGCACGGGACCGATCTGTTTGGCGAGTCTTGGGGTAGGCGTATGTTCAGCAGTGGATGTCAGCAGTGGTGTTCAGCTGAAATGATGATAACGATGATTGCGGCAAACTCACTGCGCGCTCGACTCCTTTTTAATACATTCGCAAATCGCCAGTGTGAAAAGGCTCTCACCGTTCCCTATCTAAGTGGCCTAGTAAGTTCCAACTCCCTCGTCTCCCTTTCCTCGTTCTTCACCAAAGTGATAAATACTTCTATTGTTGAGGTGTCCTTCTGGTGTTTCTCCGTATTTATTTATTTATTCATTTATTTTAAACATGTACTTTGTTCATATCAGGTTAGTTACTATGGTTTTAATTACCAAACTAAACAGGACTTATCACGCAATAAATATTTATTTATTTACCTCGACGTTTCGGCCACATTGCAGCAACCGTGGTTGCGAGTTAACTATGGTTAGTCCCTAACATTATGCATGCATTGTAGCGGGCACAAAGTGCTTATAGCAACTGTGTCAAGTAATCGAATCAGAACCCGTGAAATACCTGTAATTGAGTTCAAAATTAAAAAATTCTGTAAGCAGGCCGTTAAGGGCTCTTTTACATGTCTTTTTTTGAGTCTACCAGCGCTTACGGAAAGACCATGATTGCCAAGAAGAATGCTCTGCTAGAAACTTGGCAAGTTGGTAGTTGTTGTGGTGGCCAACTGTGGCTTTTCTCATTAGTTTTATTTCCCCAGAAATCATGATTTCCTAGAGCAAATATGCAAGTTGCTACAAAAAATATAATCGAATCAATAGGTATTTTAACAATATTTGAAGATCCAGCCATCTTGTCTGACTTTGGTGACAACGGGATCAAATTAAAAGTATTCGCTTTCCCAGCAAAACAAAAATTTTTCAAATCGGTTTACAAATGACGGAGATCTGAAGACACTAACATAGAAAAATATATAATCACCTTCTTTTGCAGTCGGTTGATAAATACTGAAATACAAACAGGAAAAACCAGAAAATCTTACGTAATACTCGGTAAAGGATGCTTAATTAACCGCAATGCATTTTATACGGGTATTATCTTGATTTATTTAATAAGAAAACAAATATTATTGTCCCGTTTCGTGGAGGAAAATACCTTGAGGAATATTTATTGAGTATAAAAGCACTCGCTCTGTATTGCATGAATGCAGAACTGCAGCATTAAGTAATTTCGAAGAAACTTTTTAAAGAAAAGTGAAAATAAACGCGTACGGTGATATACTGGGTGATACGGCTTGAACAACTGTAGGTACTGGGCACAAAAATGTGTGTTATTGAAATGCAGTTGTTTAAGGTAATTATTATATTATGGGCCTGCAGTTCTAGTGAATCAGTCTCGCCCACAATACTTCTAGCAAATGGGACAGCATTATATGATACACAAATTATTGAGATCTTATATGGCGAGGCTCTTGAACTCTTCTGCACCGGACAAGATTACGAATTACAGATGATTGAAAACAATAGACAATTACCAACAGTTTCAGTTAACAAGACAACTATAAGGTGGTTTGTAGAAAGACCAAAAAAAGGTTTTTTTTATTACGGATGTCAGTATATAGAAACCGATATCAGATATTTCCATACCCGTGATGTTATGGTAGTTGTGGATTCACTGCCCACTACAGAAAATTTTCTTTGCAAATCTATGAACTTTGAATACCTCAACTGCTCTTGGACGTCAAAACATTATTATCCCAAGCATCTGCTGTATTATGTTTCTTGGTATGACGGCATCCCAAGACTTTTGTGCAAAACTGTTGAAACTGTGTATGATCACGCCAAGTACTGTCTCTGGGATGAAAGTAATCCGTTACTGCGCTACGAAGACTATGTTATAAATCTTAGATTTATTATGAACACATGCACCGGCGTCGGCTGCACAAATCAGACATTTGATTTGCACCTACGGACGATCGTCAAACTTAAAGCGCCAGAATTTGAATTAGTGTCGAAAAGTTCGCACGGCGTTATTTTAGAATTGCAACACAACATAAATCGTGAAATCGAAAAAATTTCGTTAGAGAAGAAAATAAGTTACTGGTACTCCGGGATCCAACAAAATGAAGGCAATGCATTATTAGTAAGTACTACTAGTAATTTTAACGGCCATTTTAATGACATATTTGAATTGAAACTTCCCTGTGCAAACAGATTTTACGAAGTCAGGGCAGCAATCCGGTCTCAACTGGCTGTGGGAGAAGAGTTCTGGTCTGACGATGCAGTTATACATTTCGTAACAGACCCGGCACCCGAGGACGATGGCAAAGCAGTGGATTCGACGTGCAAGCGACCAAAACCAAAGGTTACGCGAGACGTAATGTTGTATTTAATAGATCAATTTACAGAAAAAATAGAAAAAGAACAAAATGAGTTGAAAATGAAGATAAATGCGTTAAAATTGAAAGCAAGTCATGAGAAATAATAATGACTTTAGAAATCAATGAATACCTTGTGCATAATATTGTAAATACATTGTAACGATGTAGATGCAAATTAATAATAATAATCATAAATCGTTCATTGGGTAATAACTAAACATCGGTATCAGCGTTCGATTTTCATGGCACTCTGTAAGGGTAGCAAAAAAAATAAATACATTGGAGTATTTGAATAATAATGTTTAATTTCTTTTTGTTTTTATACTCAATTATACTGCGGTGAACTGTACATATACTAAAAGAGGTTTGTATTCTAAATACGTCATAAAACTTAATACTCATTGCATTCGAAAAATAATAAATACTAATTTTCACAACGAATGTCATTTTAACTGTCATGCAAAATAATCTTTAAAGTCAAATAATAGTTTCCTGTAATTTCAGGCAGTGTGGAAAGGTCTTTTAGTAATTTAAAATGGATATATTCTTGCAGACGTCAAAGATCGGCAGCAAAATCCATGGAACAAATTTTAGTAATCTATTCTAACCCTCAAAACATTTTTAGAGTCCTTTTTTAGGGTTCCGTAGTCAACTAGGAACCCTTATAGTTTCGCCATGTCTGTCCGTCGGTCTGTCTGTCTGTCTGTCCGTCCGCGGCTAAGCTCAGAGACTGTTAGTACTAGAAAGCTGTAATTTGGCAAGAATATATATATTAAGTCACGCCGACAAAGTGATTAAACAGAAGAAACTAAAAAAAATTTTTTTAGGGTACCTCCCATAGACGGAAAGTGGGGGTGATTTTTTTTTCTCGACTAACCCTATAGTGTGGGGTATCGTTGGATAGGTATTTGATAATAAATAAACCATTTTTTGTTAAAGTGAATATTTTCGGCGATATTCACTCCGAAAGTTCAAAATGATGTGTCCCCCCCCCTCTAAATTTTGAACCACACGTCTAAAAAATATGAAAAAAATCACGTAACTTAACAAAAACTTTTTAGGAAAATTATTTTCAACGGTTTTTAAGTTTTTGTAAAAAAATATTTCTAAACTAAGATTGTATTTTATCCGCCATTGCAAGCATTTTTTGTAAGTAAGTACCTATAATATCACGCTAACAGTATCTTCTTTAAAATAAAAAAAAAATAAAAAACATCTGAAATTCGCCGATAGATGGCGCTGTACCGCCGACGTTGGGACCAAACCAACCACATTAATAAAGTACTTACCTATGTAAAGATTTTTTCGTACCTGCTACGGAACCCTATCTTGGGCGTGTCCGACACGCTCTTGGCCGGTTTTTTTTCCTTGTAGTTGATTAAACTGAATCTCTGAGACATGTTGTTCTTTATTTTTCTCTATCTAAATCTAAGAGCCATAACTACAATGGTGATGATTGAATGGTGACGAACGTATTACAGTATAAATCTTCCCAGGTGAACTTTTCGCTTCATGCCCTTATCTTTCAAAACAAACGGTATCGTCATAGTATTAAGGTTCAAATTTAATGTAATGGCTCGAAGCGAAAAATTCACAGGGGAAGATTTATACCATAATAGCGAAGCGAATGCGCAGCGTGTTCGCCGCGAACGCGCAACGTATTGGTATCCTATTATCTCGCCTTATTCGTTTTTCGTTTAATTCTGTATTCGTCACTTCGTCTTGTTCGCTATCCGTCATTATCTTATTTGGTCAAATTCTGCAACTTGTCTCATTCTTAATAAGTTTTATTTGTTTTTCGTCACGATCTCCCTTGGACTCATTCGTCGTTGACTTATTAAGAGAGAGACAAGTTACAGAATTTGACCAAATAAGATAATGACGGATAGCAAACAAGACGAAGTGACGAATACAGAATGAGACGAAATAAGAATTAAACGAAAAACGAATAATGCGAGATAATAGGATACCAACGTATTCGTCTCGAACTCGTAATGTTTTCGTCACGTACAGTCGCCCATAAATATGGTCTACCACCCTACGCTTGAAGTTCATTTGCACTTCATTATACAACTAGGTCGATTTTCCCTTCAAAGACTTCACTCAGTTAGAAAAGTCAACCTTAGTGATATTTAGATCTCACAGCAACTTTTGTCAAAACTGGTAGACCACTTTCTTGGCCGACCGTATTCCTTCCTTCCCTTCAAATTCAGATATTTTGAGCAACTAGACAACTCCGATATAAATTGGGATGAAAAAATAAAATAAAATATTTTTTGTCTTTCACAACCAATGCATCCTATGGAAAGACTGACTCACTGAGATTTGCGGTAAGGCTGCTTTTTCTTTTTTTTCGAAACGAAATTATTATAAAGTGACGTAAGAACCTATCACAAAAAGACAGTTTTGCCGTGGATTGCAAATAACTATTTATTTGGTCACAAAATGAATGTACTTAAGCATTAGGTTATAATATAACAGAAGAAATGAGAAAAACAAACTTTCCGTATTGTGTTTTAACCTCAGTTACTTACCTGGTTATAGAAATGGCAATGCTAAAACTGCTATTTGACATCAATTTGATTAAAATTACTACGGCGTGGAAACCAAAATTGGATCTCAATTGGAAAAACAGTAAACCATTTTCAAACAAAGGCAACAAAAACCTTGTAGGATAATTTACTGGGGTATAAGTGCCTTTTAAATTTGAAGTTACCATTTTTTTATTTGAAAATTTTGAGGTTTTCTTATTCAATACCACGAGTACTATTTTTTTAGTGTCCTTAGTTTTTGAGTTACTTTTGTGACATTTTTTATGCATTCACAAAACTGACTTAAAAAAAATATGGCGCATTAGGCAAAATATTTTAATCATGATAATCAAGAGCGCTCGCTCTTCATTCTGCGCAAGAAAACAATGATGAAAAAGTAGCAGGTACATTTTAAATGGAAATTGCCTATAATATAAATTGATTAAATTATACTAATCTATACAAACCTATACAAAATATTCAAAAAATTTAATACTTGTTGAATACCAAAATTCCGCCAATAAAATGATTGATTGGGTCAAAAATGAACTTTTGCACAAAGGTTACACCTAATCAGCTGAATTAAAAAAAGAGCGGACATCAAATAACTACTAATTTTTAAATGAATAGACTCAGAGTCGCTTATCGAGCTATGGAGAGGGCTATGCTCGGGGTTCCTCTACGGGATCGAATCAGAAATTAGGAGATCCGTAGCAAAACAAGGGTCACCGACATAGCCAATAGCTCGTTGAAATGGCTAAAGGCAGGCCAATTAGCACGCAAAACAGATGGCCGATGGGGGCGAAAAGTTCTCGAATGAAAGCCGACTGACAAGCGCAGCATGGGACTTACACCAACGAGATGGATGGTAAAAGCCGCAGGTTCAAGGTGGATACAAGCTGCTTCCAACCGTGATGATTGATTATCAATGAGGGAGGCCTATGTCCAGCAGTGGATGTCCTACGGCTGAAATGATGATGATGGTGGAACAATTTCTGCGAAATTTTGTAGCAATTTTTATTCATGAATATTTAAATTTTATACCCAGTAACTTAATCTTCCAGGGTTTTTGATAAACCTTATCCCTTCACTCGCTATCATCATCTTTGCAGCTTATTCGATCTCCAAGCACCAGCGCTAGCGCAGGCTGGTTACTGTATGCCATTTTAGCTCTCTTTGCCGGCAACTGGTTGAACGCCTTCATGTTTATTCGGTTTTCTCAGGATAAGGCATATTTTCCTACACCAACAATACCGCCTTCTGCAAACCATTATGATGGGCAAAATAGCTTCTAAATATCATGGCTCTCTAACATACGGGAGTGGACCGGCATCAAGACATTGGAACAGCTGTTTAAGTTGGTTATGGGCAGGAGGAGATTAAAGGAGCTGTCCACCAACCCTCAATAATGAAGTGGCACAAGAAGAAGGATATGTAGTGATACCACGAGGACATTGTGACTTTAGTAGCGTTAGTTTATTTCTTCGGCGTCTGTGAGTTGCAGCCGCACTTCGTACTGGGACCGGTACCAGATCCACCAGCCCAGGGCGTGTCTCGTCGCCGCTGACACTATCCAACAGTAGTAACACACCTGGAAAAAGAAAACTGAAGGTCACACAAATAATAATAATGTTCAGCAGCAATGATTCTAAGATGCGACTCTATGTAGTAAGAAATAACGTAAAGGAAATACATTTATTTACTACAACACAAAGCACATCAATATTACAAATAGACAACACGAAAGATAAAGATAGAGTGTGTCACTGCGATTGCAAATCGTACACTGGCTCAGCATCTGAGGCGCTTACAGCACCCCAGCGCTGATTTTTGACGAGCACCGTCGGTGACACTCGGATCGCTACACATTCATATGTACGGTCGACCAAGAAAGTGGTCTGCCAGTTTTATCCCCAAGTCACTGTTATCATGTTATTGCAAGGGAAAATCGACCTCTTTGTATCATGACGTGCAAATGAACTTCGACCGTAGGGGGGTAGACCATATTTTTGGCCGACTGTACAGTAACACACATACACAACACAAGCACTTTAATTTACTCCTGAAAACCAGATCAATTTTAATTAACTGCGATATTAGAATATTAGTTGAATAAACATAAGAATAAACAGGGTAAACCAATTATGGTAATTTTTTCCGTAAGCCCAAATTTTAAGGAACGGCCGCACTAAATTTTTAAACTATAACTCGACGCACGTAAGAAGAGCTCCGAGCATGTACCTGCGCAGTGAGCGAAATACATATAGTCTGCGTGTATTTTTCTCACTGCGCAGGTACATGCCAGGAGCTACTCTTACGTGCGTCGAGGTTTACCTATCAATACTATGCTCAGATAACTATTAGTTATAAGTCGTAAAGTCCATGAATGACGGGCTACGTAAGGCATTGAATCTTTGCTGTCCATTACTGGGGAACTATTATGCTTAACATGTCCATGATTGGTGCCGTCACCCTAAATAGTTAGTCAATTGAGTTGGTTGGTTGGTATAATCATCATAATATCAGCTAAAAGACGTCCACTGCTGGACAAATGCCTCTCCCGAAGAGTTTCTCAACGGTCGGTTCTGAGCTGTTCACATTTGAGTGGTTCCAGCAATATTAACCAGATTGTTGGGGGCTTTTCTACGCTACGTGGCAAATAATTAACATGACTGTATGAGAGAATCATGTTTTGGCAGCTTATAAAAAGTACGTCAGTTGTTTTTTATTATCATCATCTCTAAGATAATGTGTATCTTAGAGATGATGAAAATAAAAAAAACCCAGCGCAACCAATACAAAAATGCTAAAATATTATTCCAGCCTCAGGCTTATTCCGAATATTAAGTAGAAACTTATCCAATTCTAGAACCCGCGACGCCCACAACAATATATCCAACATTTGTGGTAAATTGGTTTATTGCCCAATGAGTTTTTTTAGAATGTACTAGGGTCATGAGGTCGTTGCGTAAAAAAACCGTGAATAGATGATTTTGATTTCGGATAAATTATGATTAAATAGGGATGTATTACTCAATCGGAGACAGTGAAATGATGTTTATTAATTTCTTTTCGCATATTCGAGCTTTGAATATCCAACTAACAAAAATTAAGAAAAACATGAGAATTATGTCAGGATCTAATCTACATTTTTGGCAAAGTCGTGGTTTGTAACGATGTAGTTTTTTAGCGTTGCAAATGAGATACATGTGAGCTGTTTGAAAACGTGTGGCGGTGACGGTTGCAATATTCTAACTTGTATGAACGGTTGTGTGGTACCGTACCGCGAACTCGTTCGTACAAGTTAGGTATTACAACCTTCACCGCCCCCGCAGCGCCACAACTCCGCTGTCTTCGCGTTTGGAGCTTATCGGTGGTAACCATACGGAGGTAACTTTTTTCTGCAAGTGATGATACAAAGAAAGACAAGTAACTTACAAGGGTCATGCAGGCAAGAACGAAGGTCGAAGCCAGCGGCCAAGGTGTGACGTGGCTCTCCTGGGTCATCAGGCCGGCCAGGGTCCGCCCAGAAAGCCAGGCCGCCAGTACCGCCAGCGGAGACATTAGCATTATTCCCAGGCTGTCCACCATCAGCTGACAACAATAGTACATTACTGCAGAGGCCGGGAAGCAAGGGGTTGCCGGCCGAGTAAGTTTGCAACCCCTGTTCCGGCTGAGGCTTTTTTGTTTATGATATCAAATATCTGTATTGACTATGGTGAATGGGAGACTGAACGATCTTTTATACTGAATGGTTTATATCTCTCAATAAAGTCACTCTTCGTTTAGCATCTGAACAGTGTGTTTGAATGACAGATTTCTATCAGGTTCGTATAGTTCTTTTCTCAAACATGCAATGAAATAAATAACAAAACTTCAAAAAACTAAAATTGCAAAGAAAGCAACTATTGCTTTTTTTTAGGGCTGAATGCCAAGATGCCGTAGACCCTATAAACGTCATGATGCTGTGTCTCATGCATGAAACAATAGACGATCGCTTTCCCAGCCTAGGCCTGCAATTCTGTATGAAAATCCATTACATAGCACTCGTCTAACCGCGCCCGCAACGTGATATGTCCCGGCCTATTATTTCGTCGTATCCTACGAAAAGGGGCGTAATTACGAAAAGTTGATTTTACAGGAGACGGTTTAAACTGTTTAAAAAAATCAGCGTAGAAGCTTATGAACTGAAACTAAAAACTAAGAATACTTAATACCTTACAATTGATATAGATAAATATTATTTTTATTATTCAAGTTATTTGTATAAAATATGTCCCTTAATTCTTTTTTCCACGCTAAAATAAACCATACGATAATTTTTTCACAAGGAATAAGGGCGTAAGCACCATCATGTCTTTGATCGTCGTGAAAAAGAGGGTCTTAAACGCATTTAGGGCTTTCTTCAATTATGTCTGATATGTTTTTAGTCGAATTTAATCCTATTACTTTACTAATATGAAAATTTATGAAGATGTTTGGATGTTTGTTACTCAATCACGCAATAACGGCTGAACGGATTTACATGAAATTTGGAAAGGAGATAGTTTGAGGCCTTAGGATTAATGTTATCATAGGATAGTTTTATACCGGAAAATTGCATACTTCCCATGGGATAGCGATAAACGTATTCTTCGCAGACGGAGTCGCGGGCAACAGCTAGTATAAAATATATCATCATCATCATCATCATCATTTCAGCCGAAAGACGTCCACTGCTGAACATAGGCCTCCCCCAAGGCTCGCCAAACAGATCGGCCCTGCGCCATCCGCATCCAATGCGTTCCCGCTACCTTAACCAGGTCGTCGCTCCATCTTGTTGGAGGCCTACCTACACCGCGTCTTCCGGTCCGCGGACGCCACACGAGAACCTTTCGGCCCCATCGGCCGTCAGTTCTACGGGCGATGTGCCCTGCCCACTGCCACTTAAGTCTAGCGATTCTTCGAGCTATGTCCGTGACTTTAGTTAAAATATAAGAGCTGACATAAATGCTAATACTTGTAAAACAAAATTTGCGTTGATCACTTTAATAAATATTAACATTATTTTCATCACCATCATCATTTTAGCCGAAAGACGTGCACAGCTAGACATAGGCCTCCCTCATTGATACCCGATCATTACAGTTGGAAGCGGCTAGCATCCACCGTGAACCTGCGGTCTTTACCAGATCATCCGTACATCTCGTTGGTGGACGTCCAACGCCGCGCTTGCTAGTTCATGGTTTCTATTCGTGAACTTTTCGATCCCAACGACTATCGGTTCTGCGTGCTATATGACCTGTCCATTGCCATTTCAACGAGCTAATCCGTTGGGTTATGTCGATGACCCTTGTCCTTCTACGAATCTCCTCATTCCTGATTCGATTACATAGAGCAACCTCGCGCATATCCCTCTCCATAGCTCGTTGAGCGACTCTGATCTGAGCCTATTACCCACAAACTGGTTAAAGACTTTTATTCTTGAGCACTGTGGTAGTTCAGACGAAAATACATTGCGGAGTTATCCGAAAGCTGTTCATTCGAGTTGAATTCGATGATTTTGTCCTCATTTTCGAAGTTTAACCTTCCAAATTGGACAGTTTGTCTTAGGTCGAATTGAACTCTCAACCATAACGTGGTTAGGAGGCCACATGGACATAAAACATGACTTTCGTCGTGTTCATATTCATTCTGAGGCCTATCCGTAGGGAGACTCGGTTGAGGCCTTTGAGTATCATACTTACTTTCTCCATCAATATTGTCAGCAAATTGAAGTGATGTGTTCGCCGTTGACGTTGATATCTAGTCCTTTCTGTTCCAGGCACTTAAAGGCGATTTCTCGTACATATATTACTAATTTTTTTCCTTTTATATTCATAATTTCTTCGAGATAAATGTGGACCTTCACTAAAACTGGCATCCAACTGAACTGTTTAATGAACCGAAGAAATTATAAAACTGAAATTACTTAGGGCTTTCAACGACAATGTGTCATCAGAATAATTTTTCAGTATTTTGCTGCTGTCAACAATTGATGAATCAATGATAAAAGTGGTTGGTCTTTTTGCTGGCGACACTTGTTTAATGTGGCTTGTGGCCGAAAAATTTTACTCTATTAATTACTGCTTTATTGCTTTGTGCCTTCATATCTTTTTGTACCGATAAATCAAAAATTAATGGACAGCAACTTGAGAGACATAGTTGCTAGGCAAATTATCTTGCAATGCCAACGAAGTATCCTGAAATTTCTGGATGGATTGTAAAGAAAATTGTTCTGGTAGTAATGGCTGCAAAGATCGTCGCAGATGCTGCGTCTGCAGATTGCAGAGCTTGATGAATCAGCATGAATTTGTGCTATAACGCCAGAAGTTCTCCCTAAGTATATTCCAATTTCCTTCCTCCCTCTCTTTGCCATAATTTCAAAAAATTGGTATATTTCCTTCCTGTACATTAAAATATAATTTTAAAATGAAGTAAAAATAATTTTATAGTGAAACTAGCTGTTGCCCGCGACTCCGTCCGCGAAGAATAGGGGTACTTATAAAAAATAACCTACGACCTATTTTCAAACCTACCGAATACAGGAAAAAAAAGGTTTCATAAAAATCGGTCAAGCCGTTTCGGAGGAGTTCGATAACAAACACCGTGACACGAGATTTTTACGTATTAGAATAAAATAATTATGTTAGTAAAATGATTTAAAAATTACTGAAGCTATTTTTTAGGAATGAGTAGGTATAAACTTGTCATTATATCCACACATTCCATTAAATATGTAATTTCGCTCTCCAACCCTTGTGGAATTGGTGAATCTGGTGGGGCTGAAAATAATTAGGCACATTCAATTACTATTAAAATGACAAAATTATGTAAAAGCTAATTATTTGTTCATTTTTTAAACGGGCATAACGTCTGTTAAGGCTTTTTACGTGTACAAAGAACCGTAATGTATTTTAATGACAGGCATTATTGACGGTATCATTTGATGTTATTCGTTTAATATTACATCTATAAAACTTGTTTTTTTGCTTAATACTCTTTTTTTTACATATTTGACTAAATTATCTCGTTTTAAAATTATTTCCATCGAAAACAGGCGTAACGATCATAGCGACACCAGCCAAATGTCCGTGGAAGCGGGACCTAACGTTAACTTGTGGCTTGTTTCCACGGAGTCTGCTTATGTAATTTAAAATCTTGATTTAACCAATTTAACACACAATTTACGGCTAACACTGTTAATTTTTGCTAAAACATACACCATTGCTATTGCGCAAACGCTCCGTGTGTAAAGGGCGTAATGGCGCCCGCGGCCGGCGGCGTAAGCTCCCCGCGCTTCAACTCTCCGCGGAATACGGCTCTTACGGCTACAGCGGCGTTATTCGATGAAGGAATTGGAGCCACTGCAATTGTGGCTAATTTGAAAAACTTGAATAACTTTTCCAAATGAAATGATAGGGTCTTATTTTTTAGGTCAGTAGATGTAAAAAAAATCGTAGAATTCGAATATCAAAGAAGAGGAAAACAGTATTAATGGTGATTACGCCCCTTTTCCTAGGATACGACGATTTGGCACGTAAAGTTAACATTTCATTGCATTTTTGATAAAACAAACTTTACAGTATTTTCTCTAATATATAAAAATCTCGTGTCACGGTGTTTGTTATCGAACTCCTTCGAAACGGCTTGACCGATTTTTATTAAACTTTTTTCTGTGTATTCGGTAGCTCTGAGAATAGGTCGTAAGCTATTTTTATACCCCTATTCTTCGCGGACGAAGTCGCAGGCAACAGCTAGTTTTTTAATATAAAGGTTAAATGGGACTGGGCCGGGCATGTCTGCCGGATGCACCCACAAAGATGGGCGCACTCACATGGTGGGCGCCGCGCGACGGCTACCGACGGCAAGTCAGACCGAATCCCCCCCCCCGCCCCAAGCGCCAGATAACCACCTTAAAGGCCCAGTTTGCGTGCAGTGGCTAGACATCTGTCCATAACAATCCATAGCAATAAACATCAACGGCTGCAAGCAAATTTGTTTTGAAAATGGGTATCTGACGTCTGGGGCGATGGTACATATCGCCCCCTTACTGCTAAAACCGACTAACCTCCCTTTTTGGCAAAAATGAGTTATACGTGACTTACTTGACTTAAGGTCCTATGTCCCCTAGATGGGGCAGAGGGCGTCTACAGTGCATCGCCATCCCGTTCTGTCTTGAGCGTCTCGCTTGATTTCGCTCCAGGTTTTGCCAATGGCCTTCGCTTCGCCAATGATTGTCCGCCGCCAGGTTTGTTTTGGACGACCACGTTTGCGTTTTCCTTGGGGATTCCAGTCGAGGGCTTGCCTCGGGATGTGGTTGGGATCCCTTCGGAGGGTGTGGCCTATCCAGCTCCATTTGCGTCGTTTGATCTGCTGATCGATTGGGACTTCATCGCAGCGATCCCACAGGTGAGCGTTAGATATTCTCTCGGGCCAGAATATACCGAGTATATTGCGAAGGCATCGGTTCACGAAGACCTGAAGTTGATGCGAGATGTCCTTGGTGACCTTCCACGTTTCACACCCGTAAAGCAATACGGTCTTCACGTTGGACCGGAATATTTTGAGCTTGACTCTCCGTGTCAGTTTCCGTGATTGCCATACGGGTCGCAGCTGCGCAAAGGTTGCTCGTGCTTTGGCGATCCGCGAAGTGATGTCCTCTTCAGTTCCTCCAGTCCCTGACACGCAGCTACCGAGGTACGTAAATTTGTGGACGTGTTCCACTACCTCTGTGCCGATGACCAACGGCGAAGAACTCGTTGCCCCGCACCTCATTTCCTGGGTCTTCCTGGTGTTGATTTTGAGCCCCGTCTTCGCCGCCTCAAGACGTAGGTCGTTCAATTTAGCCTGCATGTCTGCGCGAGTGTGGCTTAAGAGGCATATGTCATCGGCATAATCCAAATCCTCTAGGATATTGGTTATGCCCCATTCTATGCCGCGGCGCTTGTTTTCTATGGTGCTATGCAGAATGCCATCAAGAACAACCAAGAAGAGGAGAGGCGAAAGGAGGCACCCCTGCCGTACGCCTGCGTGTACCGCTATATCCTCAGAGACGAGTCCGTTGTGCGTCACTTTGCAAGAATAATTCTTGTATAAGGCTCTTGTGATGTTAATGAGCTTCTCGGGGACACCAATCCTGCGTAGGCGGGACCAAATGCTGGCCCACCTCACCGTATCAAAGGCCTTTTCGAAGTCTACAAAGGTAAGATACACCTCCCTTTGCCATTCTGAAGCCTGTTCCAGTATGATACGAAGAGTGTTAATCTGGTCGGTACACGATCGATTGGGACGGAATCCTGCCTGCTCACTGCGAATTAGAGGGTCAACGGCCTTCGAAAGCCGATCCAAAATGACTTTGCAGAGCACCTTGGAAGGAATCGAAAGCAAAGTAATGCCTCTCCAGTTGCTGCATTGACTGAGATCTCCCTTTTTTGGCACGGTGATAAGAAGGCCCTTATTCCAGTCGTCCGGTAGCTCTTCGTCTTGCCAGATGAGCTGCAGCAGGGGCGTCAGGACATTTGCTGCCGAAGCCACATCCGCCTTTAACATCTCAGCTGTTATGAGATCGACTCCTGGGGCCTTGCCAAGTTTGAGCGAGCGAATGGCATCGATTACTTCAGCTCCAGTCGGTGGGGAGCAGTCAATGTTTAAACATCGCAGAGGCAAACTGTCTTCGGGCATGGTGTTAGCGGGGTCGCCCGGAATGCGGAAGATCTCCTGGAAGTGTTCGTGCCAGCGTCGCAGTTGCCCTTCCGATGTCACAATAAACTGGCCCTCCTTGCTTTTCAAGGGTTTCTTCTTAGCGCTTCGTTTCCCTGAGAGAGTCTTCGTGGCCTTGTACATCTCCTTCAGATTACCGGTGTCTGCTGCACGCTGGGCTCCATCAGCAATACCATCAGCCCACACTCTTCTGTCCCGACGGGTACTGCGATAGATCCTCTTGCGGATCTGCCGGTATTGCAGTCTGAGATCATCCTGTACAGACTCCTCACTTGCGGCAATAAGTTTGAGATGAAGCTCTCGTCTTTGTCCAATGAGGTCCAAAGTTTCCTGCGACATCCACTCTTCTCTAGTGTGTGTAGTTATACGTACCGTTAGAATACGCTTTCCAAGCTCTATCTGGTGGTAAAACCCGTTTTTTGATACGCCGCTCCGTTCTTGATTTAGCCTCCAGCTTAAGGTAGGTTATTGGTGATTTTCAGAAATAAATAACAAGCAAAAGCTACCAAGTGTATGTTAATGAATAAAATAGCAATTTTATTACTGCATAAAGCGACTAAACCATACATAGTCGTTTTTTGCTGTAAACTATAAAACAAATATGGCATTTCGGACGTCTGAAAAAACCATCAAACCTAACCTTAGTATTTTTTTCCTGTACTAAATTAATGCATCGATTAAAATATTCAACTGCAAAAACAAACTAAACGTAGTATAGTTGGTTTTGAATGTAACGTTTCTCCTATCGGCGGCAGAATTATAGTACAGGAAGTACAGGCAAAACCGCTTAAGAGCGCGTAAGCGGCCCCTCCCCTCCCCGCACTTAGTCGCATTTCAACCTTGATCGAGACTACACACGCGCGCGCGCATCCCGTTTTGAATTTATTTTCTAATGAGTTCGTATACTTTATGTGTACATAATGAGTTCAAGATCTTGAAAACTTTTAAATCTAGACTTGGAGGCGATGATACGAATAAAAGTAAGTACAAATTAACTGTTTACTGTTTCTAACCTACCTAAACTTTGAAGAGTGTAGATTATAGTTTTAAGCTACTTAATTATATTTATCTAAATGCAATAAATAGTGAAAATAATTAAAAGTGAGCGTTGAAGTCTCGGGATTCTTTTTTCTTGCGTTAAATGACAGCAAATCGCACGGCCTTGACCGCACCTTAGCGCACCTCAACGTACCTTAGTAACAAAATTGTTTTTGTTTCAGATATTGAAAATAAGCACGAATCGTCAGATGGTGGTGAGGTACTTAGAAAAAGTAACAAAAAAATCAAGCAGGCCATTGAATTACACCGTATTAAGTATTAAATCCACCTACACTTGTGTTTCATCATAAGAATAAATAAATAAATAATCTGTTATTATTTATTCTTATGGTTTCATATCGACTTGTATCTCATCATTTGTAACTTTTCTTTGTTTGTTTATTTTCTGTACAATAAAGTATTTACTTACTTACTTAAGTACCTATTTGTTTTATTTGTCGCAGCTTGAGGTTAATTTTATTGTGGTCGCTTTAAGTAGGTAAATAAAAGGATGTAAGAGAACTATTTTATTTATGATTACTGAATGTCTTGCTTTGATAGACATTATTGACAACGTTTGTTAACGCCTGATGTAAGATCGCGGCAACAAACCTGCCTGCTACCTGAGCGCTACCGACTCCATCGTATCACGTCACCGGCAGCCAATAAGGGACCGCGCCTATCACGACATACGCGATCTGCAGCCAATGAGAAGCCGCGGCGCGGCCCCACCGGACAGCACAGTTTTTGACCCACGACACGCAAAAAATATTCGCATATAGAGGCACTCGCATTTCTCGCTCGCTTCATCGCACTAGCCAAAACTTTCACTGTTTGTTTAATTTTCTATATTTCTTTTAAATCATATTTGTAAACGTTAGAGTATATATTTCAAGCAATATACGCTATTTATTAAGCTTCTGCTTTCTTCATTTCTACCGCCATCTACATCTTCAAGACCATCTCAGAGCCCTAGCCGTGTCTAGACGCACAGACATAAATTTTGATCCTTCGGACCGGGATTCATCAAACCATTGAGCCTGGATGGACTGGATGTAAGACCGCATTGGCTACAGTTGGGAACGACAGTGTGAGAAAGCATTGGACGCGCGGAGCTTTTTTGGTGAGACGAGCCAACCACATTCCTAATCCTTAATCTATTCGGTTGTGTGATACCGTGCCTGTTATCAATTCCAGTGTTTGTGAGTCGTCGTGTTCGCTTTCACACGTCTGCTGAGTCGCGAACGTACACACCCGCCACAGTTACGCAATATCTTAAGGAGGTGCTTGCAACCGTAAGTAGATAAGTACACCGACTCGTACAAGTCTTCGAAATGAGTGATGACGAGGGCCGTTTTGTAGATCCTTTTGAACCCGCTTCTGATACAACTAAACACAAAGATACTCTAAATCAGTTGAGCAGAAGGCGAGGATCAATTAAATGTAGGCTTACTAATTTTAGAAAATTTGTAGAATCATTTGAAGGTATTGAGTTAAACGATACGCAACGTACGGAGTTAAATTTACGCATGCAAGGAGCCCAAAATTTATTAGTTGAATTTAATAAAATTCAAAATCACATGGAAAATATTGTAGCTGCGAGTGAACTTGAAAATTTATTAGAAAAACGTGATGCATTTGAAAGCGATTATTACAGTACTTTAGCTAAGACCCAGTGTATGATCAAGAGTGCAAAGGTCGCGGACTGTTGTAATTCTCAACACTCGTCACCAAATAGTACGCAATTGGTGAAGCTACCTACAATATCTTTGCCAACCTTCGATGGATCATATGAGCACTGGTTAGAGTTTCGCGATACCTTTTCATCTTTAGTGCACGGTTCTCAAGAAATAAGCAATATTCAAAAATTCCACTATTTAAAGTCATCACTTAGAGGCAACGCGCAATTGGTTATTGACTCACTTGAGTTTTCTGCCGATAACTACAATATCGCGTGGGAATTACTTTTAAATCGTTACGATAATTGTAGATTACTCGTGCACAATCATGTTAAAGCGCTATTTTCCATTTCAACTATAAATAATGAATCACCGGCGCAGCTGAGGAAACTTATAGATACCATATTAAAAAACTTACGTGCATTAAAACTTCTCGGTGAACCTACGGAACACTGGGACACATTAATTATATACTTAATGGTATCTAAATTGGATTCCACAACTGAGCGCGAGTGGGAGCAATATAAAAGTACATTGTTACCTAAGTCGTGTGATTCCAAGCCAGCTCTCCGAGTGGACGATTTGCTCAAGTTTATAAGGGATAGGGCAGATATGCTGGAAACACTCATAGTGTCGCACAGTAAGACTGGCTCACATACTTCGCAAGACACTAAAAAACCTTTCACTAGGGCACTGAGCAGTCCGAGACTTCACTGTAACATAGTAACTGAGAAACCCGCCAGTAAGTCGCACGTTAAACCGATGTCACAAAATAAACTATGTGTTATGTGCAAAGGCAAGCACCCGCTGTATTCTTGCCAGGCATTTCTTGATATTCCGTTGCAGGATAAATTAAAATTAATTCAATCAAATAATTTATGCGAGAATTGCTTGCGTCAAGGTCACAAAGCGGGTGATTGCAGATACGGCCCGTGTCGAAAGTGTAATAAAAAACACAACTCATTAATTCATACGGACGATGCAAACGTCCAGTCTGTTAGCCTGCACGCGCAACCTAAAGCATCGATTTCATTTAATTCCGCAGCAGCTGATGGTAACGGTATTGCACACGCACAGCAACCGCGCCAGGTAAATAATGCACACATAGACATAAACGCACAATTGTCTAAGATGCAACCAGTTTTGTTATCAACTGCGCTCGTCGAGATCCCCGATAGTTTAGGTAATTATCACGTGGCCCGCACGATTCTCGATAGTGGCAGTGAATGCTGCATAATTACGCAATCTTTATGTAATAAAATCAAACCTAAAGTTATACAGTCCATTCAAACTATACGAGGTGTCGGGAACTTAGTCTCACAATGTTCGCAAAAATGTGAGATAGAAATAAGATCCCTTGTTGACACTTTCAGCACGCGTATACAATGTTTAGTTTTGCCGCAATTAACTTCAACATTGCCTACAGTTACGATTAGTCGTGATTTATTTAAAATACCAGGTAACGTAAACCTGGCAGATCCAACGTTTTACGAAGGTCAATCGATTGATCTGTTATTAGGTGCGGATGTATTTTGGCATCTTTTGGATGAAGGTAAAATGCGCTTGGTCAACGGACCGTACCTACAGAACACTAAGTTAGGTTGGATCGTTTCTGGACCTATACAATCATGTCGACGCGCTAAGACGATAAGGTGTAATTTCACTCAGTCAATAGATACGCATAGTATAGATAATCAATTACGCAAGTTCTGGGAGATCGAGGATTTACCTATAGGTCCTAAGTTAACCGACTCGCGCAGTGAGGAAGAACGCGCATGTGAGGATCATTTTGTTAAAACAACAAAACGGGTTATTAACGGCCGATTTTGTGTACAAATTCCATTAAAAGAATCAGTTGAGTTGTTAGGTGATAGCCGCGCACAAGCTGAACGACGTTTTTACGCGCTAGAAAAACGTTTACGAACAAATTCTACCTACAAAGATTTGTACAAGGAGTTTATGAACGAGTACATACAATTAGGTCATATGTCTCGCATCGACACATACGGAACCCCTCACTATTTTATGCCGCACCATGGCGTGTTCCGCGAAAACGCAACCACAACTAAATTAAGGGCGGTTTTCGATGCCAGTGCAGCGTCAAGCTCCGGTAAATCTTTTAACGAATTGCAGCTTGTAGGCCCGCCAATTCAAGGCGATTTGCTAGCTATTTTATTAAGATTTCGCGAGAATAGGTATGTCGCATGCGCCGACGTCGAAAAAATGTACCGACAGGTTTTAATTGATGAGAATCAACGTAATTTACAACTTATATTATGGCGCGAAAGTCCTAGCGATCCTCTCGACGTTTATCAGTTAAACACCGTTACATACGGGACCGCCTCCGCACCGTTCTTAAGCTGTAGGTGTTTAAAGCAGCTCGCGCAGGAGTGTTCGGATCCGGAAGTTGCTAAAATAATTAACGATTCATTTTATGTGGACGATTTTATTTGTAGTTTGCCTGACAAAGCTAAACTAATAAAAATCTGTAACGACGTTACTCAAGTACTGGACTCAGGCTGTTTTCCTTTACGCAAGTGGGTTTTTAACTTTAATTTTTCTGGCCAAGATTACGCAAACAACGCTTCAAAGCACCTATCATTAGGCGAGCACGCGCAGAGTAAGACGTTGGGTCTTGGTTGGTATAACGATATCGATAAATTACATTATTACTCACGACACGAGAACTTAAATGAACCAGTAACAAAGCGCACTATTTTATCTAGCACATCGCAGATTTTTGATCCTTTGGGGCTTCCGAGTCCGTTTATAACAATCGCAAAAATCCTTTTGCAAAAACTGTGGCTTCTAAAACTAGACTGGGATGAACCGGTTCCCGACGACGTCACTCGGACCTGGCATAAATTTGTAAACACACTGACTCTGCTCGACAATGTCCGTGTACCGCGTAGTGTTATGTGTAACAATCCTGTACGTAAGGAACTTCATATATTTACAGATGCATCCCAGTTGGCTTACGGATGTTGCGCTTATATCCGCACGCTTGACGAAAACTCGGCTGTGACTGTGCGGCTGCTATGCGCGAAGGGCCGAGTGGCGTCGTTGACGCCTATGACTATACCGAGGTTGGAGTTAATGGGAGCTTGCGTAGGATCAAGATTGTTTATTAAAATCAGAGATTCTTTACGATGTCAGTTCGATAACGTGTCATTTTGGACGGACTCGACAGTGGTACTGGGCTGGCTTCGCATGCCGCCTAATATGTTAAAAACGTTCGTACAAAACCGAACCGCAGAGATTAACGAACTGACAAAGGGCTGTTCGTGGCGTCACGTGAGCGGTAATGATAACCCGGCCGACTTAGTTTCACGCGGTCAGCATTTAGAAGCTCTCATTCACTCACGCCTATGGTGGGAGGGCCCTGAATTTTTAAGGGATCCTAATTTAAATTACTCAAGCTTGGGATTAGTTTTACCGGCATCGCAGTTGCCCGAGCTTAAATCTGGCAATGTAACCAGTCTTATGTGCAGTCAAGATGAGATTGATTTATTTCCATTTTATAGATTTTCTCAGTTCAATCGCTTGAAGCGCGCGACTAGCTATGTACTTCGTTTCATTCATAATGCACGCGCTAAAGATAAGAATGCACGTCGTGTCGGCGCGCTGACGGTGAGCGAACTGAATGAATCAGAGGCTGCGCTGGCGAGGCTAGCACAGGCCGAATCGTTTGCTTACGTTAGAGATGCATTGAATAATAAGCAAATGATAAAAGGTAATTTGTCGAAGCTAAATTTGTTTATAGAAAATAATTTAATACGAGTTGGAGGACGAATCGAATATTCTCCTGAATTTAGTTTCGACAAAAAACATCCGGTATTGCTTTCCAGTAAGCATCATCTTACGCTGCTATTGTTTCGTTTTGAACACAAACGGCTATTTCACTCAGGACCACAACTACTTTTGTTTTCCATTCGTGAGGCTTGGTGGCCCGTAGGTGGCAGGAACCTCGCGCGAAAGGTAGTTCATAGTTGTGTGACGTGTGTTCGTATGCGAGGAAAAATAGTATCGCCTATAATGGGCAACCTACCTAAAGAGCGTTTGGACCCAGGTTTTCCATTTTTGAACTGCGGAGTTGACTATGCTGGGCCAGTGCTCATACTGAACCGCAAAGGTAGGGGTGCTCAAACACACAAGGCGTATATATGTTTGTTTATTTGTTTCACAACAAGAGCTGTTCACTTAGAGTTAGTCAGCGACCTTTCATCTGATGCCTACTTATTAGCACTGAAAAGATTTATTTCACGACGCGGTAAACCAGCTACAATATTTTCCGATAACGGACGAAATTTTGTAGGGTTAAGGAATGATTTTGTTAAATTTTTAAATTCGTGTTCTGATGACATTAAAGAATACGCTACAGCTCAAGGTATTAAGTTTATGATGGGGCCACCGTACGCTAGTCACTTCTCAGGCTTGTACGAGGCAGGGGTAAAGAGTTGTAAGCACCACCTGCGGCGTGTGATAGGGAACGCACACCTAACATACGAGGAGTTCAGCACGGTATTGACGCAAGTCGAAGCCATCCTGAACTCCCGACCCCTTAGTCCTATGTCCACAGATCCGCAGGATTACAGCTCCCTTAGCCCAGCGCACTTCCTGGTTGGCCGGCCATTGACTGCTCCAGTGCTCCCCAATCTGACAGAAGTTCCAGCTCATCGACTCTCACGCTATCAGCGAGTGGAGCAGATACGCCAGCACTTTTGGGCTCGCTGGTCCAAAGAATATGTGTCAGAACTGCAGACTAGGACGAAGTGGACCCACAACACTGCTGATCTGAAGCAGGAGGCCTTGGTCTTGATCAAAGAGGACAACGCACCGCCTCTGAAGTGGAGCTTGGGGCGAATCACGCGAACGTTTCCAGGCAAGGACGGAGTAGCCCGAGTGGCAGACATTCGGACGGCTCATGGCATTGTGCGGCGAGCCTTTTCTAAGATCTGCCCACTACCAGTGGAGCAATAAATGTTGGAACTTGGTGATTCCAAGGCGGGGAGTTTATGTTAACGCCTGATGTAAGATCGCGGCAACAAACCTGCCTGCTACCTGAGCGCTACCGACTCCATCGTATCACGTCACCGGCAGCCAATAAGGGACCGCGCCTATCACGACATACGCGATCTGCAGCCAATGAGAAGCCGCGGCGCGGCCCCACCGGACAGCACAGTTTTTGACCCACGACACGCAAAAAATATTCGCATATAGAGGCACTCGCATTTCTCGCTCGCTTCATCGCACTAGCCAAAACTTTCACTGTTTGTTTAATTTTCTATATTTCTTTTAAATCATATTTGTAAACGTTAGAGTATATATTTCAAGCAATATACGCTATTTATTAAGCTTCTGCTTTCTTCATTTCTACCGCCATCTACATCTTCAAGACCATCTCAGAGCCCTAGCCGTGTCTAGACGCACAGACAACGTTTAATATTGAATACTTATTTAAGACCATCTGCGAAAAGGGTATTAGGTATACCTGAAGAGTACCATAGCTGGTTTCAGTCACTTGTCTGCGAAAATATCGTAGACCGCGTGCCAGATGTGGCTGAAGGCGAGTCAAGTGACGAATAATGACTATGTGGGTTAACGATATACCTATAATATGATTATTTTGGTGTTTAATAATATTTTATTGTAATGACGTGTATTTCTATCTATAATGTTGAATATTATTAAAGTTATATTTTGAATTATACCAAATGCAAGGTTTTGATACAGATGAGTTGTTTATTTTCTTTCAACCGTACCAGCCCTCGGATAGTGAACAAAAACTTCCTTGTTGTGATTATTCGATGACACGTTATTTTTTTTTAGGTTTTATATTCCTCCCTGTGGTTACAAGGGACTTTTTGGGTTAATTTCCATAATATTAATTGTTAAATATTTATTAAATGGTCATTTTTATCTTGTTTGATGTTCAATGTCGCTCTATAGTCAAATAATCGTCAGATTTGTAAATATAACTCCATGGTAATTTATATACAAATAGAATAGAGTCAAAATAACTGCAATCGTTACAAAGGATTTCGCTTCGCCCCATTGGATCTGTGCAGTTTGTAAAATTAGCTAAGTGACAAAACATACTAATTACATTTTAATACTTTAATGGCGCTTAATTTCGAAACGTTACACATCTCCTACAAGCAAAACCGACTATCTGCGCCACTTTTTTTACTCAAAGCGTGATTTTACCTACTTATATTGGGTATAGGCTAAATTTCTTCATACTGTTTTACTTACAGATAACCCATCTAAATAAAAACACAAAAACACTTCAATTAACGTTAGGTTTTATTAGAGAACGTACCACTCAAACCTTTAAATGCGTTTTTCTCGAAACTATCATTGATGCAGTTAGTCGGTTTTAGCAGTAAGGGGACGATATGTAGCTCTAGATAGGGACATGTGGAAGTCGAGAGAAGAGGCCTTTGCCCAGCAGTGACACACAAACATAGGCTAAGTAAAAAAAAAACTAGTGCGTGGAGTCCCTCCGCTCGGAAGGAGTGAAACTTCATAATAAAAAATTAAAAAACCAGGCGGTCACCCATCCAAGTACTGACCGCGCCCGACGTTGCTTAACTTCGGTGATCGGACTAGAACCGGTGTTTTTGTCAAATATCTTTAAAACAGTGCATCTTACGGCAAAATAAATGAAATTTTCATCCCCCCTTTGAATCTCCCGCACCCCTCCCACCCCCCCGGTGTTTTCGTCAAATATCTTGAAAACGGTGCACCCTACGGCAAAATCAATGAAAAATGAAAAGTCGCATTAGTGGGTAGTTTCACTTCAAAAATATATAAAGGAAAGTCTCCTTTACATAGAATGAGCTATTTCCAATATTTAAGGTACCTAGTTGCCCTCCATGTGGCGTTCGTTTTTTCCACCCTGTGTATCGGGGAAATCCACAGTACTCGTTAACTGGTTACTTTATCAGAAAACAATCAAACTGGCATGAGCAGAATGAAAGTTGCTGCCGTAAATAAGGTTCAGACTAAATGCATCTATGACGGGAGCAGGCAGCGTATGTTTTCTGCCAAAGTATGGAATAAATAAATCTTTGGTTGGTTTTGGATTTTGACAGTTAATGGAAATTTGATGACAAATTTCAATAATTCGGTGAAAAGAGGTTGTGGTCACCTGCATGGTAATTTTACGAGTCATAACTTTAGTTTACAAGGTTATTGTTATTTAGAGAATTTATTGAATCAGGTGTTACTTTGCGGAGGTCCATATTAATGAACTAAACCAATTACTTTGCTCACCCGCGACCTTACAATAGTCACGTTTATGCAAGAAATGTGTGTTCATGCAATTCCTCCACCTCCACACTGTACGAACACACACAAATCACATAAACCCAACCATCACCACCACCAAGCTACATTGACGCGTTTCGAACTCAACCAGAGCTCATCTTCAGAGTTACCACAACCGTATGCTATGCTACCAAATGTTAAACTCAATGTTATTTAGAGAACATACTCATCAATACCGACACACAGGGTGTATGTGGGTGTTATATTTTAACGCAAATTTAGTTTTTTTTTTTTTTTTTTTTCGTATAGATACCTGTTTTTAATTTTTTTTTTTTAGAAATGGTAATACATTTATTTACATAACTCTAAATTTAAATATTATAACTACATTGACAAGGAATAGAAAAAAAGAGGAAACAAAATAAATAAAAACTACACAAATATACCTAACTATAAAAAGAAAACACCATCAAGAAGGCCCTCCTGCGGCATAGACCCCAACACACTGGCGGCATTACCTCTCTGTACAGCCAGAGAAATTCGCTGGGAGAGGTAAGCGCCGGCTCTGGGGTCTCCTGAGGTCTCTATCAGCCGGGACGACAAGGCCCCCATGAAGGCCTTCATGTCAGCCGACCAGGGACCCATTGTCTCCACTGCGAGCGCCGCAAACTCATAGTCCTTTAAAAGAGAAGAGTATTTGCGGCGCTTGAGAACTTGGGCCTGGTCAGCTGCAGCCCCGGCTTGTGAGCGGGTTGCTTGGATGTGGGACTGCGCGAAAGTGTCGACACACGTTGCGTCCCACACCAGAGCTCTACCCAGCTTCCATGGCACCAGAGTAGCCCCGTCAGGGCGCTTACCATCGTCTCTGGCCATGCCCACGGGTTCAAGGATTGCGGGCACAGAGGCGGTGGCAAGCGAGCGGCGGACTAGGTCATTAATAGTGCCATGGCGGAAAAAGCGACCAGCGCTTTTGGAGCATGAGAGGCCGTGACGACCCAGCTGATCTACGTCCTTACCAAATTTAGTTGTAATTTGACATATAGGTAGCTGGATGTGAGTGAGGAATATTATAACAAATAGGTCACTTTTTATGTCTATATTCCTACAGGGTCAGGATAAAAGGATATCATCATCATCATCATCATTCCAGCCGAAAGACGTTCACTGCTGAACATAGGCCTCCCCCAAGGCCCGCCAAACAGATCGGCCCTGTGCCATCCGCATCCAATGCGTTCCCGCCACCCTCATCATTAAAGGAAAGATAAAAAGTAAGAAAGGATATAAAATCCCAACTCTAATTCAAGAGATATGAAATGATATATATATATGAGAAATATTGCACCAATGTTTGTAATCCAACTTGATAAATGAAAACAACGATTTAATTTGGGAATTCCTTTGGGAATGTAGTAAAATACCGAAATTACAGTTTGTAACACAAAGTACAGAATAAGCAACAAAAGCACAGGCCCCTCACCAATAGATTCGCTACTAGTACTGCACGGCTCGGCGCGTAACCATACGCAGCCGCAACTGCGAGTGACGCTTGCGCCGTCACCCGCTAGATGGCGCTGTCTGTAGGTCGCTTCATGCTAACGTTTGTACGTCGAGAAATATTGACCTCAGGATCGAAGCCAAACTTATGGGTATCCAAAGTAGGTACTAGCCAGTGCATGCTGATCGCTCTCACCTCAGCGTTTCAGTGTCACCTGCCTAGTGGATACATTGCGGGCTCTAGGCTACTTCCACCTCGTGGGATAGTCTCGACCGGTAGTGTACGCGCATGTAAATAGTAGTAGAGTAATTAATAAACACTGTACTGTACGTCGCCGGCTTGTCACTGCCCCGTCCCCCGCGTCCCCGCTGCAAGTTCAAATTTAGCATAGTGTAAGTAATAATAAAGGCGACTCTTGTTGTGCGTACTTCGTGGGCTCAGGCGATAACTGTTTTGGGAAACTTGTTCGTTTTGTTACACATTTAACTTGGGGTGCGAAAACACATAATAATAGCGCAACTTGTAATCCAGTTACAGAAGTAAAACGCTATCTATCTATACATATGTATAATAAATTTGTAACAAGTCGGTGTCTGTACATTGAAGATATCGATGGGTCCTACGAATAAGGGCCAAAGTGTTTTTTTTAAATTCGTGTTTTATACGTCATAGGTATCTATAAACTATATACTTAAAACATGCATTAAAATAAATACTGTTATTAAGTTATTTTACGACTTTTTACCTCAGTAGAATGGTCGAACTAGACATAATTTTAACGTAGAAGGGCTAAACGCACGTTTGACACTTTTACGCGGTAAATCCCCGGCGGTTCGTTGTAGTCTGTGGGCACAACTGCCATTCGGGTACTTGTACGTCAAACGTAATGCCGTTGCCGCGATGTTTACATAGTGTAGTGTTGTTGTTATTTTTTTAAATGTCTGCGGGTATCTTGGGTAACGTTACCTATCTCTAAAACAAGATGAAGCATAATAGAAGTCGTATTTTAGTTAATTTAGCTATAGGCAATGTAAATAATAACTTGGACAATGATTGTGAAGGTTATGAAAACGACGAAAACGGGAATTCGGAACACTGTAAGTTTTATTTTGTTACTAAAAGCTTTTATTTTATTCCTATATTTGACATCAAACACTATAGATGGTCTTCATTTATATTTTACTTTAAAACAATGTAATGTTAGGTATTAAGGGCCAATCTGGTAGAAAGGCCCTTATGCGGGTAATATTTTAGTAAACATCACTTTGGCCGCAATTATTATTTTAATTTGATTGTTTGTTAACCCTCGACACAAAAAGAGGGGTGTTATAAAATTGACCGCTATGTGTGTGTGTGTGTGTGTCTCTGTCTGTCTGTCTGTGTGTCTGTCTGTGGCATCATAGATCTTAAATGGGTGCACCGATTTGGATGCGGTTTTTTTTAATAGAAAGCAGGTTTCTTGGCAATGGTTCTTAGATATATGTTTCATCAAAACTGGTGTTGGGGCAGTTGCTTGGTTTTCAGGGTCTTCTTCAATAAAGATTTTTTTTATTCCTTTTTAGACGAATTAATTTATTAAAAATTATTAAAATGATCACGTGAGTACAAAGTTAAGTAAGTATATTATAGTTGGTAATGGAGACAACAGTGGTCGGTCCGACGGCTGTAGCTAGTTTTATACAAAAATAAAGCGCCTCTCGCGGAAGGCAGCTAAACTAAAATAGTTCCGCGGATCAACGCGTGGTGGCGCTGGCAGCTGCGTCGACATACTCGGCCGCCTTGAGAGCAGCCGCTCTCAACAGGGATGAACTGCTCATGGTCCATGGAGTCCTAGCTCGACGTAGCTCAGCCATCAGTCTTCATAGGTGTAGCTCTGCCATCAGTCATCCATCAGATCACATCGGCAGCGCCCGATGTGGGTACGGGGAGAGGGCAGATTTTAGGAAAAGCCCTCTTAATGATACCCGTCGCCGTTTTGATACTAGCGACTCTGGATATGTTGTCTCGACCAGGGAAAACGGTCAAGACTCTGCCCAATTGCCATTTGAGCGGAGGTTGGTTGTCTTCTTTGATTACAACCAGAGTGTCTGGTTTGATGTCGTCTCTGTTGATTTGCCATTTGGTTCGCTTCTGGAGCTCAGCGATGTACTCGTTAGACCAGCGCCTCCAGAAATGTTGACGAAGTAGCTCAATACGCTTGTAACGTGTCAGCGTATGGATCGGCGGTGGGGTCCCCGCCGCGGTCATCAGGTCCTCGCAGGCGGGAGCGGTCAGCGGCCGGCCAATCAGGAAGTGCGCCGGCGTCAGCGGGGCGAAATCATTAGGGTCTGACGACATAGGATACATGGGGCGGGAATTTAACACGGCTTCAATCTGTGCCAAAACCGTGCTAAGCTCCTCATAAGTTAAATTAGCATTTCCTACTACGCGCATGATTGCACGCTTGCTCACGTCAATCCCTTTTTCCCATAAACCGCCCTGATGAGCCGAATAAGGGCAAATAAATTTAAGTTCAATATGATTATCAGAGGCAAAATCAATAATAGACCGAGAGCTGTCTTGCAAAAAATTACTAAGTTCCTTTGCAGACCCTACAAAATTACGGCCGTTATCAGAGAAAATCTGTACAGGTTTTCCTCTACGAGAAATAAACCTCTTTAATGCCATCAGATAATATTCAGTTGACAAACTAGTTACTAATTCCAAGTGCAACGCTCTTGTTGCAAAACAAACGAATAAACACAAATAACATTTTTCGAGTTTAGAACCCCTACCTTTACGGTTTAAAATATACAAGGGTCCTGCGTAATCAACCCCACAACGAATAAAAGGAAAGCCTGGCTGCAGACGTTCCTTAGGTAAATTACCCATAATAGGCTGGTAAGTCTTACCTGTCAAACGACTACACGTTACGCACTGTTTTACTGTCTTTCTTGCTATATTTCTACCTCCTAATGGCCACCAGGTATCTCTAATATGTGCAAGAAGTAGTAAAGGCCCAGCATGTAATAATTTAATGTGCTCATATCTGAAAAGAAGTTGAGTGAAGTAATGTTTACTACATAGTATCGCAGGATGTTTTTTATTGTAACTAAAGTCAAGTGAATTTACTAGTCTGCCACCTACTCTTATAATATCGTCTTTGTCTAAGAAAATATTCAGACTAGATAGGCCTCGTGACGTTTTTAAAGGTTTTTTATTGATTAACAAATCATATTCGACCGGAAATGACTGTTTTTGCACGGTTTTTGTTAAAATAATTAACGATTTATCTAATTCTTCGACTAATAAAGCGCCGGTATGTCGTTGTTTGTCGGTTACCCGCGCGTTGTGAATAAAGCGCAATACATATGCATAAGTACGCTGCATTCTACTAAATGATGAGAACCGACTTAAATCAAACAAGTGAGGCGAACTGTCGATATCTATTTGCACTGTTGTTGACAACACAATATTTTCTTTTTCGTTAACTTTTACCTCTGGCAAATTTGACTGCTCAGTAGAAAAATTCACCGAATAATCTAAGTTACACTCGCGCAAGAATAAAGGACCGTGCCACCACAAGTCGCTATTAGTTAAGTCATCTAGGCTACTACCGCGTGATAACAAGTCGGCAGGATTGTTTTCGCTACGAACATGTAAAAATATGGCGTTACCTGCAAGCTCACTAATTTCCACAACGCGGTTCTGAACAAACGTTTTCAATTTATGTGGGCACATTCGCAACCATCCTAGTGTTATTGTCGAATCGGTCCAAAACACAATTTTGTGAAAATTAACGCGCAATGATTTTAATATTTTATCCAACAACCGCGCGCCTACCAATACACTCGATAACTCAAGGCGCGGTATGCTTAGCGTCTGGAGCGGGCTCACGCGGCTCTTAGAACAAAGGAGCCTGACCGTAATGTCACCGCGGTCATTGCATGTCCGTATGTATGCACAACTACCATAAGCGGCTAAACTAGCATCACAAAATAAATGAAGTTCGATTTGTTTAGCATTGTTGCCAAAAGCATGACGAGGAATTCTAAGATTATTTAAATTTGACAATGAGTTAATAAATTTTTCCCAGGTTAAAATTACATCATGAGGCAACGAGTCGTCCCAGTCTACTTTACACAGCCACAGGGTTTGTAACAGCACCTTAGCTACAATAACCACTGGGCTAAGTAACCCGATAGGGTCGTAAATTTGAGATACAACAGATAAAATAAAGCGTTTAGTAATTTTTGTTGTATCTTTGTTTACTTTAGATGTAAAATGTAGTTGGTCAGTTTTATTGAACCACCCCAGACCCAACGTTTTGCTAGAACAATTCTCACCAAGTGATAAATGCTTCGAGTTATTCATATCGTTTTCGGCTAGTTCTACACTGGAAGCGATAGCGGGCGAGTTAGAAATCCACTTGCGAAGTGGTAAACAACCGGACATGCACACTTTTGTCACTTTTTTGCATAAGGCTGATAAATTTAATTCATTGTCATTACCAGTTATCAAGTCATCTACGTAAAAATCATTTAAAATTGTACGAGATACCTCTTCGTCTTCACAATCTAGACCTAGCTGTCTAACGCATCTAATGCTTAAATAAGGCGCAGACGCCGTGCCGTAAGTGACTGTGTTAAGTTGATACACATCTAATGGGTCACTGGGATTATCTCGCCATAAAATCAACTGTAAATTACGTTGATCTTCCTGAATTTCAATCTGTCGAAACATTTTTTCAATATCTGCACATGCCACATATTTATATTGACGAAATCTTAACAAAATTGAAAACAGGTTATTTTGTAACACAGGGGTTTCTAACTGTATGTCGTTAAGCGATACACCAGAACTTGTCTTTTGACTCGCATTAAAAACCACTCGCAATTTAGTTGTTAGACTATTTTCGCGCAAGACTCCGTGATGTGGTAAAAAATAACAAGGTAAATTGTAATTTTCAATGCGAGTCATATGACCCAAATCTAAATATTCGTGAATAAAATCGCTATACATCTGCTTGTAGTGTGGCAAGCGCTCAAATTTGCGTTCTAACGATAGAAACCGGTTCCTGGCTATCGTGTAACTATCACCTAATGTATTAACTGATTCCTTAAGTGGAATCCTAACACAAAAACGTCCATTAGTTAAGCGTGTGGTCGTTTCATTAAAAATATTTTCACAAGCACGCTCGTCGGCCGTGAAATATTTTTCTGGTTTGGAAATTTCCTCTATTTCCCAGAACTTTCTTAATTGTTCATTTAACTCTAACGTTTGAGTAAAACAACAACGCGAAACTTCCGTAGTATCACCTTTAATGGGCCCTGACACTATCCAGCCTAGTTTGGTATTTTGTAGGTACGGCCCCGCGGGTAATCGAATTCTACCTTCAAGCAACAAATCCCAAAAGTAGTTTGCGCCTATTAATAAATCTATTTGTGACGGCTTACAGTAAGATGGATCCGCGAGTTTTATGTTTCGTGGTACATTTAAATCTGCGTTAATACCCACAGCTGGCATGATAGTGGTGATACTAGGCAAAACTATGCACATAATTTGTGTGTTATAATCGTCATATAAAGAACGAAGGGTAATTTTACAAGAACGGGTGGATTGCATAATTGTTTGTCCTACTCCCGTGATTTGAACTGCGGACTGTATAGGTAAAGCGTTTAATTTAGTACATAATGAGCTCGTAATTATGCAATGTTGGCTACCACTGTCTAACAGTGCTCTAGCCTTGTAATAGTTATTGTCACCGCCTAATATCTCAACTAAAGCCGTGGATAATAAAACAGTCTCTAAAGCGCATCTATTTACAAGGTTCGTGCTTTCGTTAGCTTTAATTTGCGGTTCCGATATAATGTGATGTGAATTTGTTGTATTATAATGGTTTATAGTGGGCGATTGTTGCAGCGGCATCGTAGCTGTCTTAGACAAAAATAATGCGTTGTCTTTATCGCATTCACTATGAAGTAAACCATTATGTTTTTTATTACATTTTTTACATGGACCAAAATAACAATCGTTAGCTGCATGCCCCACGCGTAAACAATTCTTACAAAGATTTTTAGCGGTAACGAAACTGAGTTTATCTTGCGCTGACAATTCTAGAAACTTTTTACACGCATAAATAGAATGATTTTTGCTGCACATAATACAAACGCGGGTACGCTTGTTAAATTTATTCGCGTTACTGTGGGTCGGCGCGGACACAAATGAATGCATTTTTTGTTGTACTTTAGAATGATCGTGGGCATTTTTGATGTTAGAATTAGAGTGATTTGCTTTGACCATTTCTAACATGTCCGCTCGATCCCTAAGGAACTGGATTAAATCATTTAAGTTTAAACTTTCACAATCTGGGGTTTTGCTAACGGTCATTTTGTATTTTTCCCATTCTTTCTCAGTTTGTAAATCTAATTTGGAAACAATAATATAATTCATGATAGTGTCCCATGAGTCAGTGGGCTCGCCTAATGATTTTAATGAGCGTAAATTCTTTAAAACTGTGTCTATTAATTTCCTTATTTGCGACGGAGACTCTCTTGCTAAGACGTTCAAAGAAAATAAAGCTTTTACATGATTGTGAATTAATAATTTACTATTGTTGAATCTACCTTCGATTAAATCCCAAGCGATTTCATAATTTTCTGACGTAAACTGGATTGATTTTATTACTTCTGCGGCACTATTCGTTAAAGCTGACCGCAAATAATAGAATTTCTGGATATTATCAAGCTGTTTAGAGCTGTGAATCATAGAAAGATAGATATTTCTAAACTCGAGCCATGTATCAAACGATCCGTCAAAAGAGGGTAGAGAAATAGTTGGTAATTTTACGGAAGGTTTTAACTCGTTACACTTGGAATTAGTACACGATTCAACAATATATCTGTCTATTATCTGTTGTGAATCGACCATAGCGCTATAGAAGGACTCTTCAAATGATTCACGACTTTCTAACTGACCGTTAAGATCGGTATCTGATACTATCTCTTCTATGGCACCTTGGACGTTATTAAATTCGCTTAATAAAGTTCGGCTGTTGTTCTGTCGCATTTTAAGCTCAGACAACTGCTTATGGGTTAATTTAACATTTAAATCAGCAAAAGAACTCACAAATTTCGCAAATACGGTTAATCTAGTCTTGATTGTACCTCTTTTTTTGTTAAGCTCACGAATTAAACAATTTGTCGAATCCGTGGCTGATGGTTGAGGCGATTTAGTGCGTGGTGGAAATAAATTATCACTATCCTGACCCATTTTGACTTTTTATGAGATGAGGGTACCCACGTGAACAGGCGATACTCGTGCAGGCGATGATGTAATGCGCACCGGGCTGCTGTAGTATCTAGAATTTAGAGACACGGTTTAAGCACATAAATTAAAACCGGGGGAAAGGAACGATATTGTCAGACCCTTATTCCTGCTGATTCTTGATGCTTCTGATGCGGCTCGAAGGTCCAATGTTGGGGCAGTTGCTTGGTTTTCAGGGTCTTCTTCAATAAAGATTTTTTTTATTCCTTTTTAGACGAATTAATTTATTAAAAATTATTAAAAATGATCACGTGAGTACAAAGTTAAGTAAGTATATTATAGTTGGTAATGGAGACAACAGTGGTCGGTCCGACGGCTGTAGCTAGTTTTATACAAAAATAAAGCGCCTCTCGCGGAAGGCAGCTAAACTAAAATAGTTCCGCGGATCAACGCGTGGTGGCGCTGGCAGCTGCGTCGACAACTGGTTTAGCCGTTTCAAAGTTATCAGCTCTTTTGTTAGCTGCGGAAGGCATCTTAGACGCATAACGGGCATTGACTTAATGTTCAAACATACGAGTGAAATAATTGCGTTGGGGGTTTTTAAATTTTTTAATTTATAGTTATAATTAATTAGTTCCTTTATGACGACAAATTTGACTATTATCTTTACTTGTCCCTATCTTAGCTTGATGTTGTTCCTGTCGTTGGTAGAAAGGCCCTTATGCGGGTAATATTTTAGTAAACATCACTTTGGCCGCAATTATTATTTTAATTTGATTGTTTGTTAACCCCCTACACAAAAAGAGGGGTGTTATAAGTTTGACCGCTATGTGTGTGTGTCTGTCTGTCTGTGGCATCATATCTCTTAAATGGGTGCACCGATTTGGATGCGGTTTTTTTTAATAGAAAGCAGGTTTCTTGGCAATGGTTCTTAGATACGTTTCATCAAAATCGGTTCAGCCGTTTCAAAGTTAGCTGTCTTGTTAGCTGCGAAAGGCATCTTAGACGCATAACGGGCATTGAATTAATGTTCAAACATACGAGTGACATAATTGCGTTGGGGGTTTTTTAAATTTTTTATTTATAGTTAAGGTTTTTTATTTTAGTTTATTTCATGAGTAAATTATATTGTTTTAGCTTCTCCGATACCTTTTGGGGCTAGTGAAATACTGGATAATCCTGAATTACGCATATTAAATGAAATATTATTTAATGACGTATCTACAGACCTCGAAAAGGAGACCAATGACTTGTTGAAAGAACCTAATAATAACCAAATCTCACCATATAAATAAGATACTACAATATTGTCGATCGGGCCTGATAGAGAGTCAATACAACACTTGAATGACAGTAGTGGATAGTAGCTTTAGTCGTGAAGACATTTTGGCCTGTAACTTGGACAACACGGCAATTGATACATCACCGATACCAACAGAGCATGATGAGGTTGTTGAATCGAGTCAGAATTTGATTGAGTCCATTACTAGCAACACTGAAATTAACAGTGAAAAAACTCCCATGCCATCACCTGACAGTAGTTTTGCATATTTTGACGAAGAAGCTGTTATTCCTTCCGTGTCATCTTTGCTTACGGATCCTAACCTTACCTCGTCTCCGCAACCATATTCATCGGATGAACCTTGCACACTGAGGCAGTCTAAGAAGAGAAAATATTCAAAAAAAAAGGACAGTGGGAGATTACGCGAACAATATAATCAAGAGTGGATGGATTCTAAAAGAAAAAGACTTAAAAATTCAGGAAAACCTTACAAGAGCAGAGATGGAAAACAAAGGCAAGGAAAAAATTTAGGTGAGCCATGTGAGAACTCTTGTAAACTTAAGTGTTTTTTCACTTCTCATGCTCTTAAAATGTTACTTTAGTCTCTGCATATCGGGACTAAAGCTCTTTTTTGATCTCAAGGGATTAAAGTAAAATTTTTTTAATTGACTATGGAAACCCCTAAACTGCCAATCACGGTGTTTGTGAATGGAAGATTATCGCCATTTTCAGTAACTGGGTATAGACAATTTTAAAGCTTTCCACAGACCGAAGCGCGCTACGGACGCACTGTAGCGCCCTGCGCTTCGGTCTGTGGAAGCCTTTAGGGCGTGGAAATAACCTCAAAATGACAACTGTATAAAAAATATTTAAAAAATAATAATTTCGTGAAACACATTGAATAATTACGAATATTAATCTATTTAATTATAAAATATTAAAGATGAATTCATTTTATTTTGCACGTAAAGAAAGATTTCCTTTAGCTTAGGTGTTTTTAATTTGTTTTTTTTTAAAAACGCTGTCGGCAAAGCAGTTCCCTGCTCTGTCGATAAAATAGCAATCCGCACTGTTTCTTTTGTCTTAGATAATTTAAGAACTTTTGTACTGTAAAGTTGGTTTAAGCTGATGGCCGTGTTGCCAATGCTTTAAATAAATTAAAAAAAAAAAAAAAAAGCAATCCGCACTGTCGGCAAAGCAGTGCTGGAGTCTACGGTAGATAGAGCAGTTACGTTTGAATGTTAATATGGCGTGACTTCAAAATAATGCGATGTCAGTTGCATTTAACAGTAAATAGAAAGTATAATTAGATATAATTTAACAAAGAATTGGCATATAGAAAATAAACTTAAAAAGTCGTTTCTTTATTCACGGGTAAGTGTTTCAGTTAACAATATATTTTGTGTGTGAACTTAGATCAATTAGGTTAATTTATTTGCCGATTCTAATGAATGAACAATTATCATTCTTATATGCATAGTCCAATTGGTTTTAACATAGTCTTTAAGTTAGAATCTGTTGGCTAATTATGCAAGCATTTAAAGCGTCACTTTACAAAAAAATATAAAAGAAAAGAAAAGACAGCGGTATTTTTTTTGCTATTTGAATTTTGAACAGATGTCCATTGCTCGTATTGAGCATACGTTGTAAAAAAGTAATTTTGTACGTCGTTTTTTTCCTCGCATTCAAAGTGAAAAGTAGAGTGTTTAACGCGGGACTAAACTACCATAATGACAACTCGAATTATAGCCTCCCTCGCTATCGCTCGGGTGGCTAAATATCTCGTGTCATTATGGCTTGTTTTAGTCCCTTGTTGAACAATCTACTATAATAAGCTGAACGTAAACACAAGAGAACAGATATTTCAAAAATTTTGGGCTATTGGTGACCATTCCAAGCAGTATGATTTCATAGTAAAACATGTTGTAAAAATAAATAAAAAAAGAACAGTTACACACAGCGAATCTCGAAGATTTTTTACGTATATCTATCACTTGCCATACGAAGAAAATAATCTCAATACAAAGTTAGTGGCTTGTAAAAACATGTTTTTAAGTACACTTAGTTGTGGGCCAAAAATGATTAGAACTGCTTTGAGTAAAGCAGATGACAAACAAAATTTTAAATCTTATTTACTATTCGATTCTGTTGATCTCAATTGCTAATTTGTACTTTAAGAAGGTAAAAGTTTATCCTAGAACTAGAAATATGCTATTACTGTCAAAGTGTAAGCTAAGATGACTGTAACATTGATTTTTTTAATTAAAACGATAAAAAAATACAAGTGTTTGTTCACTTAAGCACTAACAATATACCAAATTTTACAACGTATAAAGACCAAAGTGACTCAAAAATCATGAATTACTATTTTATTTCCTTCAAACGTACTAAATTATTTTAATTTATATTGTACAAAAGCTTATGTACACACATTACATGAATTTTGTAACTATTATATTTTTACTAAAGATTTTTAAGTAGTACGCGTATATAAGCCAAAGTGACACATAGATCTTTTTACCAGTTTTTTTACACGAGTTTATTCCTCCTAAATTCACGTATATGTGCGTATGTACAATAACTTTTAATCAAGTATTATTTTATTATAATTAGTTATTTGAGGTTAATAATAAATAATAATAATAATAATATCACGGGACAATTCACACCAATTGACCCAGTCCCAAAGTAAGCTCAGCAAAGCTTGTGTTATGGGTACTAGGCAACGGATAAACATACTTATATAGATAGATACATACTTAAATACATATTAAACACCCAAGACCCGAGAACAAAGACATTCGTATTTTTCATACAAATATCTGCCCCGACACGGGAATCGAACCCGGGACCTCAAGCTTCGTAGTCAGGTTCTCTAACCACTAGGCCATCTGGTCGTCTAAAAAAGGTTAAAAGCCAAAGTATCATTAGCTAGTGTGCCAAATTTCAGAAGCCACGGATACACCATTTCCAAGTTACGACGGTGTTTTTGTTTGAGAGCCCGTCCTGTAAAGTAAGCATTTTACACTTAAGCCCTTGTACGTAGGACCCATCGATATTTTAGAAAAACTGTCACTAGCGCAATAGAACCCAAAACAATGTTTTTTAGAATTATTGTCTGTATGTCTGTGCGTTTGTGCGCGCTAATCTCAGTAGGCACGGTGGTGAATGTGAACGCGTGTGTTTGGGGGGTTGCGGGGGGGGGGGGGGGGTTATATCGAGGAACTAAGGAGAGCCATAATTGATGAAAAAGCAAATTGATAAAAAAAATGATTTCTAATAAATAGCCATTAAAACTTGCCTGGCAGTTGCGTAAAATAATCGGTGTCACAGTAAAATACAATGGTTTTTAATTTAAGGTATACTGTTGTTAGAAAACAATATAGAAAACCGGCCAAGAGCGTGTCGGACACGCCCAAGATAGGGTTCCGTAGCCATTACGAAAAAATCAAGTAATATTTTTCTAAGGATTTCGTATGTGTACGGCATCTTCCAAGTTAGGTATCGTCAATACTTTGAATAAAAGCTCGTATCTCAAAATCGATAATCTGGCAAAGTGAACTTTATTAAGCGTGTGTCAAGGTTCAGTTTTGTTTACATGCTGATTTGAGATACGAGTTTTTCAAAGTAGTGATGAAAATTTTCACTTTAAAGTTGTATATTTCGCAAACGGATCACTGAATACAAAAATCATGTTAGCAACCCCGAAATAGTTTTAAAATACCTATCCAACGATACCCCACACTATAGGATAGTCGAGAAAAAAAAAATCACCCCCACTTTATGTCTATGGGAGGTACCCTAAAAAAAAATTTTTTATTTTTTTTATTTAACCACTTTGTTGGCATTACTGATATATATATTCATGCCAAATTACAGCTTTCTAGTACTAACAGTCTCTGAGCTTAGCCGCGGACAGACAGACAGACGGACAGACATGGCGAAACTATAAGGGTTCCTAGTTGACTACGGAACCCTAAAAACTAGTATAGTCGACCAAGGTAAGTGTTTTACCATTTTTAGGGTAAAAACGGGACCCTATTACTGAGGCTCCGCTGTCCGTCCGTCTATCTGTCCGTCTGTCCGTCCCTCCGTCTGTCACCAGGCTGTATCTCATGAACCGTTCTAGGTAGACAGTTGAAATTTTCACAAATAATGTATTTTGGTTGCTGCTATAACAACAAATACTAAAAACCAGAATAAAATAAATATACTTCTGTGGTAGTGTGCTCCTATAAATGGGGTTTTATTAAGGGTTAATGATGTTGCTGAATGAATGATAATAATCAAGATATTGACTAAAATCCTTTAATATTCAGAGGCGAAAGGCTAAATAATAAATAAATAAATATCACGGGACAATTCACACCAATTGACCTAGTCCCAAAGTAAGCTTAGCAAAGCTTGTGTTATGGGTACTAGGCAACGGATAAACATACTTATATAGATAGATACATACTTAAATACATATCAAACACCCAAGACCCGAGAACAAACATTCGTATTTTTCATACAAATATCTGCCCCGACACGGGAATCGAACCCGGGACCTCAAGCTTCATAGTCAGGGTCTCTAACCACTAGGCCATCTGGTCGTCTAAAAACCTTTAGTTTTGATTTTACGAGATTGGCGAGTCTAAGAAAGCGAAGATGCCTATTTTTAAACATGTCTGCCCCGAAGCAACATCGAGTTACTAAATAATGGCTATGATTCTTCAAGTCTCAAGTTAACCTATAAAAATGTTTGCAGAGATCATCAATTTTTACCGTAGATTTAGTTGTAATAACTTGACGATATTTTCAAGCGACATCAAATGAAGTACGAGGTTATCAATTCGGTTGTATGTTATTTTATTTTTGTTACTTCAGAACTCTGTCATTCATCATCATCAGCTTATGTTCGTCCACTGCTGGACATAGGCCTCTCCCATGGCACGCCACTGAGCACGATCCTCGGCCACTCTCATCCAGCTCTTGCCAGCCGCCTTGCGAAGATCATCGCTCCACCGAGTCTGAGGACGTCCCACGCTACGTTTGCCGAACAGAACTCTAGAACTCGTTTACCCCAACGGTTATCGGTTCTTCGGGTTATATGGCCTGCCCATTGCCACTTCAGCGTGCTAATGCGGTGGGCTATGTCGATAACTTTGGTTCTCTGTCGGATCACTTCGTTACGAATTCGATCTTTCAGAGAAACTCCGAGCATAGCCCTTTCCATAGCACGTTGAGCAACTCATCATTAATAAAGCAATACGAAAAAAATCCTTGATTGGAAAGGGATACTTCTAATAAGGTCCTAGTGTCACCAAATTTAGGAATCATTAATTTTACAGTCTATGTAAGTAATTGTAATTACTGACGACGATATTTTATAAAGCAAATCATTCACAGATCCATACTTAACCCTTTATAAGGCCCCATTTATTGGAGCATACTACCACAGAATCAAAAGCAGCTGTCGAATGCGTACCTGACAAAGGATATTTTTTTTTTCGTATTTTCAATAATTACAATGGAAATTGTGACGTATTGTGTAGACCATAAGGTAGTCGCTAAATCGCCTCGGCGTTATAAAGGGTTAACATTATAAATACGAAAGTGTATCTGTCTGTCTGTCACCTTTTCACGCTCAAACCGCTGAACTGATTTAGACGAAATTTAGTATGCAGATAGTTTGCGTTCTAGGAAAAGACATTTATCTCGAAAAATCTACAATACGCAAAATTAAATGCACACATCGCATATTGTGAAACACGCCGAACGTACAAAAAGCAAATATTACATTCGCAAAACGTACAAATTGGAAAATTTGTCCATTTATTTACTTATTTAAGTAGGTATTTATTATTTTTCCAATTTGTACATTTTGCGAATGTCCTTTTTACTTATTGTACGTTCCGCGTGTTTCATAATATGAGTTGTGTAGGTCTGTACATTTTGCGCATCGTAGATTTTGCCATTGGTTACATTTCGCGTGTACATTTTGTGTTTTGTGCATTTTGCTCCGAAGTGAGCCTGGCAACGGCAACGTACCTTTGTTTGAAAATGTTTTACTGTTCTATATTTACTTGAAAGCGTTGATTGCCTTACCTGTTTAGCATTCTGGCTTAGAATCCACATGACCAAAGCCTTCGGGACACCGTACTTATGCACTCTTCTCGTGACGTAGCGAGTTCCACAGAGCTCACAACGCGTCTTCCCGGACTCAGTCAGCCATCTCTCCAAGCACTTCACATGGACCCTTCCCACGGTGCCTCGACAGTTACACGCAGAGATCAACCGCCCTAACTCAGGGGATAAACTCTCCCCTCCGTGACAAATCCTGCACATATCGTCAAACGAATGATCGCTGACCCTCTCATACTCAATCGTCGCATTTTCAATTAAATGGTTCTCTGAGGCAGGTGGGTTAAACTCCAGTTCTTCCGCCCAGTTTATTACGTCGGACGCTGTGGTTCTCTTCTTGTCTTCAGCTGGATTATCCACAATCACGATGCGACGTTTTGGACTGCGCACTTTCACGCGATGCTGCCGCGGTTTACAGTTGGCTTGTCTTCCAACCCGTCTGCCTGGTGACAGGTTTGCAGCTGGTAGGACTTCCCTGGACACGATGGATATTGGTGTCATGGGGGAGACTTCTCCAGATGAGCTCAAGATGTTGCAGAGGTCGATGTTGCTGGAACTGGCAGTGACGTTCTTGTCCGCTAAAGTCATGCGGGTGTCGTTGATCGACGAAGAGCTCTCGCTTCGCTCGGGGACCATTTCTAATCCACTCCCCTTGGGAGAATTGGGGAAAATTTTGTTTTTAGGTCTTCCGGTTTTTATTTTTGTGTCTGAGTTTGAGTGGCTGAAATAAGTTAAAATAATATTATATCTTAAAAAGGTTGTGGTAGCCTAGTGGCTTCACCTAATGCCTCTGAAGCACAGAGTCAGGTATTCGAGTCTGGGTTCGCACCTCGTGAGTGGTTTCGGAATTTATGTGCGAAATTACGTTTGAAATTTACAATGAGCATAACGGTGAAGGAAAGCATTGTGAGGAATCCTGTACACACCTGGAAAGAAATTCAATGGTGTGTGTGAAGTTCCTAATCTGCACTGGGCCCTCGTGGGAACTACCCAAGCCGTCTCCTTCTGGGAGGAGTTTTGTTTCCTGCAGTGGAACGTGTGCAGGCTGGTATAAGCATAAGAGAGCAAATAATAAATAAAATAAATAAATAAAAAACACGGGACATTTCACACCAATTGATCTAGTCCCAAACTAAGCAATGCTTGTACTATGGGTACTAGGCAACGGATAAACTTACTTATATAGATAAATACATACTTAAATACATATTAAACACCCAAGACTCGAGCACAAACATTCGTATTTTTCAAACAAATATCTGCCCCGACCGGGAATCGAACCCCAGGACCTCAAGCTTCGTAGTCAGGTTCTCTAATAACTAGGCTATCCGGTCGTCTATTAAATTAGATCCAACAGTGAATTGTGATTTGACCAAGCATTTTTGCGAAATTTTGTTTGACATTTTAGCACGTGTGTTTTCTGTGAAAATAATAATGCAAAAAATGATTTGATGGAAATGCTCAAGGCTGCTTGGGCTTAATTTGCAAAGCCAAAGGGCCGTTGAGTTATGTACATATAAATACTGTCTGAAACAGTAATCTCCTAGCTTTTTTTTGTCTCGGAGGCTGCCATGTTTTTTGGTTTTGGTTTGATCCCTCGCTCACCTAATATTGAAATGAACCTTCATACCTCCACCCACGCATACAAGACATTACATACGTCTATACCACACATATATTTTTTCATCCAGGAACATTTCCACAGAAAGCGGCATCATCATCATCATCCTGGCCTTTATTATGTCCCACTGCAGGGCACAGGCCTTCTCTCAGATTGAGAGTAAAAGAACTGAAACAATTACTTTGCTCACCCGCGACCCGAAGTCATCAAAGTCGCGGGTGAGTAAAGTAATTGTTTCAGTTCATTAATATGGACCTCCGCAATGTAACGCCTGATTCAATAAATTAGAATGAGAGTACTTAGGCCGTAGTTCCCACGTGGGCCATGTCGGATTGGGAACTTCACACACACACCATTGAATTTCTTCGCAGGTATACTATACAGGTTTCCTCACGATATTTTCTTTCACCGTAAAGCTCATGGTAAATTTCAAATGTAAAAGCCGTGGTGGCCTAGCGGTTTGAATTTATGTGCGAAATTACTTTTGAAAGCGGCAAAGCGTCACTCAACTATACTACACAAAACGCTGACGCATTTCAAATCCTTTACGAGGCAATTCCCAGACCTATACAAGCCACACAACCATTTCCAAATAAACGGAATGACGTATTTCTACATGAAAAAGCATGCAATACACAGACGTACCTACCTGTTACGGACGTGTGGATTTGAAATGTAAAATTCAAGTAGGTACAAAATATGTTTTTTCGCTAACGCAGTAAGCTCCTCGTGTAACGTAATTGCTACGGAGTCCTCTGAGTGAACAATTTTAAGCTACTTAATGATATAATTTTGAAACTTAATGATAACTTACAATGATAAAAACTATCTACAATGCTTAAAAGCCGGTTTAGAAGCCATTGTGGCCTGGTGGTTTAAAATTATGTATTTAAGTATGTAACTATCTATTTAAGCATGTTTAATAGCACCAAAATTTATTATTATTAACTACGACATCTTATATCATCAAATACTGAAGTAATTTGGCTAATGAATTGTAGTAGGCGCACAACGGACTCCGAATATATTTCTTGTCCAAATTTTTAATCAATTTAAAGTTTACGCGAAAAATTTAATTAAAATAATAAAATATTTGAGCAGTACATTTGTGCATATTAAAATTAAAGTGAATCTTGTTTGCCCCGACTGGGTGAGTGTTGCGATTTATTGGTGTCAATCGTCCCATGATTTACTTATTTATTTATTTTTAGGTTCATGTATATATTTACTAGCTCATGCTTGTGGCCCCCGCTGAAGATTAAAACGTGCTTTCCCGTGATAAATAATAGCCCATGTCACTCTCCAGTCCTTCAACTATGTCCATACAAAAATACCGGCAATACGTCGCTCAGTTTCGACGTGAAAGAAGAACAAACAAACACACACACACTTTCACATTTATAATATTATTAGTATGAATATGGATCAGTAATACCTAGTTGCTTTCGTGCCTAATTTTACTTATTTTATCACGTGTTTCGCTTGCTTCACTTGTAGATCATCGACGACCTCATTATACCCCTTACCGACATGATATACCCCCTTGAGTATCATGGGTTTAAGACAACACTCTGGGTGTGACCCTGACTGTTGATGACCGTACCTGCCAGGCCCAGGCGCACCCTTAGTCGTCTTCTTTCCAGCATTATCATTCTGAACAAAAAATTTGCGGCGTCTAGGATTGGGCATTTCACAAGGAATTTTTTTATATTTTTTTTCAAGTTAATGTTAGAAATTGTGTTTAGTCACCTATTTATTCATTTTTGAAGTTTCTTGTTTCATTTTTTTTTAGTTTAACTCTCGATCTCTTTGGTCGCATTGTCAAAAGCGATGAGTTTTTATTTCGGACGAAATAAAGGGCGAAAGACATAGAACAAAGTGCATCGGTTTCATCTCCTTTAACAAACCTAACTGACCATGGTGAATGGTTACAACTTCGAAAATTTAAGAGGTCACAGTGAGTTAGGAGTCATCGTCATCATCATCGTAAACTAAAAGACAGTGAACGGTTCTGAACACAATAACTGGTCTGGCGCCGCCCACATTCAACGGAATCCTGCGACCAGAGGTTGTATTGTCTAATACAATCGGAATTAAAATTGCTTTCACCGCTTCTTTCTGACAAACACACACATTGAGGGTAAAAAGAGATAGTTAATGTACTCGCGAGTGCCTGTATGTTGGACAATAAGGCCTCGGGTCAGTCCACCTTGTACGGAGCAAGCCACATAGAAGAGATGCGACGGGGGTCGCAGTCGCGGCGTCCCTTGAATCAGTTTTCATACTAAATGTATGAAGCGTCGCGATCCAAAGCAGACAGAAGAGACGGGGCGGAGACGCGGCTTGCGAACAAACGACGCAGACTGCGACGCGCCCCCGTCCCACGTCTCTTCTGTGTGGCTTCCGTCTAGGAGGACTACCGGTGCGGCGTCTTTCGGTCCGTGGTCGCCATTCAAAAACTTTGGCTCCAATGGCCATCAATCGAGGTACAACTACTTAGTACAATTTTTTTTATCTTGTAAATTTCTCAGTCCTATTTTGAAATTTTCGCACCCATTATTATGTACAAAAGGTAGAAAGACCTAGACTAGTAACCTATTATAGTTGCCAAAAACCTTCGGTAACCTTTGAGGCAAATTACTTTTTAATGTTACCTAAAATGTGATTTTCTCTTTTTCACCCACGCCTTTTGTTTTCATAATGCAAGCATTGAACAAGATATTCCGCTGCCGTAAATACCTTCTTTAAATGTCTGACAACACTCAAACCATTCCTAATCGCTTAGGCACCACGCTAGGTACCTATGATGTGAACAAGAACAAGCCTTTAAACTCTGTTTCTCGAAAATTTATCGCTGACGAAACATGTAGCGCCAAGATTTTTTCCTTTTATTAACTTTGAACATAGGAGACATGTTAGAATTACTAAGGGTATTAAATTTCACGCCAGCTACTAGCTAAGATGAGGCTTGGTATTAAATTTCACACTAGATAATAGCTAAGATGAGGCTTGCTTATGTATGACTTTACTACGAATATACTGTGTCATTAAATTAATATTACTAATATTATAAATAGGAAAGTTTGTGTGTTTGTGTCTCTTTCACGCTTAAGTGGCTGGTGAGATATGGATAAAATTTGTTATGCAGATAGTTAGCTTTTTAGGGTTCCGTAGCCAAGTGGCAAAAAACGGAACCCTTATAGATTCGTCATGTCTGTCTGCTTGTCTGTCCGTCCGTATGTCACAGCCACTTTTTTCCGAAACTATAAGAGCTATGCTGTTGAAACTTGGTAAGTAGATGTATTCTGTGAACCGCATTAAGATTTTCACACAAAAATAGAAAAAAAAAACCGGCCAAAAGCGTGTCGGACACGCCCACGATAGGGTTCCGTCCGTAGCCATTGCGAAAAAATCATATAATATTTTTCTAAGGATTTCGTATGTGTACGGAATCTTCCAAGTTTAGGTATCTATCGTCAATACTTTGAAAAAGCTCGTATTTCACAATCGATAATCTGGCTAAGTGAACTTTATTACGCGCGTATCAAGGTTCAGTTTTGTTTACATGCTGATTTGAGATACGAGCTTTTTCAAAGTAGTGACGGTATGTTTTATACCTTAGGCTACTATTTACTCTTAAACTACAAATAATTCCCAAGCAATCTTAGCCGCTATAATTTTCCTTGTAAATTTAATATATTTACTACCATTCTGATTTTTTTTTTTAATTTTTCCTCCCAACAGCTTAGATTTTAGAGGAGGGGGGGGACGGTCGATTTTAATGAAAATTTTCACTTTAAAGTTGAATATTTCGCAAACAGTTGAATACAAAAATCACGTTAGCAACCCCCCAATGGTTTTAAAAGACCAATCCAACGATATCCCACACTATAGGGTTAGACGAGAAAAAAAAATCACCCCCACTTTACGTCTATGGGAGGTACCCTAAAAAAAATTATTTTTTTATTTTTTATCTTACGACTTTGTTGGCATGACTGATATGTATATTCATGCCAAATTACAGCTTTTTAGTACTAACAGTCTTTGAGCTTAGCCGCGGACGGACAGACAGACAGACAGACAGACATGGCGAAACTATAAGGGTTCCTAGTTGACTACGGAACCCTAACAATAAATTTTGGGGGTTCCCATACTTAGAACTGAAACACTAAAATTTTTTTTTCATCAAACCCATACGTGTGGGGTATCTACGGATAGGTCTTCAAAAATGATATTGAGGTTTCTAATATCATATTTTTCTAAACTGAATAGTTTGCGCGAGAGACACTTCCAAAGTGGTAAAATGTGTGTCCCCCCCCTGTAACTTCTAAATTAAGATAATGATAAAACTAAAAAAACTATATGATGTACATTACCATGTAAACAACCACCGAAAATTGGTTTGAACGAGATCTAGTTTGTCTGTCTATATAAGTAACCAATCTAAAGAAAGAAAGAAAGAAAAACTTTTGTTTTATAACAACAATAACACATACACAGGCAAAAATAAGAGTACAAACATAGACATAGACGTAGGAATGTAGGTACATATTAGTGCTGCTACAAAAAGGACCCGGCTCAGCATGTCGCTAGTTAAAAACCAGCACTGGTCTTCCGCCGGGCCACAGTACAGCAACATCACGGAAGGCCACACAAAACACACAAATTATATAATTATTATAAAAAAAAAAAGAGAAACTTATCAAACTAAACATTCAAACATTCAAGGCTACCACCGACCGAAGCGCGGGGCGCGCGCGCGTCGGCAACGAAAACGCTTCGGTTTGTGGTGGCCCTAAAAGAATTGACTGTAATTATGTTCCTGAGACCTTTGCCTCTTCCTAGCGGAACACGGAACACTATCTAATCTACAATGATCCCACACTGCGTACATTTATACATTTAGGAGCAGGTGTCTGCTAAGACTGAATGTTCATAGATACACATAAATTTGTACGGAACCCTCGGTGCGCGAGTACGACTCGCACTTGGCCGGTTTTTCTTATTAACTATCAAAAAAAAGATGATAAGTTATAGCATGCTAGAGGCAGGGATCGAACTCTGATCCTCATCATTCCTTGATGCGTGCTTAGATCACACATCAACCATAGCAGTCGGCATATAAGGTAAATACCCACTCGGCACTTTAATATGCTTAGGGGCTGTTTCACCACCCATTGATTAATTTTAACTGACGGATAAATGTGATGCCGCCTCCGTCTATTCGAACAAAACAAACAGAGACGACATCACATTTATCCGTCAAATAAATTTGATCAATGGATGGTGAAACAGGGGGTAAATGATAGTGCAGATGAGGCCAAAGGTGTACCTCACTGGTTCAGTGACAGACTATTCACTCTAGCCTCGAAGAGCCCTAGGTTGTATTTCTCTGGAAATATAGACGACAGGAGCGAATTTCATTCCTTAGCAATTCGCATTAGAAAAGATGAAGCGAACCGCTTCGTGCGGGTCAATGGAATAAATAAATAAATAAATAAAATAAATATTAGGGGACAATCTTACACAAATCGACCTAGTCCCAAACTAAGCAAAGCTTGTACTATGGGTACTAGACGACGATAAACATACTTATATAGATAAATAAATACTTAAACACATAGAAAACATCCATAACTCAGGAACAAATATTCGTGCTCATCACACAAATAAATGCCCTTACCGGGATTTAAACCCAGGACCTCTTGCTTCGTAGGCAGGGTCACTACCAACTAGGCTAAAGCGGTCGTTTAATAGAGTAAACATAACTACTAATGCCTGCAATAATAGTGATTGTATAGTTGGTGAATACAATACGACGGTTCGGGCATAAGGATCTATTGAAGCAAATGAATGAGAGCAAAATTCGGGAACGATCTTGTTAGGTAAACAAATACCTACTAGCTGCTCGCATGGGTAAATCGACAGACATCTATGTGGTAAATATTGTCCACTTACATAGAATATCAATGGACTAAAGTTTGTTTGTTTGTGTAAACCTGTGCTCTAGTAGATCACAAAGAAAAGCTGCCTTGGGTAGTATTATTGACGATGGATTTGAATTTTGTAACTGTTTCGTCGGATGAGTATTTACGAATCCGAATTCTCATTTTTATCTAAGCTAGTAGAGCTTGTCTGAGCTAAAATGACGCGCACCTCTACTAAATCAGTTGATTTTGATGAGTCCGTGCAATTAATAAAGACTCTTCAACTGTTTGGGAGCGTCGACTATTCCGTGAAAATCAATGTGTAACAATCAAATCGACAAATCGCATGAAAAATCCTGGGCGTAAATAGGGTAGTGGGGCGCGTCATTTTAAAATAGACAAGCTATAGTTGCAAACAGGGGCTCAATCCAGGAACGGCCCAATACGGTTTGCGAGCGGTTATTCAATCTTTTGGGAGAGGATAGAAATGGGTTGAGCTTGGGATGAGCCTTAATTTCCTGTTAATTCGCTTTGTAAATAAATTAATAAATAAACAAATAAATAAGGCTCATCCCAATCTCAGCCCAAACCTCTCGCAAACCAGTGATTTTTGGCGTTCCTGAATATTATAGCAGTTCAAACCAAACCCATCCCAAGCGATTGAATTACCGCTAACAAACCCGCGAAGGCCCGTTCCTGAATTTAGCCCCTGAAAACATCTAGCCTTAATTACCACACATTATACCAAACCTTGTTTAATCAACCGCGGTACCAAAAAACGTGAAATGGGAAATTGAAATGGGATGGAATACGCAAGCTTCCGTATGGAAACTCTCACAGGAGTTTAGTTAGCTATCACCGCGCGTGGCGAATGGACGTCGCCATTTTAGTTCTCGGTCCCGAAAAGTTTTCGAATGAACGATATTGGTGAATAAATGTGAATGTTACGAGTGAGTTAATGAGTTAGATAATAGGTTATGTAGGCCCATGTGGATCCTGTTAGATCCAAGCATGATGGACTTTCCTTTTTGGAATACTTTGTGTGGTTGATTTTTTGAGCTTAGATTTCGTTTGAGCTGATTCGTGGTAAGCTTTATTAAGATTTATTTTAATAAAATATGATAAGTATCTTTATATGTATATGTGTGAAAAATGTGAAAAAAATATTGGTGTTAGTATCATTTAGATAGAATAAAATAGTAAGTAAAATAGAAAATATTTTAAAAAAGATAAATCGTAAGGGAACATGATTTAACTGTAATAATAATAATAATCATTTAGGCGTAGGGATGTGACGACCCCATCGCCCGCTGGTGTTGTCGTGTCACCAGTGCAGTCAGTCATCGCAGGGCGGCTTGTGGCGAGCTGTTGGTGCGTAGCGACACCACGAACCCGAGACCTCCAGGGGTACACATACACACATGCGCTTATACACACACTCACACACAGTTACACACCCACCCCGCCTCTAGTTTGCCTTTGTTGGCCGCCTAGAGTGGAGCGCAAGAGCTAAATGCTCGAAGGATGGATGTGTTTGGCCGTAAGTGGCGAGTTGGCATTTTGAAGTTTAAAGTCCAGGGACACCTCTCCATCCTTAGCCGTTCACACCAATGTTGCCGCCTCGTTGCCCCGAGCGGGCAATAGTTTGAGGGGCCCATTTGGCGAGTCACCGCCTACCAAAAGTTCAGTTTATGAGATATTGAAATGGTAGGTGTCCGTTATCTCACTCCATAGCCCGGTAATCCTGTCCACAACATCCCAACCCCATAGCCAATTCCATGTCGCTTCCTACCTGGCAATAGTTTGGCAACTGTGGAGGACTGTCCGCTAGCACATCCTCATGGTGTATTAGGGGATAGACCTCCATAGTTGCGCCCATCTCATTTATATTATATGGTACCAAAGGCCTCTTCATGTTGGCTTCGGCCCCATGAATGCCTTTCAAATGACCGGGTCCCCATGGGCCCGTGATCGGAAATCCGTACCAACAAAATAATAATAATAATCATTTATTTCGAACACATGTCCATAGATGGTTAATAGTAAATCAATTCATTCGCAATTTGTACCAAACTAATAACAAACACATGTTAACTTTAAATACATAGAAAAGTTTATGAGGTAAAATGAAGAAAATTTTTTGAATTAGTCAATTCAGCATGTCAAGAGTTGAGTTTAAAAAAATGATTATTATCATCTTCTTTGGTAATTTTCATGGCCGCTTTCCCCCTTACCGAAGTGGCTTTTAAACTTCAAAAAGTGTTGGTCACGTTAATAAATCAACGATATTGATTTTAAGTAAGTAAATCTCATTAACTGGCGTAAGAATTGAGACGGTTCTTATTTCGACGCGTCTGCTTTTTAGGGGGGTTCCGTACCCAAACGGTGCCAATGGGATGGTGCCGCTGTCTGTGTGTCCGTCCGTCCGTTTGTCACTGAGCTCTTCCTTTTGAACCGTAATAGCTGACACTTGAAATTTTCACCGATTATGTATTACTCTGGCCGCTATAACAACAAATACTAAAAATAAAATAAAGTAAAAATCAAACGGGACCGTCATACAAGAAACGTAGTTTTTCAGCGTTTTTATCTCAATCTTTATAATGGCATTAACTAGATAATTTGAAATCTTCACCCATAATGTATTACTGTGCCAGCTAAAACAACAAATAATTTTATAAAAATACAATTAAATTAATCATTAAGGGGGTCCCGAATGTGACAACTACCCTACTTTATTTTGCATAAAGTAGTTCTACAAACTATATTTCAATACAGGATTACAAAATTGTATGTGGGCGAAATCCTTTCCATTTCCATGAAGTCATATTTACCCTTTTACAAACTTTTCCGTTTATAATCACATTCATCAAAAGATCAGTTGGATAGAAAAGAAAAGTAATGAGGATGTTTTGAATATAGTTAACGAAAAAAGATCTTTGTTGAAAATAATTGAGAACAGGAGAGGAAAGATGTTAGGAGCACAGAAAATAAATGTTTCATTATAAATTATAATAAAGAAGTGATGGAAAGAGCGTAATGTAGAATAATCTGGAAATGAATCCACCGACAAGAGTCTAGCTTTTAAATATATGATGGATGATGGCACATTCATAATTTGAGTTTAGAGTTATTTTAGAACCAGTTTTGGAGATAAAGGGTGGGAGCGGGGAATAGTCAAATAGAATGTATGCTTCTTAAATAAATTTAAATGTTTATTTTAAAACTGTAAGCCTCGCGAAAATTATCATTAAATATTATTAGGAATAAATAAGACTTGCAACACCACTGCATTGATTTTAGAGACCGTCAATTGACTTTCGTCGCCGTTATGTCAGTGGTGAGCGCCGGAGCTCAGTCTCATTCTTCCACAGGGGGGGCACACTTACATATATCACACTTTTCATACGACTGCAGCGACCTGTGTTAGGTGTTTGACGAAGAACTAAATTAGCGGCCATCTTGGTTGACTTGTCAAACTTGTCAGTTGTCATTCATCGGCCATGGCCATGGCGTACCAAATTGTACGGTCAAGGACTTTAATTGATAGGCCACTTGCCAATGTTCGTATTTTAGCCGTATAATGCAAATCGGGTTAAGCCGCTTATACTTCGTATATGCTGATTTGAATTAGACGGCTAAAATACGAATAGTGGCAATTAGCCTATCAATTAAAATTACGCGTATCTATAGCTGTACATCACTACCAACATATACATATAGATAGGTATACATCTATAGAAACGTCACATTAGTTCTTGAGCAGCCGTAGGGCGGCAGCACCTTCCATACATGCATATTTGACCATAGAGTTGCCACTCTTGTTCATATAATATTACAATACTCTTTGTTCTTCCATTCTTACCGGGCACTTGGCATAGGACGGTCGTATTGCTCTGAGCTTATCCTTTCGCGCCTAATTTTAAGATTAGAAAGTGTTTTCTCCACATTTTCGTTCGTCTTGCAATTATTTGTAACTTTATCTATTGTGATTAAATAAAATTAGTAGTTGTAATTTTTCGTTTATTTTGATCATCCCTAATAATATTATTATTACAGTTTGCTTGCTATTTTTAACCCCCGACACTAAAAGAGGGGTGTTATAAGTTTGACCGCTATGTTTGTGGCTGTGTGTCTGTCTGTTGCATTATAGCTCTTAAACGGGTGAACCGATTTGGATGCAATTTTTTTATTTGAAAGCAAGTTTCTTGCCGATGGTTCTTAGATATGTTATATCAAAATTGGTTGAGCCGTTTCAAAGTTATCAGCTCTTTTGTTAGCTGCGGAAGGGATTTTAAACGCATAATGGGCATTTACTTTATTTTCAAACGTATGTGTGATCTAATTGGGATGCACCAAAAAAAATAACCTATAGTTTTTATATTTTTTTTGGAAAGTATAGGATATTTTAAGACACCATTTTCATCGATTTTGAATTTGGTTGAGTATTTAATATTTTATATTTTTTTTTAGAAATACGTTGGATGACGTCACAGTGAGAGAGCCACGTTCCATAGCCTAGAAAAATTCAAGTCGTACATAACATAATCTGTGGCACTACCACGGCACTACTGAGACCCTACTACGAAGTGCATAATTCGAACTTCGTTTCATGCCATCCCGCTCACGCTAATATGATTTGACACGAGAGTGAGAGGGATGATACGATACGAACTTCGAATTTTGTAGTAGTGCCCCTGATTTGTCTTGTCACTGTCAATATTACAAGCACGGCTTAGGGTCCTAAATGAACCATGACAAAATAGTTTTATTTATTTCTCTTCTTTTAGCTTCGATTATTCCTGTTTGTTTAATGGTGTGATAGTAAATAGATATTTTTTATTAAAATCTGATATTTAAATTCTTTCATATTTACTTGTAACGTAGTAATTTAATAATTAAATTTGTAAAAATACATTGCGAGTATTGTATACATTTCGGACTTTATGATAAATGACAACTGTTTAAAGCCAGGTGTGCATCATGTGATTAAAGTTCTGTCTTTGTCACTCTTTGCTATTATAAGCAGGACAGCAACATTTCAAATTGTCAATTTGCTTTAGAGTGTAGACCTGCTTTATATCTGCCTTTGTGACGATTCACTGCAGGGGTCAAATGAAGGTCATTACTTAAATTTTCTTTATTTAATTCAGATTATCATATTTTTGGAATCTGATTTCTGAAAACGCTTCACAAAGCCTATTTCTCCAAACGGTTTTCGATTTATTATACGTTGGCAAAAATTGGGACATCCCAATTGCGTTGGGGGTTTTTAATTTTTTTTATAGTTATTTTTTACTGTCTTTATGCTCCCTAAAATTTACGTACATTATAAACTCATGGGCTATGGTGACGGTTGAAAGGCTAATTGTTTTAAACGACATTTAATGAGTGAAGCTTCCCGGAAGCAATTTAAAGTTTTATTTTCCGGAAAAAAGTACGGAATAGTCATTAATTTATTTTTTGCCGTATATCCATAAGTACCTGCCTAAACAAAAAAGTTTTCTGATTTGTTTATGTAAAGTACAAAAAATTAGTTGGTTTTGTTTTTGTAAATTTATAAATTCATATTATTTTAGAAAAATTGTCACTGCCCAAAATGCAATCAGTTGTTGTTAGGAAAAGCCATAATGGTTCAACTATAGGTACGTTCAATGGATAAAACAGATGAAAGTGAACTTATTCAACCACTGACATTATTATAATTTAGAATGTTGTTTTAACAAAATCAACAAAATCAAAACAGTGTAAATCAAATTAGTCTTAGATTGTCTTAGAGCAATGACGTTAAAAAGGAGGCCTGTTTTGCTGTGACAGTGCTAAGCGCTAAAAAAGTAATCAGATTTTCGTTTAAATGGCTCGAAGTTGGGAAAAAACACTCATTCCGAATATGTTCGTATATGTATAACTCAATATCACAGAAGATATTGGTTAGATTAATTGGTTTTTATTTAAGTAGGTATATAGACTCGTATTATTATTATTATTATATTATATAACCACATCAAATGTTAACTTTACGGGTGCGGTAAATTCGGAGAAAATTGCCAATGACAAATGAACAGACGAGTAATCCTATTAGGGTAGGATCATACACATCAGTGTTCCATTAGATTCCTTTTTCCTTTTAATATTTATACGAAATCCTAAAATTTTATCATGCAGAATAATCTGTAAGTAAATCGTCTACTTACCCAGCCTAGCCCAGACACAAATTATGGCGCTCCTTTTTATACATTTAAAGATTATCTTCCCTTATCTTTTCCGAGTGGGCTAAAGAAGGTAAGAGATTTTAAGACCTTTAGGTCTTAAAGCTCGTACCTTATTTAGGTAGTCCATTCGGAAAAGCCTTGAGATCTAATGATGGACTTGAATTTAAGAAACGATTGTATAAAATACTATTGCGGAGGGAGCGTCAAGCGGTTTGAGTTTTTCCATTTCTCAAACGTCTATTTCATTAGTCATGAGACTTTACATTGGTTTTCACTTGGGTATCTTTATAAATATGTACTTACATTGAGAGAGAGAGAGAGAGAGAGAGAGAGAGAGAGAGATGTTTATTTACACATATTCGATACACAGGAAATACAGTTGACAGGAAAAGATACCAATATGAATCATCGAATAGTATAAATTGGGCCCCACTCAGCATAATGTTGCGGCAAGCCGCAACGCTGTTTTTCAGTGGGACCCATTTAAAAACTAAACACAGAAAAAAAAAAAAAAAAAAAACAACACAACACACTGTGATGACACGAACGCCAGCGGAAAGTAGTTCGCAACAAAACCTAAATAGGTACAAACCGGAAGTATGTATGGCAACACTTGAACAGTTTAATCGTATCTGAACCATTAAACCGCAACAAATTACGCCAAGGATTATTCTGGCTACTGTAGTGAATTATCAGCAATTTCACTAATTTTGATATTGTGACGCATCACTCAACCTTCGATAAAACAAACTTAAAAACAACAAAACATTATAATGACTTAAAAGTTAGGCGGGGACGCAGCCCGGTCATTTGTAAAGTCGTTCACAACAAATTTAAGCTACCGCCGTTTCGTGTGAAAAAAAAAAACAAAAAATACGTAGCAAATAATACTGGAATAATATTGGAAGTTTTCCTTGAAAAGGTGAATTTAAGTGGCACTTTAAGATTTTGTAAATTAAACAGAAAAGCCACAAATCCTTTGAAGGGACAACCTTTTGAAAGTCGTTTACTGTAAGTACAGAGTTACAGTGTAAAGTGAAGGATTGCGTTTTGTTGAGCTAGGTTTTTAAGTGTTCAATTTATTTAATCTGGTTGAACAAAGGTCTTTATCAGTTTCTGTTACGATGCGATTCAGATTCACGCACTGAGGATTAAATCGGACCAGTAGCTCCTGAGATTAGCACGTTCAAGCAAACAAACAAACTCTTCAGCTTTATAATATAACAATATTAGTATAGATTGCGTAGTAGTGGTAGAGCCATGTTGTAGCTAGCCGCTGCATCACGAATGGGCCGGCTCGTCCGGGGCAGTACCACCCTCGCACAGAAAACCGGCGTGAAGCAGCAGTAATCCTGCTTGCGTTTCGTACGGTCAGTGAGAGTGCCGGGGGCCCAATACCTCACCCCTTCCCTCTCCCCCTTCCCCTATTCCCTCTCCTTAAGGGCCGACAACGCACTGGCACTGGCAATGGGAACGAAAGCGCTGCAGGTGTCTATGGACAGTGGTGATCATTTAACATCAGGTGACCCACTAGTTCGTTTGTCTGGCCTTTCTAACATAAAAAAAAAAAACGTCGCCGGGTAACCAAAATCCCAGAATTCCATATTCCCATTACTACCAAACATGAGCAATACGAATACACATCTACAGAATATTCGCTGCTTTACTAACACAACAGACTAATTCGAAAAGATACGCTTTGTAATTATACACCTTATTTGCAATGATTAAAGTAACAAGTTGCACACCGTAGTATTTTGGATTAAAACGTTATTTAGAAAAGCAGCGAATATAGTAAGTACTATTTGTATATTCCTCTGATAATTACAACTCGATTTAGCACGGGTATAAATAGCGTTATCCCATTATCGGAAACGAGATCCTCAATTAATATCTAATAATACCTACATTATGCGTACAAACTTTGGTATAAATTTGGTCGTCTTCTTAAAGGACTATAAATAGCCTTACCTTTTAAATGGACCCCTTTGATTGCTCTGGGACACGTGGGCGAAAATCCCAGGAGATAATGGCCATTACATGTTACATAAACATGTTAACGAGGTTAGTTTTGGGTAATTCTTAGTGTAATTTACTCCGGTGCTGTATAGAAAAATTTAACTTGCAAGATTTAATGACACTCAGACAACGGGACAGCTGAAGGTAAATAAAAGGTTATAAAAAAGCCGTGATGGCCTATACTTCGTTTAATTTAGAATTATAAACCACAACAACATTATATTGCGGCTCGTGAATTGTAATCTCTTTACAATTTGTATTAGAGTAACAATTTGACGACACGCAAATAAAGACAAGTGACATTAAAACAATTTTATTTTCACCTCACTAGCTCGGAAAGCCCTTTTTGTTTGTTTGACATCTATTGACAAAATCGCTTTTTATCCACATGTGAAGAAAGAGTTTTGACATTTGAGGGAAGCTTAAGTTATATTTGACAGCTAACAAAACGTAAAACGTTAAAAGTGCTGAATTTTTAAAATCACAATTAATGATTGCATCGAGTAAAAAACACTAAATACAGTCTTACAACTTAATTTTAATTCATAAATATCAGCATTAAACATTAACCTTCATTCTTGTTGTAAAAACGGATAAAATGTTATGACAGTCCAAGTAAGTCGATGTGCGAACAAAACGCATCCGAAATAATAAAAAAAAAAACTTAAGTCAAAACTTTTCAATTAAATATTCGCATGTTTTTCTAATTATTTTCCTCGCTGTAGTGAGGTGAAAAGTTTTGTGTTATACACGGGTGAAAAGTTATTTTACGTCTCGTGTGTTGAAACACTCACTATCGAAAGGATTCTATTTTTGAACCACTCGCTTCGCTCGTGGTCAATCATGGAATCCTTTCGATAGCTCTTGTTTCAAATGAACACTCGCTGGTAAAATACAACTTTCCCCCCTTGTATAACAAATAACTATTTGCGGCTCCCAGGCTATTGTACTGTAGGTACTATTTGCTAGGTAAGAAATAGTTGACCAGACGCAATATAATGATGTTGTGGTTTTTAATTCTAAATTAAATGGAGTATAGTAGTTTGACCTATGGCTTCTCAAGCAAAGGGTCGCGAGTTCAAAAAAGGGTTCGCATCTCTGCGTTTTGTGCAATTTCTAACACAACCCCTTCCCTCTCCCCCTCCATCTCCCCCTTCCCCTATTCCCTCTCCTTAAGGGCCGACAACGCACTGGCATCGCATAAAGCGCTGCAGGTGTCTATGGACAGTGGTGATCATTTAACATCAGGTGACCCACTAGTTCGTTTGTCTGGCCTTTCAAACATAAAAAAAAAAACAACCAATGGGAAAAGTCTGAAAATTTTATTTTCTTATGACTGTCTGTCTACGTCAGTAACTAATATAAAATACAACACTGCGTCAAGTTTGCTACATGCCTAGGGTTCTGCTAACTTAACTACTTTGTACGGAATTCTGAGTGCACGAGTCCGACTCGCACTTAAATAAATAAATAAAATAATAAATAAATATTAGGGGACAATCTAACACAAATCGACCTAGTCCCAAACTAAGCAAAGCTTGTACTATGGATACTAGACGACGATAAACATACTTATATAGATAAATAAATACTTAAATACATAGAAAACATCCATAACTCAGGAACAAATATTCGTGCTCATCACACAAATAAATGCCCTTACCGGGATTTGAACCCAGGACCTATTGCTTCGTAGGCAGGGTCACTACCAACTAGGCTAAAGCGGTCGTTACGTACTTGGCCGGTTATTTTTAATTAAACTCTCCAGAGCATCACAAAATTAATTAGGAATTATTTCCTCTTTTGGTTGAACAAGTTCATAATATAAAATATTAAATATAAAGGATTTCCGCTGGAAATTTTAATTTATGCTTCCATACAAATAAGCTTACGTACAGTCGAAGAAACTGAATCGCGTACCAGAGTGGAACCTTTTCATTGCAAATATCATGTTGACAATCCATACATCTGCTAACGAAATTATCTTGAAATTGACTTTGAAAAGGTGCTCTGGTACGTAATTCAGTTTTCCTGACTGTGCTCTTCAAGTTAAATAAAAGCTTGTTTTCACCAAAATGATGATTTCCAAGAGCAAATGCACGAGTTACTAGGAACTATCCAAATCACTTTAAGTATTCGTATTAATTTTAAAGAGTTCCCTCAGTTTCCCCAGAATCCACTCCTTAACTAACAAGTTGACAAAATGACAGGGTGACCTAATTGTAACTATCCTCTGAAAAAACAAAAAAAAATCGGTTTATCTATCTATACCTATAAAACAGTACCGTGACTGACTGACTGACTGACTAAATGACTGACTGACAGACAACGCACAGCCTAAACCACTGGGAAAAGAAATTTGGCGCACATGTACTATCGCCCCAAGCGCCAGATAACCACCTTAAAGGCCCAGTTTGCGTGCAGTGGCTAGACATCTGTCCATAACAATCCATAGCAATAAACATCAACGGCTGCAAGCAAATTTGTTATGAAAATGGGTATCTGGCGCTTGGGGCGATAGTACCTTGAGTATTGTAGAGGTGCACTAAGGAAGGATTTTTCGAAATTCCCACGGGATAGGGACATATCTCAACTTTCTTTGTTTATTTGTTTGTAGCGGTATCTCTGAAACTATTGAGCCGATTTTAAAAATTCTTTCAGAATTAGAAAGCTACACTATCCTTGATTGGCATAGGTTACTTTTTATCCGGGAAAATTCAATATTCCCACGGAATAGAAGTAAATTAACTCAATTTCGGAGCTGATTTTAAAAATTCTTACAGACTATATGATATGACTATTCCCGATAGACAAAGGCTACTTGTTATTCGGGAAAATTCAAAATTTCCACGGGATAGAAAAATTTGAAATCAACTTTGGGCCTGATTTCAAAAAATCTTTCACCAATAGTAAGCTACAGTATCCTTGATTGACACAGGGTACTTTTCGCCGGGAAAAAGCAAAATTCCCACGGGATAGAAATAAATAAATTCATCCTCGGCACTGATTTTAAAAATTATTTCATATGATTTAATATGACTATCTCCAATTGACATAGACTACTTTTTCTTCGGGAAAATGCAAAATTTCCGCGGGATAGAAAAAACTGAATTCAACTTCGGGGCTGATTTTGAACATCCTTTCACCAATAGTTAGCTTCAGTATCCCTCATTGACACAAAGTACTTTTTCCGGGACAATGCAAAATTCCCGCGGGATAGAAATAAGTAAATTCAACTTAGGGGCTGATTTTTAAAAATATTTTACAATTTGAAAGTTACAATATGCCTGATTGACATAGGCTACTTTTCTACGGGAGAACGCAAATTTCCCGCGGGATCGAAATAAGTAAATTCAACTTTGGGGCTGATTTAAAAATATTTTACAATTTGAAAGCTACAATATCCCCGATTGGCATAGGCTACTTATCTACGGGAAAATGCAAAATAAGTGAATTAAACGTGAGGGCTGATTTTTAAAATTATTTCACTAATAAAAAGCTACACTGTCTCTGATTTTCAAAATGTTTTGACAGTTATTTCTATCCCGCCGTATGCTGTACACTTTCCCGGGATAGAACGTTGTTGTTTCAATCAGGCCTCCTCCCAGAACGAGAACATTTGGGCCTTAGTTCCCATTTGGGCCCAGTACGATTTGTACAGTGCAGGTGTACACTATTGAATTTCTTCTCAGGTGTGTGCAGCTTTTCTCGCGATGTTTTCCTTCACTGAAAAGCTCATGGTAAACTCCAAACGTAATTTAGCATACGAATTCGGAATAACTCAAGAGGTCCAAGCCTGGGCTCAAACCCATGACCCTTTGCTTAAGAGACCATAGGTCATACCACTAGGCCACCGCGGCTTACCGGCTTTAGAATTCACTTATTCAAATTCCGCGGGAACTTTACGCTTTCCTGGCATTACCCTATGTGTTAATCCACGTAATAAACTACCTGTGTGCCAAATTTCATGCAAACAACTTATTACGTTGACGTTATTGTCTTCGCGTACGAAGTCGCGGGCAAAAGCTAGTATGTATATATAACAGAGCTCTGAAGTAAAAAAAAAAAACACAATGGAATTCATAGACTCCTTTTTATGAAGTCGAAGAGATTGAGAAAAAACATAACAGCCTACAAAGAGCACTATCATTCAACAAGATTTCATTGATTCTAAAATGCCTTTGCCACTCAATCGTATAAGCCTGTAGGTGTCAATGAGATATCGGCTGAATTAGTTGGGACAGGGTATTATGTCCCGGGTTGGGGTTCCGAAGCCTGACCATTAATCACTGATGGATCCCAAACCGCAGCTTTCATGAAAGCTCAAAGCTCAGACGAGTATTCAAAAAAGATCGAAAATATTGAGGGTGAAACTGTTTAGTAAAAGTTTGGGGAATCCTCGAGTTTGGCATAGAGCAGGGAATGCAAAAAAGAGACTGCGAACTGAGGACCTTTTATTGAAACCGGTAAAAGGGAGGTTGCTTTAGGCGTTTAATGAAAATAGTAACTTTGAAACATAGTTGATAAATGCTTTGATGAAAAGTTTTGGGAATCCTCAATTACTTATTTAAAAATACTGGTCTAGTGCAAGTTGAATTAACACGAAGGGTTGCTTGCATACGATATCGTAAGCTTACCGTAACGGTTGCTTGTTTTTTGCGTTTGTTGGATGCTTTATAACAGTCATACGTAGCATAAGAAACAAAACTGTCTGTGTCTCCCCTGTGGACAGAAAATTAGCGTAGCGACTCTGAGTCAGCAAGCTTAAGATTTATTTAATCAAACGGGCCGAAATATGGCCAGACATCCCATACGCCGATGTAGACTTGACTAAGAAATATTATCAATAATCCATAATAATGTTAGTAACAAAAGAAATTTTAAAGCTATGTTAGTATAGTATAAATCTTCCCAGGTGTTTTTTTTCGCTACGAGCCCTTATCTTTCAAAACAAACGGTATCGTCATAGTATTAAGGTTCAAATTTAATGTAATGGCTCGAAGCGAAAAATTCACCTGGGAAGATTTATACCTATACACTGTGAATCAAGGTTTTTTTGTAACAGAGTGGAAAAAATGAATGGATTGCTTGATTGTTTGCTTGCATCAAAGTTTTTAATGAATTTATACGTTTTATATCTTAGGTGTTATGAACATTATACGCTTTGATCGTTGGGTACGTATCAAAATATATTAAGTTTAAAACAAATAATGGACGAAATACATAATGGTCATTTGATATATTGCAATTTTCTTGGAAATTCTCAACTTTACAGGATTTTCATAAAATAAACCTAACCTAACCTAAACCAATCCGTAGATTACACGATTAAAAAAATTTGTTTAATCAATAGTTTCATAGAAAATTTTAGTATGTATTATGACCATTATGTATTTCGTCCATTATTTGTTTTAAACTTTATATATTTTGATACGTACCCAGCTGTGACCACCGACGCATCAGCGCGGTGTCCCAGCGGTCCACGAACACGCTCAGCATCCTGTTGGGGCTGGCACGGAGCAAACATCCCAATATCCAGCAGTGGACGCCTCAAATCTGAGTGTGATAAGGGTACTAGCCTTATTACTTTTCCCACATATGCAAAGACGCAGGCACAAGCTAGACCCGAATAAATCTAGGTTACCCTTTAACGTTTAACTTAAATTCTGTAGTAAGGCACGGGATTCATTTAAAAAGGAACTAAATCTCTGCACGATTTTTACGTAATTATGTATTCTGAGGTTACTTTTGGCGCAGTGCAGAGCTCTGGAATTTTTTCATCTTGGAATAGAATAAGTAATAATGATTCCGATCTTATCTGCTGACTTTTTGACAGTGAGTTGCCACTTCCCTTCAAGAGAGCTATGAACAGTTTTTCAAGAAATTTTAATTGTTATAATTATTTACAGATTTTTTCATAGCTTCAAATTTTCGGTTCTTTTGCAATTTTCTTTCTTTTAAGTATCTACTTATAGGCTAAACTTTATTAGAGTAAAACGTATTGCTTTAGGATATTGGAAATGCATAAAAGTGTTCTTGAATATTATACCCTCATTGTATTTGCCTCAAGAGGAAATTATGGACTGTAGCGATACCTACCGATCGATTTTATTTGAAATTTTAATCATAAAACGTGTTCTATGATGCTCATGAAATATTAGTGGCCTGTTATCGTGGGAATAAGAGTTGTCTATGATAGGTAAATTAGTAGAGTACGACAAAAAATTAGATAATTAGATAATAATGATACTTTAAGCATTATACTTATTTTAATGAAAGCTTGTGTTTTTGAGTGGCGACGACGTACCGGAAGACGCAGCGTGGGTAGACGTAAGGTTCTTTTTACATAAAACTGACCCATGATTGATCTCAATTCCATCTGATAAAAGTGCAGATGATTCCAAAGGTGTACCTACTCGTATATTACTGATTTAGTAACAGCCCATTCACTCTAGCCTTAAAAGTTACGTTAGGCCCTAGGTTGTATTTATCTAGAAATACAAACAATGGAAGCGAATACGATTCCTTAATAATTCGATTACGTCCAGATAGTTTGAGGTTGCTATGGATGGACTGAAAACTAAGCAAAGGATGGATGCAGTCCAATAGATATAAGTATTAATAGCAAACCTGGGCCAATGCCCAGAGACTACATCATCATCATCATCCCAGCCTATATACGTCCCACTGCAGGGCACAGTTCTCCTCTCAGGATGAAAGGGCTCGAGCCGTAGTTCCCATGCGGGCCCAGTGCGGATTGGGAACTTCACACTCCCATTGAATTACTTCTCAGGAGTGTACTTTACAGGTTTGCTTACAATTCAAATACAATTTCGCACATGAATTCCGAGCCCGGATTCGAACCCACGACCATCCACTTGAGAGGCCATAGGCTATCACGGTTTTTTTAAGCTTCTACAATTGGTTGTTTCCAGACACTAGAATTGCTGTTATCTATTTTGAAGGAGCCTGTCATTTCACTAACGATGATAACAATACAGAATTTTACGTTAAAAACGAGAAAATACTGAAGTCAATAACATCATAGTGCTCATTACTTTCTTAAGCTGCGTACGGACTGCGCACACATTACGCGTACCCTACGCGAGCCTGGGTACGCGTAACCGGGTACGCGTGGCCTGAAATGCCATGTCCGTACGCTATGTACGCGTACACTGTACGGTACGCGTAGCTGCAAGTATGGACATGGCGTTCCAGGACACGCGTACCCGGGTACGCGTAGCCGGGCTCGCGTAAGGTACGCATAATGTGCGCGCAGTCCGTACCTTGTCGCTTTTAGTCATTACATAATTTCGTATGGCTTTTCAAACATGACGTTAAAGTGACAGGGTATAAAAGTAATCACTTATTTATGACGCTGACCCTACGTCGTCAAGATTCTTTATACAACCGTTTCCATTTTTATATCACAATTTTTCAAATCAAGAAAATACTCTGTAAATGGCTCTCCAGAGCTACAAAGTAAATAATTTACTCAAGACCAACCTCATTTAGTCGAAGTAAACTTCAAATTTTAGTACCTTCAATTCTTATTAACAGAACGGAGACCAAAATACTGTGCGCGTCGAAACGCTCGCTGTCTTTCTATTTTATTACAACATAGAGCCAGATTTGCGAGATTATTTGCTACTGTTACTAGTTTTATCCTGCGGGTAGCCCATGTTACAAATCTATTGAAACATTTTTAAAACACAGTGTTCGCTCGGACAACGCCATCTACGGATTGCGGACGAAGTTACACGTCATCTTGAAAACTGAGATACTTCAACGTTCTTAGACAACGTTGTGAACATTGGCAGTTCTAATCTGTGGTTTATTTAGCCGTTGCCGCGCTATTTTACCTAAACAGTTTGGGTGTACCTACCCATACCAATAGATCGATCACTGAGAGATATGTCATCGATCGATATCGATCGATTGGTCCTGTTGATACACCGTTCGATAAACGATGGATCAACAGTCGATTGATGCACCTGTTCGATTTACGTAGTAGGTTTTTGTGTATTACACTGTCGATCGATGTCAACTAATCCATTTTAACATAGATCGATTGTTGTAGTAACACTCTTTGACCTACAAGTATTTAACAAGTTTGATATGAAGTATCTTTTTGTATTTTTTTTTATTAAACTTGATAGTTTGGCTTAGTAGCGACATCTCTTGTCCGGGTGAGCGGATAGTTCCGAAGGAGTGTTGAAGTCTCTCGATGAGGGTATAAACAAAGATGGCGCTGTATCACTGCTATATAATTATTATTATCTAAGAGATTGAGATATGGATGTATGGGAAATATTCGTGTCTAAAACTCCTGACCAGTGATGGTGTAGGGGAATGGCACGCGGCACGGAATGCTGAGGACCTGGGTTCGATTCCCAGCGCTGGTCTTTTTTCTGGGGTTTTTTCTGTGCATCCATGTTTCAATACAATACAATACAATACAATGACTCTTTATTGTACACCAGAAATAGTAAGCGATACAGAAAACAGGTACACAGAGAGAAAGCAATAGGCGGCCTTCAGTTTCAGTTTTTTTTTTCAGTTTGTATTTAGTATGAAGTATACAAGTATTTAATCTAACTTTTCTATTGTTACAGGCACATCACAGTATTTCTATTGCGTCAACATAATCAATCACGTATGTGTCGAACTCAAGTGAATCTGCAGCGATGCACAAAAGTTTCGTGAACGATGTACTTAGTGTGAAGTTTATATATCATTGGGTTTTAGTTAAAATTTATAAAGAAAATAGTGTATGTGGCTAACATGACCATGGTACAGGAAAGCTACGGTTTGATGAAGAATCTCACGCGGGTTCAGGAAGTTGAGGTAAGCTACTGTTCATGAATTTATAATCGTTGTCCCGGCCCTTCCTCCTATAATCCTGCGTACAATTTTTTGTACATATTTTGAAATTGACTTTGAACTTTAACTAAATAACAACAGGATTCCTAATTCAAGTAAACAATATTTTTTTTGGGTCTCAGGAGTCTCTACGAGTTTAATGCGCGTCACACTAGCACTAAGCGCTTGTACGAGTACCTACAATGAGTAAGTTTAATTACACACATCACAAGTGTAAATGACAAGCACTAAGAATTAGCTACTAAGCTCGTGTAAATCCAGCACTAGGCAATGCGGCCACATATCTGTATTTTTGAATTAGATAAAGTAAGGAAGAATTCTACAAGTTTCTCCAACTCTAAAATTTCTACCAGCTCTCGGAAAAATATTTCGTAGGTTCTCTAGGTAGGTGTTCTAGGTATAAGTTTTACCACAGCGAGTGCTCCGAAGAATTATTTAATTTGCTACCTGTTGCAAAATTTTCATCGTCACCATCTCGATGAATGGTGGTCCACTACTGTACATTTTCTTCGGCACTTCCTGCCACTTACAGTGAAACTGTGTAATCAACTTCCGGCAGCAGTGTTTCGAGACAACAATACAATACAATACAATACAATGACTCTTTATTGTACACCACAAAAAAAAAACAACAACAACACACAACAACTATGATATCGGGGCTTTCAAGAAAAGAGTTTCTACTTCCGTTAAGAGGATACGATGGCTGAGTGACTTTTGAGACATAGGTATTTTAATGAAATGTCGCCGTCTCGCCCGAACCCCTCCGTGTCTGTACAGCGAGAGCGGGACAACTGCGGCTCAGACCGTTAATAGGCGCGTAAAATTGATCAAAACAGCATTTCGTAGTCCCCTGTTTTCTTCTCGAAAACTGGACCAATAAAATTATTTTTTTCAAAAATAATTAGAGAACAGATTCAGCTTTGCCCCTATGTTTTCCTTTCTTTGTTTATGTGAGGAATTCTTTTCTGATGAGAGTCTGAAAATGACGTTGAAATTGGGCAATTTTTTCAGTTTTTGAAAGCTCATATTTCTTATATTAATTGAAATATGAAAAAAAACGAAACATAGGGGCATAGCTGTGGTAGATACAGATTACACAGTAAAAAAAATTTAGCTCAAAAGCCATTTTCCAGGGAGGAAATAGGGGACTACGTTTGTATGGAGAAATTTTTGTGGTGCGCTCTTAAAGGCTGGCAACAGAACAGATCAGTGACTCTGATCAGTGAGTGAGTTGTTGATATTTATGAGCGGTGGTAATCATTTTCCATCAGATGACCCGCATACTCGTTTGATTCCCTCTCATAATAAAAAATAAATAAATTCAGTAAACATACGAGATATTTTATGAGCTGCAATATCCTCGCACTAATTCTCATTCTGTCACTGTCAACAACTTAATTATGTGTTTTGTTGAATCATTAATAATTATCGCTATGATTAATGAGAACTATTGCTACTCGTCATAACCGATGATTCTGCACTTTATACGGAACGTTAACTTCCTGGGGCCCATTTTTCAGGCGACTCCGAAAAAACTTTGTCTTATTATTTTTAACCCCCGACTAAAAAAAGAGGGGTGTTATAAGTTTGACCGCTATGTGTGTGCGTCTGTGTCTGTATGTGGCATTATATCTCTTAACCGGGTGAATAGATTTGGATGCGGTTTTTTTTTATTAGAAAGCAAGTTTCTTGGTGATGGTTCTTAGATATTTTACATCAAAATTGGTACAGCCGTATCAAAGTTATCAGCTCTTTTGTTAGCTGCGGAAGGGATCTTAGTCGCATAATGGGCTTTTGCTTTATGACATAATTGCGTTGAGGGTTTTTAAAATGTTTAATTTATAGTTATTTGTATGCTGTTTCGCTGTTTCTTTGTACTGTTTACTTTACTGTTTATGAACATTAATTTGAACTGTTATCCTACTTATAGTATAATAATAATTATAGGCCTTTATATCGGTGGCACATGATTTAAGTAGCTACAGAGACGCCTAATAATAGGTTGTAGGCTAATTTTTATACCCCTATTCATTCATTTAGCTAGTATTATATAACTTAGAGGTACTGTAAAATGTTAAGAGCCGCGGTATTTTATTTACTAGTCTCATATTTTCAAAGAGCACTGCACTGCCGTTTCCTTTAGACTTTATAAGATCTTGCAAACGGCTTTAGAGGGCCGGAAGCGCATTTTCACCCTGTCGCTATTTCCGTCTGTAGCTGTTCCTTTGCTTGTATATAGTAAATAACTGCGTAAATAACTAAGGAACAAGCCAGACAGTTTATTTACAATAAACAGGGCTAGCAAATGGGGTGGTTCAAGAAATTTGAAGTGCAGTCGACGTCGTAAATAAGTGATTACTTTTGTACCTTGTTGCTTTCAGTCGTTACATAATTACGTATGACTTTTCAAACATGACGTTAAAGTGACAAGATACAAAAGTGACCCAGGGCCCTGTTTCAGTAACGTCACAATTATTGTCAATGACATAATATCGAGAAACTATTGTATCACTAGTGGGTTCTTGGCACTAAATGTGTTGATTATCCCAACCTATATACGTCCCACTGCAGGGCACAGGCCTCTCAGAACGAGAGGGCTTGTGCCGTAGTTCCCACGCGGACCCAGTGCGGATTGGGAACTTCACACACACCATTGAATTTCTTCGCAGGTGTGTGCAGGTTTCCTCACGATGTTTTCCTTCACCGTAAAGCTTATGGTAAATTTCAAATGTAATTGTGTTATGACTATTATGTTGTGAAACGAGAATATTTTTTTCTAGTCGACATATTTGTAGCTATGTCAAAGCTGTGTCAGTCTTGCGTTACAATTGTAGTATTTCCTGGTTAACATACGCGTATGTCTTGAGGCCTACCGTGTTTTTGGCGCATTTATTGCATTCATTTAATCTCGTGCTGTATCATTACAAGTAAAGCTATAGTCTTGAAATTCATGTGTAAGATATTTGAGGATTCACTCTAATGACCAGTGTTTATCGAAACACGATTACTTATAGTTTGCTCGATAGAAAAAAAATCCAAAGTCGTCTTTAAAAAATAAAATAAATTCGTAGTACGACGCTAATACTGCACGGCAGGTCATGACTTTTTGAATGTTAATAAAACAAGATGTTTTCTAAGGCGTAATGTTGCTACATTTTTAAAATATGTATTTGTTTTAGTAGTAAGATGAAACGTAAAGTAAGATGACGTTATTTTCAATATTTTTTCTTGATTTTTCGTAATTTTTTACTAAATACGTTTAAAATACTTTATTCTACGATCTACCATACTATACGATCGATCATCTAAAATAGTTTTGATTTTTACAAATTTTCATACTAAACCACGCAATTGTTCTGGATCGCACTGACGAAGTTTTTAACATCCGTTAGTGTAATAAGTATACAATGCGAACGTCTCGTAAACGTCAACTTGCGTTGCGTTGCGTTGCGTTGCGTATTTTGCATTAGAAGTTTCACTTCAATAAATAAATTTCCGACTTGGTCAAATCCGTGGGTTAGTGCTAGTCATACAGTGATTAAGTCAGGTTGTTCCAACCATCTGTGACTGGAATCTCAAGCTGTAATCAAAACTGGGGCGTCCATTTACTGGCCCCGGCAGTCGTTAACAGTCGCCGTAGCCACCACCTGGCTTCTTATTGTCCAACGTACTCGGAATTACAATCTTTCTCACTCGAATTTAAACGACCGGATAGCCTAGTTGTTAGAGAACCTGACTACGAAGCTTTTGTGCTCGAGTCTTGGATATTTTCATCTTATTACTAAAGCAAATACATATTTTAAAAATGTAGCGACACCACGCCAGAAAATATCTTGTTTTATTAACATTCAAAAAGTCATGACCTGCCGTGCAGTATTAGCGTCGTACTACGAGTTTATTTTATTTTTTCGTAATCGTGTTTCGATAAATACTTGTCACTAGAGTGAATCCTCAAATATCTTACACGTGAATTTCAGGACTATAGCATTGCTAGTAATGATACAGCACGAGTTAAAATGAATGCAATTAATGCGCCATAAACACGATAGGGCCTTAAGTATGTATTCATCTATATAAGTAAGTTTATCCGTTGTCTAGTACCCATAGTACAAGCTTTGCTTAGGTCAATTGGTGTCAATCGTCCCACGATATATTTATTTATTTTATTTATAAGATTGATTAGAAATGTATACGAAAACAGCTCGGCATGCATTCAGCTGGCAAAAAGGAGATTCATTTAAGATACAATAACTATACCTAAATTAAAAATTTTAAAAACCCTCAAATGTATACGTACACGGATGTTTAAACATTAAGTCAATGCCCATTATACGTCTAAGATCCCTTCCGCAGCCAACAAAAGGGCTGATAACTTTAAAACCGCTGAACTGATTTTGATGAAACATCTAAGAACCTTCGCCAAGAAACCTGCTTTCTATCAAAAAAATTGCAACCAAATCGGTTCACCCGTTTAAGAGCTATGATGCCACAGACAGACACATACCACACATAGCGGTCAAACTTATAACACCCCTCTTTTTGTGTCGGGGACTAAAAAGGGGTAAAGCAAGTTGATCCTCTCTCCAAAACTTTTCTCAGCTATTTTGGAAATGATCTTCAGAAAATTTGAGCGGGAAAAATTGGGTTTCAATATCGACGGCCGCATATTAACACACTTAAGATTTGCCGATGAGATTGTGTTATTCGCTTAACCGAACTTGCATCTGAAAGTTCGCGGACATACATAAGTACAAATTAAATAATACCTTGTAATACATATACAAATGTCATCTTGGAAGGAAAAGTAGAAGGGAAGCGAAATAGAGGGAGGCCGAGAATTGATTATGTAAATCAAATAAAGGAGAAGGTAGCCGTCATGTCGTATAAGGAGGTCAAGGAGGCAGCTTTGAGGAGAGAGAAGTGGAGAGCCATTCATCGGCTACACCGACAAGAGTTTAACTCTTAAATAAGAATATATATATATATATATATAATACATATACAAGCATTATAAGATAATTAAGAACTAGGCCCTACCTACTTACACAGTTTTTTCAGCAAGATAGGTACCGAGATGTTTTGAAGTCTAATGAGTCGTGTTCCGACTTTATTCCGACGCGCCGACTCGTAACGGACAAAAGCCTTTCAAACTCAAAACATTTCGCGCTCCAAATTCTGCCGCTCTTTTGCACGTCGTTATCAAATTGACGGTCTTTTCTCAGCGATTCACTTGATATTGTTTTGTTTTTCCGGGTAACTTCCCCATTGCCGTATCGTAATGGTTATTTGCATAACGGTTTATGTTAGGTTTGGAAATGAAAAACGTAATAAAGGCAACCGTTATTGTTTGACGTGCGCATAGTCATTATCGCGGTCGTCGTTGGTATAAGATGGCAATAGAAACAGATTGTGTTTGTTAGCGTTCGTATTCAGGGTTTCGTAGTCCTACAAGAAACTCTTAAAGTCAAAGTCAAAAGTAATATTCTTTATTCAATTTAGGCATCAATTGATGCTCCTATGAATGAACGTCGAAGAATCTACCACCGGTTCGGAAAAACCCTGTTGAGAAGAATCCGGCAAGAAACTCAACAAGGTATATTTTTTTTCAAACAGCTCTACATTGTTATTAAATAACATACATCTTAAGTATTTAATAAAACTATTTTTTTTAACACAGTAGATACGCTGTTTGAGACTAGAGATCACCAATGCGGGTCGGAATTATTTTCAAACATCCCTGTCCGTGATATAGTCATTAATTTTATAGTACGCCTTAGATATTAATGTTTTCTTCACAATGGATTTGAATTTTGTATCCGTTTGGTCGGTTATGATTTCACCATGTCGTGTTCGTCTATCTATCGGTCTGTTCGTCCAGGGTGGAGGGTAGAGACTGTTCATGCTAAGAAGGCTGTCATTTTGCGAGGTTATTTACATATACAATATTAACTACGCGGACAAAGTGGTAAAATAAATACTCGAAAAGAAGCGAACTGTAAGTGCGCGCATGTGTGTGTGTGTGTGGAAGATACCTATATGTATATTATGTACTAGCTTTATTCCGCGGCTTTGCTTCCGTGAAAAAAATGGCTAGCTCTCTATTCCGTGAGAATTTCAAAGTATCCTTTCTAAGTGCTCCTCCAGGATTCTCTAAGAATATGTCTGTTAAACGAGTCTCTATCTCCATTGGTTTAGACTATACGCTGCTGTCAGTCAGTCACGTTATTTTTTATACATACCTATTTATGCTAACTTACACTTTCGTAAAGATTACATTACATAAATAATTTCTCTGAGGGCTCATATTGGATGATTTTTTATGAAGTACCCGTTAAAAATAAAATTGAATTTCTCATAATCAGAAATTTTTCAACATTTATGAGCTCGTAAAGGTTTTACGGTGATAAATAAAATAAATAATGTTTTTACCTCACTTGACATTCTTACTTATATTAAAAATTCGAATGTCTGTGAAAAAAATGGAATAAATATCCTCTCTATTTTATAAAACATGGTCACTCGTTTTTGTAGCTATGGGAGTAGGCCGCTTATCGTTATGATCAGTCTATGTTATTGTTTGATACTACCCTCACGAAAATCATAACATTGTGCATGGTGATTAGGTAGGTGTGGGTAGTAAACACTTGGCTAATTAAAGTCTTCGGTAAACATGGCGCATGGAATAAAGTGAAATTATGAGAAAAAAATTAAATTCCATTTCTCTAACAAGGTTTTTAATTTTTAGGGTTACGGAGCCAAAATGGCAAAAACGGAAACCTTATAGTTTCGCCATGTCTGTCTGTTCGTCCGTCTGTCCGTCCGTCCGCGGCTTAGCTCAGAGATTATTACTTAAGGCTAGAAAGCTGTAATTTTGCATGGTCATGTGTAGCAATTATAAAATAAAAAAAAATAAAAAATAAAAATCATTTATTGTCAGACGTTTCCATCCATAGGCACACAATAAGTATGATGATAAAAAGAAAATTTTATAAAGGGATAATGTGTTAGTAACAATTATTCTTATCACCTATGTTAGTATTTATAAATTATACGTAAATTAATAAAGGTAGTAATTAGGCTCCAACACATCAGTCAAACAAATAAATAAATAACATCAAAAATAAAAATTAATAAATGTCAATATACTTATCTATAACTTATAATTGAATTGAATTAAACTAAATTGAATCATTGTAATGAGTGAATTGAACTGAATGAATTGGTAGTTATTAAATGGAACTGAATTGTAATTTTATGTCACTTTATTTACTTAATTGTCTAACTGGAATGTCAATCACCTATTTAATTATCCAAAGTAAAAAATTAAAGTTATAAAAAAAATTTTTAGGGTACCTCCCATAGACGTACAAGTAAAGTAGGGTAGTAGGGTGATTTCTTTTCTCGTCTAACCTTATAGTGTGGGGATCGTTTGATAGGTCTTTCAAAATCATTTCAAGGTTGTGAGGACGACTTTTCGATATAGTGATTCTTTTTTTTATACAATTTAGGCCTGCGATTGACTACAATCACGCCTGTTGGAAAGCGAAGATGAAGCCTACGATGGAGTTCGCTTGCCCAGTAAATGCTCATTCACCCTAGACTTGAAAGCGGCCAAATTGTAATTTCTTTTGCGAAATATTCAACTTTAAAGTACAATTTTTTTATTAAAATCTAGCGATTTATTGAATCAGGCTTTACTTTGCGGAGGTCCATAACAATGAACTACTACTACTTTTCTTTGCTCACCCGCTACCTAAAGCAAAGCAAAACAAGTGAGCAAAGTAATTGTTTCAGTTCATTGCTACTTTTATTAATAGCACAAAACTAATATTAAAAACACAACAATAAATTACTAACCCGAGATTATCACGGTTATTTTCAATACCATCTGCGTCCACAATAATTCATTACCTTTAACAGTTTCGATATTAAAGTAGTACTTTGAGACATTATTTTAAAGTTATATTACGCCTCTGGTCCCAGGCTTGACATTGTAGTTTTCAGCCAAGACTTTCAGACAACCAACCGCTCAGAAACTTTTAGACTTTAGGAGATACCTATTTAAACTTGGAAATACCAAATAGCTAAAGTTCAGGGTGTAAGAGTAAAGTAATTAGGAACACAGAACGATTCAAATACTATAGTACATTATGATACAAGTGTGCTACGTTGGTCATTACACATGAGGCATTATTGTAAGCGCGAGCCGTTAGGCGAGCGCGATAAGGAAGCCGAAGTGTGTAATGATCAATGCACGCACACGAGTTGCATACGACGTTTTTCAACACAATTGCGAGGAAAAAAACAAACTTGTATTGTTAGTATCTTTTGTAATTTTTACAAGCAAAATTTCACCGTGGGTTTGTACATCCTTGGTTGTAATATTTATTGAGCTCTTGACGTCTACGTACACGCACCAGTAATACCGAATATTAACGCAACCTGCAAAGAGATCAAATAAGTATATTAGTTAAGTTGTAGGAAAGTATTGCCATAGTACTTAACGCAATTATAGAGCTGATACATAAATTTACATTTATAAAGTTCAACTGACCTTTGTTGTCAAGTGCTGACTGTCCGGAGCTTCTTTTAAAAACTTTTCAACATCGGTTGGTGAAGACACCTTACCACCTTACCAGACTTTCGACGAATAGATCTGCCAGGATGTCTCTTTAGAAATGCCGTCAAGTTACTAAGTATAATATGTTTATATACCAACTTCATTTTTGATCTTTACTGTGCTTTTCAACATGGAGTATAACGAGCTGGGCTTGTATTTATTTGCCAGTTTATGCTATCACTCGCGTTCGTGCCTCGATAAGTATTTCCGGCGGGGTTGAATTAGTATTTTGCTCGTCCCCACTATTTGAAGTAGACGTTTTTGATAGTAATTAACCACACAGCAGCAACTTTTACCAAATATTTACGTAAAATGGCACACTAGTTTTGTTTTTTTCGCGCGCCGCACTTTCGATGCGCGCGCAGTTTCAATAAAGGCACTGGAAAAACGGCTGTTCAGCCAGAGCAGCAGCAATATAAAAAATAAAATAAACTATAAATTTAATGTTTGTAAATACGATGATTAAGTTAATTTGTGTTTATAAATATACAATTTGATGAAATAAAATGTTTATTTGTCATCTTAACCCTAAAATAATTAAAAATTAAAATATTTGTGAAAATATTCAATGTTTTTAGATATAAACTTTTGCTCAAATTAAAAAAAAGTTTATATTACAGCACTTGTACGGTAATGTTTTTACAGCACAACTGTGGTAATATCAGCATATTCAGCAATTATGAAACTAAAAACGGTGTAATAAGAGTCAATTTACGAGCAACTGTGTTGAAAAGTAATTTTTAAAACATGCGTTCCCACTTGATTATGGCGCAACGAAAAGAGCCTCACTGTCTCTCTATGTCATCATCATCATCATTTCAGCCGAAAGACGTCCACTGCTGAACATAAGCCTTGAAAAACCCAAGGCTCGCCAAACAGATCAGTCCCTTGCCATCCGTATCCAATGCGATCCCGCAACCTTAACCAGGAGCCTGTTGCATAACAAAGTACAACTTATATACAAGCGGAACTCCCTTTCTAGATAATATAACTGAAGCGAGAGTTCCGCTTGTAATATTAGTTGTACAATGTTATGCAACAGGCCCCTGGTCGTTCTTGTTGGAGGCCTAACTACACTGCGTCTTCCAGTTCATGGACGCCACTCGTGAAACTTTTTGCCCCATTGGCCATCAGTTCTACGAGCGATGTGCTCTGCCCACTTCCACTTGAGTCTGACGATTCTTCGAGCTATGTCGGTGACTTTAGTTCTTGCACGGATTTCATCATTTCTAATGCGATCCCGCAGAGAAACTCCGAGCATAGCCCTCTCCATCGCCCTTTGAGTGACTTTGAGCTTTCTTATGAGGCCCATCGTTAGCGGCGGTTACGTTTATTAAATTTAGAGGTCTTGTACGTCTACCACATAACTGGAAATTGTAGCATTTTCACAAATTTGCTTATGCGATGCGCACCAAAATACCGCACCGTGCAATAAATTTAACTTAAATAATACTGTGTTACAGCTACGCCAGTAAACTACACATTCTCGTTTAAGTTTAAAGTTAAACTAACAAAACCTTTGGTTACTTTATAGTTTCAATATTTAAGTTGCTAAGTTTCTAGTCAGCTCGCTCAACTGTTGTAATTATGAAGACATTAACAACCAACAATTACTATGTTTCAAATTGTTTTATTTCAAAAATAGGTATATATTTATATGTTACAACTATCCTAGACTAAAAATAAGTACCTATGTACAATAAGAAAAAAGACAACAAAAATATAACATAATGAATGATAATTATAACTAAAACATATTCTGAAAGTTACCTTTCAATTTAATAATTCTTTTAGGCAAGGTGCCGATGATACTGGCAGCGTTTCCTCTTTGAATAGCTAAGCTAATTCTTTGTCCGAGGAAGCTGCCAGCTCTTCGGTCCCCTGTGACGTCGATTAACCTCTTAGAAATTTCCTTAAAGAGCTTTAAAGCGCTAGGACCCCACGGACCAAAAGTGTTGACACCGAATGGGACAAAATCGTATTCCCTGCCTAGACCCCTGTATTTCAGTCCTTTCACTTTTTCAGCCGCTTCTGAAGCTGCACCAGGTCTGTTGCAAGTACCATGGAAATGGGAAGGGGCCAGCGTGTCTGAACAAGTGGCATCCCATACCAGCACCCGACCCATCATCCATGGAATCAGACTCATACCATCCCGTCTCTATCGTCTGCCATCGTCTCTTGCAATGCCTGTGGGCTTAAGCAACGTTGGCACGTTGATTGTGGCAACGGACCGGCGTATAATGTCGTTTAGTGCAGCATGCCTTGAGAAGCGGCCGGCGCTTTTTGACATGACAGTCCGTGATGTCCTAGCCGGTCGTCGTCACTGCCACAGGAACACTTGTGAGAAGCGCAAACCGGAACCCCGAGCCGTGGACAGGTTGCAATTCTGAGCGTGTCAGGCTCAAGAAAAGTTCCAGTAATAGACGATGGAAACGCGTGAAGCCAGTAGCCAGCCTCCTGCGTTCCCACAGCCAATAGCCTAGCTCGTGTTTGTGTTGTGTTGTGAGATGATCTATTATTTAACGCTTTTAGGCGATTATGTTTCCACATTGTCTATACCTACTAACAATTAGCCTTTGTCCTCATTGCTTGAATTATAAGAACTATTATTTCGATTCACAGATCTTGCAAAACTCCAATGGAAATTCTCAAAAATAAGTTTTTTTTTAAATTCATTTTCAATGCAAGCTTTTTTGCTGAATGTACTTGCATTGTCATCCAACCTACATTAGTATTTGGGGGTAGCTGCAATAGAGAGATCTCTATCCAGTCAGATGTTATGCCTGGGGACCGAAGCCCAATGGATGAAAGTTGGAAGTTGTATTTATGCAGCCGAGTTGAGAAACTTCGATAGCGTGATGTAGGATTGTAGTAGTTAGTTCCTTATGTGATGACTAGATGGCGCTAGTAGTCGCTACAAGTATACCAAATTTCAAGTTGATCCGACCACTGGAAGTGGGTCAAATTCAACTTCCAAAATGTGACCCGCACATACATAAATTTACATACATTGCAAGTTAATAAAAAATTTTAAATAAAAAATAGAACCGCCTTCAAAAACACCCAAAAAAATATTAAATAAAAATTTAACCGACTATAATGAGCATTATAATATCATTCTACTAATCTGTTTGAAGTCGGGCCTCAGCACGAGCTAGCAGGAGTGGTAGAAGCTCAATAGATAGTAGGTATCTATGTAGGTAAGTTAAATTACTACTATAAAGCTTGAGGTCCCAGGTTCGGTTCCCGCGTCGGGGCAGATATTTGTATGAAAAACACGAATGTTTTGTTTTGGGTGTTTAATATGTTGTATCTATCTATATAAGTATGTTTATCCGTTGCCTAGTACCCATAACACAAGCTTTGCTTACTTGGAGACTAGGTCGATTGGTGTGAATTGAATTTAATTACTAGGTCCACTCCTGTTGGCTCGAGCTGAGGCCCGACTTCAAACAGATTAGTAGAAAGATATTATAATGCTCATTATAATATCTTTCTACTAATCTGTTTCTGTTTCTGTTAAGAGCGGGGCTTCTATTTCCACTCTAAGGGACGTAAGATAACTAATGAACCTAACCAGCTTAAACAAGGGGTGGTTTGAAGGTGCTTTTTATTACGGGAGGCTCCGCCCCACGAACCCACTTCCAATACCAAGACTTCAATTTCCACTCTGAGAGACGCAAGATAACTAACAAATCTGGTTAGGTTAAACGGGAGACGGTTTGACAGTACTTTTTATTGCGGGGGGCTCCACCCCCCGAGCCCCCCCTCTATTTCCACTGAGGAGCGCAAGGTAACTAAAGAATCTAGCCAGGTTAAACGGGAGGTAGTTAAAGAGTATTTTTTATTGCGGGGGGCTCCGCCCCCCGAGCTCCCATCCAAGGGCTGGGCTTCTATTTCCACTCTAAGGGACATAAGATAACTAATGAACCTAACCAGGTTAAACAGGGGGTGGTTTGAAGGTGCTTTTTATCACGGGGGGCTCCGCCCCCCGAACCCCCTTCCAATACCAAGGCTTCAATATCCACTCTGAGAGGCGCAAGATAACTAACGAATCTGGTTAGGTTAAACGGGAGGCGGTTTGACAGTACTTTTTATTGCAGGGGGCTCTGCCCCCCGAGCCCCCCCCCCTTCTATTTCCACTTTGAGGAGCGCAAGGTAACTAACGAACCTAACCAGGTTAAACGGGCGGTGGTTTGAAAGTATGTATCTTTTATTGCGGGGGGGCTTCGCCCCCCGAGCCCCCCTCCGGTGGCTAAGCTTCCATGCCCACTCTAAGGGACGCAAGATAGCTTACGAACCTAACAAGGTTAAACGGGAGATGTTTGTAGGTATTTTTTATTACCCCCTTTTCTTTGTAGGTGCCATACCTACTACAGTTTAAGTGAATTACTTACACAATTCTTAGGACTGCTTTGTCCAATTAGTATTAGTAATAATACGTTGTAGGTATTTCGATGTTCTTGTTATCAATATAAGGACGAACAAATAGGTATGCTTTAGGACTTTCAACAGTATGCTTACATTCTTGGCCAGAAAATTTTAGAACAATTAACATTATGCGATTCAACAGGCACTCTTTGCTGACTATACTTTTTGACCGTGGTTACCAAAGTACTCGTCAAGACGAATCAAACGAGCCCAAACTCGATGGGGTTATGTCGTTTTATTACGGAGTCCTTATGGTCACCTTCCAACTACATCTTCAGACCCTAGTTACCATCTAGGATTAAAGTACTCGTCAAGACATATCAAATGAGCCCAAACTCAATGCGGTCGTATAGTTTTATTACAGAGTTTCTTTGGCCATCTTTCAGCTCCATCATCAGATCAGCTCCATGTCATAATAATATTGCATTGTCATCCAATTTACACATGCCTGCAAAATTTCAGCTCAATTGGAAACCGGGAAGTGGGTCAAATTTAACTTGGAAGATTTGACCCGTTGAGGAGTTCCGTTGGCCATGAGCGGTCTACTTCATCAGGTCCAGTTTACCAAATGATACTTTCTGAATGCAAATACTTCATTTGATGCTAAAAATGCTAAAATCACCATAGGTTTGCCTGTAAAATTTGAAGGTTGCCCTCGATTTCTCTAGGATCCCATGATCAGATCTTGACTTGGTGCCAATGGGACCACCTCAGGAGTATACTCTTTTAAACAAAAAAAGAATTTTGAAAATCGGTTCACGATTGAGGGAGTAATCGCGTAACAAACATACAAAAAAAAACATAGACGAATTGAGAACCTCCTCTTTTTTTTGAAGTCGGTTAAAAAAGCTTTTAAGATACAACGTGGTCTTCGGTTTAAATACCCACAGAGATAATAAATACTAAGATACGAAGTGTAATTGGAACCTTTCTATTCGTATTATTGGAATTTCAGGAGTCGAGATCGATTCTCAGAAAGATCTTCAAAATATTACCTAGTCCTAAAGGATAAATTACTAGAAGCTTGATAAGGTCTATGCCTACTAAGTTTTCTGGGAAAACTTAGTAGTGCTTGGAGCACTAAGTCAATTCCGCGCGTGTGTTCTACGTAAATAGCTCAGGGAAAGTTTATATTGGAAATTACGGTTAAAAGGCAAAACGCATGAAGCGACATTTTTTTAACTTTACAGGAAACCCGGCTCAAACGACGGAGAAAAATTCGCTGATTTCAAATAAGTATACCTAAGTGTAACTCATTTTGACAAAAAGTGTCGCTTCATGTTTTTTGCCTTTTAGCCGTCGATATGGAATTTTTGAGACACTTTTTCTCTCCTAGTAGGATCGTAAAAGCTCGTAATTCTGAGCAGAAATCACACAGAATTTTCCAAAATAGAAAAAAAGTCAAAAAACAAATATAAATTGACCCAATAATATTGCCATGGTATTTTAATCGCGAAAATAATGTTAAAGGTAAGCTAAAGGGAACTCCAGTAAGTGCTTTATGATACGTAGTGATAACAATTGGCACTATACGAATCTTCCAGCCGTCCCAAGATAGTATGTTGACGTTGAAATACGACTGTAACTCGATTTTTGGGAAAACATTTCGGGCATCAACTAGGGAGATTGATAGACTTAATAGGCTTGGGCGGGATAATGTGATAAATTACCTAGGTGCAGGAAGAGAGCTGCCGTCTTATCTTTGGTCACATTTTTATCAAAGGCACAAGATGCAGCCATAAGTAGAACTAGTTGCCAGTCCGTGGTCTCCACTCGAAAACTTTTGGGCCCCAACGGCCATCTGTTCTGCGTGTTATATGGCCTGCTTGTTGCCATTTCAAAGAGCTAATCGTTTGGCTATGTCGGTAACTCTGGTTCTTCTACGAATCTACTTATTATTATCTTTACTAGGAATTTTCAGGCTTTTCAATTTTCAAACCTTCGTTTTCTGTTTTGGTCGGTTTCCAATTTCCCAATAAATTTCGTCTATCGCTACCCTATATTTACGACACCGGATTTGGCGGCCATTTTTTATACAAACCAATAACACTGAACGAACTAACAAGATCTTAGGTACGCTTCGCAAAGTTATCTTCTAATATAAATATAATAAGTTTTTGTTAAAAATTTCATAATTTATTTTGCGGGTGAGCAAAGTAATTGTTTTAGTTCATTAAAAATTTCATTTTCAGAGCAAGCTTTTTAGCTAACTGTACTTTTTGTTGACTGTACTTGCATCATCATCATCATCATCATTTCAGCCGAAAAACGTCCACTGCTGATTAAAGGCCTCCCCCAAGGCTCGCCAAACCATCAAATGCGTTCCCGCTACCTTCACCAGGTCGTCGCTCCATCTTGTTGGAGTCTTACCTACACTGCGTCTTCCGGTCCGCGGACGCCACTCGAGAACCTTTCGGCCCCATCGGCGTAGTTCTACAGGCGATGTGCCCTGCCCACTGCCACTTAAGTCTAGCGATTCTTCGAGCTATGTCCGTGACTTTAGTTCTTGCGCATAAGTATACCAAATTGTATAATTTAATTATTGTTCATGGACAGACAGACTGACAGACAGTGTAGCAATATTTGTAGGGTCCTTTTCCGCCGTAGCCGTGGTGGCCTAGTGGTTTGACTTATGGCCTCTCAAGCAGAGGGTCATGGGTTCGAATCCCGGGTCACACCTCTGAGTTTTTAAATTATATTTGAAATTTACCAGAGCTTTACTGCCTGCATACACCTGAGAAGAAATTCAATGGTGATTGTGAAGTTCCCAATCCGGACCGGGCCCGCATGGGAACTACGGCCCAAGCCCTCTCATTCTGAGAGGAGGCCTGTGCCCTGCAGTGGGACGTATAAAGGCTGGGAATAATCCCATCATAAGATGATGATGATAATTGGTCCTTTGGGTACGGAACCCTGAAATCACTTAATTTTATTGAAGAAGACGTTTTAAATGAATTCTAAGAAAGTGTTATTTGCTTTCTCGAAATACATTTGCATTTAAATACGGAGTAAGATATTATTTTATCTCAATACGGCCAGAGTATATGTATATGAGTTTTATATTTCATCGCCTAAAAGCAGGGTTTAGCTTCGGCTTCGGGAAATTGGAATTTTGTATGTAAATTAAAACTTAGACGATGAAGAAATGTTATGTTATCCTACTTTAATATTATAAGTGTGAAGTTTGTGAAGATGTTTGCGTGTTTGGATGTTTGTTACTCAATCACGCAAACGGCTGAGCAGATTTACATCAAATATGGTATGAAGATAGTTTGAGATCTTAGGAATAACATAAAATAAAATAAATAAATAAATATCACGGGACAATTCACACCAATTGACCTAGTCCCAAACTAAGCAAAGCTTATACTATGGGTACTAGACAACAACGGATAAACATACTTATATATTTAGATAGATACATACTTAAATACATATTAAACAGCCAAGACTCGAGCACAAACAATCGTATTATTCACACAAATTTCTGTTCTGCCCCGACCGGGAATCGAACCCGGGACCTCAAGCTTCGTAGTCAGGTTCTCTAACAACTAGGCTATCCGGTCGTCTAGGTTTTTATCCCGGAAAATTGCATAGTGTGAATTCTTCGCGGACGGAGTCGCGGGCAACAGCTAGTGCGTAATATTTAACTGATCATCATCATCATCATCCCAGCCTATATCACGCGGCGGACACGACGTACAAAATACGCGTTCTTGAATCTACATAAGCACGACGACGTCTGTACACGCGTCAATGTGTGCGTAAGATACACAGGGCTGCCTATCGTACGTGACTGTATAGCAGCGTAGAAAGAGATAGCTGTGGAAAGTGAATCCGTTCGTTGAGCGCGAACAACGTTTTAATGTAAAATAAAATGAGTAGGTAATCTAATTATCATATGTACTTTAAATTAAACTTATCATTTATTTTGTCTAAATTAAGTGTTAAAAAATAAGTGAATGAGCGTATACATACCTCATTTATTTTGTAAAGACAATTAGAGAATGTAATTATAGATATTGATCTATTGATAAGAAATAATTAACAAATCAATTTTACAAATACCTACTAATATACGAGTAAGACATCTATTTATACATTATAGGTAACAAACTTTTAAACCTAGTGGTTCTTTCCCTAGGTACCTACACTACACTGTACATAGTGTACATGTTGCTAATTAAAGTTGATTATCTACCTTCTTTCGTCCTTCGGAAATCGAAAAAAACTCCTTTCCTTATCTTTGGCTGTTGCCAAACACCCATACAATGCACAGTATGTTACCATTTCGCAAAAGTTTAGTGCCGTGCAGCCTACATACATCGCGTCGCGCACCCGACTGGTTTCTGGCGGTTCCCGGCAATCTGCGCCTTGAGGGGTGGGGTAACTCGAATCGGTGCGGGGCGGAGCGTGGCCATTCTGTACGTTAGTACTATTATATATTCTGTGTCTATATACGTCCCACTGGGCACAGGCCTCCTCTCAGAATGAAGGGCTTGGGCCGTAGTTCCCACGCGGGCCCAGTCCGGCCTGGGAACTTCACACACACCATTGAATTTCTTCACAGGTGTATGCAGGTTTCCTCGCAATGTTTTCCTTCACCGTAAAGCGCATGGTAAATTTTAAATATAATTCGCCCATAAATTCCAAAAAACTCACGAGGTTCGAGCCGGGATTTGAACCCACGACCATGAATATACTTACAAGAGTGTATTATTGAAGTATGTTTATCCGTTGCCTAGTACCAATAACACAAACTTTGCTTGACGATAGCTCAAATTAATGAGTGAAGTTTCATGAATAACCTTTATTTTGTATATAACAATCGACAATCGCCTAAATACCGTTAACGTAACTTTGACAGCCACATACGTCAAAATGTCGATTTACGCTGTGGCGGATCTCATATTATTATGCCAGACGTGAGTAACCTCGAGGATGACCTGGTTAAGGGCCTACCGAGTTTTTCGCGCTAATCGATTTTGGGTGGGTGATTTTTGGGCGCGGGGGAGGCACGATGGCTCAAGATAGGTTGGTTGGACTGCGCGTGTTTTTGGGTATTTTCATCTTATTAATAAAACAAATACATATTTGGACGTAGCTCTGCAAACCGGAACCAATCCACATAATGATAGTTTGAGAAAAGACCGATTTTGTTAAAAACATGACATTTGTAGAAAAATGTACAAAGTACACAGTATTTTTTTATTTAACACTGAAAAGTAACTTTGTTAAAAGATACTATTTACATTTTTCTACACATGTTTCTAATAAAATCGGTTTTTTTCTCAAAGCTATCATTGTTTTGATTGGTTCTGGTTTGAAGAACTACGTCCATTTTAAAAATGTAGCAAAACTACGCCCTAGAAAACATCTTGTTTTATTAACATTCAAAAAGTCATGACCTGCCGTGCAGTATTAGCGTCATACTACGAATTTATTTTATTTTTTAGAGACAACTTTGGATTTTTTTCTATCGAGCGAACTACAAGTAATAGTGTTTCGATAAATACGTGTCACTAGAGTGAATCCTCAAATATCTTACATATGAATTTCAGGACTATAGCATTGCTAGTAATGATAAAGCACGAGTTTAAATAAATAAAAATAAATAAATAAATATCACGGGACAATAACACCAATTGACCTAGTCCCACAGTTAGCTAAGCAAAGCTTGTGTTACGGGTACAAGGCAAGGGATAAACATACTTATATAGATAGATACATACTTAAATACATATTAAACACCCAAGTCCCGAGAACAAACATTCGTATTTTTTATACAAATATCTGCCCCGACACGGGAATCGAACCCGGGGCCTCAAGCTTCATTGTCAGGTTCTCTAACCACTAGGCCATCTGGTCGTCAATGCAATAAATGCGCCAAAAACACGGTAGGGCCTTAAGGTTGCGGGAACGCGTAGGTGCGGATAGCGCAGGACCGGTATGGTAAACGAGGCCTATTTCAGCAGTGGACGTGTTTTGGCTGAAATTTATTTATGAAAGTTATTTATTTATTTATTATAATTAATGTGACCATACGTCCCGTTTTGAACGGGACGGTCCCGCTCTCAGGTACTCTGTCCCGGTGTCCCGAAAAATAAGTCGGGGACGCGAAAATGTCCCGTTTTCATAAGATTTAAAATAACGACACGTGAGCGGTAGTCGAACATGTATTCTCTTTAAAAAAACAAGTTGCGGGCATAAAAGAAAACCCAATTACGTACCTAGATGTCTCCGTAGTTTGACCTATGTTAATTGTAATCGTTAAAGATAATATTTCAAAAATCTTGCCAAGTGTTGTTCACATTTTGGAAGATGTCACCTAGTACAGTACTAAGTATTTACGCACAGGAAAAAATTTAAATACAAAATTGGGTGGTATGTAAGACGTTTGTTATTGTAAAAAAAGTTCAAAGTGCCCAAAATCTCCTTAAAAATTCGTTGTCCCGTTCTAAAGTGACAAAAAAAATGGTCACGTTATACATGTCGTAATCAACCGTTAATGTTATAGAAGCCCTTGTTATCATTTATCACGTGGGCCATTATTTTTATTGTACCCTTTGACTTTTTTTTAATTCGGGAAATTTTATGTGATTTCTGCTCAGAATCACGAGCTCTTTCGATCCTACTAGGAGAAAATAAGTGTCCCAAATGTTTTTCTCGTTCCTATAACCGCTCGTTCCTATGTAAAATATTTCATACACTTTATATATGACAGTAACGGAATGGAAGAATCGAAAATTATATTAAAGTTTTGGGACAGTTTTTTTCTCGTAGTAGGATCGAAAGTGCTCGTGATTCTGAGCAGACACATAAAACTTTCCGAATTAAAAAAAAAGTCAAAAGGTATAACAAAATAAAAACCGCCCAAGTGCGAGTCGGACTCGCGCACGAAGGGTTCCGTACAATTATATATAAAAATCAAAATCAGTTGTATGGCAGCCCCCCCTCAAATATTAATTTATATTTTAATTTAATGATTTATTGTTAAAGTCAATATATAATTCAATATTCTGTGAATATTTCAAGTGTCTACCTATTGCCGTTATCAATATCGAGCAAAAACGAGCAAAAAAATCATGTTTGTTTTATGGGAGCCCCCTTAAATATTTATTTTATTCCATTTTTTAGTATTTGTTGTTATAGCGGCAACCGAAATACATCATTTGTGAAAATTTCAACTCTCTAGCTATCACGGTTCCCGAGATACAGCCTGGTGACAGACGGACAGACGGACAGACGGACAGACGGACGGACGGACAGCGGAGCCTCAGTAATAGGGTTTCTGGTTTTACCATTAGGGTACGGAACCCTAAAACTGGCTCACGTATGGTTTACTGGCATTAAACTTGAAGCCCAAGTGACTTCAAACGAAATGGGTATACCTAGGTAACGCTACGAGAGTTGCGTTGATTACACACATAGCTACATAAAGTACTGATAGCAAAAAAAGTTGTGAATGAATGAAATTTGAGTAATATTGATATCATGATGAAATACCTACGCAATACTATGCCTATTATAATATTCTTTTTGAAACTGATAAGAAATATTCGTAAGAAATAAATCGGTATTTTATAAATAGCGAAAAATATACTTATCTATACATATAAAATCCTTTGTCCTGACTGACGGATCAACGCACAGCCTAAACCGCTGATCGTAGAGACCTGAAACTTGGAGGGTGTGTTCTTTGTATGACGTAGGCATCCGATAAGAAAGGATTTTCCGTAGTTCTACTTCTAAGGGGGTAAAAAAGGGGGGCAAAGTTTGTATGAGACATCGTGATTCCTTGGTCCAATCTACTTCAAATTTTGCATAAACATTCTTTAACAAAATTGATGGAAGACGTGTTTCGTATTTTATTGAAATTCATCCCTTGACGGGGTCAAAAAGTAGTAGAAAGTTATTTTGGGGGTGATTTGCTTCGAAGTTGATATCAATACTCCTTAGTGCTTTTGATTTAAATTACATTTTATTTTGACACATTGTAAACGAAACGAAACTTCAAATATTGCAAACCATTTTTGTCTACGTTTGTCAACCACGTCTTGATCTGATCTCTGATAATAGCTAATTATATGTATTAAGTATTTGCATTTCACCAAGCTTTTGCTTTTACAAGCGCAGCGTGGGACGTCCACCAACGAGATGGACGGACGTTTTGGTGAAGGCCGCAGGTTCAGGGTGGATGCAAGTCGCTTCCAACCGTAATGATTGGACGTCAATGAGGGAGGCCTATGTCCAGCAGTGGACGTCCTACGGCTGAAATGATGATGATGATGAAGCTTTTATGCGAGTTCAACCTTTTTCGAATAAAATCGAATTGAGTATTCAAATATCATTGTTGAACTCGCATAAAAGCTTGGTGCAATGCAAATACATATAAAATGCTTAGTCCTGAAGTCCTAAATGACTGACTGCCGGATTAACGCACAGCCTAAACCGCTGTATGTAGAGACCTAAAACGTGGAGGGTGTGTTCTTTGTATGACGTAGGCATCCAATAAGAAAGGATTTTCCGGAATTTCCACGGGATAAGGAATAATCGGGATTTATATATTTCATCAAGAGTGACCCTATGCCCATAACGAAGATTACTAAACTGTACAAATTGGGCATGCAATTAGACTATTAGAATATAAAGCGAATATAAAGAATTTTGAAAATTTCCACGGGATAAAGTTAAATCAGGATTTATATATGTAGGTACTCAAATCAACTGGACCATATCTCCGTAACTACAATTACTAATCTTTTCAAATACAGTATTAACGAAAATGACCATAACAACAAAAAAACTTATTGCAGGATTTTTGGAAATTCCTGTGGGATAGATAATCTCTGAAACTTCCGAACCGATTAAAAAAAAAAACTTTTACCAGTAAAAAGTTACACTATCCTTTATTGACATAGGCTACTTTTTTCCGGGGAAATGCAAAATTCCCAAGGGATAGAAAAAAGAAAATTCAACTTCGGAGCTCATTTTAAAATGTCTTACACCAATAGAAAAGATGCACTGTCCTTGGTTAACATAGGATGTTTTTTTCCGGATAAATGCAAAATTCCCGCGGTATAGAAAATAGTAAAATTACCTTCGGGGCTGAGTTTAAAAAAAAATCACCAATAGAAAGCTTCACTATCCTTTATTGGTATAGGCTACCTACTATTTATTCGGTAAAATGCAAAATTCCCCTGGGATATTAAGAAGTGACTTTCACTTCAGGGCTGATTTGAAAATTTCTTTCACCTATTAGTGAGTAGCTACACTAACCCTTACTTACATAGACTATTTTCTCCGTGAAAAATCAAAATTCCCACGGGAAAAAAATAAGTGAACTCAACTACGCGGCTGATTTTAAAAGTTCTTTTATCGGTAGAAAGCTTTAAGGACATAGGCTACTTTTCTCGGGGAAAATGCAAAATACCCGCGGGATAAAAATAAGTGTAATTTTGCAAAGAATAAGGACAAATTTGTTGAAATTCCCGCGGGATAGGGAATAAACGGGATTTATAATATTCACTAACTGATACTCATGATGAAATGATAATAATGATGGATGTTGCCGGTGCCGGATTTTTGTTTTATACAATGAAAGAGATGAAGAAGCTTTACCACAAATTGAAATTCTACGCGGACGAAGTCGCGGGCAAAAGCTAGTCTGATTATAATGAAATAGGTAGATCAAAATATTTTGTTTTCTGTTTTGTTTGGTAGATGTATTTTCCTAAATAATTCTTAACGAAATAGGTTGAAGAAGTTTTTAGTCAATCTTGTAATTCACTGTTGAGTTTGTTGAACCAAGGATGCTATAGACTGGATTGGCAGTCGCCATAGTACGGATCGGCCGCGGTTTTTGTAGTCCAATTATTAAATCTAGATGGCGCTGAAATATAGCCAGAGGCTTTGAAAGCAAAACAATAAGACCACAGATATTTCATATCACTGCAAATGTATTATCTATACATATAATAAATCTCTAACAAGTCGGTGTCTGTACATTGAAGATATTTGAGAAAAACTGTCACTAGGGCTATTTACTAGCGCAATAGAACCCAAAACAATGTTTTTTAGAATTATTGTCTGTTTGTCTGTTTATCTGTTTGTCTGTTTGTCTGTTTGTCTGTGCGTTTGTGCGCGCTAATCTCAGAAACGGCTTAACCTAGAAGGATGCGGTTTTCACTGATATGTTGGTATTTTCTTGGATTAACATTTAGTGTTTGTTTCATTTGAATCGGTTCACAAATAAGAAGAATTTATAGAACAGTTTTTAGAAGTAGTGACTTGGGAGTAGGTACGGTGGTGAATGTGAACGCGGGTGTGCGGGGGGGGGTTCGGTGGGGGGCCGGTGAGGGGGGGTTGCGGGGGGGGTATTTTTTTATATCGATGAACTAAGGAGAGCCATAATTCATGAAAAAGCAAATTGGATAAAAAAAATAAAATGCCCAAATTAATAATTCCACGCGGACGGAGTCGCGGGCAAAAGCTAGTTATGCAATATTTTTGATAAATAATACATTTGTAGTAATATGAACCATCTGTAGTCTTATTGTTTTGCCTTCAAAGCCTCTGGCTATATTTCAGCGCCATCTAGATTCAATAATCGAACTACAAAAACCGCGGCCGATCCGTACTATGGCGACTGCCAATCCAGTCTATATATCATCCTTGGTTGTACTTGCTATCGGTACGAATAAATGTCAAAATCCCGCTGTCATTATATGACGTGTTGTTGTGTGCGTGACCTAAACTCTCGTGGCGTTATCTACACGTGAAGTTTGAAGTTCTTCTTGTCCGTAACTTGTTTAAAAGTTATGGCGAGGTGACAAAGAACAAATCATCCAAGTACAATACGTTTACTTTTAGTTTACCACTGACAGATGGCTTGCCTTCGTTTCATTTCCACGACAAATATTCGGAAATATTCGGAATTAAAGAAGAATTATGACTTCGTTCCGGTCGCTGTTGAAACTGGTGGGCCTTGGGGCGTTGAGGCCAAACGTTTTGTTAGGGACTTAGGACGCCGTATGAGGGATAGGGGGGGGATCAGCGTTCCGGTGCTTATTTAGTCCAGCGCATTTCTCTCGCGATACAACGGGGTAATGCGGCAAGTGTTTTTGGGACTTTTGGCCCAGGGTTGAATCGACTTGGAGGGTGGGCTGTTTAGGTTAACATGACGAAGCTTGTAGCGGATTTTATATTTTTGTTTAGCTGACGAAGCATGTTGCGGATTCCAATCTGTTGTTATGACGAAGCTTGTTGCGGATAACAATATGTTTGCCTGACGAAGCCTGCGCTGCGGATCTGATTTACTTTAACACCATACAAATAAAGTAGCTATTACAAAGTCTGCAAACGTGGGTAACAGTTTTCTAAAATTGGCTTTATTTGTAGGTCGTTAAAGTTGAATATGAAATGAAGGCAAACCGTCTGTCAGTGGTAAACCTTATGTAATTTTACTGTAACCATTACTGCGTAGCACGTTCATTCCACCAGGGAAACAAGATGATATTATGGACGCGGGGAAATTAATATTATGATTATAATCAAAGGCGGACAATGAATGCAATATTTTAACGACCACTTTAGCCTAGTTGGTAGTGACCCTGCCTACGAAGCAAGAGGTCTTGGGTTCGAATCCCGGTAAGGGCATTTATTTGTGTGATGAGCACGAATATTTGTTCCTGAGTTATGGATATTTCTATGTATTTAAGTATTTATTTATCTATATAAGTATGTTTATCGTCGTCTAGTACCCATAGTACAAGCTTTGCTAAGTTTGGGACTAGGTCGATTTGTGTAAGATTGTCCCCTAATATTTATTTATTTATTTTATTTAATATGGTGACGAAAGCATATAATGGATACGGCTTTAATTAAATAAAATTAATTATAATGAAGAAAGAAAGAAATATTTTATTTGTGATAACAAATGGTTAACATAGATAACATAGCCAAAAGAAAAAAAAAATAATAAAAAAGTAAAAATAACATGCGTCACAAAATGGTCTCAATCCTGCAATCCGTAGGTACTGGGCCCGCGTGGGAACTACGGCCCAAGCCCTCTCATTTTGAGAGGAGGCCTGTGCCCAGTGGGACGTATATAGACACAGAATATATAATAGTACTAACGTACAGAATGGCCACGCTCCGCCCCGCACCGATTCGAGTTACCCCACCCCTCAAGACGCAGATTGCCGGGAACCGCCAGAAACCAGTCTGGTGCGCGACGCGATGTATTTAGGCTGCACGGCACACCTGCAGTAGGACGAAAATAGACTGGGATGAAGAGAAATTATGAAAAACGAAGTGAAACAACGTGATTCTCCTTTTGTATTGACACAATTGGGAATGTCTAAAAAAAATTACCACTGGTTTTTATTTTTTTTTGTATAAAAAAGTCAATTATAAGAAACTCATTTCAAGATTTTTTATTTATTCACTACTTTTTCTCAAAATTAATTACTGAAACTATTTTGGTTGATGACGTCAGATTATAATTCTATTATATTTATAATTAGACATCGGTAACTCGTGGCAATTAGGTAGCACTAGTGATGAGACACGTTTTTCAAGTGTCTTTTCAGATAAGATAAAATAATTCTTTAAAATTGAAAGGTCACATTTATTACCGAGACTACATCCAAAAGGTAAATTTGTTTATCAAAAGCTAAAAATAGCATTATCAAAAAATCCAGGATATCTTACAATAGTAATTTTTAATAGCTTATTACAAAATAAAGAAGTTGAAATCAAAGAGAACACCAACAAACTCACGCAAGAATGCTTTTTACAAGCTTTTATTTTTCTTGCAATGTATGTAGGTATGTACGGGTCAAATTTTGGATGTCGATTTTGACCCACTTCCAGTGGTCGAATTGGCTTGAAATTTGGTATACTTATGTAGGTTGGATGACAATGCAAGTATAGTCAACAAAAATGCTTGCAATAAAAATGAAATTTTTAACAAAAACTTTTTTTTAACCTACACACTCTAATAGGAGACGTAGGATAACTTCTAAAAACTTTGAGCAAATATTTATTGTCTATCACGAAAGTCAAATATTAAATGGTTTAAAAGATTTCTTGTAATTGGTTTCTTTGCTCGAGTCGTACAGAGAAACATAGTCACTTCACTAGTCTGTCAGAAACGTCAAATGCTACCTAAATGCCACGGGTTACCGATGTCTATTTATAATCTATCTAAATGCGTACGATAAGGCAACCCCTTTATTTATTTTTTGCGTAGTTGTACACTGTAACTAGTGTCACTTTACTGGCGCTGTCAAAGTGCTAGATGCCAGACAGGCGGGTCCAAATCAAAACCCCGTGGATTAAATAATCCACGCGTAAATTGTGAAGAATTCTAACCACACAGAATAAAGTACGAACCGGTCACGCAATTTACACCAATGTCAAATGAAGGTCATTGCTTATTTGTTATGTAATAAATTCATTACATTATATTAAAATTATATAACTACAGAAAATGATTTAAAAAGCATTTATCTCGAAATGGTTTTCGATTTACTATACATTGCAAAAAAATAGACATCCCCAATTCCACGCTAGATATCAAAGCAGAAGTCAAACCCTCTTTACAAATTATTCAACAACAGGATAAAGGGGAAAAAATGAAAAAAAATTTTTCATCAAAGTCAAAGGGATATCAGACACATAAAGAAATAACTGATACGTTTCAGCAGAGTTTACATATATAAATATAAACGTCCTCATTTACAAGTATCAAAGCATTTTTAGGCATGAATTTGTAAATAATTATTGCGAAAAGTTTTCGTTACAATGCTATTAGGTATCAAATATACTAAGTCTTATGAGCAGACATAGGAATTTAAGAGGCAAAATTTAAGAATTTCGGACAAGAATATTTTTTTGCTTGATTGAATCAGGAGTTAATTTACGGAGGTTCATATAATTTGTTGTCGCGGAGAAGCAAATTAATCGTGTGCAGTTCTTCAACATTTTCTTATTTCATACTTTTTAGAGCGCGTTTTTCCGTAGTCGGGTTTCAGTTTTTTAATTTGTAAGGTTGCAACAAGCCTTAGTTAGATTTTAGTGTGTAAGCGAGAAAGAAACAATGATTAAGAACATAGGTTAGAGCGAGATAGAAATAAATGAGTTATAAGATGGCTGTCGTTCGTTTTATTTGTCTTACATGGCGCTGAGGTAAAAAAATCTATTTAAAATAGATTTAGGCGTAAAAGTGCAAGTTAAAAGTAATTCGCAAATGTAACAAAGTGTTTGCTAACGTTGTAGCAATAAAGAGGCAAACGTCATTGCCTGGATCACGTTTATTTCAGTTTTTTTTTTAGGTTACGCACGGCACGGCACAATTGCCACGCCACAGAACGATCGGAACAAAATGGATTCCCAAAAAGAAAGCGATTTTGAGAAATTCAGCAACTTTGAATTAAAGAATGAATTACGTATAAGGTGCCTACAAGTGTCAGGAATAAAGCAAGATCTCATCAAGCGTATTATACAGGATAATATTGTGCGTTCCACGGACAGCGAGGCAATGGAAATACTCAAGGAGGAAAGATCTAGAAGACAGTCTCAAGATTCGGAAATAGAAAATATGCAAAAAACAATTCGAGAACTAAAGAGTAAACTGACAAAAATCCCGAACCGTGAAAATTCTGATCATGAGTTGGGACAAGGTGGGTCTAATTTTGTGCATATTTCGCCAGGCTTTGAGAATTCTGCTGTAATTAACATCTTGTCGCAAATAGCCAGCACGCAAAATATGCTAGCAAGCCAACCTCCTTATCAAGTTTTTTCGACAAGCGATACAAGCAACGCTATACCGCTGTTCGCTGGCAATAAAATGGATAGTGCAAGTCATTGGATAAGTCAGGTTGAAAGAATAGGAAGCTTGGCTACTTGGACAAACAATTTAATGCTTGTGAATGCATCTATGAGGTTAAGGGGGCCTGCAAGTGACTGGCACAAGGCTATTGGCAAATATATTGATATTTGGGATGATTGGAAGCAAGCATTGATTGATAGGTTCAACATGAAAATGACATTTGCTGAATTTATTACATTTCAAGCACGGAGAGTATTAAGAACAACGGAGACTATTACTGAATATATTTATAACAAAAATGCTTTGTTTGAAAAGTCACCAACTAAAATATCAGATATGGATAGGGTGTCACTAATTTTGGAAGGAATTACAGATCAACGTTGGGCAATTCCATTAGCAACACACTGCTGTAAAACTGTTGAAGAATTATTGAATCATGCGTCTGCATTGGACAACATAAGAAAAGTATTCCCAAGGGAAAGATTTAATAGTGTAGACAAGCCAAATGCTATAAACACAACATCCAAGTTCAGTGAGAAACGATACAGTAATTTCATACCAAAGTTTAATCCGGAGACGGATAAAGAAGAAAACCAGATATGTTATAGGTGCAAACAAAAGGGACACGTTTCATATAATTGTAAAATGTCTAATGTGGAACAAAATATGCCTTCTACAAGTAACAAAGATAACAGTAATATGCAAAACTTTAAGGGCAAGCCACAGGTAAGTTGTATACAAAATGATGAACCTAATGTTACATTGATTCCAGTTACAATAAATAATTCATTACAACTTGAAGCGCTTCCAGATTCGGGATCAGTAATAAGCATAATTGACAAAAACTACCTCCCAGAAGATACTCAAGTTCACCCATGGCAAAAAGGAAGTTTTAAGGCTGCAGGAAATTTAATAACACCAATAGGATGGTTCACAGCACGCATACAGGTGGGTAAAATAGATTATATTATGCCCCAGATTGCTATATGTGATAATTTACCTGTACCTATGATCATTGGAAAGGATTGGCAACTTGCAGTCTATGCCCGGATAATTTTTGACCCAGATGGCAAAGTTTGCATTATTACACCAACTCATACTGAATTATTCCCATCAATAACTGTAGGAATATTTCGTGGTTGTGGTAAATAAATAAACTTTGTTATTTAGAAATATTAAGACTTTTATTACTGAACGATTAAAAGCGCGGCAACAACTTGACAGATGAGAGAAGAGACCTAGCGGCGAACACAGCGCCACAGGTGCATAAAAATATAATTAAAATGGTTGCGTTCCTATTTACTAACACCCTCCCTTGGGACGCAACCCCATTTTCATTACACAATACAAATGTTTATCGGCAGTAGTGCCTTTAGTTAAATTGTCAGCAATCATTTCCTCACCTTTAACATAACAAAACTTTATCTCTAATTTATTAACATGGTCTTTGAGAAAATGATAACGAATATCAATATGTCTTGACCTAGGTAAGTAACAATCATTATTAGACAACTTTATGGCACTCTGGTTATCACTGAATATGACGAATGGGTTGCTCTGTTGTTGTCGATCGAGTTCAGCATGTAGCTGTTGAAGCCACAGCGCCTCCTGCGCCGCCGAAGACATCGACATGTATTCCGCTTCTGCAGTGGAAAGTGCTACGGTCTGCTGTTTATGTGACCGCCAGGATATAGCACCACCCTGTAACAAAAAAATGTAACCAGTGCACGACTTACGATCGCGCACGTCGCTCGCCCAATCGGCATCGCAATATCCTGTGATATTCTCATTACCATCTTTGGTATAAATCAACTTCAAGTCTTTGGTACCCTGCAGATATCTGAATATTCTTTTCACCGCAGTCCAATGTGCAGCTGTAGGATTTTTATTAAATCTGCTCAGTGTATTTACTGCAAAGGATATATCAGGTCGGGTACCTTGAGCCACATACAGTAAGGAACCAATGGCTTGTTGATATGGACAGTCAGTCAGTTTTTCTTCTTCATTTTCATTGAATTTCATGCCAACTTCAAATGGCGTTTTCACAGGTTTACAATCTGACATTCTGAATCTTGCTAGTATTTCATTAATGTATTTCTCTTGATCTAGCATTACTGTGTCACCATCTCTGGTAATGTGTAGACCAACACATTGGCTTGCCGGACCAATATCTTTCATTTCAAAGTGTTTCTTTAGTTTTTCTTTAAATACAATTTTTGTATTTTCTTCAGCAGTAAATAAAATTAAGTCATCAACCCAAATGGCTATAAATGTGTTTTTAGCTGCATTAAAATAGACACAAGGATCTGTTTTTGATTGTTTCAGTCCCAACTCTTGTAAAACTGAATTTAATTTTAGATTCCAAAGTCTGCTGGCCTGCTTTAGCCCATATATAGATTTATGCAACATGCATACCTGAGATCCTTCCTTATATTCTTCTGGCTGTTGCATGTAAATATCTCTGTCAATCTCTCCCTGCAGAAAAGCAGATACAGCATCCATTTGATCAATTGCCAATCCATATCTGGCTGCTAAAGCAAATAAGTAGCGAATAGTGGTGTATCTGACAACTGGTGAATATATTTCTTCATAGTCTGAGCCCCATCTTTGTGCATAACCTTTTATCACAAGCCTTGCTTTATATCGGAGAACATTTCCACTCTGATCAGTTTTTGTTTTAAACACCCACTTGTATGGAAGAGCCTTTTTACCTGGTGGGAGCTCTGTCAAAGTCCAAGTTTTATTTTTCATCATGGAAGTATATTCCTCATCCATGGCTCTCTTCCATTCAGTAGCTTGTGGTGATGTGAGCGCTTCCTCAACAGTCTGCGGATCAGTCAAATTAGTAAATAAACACAGTAGGCCCCTTTTTCCACTCGGTGTCTCAGTGTGTTTATTCTTAGATCTCAATGTTACATTACTACTATAATCCTGTCTTATAGGATATGGAGGATAGTAAGTAGCATCTAGTTCCCCAGTGTCAGTGTCATACTCACTTGAGTCTTCACTTTTACCTTCTTGTTTATCTGAGTCCTTACTGGACATTACAGGTGCGGATGTGGACGACTCCTGAGTGTGTATTTCTTTTCTTTGACTTCCCAAGTTAGTACTTTCCGGTGGGGCTGAACTGGTAGTGGCTGTTTGATCATCCTTTACTGTAACATTAGTTTCACAATTCACAGGTATGCTCACATTTTCATTGTACTTCTCCATAAAGACAACATCTCTACTTTTCACTATTTTGTGCGTTTTAGGGTCCATGAAACGATATCCCTTAGTGTTTTCGCAATATCCCACTAATATCATTTTTGTTGACTTTTTATCCCATTTTTGACGTTTAACCATAGGTACATGGACCATAGCTTCAGAGCCAAATATTTTCATGTGTGCTAAGTTTGGTTTCTCGCCTTTCCACAATTCATATGGAGTTTTACCTTCTAGCGTCTTTGTTGGGGAACGGTTTACAACATATGCAGCTGTTGCCAATGCTTCAGCCCACAATTTCTTCTCCAAGTTAGCACAGAACAACATACACCTTGCACGTTCTACTAGAGTTCGGTTTTTTCTTTCGGCCATCCCATTTTGCTGGGGAGTGTACGGGGTAGAGGTCTGATGAATTATACCATGATTGGATAAAAACTTTTCAAAGTTATAATTGCAATATTCTTTGCCATTATCAGTGCGAAGCTGTTTTATCTTGTGATCCAATTCATTCTCTACTTTCAACTTAAAATCTTTAAAAGTTTCTAGAATATTCAACTTATCTTTGAGAAAATAGACATGCACCATTCGTGTGAAGTCATCGATGTAAGTAATAAAGTATTTCATACCGCCATATGATGAATCTTCCATGGGGCCACACAAATCGGAATGTATTAGTTCTAGTGGCCTTGTTGCTCTTGAACCAACATTTTTGAATGGCATCCTCGCTTGCCTGCCTTCCATACAATAAGTGCAGGTGACATTACTTTGTTCCTGAGTCAGAGTCACACCCTCAGTACAACGAGGCAACTTGTTCACATCTGAGATATTCAAATGGCCCATTCGCAGATGCCACAGGTAAGTGCTGCTACAATTCTGAGAACTTGATGTTAAATGAGCCACTTCTTGACTAGTATCCATTATGTATAAGTTTTTGTTCAACGTTGCAGTGCATAGTATCTCATCTTCACCATTTTCAACTTTACAGCCCCTGTCATTAAATGTGACCTTATGTCCATTTTTCACAATAGTGCTAACTGAAAGGAGATTAGCAGCTAGCCCGGGAACAAATAGCACATTATTCACTTGTATTACCTTATCTTGACTTATATGTATGTTAACAGAGCCAACTCCCTTCACCGCTAGCGGCTCTCTGTTAGCTACTGTAATATTCTTTACTGATGGCTTGGTGACATTATACATCCAATCATTCCTGCCTGTCATATGCATGGATGCGCCGGAGTCAATAAACCATTGATCACATGTGCTTTCTTTGATAGTGGCTGAAAATGCTGCTACAAAACTGGAGCCTTCCGCTTTGCCTGCTGTTTGTTTCTTCGGCTGTTTACAATACTTGGCAAAATGACCATTCTTATTACAGTTAAAACATCTTGGTCCTTTAGATTTTACTTGATGTGTATTATTTTTAGTCTTCTTAGTATTTGAGTAAAAAGCGGTAGACTTTGATGTGTTAATTTCCTGTATAAGTTTAGATTTAACTGAGTCTGCACTTATTTGAATACCAGAACTCTCTAATCCCATTATCATCGGTTTGTACTCTTCAGGTAAGCCGGCCAACATCAAAGTGCCAAGCCATTCATCATTGACATCAAAACCAATGTTACGCAATTTGTGGGCAGTGTTCATTATCTTGCTCACATAATCCTCAACACTGTTGCTTGAATCTAGAGTAGTATTAATCAAATCTTTAAGCAGACCGACTCTTCTGGTTAAACCGTTGTCATCAAAAGCCCTTTGTAAATTTTCCCACACTTGTTTTGCAGTTTTGCATTCCTGAACATGTACGTAATTTTGTGGGTCCAATAACAAAATCAGCTTTGACTTGGCTTTTACGTCTTTAATAGCATCTACAGGTTTGTCATCAGCTCGTTCGACGCAGCACCACAAGTCTTCATGTTCCAAGTATGTCTTCATACTGAATTTCCAGGTGGCAAAGTTTTCTCTTCCGATCAATTTCTCTAAATTAAACATATTTGAGCCCATCTTGTGGGATTTTTCCAGAAATATGTATCTTCGGATGCAACTGTTCGATCGTTTTTTCTTAACCTCAAATTCAAATTGCAACGACAATTTCACTGATTGAAGTTAACTATCACTTTCTTATTATTTCAGTCTGTACCACTTCGGAACCACGGTCTGCTACCATGTAGGAATATTTCGTGGTTGTGGTAAATAAATAAACTTTGTTATTTAGAAATATTAAGACTTTTATTACTGAACGATTAAAAGCGCGGCAACAACTTGACAGATGAGAGAAGAGACCTAGCGGCGAACACAGCGCCACAGGTGCATAAAAATATAATTAAAATGGTTGCGTTCCTATTTACTAACAATAACCAATAAAAATAACTCATTAGCCTGCTGTGTCAACATAAAGAGAAATCACCCTATAATTTCTCAAGACTCAAAAGAAAAAATAATGAAACTTGTTGAAGAATATAATGATATTTTTAAAAATAATTCAAATGATATTGGGAAGTTTCCAGATTTTGAATTAGAAATAAATTTGAAAAATGAAAAACCAATCACCTGTAAACCATACAGGTTACCTGAACCAGAAAGGATATTTTTAAAAGAAACTATTGAAAAATGGCTAGAACAAAAAATATGTAGGTTATCAACCTCACCATATGCTGCTCCAATGTTTGTAGTCCAACAACCATTTCATGAAACTACACCATATAGACCGGTGGTAGATTATTCAAAAACAATTAACCCCATTACCGTTTTAGATACTCAACCCATTGAGAGGATGGATGATATTGTAACAACTATTTCACAGTTTTGCTACAAATTTAAATTGGATATTTTCCATGCATATCATAACATATGTATCAGAGAAACTGACATTTTCAAAACAGCAGTGATTACTCAAGATTACCATGTTGAGTTTACCAGGGTAATGTTTGGCTTAGTTGGAGGACCAGCAATCATGTCAAAGGTAATTAAGTCAACATATGGCCAGCTATATAGCAATGGAGTAAGGGCATATTTTGATGACATCTGTGGAGGTACCAATTCAATAGAAGAGTTTGTTGAGTTATTAAGAAAAGTTTTCCAAGTGACAAGAGAAAAAAATTTAAAACTGAACAAGGAGAAATGTATATTTATAGACACGGAAATACCATTATTTGGAAAAATTGTTGGGTACCAAGAAGAAAAAGTAGATCCAAAACGTACAGCTGCTGTAGAACAATATCAAACATTAAACACATTGACAGAAGTTAGATCTTTTCTCGGCTTTGCAGGAACGTTCAGAAAATACATTAAAAACTATGCAAGTGTTGCAAAACCACTTCAAGATATGCTGAAAAAAGTTAAATCCGAAGAAGAAATTACCGGAAACCAACCACACTACAAAAATAATAATATGAAAAAGAAACTAACACTATCACAGGAACAACAAAATTCATTTTTAGCGCTGAAAACATTAATTACTACATCTCCTGTTCTAGCAAATTTTCAACAAGATGCGGAAACCATTGTGGAAACAGACAGCAGTTATACAGGGATCGGAGCATGCCTGTTGCAAATACAAAATGGTGAGAAAAAAGTTATTGAATATGCAAGCAGAGGATTAAAGGATACAGAAACACGCTATCATATTAATGAGCTAGAAGTAACAGCAGATTACTGGGCTATAGTGAGTAAATTCAGAATTTATTTACTAGGTAAGAAGTTTACCTTAATAACAGATAGTTACTCCACAGCATATATTATTAACAAAGCAAAATTAAACCGAAAATTTGCACGCTATGTAATAGAACTGGCACCTTTTGATTTTGTGCCAATACATAGACCAGGAAAACAAAATTTAATTGCAGACCATTTGTCTAGATATCCACTGAAAGATTTATGTATGATGGTGATTTGTACAAATACAGAAAAATTACAGTTGGCTCAAACTAAAGACTCGTTTATACAACAAATAATTTTAAAGTTACAAAAAGAAGCGAATACCCAACATTTGAAACAAATTCATAATTGTTTTAAGGTTACAGATGGAATATTACTTCACATAAACACAGAAGAGATGGAAAATAAGGAAAAAATTGTTGTTCCACAAAGCTTACGCACAACAGTTCTAGGCATAGCACATGATGACAATGGACATTTAGATTGTGACACAACACTCACAAAGTTGAAGACACGATATTGGTGGAAATCTATGAGGAAAGATGTTAAAGCATATACAAAGTCATGTTTAACCTGCTTGAAAACAAACAGACGTACCAAGTTGACTTATGGACTATTAAGTGAAAGACCTATCCCTGAAACTCCCATGCAGATAATATCGTCAGATCACATAGTTGCATTGCCTCCAACTGAATCAGGAAACACATACATTTTTGTTCATATTGATCACGCAACAAGATATATATTTGCCAAGCCAACATGTTCACTGTCAGCACAAGATGTAATACACACAATCGAGAATGATATTATTTACAGATATGGGCCACCTCTAACATACATATCAGACTGTGCACCGTGTTTCACAAGTCATTCAACACAAAATTTCTTTGCCAAGTATGGAATAGAACATTCACCAACGACCCCATACACCGCGAGCAGTAACGGGTTGGTGGAGAGAGCAAACGCCACGATAGTATCTACCTTGACAAAATTTGCACTAGAAAATCGTGAAGATTGGGATATGTTATTACCAAAAGTGACCCTAGCAATCAACACATCAAAACAAAAATCAACAGGTTTTTCACCATTTTATTTATTGCATGGATATGAACCAAGAATTCCAACAAAAGAAATTCATTTTGGTACTATTACACAAGATATAGAGAGACTTCACCAGTTAGACTTATTGTTAAATGCAAGAAAATCAGCACAAGAGAATCTGAAGAAGATACAAATAATAAATAAACAAAGATTTGATTTATCAAGACTGCAGCATGATTTTAAAAATGGAGAATTTGTCATGTATGAATGGCACAAACCAACTGACACTAAGTTAACACCTAGATACAAAGGCCCTTACAAAATAATCAGAAAAATAGGTTCCGTATGCTATGAAATTGAAGACATAAGCAAACCTACAATCAAGAAAAAAGTACATGTTCAATATTTAAAACCTGTAGGCAACCCTCATAATTTAGACTTAATTTCAGATATTTCAGCTCAGTACAATAGCAACAACAATCCAAGCTTAGATGATGTAAATAATAACAACCCGGATGATGATGATGACAGCACGGACTCCAACAATGGCTTCACAGAAAATGACCAACCCCCTGGCGTGACGACGGCTACACTAGGCTCCACGGTACCATTTACAACCAGCAGAGGGCGCACCACTAACAAACCAAGGTCATATAAAGATTAAGTTTAAAAATATATACTATAAACTCATTATAAAAAAAAAATGTAATACTATCTGTGTTGAAATTTTTTTTATAAAGTACCTAAATCAGTATTGTTTTAATAAAGTCTAATTACAAATGTTCTTCATTCTTTTACTGTACAGAACTATAAGAACATAATTCAAATAAATGTAGTTAATTAGTAAGTAGAAAACAACACATGTTAAATTTTTTTTAAGAAGTCTGGTATAATGTAACTTGGTACTATAGCATGCAGTACCATACATTGTCGATTTTTTTTTTATTGTTTACAGTAAAAGAAATAGTAAAGTATAAACAAACATTAAGTTATTGATTGTTAAAAGTAGTTTGCAGGAACGGCAACAGATGTCGCTGTAATCAATGGTCAAATAGTTTGTAATACATAATGTGTAAAATGAATAAAAAAAAAAATAATAATAATTAAAATCACTTGTCATTCCAGAACTAAATTAACAGTTTTAACAGTAAGCAGTAAAAGGAGGATAAAATAAATTACAAGCAATGTAAAAGCAAAAGTATATTTCATGTAATAACATCAATAACATTGTTTATAAAATTTTGAACAAAGGGCAAGTAAGGTTGTTAGTTTAATATCATTCATTCAGTTTGCAATAAAAATAATGTTAAAGCAAAAGTTCATTTCATGTATAATTAACATCAATAACATTGTTTATAAAATTTTGAACAAAGATCAAGTAAGGCTGTTAGTTTAATATCATTCATTCAGTTTGCAATAAAAATAAGAATATAAGAATAACAATGCAAACTATTTTGTTCACTTTTAGATAGATTTTTGTAAATTAAAAAAGAAAAAAGCAACTATTTATAGATGACTTTAAATAATATGTTTTCTTTTGTTAATTTAAAGGGCATGTAAGGTTGCAACAAGCCTTAGTTAGATTTTAGTGTGTAAGCGAGAAAGAAACAATGATTAAGAACATAGGTTAGAGCGAGATAGAAATAAATGAGTTATAAGATGGCTGTCGTTCGTTTTATTTGTCTTACAAATTCATACCCCTACTAGCTGTTGCCCGCGAATTCGTCTGCAAAGAAGTCGTTTATCGATATCCCGTGAAAGCTATGTAATTTTCCGAGATAAAAACTATCCTATGTCCTTCCCAGTGTCTAAAACTAACTCCATACCAAATTTCAACTAAATTAGTTCAGCGGTTTAAGCGTGAAGAGGTAACAGAGAGACAGACAGACAGACACACTTTCACATTTATAATATTATAATATTATAGTATATAATATAAGTATATAGTATATAGTATAGTATGGATTCTTCGCAGACGGAGTCGCGGGGAACTAGTTACAATATAAGTAGGAATAAAGACCTTTATTTCTAAATCGGAATTAGCATAAGTTATACAAAATGTTTTTGTTCCATTTATCTTTAAGCCACGATTTCAGTACAACGTAGGCTGGTGAAAACGAAAGCCTTTAGCCAGAACAATGAATCATAAACAAACAAAGGTTTAATAAAAGGTCTGTCTTTATGTATTTCAAATGGGATTCTGAGTCGCGCTCTAAAGTTTCTGTATAAATTGAAAAACTAACAAAAATAACTTTGGATGCTTTATATTCATAAGCCGTGGTGGCCCTAGTGGTTTGACCTATGGTCTCTCGAGCAGAGGGTCGTGGGTTTGAATCCGGGTTGGCACCTTTGAGTTTTTCGGAATTTATGTGCGAAAATATATATGTAATTTACCAAGAGCTTTACGGTTCTTGGTTTAGTTCTTGAATGACGAAACTGTAATTGAATATTAATAAATTAGGTTAATATTATTATTTGAATGAACATTGACAATTGAGTAATAAATAATTAAAATATAATAGTTTTAACAATAAACAATTGTATTTAAATAGAATTAATGTGTCTAATATAATAGGCTAGTTTCCTAAAAAAATCTAATTAGTTCGTCATTTAAATTATCAAAAAATATTGGACACGTATTTTTTCTTTTGTCAATTGAACAAAAAATGACGGAGATATTGTATGTTGAAGTTCCGCGTGACGTCACGATTCGCTACACTTTTTAGCGAACCGTGACGTCACGAGCCCCCACTCCCGAACTTTGTCGCACTTTATCTTTGTCGTTTTTTGTTCAATTGACAAAAGAAAAAAAATGTGTTCAATATTTTTTGATAATTTAAATGTCGGACTAATTGTAATAGTGTTTTTTTTACCCAGGACACTACCCTATTGTAAAACAAAATACTCAATCTGGCCATCTGATATTGTTCTGTCCTTGCAGGGCATCACATGTATAAATACCTGCTTAAATTGAAAATTGAAATAACATAATCATAATGAATATAGTGTAATTTAATAGTAAATGCGTGATTTTAATATAAATAAGATACAATGAAATGTTTAATTTAGTTTTAAGTATTATTGTGTGCCCTTGCAGGGGTGTCGAGGACTGAGTTATACAACTATAACACTTTTGAAATGTACGTGACTTTACAGTGAAATAAATAAATACAAAGGAAAATACCGTGAAGAAACCTGCATACACCTGATGAAAATTCAATGGTGTATGTGAAGTTCCCAAATTCCCAATCCGCACTCAGCTCGCGTGGCAACTGCGGCCCAAGTCCTTTCATTCTGAGACGAGGCCTGTGCCCTGCAGTTGGACGTACCTATATAGGCTGGGATAATATTTCTATGAAAACCGGTCAAGTGCGAGTCGGACTCGGTGCACGAGTCGGGGTTCGGTGCTTTGTAGGTATGTCAAAGATAGTCAAAATACATGCCGTAAACAGCCGTAACTATTAGCCACTCAGTTCCTTTTTTGCATTAGCTGTCATTTATTGACAGGTGATTTCAAATAATGTAATTTTTGTTTTAAGGAATAAGTTTGATTTAAATAAATAAATAAATAAATATTAGGGGACAATCTTACACAAATCGACCTAGTCCCAAACTAAGCAAAGCTTGTACTATGGGTACTAGACGACGATAAACATACTTATATAGATAAATAAATACTTAAATACATAGAAACATCCATAACTCAGGAACAAATATTCGTGCTCATCACACAAATAAATGCCCTTACCGGGATTTGAACCCAGGACCTCTTGCTTCGTAGGCAGGCTCACTACCAACTAGGCTAAAGCGGTCGTTAAAAAATAAAATAAATAAATACATTGGCAACCATAGTTGTACAAAGCATAATGAGCGGTTATAATCCAGTGTTAGCAGAGCCCTACTTTTAAGTAAAATTTACGCAGTCTGGGATCACACCTATGCGCAAGGTTTCCTCGCGATGTTGTCTCTCAGCGTAAAACTCATGATAGATTTCAAATATTATTTCATACATTTCCGATAAAATCGGAGTTGTGAGTCCGAGCTCGAACCCAAGACATTCTGCTTGAGAAACCATAGATCAAAGTATAAGGCTACCGCGCCGAATTTTATTCTAGTTTCTAGTAATAATTTTTATTCTAATGCGATCCCGCAGAGAAACTCTAAGTATAGCCCTCTCCATCGCCCCTTAACTGACTTTGAGCTTTCTTTTATGAGTGTTATGAGGCCCATCGAGTGGCGTCCGCGGACCGGAAGACGCAGCGTAGGTAGGCCTCCAACAAAATGGAGCGGTGAAATGGTTTAGGTTGCGGGAATGCGTTGGATGCGGATGGCGCAGGACCAATCTGTTTGGCAAACCTTGGGGGAGGCTCATGTTCAGCAGTGGACGTGGAGCAGTGGATGATGATGATTTTTATTCTTTGTCTTCAGGTGGTATACACATGGGAGATGGACTTCAACCGCAGCGTCCTGGGGGCGTCGACGCTGCTGGTGCCCCGGACGACGCCCACCGCTGGGCCTGGCCCGGGGCCCGCTGGGATGCCCGCCTGGGCTCACAACTCCTGGGTCTGTGTATTCGCCGCCATGCTGGCCGTGGCTATCCTGGGCAACGCCATCGTTATTTGGATAGTTACTGGTTAGTATACTCACTAGGGTTAGATTGGGTTAAGGTTGAGATGAGCCCGCATAGCACGGTGTCGACAGAGGAGCCCCATCCCGGGGCAGCCAGTGGGCGTCGCGGTGTCTCTTATGCTCCCGCGGCGTTCGCAAAGGTAACGAAGGAATCCGTGCAGTTTTTCGAGGGTAGGTCTCATGTGGGAGACCCCACATACCCTCTGTTTCCCCTAATAGAGACGAATGCATAAGCCGCATTTTCCGCACCATAAAAAAAGAGGCAATGTTGGTTAAGAGGGTTGTCGCCTCAGCCCGCAAGTGAAGTTTCGGTGCACACACGCGTAACTGTCTATGTGTGCGTAGATAGTGCGAACTGCCCAGACTGCTTGCGGCGCCAACCAATGTTGATACTTTAATCAGGCGAATTGTTTAATTTTAATTTTAATAATTTAAATTACATTTTATCATTTAGTATTTCAGTGACATAGTTAAATATGAGTATAAAAAACGTTATGCTTGCTTAATTCACGAAAATTAAGTGAGTAAAAATCACAGGTAAAAATAGTCAGAAGCGAGACCAACTTACTCATAGGTTTTGAATTGATTTAAAAATAAGTCTTTGCGTTACGAGATTTTTTATATAATTTGGTCGCTTTGTTTTCCGCTGTACCTGTGTAATCTTAAAAATATTTAAAAAAAAAGTAAGATTTTTACACCACTGCTGTTCACAAAAATCTGTATGACCCTTAGAGACTATATACATTGCTAAGAGTCAATATAGATCTGGGGGGTTACTACGAAATTCGAAGTTCGAAGTTCGGATCGTGTGGTCCCTCTCACTCTCGTAATAAATACCTCGCGCTTCGTAGTATAGGGCCTGTTCTCGGTGTAATTTCCGTTCCCACGGGAATTCCAGGATAATATATTATACCTTATGTCACTCTCGCAAATGAGAACACCTCACACTTTAAAATCCATCAAGCCGTTTAGGCTACAGCTCACGCCCTGAGTCTATTCATACATACATACTACAACCGTCCTTCAGCATTCGGGTATATAATAAGTATCTAATTACTAGGTGGCTTCGTTAGAATTATTACTGTTCCATTCGGAAGTTTCTGTACGACGATTTTAAGTAATTATTAACATTAAAAATTTGCTGTGTGATAGGTATATGAAAGACGATGTCATAGTATCTAATACCTTTAAACGAGCAATTCTTGTATATATATATATAATCAGGATCTCGGAAACGGCTCCAACGATTTCGATGAAATTTGGTATGTGGGGGTTTTCGGGGATGAAAAACTGATCTAGCTATGTTTCATTTTCAGAAAATCGCTTTTACTCGTGTTTTCCGGCTATTTTTGTTTGCATTAGAATATAAAGCTAAATTTCGCCAACTGCGAGCAGATCATAATGGCACATTAGGAATCGGGTGGTCGCGGATCCAGCCGACCTCAGTTCGAGTCCACGTTTTTTTTCAAGATTTTTAGTTTTTTTTTTAAGTTTTTTTTTTATGAGAAAACGTCAAGTTTCTTCTTTTGTGAGAAAAAGTTACTTTTTTGTGGAAAAAGTTACTTTTTTGTTAGAAAAAGTATTATAGGGAACGTGCAGTAACTATAGGCGGCAGCACTAATGCGACAGAAGAGACACTATGCGGACAGTAAAACAAACTTATCAAGGTAAAACATTCAAATTGATGGCACCCTTATGGCACCAGTTGGCAGCACCGTCTATGTGCACGTTCCCTATTGCCTATTGGGAGCACAGAACAGGAAAAGCCGGTTGTCTGTAAAGTCGGTTTACGGACGATAGTTTAACGTGACTCACCCCCTCCGGTGTTTTTGTCAAATATCTTGAAAACGGTGCATCCTACGGCAAAATCAATGAAATTTTCATCCCCCCTTTAATACCCCCGCGCTCCCTCCCCCCCTATCACCCCCCCCCCCCACCCCTCCGGTATATATAATCAGGATCTCGGAAACGGCTCCAACGATTTCGATGAAATTTGGTATTTGGGGGTTTTCGGGGATGAAAAATTGATCTAGCTTGGTCTTATCTCTGGGAAAACGCTTGGTACCGAGTTTCTGCCCGAGCAGAGCTCGGTCGCCCGGGTACTAACTCATTAATGAATAAATAATGATAATTATTAATGTACGGTCAAGTGCAAAAATATACGTATCGATTTAACTGACTGACTGACTGGACTTACATATAAAATTAAGTACTTACAACATCTTTTTAAAATGTAATTAGGTACATGACTTTACAGTGAAATAAATATAATATAAATAAATCCTCCCATAATTATGTACCTTAATTCGACGACATTATAAAATCTATTATGGGACATTGAGCAAGTTGTGTGCACCCATATTTTTATACTTGACTTGTGACTTGACATAGACCTGCAATGAAATATTTAATTAGTCAGAAATTGAGCAGGTATCTAACTTATCTTTAGCTTATCTTTTTTTATGTTTATTGTATCTAACTTAGCTCTAATAAAAATACTGCACGGCTAATGTAGGTAGAATAAGCATGATTCAGGAAACCCACGAAGAACTTTACATAATATAATTGCAATAAAACGACTGTGAACTTTGAACTTCGAGGAAGACGTTGAAATGATAAAGATCGAGTATCTAAGAAATCCTTTTATAACTTACTACTAAGTAATAGTTTTAAAAAGTACTAGAGCGAGATCCAATCTGAATAAAATTCTTTGCCAATGCTACAAAGATATTAAAAAAGTATTTAAAAATGCGATCATTCCAAGTTTCTTCAGTTATTCTTTTTATTTGAAACAGTTTTGCAGATAAAATTGCAGTGTTTTAATGGCGACAAGTCTGTTACGATCTAGGAATTCTTAAAAGCGGTAACATGGAGATACTAATTGGATTTTCCTTGAATAGGGCCATTGGTATAGTTTTATAATAGGGTATCTATGGTTTCGCATAATTTAACAAGTCATAATGTATCATTCTTCATAATCAGCGTTAGTCATAAAGTGACTTATTTCTGTAACAGTTTTTTTTCGGAATTGTTATAAAACAAACCTAACCTAACCTACAGCATTCTATAAGATGGCATTTAAAAAAGTCCTGAAAAAAATACTGATTCAGAAATAAATCATTGTATGTCTAACGTTGATTATGAAGAATGATGCATTATGACTTGTTAAATTATTTTCAAAGGTTCGCTCACTTTCGCCGTTGACGCAGTACGAACATTCAACACTTTTTTCCAACCACTATCCCGGTTAAAATTTGGATGACGACTAATCTCAATGGCTTCACGCACTTTTCGCGGAATGAAAAACTTTTCTCTCGCAACTGCGGAAGCATTATCGAATCGAATGTAGTGCGTCGAGCCAGAGTCCATTGAGTGTTCGGCCACCGCAGATCCCTTCACTTGTGAGTCTCACGGTAGTTTCATGCTTAAAGACACTTTTTTTCTGAAAATTAATTATTTAGTGCTCGTAAAAAATTTTCGTACGTTGCCCACCACTGATCTATTATGTTCAAATTGCACACTCTGTCACATTGTAAAAGTATTATTAACGTCACGTTTTTGCGCTCATCTTACACGAGGTAAGAGTCCACAAAATACAGTTCGTTAAACAAGGCGGGCCCATTTCCGACGGGACAGAAGATTTGGGAGTTAATAAACGCAATGAACTGTAAAATTGCTGTCTTTTGTACAGCCACAGATTTAGTATCTTTGTGAATTGTGTCCATAAGTTTTAGAGTTCCGTTCCCAAAGGGACCCTTTTACTGAGGGCCTACGCTAGCTGACGCGGACGCCCGCCGCGTGCGCCCGCTCGCGGGTCTAAAATATACCGAAAATCCGACGCACGCGCCCGCGCCACTTAGCGCTGTTCATACAATTTCTTATTAGACGCGCGCACGACGGGCATCCGTTCCGGGTAATCCGCGTCAGCTAGCGTAGGCCCTGAGACTCCACTGTCTGTTTGTTGTAATTTTGTTCACATAATTGAACAGTATCCTTGTCTGTATAATAACAAGTTACAAGAAATACTCGAGAAAGTATTTTTAGTAGTAAGTATTTTTAGTCATTTGTTAAAATGATTGAAATACAGAATTATCCTCTGATAACTCTTTTGTAGCAGTAAACAATCTACAATTAATATTTTTTCGATGTATGGATGAAGCCAAATCAATCTACGCCGTCGTCGTCTTCTAATAAAGTTGTATGTTATAGTCACATTGTTTACGCCAATCTAAATATTGCACAACCAAACGCTGTATTCATTTGACGAGATCGCGCCATCTAGGGGTGAAAAAGTGAACTAAAACGCGCCCCAGTGTCGCGTGACCCAAGGTTCACTTTTTCACCCCTAGTTGGCGCGATCTCGTCAAATGAATACTGCGTTTGGTTGAGCAATATTTAGATTGGCGTAAACACACATCTTCATCATCAGTTGACTTTTTCACAATGAAAACACGTGCTTTCGCTATGCTAAACTTGAAAGAACTAACCGTTTTGTAGCTTGGATGATGTGGACACACCTAGAACGCAAAATACGCCTGTTGTCTTTTGTAGGTTGCATGCAAGCGTCAAATGACGCCGCCGTGGACAGTAAGCCTAACAGTACATTTTTGTCGTGCCACGCAGCCAGGTGTGGCATACATTGCGTTGATTCGTTGTGATGCCGAGACGCAGCGAAACGCAACGCACCAGTAAAGCCTCACCTTAAAGAGGGTCGTCATAGAATAACAGCATCAGTAATAGACAAGAACCCATTATGGACATTTTTTTCCGCAAACACTAATTTTAAGAAATGGCCACACTACATTTTTAAGCTATCCACTCTATGCTCAGATAACTGATGGTTAGGTTAGTGGTGGGCTATAAGGCATTGAATCATTGCTGTACATTATTGGGTAACTACTGTGCTCAACATGCCCATCCATGATTAGTGCCATCATCACCGTGCGTCACCCTAAAAGGAAACGAATAAACATACTTATATAGATAGATACATACTTAAATACATATAAAACACCTAAGACTCGAGCACAAACATTCGTATTTTTCATACAAATATCTGGCCGACGCGGGAATTGAACCCGGGAGCTCAAGCTTCGTAGTCATGTTCTCTAACCATGCACTAGGCCATTTGGTTGTCTAAATAGTGAATCATAATCATCATCCCAGTCTATATACTGACTGGGGCTCCGACCTATTCTCAGAATGAGGAGGCTTGGCCTGAAGTTCCCACGCGGGCACAGCCCAGAAAAACTTGTAAGAAACATTTACTTTACATTCACTATTTTAGACAACCAAATTATGGCCTAGTGGTTAGAGAACCTGACTACGAAGCTTGAAGTCCCGGGTTCGATTCCCCCGTCGGGGCAGATATTTGTATGAAAAATACGAATGTTTGTGCTCGAGTCTTAGGTAGGTGTTTAATATGTATTTAAGTATGTATCTATCTATATAAGTATGTTTATCCGTTTCATATTACCATAACACAAGCTTTGCTTAGCTTACTTTGGGACTAGGTCAGTTGGTGTGAATTGTCCCGTGATATTTATTTATTGTTTTGTTTGTTGACAGCCCATCGACGCATGCGCACCGTCACCAACTACTTCCTGGTGAACCTTTCCTTCGCCGACCTGATGATGGCGTCGCTCAACTGCCTCTTTAACTTCATCTACATGTTGCACAGGTAAGACCAACCATTTGGATTTAGAGCTGGTTCCCACTTTTCAGATGTTGGGCCCGGATTCTAATCGGTCGTGGGCGCCTCACAAGTAGGCACATCGCTTGTAGTACTGATGGTCTATGGGGCAAAAAGATCCACGGACCGGAAGACGCAGTGTAGGTTGGCCTCCAACTAGATGGAGCGACGACCTGCGGGCTTATTGTCTAACGCTTCTGACGCTTGCCTTCGCAATCACTATTTCTTTCTATCAAACGGTATAAAGTGATGACAGAAAGAGACGGTGAAAGCGAAGGCAAGCGTCAAAAGCGTTAGACAATACGGCCTCTGGTTAAGGTTGCAGGATCTCGTGGGATACAGATGGCACGGGACCGATCTGTTTAACAGAACATATTTAACAGCCATGTGTGTGCGTACAACTGCAAACATTCATACACCAGTAACGTAGATTTACCAGTCTCATTTTCCCATTCGCAGAACTCCATCTTTTTACTTGGTCTAAGGTCAAACTGTACAAAGTTAAGGAAACAAAAGAAAAATCCATTTTCATCCCACATAATCCGGTGAGTTTCCCAACTTTGTCCTGGATTTTTTTACGTTTTCCTTGCCATGCAATGTTGTAGTGAGCAAGGACGGGATTACGCTCGGTAGCAACGTTGTAGCTCAAAGGTTGCTGCATTAATGCATACGGACACGGGAGGTTGCCCTGGCCATTTTTAATTAGATTCTCGATTTAACTAGACTTTGGATTTTGTCGTCCTACCGAAACCGATGTAGTTTCACCACGCCCGTCCGCTTTTCCTTGGCTTATCGTAGAAACGGTCAGTGCTAGGAAGCGGTAATTTTTCATGGAGATATATCTACTTGTACATCTACACTAATATTATAAAGAGGAAAGATTTGTATTTTTTATGTTTATAACGAATAAACTCAAAACTAATGAATCGAATTGAAATTTTTTTTTCACCGTTAGAATGCTACATTATCCCTGAGTATCATAGGCTATATTTTATTATTGAAAAAAATTACGGACCCCGACTAAAACTTTAATAAAATAATAATAACAGTAGATTTTTCGTAAGTCCCGTGGGATAAGAAAAACACTATGTATTTATACACAAGCTTTTGCCAGCGAGTCCTCAGTTTTGAATTAGATTATCACTATCCCACGGAAACAATGCCATTTTCCGGGATAAAAACTATCCCATTTCCTTTCCCAGGACTACAACTATCTCTATACCAAATCTCATCTAAATCAGTGGTTATTGATTTCCTCTACAAATTTCCACCCCCTTAAAAGATAATTTTTGGGATAAAAGCTATCCTATATCCTTTTCCGGGACTCAAAATAACACTGTACCAAATTTCTTCTAAATCGGTTCAGCGGTTTAAGCGTGAAGAGGTATCAGACACACAGACAGACACACTTTTTGATGTTGCCGTATTTTTGTTTTATTCAATGAAAAAGAAGAAGCTTTACTAATTTATTGAATCAGGCGTTACTTTGCGGAGGTCCATATTAATGAACTGAAACAATTGCTTTACCCGCGACCTTTTACCATGAATTAGAATTCTGCGATTGCGAATCCGCGGGCAAAAGGTAAGTAGGATAATAAGATGACAAGTCAAGGCTCCTAAGTCGTCTTGGCAATAACGCTTCACTTAAAGTGAGGTTTTATTACAAATTTTTATTTAATTTGTAAAGTTCAAGTACTTAGACAACAACAGCTGTTTCTTTTATTTAATCTCTGTAAGTATTTCGTAACTCATCGTCTAAATCTAGGTACGTAGAGGTAGCCCCAATGAGCCATTCTAACTTCTATGGTAATTTATGTAACGATATCTTTCAAATTATGGTTCTGAAACTTCGTGAATGACTCTTTAGCAGAAATGAAGAGGATACGTGATTCGCCATTTTTTTTTAATTTTACCCCTAAGGAAGTAAAAAGGGGGAAGGATTCTCTAACCAATAAGCCGTTTGATCTCTTGTCTTGTTTTAGGAAATACTTATTTTTCTTTTATAATTTGTTCTTTCTTCGAGTCTAGCGTTAATTATTCAAACTACAAGGTAAATAAACACTTTAGTTATCAAAATAACCAGCTATGATTCCGCCATAAAAGTATGATTGATTCCATTAACATCATTTTCAGCCAAAAGACGTCCACTGCTGCTGAACATAGGCCTCCTCCAAGGCTCGCCAAACAGATCGGTCCCGTGCCATCCGCATCGCGTAGTCTTTGACCAGTGTGTGCAGTGCTGCCAGTGATGACATATCAAAAAAAAATCCTTTATTTCAGGCCAGCTGTTATATAATTATTAGTAGTTACATAAACTTAAATTTACTAGACTATGTTAGTTTATACATGCATACATTATTATTATTATTAAGTATGTATTATTTATTTATTTTAACTGTCCAGTCCAGTCACAATCCTCACCCAGTTATTCTGCGGAATCGTATTAGAAATGATGAAATATATAAAACACCGACATATATAGCTCGAAGAATCGCCAGACTCAAGTGGCGGTGGGCAGGGCACATCGCTCGTAGAACTGATGGCCGATGGGGCAGAAAGGTTCTCTAGTGACGTCCACGGACCGGAAGACGCAGTGTAGGTAGGCCTCCAAATAAGATGGAGCGACGACCTGGTTAAGGTTGCGGGATTAAGATTTCATGACCAAATAAAAATGGAAACCTCTGCGTTAAAATAAGCCCTCTGTCCAACAGTTTGCACAAATATTGCGGAATCGTTTTTTATGACACAGTTTAATAACATTACCAATCATTCAATCACAGCTTTATAGTAATTCATATCGAAAGCCGCGTTGTTTGGCAACAAAAGAGATGGTATTTGAATATGAAACGAATTGGAGCAAACAAATAGATTGCAATAAATGCCCATTGCCCACCGCCTGGGATTCGACCCTTTCCCGCGCGAGCGGTTGCGGGGTATGTTGATATAAATATGAAGGTTGAAATCGGAATAAAGAAAACTATTTATTCTTTGTATACGTACGTGGCTATATTGAAGAACAACACAAGCTGCTCGTATACGTCTTGTTTTGTGAAAAGGTAATCGTTGGGCATAAAAATCGGCAACCGGCAAGGGAGAGAATTATTTATATCTACATATTCGATACGCAGGGAAAAAATATATTTAGTAGGAAAAGATAAAAATAAAAATATCGAATAGTATTAGATTGGCCCCACTCAATATAATGTTGTAGCAAGCAACGCTGTATAGGTTACACCACAAGAGTTTAGGCGAATGATTACACATACAGCTACATAAAGTACTCATTGCAAAAAATGTAGTTCGAATGAATGAAATGAGTGAGTGAATGAAAATGTGAGTTATATGATCTTATGATGAAATATCTACGCAATACTATGCATATTTTAATTTTTCTTTTTTTATATTTAACCTACCACGTACCACGTGGTAGACGACCAGATGGCCTAGTGGTTAGAGAACCTGACTACGAAGCTTGAGGTCCCGGGTTCGATTCCCGCGTCGGGGCAGATATTTGTATGAAAAATACGAATGTTTGTTCTCGGGTCTTGGGTGTTTAATATTTATTTAAGTATGTATCTATCTATATAAGTATGTTTATCCGTTGCCTAGTACCCATAACACAAGCTTTCCTTAGCTTACTTAGGGACTAGGTCAATTGGTGTGATTTGTCCCGTGATATTTATTTATTTATTTAACCTATTTGAAACTGATAAGAAATATTCGCAACAAAAACAACGGTATTTTATAAATCGGTATATTCTTGGATCTAAAAAAGGCATTCGATACGGTCTCTGTCCCCATATTGATAAAAAAGCTGGAGAACATTGGTATACGAGGATTACCTCTGCAATTATTCCGGGATTATCTTAGCAATAGAAAACAAATAGTAAAGGTGGGTGAACACTATAGTGATGAAGAAAGCATTAGTTATGGCGTGCCTCAGGGTAGTGTCCTTGGGCCTACCTTGTTTCTTGTTTATATTGATGATCTCTGCAGGCTGACACTCACTAATGCTCAGATAATTACATTTGCTGATGATACTGTGACATTATTCTATGGAAACTCATGGGTTGAGGTTAATAGTATTGCTCAAGCTGGATTTAACGTTATCACCGGTTGGTTGGGAAAAAATTTACTTACACTAAACCTGTCAAAAACTAAGTTAATCAGTTTTAGCATAAATAATAAAAAATCGTCCTGGAGAAGGAACAATAGCGATTAAAGCACATACTTGTCAAAGTCACACGGGGTGCAGCTGTTTACCTATAGCCGAAACTTCATCAATCAGATATTTGGGAATTCAAGTCGACAAAAATCTTAATTGGCAGGAACATATTGATATATTGACAGGCAGAGTGCGTAAATTGATTTACATATTTAAAACACTGCGCCATGTGTGTGACAAAAACCTCCTTACTGAAATTTTCTATGCCCTTTGCCAGTCAATTATATGTTATTGTATTACAATCTGGGGAAACGCATCAAAAACGGCAATACTTAAACTTGAGAGAGCACAACGGGTGGTGCTTAAAGTGATGACGTTTAAAGGTTTTCGGCATTCGACTACAACTTTATATAGAGATAACTCAGTGCTTACTGTACGGCAATTATTTATACAGCAATTAGTCCTTCTACAACACAAAATGGCTCCTGACTTCCCAACAACACGGAGAAGGAACGATATCGTGTACTCAATTCCGAAGCATAATACAAAATTTGCAAAAAGGTTTGAAAGGTCTTTGGGACCAGTGATTTATAATAAACTTAGTAGAAACATAAGTCTACGGACACTTACCCTGTATTCCTGCAAATCAACAACAAGTGAATATCTGAAGCTGCAAAATTATGAAAATACAGAACAACTTTTGAAATAAATGGCTTAAACACATACACATCTACATACAAGCAAACATACGCACACACAAACTCTAACATACACTCACACACACACACACACACACACACACACACACACACACACACACACACACACACACACACACACACAAAATTCATACGTACATACCTACATATAAAGATTATAGTTTCTATTTAACTTTCTAGCTGTTACGGTTCACGAGATGCAGCCTGTACCTCTACCATGAGTTACACTAGTTTACAGTGACCGTACTCGCTAGCGACTGCGTAAATGATTTGTATGGAGAATTGTACTTCCGTAAGTGACCGCTAGAGGCGCTGTACACAATTCTCCATACAAATCATTTACGCCGTCGCTAGCGAGTACGGTCACTGTAAACTAGTGTAACTCATGGTAGAGGTACTGGTGACAGACTGACAGACAGACAGACGGACAGTGATGTCTTAATAATAGGATCCCGTTTTTACCTTTGGGTACGGAATCCATGTAGTTAAAGCAGAAAATTTGGTTTTAACGTGTGTGTTAATGATTAATAATCATTATTGTTAACTAGTAACAACCTTAAATTGTAATATTCTGTTCTTATGTACTATTTAATAGTTAAATATAAAATAAAATATTGCTTGCTGTTCGGTTGTACAAGTTACTATACTGTATAGTGGTAAAGATTGATGTGTAATTTTTGCATACATATACTATGTGTTTACAACATACTCGGCATGGTTCTACCTTGCCATCTTTTGTTTTCTTTCTTTCTTATGTTACGCCTACCCGTGTTTGGGTGATCGTTTACATGTAATTGAATAGTTTTGTTTGGTTATGTTTAACTTTAATAGATTTTAGGAAAAGTTAAAGAGGACGGCGAATCCTGTTCCACCGTGATACAGTTTTATACTAGTACGGGGAACAGAAGACGCTTACTCGCAAACTAATGAGGAGTAAACAATTAAGTCTTAAGTAAAGAATAATGTATACTTACATAGCATTATACCTCAATTAGTGTAGCTTATTTGTAAGTAAGCAGTGGTTACATTTATGGTACTGAATAAAGATAATTATTATTATTATGTTGGTACGGACCTCCGATCACGGGCCCATGGGGACCCGGTCATTTGAAAGGCATTCATGGGGCCGAAGCCAACACGAAGAGGCCTTTGGTACCATATAATATAAATGAGATGGGCGCAACTATGGAGGTCTATCCCCTAATATACCATGAGGATGTGCTAGCGGACAGTCCTCCACAGTTGCCAATCTATTGCCAGGTAGGAAGCGACATGGAATTGGCTATGGGGTTGGGATGTTGTGGACAGGATTACCGGGCTATGGAGTGAGATAACGGACACCTACCATTTCAATATCTCATAAACTGAACTTTTGGTAGGCGGTGACTCGCCATTCACTAAATGGGCCCCTCAAACTATTGCCCGCTCGGGGCAACGAGGCGGCATCATTGGTGTGAACGGCTAAGGATGGAGAGGTGTCCCTGGACTTTAAACTTCAAAATGCCAACTCGCCACTTACGGCCAAACACATCCATCCTTCGAGCATTTAGCTCTTGCGCTCCACTCTAGGCGGCCAACAAAGGCAAACTAGTGGCGGGGTGGGTGTGTAATTGTGTGTGAGTGTGTGTATAAGCGCATGTGTGTATGTGTACCCCTGGAGGTCTCGGGTTCGTGGTGTCGCTACGCACCAACAGCTCGCCACAAGCCGCCCTGCGATGACTGACTGCACTGGTGACACGACAACACCAGCGGGCGATGAGGTCGTCACATCCCTACGCCTTTTTATTATTATTATTATTATAAATAGCGAAAAATATGCTTATCTGATTTAAATAAAATAGATCAAAATATTTTATTTTCTGCTTTGTTCGAAGTAGATTGTATTTTCCTAAATAATTCTTAACGAAATAGGTTGAAGAAATTTTTAGTCAATCTTGTTTCACTGTTGAGTCTGTTGAACTTGCTATTGGTACGAATAAATGTCAAAATCCCGCTGTCATTACATGACATATTGTTGTGTGCGTGACCTCAACTCTCGTGGCGTTACCTATATTTCAGCGGAACGCATTTAAAGACTAGTAATTACAAAGGCACACTAAGATTATTTTCACCTTAACACTCGAGACGACTCAGTTTTAACCGTAAAGGTTCGAGTTTTCTCATAAAGTACTCATATAAAATCCTAGAATTTAAGCACATAAAATATCCAAACCTATTTAATGTAATATAGCCTAAGTATTGCATTTCCGATCTCTCTCGATGTATGTCAAGAACTGACGAGTGTCAAAATGGAAATAATCTTTCACTGTACACATTGTGACCACATGAACGCCAGCAGAAAGTGTAGTTCTCAAAGAAACTTAGGTATCTACAAACCGGAAGCATGTATGCCGTATGGCAACACTGGATCAGTTTAATCGTAATTAAATATAATGTGTACGAATTTGAACTGTTTCAACAAATTGGTAGCAAAGTGTGTGAATATTTCGACGGTCCCCACGAACATAGTCGTATGGAAAAATAAGACGAATTAGCTTTTTTTACAGATTTAAACTAAGCATCAAACGAACTACATGACTACATTTTTATTTATTTATTTTGTGTTATATTTACTGAGATACCCAATTGAACATAGTCTTAAATGAAAAACGTTTCGATGTACACTGTGGCATGAACGCTTACGATCTTGTTCAAAACAAGACGTACCGGCCGCGTCGCGGTGCAACGTTATTTGCGCCGTTGTTCTGTGGAGATCGTACGACTTAGAGTGAACATTATTTTTTGTCGATTGCTTGTAAATTAATTGGAAGTTTTTGCAATTACGAAATTAATATATTACGATGTATTTTAAGGTATTGGTATTACATCTAGTATTGCCAAAACATAATTAATTAGTTTTACATACGACCTGATATTTACACAAAGCTTCGATGAATAATGTCTTTTAATATGCAAATAGGACTTTTATTTAATTTCGGTACTCCATGGAACAAAGTCGTTTATGAATATGCGACGCCTCTTAATCCACAGAACAAAGTCGTAAAGTAATAAAAAACGCCATTTATCTACAAATATAAAAAAATAAAACAAACAATTTTACATAAATTAGAAGTATAACCATATCAAGAGGTATTTATAAGAAGTTTTAGTGTTAGATTACTTATTACAAAAATATTGAGATTTTAACTTGAGCCCAACTTTAAACGGCAATTTCTCGAATCTATAATTTTGCACTTACTTTGTTCTTGGGGACCGTCGATTTATTTATTTACTGTACATAAAAAACATGAAGACAGATAACAATAGAAGCAGATGCGCAAAGGTAAACTTATCCCTTAAAGCTACTTCTTCTAGTTAACCTTTGAACGATTGCCAGTACATCAGAAACAAGATTAGACTAGTAGAGACATCTAAAATCTTAAATTAACCTTAACAAATGCATAACGACTTTGCACATAGAAGCTTCCATACCACAGTCGAAAAAACACGTTTCTTGTAATTAAATTATTTGTTGCTATTAGCCATTGTGTATAGGCTCTGTATAGTATAAATCTTCCCAGGTGAATTTTTCGCTTCGAGCCCTTATCTTTCAATTCAAACGGTATCGTCTCGTCATAGTACAAATTTAATATAATGGCTCGAAGCGAAAAATTCACCTGGGAAGATTTATATGCACTATACCTATGCTTAGTATAGAGTCCAGTTGGATACAGAACCTTAAAAATATCAAAAAGTGTCAGTAACCCGTACGACTCCTCGGTCTGCCTAATAAAAATTGGAGACGGCTCAGATAACTAATAACTGTGTAACCAAATACGTCGCGTTCTCCGGACACCGGCAGCCGTGATCGCTGCAAACTGTCTATAGGTAATGCCACGAGAGTTGAGGCGAATAATTACACACACAACTAAAAAAGTAGTGAATGAATGAAATTAATGAGTGAATGAAAACATGAGTTATATGATCTTATGATGAAACACCTACGTAATACTATGCATACCCATATTATAAATTTTCTATTTCAAATAACCTATTTTTGAAATAAAGCAATTTAAAACTGATAAGAAATATTCGTAACAAAAAATGGTATTTTATAAATGGCGAAAAATATGCTTATCTGATTTAAATAAAATAGATCAAAATATTTTATGTTCTGTTTTGTTTGAACTAGGTGTATTTTCCTAAATAATTCTTAATTATTAACTTTGTAATTCACTGTTGAGTCTGTTGAACTTGCTGTCGGTACGAATAAATATCAAAATCCCGCTGTCATTACATGACGTGTTGTTGTGTGCGTGACCTCAACTCTCGTGGCCTTACCTATACAACATCTGTCTGTTGTTTATAACATTATCAACAATGTGCTTGTTTGTTCCAGTGATTGGGTATTCGGCGTCCGCTACTGCCAGCTCAGCAACTTCATCGCGAACGTGACCGTCGCAGCCAGCGTGTTCACTCTCACCGGTATCTCCTTTGACAGGTAACCTAAACTAACATAAGGAGAAACTGTGTTCGTTGTTTGTAAAATAAGTTTTTGTAAAAAAAAATGTTTTTAATATTCTTTTTGGTTTTCGCCGACGGTACGCCAAAACTAATAATTGTACCGTAAAAAGGTAATGACTTGAATTGTAGGAAAACAATCTACTTTACTTAGTTTAATTTAGAAACACATATTTTTTACGTAAAATTATTCGGAAAGAAGATACTGCTAAAATATCGATATAAGATAATAAGTCAGGATTTTTCCGAGTTTTAAAACTCTCGAAGAGCTTTCCTGTAATCTTTTTCGAAGAACCAAATGATCTCTATGAATCTGTATCCAAGTAACTTAATAATATTAATGACAAGTACCTCAACCATACGCCCTGCTCGATTCTAATGGAACAGACGGACTTGAGCTCCTGGCTTTGAAATTCAGACACAATAAATCTATTTTCAGGCGTAACGAGCTCAAAGTTTACTTAATTAAACAGTCTAAGAATTTCAACTGTACAGCGGCAGATGTCAGAAGATCAATTGTTACTCTGAATAAATCTTTAAAGGCTAGAATTTAATGTTGTAGTGGTCTAGTGGTTTGATCTGTGGTCTCTCAAACAGAGGGTTGTAGTATTATTTATTTTATTAGCAGTACGGCTGCTCACCGAATCTAAGATTATTTAAAAGTGAAAAAGTTTTTCGGGTGCGCCGGTGGGATTCGAACCCACGTCTCCTGGGTATGCGCCCCAACGGGTGTTCTACCAATTGAACCACGTCGCATCCAACCGACTCCCCCGAAATTCTTAATCGCTTACATACGCCAACAGTGGCGTGTGGTAACATCCATCGCAACTATTAGAAGCTACGACTCCTACGTTCCAAATTACATTGGAAATGCGTAAGAAATGATGTACCACATCTATTTATTCAAATATTATTTATTTTATTAGCAGTACGGCTGCTCACCGAATCTAAGATTATTTAAAAGCGAAAAAGTTTTTCGGGTGCGCCGGTGGGATTCGAACCCACGTCTCCTGGGTATGCGCCCCAACGGGTGTTCTACCAATTGAACTTTTCGCTTTTAAATAATCTTAGAGGGTTGTAGGTTCGAATCGACTATCTATCTATCTATTTTTTCCGAATTTATGTGCGAAATAACATTTGAATCTAATAGACCGTGAGGAAAAACCTGCAAATACCACCGAAGACACTGATAAGACAAGACGGATTGGGTCCTCGTGGAAACTTACGGCCAAGCTCTTTCATTCCAAGAAGAGGCTTATGCCCTAAGTGGGACGGTGTATAGGCCGACATGATTTAGTTCATCAATTTTTTTTTATTATAAGAGGGAGGCAATGAGCATACGGGTTACCTGGTGGGAAATAGTCACTACCACCCATGAATATCAACAACACACACAAGGAGAATTACTGACACGTGGATATTTTGTCTAGTTAGTTTTTTGCCCTATGGGCTAATGTGACAAATTTTATGAGTTGAAATCGGGTTTTGTTCCGCGTACCTTGATTTCAGAGAAGCCCGATATTTCGGCACAGTTGCATGCGCCATGGTGACGAGGCGACACGACACGACGACAGTCGTCTCGTGATCATGGCGCATGCAACTGTGCCGAAATATCGGGCTTCTCTGAAATCAAGGTACGCGGAACAAAACCCGATTTTAACTCATAAAATTAGTAATGACCGCGATAGTCTAAAATATAATGTGACAAATGTACCAAGTCTGTGTCAAAAATAAATTTAAAAATAAAACAGTCTCTATTGTCTTTGGTTTGCAGAAGCGGGGAATTCTGGAGACTACTTTTATCATTTTCTTTCATTTCCAAAAGGGCACTAAGTTTTTGTGTACTCCACGGCCCTAAAGATGCTTTCCCATAAGCGAGGCGTGGCTAGACGAGGTGGGACGAGAATTTAAATAGCGGCGACCCATTTCCACCTTTTCCCATTTCCACCGATACCGCGCAGGCCGGCGCGATGACTTGAATCGTATCGTATCGTGTTTCCCTTGCTGAGTTAGTAAACACCCTATGAACGCGGTAATATGGTTCATTATCACAATAACAGGAAGTTAAATTATTTTTCGCTCATCCTCGCCAACCTATACTGTTTCCACTGAAGATGCGCTATGAGAAAATTGAAATTTTGCTACAAAAATCAATCGACACCAATTGACCTATCCCCAAACTAACCAAAGCTTACAAGTACTATTTAACGACAAAATGGCCTAATGTTTGGAGAACCTGACTACGAAGCTTGAGGCCCCGGGTTCGATTCCCGCGTCAGGGCAGATATGAAAAATACGAATATTTGCTCTCGAGTCTTGGGTGTTTAATATGTATTTAAGTATGTGTTATATCTATACAGTGTGTAAATTTCATACGATCATATAATTTAACAACGTTTAGTATACATACTAATTAACGTAATTACATGTGTAAAATCAACATTAGTTGTATTTCATTTTTTCGTACAAATTAATTCAGCAAGCAATGTATAGCATAATGCGTCGATGAATTAACGTACCTATCTGAACATGACGTTTACGAACAACGTCATAACACAAACGGTTCGACATTTGTTTAGTTCAAAAATAAAAGTAAAAATAAAGATCATTAATTTATTTAATTTTTAATTAAAATGTTGTTCACTCGCCTGAGATATTTGTTTTCTACATTGCCTTGCTCTTGAATACAGGCGACACAACGACGACTGATGGACGTTCTCACATTTCGTAAATTCACTTCTTGAAGTTTTTGAAAAACTTCCGTGATTTTCTCCCTTAGCTGCTCCACTAATACTCGTGGTTGTGAGTAGGCAAAAATTCGTTTTTCACAGCTCCCCATAGAAAAAAATCCACTTCATGCTGGCCATCGGCAAGGACCAAACCTCCTAATCCATTGATTTCGTGATCACTGAATCTCCCAGTCAGAGTCAAACAATCGCGAATACGCTGGAGAGCATTGATGATGACTCGTGAGTTTCGCGGAGGTCGCCGGTTCGGAAATCGCTCTCTGTAGATTTCTAATACTCTTCTTCCACATTGTCCAGCTTCACCATATGCCATTATTATATCGAAGAGTTCATTGGTACTAATATTCGATTATCGTATTGTTTACGAAAACAATCTTATTGATTTGTGTCGGTGGCGTCATGACAAATTATGTCAGAAGAAACACCACCAATGAGTTCGCTCTACATTTGCTATTGAATTTTGTGGTTTTATTCTTAAAGGTTGAATAGAAAAGAAAACAAACGCGACAAAGACAACGAACTTGTAATACTACCTAGTACTAATTACCTTCATGGCGTTGGATATTTATGTTATCTAGGCTCATTATGAAAGTGTCAAATAAGGAACGTCAAGATTAGGTACTTATTGATTAAGGTAGTTTTAAATGTAAACAATGTTATTTAAGTGCTAATGAAATTGAATACTCATGTCATGCTATCACCACCACCTGCTTGGAATGCGAAACATTTTTTTAATGAAGTGATTTGTGAAGACTCGCAAAAGGAACTTTAACACGAAAGTATCTCCATTGCCTCCGACAGTCACTAATAAGTAAATTACGATAAGATCTTAGCAGGGAGTTAGCAAGATGGTTTTCAGTATTGTGCTTTATGATCGTAGCATCAATTTTATCATAAGTTCAGAAGATCTTTCTGCCTAACAATAGGGTTTGACAACATAACATGAGGTAAATAAACACTCATGTCAAATGAAATTGTACGCGTTACATTGCTCCTTAGATTTTTTTAAAAAATTAACTACTCTTCATTAATAAAAGTTATTAACAAAATATCTATTTCACGTGATTTGTATAGTCGCAAACTATGTCTGGATAAAATATATGCCCTTATGAAATTTACACACTGTATAATATAAGTATGTTTATCCGTTGCCTAGTAGGTCCCACAACACACGTCGTCGTGGTAGAATCTTTGGCGACGTTTTAGAATCTTTGGCGTCGTGGTAGAATTTTTGGCGTCGTGGTAGAATCTTTGGCGTCGTGGTAGAATCTTTGGGATCCCACGGCGCCTACCAACCTCGGCAAGAGGGTAACGTCGGAGTGGTTTTAGTGGGTATACTCTCCCCTCCCCTTCCCGTTAGGGGAAGAAGATGGGTGAGAGAGCCCCACATAACCATCTGGGTCTCCCCGGGCCCGGGGGTACACGTAGTGTAGTGTTTCCTCTTCGTTATAAAAAAAAAAAGGTTCCACAACACAAGCTTTGCTTACTTTGGGACTCGGTCAATTGGTGTGAATTTCCCTTGATATTTATTTTATTTACATATACTTATATAGATAAATAAATACATATTAAACACTTGACTTTACTCCAAGACTTGAGCACAAACATTCGTATTTATCATACAAATGGCTACCCCGTCCAAGGATCGGACTCAAGACCTCACCTGAGACTGCATAAGGTGATGATTTAGCAGACTGAAATGTATGATGTGTAGGAAAGATTCGTGTCTAATCTCTATACCAGTGGTGGTGTAAGGGTTTAGCACGCAGCACGGAATGCTGAGGACCTGGGTTCGATTCCCAGCATTGGTCTTTTTTCTGGGGTTTTTTCTGTGCATCTATATTTCAGTTTGTATTTAGTATGAAATATACGTAGAGGTTCTCTAATCAGGTCATCATCATCATCATTTCAGCCATAGGACGTTCTGCTGGACATGGGCCTCCCTCATTGACACTCAATCATTACGGTTGGAAGCGACTTGCATCCACCTTGAACTTGCGGTCTTCACCAAATCGTCCGTCCATCTCGTTGGTGGACGTGCCACGCTGCGCTTGCCAGTCCGTGGTCTCCATTCAAGATCTTTTCGGCCATCTGTTCTGCATGCTATATGACCTAATCAACGATCTAATCTGCTTTGCTATGTCGGTGACCCTTGTTCTTCTACGGGTCTCCTCATTTCTCTAATCAGGTCATCAAATTTCAATTGTTGTCTCGCTTTACCAGTGAAAAAGCATCTTTAGACTGAATATAGGCAATGAGCGGGGCTGGAGTGGGAATTATGTTCGAGTGGCTCGTCTTAACGCCGGCCTACCTATGTATAGCTATCACCTCCAGTTTAATATTCAAGTCACGATTGATAATTTAGACCCAACATTCTAGGTACTTGATAATACAAAGAGTGTACGCAGACTTTGTGGGAAGTATTATTGAATGCGTGGGTTTATTTGTGAAAGAAATTTGGCTTTGGAAAAGGGGATCATTCACAAGCCGCTTTGATATACACATTTCAATATGCGTAAGCGAAATGGGGATCAAGAATTTAGGTTCATCAATGCCGGCTATTTTAGTTATATTTCCTGGATGAAAATGCCACTACGTGTTGCAACCATTTACCGTTCTCTATCATCATCATCATTTCAGCCGAAAGACGTCCACTGCTGAACATAGGCCTCCTCCAAGGCTCGCCAAACAGATCGGGCCTGCACCATCCGCATCCAATGCGTTCGCACCACCTTCACCAGGTCTCTCTGGACAAAGACCGAAATCCCGAGTAGAGTTCCTCATCAGGAATGTTCTACTTTTGTAAAATTATTAGATTAGATTTTTGAAGTGAAACTTCTAATGCGACTTCCAACAAGGTCGCGTTAAACGTTTAACGCTACCATGGAGGGGGTATGAAAGCATTAGTATATGTACTACCGAAGCAAGTAATCCGCATTGAATATATACTAACGGATTTTAAAAACTTCGACAGTGCGATGCAGAACTCATACTGTCTGTGCAAATTTGTATGAGACTTGATAAAAGCGCCATCTAGTGAGTAATTTAAACACATAGATGCATAAGTAAATTTAGTTCTTTAAGTTATTGCAATAAGGTTCATATTGATGTATAAGTGCTTTTTTCATTTCCACATTACGAAGTTTTAATTCTTCCGCGTGGAGGAACTGCACGCACGATTTTTTTTTTAATAATTTATACCCACAAACAAATCAACAATAAGTAGGAATATACGGTATCAGTTGTCCAGAATGAGATTTTCGATTCAGAGGTTGTATGTGTGTATGTATACAGGGTTATTTGTAATTCACTGACATCCTCTTAACCCTGAATTCCTATCCCTCAAACAAATGTTTTTAGTTTTACGAATTTTTAAAATGAAGCAATTTTTTTCCCATACAAATAAATAATAATAAATAAATACTTCTAACACAACTTCGTGCTCTATGATTTTTACGATACGCGGTCGTGGCGGGCAATGAATGAATGACTTACACGGCACAGAGTATCGTAAAAATAAGAGGTAGTCTCAAATTTTCAAAACGTTATACCACCAAAAATATTAAGTTATGACAAAAGCTGTAATACAAAAAAACATTTGTTTAAGTGGTAGGAGTTTAGGGTTAAAAGGATGCTAGTGAAAAACCACATTTTCTGAGAGTTAGCGATCAACGAATTCTCCGCAGACTATTTACTTATTTAAAGGGAATCCGATTTTCCCCCAATACCTCTCCCCCTCCCCTATTCCCTCTCCTTTTTCCTTAGAGCTGACAACGCACTGGCATCGCGTAAAGCGCTGCGGGTGTCTATGGACAGTGGTGATCATTTAACATCAGGTGACCCACTAGTTCGTTTGTCTGGCCTCTCTAACATAAAAAAATAAATAAAAAAAAAATAATAACCCTGTGTATAATGTATGTAGGTTGTTCCAAAGTATTAAATCGTAAATAGTCATTTCTCCGTTAATACGGTGGCGTATGGTGCAAGGCTTTGTATATACGAGTAGCTAACAAATACCCTAATCAACTCGTCCTATTCGTCTATGTCCAGAGGGTAGATACACGTTGTATAAATACCAAGAAGGATCAATTTTATGGAGCTTATGTTGACCTACTTGACATAAACTTTGTCCGCAATCTGGTCATCGTTTCGGCCATGATAATTGGCACAGACGGTTTTTACGGCCTTCTGCGGACATAAGAACCGTTAAACAGTCATGAAAATGCAAGGAAAGTGTTTACGTCGAACACAATAGATAGAGACGCCACTAGAAGTTACGTCAGTCTGAAAAACAAGACATTTCCGTAACACTTGCGACTTAATGACGTTTTTTATATTCTGTAAATTACTTGTCTTATCGTAATTACGACCACTACAATGTGACCAAAACGTAGAGTAATTTTAGCAAAGTAAAAGGCGTGAAAGGTGTGATTTAATGGTGTGTGTGAAGTTTCCAATCCGCACTTGGGAACTACGGCCCAACCCCTCTAATTCTGAGAGGAGGCCTGTGCCCTGCAGTGGTATGTATATAAGCTGGGATGATGTGATGATGAAAAGGCGTGAATTAACCATAAGTGAGTAAAGAATGAAAGATGCGTATATCGTAAACAACAACTTCTTGTCCATATCCATATTCCATAATAGAAATAAAATAAATAATAAAAATATTAGAAATATTTTTAATAATTTATGTATTAACTTAAGCTGTTTGTTTCCCAATAAATAAATAAATAATATAGTCCATAATATATACCATAATACTTATCCATATTCCATATCCTTAATAATATTAAAAATGCGAAATTGTGTCTGTCTGTCTGTTTATCTGTCTGTCTGCATGTTACCTCTTCACGCTTAAACCGCTAAACTAATTTAGATGAAATTTGGTATAAAGATAGTTTAAATACCGGGTTGGACATACGATACTTTTCCGGAAAATACCACATTTTCTGAGAGTTAGCGATCAACGAATTCTCCGAAGACTATTTACTTATTTAAAGGAATCCGATTGTCCCACAGGTACCAGGCGATAGTGCGGCCGATGCGTCCGCGCATGTCCAAAACGTGTTCTCTGATCACGATCGCCGTGATTTGGGTGAGCGGGATGCTGCTCGCTATACCTTGCCTGCTCTACTCGACCACGAAAGAATATAGGTAAGAAAACATCATGAATTACACTATAACAAATTATCCAAGACGTGACTTAGGCTCAAGCCACACAGAAGAGACGTGGGACGGGGGCGCGTGGCAGTCGCGGCGCCCCCATAGAATCAGTTTCATGCTAAATGTATAGAAGCGTCGCGATCCAAAGCAGACAGAAGAGACGGGGCGGAGACGCGGCCTGCGAACAAAAGACGCGAATCCCAACTTATATACTTCCCACTGCTGGGCAGAGGCTCTCAGAATGAAAGAGCCTGGACCACAAACGTGACATAAATTAACAAAGAAAACCGGCCAAGAGCGTGTCGGACACGCCCAAGATAGGGTTCCGTAGCCATTACGAAAAAATCAAATAATATTTTTCTAAGGATTTCGTATGTGTACGGAATCTTCCAAGTTAGGTATCGTCAATACTTTGAAAAAAGCTCGTATCTCAAAATCGTTAATCTGGCAAAGTGAACTTTATTACGCGCGTATCAAGGTTCAGTTTTGTTTACATGCTGATTTGAGATACGAGTTTTTCAAAGTAGTGACGGTATGTTTAATACCTTAGGCTACTATTTACTCTTAAACTACAAATAATTCCCAAGCAATCTTAGCCGCTATTATTTTCCTTGTAAATTTAATATATTTACTACCATTTTGAATTTTTTTTAATTTTTGCACCCAACAGTTTGGATTTTAGAGGGGGGGGACGGTCGATTTTAATGAAAATTTTCCTTTAAAGTTGAATATTTCGCAAACAAATCACTGAATACAAAAATCATGTAAGCAACCCCCCAATGATTTTAAAAGACCTATCCATCGATACCCCACACTATAGGGTTAGTCGAGAAAAAAAATCACCCCCACTTTACGTCTATGGGAGGTAGGTACACTAAAAAAATTTTTTTTGGTTTTTTTTATTTAACCACTTTGTCGGCGTGACTATTCATGCCAAATTACAGTTTTCTAGTACTAACAGTCTCTGAGCTTAGCCGCGGACAAACAGACAGACAGACAGACATACAGACGGACAGACATGGCGAAACTATAAGGGTTCCTAGTTGACTACGGAACCCTAAAAACGGTAAAATATACAAACATTATCACGAAATGGTCCCAACTCAGCATGATGTCGGCCGTGAAGCCGACGCTGGTCTTCCGTTGGAACCATTTCACCAACAATTAAAACATAAACCGTTCAGTGAAACCGACAACTAAGCAAACCAAAAAAAAAATAATAATACAAAAGGAAACTATAAAAAGCATACAAGAAAACAAAACGCACAATGGTGTCTGCATAGACCGAACGCCTTGTGAGTATTGGTAACTTCAAACCGTTGAATCTAGCCCATTGGTCCCCAAACTATGCCTCCCCCATGGGCGGCGTAGTATCTCCAGGAGGCAGGGAGCATAATAAAAATTTTAAATAAAAATAAAACCTCCTTCAAAAAACATCCAAAAAACTATGAAATAATAATTGAACCGAACCGACCACAATAAGCATGAAAATATCTTTCTTCTAATCTGTTTGAAGTTGGTGCCTCAGCTCGAGCCAGCAGGAGTGGACCTAGTAATCTAACTTACCTACATAGCTACCTACTATCTATAGGGCTTCTACACCCCTGCTGGCTCGTGCTGAGGCACCAACTTCAAACAGATTAGAAGAAAGATATTTTCATGCTTATTGTGGTCGGTTCGGTTCAATTATTATTTCATAGTTTTTTGGATGTTTTTTGAAGGAGGTTTTATTTCTTATTTAAAATTTTTATTTTTTACTTTTTAGTTGTTTCTGTATAAAATAGATGCGTAGGATAAAATCATCAGTTTGACTTCGAAATAAGTTTATGTTAAAAATTCTATTTTTAATGATCGACGGGGTTGTGTCGTTTTATTACATAGTTCTATGATACTTTTTGAATGCAAATGTTCGACTTGTCACCGAAAAAACTAAAATCGCTATACATTTCTCTTGAATTTTTGAGGAGTTTCGTCAATTCCTCATGGATCCCATCATCAGAACTGGATTCTGGTAACAACGGGACCATCCTTGAAGCATGTGCTTTCAAACAACGAAAAAAATTTCCAAATCGGTTCATAAATAACGGAGTTCTGAGGTAACACACGTTAAAAAAAAAAAAAAAAAAAAAAAAAAAAAAGAACATACAACCGAATTGAGAACCTCCTCCTTTTTTTGAAGTCGGTTAAAAAAGAAAGTGTTATCATTACAAATTTTGCGATGTGACCCAAATGAGCTCTAGTAAGTACCTCACGTAACGTAATACACCTCCTTAAGGCCGCAACGAGCTTCTTGCGCTAAGTGTATGCACTCGTGTATGCGTGTGTGAGAGCGGCTAGAATCAAAGCCGTGCGCAGGCGACACAAGTTCCCCGTCCGATGGCCGAAGGAGAACTAACGCAACTAACTATCGGACAAGGGGGAAGCACGATGGCTTAAGACAGGTTGGTTAGACTGCGCGTGTATTTAGGTATTTTCATCGATTATAAGATTTTAAAAGTGAAAAAGTTTACCGGGTGGGCCGGTGGGACTTGAACCCACGTCTCCTAGGTATGCGCCCCAACCTGGATGTTCTACCAACTAAACCACGTCGCATCCAACCGACTTCCCCGAAATTCTTAATTGCTTACATACGCCAACAGCTTTTAAAATCTTAGATTCGGTGAGCAGATGTAACTGCTAATAAAAATAAATAATATTTTCACTAAAACAAATACATATTTTAAAAATGTAGCAACACTAGGCGCTAGAAAACATCTCGTTTTATTCACATCCAAAAAGTCATGACCTGCCGTGCAGTGTTTACGCCGTACTAAGGATTTATTTTATTTTTTAGAGACAACTTTGGGTTTTTTTCCTATGAAGCAAACAACAAGTAAGTAATCGTGTTTCGAAAAACACTGGTCACTAGAATGAATCCTCAAATATCTTACACATGAATTTCATAACTAAAGCTTTGCTAGTAATGGTACAGCAAGGGATTGAATGGATGCAATAAACGCGTCAAAAGCTCGGTAGGGTTAATTTTACTCTAACAGGCAAGGGGACGTAGTGATTTTAGGAAACATGGGGGATCATATTATTTATTCCCATCCTTTTCAACTTCATACCTACAGCACAGATTACTTAATACCTGATTTACACTCTCGCCTCGTCACCTCGCCTCGCGCCTCGCCTCCTCGCCTCGCGCCTCGCCTCGTCGTCTCGCTCCGGACGCGAGCGTCAAAATCAAGGCAAATCAAGAGACGAGGCGCGAGGCGCGCCTGTTCACACTCTCGTCTCGTGGCTCGTCCCGCAGTTCGTCTCGCCACTCGTACGCGAGTGTAAACCAGGTATCATAGTTACTTCATAACAGATACTGCATCCCGTACAAAATCTTGGTACTTACCGCGATTATAGCCACAGATTATACTACTCCGTCTCCTTAAGAATGTGTGCGTGCTGACAGTGACAAGGGCTGGCAGTTTGGATAAAAAAAAAATCTACATGTTGTTTTACCATGTTGTCGGGATAATTGCTATATATTAAATCCATGCAAACTTTCTAGCACTAATATTCCCTAAGCTAAGCCACGGACGGACAAAGGGACAGAGGGTCATGGCGAAACTAAAAGGGTTCCGTTTTTGCCATTTTAGCTCTGGAATCCTAACACAAAGGATATTTTATTGTAATGCGCAGAACACATTGCCATGCTCACAGTACCCTAGCGTTTTACTAGATACGAAGGTCAATTTTCGAACTTCGCATCATGCCATCCCGCTCACGCTTATAGCTTTTTATAGAAGAGTAAGAGGGACAGCACGATACGAACTCCCAAATTGTTATATTAGCTTATTAATCTTAGCATAGTCATATTAAAATTTGCCCCCTGTTTCACCATTCACTTATAAAAGTCCAGCCGGCATATTTTTTCCGTGGAACACGAATGAACGTGCGTCGGCGCGCGCTTGTGACAACCTACTGGAATTTCGATCGCAGCAGATCATCCCCGCGGTAGGTAAATATCGCGCGTAAGTACATGGCATGCGGGAGGCCTGCCTACAGTCTTACAAATATGGCTCAATGTGTCTTATCGAATGATTTACCGTTGAACGGTTCCGTGCCTTCGACGATATTGATTTAGATTTAATTCCTTTGTATGAAGCATACGCGGTGTGACTGATAATTTAATTCTATTGGATGATTATTGCACGTTCTACTGTTTGTTGATAAAAGTTGTTATTCAGTGAATGTGAGTGAATTGATATGTAGAATGGGGACAAATTGTTGTTTCAAAAATGATCCGAAATAACATTTCAAATGATTAAATAAAAAAAAATAAAAAAAAAAAAATATCACGGGATAATTCACACCAATTGACCTAGTCCCAAAGTAAGCTTAGCAAAGCTTGTGTTATGGGTGCCAGGCAACGGATAAACATACTTATATAGATAGATACATACTTAAATACATATTAAACACCCAAGACCCGAGAACAGACATTCGTATTTTTCATACAAATATCTGCCCCGACACGGGAATCGAACCCGGGACCTCAAGCTTCATAGTCAGGGTCTCGAACCACTAGGCCATCTGTACCTCTACCATGAGTTACACTAGTTCACAGTGACCGTACTCGCTAGCGACGGCGTAAATGATTTGTATAGAGAATTGTGCACAGCGCCTCTAGCGGTCACTTACGGAAGTACAATTCTCCATACAAATCATTTACGCCGTCGCTAGCGAGTACGGTCACTGTGAACTAGTGTAACTCATGGTAGAGGTCCTGGTCGTGGTGGTGGTGGTGGTAGGTGATTGGCTTATTAATGAATTGAAACAATTAACTTGCTCACCCGCGACCTTAAGATAGTTACGTTTATGTAAGAAATGCGTGTAAACCGTTCGCTATGCTTAACTTATTATTACTAAATACCCAGAGGAGTAGGCCATGCTCTCCTTTGGCATCAAAGGATATGGAAAGGGTAAGATCCCCGTTGGAAAGTGTTAAAGTAAAACCACTAGAGGTCGGTGAAAAATAACGTCACGTTGAAAAAATCACAGTGACTCGCCGTCTAAAAGTATCACAATCACAGTGAAATTCAAAGGAGGAACAACGTTCTAAAATAACTTACTTTGTATTGAGGTCTCTGTCACTTACGCCACGATAACGTTTCGGTACCCATAATGATTAACGCATCCTAAAATCCTACTCAACTGTCCGGCTCCGATATGATTGAGATTGGGAACTTCACACACACCAATGAATTCGTGTGTTTACTCGTGTGTTAACGACCGCTTTAGCCTAGTTGGTAGTGACCCTGCCTGCGAAGCAAGAGGTCCTGGGTTCAGATCTCGGTAAGGGCATTTATTTGTGTGATGAGCACGAATATTTGTTCCTGAGTTATGGATGTTTTCTATGTATTTAAGTATTTATTTATCTATATAAGTATGTCTATCGTCGTCTAGTACCCATAGTACAAGCTTTGCTTTAGTTTGGGACTAGGCTGATTTGTGTGAGATTGTCCCCTAATATTATTATTATTTATTATTATTATTGTTTAGGTTTCCTCACGATGTTGTTCCTTGACAATAAAGCTCATGGTAGAAACAAATTTGAAACATGATTTCGCACATGAATTTCGATGAAACGCGTGTACAATTTACGTAATGTATAATTTCAAAAGTTCCAACAGATTACCAACTTTCGACGTTAAAATTGATTCTATAGGTATTAAATTTAATATTAATTACAAAAGTATATTCATTTGAGTTGTAAAAGCACACTTAATTAATTACTTGATTAATTATTTTAATCTTTAATTGTTAGTTTATTTTTCTTAATTGTTTATACTCAAGTACTAAATTTCGTGAGTAAAATTTACTTTCTTTCTTTCTTGAACTTAGTTTTAGAATAACTATAAATTGAAAATTTTAAAACCCCCAACGCAATTACATAATTATATCACTCGTATGTTTGAACGTTAAGTCAATGCCCATTATGCGTCTAAGATCCCTTCCGCAGCTACTAAAAGAGCTGATAACTTTGAAACGGCTGAACCGATTTTGATGAAACATATCTAAGAACCATCGCCAAGAAACCTGCTTTCTATTAAAAAAACCCGCATCCTAATTTGTTCTTTCGTTTAAGAGCTATTATGCCACAGACAGACAGACAGACAGACACACACATATAGCGGTCAAACTTATAACACCCCTCTTTTGTATCGGGGGTTAAAAAGGCCGTGGTAGCCTAGCGGTTTCTCTTAAGGCCTTAGAAACAGAGGGTCGTGGGTTCAAACCCGGCCACGCACATCTCGGTGTTTCGGAATTTACGTGCGAAATTACAATTCATTCATTAATTTTATTCTGAGAGGAGGCATGTGCCCTGCTGCAGTGGGACTTTTATAGGCGAAGATGAAGATGATTATGATGACTTAGAGAAAAACGCATACTTTGCAACCTCACAGTAAAGTACCCTCTTCATTGCAAATGTCCTGTTGACATTCCATACCTACATCTGCCGCGGAAACTATCGTGAAAATGGTTGTGAAAAGGTTCATTCGTTCCCTAAATATCAGAATTTCAAAAAACTACATTACCGTCTTACCCTATTTCTAAAATACCAAATTCCCAGAATACCAGACTTTCCTGTCATTGTGTTTTTCTTTATATCGGGTTGCCGAAAAAGCTTGTTTTCAATACACCATGTTCTTCAAAACCGAATTCCCATAATAGCAGATAGTGAAACCACCAGGCTCGTAAAACACGACCCCCTAGCATCCCCACGACGACCACGACCTGCCTGGTGTTTTCACTATCTGGTGTGAATGGAACATGGTGTATTGAAAACAAGCTTTTTTGGCAATCTGATACAGAGAAAAACACGGTGACAGGAAAGTCTGGTATTCTGGGAATTGGGTATTTTAGAAATAGGGTTAGTCGGCTCAAACAAAGTTTGCCAACTAGAATTTAAATAGCACGAGAGGGGTCAACTTTTCAATATTGATCTCAAAGTCTGCCCGTTTTAGAGTGTACTATAAATAATGCGGGTGGTAGAACCAAATACAAGGGGACTCTATCTAAATCCCTAACATAAAACCAAATACAAGGGGACTCTATCTAAATACCTAATATAAAGATAGTGCCGGATAGGGCTCTAGATCTAAATCCCTAATGATTATTTGTCATAATGTAATGTTTGTCCTAATGATCGATTGTCCTAACACTTTTTTTCTCGGAAACCGTGAGTTTTTCAGGAACTTTTTTGTGATTATCCTCTAGAACTCTATCGGTTAGGTTAGGTTTGTTTTATAAAAATCCAGAACAATTAATAGATTTAAAAAAAAAGTGTTCTGACAATCGATCATTAGGACAAACATTACATTAGGACAAATAATCATTAGGGATTTAGATATAGAGTCCAATGATGATGGCATCCTATTATCTCGCCTCATTCGTTTTTCGTTTAATTCTTATTTCGTCTCATTCTGTATTCGTTTTGTTTGCTATCCGTCACTATCTTTTTGGTCAAATTCTGCAGCTTGTCTAAATATCTCATAATAAGTCTTATTCGTTTTTCGTCACGGTCTTCCTTGGACTCATTCTTCGTTCTTCCCTTTCGTTTTTTGTCATAAGTACTCAACTACAAACACACCCAAGACTCGAGAAAAAACGTTCGTATTTTTCATACAAATAAATATCTGCCCCGATGCGGCAATCAAACCAGGGACCTCAAGCTTCGTAGTCAGGTTCTCTAACCACTAGCCCATTTGGTTATGTTTTGGATGTGATGTTTTAATGGGTTGATCGATAAAATATGAACTTTTTAAGACGTGAATTATTCTAACGTAAACTTTATTTGCAGGTCCAAAGGCACGCTGAAAACAGCGTGTCTGCTCAACTGGCCCGACGGTTTGCCAGATGTCTCCTACATGGATTTTGTGTAAGTAATTATATTGTTTTAACGACCGCTTTAGCCTAGTTGGTAGTGACCCTGTCTACGAAGCAATAGCTCCTGGGTTCAAATCCCGGTAAGGGCATTTATTTGTGTGATGAGCACGAATATTTGTTCCTGAGTTATGGATGTTTTCTATGTATTTAAGTATTTATTTATCTATATAAGTATGTTTATCGTCGTCTAGTACCCATAGTACAAGCTTTGCTTAGTTTGGGACTAGGTCGATTTGTGTTAGATTGTCCCCTAATATTTATTTATTTATTGTTTTATTTATAAGACAAGCCTTTTATTTATAAGACAAGACTTTTATCTATAAGACAAGACTTTTATTTCTGGAACAAAACTTTTATTTATAAGACAAGCCTTTTATTTATGAGACAAAACTTTTATTTATAAGACAAGACTTTTATTTCTGAAGAAAACTTTTTTATAAGACAAGACTTTTATTTCTGAGACAAAACTTTTTTATATAATACAAGACTTATTTCTGAGACAAAACTTTTATTTATAACACAAGACTTTTATTTACGAGACAATACTTTTATTTACAATATAAGACTTTTATTTCTGAGACAAAACTTTTATTTATAAGACAAACCTTTTATTTATGAGACAGGACTTTTATTTATAAGACAAGTATTTTATTTCTGAGACAAAACTTTTATTTATAAAACAAGACTTTTATTTATGGGACAAGAATTTTTTAAAGGACAGGAATTTTATTTATGTTACGCTCGCGGTTCGTCACAATTGCAGAATTTACTATCCCATGGGAATTCCGAAAATCATGATAAGTCAGTCAGTCAATATTTTATATCTGATACCCAATGTAAAATAAAAAAGTACATCATACATTATATTAGATCGTAATTGTAACGATCTTTTATACCAGTATCTACGAAATAACCTTCAGATGAGCCATTGTTATATATTTATTTATTATTTATTTTTTGTTTCGGAAATCTCGGACATAATTACGATTAAGGGTAGTCCGAAAAATCATCGTCCCAGCTTATAATAATAATAATAATAAACCATTTATTTCAGATTCTTAGATCCATAGTAAATTACATAGCTTACAAAACAAATCGAATTAAAATCAGAAGTAGTCAAAATATATTAAAACAAATTCAATTAAATAAAAATAAAAATAAAGGTCAAAATTAAAATTACAATTTAAAATAAAAATAAATTAATTAATCAAATGAAATCAGAATAAAATGTCAAATTAAAAATATAAATACATTAAAATTCACAGCTCGAAAATAAATTTATATCAAAGGGCCAGAGAAGATTGGCGAATGCATGTCGGACCAGTGGCGCAGAAACGGACCGTCTGTCCTCTCTGCCACCTTCTCCAAGAGGCTGTTCGGGCTTATATAATATGATTTCCCACTGGCTGGAGGACTTGGGCCGTAATTCTCACGCGAATCCAGAGCGGATTGGGAGCTTTACACACACTATCGTATGCTTACCAGGTGTGCAATCGCGGTTATGTAATTTCGCACATGAATGCTGAAAAATTCAGAGGTACAAGCCCGGATTTGAACCAACGATCCTCTGCTTTTAGATAAACCAAACCATCCATAAATACCTACTGTTAACGAGCTCTAATCTTACGGCCGCCGGGCCTCCGAGGGAATGCACCGCGCGGGGGAAGTAGATGCATCGAATTTGCATGTCGAGCGGGTCATCGGATGGAAAATAATCACCACCGCCTTAGATTATATATTTACAACCACCGCCCATAAATATCAACAACTCAAAGAGAGTCACTGATCTGTTGCCGGCCTTTAAAAGGAGAGGGAATACGGGAGAAGGAGGGGATAGGTATTGGGCCTCCGGCGCTCTCACTGACCGTACGAAACGCAGCAGAAGTACTGCTGCTTCACGCTGGTGTTCTGTGAGAGGGTGGTACTGCCCCGGACGAGTCGGTCCATTCTTGATACAGCGGCTAGCTACAAAATGGCTCTATCACTACTAATTAGTAAAGTTGTTTTGCATTAAAATCGTTCAAAAATTACTCCATACGTTATTGTCCAATCATCTTGTCATCAACCAAGCATCACAAGTTCAAAACCAAAAACAATTGACGCCAAAGTCTATACTAATTCTAAAATGTCTGCCAACTCCCAGATTTCACTCAGACGCAGCCCGAACCGTCAACACGAAATTCAATTATCACCAAAGTCACCAGTAGAATATTTGACATGTCAACTCTGGAAACAAAAAACTTTTTCTCAGAAACTTCCATTTCTGCTCTCCTAACCCTGATCAGCCGCTTTCATCGGCTTTCCATCCAGAAACAATTACAATAATGGTGTCCGAAGGGTCCTTTGTGAATTGTGGATCCAATGACTGTTAACCAAATTTCGTTTGAACTTGTAAACTTCGCGTCGTATCGGTTACAAATGTTTGTAGGTACACTTTACCTTTGATCAAAGGCTGGGTTATAAAATTGTACTTTCATCCACACTCCAGTTTTGACGGGCTATTAGCTATCATTTTTTGTTCACATTGTGGACAATTCGATAAACCAAAGGCTACTAGAAACACTGGAAAGCTTAAAGTCTCATTTTACATACATTTAGACCTATGCGTCTGTTTCAGACGAGTTATGGCGTATTGCCTATGCACAATGCTTTTCGTGGCTGATTAGCCCGATGCGAGAGCGACATGTTTATCCACAGGCCTGACACGAGAAGTTTTCGTAGGTTGGTGCAGAGCTGCCTTGATATCGTTTCTGTATCTTGTCAGCAAGTGCCTTGAACCAAGCCTCATCGCAATATTTGCGACCCTCCAAAACATGTTTGTGCCAAACAGCACGGTTTTCCGCCAGCTTTTCCCAGTCGTAGTGATCAATTTTAAAAGTGGCCACATCACGCTTAGCACAGTCCTTAAATCTGAGTAACGGTCTTCCGACGTTTCTCTTAGCATTTGCCACTGCGCCAAGCAAGACATGTCGTGGTAATCGAGAGGGCTCCATTCTGTGCACATGCCCTAGCCAACGCAAGCGTCTCTGTTTTAGAAGAGCGGTTAGGCTAGGCAGCTGTGTAATCTTACAGACGGCTAAAACCAAAAAATCGTTCCTGGTTTCAAATACAAAATTCAAAACAATCGTCAAGAAAATATTAATATCTACGGGGTACTATAAAATGAATGAATGTATCATGGATAGGGATGGTTGGAAATAATTCCGATCTACTTTTACGATCCCTAATTTCAAATTGACGGAATCAAACTAAATATTTTTTTATTATTTGTGTTTCTTACTGGATTCTTCTCATCAGAGTTACTCCGAATCAGTGGACGATCCTTCTACTTTCATAAGTGACTGTTAAACTCTTAATTGCATAAAATTATTTTGACTTTGACTTTGAATTAATTGAACATAATATGACACCTCTTACTACTTCGCTAACAGCACGCTCGTCGATTTTCGTTTTTAAAACACCTATCCAATATAATTCACAATAATATCTAATATACACTAACAATCTATAAAAATTAAAACTAACTATATTAAAATAAACTAAAATTACATTAAATCTAATAATGGCCCCTGCGCATGGTAGAAGACGCTGACAGCATTTCCTCGCTGGATCGTAAGACTGATGCGTTGAGCGAGGAAGCTGCCAGCTCTTCGGTCTCCTGTGGTGTCTCTGAGTCTATTTGACAAGTATTTGATGAGACTCAGAGCACCAGGACCCCATGGAGCATGGGTCTCGACGCCAAAAAGTACAAAATTATATTCGGCGCTGAGACCACTGTATTTTCCTAACTTGGCAATTTCAGCCGTTTCTGCTGTGCTCTTATGGGGCCAGTGTGTAACAAGCAAGTTAAAAATTCATAGTACTGTAGTCGCACTTACATATTGCCGCGGATTTGAAACTAAAGGTAAAATAAAGGTAAATAAAAAATAAAATAAAGGTAAATTTCAAATGCGATGTCGAGTGAGTTGGCGTCAATTATCCCCCTGATTATTTATTAATTGGGATGCACCAAAAAAAATAACCTATAGTTTGTATATTTTTTTTTGGAAGAATAGAATATTTTAAGACACCATTTTCATCGATTTTGAATTTGGTTGAGTATTTAATTTTTTGTTTTTTTTTTAGAAATACGTTGAATGACGTCACAGTGAGAGAGCCACGTTCCATAGCCTAGAAAAATTCAAGTCGTACATAACATAATCTGTGGCACTACCACGGCACTACTGAGACCCTACTACGAAGTACATAATTCGAACTTCGTTTCATGCCGTCCCGCTCACGATAATATGATTTGACACGAGAGTGAGAGGGATGATACGATACGAACTTCGAATTTTGTAGTAGTGCCCCTGATTTGTCTTGTCACTGTCAATATTACAAGCACGGCTTAGGGTCCTAAATGAACCATGACAAAATAGTTTTATTTATTTCTCTTCTTTTAGCTTCGATTATTCCTGTTTGTTTAATGGTGTGATAGTAAATAGATATTTTTTATTAAAATCTGATATTTAAATTCTTTCATATTTATTTGCAACGTAGTAATTTAATAATTAAATTTGTAAAAATACATTGCGAGTATTGTATACATTTCGGACTTTATGATAAATGACAACTGTTTAAAGCCAGGTGTGCATCATGTGATTAAAGTTCTGTCTTTGTCACTCTTTGCTATTATAAGCAGGACAGCAACGTTTCAAACTGTCAATTTGCTTTAGAGTGTAGACCTGCTTTATATCTGCCTTTGTGACGATTCACTGCAGGGGTCAAATGAAGGTCATTACTTAAATTTTCTTTATTTAATTCAGATTATCATATTTTTGGAATCTGATTTCTGAAAATGCTTCACAAAGCCTATTTCTCCAAACGGTTTTCGATTTATTATACGTTGCCAAAAATTGGGACTTCCCATCCTTTATTATTCTTTGAAGAAAAATACACGAACACATACATACAGTATTATTGCGATATTGCGAGTACCCATTTCACCAGCCAACGCTTTCTTGAACAAGAACTTTGACAAGAACTTCCCGATGCTCATTTGAATAGTTAATAAATAAACAATCCTCTTGTTGTGAACGTTTTCTCGAAATTGCGCAGAAATTTCACTTGATGCTTCCTTAGTTTGTATTCATAAATGAGTACCGCCGTTTAACATAACAGGATTGTTTTTTTTAGTTTTTATTATGATAAGTATAATAGGTACACATTTTATCTACGGATATTTAAACCGTGATTAATATTAATGAGCTCCTGATCACCCCTGGCCATCTACCTGACTAACGCTGGTCATCATCATTCGTTATCATTTATCAAAGTTTTCAGAAGAACCTTCGTTATCTTTTTCATTATAGAAATATGTTAGTACATTGCAGATAATTTCTCGGCACCGATCGTATAATACTTTACCACGATTCATATTTTATACATACGTATTTTTTAACAGCTACGGCAATTTGATAAAACGTAAATGATGTGAATTTGTGACAGATTTGTCAGATATGATATTAATATTTTTTATAAAACAAATGACAACATTTACCGAGAATAGAGACCAAATTTGCAAAGGATACTGTGTAAATCTATTAATTCTAAATATTATCAATAAGTGTCTGCACTTATGATTGATATCAAAGATTTTTTTTATATAGCCTATAATAATGTCCTGCTGCTGGACAAAGGCCTACTCTTTTCTCCGCCATTCTTCCCTATCCTGGGCATGATTGCCTTATGATTATATTTAATCATTTATAAGTGCTGTTGTGCGAACGGTACTCTCGAATCCCGTTCTTATTTTGATTTTATAATACCAAGCGTCCGTGTGTTAGACAATAAGTATGGCCTCGGAAAAGAGGGAATGATAACAACTGCCATAGAATCCGTGACACAATAAGCGGTTCTAAATTCGAACGCTATAGAATGTCCCCACGTGAACGTGTTAAATGAAAAAAAATCATAACACCAAACTGAAGTTACAACGCAAAAGCATTCAAAATCTGAACGTTTTTCCATCCAATAAATTCCGCAAACCGTTAAACCTGGCAGTGTGAGTAATCCAAAAGACTGCACCTGGCTGCAAAACTTAAAACGAAATCACAAAAGCCATTGAGAGCGCACCTATTCTCGCCTGGCCGCTTCATTGTCCATTTTCTTATTCAGACTTCGTAACTGAAACCTTTTCCGCATTTCAATATCTAGCCAACTGGTGAAAAATTTAGCCACGTTTATTGAATTTAACGAGTTGCGACTAAGTTTAAGATTCTGTTTACGTTCCAGTGAAAAAAATTGGAAATTTTCTCCATTTTTGGTACTGGCAAGCTAGAGACTAAATTTTGCACATGTCATTATTGAGGATCATAGGGGTGTAATAGTGAGAGGTGAAATAGTATAACAGTTTTATTCCTAGGCCGCCACAGAGTCTTGTCGTTGTGGCATTTTAGAGCGCGCGCAGACAGAGAGCGGTCTGGAGTTCCGAGTTCAGAGTTCTGCGTTCTTTCGAATGTACTGAGTCTCTTACGATAATACACACAGCAGGCGACTGGAACTCTCGAGCGGTCAAAACACTCTGAACGCGGAACTCGGAATTCCAGACCGCTCTGTCTGCGCGTGCTCTTACGTCAATGGGCATTTCTATTTTTCGTTGTACAGTCAGCATCAAAAGTAGCTGGTCACTTTTGTACCTCGTCGCTGTACAGTTAGGTGCAAAACGTCATACTTGATTGACAAAATTGTGTTATTACGACAAAGTACAAAAGTGACCAGCTACTTTTGATGCTGACCGTACCCAAAATTAAGAAATTGTTAACACGGAGTTAAAATTAGTCCTTTTGGTTACGCATTTTTTCAAGTCTCTACAGTAAAAAAAAAACGTAACAAACCGGATAATTCTTCACTTCCTGTTAAACATTGTTAAACTTGTCTGATTTGCTACGTTTTTTTATTGTAAAGGCTTGAAAAAGTGCGTAACCAAACGGACGGACTTCCGTAATTTTGGGTACAACGAAAAATAGAAATGCCCAATTTCCAAGCCAATTTTCTTATATTTTATTCTTCTTGGCGATGATGGTCTTTCCGAAAGCACAGGTAGTTTTAAAAAAGTGACATGTGAGCCTAGAGAAAGACATTTCTGCTGTTTTATCACTCACACTAAAATAACTATCTTCCCATTGCGGCCTACTTGCAGAATAAACATGACAGCATGCCCCAGCGCTGATTTTCAGATTGACCCCTTTAGCGGAGGCTAGTTGTAACATACAATAATATAAAGTAGTATAATAAAATAAAAATAAAAATAAAAAAATTAAATTAAAAATAAAAATAAAAACATTAAAATTAAATTAAAATTATAGAAGGAAACTAATTGTTACAATTGACAACCTTTCATCTTTCTAACACCTGAAAATTACTGCAGGAATCGAAAGAGTTTCGCCTCCTGAACACGGAAAATATCTATTATAATTTATTTCAAATTGGTTGATTGTACCTACCTATTTTTTATTCTAGTACAGGGATAAAACCGGAGGTTAACGCTAGTATTTTTCACTAGCTATAATTAAGTTAGGCTTAAATTTCGACTGTTTGTTACGAGTCGACTCAAATCTTGATGACCGGATAGCCTAGTTGTTAGAGAACCTGACAACGAAACTTGAGGTCCCGGGTTCGATTCCCGGTCGGGGCAGATATTTGTGTGGAAAATACGAATGTTTGTGCTCGAATCTTGGATGTTTAATATGTACGTATACTGGGTGGAACCAAACGATGATCCTTTACTTAAACAGGTGATAGTGTTGCTTAAACTGAACAACTTTCTCCAAGAAACATAGGTCGAAAAACGAAAAAAAAAATTCATACTCCCATACAAAATATATTGGTTAGCTGACCTACTTTCTTTGGCGTCTGGGCCAATCAACTTTTAAACCGACTATAATCTGTCCGCGACATTTTTCAAACAATTGCAGATTTTTGTAAGTAAACATGTTTCTTCTGTAATTTAATAGATGAATAGCATGAATACATGCCATCCTACGTAAGTTTAACGGGTGCCCCTTTTCCCCCATAATCTTTTTTATCCCAATTTTGAAAGTCAGAAGTCGATGTCCATAATATTTTTGCTCATAAATATCGATGGTCATAATTTTTTTAAAGCATATCGCTTAATAGTTCTTACTGCAATGACCCATAATCCTATTGATCATAACTTTAAAAATTCATAATATTGATATCAATAAAATTTAACGGAATATCGTTGATTATTCAGAAACACTGTAAGGCATATATCTTAAAGTAATAATTGTTTTCAGTCATAATTTTGCATTACCTAAAATGCACTAAGCATATACATCGAAATCTATAACATCTAAAGGAATATCGATAATTATTCAGAAACATTGTAAGGCATATCACTGGCAGCGAGCGAGCGAAGCGAGCGAGCAAGACCTTTCAGGGCAGAAGCGACTCGGACAGGTTAGGTTCAGAAGGCTAAGGCGGGAGCGAAGCGTAGCGTAGCTCCCGCCTTAGCCTTCGATGTTAGGTATTTTTTTTATGACAGCACAGAAAAGGATTATTACCTTTTATATTATGAAATGTCATACAACCATGACACTGAATGTTATTACAAAGTAATATTATGCCTAAAAATAATTATGACCTGCGAAAAAAGACCATGCAATAATTATTATGAGTGACATTATTACCTTTAACATTATGAACAGTGATGCATTCATGACACTGAATGATATGACTTTACTTATTGTTCCTTACAATAATTATGACTTAAGAAAATAGTAACTCCAATTTATGTTGTTTAATATTATGACTTCCGATAATATGACGAAGAAAAATTATGACAGAAAACGTTATGGGCTTGAAAATTCGGAACAAAAATTTTATGGGAGTCATTATAGACCCAAGTTTAACCTATTAAACCGTGAAATATCTTGTTGGAAGTACGATTTTTTGGTAACGCCAGAGACAATTTTGGTAACGCAGGAGACGCCAAAAACGTCGGTTTAAAAGTTGATTGGCCCGTCTAGTGCTGGAATGACATCCCCCTCCCATCCTAGGAGTGACTAGCAGGTACACCTTTGGGCGAAAGCTTAAAGGGTATTTGTTGTCATTTCAGAAAACTTAATTCCTTTCCTTTCCAGCACTATTTCACAAAACTTCTTTAATTTTTCTTTGTCTCGGTTATTTCACTTTTTGTTTTAGTCCGCGCAGAGTTGTATACTTGGCAAGTGAGTTATAGTAATTTATTATTAAGTAATTTTGTTGAAATTATTCGCTTTTATGATCTACAAATTATCCATTTACGCATGTAGTTTATGTAGTTTATCGCTTTATATTTATAAGTGTACAGTTTATCTATCTGTGTGGCGTTCCGGGTATTACCGACGGTGCTGGCTGAAAATCAGCGCTGGGGTGCTATAAACGCCTCAGCATTATGCTGAGCCAGTGTCCAATTTACAACCGCAATGAGTGACACACTCTTTTTTTTTTAGCCTTTGTATTGTCCTTTTTGTAAAAATATTTATGTGTCTATAGCAATTCAACGTGGGAATGCTGCCTGCGTGATGGGCACCCTACCTAAGGGTCCAAATTTAGATAATAATTTTTAGTTTTAAATTTCTGTTTAGCTATTTTAAGTTAGTTTTAGTTATATTCATTTTATACTTAGTCCCTGTTTTTATAAATAAATAAATAAATAAATAAATATCACGGGACAATTCACACCAATTGACCTAGTCCCAAAGTAAGCTTAGCAAAGCTTGTGTTATGGGTACTAGGCAACGGATAAACATACTTATATAGATAGATACATACTTAAATACATATTAAACACCCAAGACCCGAGAACAAACATTCGTATTTTTCATACAAATATCTGCCCCGACACGGGAATCGAACCCGGGACCTCAAGCTTCATAGTCAGGGTCTCTAACCACTAGGCCATCTGGTCGTCTAAACTGGTCGTTTTCGTTGTCGTCTGGTCGTTTTATACTTTATTTTATAGTTAAATAAAACACTGTAAATATTTATGTGTCTTGTGTTGTTATAAATAAATGTATTTTCTTTCTTTCTTTACGAATGGTGAAAAAAAAAAAAATCGTTTTTCGACCTATGTTCCTTGGAGAATGTTGTTCAGTTTAAGCAACACTATCACCTGTTTTCGGGAAGGACCCCGTCCTCATCCACTCTGTATAAGTATGTATTTATCTATAGTACCTGGGCGACCGAGCTCTGCTCGGGCAGAAACTCGGTACCAAGCGTTTTCCCAGAGATAAGACCAAGCTAGATCAATTTTTCATCCCCGAAAACCCCCAAATACCAAATTTCATCGAAATCGTTGGAACCGTTTCCGAGATCCTGATTATATACACCGGAGGGGTGGGGGGGGGGGGGGTTGAGAGGGGGGAGGGGATGCGGGGGAGGGAGCGCGGGGGCGTTAAAGGGGGGATGAAAATTTCATTGATTTTGCCGTAGGATGCACCGTTTTCAAGATATTTGACAAAAACACCGGAGGGGGTGGAGGGGTGAGTCACGTTAAACTATCGTCCGTAAACCGACTTTACAGACAACCGGCTTTTCCTGTTCTGTGCTCCCAATAGGGAACGTGCACATAGACGGTGCTGCCAACTGGTGCCATAAGGGTGCCATCAATTTGAATGTTTTACCTTGATAAGTTTGTTTTACTGTCCGCATAGTGTCTCTTCTGTCGCATTAGTGCTGCCGCCTATAGTTACTGCACGTTCCCTATAATACTTTTTCTAACAAAAAAGTAACTTTTTCTCGCAAAAAATAACTTTTTCTCACAAAAAAGTAACTTTTTCTCACAAAAGAAGAAACTTGACGTTTTCTCATAAAAAATAAACTTAAAAAAAAACTAAAAATCTTGAAAAAAAAACGTGGTATCGAACCGAGGTCGGCTGGATCCGCGACCACCCGATTTCTAATGTGCCATTATGATCTGCTCGAAGTCGGCGAAATTTAGCTTTATATTCTAATGCAAACAAAAATAGCCGGAAAACACGAGTAAAAGCGATTTTCTGAAAATGAAACATAGCTAGATCAGTTTTTCATCCCCGAAAACCCCCACATACCAAATTTCATCGAAATCGTTGGAGCCGTTTCCGAGATCCTGATTATATATATATATACATATATACAAGAATTGCTCGTTTAAAGGTATTAGATAAGTACGTTTATCCGCTGTCTTGCACCCATAATACGAGCTTTGCTTAGTTGGGGGGAAATTCGTGTAAACTTTGGTGTCCCATGATTTGTTATTATTATTTCAAGGAGTCGACTCGTGACCACGGCCTCTTAATGTGGTCGAAACGTAATTAGTAATTTTAGATTAAGTCCCGAAGAATACAAGTTATGAGAACTATTTCTGTCCTTAGGTACCAGGTGCTGTTTTTCGTAGTGACGTACGCAGTCCCAATGTTGGGCATGACGTTCTTTTACTCCGCGATGGGCCGCGTGCTGTGGGGCTCGCGCTCCATTGGCGAGCTGACGCAGCGTCAGGCCGACTCTATCAGGTCCAAACGGAAGGTAAGACCCACCATTATCATCATCATCATCATCCCAGCCTATAAACGTCTCACTGCAGGGCACAGGCCTCCTCTCAGAATGAGAGGGCTTGATCCGTAGTTCCCACGCGGGCCCAGTGCAGATTGGGAACTTCACACAAACCATTGAATTTCTTCACGATGTTTCCCTTCACCGTAAAGCTCATGGTAAATTTCAAATGTAATTTCGCACATAAATTCCGAAAAACTCAGAGGTGCGAGCCGGGATTTGAACCCACGACTGCTTGAGAGGCCATAGGGAAAACCGCTAGGCTACCACGGCTTCTACCACCCACCAATATATAGTACAAATCTTCCCGCAGGTGAATTTTTTGCTTCGAGCCCTTATCTTTTAAAACAAACGGTATCGTCATAGTATTAAGGTTCAAATTTAATGTAATGGCTCGAAGCGAAAAATTCACCTGGCAAGATTTATACTATACTAGCTGTTGCCCGCGACTCCGTCCGCGGAGAATAGTATTGGTTTTTAGTACATGCTATGTATCAGAGATGGCGCTGTATATTGGTTTGTAGTACATGCTATGTATCAGACATGGCGCTGTATGTGAAAAAAGATTTTCCCGCTTTTCTGTTGAAATTTTTCCTGAATTTTCTTTGCTATAAACCTCACGGAGCCCGAGACCTTTCCAACGAATGCAAAACCGTGGAAATCGGTTCGTGCGTTCTGGAGTTATAGCGTCAGGAAGGAAAACCCGACTTATTTTTATATAGTAGACTACAGCCTTATTTTTGTGTCCCACTGCAGACCATAAGCCTCTCCTCTTGACCACCACACCACACCTCCCTTTGCAGAGCTATTGGACACTTACACAGTTCCGCATCCAGGTGGTCTTGCCATCTCCACCACTACCCCCACTGAATCCGGGTGGGAACTACGACCCAAGCCCTATCATTCTGAGAGGAAGCCTGCCTGGGTGATGATCATTATTAGTTTACGTTACACAAAATATAAGACAAAGCTTTTACCTACCTACTCAATATTCAAGCACGTTCATGCGAAGCAGAAAATATAAATTGCCACAATATTGTACCATTTTTCAGTACAAAATTATAATATCGCAGTTGTTAAGCAAACGCTTGCTCAATATCGTTGCGATGAAAATGTTACGTTATTTATTACCTTACTAGTTCTTACTCATGGCTTTGCCCGCATTACAATATATATTTTAGGTTTTGGTTGTCTTTACTTTTCATTGCATGCCTACTCTTTTTAACCCCCGAGACAAAAAGAGGGGTGTTATAAGTTTGACCGCAAGTTTGACACGGGTCTATAATGACTCCCATAAAATTTTAAGCCATAATGTATCATTAGTCATAATCAACGTTAATCATACAGTGATTTATTTCTGAAACAATTTATTTTTCGGAATTGTTATAAAACAAAGCTAACCTAACCTACTGCATTCTATAAGATGGCATTTAAAAAAGTCCTGAAAAAATACCGTTTCAGAAATAAATCACTGTATGACTAACGTTGATTATGACTAATGATACATTATGACTTTAAATTTTATGGGAGAAAAGGGGCACCGGTGTGGGGTTATGTTGTATGTGTGTGCGTGCATCTGTTTGTGGTAGGTATAATCTAATACCTTTAAACGAGCAATTCTTGTATATATGTATATATATATATATATATACAGTTGTGGCCATATAATTAAGAACGATTATTTATTGAGATGATTTTTTCAAAGTAACAAGTATAACTAATTGCCCGTATTTTTTTTATTTCTCTCGGTATTGCAAAACTTTTCCGTACTACCGGTACATTCATTTATGCAACATTGTTGGCTAAAAAATTAATAGAGAAACTTTATACATTCGATCTGAACCTAGTATTAGTACTTACTGGCTGGTCACGTAATTAAGAACGCTGAATAGTTTATTGTTTTTTCAAATTTAAATAGAGAACACTGTGTGGCTCTGTGGTTGTAGATTATTATTCGTATAATTTTGGCGCCATTTCGTGCTGTAAAAGTCTTAAAAGTGATTACTTCGTATAAAAACAATGGGGAAAAATAAAAGTTGTGATAAATCTACAAGAGAAGTAATAATAAAACTTCGCGAGAAGAATTGGTCGTATAAAATGATAGCCGACCATCTGCAATGTTCAAAAACAATGGTTTTCCATGCCGTAAAGCATTTTTCCACGTATCAAACTACTTCAAACGTTCCGCGTGGACCTAGACAGAGAAAGTCATCTCGTCGAGATGATCGAAATATCGTTCGTTTGGCAAAACAAAATCCTTTTAAAGGGTCTAATGAGTTGAGAAAAGAATATTTTGGCGAAAACAACCCTTCAGCAATCTCTGCACGCACTATTCGAAGGCGTTTGGTAGAAAATAAGTTGAACGGAAGGATAGCAAGGAAGGTGACTATGTTGAAACGATGTCATAGGCAAGCCCGACTTGCATTTGCAAGAAGGTATGAAAACTGGACAGTCAGACAGTGGAAAAACGTTCTTTTTTTCTGACGAGACAAAAATAAATAGGGTATGTTCTGATGGAAAACGATATGTACGACGCCCTCCGAATAAAGCATTCGACCCAAAGTACACAAAAGTGACATTAAAGCATGGCGGGGGAAATGTGAATATTTGGGGGTGCTTTTCTGGACATGGCGTTGGACCTGTTAGGCTGATAGAAGGAAACATGGATCAATTCCAATACAAAAATATACTGCAAGAAACAATGTTACCATATGCCGAAGACGTGCTTCCGGTTATTTGGACATTCCAGCACGACAATGATCCAAAGCATACTGCACGCACCGTTAAGGAATTTATCACATCACAATCAGTTTCAGTCTTAGATTGGCCAGCCAACAGCCCAGATCTTAACCCAATAGAGCATCTTTGGTGCGAAGTCAAGAAAAAGGTTTCAAATCGACAGTGTGGCAATTTGAGAGAGCTGTACGACGTTTTCTTAGAAGAATGGAACTCTTATTTCTCTTGCGAAATGTCAAAAATTGATAGATTCAATGCCTCGCCGGTGTAAAGCCGTAATTAAAAGCCGTGGACATGCAAATAACTATTAATTTTAGTTCAAATGTATTAATTTGCTTTTTTTTCTATACCAACTTCACATTAATATGATTTATTTAATCTAAGTTTCATATAAAACAACTCTCGAGCAGTTTAATAAATCGTTCTTAATTATTTGTCCAGCTACATTACTATTTGAATTTATTAGTATAGAGAACAAATAAAATTTGTAAAAAAAAATGTTAGCAATTATACACTATTATTATTAATCCCGTTTGCTCTATCCATGTGGCTATTTTATAACATAACTTGTTACTTCTAAGAAGGAACACAACTAGACATATGACATGATGTAGATAAAAAAAAATCGGAAACTTCAAATCGTTCTTAATTGTATGACCACCACTGTATAATCAGGATCTCGGAAACGGCTCCAACGATTTCGATGAAATTTGGTATGTGGGGGTTTTCGGGGATGAAAAACTGATCTAGCTATGTTTCATTTTCAGAAAATCGCTTTTACTCGTGTTTTCCGGCTATTTTTGTTTGCATTAGAATATAAAGCTAAATTTCGTCAACTTCGAGCAGATCATAATGGCACATTAGAAATGGGGTGGTCGCGGATCCAGCCGACCTCGGTTCGATACCACGTTTTTTTTCAAAATTTTTAGTTTTTTTTTTAAGTTTATTTTTTATGAGAAAACGTCAAGTTTCTTCTTTTGTGAGAAAAAGTTACTTTTTGTGAGAAAAAGTTACTTTTTTGTTAGAAAAAGTATTATAGGGAACGTGCAGTAACTATAGGAGGCAGCACTAATGCGACAGAAGAGACACTATGCGGACAGTAAAACAAACTTATCTTATTAAACATTCAAATTGATGGCACCCTTATGGCACCAGTTGGCAGCACCGTCTATGTGCACGTTCCCTATTGGGAGCACAGAACAGGAAAAGCCGGTTGTCTGTAAAGTCGGTTTACGGACGATAGTTTAACGTAACTCACCCCCCCCTCCGGTGTTTTTGTCAAATATCTTGAAAACGGTGCATCCTACGGCAAAATCAATGAAATTTTCATCCCCCCTTTAATGCCCCCGCGCTCCCTCCCCCGCATCCCCTCCCCCCCCCTCTCACCCCCCCCCCCCCCCCCCCACCCCTCCGGTGTATATAATCAGGATCTCGGAAACGGTTCCAACGATTTCGATGAAATTTGGTATTTGGGGGTTTTCGGGGATGAAAAATTGATCTAGCTTGGTCTTATCTCTGAGAAAACGCTTGGTACCGAGTTTCTGCCCGAGCAGAGCTCGGTCGCCCAGGTACTAGCTCTTAAACGGGTGAACCGATTTGGATGCGGTTTGTTTTTATTTGAAAGCAGGTTTCTTGGCGATGGCTTTTAGATATGTTTCATCAAAATTGGTTATTAATACAATTTAAATAAAGACCATACAACTATATAACTTCTCTATAATATGTTCAGAAGCGCTAAGCAAATGAGGTCATTAAGAAACCTGAGCCCGTATTGTCTAACGTGCTGACGCTTGCTTTTGCATTCACTATTATTTCTGTCACACGATATAAAATGGTGACAGAGAGAGATGGTGAAAGCGATGACAAGCGCCCGCACTTTAGACAATACGGACTCTGTATCTGTGGCATCATTATAATATCGAAATCGATATCATCATAATACTTGCATCCAAATTTCGAACATCTTCTTGAACAAAAAAATCATTTTTGTGAAATCAGAATCACTGTGAAATTCTTGTTCTATACACTTTTATTTAATCTCGAATATAACAATCGATTTGAGAATCGGATTCGACACAAGTCTAGATTGTTGATGAATTTTAAAAATAAATAAATTACAGGTCAATTCACAAGAGCTGGTACGAATGGATCGAATGAGTAAATGAAAGTATCTATGTGTTACCTATTTGAATATACTTCATACAAATATGAAAATGTCATGCTTCAGTCATTTCCCTACAAAAATGTCCAAGTGACATTATTTTCGTTCAATCCATTCGTGCCATCTCTTCTAAATCGACCTGTACAACTATTTGTTCCGAATTCGAACTGTCAAAGAACAGAAAATAGTTATAGTTTATAGTTGATTTATTTAAAGAACAAAATTACATGCTTATACAGAACAGTATTATCCGGTAAGCGCCAAACTAGGCTGAGCCTGTATCTTGGCACTCACTGAGTCAGTTTACAAATATTATGATATTATAACTTTAACAGATTACACGGTTAAGTTGGTTGTCCCGTATTGGCTATAGTGAAATTATAACCATAAACACTGCAGTTAACAGTGCAGTTGGTAAATAAACTTAGTGTATTTTGTGATGTGAAAAAATAACAGAGGCTTATGCATGTGGATAAAATTATGTATGCGACTGTGCATTACTAGGATTAAAACACTCGTGTGATCTTATTATGAAACACACCTTCGGTTCGTTTCATACAACCATACTCGTGTTTTAATGCCTCATTATGCACCACTCACATAAATAACTATTTCTAATTGTTCCAGGTTGTGAAAATGTTCATCCTAGTGATAGTAATATTCGGGATCTGCTGGTTGCCGTACCAGTCCTATTTCATCTACACGCACTTCGACCCGTCGGTGCTGTACAAGAAGTACGTGCAGCACGTCTACCTCGGGTTCTACTGGCTCGCCATGGCTAACGCTATGGTTAACCCCATCATCTATTACTGGATGAACGCCAAGTAAGTACATTTTTTATACCATCTCGATGAAAGGCAGTCTACCACTATACATTTTCTTTGGCACTTCCTGTCACGTAGGTACGGTGAAACTTTCCGGCAGCAGTGTTTCCAGACAACTATGACATCGGGGTTTTCCAGAAAATACTTACTTTATATACTCACTTTAAAGGCCGGCAACAGATTGGCGACTCTCTTTGAGTTATTGATATTTATGGGGGGCGGTGGTGATCATTTTCCATCAGATGACCCGCTTGCTCGTTTGCCTCCCTCTCACAATAAAAAAAATATATATAATTCATCCCTCTAGCCCAAAAAGGTTTTTTATGTAAAATATAGGTTTGTATTTGGCCACAATCACGCCTGATGGCAAGCATGGATGAGGTCTACGCGATGGAGCATGATTGCTTAGTATTTATTATTTTATTCAAGTTTAACATTTTGTGACATCCATTTGATTCATTAATTTAATTTAATTTGTGTGCTTTTGACGACTTCAATATAAATTCGCGTGACTTGACTTTATACAATTTATGATGTAATCTTATATTGAAGGAATAAATAATCTAATCTAATCTAATGCTCATTCACCATAGACTTGAAAACGAAGATTGTAGTGTTCAGGGAACACAGACGGAGGTGAGGAATTCCACTCTTTAGCTGTACGATTGATGAGGTTTTCTTTGTCCTTCGAAAGAAAACCCTCCGGCCAGAAGTCGGAGCGCAGGAACATCTGCTGGTGATTGGTTGGCACTTGGAGCCTAAATGAGCTAAAATTGTTAGCCCTTTGAGACTTGAGCGGGCTGATGAACAGCTGGGATCCCTGCAACCGACCCCGTGCTGCCTCGCGGACGTGCTCGAAGACCTAATCCAACAAATACAGTAGAGTACTTCTACGTCACAGTAGATTAATGTGGATATAATCTTCTTCTTATCAACACTATGTAATAGCTGAATGAACACGATCGACGTTCAATTCGATGGATACTTAGTAACTGTTGACGAGGCTTCAATATGCAGCTATTTCTGTTAATCCCATCAAATTGTACACCAATGGAATCGATAAGCCATTCCTATTAGCACAGCTTAGCATAATCACAAATTAACTTCATCTTCATTATAATTTATGGAGAAAATACCTCCATAGGGAGGGATAAGCCATTTTTCGAATATTTATGCGATGTGAGGCGGCACGAAACCAAACTTACCAAATATTATTTGTGAGTTAAAGCAAAATAGCTCCCAGCGACCTTGTACGTACGGACGGAGAAAAGCGTCTCTCCCACAGAAATAATAATAAAGAGGATAGAAGTGCCTTAGACGCGTGACCTTGGCGCCGCGCTTGTGACTCATAGGTCACAAGCGCGCGACTTGTGGCTCAGTGCTATTTGAAACGTGGGTATGGTAACAAGTGCTTTAAAATGGTGTTTTGCAGCATTAGCAATTGCGAAAACTCGTCCACACTGTGTAATTACACTAATTAGGGGATTACATTTCATTGGTATGTATTAATTTAATGTAATAATGCGGATTATATTAAAATACAACTTGAGAAAATATTTCATTATGAAATATTGGTATACACGTTATTAACACGAAACTTCATGTACCATTGCTGCTCATATCCTTAAAAACACAGATTGCTTTGAAGTATACGCAGCAATGTAATGCAATTTTTGATAAACCTTCTGCCTCGCACAAATGTTCATGGTACGAACACAAGACAGGTTACGACTACACCGGTGTACACTACAACCATATTGCCGACGCGGCCAATGAAGAACGCCGTTGTGTAAGTGTGGGTATGACTTACGGTGAGTGTTATTCAACGCTGTCTCTAAATGGTTAGGTTCATAATTATTTGTAAGCAAAAATTATTAGTAATTGTGTGCGTGATTGCGTAGTACGGTTCCGGTATTTTGCGTGTGTGCATTAATAGTAAGTAGAGGGGACAAACTAGCGCCACTGGTCCCGGAACAAAATAGGAACTAAGGCATTTCTATTTTCTTTATTATTATTTCTGTGGTCTCTCCTTTCACGTCTTATTAAGAAAGTATCATTAGATTTAGAATTTGAATAGATAAAATACTGAAAAGTGAAATTGAACCTTGAAATTGAAAAAGAAAGAAAAGAAAGAAAGAAAAATATTTATTCGTGACATAATCTTAAATTAACAGGAGAAAAACGTATAGATACAACATTATACTGTCACTAAGTGGTCCCACCCAACTCAGCATGATGTCGGCCGTGCAGCTGACGCTGGTCTTCCGTTGGCACCATTTCACCCACAATTCAAACGTTAACTGTTCAGTGAAACCGAAAACTAAAATTTTTATCACTAAGAAATCCAAAAAAATATATAGAAATAAAAATAAAAATGCAAAAGCCAACTACAAGCATACAAGAAAAACAATACGTACAATGGTGTCTGAGTAGACCGAATGCCTTTTGAAATCGGATCAAATTAAGTTTTTAGCAAGCGAATAAAGACAGAGAACTGAATGGTCATGCTTTAACTTGCATTTGCCTGACCTTAGCACGCGTAAAACATTAGACTGTCAACTGAATTGAAACTCCGGGATTTCACTAAATCTCCATAGAAATTCCCATAACTTACACTGTGGTCTTCATTCATGACAGCTCGGAGAGTTGCCAGACTCAAGTAAAAGTCGGGAGGGCACATTGTTCGGAGAACCGACAGCCGATGGGGTGATTAAGACCTTAGGAGTGGCGACCGCGTACCTGAAGACGTGGTGTGAGAAGGCTCCCAACGAGATGAACCGAATTAAAATCACAAAATTAATGTATACTTTAATATTATAAAGCTGAAGTTTGTTTGTTTGTTTTCTTGAACGCGCTAATCTCAGGAACTACTGCTCCGATTTGAAAAATTCTTTCAGTGTTAGATAGCCCATTTATCGAGGAAGACTATAGGCTATCACTAATAAGAGCGGAGCGGAGCGGAGCGGAGCGGAAGAATGTTTCAAAATCGGGGGTTTTTGAAGTAAAACTTCTATAGGCACGCTTGACTTGGGAGTACGGTGGTGAATGTGAACGCGGGTGTGCGGGGGTGCGGGGGGATAAAAGGGGCGGAGGGGGGGGTCGTTCGTGGGGGGAAATCAAAGCCGATTCAAAGTAGCAACATTTACGGTTCAAAATCGAATGTCTTGACACGGTTGTCAACTGGTTAAAGAATTAAAGTTGAGGGAACACGTTGGATGTGAATGGCGCAGGGCCGGTCTGTTTGGCAAACCTGGAGGAAGACCTATGTTTAGCAGTGGACGTCTTAACCCGTCGCGCGATCGGCGACATTTTTGGGTAATTTTTTCTAAGTACCCTATGTTAAAAGGTGATCGAAACTAGAAACAAAAATTTGCAAATTTTTGACAGCTAGTTTAAGCACACTGTGTGTGCCTAGGTCGCTCGACGGGTTAAAATAATGATGACGATGATGATTATGACTTTAAAACGTGAAAAATAACTAAACCTTTGTCAACTTAAATGAAATGAAATAATAATGAAAGTTCGAATGAAACCCGTGTTTTTGCGCTCCGCCCTGATAAACAAAATGTTATGTACAGGGCTCAAACTTTTTGGTGCGGATGACGTAAAAATTACGTCATTTTGTACACAGGATGATGAGGTACCTAAACAAAATACTTTTAACAAAATTTGCTACCGTAATGCACGATTATTTAATAATTTTGTGTTTAGATTATACACTGTATTTGTAACTATAATAAAAGTAGATCATCATCAATTTAAGAGCTTAGCTCTTGTCGGTGGAGTAATCGCCACTCTTTTCGGTTCTCTGCCAGCGTTTTTAGCTCCTGATACGACATGACATTGACTTTTTCCTTGGCTTGATCTATAAATGACCGTCTCGGTCTTCCCCTGCCTCGCCTGCCTTCTATTCGCCCTTCCAAAATAGTTTTTATGTAACTGTCATGTCGTATCAAATGCCCCAGCATATTCCCTCTCCTATTTTAAATCGTCCTCAACAGTCGCCTTTCCTCTTCCAACGACACTAAAACCTCCTCTAAAAGTAGATATCGTGTAAATAAAATACATTTGACAATATCAGTATATTGTCAAATCTATTATCACGTCAATTTATTGTTATTCTGAATGACAATGTTAGTCAAGACATATCATTGAGTAAACGAGGTTCATCATTATCATCATCCCAGCCTATATACATCCTACTGCAGGGCACAGGCCTCCTCTCACAATGAGAGAGGTTGGCCGTAGTTCTCACGCGAGCTCAGTGCGGATTGCGAATTTCACAAACACCATTGAATTTCTTTGCAGGTGTATGCTGTATGCAGGATTCCTCACGATATTTTTCTTCACCGTAAAGCTCATGGTAAATTACAAATGTAATTTCGCACATAAATCCCGAAAAATTCAGAGGTGCGAGAGCCGGGATTTGAACCCACAACCCTCTGCTTGAGAGGCCATAAGTCAAACCACTAGGCCACCGTGGAATAATTTAAAAGAGTATAAGTGGTAACTGTTTACGAAACGACTGTTTGAAATCATCGTATGTGCGGTTCAGCGTCACCGGCACTAAAACTTCGAGCCGTGGTTATGTAACACAAGACTTGGCGCCAGCCTGAGACCGAGAACATCTCTGCGTTTGCCAAAACCTAGCGAGGAAACTTTCAGAATACATGCCCCAAATAAAACCGGGATTACTTCGGCCTGAGATATATTCTGCTTTATTGAAAAGATACCTTATTCCGAAAAGGCACCGTTGAATATTCGTAATTGCTAGCATTAAATGGATCCGGGGATATAAGTAAAGTAAAGGTGGTTAAGCTTCGTTCACTTATTTCATGCTGTAATTTGATTCTGAGCTAAATTTTGTAAATTTGCCTTCCAAGGAATAGCATTTGAAGTCCCAATGTAGATAGGCCTTTACATCTGTGACAGATGATTTAAGTAGCACCTTGGCGATACTTGCGCTCGTGGCTAAAAAGACCGATACGGGATAGGATCCCTCGGCTGCAGTCGCGACAAGTGTACCTACGCAGCCCCAGATGGTCGAGGGTAGGTGGCCCGGTTGTGGCGCTTTATGCGTTTTTCCCTCAGTGACTCAAGCCAGGCATCGTCGTGCTTTGATTGTTCACAAAGGTGAACAAGTTGTCTCCACTTGCCACGATTTTCGGCTAATCCCAATAATCCTAGTAAGTAATATTATATTTGCGAAAGTCTCTGTATATCGTCGATCGTAGGTTCAATTGGGATGCACCAAAAAAAATAACCTATAGTTTTTATATTTTTTTTTAGATAGAATAGGATATTTTAAGATACCATTTTCATCGATTTTGAATTTGGTTGAGTATTTAATTTTTTATAATTTTTTTTAAGAAATACGTTGGATGACGTCACAGTGAGAGAGCCACGTTCCATTGCCTAGAAAAATTCAAGTCGTGCGTAACATAATCTGCAGCACTACTGATTTGTCTTGTCACTGTCAATAATACAAGCACGACTTAGGGTCCTAAATGAACCATGACAAATAGTTTTATTTATTTCTCTTCTTTTAGCTACGATTATTATTCCTGTTTGTTTCATTGTGTGATGGTAAATAGATATTTTTTATTAAAATCTGATATTTAAATTCTTTTATATTTACTTATAACGTAGTAATTTAATAATTAAATTTGTAAAAATACATTGCGAGTATTGTATACATTTCGGACTTTATGATAAATAACAACTGTTTAAAGCCAGGTGCGCATCATGTGATTAAAGTTCTGTCTTTGTCACTCTTTGCTATTATAAGCAGGTCAGCAACATTTCAAACTGTCAATTTGCTTTAGAGTGTAGACCTGCTTTATATCTGCCTTTGTGACGATTCACTGCAGGGGTCAAATGAAGGTCATTAGTTAAATTTTCTTTATTTAATTCAGTTTACCATATTTTTAGAATCTGATTTCTGAAAACGCTTCACAAAGCCTATTTCTCCAAACGGTTTTCGATTTATTATACGTTGTCAAAAATTGGGACATCCCAATTGAGGTAAGGGACAAAATACGATTTTTAAGGAGAGACCGTTAAAGCTTTTTCGGATTAAATTATCTGCTACGCTGACGACACTGCTCTAATTTTCCACGACGTGACTTGGGAGAGATGTTTCGCGTTGGCGGAGAGTGGTCTGTCTGTGATTGCAAACTGGCTGACCGATAACCTGCTCACCCTTAACACTCAGAAGACCAAATACGTTTGTTTCCATAAGACAGCTTCGTCAGCCCCCCGAGAACGTCCAGACCTCAAATTTAACTGTCAGGTTCCGGTCTTTGATTCTGCAAGCGGCCAGTCGATCAGTAGTTGCTCCTCTATTAGGTATTTGGGTTTAACGCTTGACGAGAAACTTAACTTCCATAATCACGTCGAATCAGTTTCAGCTAGGGTCAGGAATATCGTCTTCATTATGAAAACACTGAGGAACTCGGCTAGCGGGGACTTGCTAAAGCTCGTATACACCGCTATTTGCGAATCTATTATAACATATTGCATAAGCGTGTGGGGTGGTGCTACGGGATCGGTGCTCCTGCCTCTCGAGAGAGCGCAGCGTTTTGTGCTAAAGGTTATGCTTAGGAAACCCCGACTATTTCCCACGACTGCTCTTTACAAGGAGGCGAGTGTCTTAAGCGTGCGGCAGTTAATGATCCTGCGCGTTACGCTGCAGGTGCATAAAATAACTATTTGTTCAGACCATTACCCAGACCTAATCAGAAAACGTGTATTCAGGGTTCCAACACCCCCTACAAAGACTGCCTTTGCAAAACGTTTCCCAGACTTTCTTCATCCTTTCCTTTACAATAAAGTTTTAAAATATTGTAACATCTCAGAAGCTAATGTCCGCGAAGCTAAAGTAAGGGTTATCTGCTGGCTAAATAGTCTTGACTACAAGAGAACCGAAGGATTACTGAAGATCATTTCCTAAATAGATGCTTTTCGCAAGCTATAGCCATACTTACGCCTACACACACACACACACACACTCTCTCACACACACACACACACAAACACGCAACAAACACATATACTCACTCACACGCCCATTCACACGCTAATCCACGTATAATTGCCGTTTCGCTAATTATCGGCAATTTAGATTTAAGTTAGATTACCCTAATTTCATACAGTATTAAAATGTTAAATTTATACTATGCATACTTTCTTTACATTATTGTTTCTTTCGTAGTTGTTTAAAAGTACCAACTTTGTATGTAATCGTAGTACTTATTTTTTTTAAAATTTGTAATGTAAAATTGTTATCCGAATCCGGTCACCACGTGACAGGCATTGCCTAGTGTGGGACCGTTTGGTAAGCCAAATTTTTGTAAATTGGATTTCTTTTAATAAACAAATTTATTATTATTCTCTTTATTTATATTTTTCTCTTAGGTTAGATTTTTACAATAATTATACAAAAAGTAAAATATAAAACTATACATACAAAACGTAAAATCATTATAAAAACCTAACCTAGGGTGCCACCGGCAGCGAGGCGGGGCCTAAGCTATCGGTGGTTAGGGCGACAGAGAGAGGAACCTCCTGACTATCCGCGCTGTGTCCAGGAGTACCGCCTTCTGTATCTGACCCTTGATCCAGCCATCTAGCGAGAGTCTCTTGAGGTGTTGGTCGAGACTCTTCGCTATCAGACCGTTCGCAGAAACGACTATCGGGACAATGATCGTCGAATCAACATCCCACATGGCGGTTATCTCGTGAGCTAGGTCAAGGTACTTGCTGGCTTTGTCCTTCTCAGCTTTCACGAGGTTCTCGTCATGGGGGATGGTGATGTCGATGAGCATTGTCTGGCGTTTCAATCGATCTGTCAGCACGATATCAGGCCTATTGGCTAAAATAGTCCTGTCCGTGATAACAGACCGATCCCAATAGAGCGTGGCACGACCATTTTCGAGAACTGGCGCAGGTATATACTTATAGTAAGGCACTTCAAAGTCCACAAGACCGTATAGCAGAGCAAGTTGCTGGTGAATAATTCTGGCTACAAGGTTATGTCTGTGCAAGTACTCACCGTTAGCAAGATGACCACAACCGGAAATTATATGCCTGAGTGACTCCCCGGGACGGCGGCATGCCCGACAAATGTCGACCGTACCGTCCTTCAGGATATACCTCCGGTAGTTGTTCGTCATGATAACTTCATCCGCAATTGCACAGACAAAACCTTCGGTTTCCCCGAAGAGATCCCCGAAACGTAGCCAGTTCACCGACGCAAGCAGATCTACATCTGGCCCTGTGAGAGCCTTGTAGAACCGCCCGTGTAGCTCCTTGCTCTTCCATACCGCCTTGCGGTCCTCGATGCTCATTACTTTAAGTCGGCGCCAGTTCTCGTTTGCCAAGGAAAGCGGGGTGAAGTTTTTGTCTACTGCTACTACGTCGCGATGTACCCCACACTCGTTGTTTAGGAAATAATCCCTGAGATTATACACCTCGCGGTTGTGGAGGTCTTTGGCATTTAAAAAGCCACGACCTCCATACTTCCGCGAGATGTACAGTCTCATAACAGACGAGCGCGGGTGAAGCAAGCGATGCGCAGTGAGTAGTACACGAACTCTTCGATCCAAGGTATCCAGCTCAGTCTGAGTCCACCTTAGTATGCCAAAGGAGTAAGTGAGCAAGGGCATTACCCAGGCGTTGAAGGCGCGCATCTTGTTGCCGCCCGACAAAAGACTATTAAGTACTTTTGTCAGACGACAGAAGAAGCGCTCCTTCACCGTCTGCTTTACGACCTCACTCTCAATACCCAATGACTGTGACATACCAAGATACTTATAGGTTTCTGCTTCGGAAATAGATCTGAGGGACATTGTATCAGAAAGCTGCAAATTTGTTGAATTTACAACTTTCCCCCGCTGTACATGCATAACCGCACACTTATCGACACCAAATTCCATGTTGATGGCGCTACTGAAAACTTCTGTTGTTTTCAGTAGCTCCAACAGGTCATGTTTATTTGGTGCAAATAGCTTAAGGTCATCCATATAGAGCAGATGAGAAATGACCTCACCCCCTCTTCGAAGCCGGCAGCCTAGCCCTGAATCCTTCAGCAGGGTGCTGAGCGGATTCAGCGCTAGGCAGAACCACATAGGACTCAGGCTGTCACCCTGGAAGATCCCTCGCTCAATCCTGATAGAGTCCTGTGGGCCAGAGGGGCCGTCTCCTTCCCCCGGTTGACGAAGGACTGTGGTCCACTGTCCCATGCAAGCGCCTAAGAAAGATCTCAGGACTGCATCAATTTTATACAGTTCTAAGACCCTCACCAGCCATGAATGGGGCACCGAATCATAGGCCTTCTTGTAGTCAATCCAGGCGACCGAGAGAGCCCCTTTGTTCCGCCGGACTCGTTGGCAAATGGTCATGTCTATGAGGAGGAGCTCTTTAGTACCACGAGACCCAACCCTACATCCATTTTGAGCAGGGGCCAAAACGTTGTTGGCAACAATGTGCGTGTTAATTTTTGCTCTCAAAATGGATGTAAGGAGCTTGTACAGCGTAGGCAAGCACGTGATGGGTCTGTAATTTTTCGCTTCTGTGGTACTACCGGACTTATAGAGCAGGGAGGTAATACCAGTTGTAAAGAAAGATGGTAGGGATCCGAGCTCAAGGGCTTGCTGGAACTGTGCTGCCAAACGCTGGTGTGAGCATCGAAACCATTTCAGCCAGAAGTTGTGCAATCCATCCGGCCCAGGACTTTTCCAGTTCGGAGCCGATCGGATGGCACAACTAACGTCATCGGGGCTAATGGTAACAGGCCCCATGGGTTCGATGGACTCGCACTCACGTTCGACAACACCTATCCATTCGCCCTCGGTGTGCTCGACAGGTACCGACCAGATATTACGCCAAAAGTCAATCATGGCAGTAGTATCCGGCCGCCGTCCGTCGGGCACACGAAGATCGTCTCCCTCCCACTTTCGGTATACCTTCCTTTGGTCGCTCTGGAAAAGGCGATTCTGCTGGTATCGGTCCACACGCTTCCTGTAGCGGCGAATACGGCTTGCCCATGCATAGACTTTCTGCTTCAGAAAGTCGATACGTTCCGTTACACAGGCCATATAGTTGCAGGGCCTGATGTCAGTCCCCACAAAGGCCTGGGCCACGAAGCGCATTACTCGGGGGCGGTTGTTGCCCCCCCTGAAGCAGATCAGCTTTGCAATGAGAGTCCTGAACGTATTGATACGCCGCTCAATCCGCACTTGCCATGCAGGGACACCCCCGGTGGTCCTAGGTGCTCGGTCAGCGTCCGGAAACTTGACGCGAGCAACACGGCACACCGCGATGGCCCCACAGTACATGATTGAGTGAGTATCAACTAAGTCTTCACTAGCCCGTAAATACGGGTCTAGCAAATCATTCAGGGCTCCCATTAACGCTAGATTGCGTCTATTCAACGGCAAGCGAGGTAATCGTGGCCTAGTATTACCCGTGGAGCGATACTGCGTAATCGCCTCCTCCAAAACCCTCCTCAGTTGCTCATTGGCCTGGGTACTTACACTCTGATTCGCACAGTCCTCTTCCTCGGCACTGAGATCGATCCGCGGTACCCCCGGTGCCAGATCGGGTGCGGGCACCGGAGTCGGCGACGTAGCGGGCAGATCCCGCGTCGAAAAAGAGGCCGCGCGAGCAGAAAGTGCTTCCAGGCGTAGCCGATCAAGTGTGGCGTCATCCAATCGTTTGTGTCGCTGGATGACTCGCACCTGATCCGACAGACGCTGCGCAGATACAGTGATGGCGGGTTCAAGGGCCTGGAACAGAGGAAGCATCCGGACACGGTACGCGGACAAATTGGTTCCCCCAACTGTAGCCCCAAAGTACGCTCGCATGCAGTTCTCATTCATTTGTTGAGTCCATCGCATGCGGCGCACTACACCACCGACAGCGGGAGCCATAAGCGGGGCGGAGTGCCCCGTAGGCCCCAAGCGTGCCGGCAGCGGTGGTCGTCCTCGTCGCGCAGGTGGTCGTGGCGCCGGGGACGGCGGCCCGCGCTCGTCGCTCGACTCGCTGGTGTCGGGCGCTGTGGCGAATTCGTCGCCCGACGACGATGGCGAGGAGCTGGATGGCGCGGGCGGAGATGGTGGGCGTGCGCGTTGTGCCGCTTGTGAACGTGTCCTCGTTATCATATTATGATACTCTTCGTTTTGTTTCCATTTGTTTATCTTCGTCTTTGACAGCTGGTTGTCATGCTTGTGAAATGTGTAAAATGTTTAGAAAGACGTCGAAAACATTAAAAACGAATTTGTAAAATATGATAAAAAATTTGACACGTGTGTCGCGTGACAGCGGTTTTTTTTTTTTTTTTTTTTTTTTTTTTTTTTAACAACGTTATTTTAGGTGGATCAGGGATTCCATGAAATTATTATTATTATTATTATTATTATTATTATTATTATTATTATTATTATTAAATCACTTAGGCCTTATACTACGAAGTGCGAAATTTGAACTTCGTATCGTGCCATTCCTCTCACGCTAATAGTATTTAATACAGGAGCGAGCAAGACGATGCGATACGAACTTCGATTTTCGAATTTCGGAGTAGCCCACCAGAATCTTTCTTTAACTGATCTCTAGAACCCTCGTGCTTGTAAATTTTTTACCATTTTTCTGGGAATGTGTTCTATCTGACAAAATGCACGTGTTGAGAAAGTGTAAAATCGCTGTCAATTGAAAATGCGAACAATGTAAATAAACCATTTAATGAAATAACCATATTCTAGCACTTGTCTATTGTTTTAATGGTTTAGGATAGTGTTGTGGTAAGTGTTGGTTAAATACCACACGGATTTAGCAGTATTTGATGAGCGAAAATGGAAATTAAAGACATTTTAAATACAAGGTTTATTTACATTGTTTGCAATTTCAATTGACTGACAGTTTGCCCATTGGGAAGTGCACTTTTATAGACAACGTACCATCCGGGAAAATGATCCTTCTAAAGAAGTGCACGTTTAAAGATTGAAAGAAAGAAAGAGAGAGAGAGTGAGAGAGAGATTTATTCGTGACATTTTTATAAAAACAAAGAAACTGAACCTGAGACAAATATTGTCACGAAAATGTCCCAACTTAGCATAATGTCAACCTTACAGCCGACCCAGCGTCCGTTGGAACCATATTAACCAAAATTAAAATAAAGAAAGTGTACATTTCGGGAAAGTGAGCTTTACAAGTACTACTACAATATACCTTAACCTAGGTAAAAATCTTTAATTTTTAAACTAACTTTCTTTTTTTAAGGATATACTTAGTCGCTTTTAACGACATCCACAGAAGAAATCGAGAGGTGTAATTCTAAACCCGACACACCCGGGTTACGAGCCTAGCTATAAATTTTGTCATTTGCCGGACAACTGTTGTTTGATTCGCATAAAGCGACTATTTGAGCACTTTAACAACGTTATTTTAGGTGGATCAGGGATTCCATGAAATTCAAAATTCGAAGTGCGTATCGTGCCATCTCTTTCACTCTTCTGTCTAATACTATAAGCGTGAACGAAACGGAACGAAATTAAATTCGAAAATCGAATTGAATGTACGGCCCAACCTTAAGCCCAGTTTAGACTAGCAAGAAAAATCGCGCAAGTTGCCTTACATTGCAGCGTTCGATTGCCTACTTCAAACTTGTTTGCTTTGCGGCCGCGCAATGTAATTCAACTTGCACTATTTTTCTTGCAGGTCTAAACTTAGCTTTACATATACTACGAAACGCAAGTGATGATCTAACAGATTGAGATGATGTATAAAAAATTCGTGTCTAAAAACTCCTGACTAGTGGTGGTGTAGGGGAATGGCACACGGCACGGAATGCTGAGGACCTGGGTTCGATTCCCAGCCCTGGTCTTTTTTCTGTTTTTTTTTTCTGTGCATCCATATTTCAGTTTGTATTTAGTAGCTATGAAATATACACTAAGAAATTTAATTTTAGAACTTCGCATCGTGCTGCTTCCTTCACGCTAATAGTATCAAACATAAGGGTGAATAGGATGGCACGATACGAAGTTCGAAAATCGAATTTCGTAGGAGCCCCCAAAATTCAAATGGTTTTACCGTAGTATTGCTACGCGAAACACGTAGAGGCTGTACGGATAATCATCGCTCATTGTAATGTAGACCGTGCTACGCCTCGTAGTTTAGCGATAAGCAAATGAGCATGTTCTTTATCAGCCGTGCATAATTTGTCTTCTGCTGAACGTTACAATTGCTAGATGGCAATCTTGAGATCACTGAGGCCTATTTAATTGACATTAGCAATCTTAGGTGATTCTGAAGATTTGATCAGGAAAGATCCTGACCAACTCAGTTTATTATAAGGAACAACGAAATATATAATTTCATGAACTGAAACAATTACTTTGCTCACCCGCGACTTTATGATAGTTACGTTTATTCAAGAAATGTGTGTTCATGCAGTTCCTCCACCTCCACAGTGTTTGAAAACACACAAATTACACAAACCCAACTATCACCACCACCAAACAACACTGACGCTTTTCGAACTCAACCGGAGCTCATCCTCGGAGTACCTAACGCAACCGTTCACTATGCTACCAGGTGTTAGATTTTAGATGTTGGTAGCATGGTGAATGGTAGGTACTCTGAAGATGACTCTCTGATTCTGTATTCTTTTATGTATCAATGAATTTTATTTCGAACCGTAGCACGGATTGCTTTCACGATTTTACGCCAAAATTGAATTAGGATTTTTTTATTTTATTTTATACACATTTGTAAAAAAAACAACTTTTAAAACGTTATCTGTGCCATTGTTCACGGCTATTGCCATGCATCAGCGCAAACGTCAATACTTTATTATTTTGATCGATTCACGCATTGAGATTTGGGAATTCTTCACAAGGCATCTTCTCAAGAATTAGGTCAAAGCTAAGTAACAAAAATACGGTCTCGTACAATACGTAGTAAAAGGAGCATAACGATCTCCCCAGACCGTAATGCGCTGGTGACAAACAACATCAACATATTCCTGAAATATGCTTGCCAAAATATTTGCATGACTTTTTTATGTTTACGGCCGATCTTAGACGTAAACAAAAGGGTTATTCCTTAGCTCCCTTCGCGTACGCTGTAGGTCTTTATGGTTGCTTTTATTATGTACTTAAGGATCTAGTACAACTTTAGTACTCATGAAGTACCATTGAATGTCTCTGGGGATATATTATACGTTTTTTTACTAGCTTTTATTTAATAATAATAATAAATAAATCTTGCTGACGGTGAGTACTTGCCCAGACATAACCTTGTAGCCAGAATTATTCACCAGCAACTTGCTCTGCTATATGGTCTTGTGGACTTTGAAGTGCCTTACTATAAGTATATACCTCTATTGGGATCGGTCTGTTATCACGGACAGGACTATTATAGCCAATAGGCCTGATATCGTGCTGACAGATCGATCGAAACGCCAGGCAGTGCTCGTCGACATCACCATCCCCCATGACGAGAACCTCGTGAAAGCTGAGAAGGACAAAGCCAGCAAATACCTTGACCTAGCTCACGAGATAACCGCCATGTGGGATATTGATTCGACGATCATTGTTCCGATAGTCGTTTCTGCGAATGGTCTGATAGCGAAGAGTCTCGACCTACACCTCAAGAGACTCTCGCTAGATGGCTGGATCAAGGGTCAGATACAGAAGGCGGTACTCCTGGACACTGCGCGGATAGTCAGGAGGTTCCTCTCTCTGTCGCCCTAACCACCGATAGCTTAGGCCCCGCCTCGCTGCCGGTGGCACCCTAGGTTAGGTTTTTATAATGATTTTATGTTTTGAAGGTATAGTTTTATATTTTACTTTTTATATAATTATTGTAAAAATCTAACCTAAGAAAAAATATAAATAAAGAAAATAGTAATAATATCATTTATTTCAAATTAATTATCCATAGTTTGTTAGTTAGAAAGTCCTATTTAACTTGCTATGTTCGTATGTGAGAATAGTTATTTGTGCAACAAGAGAGCAAAGTTGGTTTTTACTGCGAGTGTTGATTTTGAATCACGAGTCAGCGAAGGATTCTATAGTTGAATCACGAGCGTGAGCGAGTGATTCTAAGTTAGAATCCTAAGTGCGCGAGTGATTCAAATACACGAGATGCAAAAAAACTTTGGTCTCGTGTGACACATACAACTTTTCACCTCAGCAGCGAGAACATAATAAATTGTTAAAGGTATATAAACGTCGTCTTTTTGTCTTTGTTGTGGTTTTCAACATTGAGTAAATACTTCATAATTGTACCTATATAACAATACAGTATCCGAAAAAGTGTTTGCACCCTTTGCAAGTCTCCATTGCTTAAAAATATCATAAGCTTTTAAATATTTTTCGCGAGACTTTTCAAGTAAGAAACTTAAATCTGCATTTTGTATTACTGCCTTAATTCGTCTGGTGTTCAATTGTTGACTTCGTCACTGGACTCACTCATATCATATTCAAAAATTTATTAAATAAGTACTTATTATTATTCTTATAATTTCCAAATTGCCATTATCGTGTATCAAACTCTAGATATCGAACTCAGCAGCTAGCGAAACAGAAGAAGAAAAGAATTAAAATTTGAATCCCGCTATTTTTTAAAGATGCGTTCCGATACTGCACCCGATATTTATCACGATGTTCAAGATTGTTAAAATTATTAATAATTGTATAGATACATGTTAAACATTGTATTTTTCTACAACATTTTTACTATTTGAATACTTGTATAAAAATATAATCCAATTATTAATAAAGTACCATAATTAAATTTAAAACCTTAACAGACGAATTACAATTTTAAGGTTAAGTACGTATTATGAGTATCCGAACGTTCAATCGTTCGTTTATTTTTAGGCCTACTAGGTATAGAATTTGAAATCGAACTTAGAATCGATTTGATCTTATCTCTCGCTCTTTTAGTATCGAAATGAAAGTGACAGATCAAACTGAAGTTGAAATCTTTCGAATTCAGCACATGGGAAGGATGAATGATGGCATTGTCCTCGACATTTAAAAAAAATATTTAAAAAGCTACTTTGTCTCACGCAGTGAGCAAAATCGGATTTTGCTCACTGTTTTTTAGTAGCAAAACCTGCCTGTTTGAGGTGCTGAGGTGAAAAGTATATATCTTAATTTCGGAATACTTTGACCCAATGCAGGGTAACTTTTCTCATCATCATTCCAGCCGAAAGACGTCCACTGCTGAACATAGGCCTCCCCCAAGGCTCGCCAAACAGATTGGTCCTGCGCCATCCGCATCCAACGCGATCCCGCAACCTTAACCAGTTCGTCGCTCCACCTTGTTGGAGGTCTATCTACACTGCGTCTATAGCTTTCACCATCTCTTTTTGACACCATCTTATATCGTTTGACAGTAAGAAATAGCTAATGGGATAAGAAGCGCCCGCGCGTTTTACTATAAGCTTACAGGTCGTCGCTCCATCTTACTGGAGCCCTCCCTACACTGCGTCTTTCGGTGAGAGGACTCCATACTATAACATTTTGGCTCCATCGCATATTATGTTACCACTTATTTCAATAACATGTACAAATTAGATACAACAATAAATTCAACAAACAAACAAAAATAATTAATACTAACAATACATTTATAAGACATTATTACAAATTAAATTAAAACAAATTAAAATAAAACTAATTAAATTAAAACCAATTAAAAACCCTTAAAACTAAGCGATAAGGCCCTCATACATGTATCACATTCACACCTCACACCTCTGGCTTTTTAAACGTGCTAAACTACATTTGAAACTTCCCATGAGCTTTGCGGTGAAGGAAAACATCGTGAGGAAACCTGCATACACCTGCGAAGAAATTCAATGGTGTGTGTGAAGTTCCCAATCCGCACTGGGCCCGCGTGGGAATTACGGCCCAAGCCCTCTCATTCTGAGATGATGATGATGAAACTGTAACTGATGGAATAATTATATTTTTAAGAATCTAGCCTGACTTCTTTTATTAAACCGATTTCGAGAGAGACTTATCTCTAATATCTCTTTGAACAAAGGGCCTACAAAGAGGATGGAACCGTTGATGCGCCGCAAAAGTTGGCATAGCGCCCAGCGGATAAACACACGGTTTTCAAGAAACGTACCGTTAACCCCTGTAAACGTATCTTTGCGTGATTGGAAAATACATTTTGCTCCATTTGTAGACCCTTTTTACAAACTTTTATTTGACACAAATTTCTTTTCTAATGATCGTCAAATCATTATCAAATTTCTTTGATAATGATTTTCTAATTTCTTTTCAAATGTAGTACATAATTTAAATTTTACCCCCATCTTGTTGACCGTTCAATCTGAAATTTAGTTCGGAAATGTTGTTTGGATTACTGATTCAGGAGTCATGAGCAGGAGTGAAAGAGGTGATAGGAACATTATAGTAAACGTTGCGGCAGTAACGACCATCGACGAAGACCATCGTCCGGCTGCAGACGTAGTGTTACAACACGAGGCCTTTTTTCACCCGACTGCCGAAGGAGGGTTATGTTTTTCGAGCGTATGTATTTATGTATACAGGGTGGGCCCTGTAAGTGAAGCAAAAAATTAAAATATAGACCCTTTAACTAATCGGTAATTAAGTCCAAATGGTTACAATTCATTAAAATGAAAAAATAATTTACTGTTATTTTCTAACAAAATTAATCGAGCCAGCATTGTACAGTCATATTGTTTCCAGTCGGAAGACTTGACATTGACATTTACGATCGTTTTCAATAATAATAAAAATCCTACTAAATACATCAATATTACTTAAACGTAGGCAACCTTCCGATTTAAATAATCAATTCTTTCAACACGACGTAACAGTTTTTTTATCAAGTATGTGGGGACGGACGATATTAATAAAACACTTGCTAGTAAAAGTTACGAATTTTAACTGTTTATTAAGCAGTTCAAACAAAAATAGTGCACTATGATAAAATCACTGTTAATAATTGGGTATGCCAATCTTACTGGGTAAGTAATCCTTTCACAGGGTAACTTACATTTTCAACAGTTTGTAAAGATGTTTCTATTTCACGACCATGACTACGATGATACGTCCTGTGCTTCGTTTGACATCGTTCCGACACGACATGTGTAACACTAAGTGTAGTACTTTTCCAAATTAACGAATAATTTCAGTGCTGATCTGGCTGCATACCCGTGGTCACAATCAGAATCACATTCGGCGACCCCGAATTCGTTGCTCTGCTCTGAGTTGAAAATAAAGCACCAATTATCTAACCGGAGGGTACTCGTTCACAATATTTAACACTAAGCTCGATTTGAATTAGCTCTTGTTTCGTCATATCATGTTGTTTTCACGTGCATTGTAATTTAATTCATTAGTGCCATTTTGCATTACTTTGATTTGACAATTTGACGTACATTGTCAATACAGAGTACCTTACTCTTTGCAATTGCGAGATTTATGGTCTTTGGAGGTTTAAGATAATAAATATGAACTTTCTGAGTTTAAATTAAATTTCAAAGAAAAGGTCGGCAATATGCAACAATGTCAACAAACTCTTACGTACTACCATAGTTATAAATCGCGAAGGTATAAGGACTACTTTTGTTCGTTTTCATTTTAAAAAGAATTCACATTAATACATGTTAGATACTGTCAAAATGCCCGGTACCAAGACATCTAACGACCGTAAAGCGACAATGTCGCAATGTGAAAATTCATTGATTGTAACTCTTAACTTTAAATGACTATTTCTCCGAACTTAAGAACTTTGAAACATCAGGACCACTTTGTAATAACTTTAAATACTTTAAGGAATCTCTATTTTAATTTTTATCCTTAGTTACAGGGCCCACTCTGTATATGTATCATTCTTTACCACCAGTGACCAGTGTTACGACCAGTGCATCTTGCCGGTGCTTACGTATGGGGCTGAGACTTGGGTTTTTACTAAGGTGATACTCCACAAGCTTCAGGTGGCTCAAAGAGCAATTGAGAGAAAACTGGTAGGAGTTATGCTGAGAGACCGTAAAAGAAACGAATGGGTCAGAGAGCAAAGCAAAGTGAGCGATGTAACTAAACGGGTTGCGAAATTGAAATGGGAGTGGGCTGGTCATGTAGAGTGGAGACCGTGGGGTGAGACACGTCCGAGAGGAAGACCGCAGATGCGTTGGTACGACGATATCAAAAGACTGGCGGGAACAAAGTGGTTGGAAACTGCTCAAGACCGAAACAGATGGCATAAACTGAAGGAGGCCTACTCCTTAGAGGTTGAGAATGGCTAAAGAAGAAGAAGTATCATTCTTTGGCACGCCCTGCAGCCTAAACGGCTCAATGGATTTTGAAGTGTGAGATGTCATTAAATTCGTATCAGTTCTGCGAGTGACATAGAAAGAAAGAAAGAAAGAAAATACATTTATTTACAACATCACAAGACACATCATCAATATTTTACAAAACAAAAGGCAACACTAATGCTAAAGATAGAATGTGTCATTGCGGTTGCAAATCGGACACTGGCTCAGCATAATGCTGACATAGGATATTTATTTATTTATTTATTTATGGAGAACCAACAGCTTATACATACATCATAAACATTACAGTAAATACAGCAAGTCAATTACAGGTTCTCGCCGACAATTACAGTGTAACAATAAGGCAGTATGCCCACACAGAGTCCCTTCGGTCGGACACACAAAAAAGAAAAAAGAGAAAATAACTACTTAGTGACAAATAAATCAGCACTATTTTATCGGAGGAGAAAAATTAATCAAGTCCCTAACCTAACAAACTTAATCTACAGTAAGGTACAACGCTCAATGCACGCTCTCAAAAAATCGATTCACCAAAGTACGTCTCAAGGTGTCAGTGTTAACATTAAACACGTCAATATCAAGCTCCTTCGTTAGTTTATTTAATTGTCTACTTGCACGTATACAAAAACTGTTCCGCCTATAGTTAGAATGGCCAAAAGGCACAGAAATAGGGGGCGCGTATCTCTTCGGTCTGGATCGGATTCGGTTCGGTTCGGATGGATGGATTATATTATTATTTTTCCGGAATTCTCATGGGAACGGGAATCATACAGGCGGTTTTTTTCATCTAGTATTGAAATTATAGTTATTGTATGTGCGACGGAGACAACGTGTGTACAAGAGAAGGAGTGTTGCTGTGGCACTAGCTGTTTGTGATTCAGCCTAAAGCGGCACAGAGTCAAATGCTTCCTACAAATTCTATGAAAAATAGCTGGCTGTGGACATAGTTCCACTTTTGGCGTAATAAGAACCACCGTCTACAACCTGTAGTGCCATATCACGATGGTTATAATTTACGTCCCTCGACGTACTGTCCGTAAACGTGTTAAGAACTAAAGAAAGCTCATCTAAAGCGGATTAGGTATAGTATAAAGCTGAACGGTTCGCGAGAACAATATCGACCAATAAAACTGCTTTATTATCTTGTCGTTGCACCAGCCCAATGACGTTATTGGTCAATTTCCGCTTGCTAAATTGAAATTCACGTCGCAAGTAGATACTATAAATTTTTGATTCTGTCTATGTTCTTTGGTAAGGGTTTCTATTAGAGCTATTTCTTTATAAAAATGGATAGTGCTCGTAATTTTGAGTAAGAAAGCATCAAAATTTCTTTATTTAAGACTAAAGTTTTACGCGCCGTTAAAAGTGAAAATGCCCAAGATTTTATTGCAATTTGTATCTGGTTACGTAACCAATACCCCTTGTCAGACCTCTCACGGGATACTTACACCCTGTATGGGGTGTGAAACCCCCTGACCTCCATTTCGTCTATTCATGTCACTGGTTCCGCATAAAAATATGAGATATTAATCACATAGAATGTGACCCGAGGGAAATTTATATGCTTTTCCATTCGAATTGTCCGGCTATAACTACACGCGATCGTTTTCTACAAGCGTGTTCTCTGTTCATTGCTCGGGTGAGACGCTGGAGGCACAATGATTACTTGACATCACAAGCAATGGACAGAGTAAACGCTCGCCACTCCGCCCGTCGAGCGTAGTTTAGCCACAGAATAACTAATAGTACTATTAGCGTACAGAAGGATCACTCTCGATCAAATGTCAACTTTAGGCTGTATAAAAATTTGCCTACTCTTACGCGAAATTGAAACTTATCGTGTGACACGAGCGTTCATATTCCGTTGGGCACCGCTGACCCGAAACCAAGAGCGCAGGGTTCCCACTCGCCGATATTTAGGTAGGTATTATAAATCAAGAAAGATAACAGTGTGTATTAATTCAGTACCTTTAAACGCAACAGTATCTTATATACGGATTATAAAATCTTTTAGAAGTCATTGTTTGTTGCAATGGTGTGGGTGAAGTTCCCAATCTGCACTGGGCCCGCGTGTGAACTACGGCCCAAGCCCTCTCATTCTGAGAGAAGGCCTGTGCCCTACAGTGGGACGTATATAGGCTGGGATGATGATGATGATGGCCCGATAATTGTATGTAGGCGTACGCGTGTACAGACGTCGTCGTGCTTATGTAGATTCAAGAACGCGTATTTGTACGTCGTGTCCGCCGCGTGCTTTGGGTTAATACCTCTATGTTTAGAGGTGACCGAGTTTTCTTTGAGTGATAAATTCTTTCGTCTTTACAGTTGACGGTGTCTGATTACGGCGGGAGTCATTTGTAACGTCTGGAGAGTCACGCCCATCTGTTGCTCGGCTAATTACTTAGATTGGCCATTAACGCATCCCTTCGTAATTGTATTGTCCATGCTTTAAGCTTTTGGGGGTAAATGATCCACTGAATAATGCTCGTGAAAATTTTCATGATCAAACAGTTGCGGTTAAAGATTTTAAGAATCATAACGTTTAATTGTAAATAGGTCGCAAAGGGCTCCATCTTAACAAAAAGAATATGCCGCATGAAACTTGTCATATTTTCAACAAAAAATAACTCACCTAAGTATTAACAAGTAAGACAAAGTAAATTAAAAATATGTAAAGATCTTAGATTATTTATACACTAGATAGAGCTTGGGCGGAATGAAAATGTCCCAAAAATATAAGTCAAACTGTTGGCTTATATGTCATTTGCCCCTTCAGTCTGAATGACGTAGAGACGCGATCGTAAGATGAAGCTGTCAAATGGGTTTTTGGACGTTTTGTATCGCAGTGTTTGCTACTGACACTCTATCTAGTGTATAAATAATCTAAGGTAAAGACAAAATAATTGAGTATCGAAACATACTCATACATGCAATGCAATGTGCAGTGAACCTATTATTTATTATTATAGCTATGAGTGAAAACCAAGAAAGTTTAAAACAGTATAAAAGTCTAGATTGTGCCACATGGCGACGTAAAATGAGTTTTACACAAATAGGAGTTTTGTTTGAAACCAAAATTACGCAACTGATATTACGCGACTCACAACTCAAAAAATTACGTTTCTTTGGCCTCACCCTTATTCAAAATTGCTGATGTAATGTACTATCGGTAAGGGTACCGCTACAATAGCAGTAGGATTTTCTTGCGGAAAACAATCAGGGGCTAGATTCAGGAACGGCCTAACACGGTTTGCGAGTGGTAATTCAATCGTTTACGAGAGGATAGGGATGGGCTGAGCTTGGGATGAGCCTTATTTTCCTGTTAATTCGCTTTGTAAATAAATAAATAAGGCTCATCCCAAGCTCAGCCCAAGACTCTCCCAAACCGTGATTTTTGGCGTTCCTGAATTAGCACTCAATTATCAACTGACGAAAACAAACGGAGGAGGTTCTCAAGTCGATGCGTATATTTTTTTTTTTAGGCATGACCACGCATAACTTTTTACAGAGTGGTCTGATTTTTTAAAAGTTCATCTTTATCGTAATATTAATCATGTTCAAAATGTTTCGTTAATACAATAGCTATTTCTATTTACGGCACATTCTTAGATAGGTACTCACGGTTCGTAATATCGTTAAACTAAATTTAATTAATTTCCATTAAACTATGTACGGCGTCGCTCGTTGATGTTAAGTAAATGCCTCGATTAATTAGAAATAAATTGTGTTAAAGATTTAGTAATTAGTTTATTAATACTTTGATGATGAAAAATAAAGTAACGATTTGTGAACTAGCTTGCGCTCGTGGATTCTCCCTCGTTGCAGAATTATTTCCCGCTATTTATCATAATAGCTATTGTTGATATTTTTGTAATTTTTTTTTGAATGGCGGTGCTACAAAGGTTGAAAAAGAAATAAATATAATATTTTAGCCATTATTAAAAACTCGGTAAGTCTAATACAAAGCTACTAGGTTATTCAAATAAACAGTTTTACAGACAAGATTATAGAAACGCCTGAACAAATTTACCTAGGACAGCAATAAATCACGTTGCCCAGATTAATGTCTTATTAAATCTAGATTTACACGCTTGTCTTGTAAAAAAATATGAGAAAACATGATTTATGTTCGACAGTTTAGGTCGACGAATAGTGAATTATTATGTAATAAATTAAAATGTAATAATGATAAATTTTGGTAGTAGTGTTAGTTTTGTGAAACAAGTTGGATCTAAGCCACGTATTTTTATATTCACGCACGCACGCTCATAATCACACACTTTCACATTTATACATCTTCTATCTTCAATCTAGTCACGGTGTTTGCTATCGAACTCCTCCGAAGCGGCTTGACCGATTTTTTATCAATTTTTTTCCTTATATTTAGTAGATCTGAGAATAGGTCGAAGGCTATTTTTACACCCCTATTTTTCGCGGACGGCATCGTGGGCAACAGCTAGTATTAGATGAACTGACAACTCTCTGACCCAAACCCTTGGCCCTATAAGACTAAAATTTTGCGTTGTCCTTGTGATGTAAGCTAAAAATCAGGATGAATTTGTTGAAATTCCCACGAAAAAAATTACAATTTATCTATAAATTGCTCTATTTCTTAACAAAATTAAAAAGCGGTTCAATGCTAAAATAACGGGATACCATTTTAGTTTTGACAGCCCGCCGGAATTGCCGGTCTTGCAGCTTCTAGCTGTATATTATAAGATTACAACGAATTTCGAAATTCGAAGTTTGTATCGTGCCATTCCTTTCAATCTTCTGTTTGATCTATTAGCGTGAATGCAATAGCACCACACGAAGTTTGAAAATCGAATTTCGTAGTCTATTTAAGATCTGGTTTTGTAGCTTGTATCGTGTTCGTATAGAAGCTAAATAAATTTTAAGAAGATAACGTGAGTCTTATTCTTAATACAAAAGATAATGTAGTTAATATATTATGTGACATTCTAGGCTTATAGCGATTCCGGAGGCTATTATTGTCGACAAGAAAAGGGCATAGACTCGTTCCTCATTAATTAGACCCTGAAGCTTAAATACATAATGTCTCGATAAGTATGTTAGCTGACTGTTGTTTTGAAACTAAGGTAATTTTTGACATTAACATGGAAAGGTAGGTACCCAACTGTTCGGCTCCGATTTGATTAATTTTGATATAATATGTTAGAAAGTAATGTAAAATGACAAAAACTTCTTTTTAGCTACCCAATCGCAATCTGTTTGGAGAAATTCACATCCAAAGTACTGAAAAGTGACTAAGTAAATAAACCCTCTAACTTATCTTATCTAGAAAGTTTTGTTCAAGCAAATTGCTAGTTATTACTGATTTGATTATATGTTTGAGAACATGAAAAAATAATGAGCATGTTTTTAGTTATGTCGGCTCAAACTCATATTTTCGTAAAAAAGCACCCTTCAAAGTTTTATATTATTTCTCATCGGTGCTTTTTTTAGGGAAATATGAATTTGAGCGGATAAAATAAACAAGAACACGTGTTCATTAGCTTAATAAAATAGAAAAATAAATTATTATTTATTATTACAAAATAGAATGTGTAATTTAAATTTGTTCATCCCCAGCCTATATACGTCCCGCTGGAGGGCACAGGCTTCCTCTCATAATGAGAGGACTTGGGCCGTAGTTCCCACGGGGGCCCAGTGCGGATTGGGAACTTCACACACAGCTTTGAATTTCTTCGCAGGTGTATGCAGGTTTCCTCACGATGTTTTCCTTCACCGTAAAGCTCATGATAAATTTCAAATGTAATTTCGGACATAAATAAAATAAATTAAATAAATATCACGGGACAATTCACACCAAATTGACCTAGTCCCAAACTAAGCAGAGCTTGTACTATGGGTACTAGACAACGGATAAACATACTTATATAGATAAATACATTACTTAAATACATACTAAACATCCAAGACTCGGGCACAAACATACGTAATTTTCACACAAATATTTGCCCCGACCGGGAATCGAACAACTAGGCTATCCGGCCGTCTAAAACACTCAGAGGTGCGAGCCGGGATTTGAACCCATGACCCTCTGCTTGAGAGGCTATAAACAAAAGAAACCCCTCTTGAACGTCACTTTGACATTGACAATTGTTTGTTTACATCTTTAATCTCTATTATCATTATGACATTTTATTATGTTTGTTTCAGATTCAGGACGTACTTCCGCACAGCGATGTGCGGCTGGCGGGACGCGCTGCGCCGGCGCAAGCGGCCGCTGCCCGACTCGCCGCCCGACTACTTGTCCCAGTCGGGCTCGCGATCCAGATCAGGTTTTTACTCGTTAACGTAATTATTGTTTGAAATGTATTAGGTTCCTTGTTCATGACATTTTTGTGTATTTGTGTATTTTTATTTACATTTAATTTCACTTCTTTTTATCCTCGTTAATAATTACTAAGGAGAGGCCAAACGAACGTATTTTTTTTCAGTTGGGAGTCGCGTGATTTCTGTTGGATTCGGTTTTGTACAAAAGTCTAGTTTTTGTCACACGGCAACGCAAAATCAGTTTTACTCAATTAGGACTTTAGTATGAAACCAAACTTACGCGACCGAAAATACTTACGCAAGTCGCAACTCAAAAAATGACGTTTGTTTCGCCTCACCCTTACACAAAAAGGACTTTTGCATAAAACCAAAGTTACGCGACCGAAATTACGCAACTAACAACTCAAAAAATTACGTATTTAGTATGAAATGTATCAGAAAATTACCTTTGTTTGGCCTCACCCTTACACAAAAAGGACTTTTTATATGAAACCAAAATTACGCGACTGAAATTACGCGACTCACAATTCAAATAATTACGCTCGTCTGGGTTCACCCTAATTGATTGATTCAGGCATTGCAGTGCTTTTCGGAGATTCATATATCAATGAACTGCGACATTTTCAAACGATTTTTGAGTACATTTTCACGATTTTTCCACATTTTTTCTAATTTTTTTTTTTAAATATAATGACCAATTCTGAAAGTAGAATTTTGTCGCAGTCCCGCAGTAATGATGAAGTTAAATTATTAGAAATGAAGTTTCGTTAGAATTTAAATGATGCCGTAGATTTTAACTAAACTGATTTTGATGTAAGTTCCCGCAGTGGCTGAAATTTTTTAATGTATTTATAAAATTTTATTGGTCAAAAATCAAAGTACAAATTGGTGGTTTGTAATATAAAGACAATTAAATTTGTTCTACTTGCAATAATAATAATCAACATTCAAAATTTATAAAAACTCTATATGTCACATTCTGAAAGTACATATTATCGGTACGACACAATTTTATTGTTAGACCGCAATAATACCTATTAGGAATTGAATGGAATCGACAGTCAACTTAGAGCATGGTAGCCTAGTGGTTTCATCTATGGCCTTCCAAGCAAAGGACCGTGGGTTCAAATCCCGGGTTCGAACCTGTGATTTTTTCAGAATTCATGTAGTGTTTATATTTTACGTTATTTTCGAATATGAAATAACAATCTTTCAATCCTATTCCAATCGCGGCCTAATAAATACCAGCAGGCTAATTGTCCAAATTCAAATTCAAATTCAAATGATTTATTGCTTACATGTTGTAAAATTACTAGGTGTTATACAATACAATGTATCAAACATGCACCCTGCAAGGGCATTGCAACATAATACCTAAATCTAATTTAGCTATTCTATACTTTCACATAGTCTAAAAATAATTATTTTGATAATAATGTTTGTGTGTGTGTGTGTATGTGTGTGTGTGTGTGTGTGTGTGTGTGTGTGTGTGTGTGTGTGTGTGTGTGTGTGTGTGTGTGTGTGTGTGTGTCCAACTCCCTCGCCATCGCTATCGCGTTAATTTTGACAGTTCTTGTATGCGCTGACAATTGTTATCGGAAACAGCCAGCTGTCACAGCCATACGCAAACTGTCATTTCAATCCGATGCCGAGTGTCAAAAAATGAAACAATTACCCTGCAGTTTCACCGATTATAAATTTGCACAATAAATCCTCGAAACTGCCTCGTGGATATTAATGACTGAAAATAATTTCATAATGTAAAGTGGCCGTCTTTGTGCTATAAATACCATTGTAACGCGAAGCGAGAAAAATAAAAGGAATGATCGCATTAGTCAGGTTTAGCACATTCGTTTAGAAAATAATGTTGTAATTTGTTCAAGCGCTTTACTGAAACCAGCAGTAATAATAAGATTAAACATAGTAATTATTATTAGCCACTGGTCCTACCGCCAACGATGAGCGAGAAGCGATTAGAGCTAGAAACTAGAAACGGGTTGGCGAGCAGCGAGAAGCGAGTGTGTAGTTCCGATATTATGGTCGCTATAAGCGAGTATTCGAGTGTAATGGGCGATTAAATACTCGCCAATTAGTTCGAACTAGACAATACAAGGTGAAATTTTGAACGTGATACAAAGGAATTAGAATTTATTAAAACGGCATCATACAGAACCCATTAGGTTAGGTTAGGTTTGTTTTATAACAATCTTAAAAAGTTAACGGTTTCAGAAAAAAATCGTGTCAGTCTTTTGACCCATTCGATGTTTTAATACATTCGGTCTTTCGTACTTCGGTATTGTAATAGATACCCCTAACAAAAAAAGTGTTTCAAGCTTAGTTAAGGGCCTACCGAGTTTTTCGCGCTAATCGATTTGGGTGGGCGATTTCGGACGTGGGGCCGCGTGGGTGAGGCACGATGGCTCAAGGTTAGGTTGGTTGGACTGCGCGTGTATTTAGGTATTTTTATCAAATTACTAAAATAAATACATATTTTAAAAATGTAGCAACACTACGCCCTAGAAAACATCTTGTTTTATTAACATTCAAAAAGTCATGACCTTCCGTGCAGTATTAGCGTGGGCGTCGTACTAAGAGGTTATTTTATTTTTTAGAGACGACTTTGGATTTTTTTTCTATCGAGCGAACTACAAGTAATCGTGTTTCGATAAACACTGTTCATTAGAGTGAATCCTCAAATATCTTACAGATGAATTTTAGGACTAAAGTTTTGCTAGTAATAATACAGCATGAGGTAAAATGAATGCAATAAATGCGCGAAAAGCTCGGTAGGGCCTTAAGGAAGCGCCAGATCGTGGCAGATGTAATTATATCTACAATAGAACAGCGGTATTTTAGTTAAGTGTTCCCGAATTAAACTGTGAATAGACAGTAATTAAGAAACCGTCTCGTCTCTAATGAATCTTCAGCAATCTTATACCTTTAAACGAGCAATTCTTGTATATATATATATATATATATATATATATATACATATGTGATTTTTAGTTTTTTTTTAAGTTTATTTTTTATGAGAAAACGTCAAGTTTCTTCTTTTGTGAGAAAAAGTTACTTTTTTGTTAGAAAAAGTATTATAGGGAACGTGCAGTAACTATAGGCGGCAGCACTAATGCGACAGAAGAGACACTATGCGGACAGTAAAACAAACTTATCAAGGTAAAACATTCAAATTGATGGCACCCTTATGGCACCAGTTGGCAGCACCGTCTATGTGCACGTTCCCTATTGGGAGCACAGAACAGGAAAAGCCGGTTGTCTGTAAAGTCGGTTTACGGACGACAGTTTAACGTGACTCACCCCCCCCCCCCCCCCACCTCCGATTTCGATGAAATTTGGTATTTGGGGGTTTTCGGGGATGAAAAATTGATCTAGCTTGGTCTTATCTCTGGGAAAACGCTTGGTACCGAGTTTCTGCCCGAGCAGAGCTCGGTCGCCCAGTTATTCATTATTATTCATGAAGGATTTGTCTTTCCGCCTGATTTTGGCCTCAGGCGTCCACTGCTGGCTGGCACTTACCTCTCACAAGGATTAGGAATAGCAATTCAAAGAGGTAACGCGGCCAGTATCTTGGGGGTCTATGCCTGTGGCCGAAAATTTAGACGATATTTTTACTTTGTAGTTTTAGTGTAAGTTATATTTAGTTCTAGTTTTCTTATTATTTTTTGATTTTATGTTATTATTCATATTCCTTTACATGGTTTTGTACGCGTCTTTTTCCGTGCATCCATCGCTCGCTACCAATATTATATATGCGAAAGTGTTTATGTGTCTGTTTATCTGTCCGTCTGTCTGTCTGTTACGTCTTCGCGCTTAAGACGCTGTCAACACCAACGTCGGCGCACACTGTCTATTTGTATCGGAGTAAACGAGATGCCGCTATGACTGGGCAGCACCGGGCAAATATTGAATTAAAAAAAAAACTGTGGATTATTTGTGAAATATGACTCGTTAGCGGTTTAGGTATGAATATGTTCACTTCATGTTTTTAATTGCAGACGCATACGCCAAAAAAATAAAGACATAGAACCGTTTAATGATGATTTTAAGACCTATCTTTGCAATTATTTTCTATCGAGCCGATTTCGTCCAATTATGTATCGAGTCCGTCCACGGTCTTTGAAATATGATGAATTATTAACATATAATTTTTTGATGTGCTAGAACAAACAGTTTTTCTTAAAAAACTGTTTAAATGACATCAATTTCAACAAAATTAGGTGTTGTCAGCCTCTTAAAGCGCTGAGCCGATTTAGATGAAATTTGGTAAGGATATAGTTTGAGACCTTGGAGAGGACATAGGATAGTTTGTATCCCGAAAAATTGCATGGTTCACGCGGATATCGATAAAAAGGTACTCGAGTGGCGTCCACGGACCGGAAGACGCAGTATAGATAGGCCTCCAACAGAATGGAGCGACGACCTGGTTAAGCCTGGTTTGGACCTGGATGCGGATGCACCAATCTGTTTAGCGAGCCTTGGGGGAGGCCTATATGTTCACGTACAAGCAGTTAACGGACGTAAGAGTAGGCAAATTTTTATACCTAAAGTTGACTTTTGTTCGAGAGTGATCCTTCTGTAGAGATAAACTACGATACTATTTCAATGTGTTTAGTCACATATTTACGAAATAATTTTTATTTAGTAGTATCTGGTTTTGTTTGACGGCTGTCTCAACACGCACACATGCGTTGAAAGTTATGCTGTGCTTTATAAATACTTTCACAATACATTGAAGACTTCTTGATTTGTGGAGGGGCGGGCCATGTTATCGTAGATTATCTCTACGCTAGTACTATTAGTTATTCTGTGATATAGCTAACTACTAAAGCGGGTTACTAACAAAATAATCCCATTGAAGTATGCGTCTCCACAGGTATAGAGGCACCGCCCGAATTAAGAGGAAATGCAGCGAGCGAGTGGCCGCTATTGTCGTGTCGGGCGCGTCTCGTCCCCCCGTCGTCGCAGAGACCACGTTTGCTTGCTAGCTGCCCGCGCTGCCTGCATCAGCCACATTACGATGGTAAACTGCATTTCGTCACCACTTTGAAAAAAGCTCGTATCTCAGAATCGATAATCTTGCCTAGTGAACTTTACTAAGTATGCATCATGGTTCAGTTTGGTTTACATATTAATTTGAGATACGAGCTTTTTTAAAAGTACCTAGTGAAAAATTTGATTTTTCAAATTTTACTGAAACTACAATTTTACAGAAAGTAATTTGGTGAAATAAATTAAAATATTACAATTTATGTATTGATATTTTACCACAAATTAAACTTCAAATATTTAGTAAATTAATAAATTAATTTAAAATTTTAAAAACCCCCAACGCAAATAAGATCCCTTCCGCAGCACACAAAAGAGCTGATAACTTTGAAACGAATAGACCAATTTTGATGAAACATGTCAAAAAACCAGCGCCAAGAAACCTGCTTTCAAACAAAAAAAACCGTAACCAAATCCGTTCACCCGTTTAAGAGTTATGATGCCACAGACAGACACACACACATACACAGATAGCGGTCAAACTTATAACACCCCTTTTTTTGTGTCGGGAGTCTGGCCCTTAACGGGGTACCGTGTTTTTGGCGCATTTATTGCATTCATTTAAACTCGTGCTGTATCATTACTAGCAATGCTATAGTCCTGAAATTCATATGTAAGATATTTGAGGATTCACTCTAGCGACCAGTTTTTTTCGAAACACGATTACTTGTAGTTCGCTCGATAGAAAAAAAATCCAAAGTCGTCTCTAAAATATAAATTAAACTCGTAGTACGACGCTCATGTCATGACTTTTTGAATGTTAATAAAACAAGATGTTTTCTAGTGCGTAGTCTGGCTACATTTTTAAAATAAGCATTTATTTATTTTAGTAATATGATGAAAGTACCCAAAAACACGCGCAGTCCAACCAACCTATCTTGAGCCGTCGTGCCTCCCCCAAGCGGCCCCACGCCCGAAATCGCCCACCCAAAATCGATTAGCGCGAAAAACGCGGTACCCCCTTAAAAAATGTTCGGCTTGATATCGGTACATGCAAAGTACCATCGCCCCAGACGTCAGATACCCATTTTCATAACAAATTTGCTTACAGCCGTTGATGTTTATTGCTATGGATTGTTATGGACAGATGTCTAGCCACTGCACGCAAACTGGGCCTTTAAAGTGGTTATCTGGCGCTTGGGGCGATAGTACATACAGACCCCAGTATAATTAATATTCTTTTTGTTACAGCGTACATCCACGGGCGCAAAGTGTAACAAACTAGATAATACATTTTGGACTGACATTAAACTATAAGTTGTAAATTTTGTGAATAAACTTTAGTTATTAATTAAATTTACATAATAATTGCTCATTAATTAATGTAAAGTGCGTAAAGAGTGTTTATGAAACATTGAAAAATTCTAAGTGGTGCTCAAAATTGTATCTAGTGTGTTTAACGAGTACTTAAATTGTTTTGATACTTACTTTCATGGTGATTCATTGTGGCAGGCTTTGGTACAATTGAAGGCATAAATATTTATCTGTACAGCCGTCACGTCAAATATATATGCAAAAACCAACCTTATGGTAAGAGGCATAGAGTTGTATAGACATTTTTGACACCTTGGTGACGTACATATTTTTATGACCTTAACTTTACTAAACTTGATTCAGTTTGTAATTAAATGGTTTCACACTTCATTTCAGTAGAATCTGACAATCTCAAACAATCTTCTCAATCTCAATCTTTAGTTATTACTATTATTATTGTTATTTTTTTCCTTTCTCTTTTGAGTATTTCTGTTTTTCTTTTTACCGCACGTATTTTTAACTGTCTGCTTATCCATTATATATTAAATTGTCTTCTCTTAACTAGGTTAGCTGGAAGAGATCCCTTTGTGGGGATAAGCTCGCCTTTGTTCTCTTCTCTGTTTATTTGTATTTTTATTTTTTATGTGCAATAAAGAGTTTTCATACATACATACAATCTCGTACACTAAAGCTCAAAACAAACCAAGAGCGCGGGACACCGACGGAGCGCGCCCAGCGCTCTATAACACTGAATCAAACATACGATGACATACACCGGCAGCGCGGCACACCGTATTTGATTCAGTGTTATTGACCGCGCTGTACAAGCTTCGTCGTCGCCCCGCGCTCCCGGTTTGTTGTGGCCTTTATAGTTAACTGTCATGGACGCCGAATTGTTTAGGTCCCCAGTGATATGATTACAATCTTCTCATTTACTGGTATCTTTAGGGAACTGGATAATCAGAGGCAATATTGTCCACCGCACGACCGCTCGTAACATCTCAGTAACAGATTCAGTAACAGCCTATTGACTTTAGCTCCGAAGAGCCCTAGGTTGTATTTATCTAGAAACATAGACAGTGAGCGCTTGTGCACTACAAGGAATTTTACTGTCCGGAAATCCCATTTTTCAAGGTCCGATGTAGCATGAAAAAAAACGGATGATTGGTTTGTGCACTTGTCCGTCTTTTCTCGGAGGTGCGGCGCAGTTAGGGTTAGCTCTCTTTAAAAACTACACGCCACGTAAACACACTAAGAACGATGAGCTTCTTGTAAACTCGGCAGTTGCTTGTTTTATTTGGAACGAGCTTCCTGCTGGGGTCTTCCCATCGAGTTACGACCTGGGTGCCTTTAAGAGGCGAGTGTACAATTTTCTGCAGGGCCGACAACGCACTAGTATCGCGTAAAGCGCTGCGAGTGTCTATGGACAGTGGTGTTCATTTAACATCAGGTGACCCACTAGTTCGTTTGTCTGGCCTCTCTAACATAAAAAAAAAACTACGTGCGAAGACGTAGAAGACAAAAAGAATTTTGGGTTCATCCCCTAATTGAATGGTATCTAACAGAGTCATTTTACATAAACCACAATTAATTGAAGCAGGACGAAAGTTTATTTTCTAACTAAGCACTATTGGATGTCTACAACCACTTATTTATTTATTTACGATTTAAAAAAAAAAAAAAAATTAATCTGTTTATTGCAAATTAGTGTTACAAAAATTTTTGCTATACCCCTTAAGTTTTCAATTTTGTCATCTCGAAGCAGAAGAAAACGGTCCGGAATGCGGAAAAGTAAAATGTCGGATGGTAAAATTACGTGTACAAGCTAAGGGCGATTGTGCACTACAAGACCGGACCGGAAAATTCCGGTCCGGAATGGGGAAAAATCTACAAAAGTGTCCGATTTACCCACAACCAACCAACACCCTTGGTGGTGTTGGTGATTTTCTTGTGTTTTTATGTACAATAAAGAGTTTTCCATATCGCACCGTAAAAAATCGGACATTTTTGTAGACTTTTCCCCATTCCGGACCGGAAAATTCCAATTCCAATTTCTTGTAGTGCACAATCGCCATAAGTATTTAAATTTAAGGTGTGCTATATCGGACCGTAAAAAATCGGATGTCGGACAGTAAAATTCCTTGTAGTGCACAAGCGCCCGATGGGAGCGAATTCCTTGGCAGTTCGTATTTTCGTAGGGAATGTCGTGCAAAATAAAAAGCTTTCATACAATATTAGCCGGACCGCTATAAAGTAAGTACGGAACCACAGTCCCGGGACATGTGCGGGGCTAAAAGGGTTAAACCAACCTTTTTCCGTTACAGCTGCCGACTCACTTATGCTGACCCATCATGATGTTACTTAAATTTATATTACCTTAGGGCTCGTTTTAGTTTGTTGTTGCATTCAAGTACACGATCAATATGTAAACGCGTTCTACACTTTAAATAATGATGTAAAGTTTACATTACTTTACCGCGGTGTACTTGGTTCTTTTAATTTTTGTGATGTGGGTAGTTTTGTACATTTTATTATTTTAATTGTGTTGGCAACGTAGGTAAACATAAAATAATTTGACAAAAAAACATCAAATCACTATAATCTTCAAATTACTATAACGATAATTATTTTAAAACCGTCAATCAAATCTCTGGTTAATTTAAATATTTTTTATTTTGGTTCGCTCATTAGGCAAACGCAGTAAGCATCTAATCACAATCGATTACATCGTGTAACGTGGCTTAAATAAATTTTACCACCTAGAACAATATAAAATACAAGAAAATGTCATAAAACAACTACCTATAGCTTTTCAAGGAAGTTCATTAACAAAGCAAAAAGTTAAAATTAAATACATACTACTTATTTAACAAAACAACCATTGGAAATAAATAAATCAACTCCAAGTGCTAGCTCAGAGGCCGTATCGTCTAACGCTTCTGACGCTTGCCTTCGCTTTTACCATCATTTTCTGTCATCATTTTATACCATTTGACAGAAAGAAATAGTGATTGCGAAGGCAAGCGCCAGAAACGTTAGACAATAAGCCTGCGGGATTAAGTAGACTCAACATGTATGAAGTTGTCATCCATAACCTTTTTAACGATGTAAGTTTTTAACCCTAGAACTTGCAAATGGCCCTTCGGTGATCGTCGCCCTGTTTCAAACATTGACTGATAGTTCTCGTCCCCGACGTATCGCAGTGCGCACTTAGAAAGTAAGTCAAGTTGAACCCACGTTCAATGGACGCTAATTTAGTTTATTCAACAGAAACACGTGACAAATAGCGGTAACTGACGTGGGTTTCAGTTAAAAGCCTTGGTCTTTCGGAAATCATTGACCTTCATTGGGAACGGGTGTTGAGTTCATTCACTTAAATCGGCCAACAAATATAGGCTTGCGTTTAACCATAATCACGCCTCATGGAAAACGAAGATAAGTGCTCATTAACCCTAGACTTGAAAACGGCCAGATTGTATTCAGGGAACATAGGCGCAGAGCAGGTAGGGAATTTCACTCCTTTGCTTTGTTTTCTAACTCCATTCCAATGCCTCATTTAATTTTGACTGGCTGTATTCTATTTCTTAATAGTTTTATTTGAAAGTTTGACATTAGTTATATTTTTACTAACAATAGGTGAATAAGTTATTCGTATGTTTTTCACTAACAGTAATGAATGTAAATTTCTGAATTAATTATAATTATGTATTCATCTATACACATAATGTATGATTGATTTTAAAAAGAAATAGATGTGTCTATTTAGTTTTCAGACAGTTGTGATATTTTTCATACAGTTCATAAATATGGCACACCACGAAAAAACGGGTGTATAAAGTTGTAAGTAAGTATTAGTCTAAGATCAGAGTATACAACGATGTTCACCGAACTAGTTAATGGATGAAAAGTATTTTGTATTTAATTAATCATGTTAATAATTATGTATATTGCAAGTGGGTTGACTAAAAAATTATAGTCTAGAATAATTTTTTTTAACATTTCAACGTTTCGATTATTAGACAAAATTAAATGAAATACCTATCAATCAAGAGTATGAAGCCTATAGAATATGCAATCGGATCGGTGAAGGTCGTTGTATACTTGGATCCTAGGCTAATTTGAAAATTGTGGAAATTTATTCTTAACAAAATAATTCTTAATAACGCAAAATTACCTACTGATGAAAAAGTAAACCTAAAAGTGGATACGCCTTTTATATCTCAGCATAACTTCACATAATTCATAGTAGGTATATCCTATGAACAATACCCGGTAAGATATTAATATTACACAATGTAAGAAAATATGTCTAATGTAATGTATTAAATGTGTTCACTGTTTATAGAAAATGCATTGCTATAGCAAAGCCAAACGTAATAAACAATCAATCACTTTCACCTATCACATTTCAATAGCTGTGAGAAAATGGCGTATATATTTGTATCAATAATAGATGTCTAAAGACAAATAAATGTAGATTAGATACATTGTAATTCAGTTTGAAATAGTTTTCAGGAAATTGTCAAACCCTGTGTTACCTGGGTGTAAGAAGGCCTAGCTGAAGACATTTTGTAATAATAATAAGAATAATAATAAATATCACGGGACAATTCACACCAATTACCTAACCATAATCTAAGCAAAGTAGGGTCAAGGCGGCAACAGTGGTTCACTTTTTTTGTAAGTGATGTTCACTTGATTTGGACGAGTGTTGGAAAGATTTAAAAGAATTAGTATCATAGTGTAACTAATGTATAGGTACTGATATAACAGAACTTAAGGTTAATTTTCATGTAGTTATTGCTATTCTTTAGCTAGGCCTTATTATCCCCTTATCCACATGTAGATTATTTTTACTTCCAAGTCTTTTAAGTCCAAGAAAACATTATAAAGACCATTCAGATGAGTATATTTAAGGGAGAGAAATGTTAAACATGTATCTAACGAAGGTCAACGAGAATTATTTTTAATACTTAAGAATTGTTCAATGTTGTAAAGTTAATGTTAATAATATTTAAGGTGATTTGATGTAACTAATGTGATAAAAAATATTGTTTTAACTTTAAATTTAAACGTTAAACGTATTTTTTGACCAATTAAAATCCGAATTCCTCGTGTTGTATGTTTTATTTGCCCTTACATTTATTATGAATATGGATTGAACGTCTCAACAGTAGGTACAAATGCGCACAATCGCAAGCACAAATAGATGAGATGAGAGAGAACGATATTTTTAAACGCTCTAAAGACATTTTACTCCAACTTTCGCCACGCACAGTTTGGGAAGTTGCATAATTTGATTCCTTTGTAATAATTAAAACAGTCATTGTTTTTTAGTACGAAATGCTGGGAGGCCCTTTAAACTTAGCACTTAACAAGTTACAGCGAGCGCACACCACCGGAACAATCCAAGTTTGCCAAACTTGCTTATAATTCGGCAAGGTTGAAAATAAGTAATCAAATTTCCGTTTTCATTTTACTTTGTGAAATCATAAATACCATTCACATTCATAATTCCGCTAGCACACAGGGCACAGGGACAGTAAAGGCGTGATGATATCTGGAAATACAGACGACTGGAGAGAATTGACTTTGGTTACAAAAAAAAATATGTATTTTTTTATATATTATTCTTACAGATTAGGCCAATTTAAGAAACTAATTTGAATATTTTAAAATTTGATCGCGTATTTTTTTTTTAATTTAATTTGTTAAATACCGGATATGGTTGACCGGATATACGTCATCCAGTAGCTCGAAACTCTTGATTTCCTTTGCCCATCTGCTTAGAGAAAAAATACTGTTATCTGTCATTGGTACGTCGTCATGTCGTCAATAAGTTTCTAACCTTCTGGTTCTGAAAGTCTATTTTCCACGATAATTTTTGAAAAAATGCTTACCAGTGGAAACTCCGGTGAAAAATTTGTCAAGGCTGACACGCTCAATCTACCCAAAATGCGAAATAGGTCCATTTACATACATCAATATCAATATGATCTTCGTAGCAGTACAAGAGAGATATCCTAAAATATTCGACATTTGCAAGACGACACCAGTTCTCACGTAGATCTTGCCTAACACGGACGAATATTTTTCCGGGGCTATTCATGGAGTCATTTGAACAAATAAAATACTTTCAATAGTCCATTTTTTAGTTACAAAAATGAAAATAGCCTTTTTGTTTTGTTTCCTATCCTATTGACATCAGTTAAATTCAAATGACATTTTAACAGACATAGACATTTTTTTTAAGTGAAGCGTGAGAGCAAAGGTAAAAGAAAAATGCCTTTGAACCTTTGATGACGTTATTTGAAGATCAAATGAAAGACATCAGTTTTTTTGGAATATCTCCGCTATTAGCTGTTTATTTTTAAGTCCGACTACAGAAAATGGTTGTATAACATTATTCCTCAATGTTAAAATTATAAAAAAAAATACAAAAAAATATTTAACCAAAGGGAATTCCATTCCTTGACATTGTATTATTTAACTATTTGTGTTTCAAAATTATTTTACATTGACTAATTTTAGGGTATGTTTTTGCATGCCAGCTACTGGTGAAATGTGTGTAACATGTCATAAATGTATACCATCTTTTGTACCACGTTTTAAGCAAAATAAATGACTTATGACTTAGCAGTTCGCATTAGGAAAGATGATTGAAAAACGAGCGATGTGCCCTGCCCACTGCCACTTGAGGCTGGCGACTCCTCGAGCCATGTGAAAAAAAAAATTCTCTAACTTTCTAATTTATAATATTAGTAAGACAGGATAAGATAACATTTGGTGGTTTGGATGTTCAAAGAATAGGTCGATACGATACGCTCAAGGTCTCCGAAGTTACCAACTTTAGATGAACGCTGTGTGGCGAGACTTAAGCTAACTAGAACTAGAAAACAACTAATCACAACTCAAACCTAACACAAATTATTGAGAAAGTAAAACATACCCCATGTTATCACAAAAACTTAGAAAGCCATCGAACACTTTTCGGCACTTTTAGTTCATAGAAAACTTTCATTTTAAGCATGTCTTATTTTGACAAACTTTTGATTAACTTACAATTTTCGTGTCTACATTATACCAGAAGTACCTAACTTTTAACACGTACCTAAGATATATTTGTACAAAGTGTGCAAGCATCTCTAGGCATACAACAGGTAGGTATACGGTACTAGGCATTATGAAAGGTTAGTTTGAAAAAGGCTGCTTATTACTAGACGTAACTTGCTTTAGTCTTATTTTTGATAATCATAAATAATCTGAGTCTACACCTCTAGAAATCGTGAGGAAACCTTCATACACCTGCGAAGAAATTCAATGGTGCGTGTGAAGTTCCCGATCCGCATTGGGCCCGCGTGGGAACTACGGCCCAACCCCTCTCATTCTGAGAGGAGGCCTGTGCCTTGCAGTGGAATGTATATAGGCTGGGATGATGATGATGATTATTTCGTCGGTCGAGTCAAAAAAATCGAAACGTACATCACTATTCTCTATATTGGACAGAAAAATGAGAAAATTCTCTTACTACGACGGTAATTGCAACCCCAAAGAATAGATCGCTGCAATTTCCATTGCTCACTGCGTGTTTCAAAACTTACTACCATGTGAATGCAAAGCCGTAATGGAAGTGTATCGCTAGCGATAGGTTGACAGCGTATCTATCATAGTAGGTACAGGTCTATCGCAACAGGACAAAATATAAATTAATTAATTTTAAATTAAATCAGAGAGATTTTACCACAAAAAGTAATTAAATGTGAAAGGAAATATCTCCATTTTGTCTGCCAATGCAATTTGTGGTATTTTTACGATTTAGTACGGAAGCAAATCGCTATTTTCGTTTCCGACCGAGACGTCATATCGCGACAACGGTCAAAAGCAGACTGGCTTCAATCGGATTCAAACCCAACAGAATGTCGGGTTAGAAACACGCAAGGTACGTCCACTTGTGACATCTACTCAATATATTTCTGTGCCACTGACAAATCCAACAACAACCCGAACCCGGGAGTCCCGGGACCTTATGCTTCGTAGTCAGGTTTCCTAGCCACTAGGCCATTTGGTCGGCTAAATGTCAAGTTAATACCTCATAGTCACAATATGAGGTAACAATATTATTGTTACGTACAGATAATTCAAGACACATCATCAATATTTTACAAAACAAAAGACAACATAAAAGCTAAAGATAGAATGTGTCATTGCGGTTGCAAATCAGTCACTGGCTCAGCAATGCTGAGGCGTTTATAGCACCCCAGCACTGATTTTTATTTGTTTTATTTTAATTTAATTATTAATATTTAAAGTGAATAGGTATATAACTAAATATTATTATTGAAATCAATATCGAGCAAAAACATTCGTTTGTTCTATGGGAGCCCCCTTAAATATTTATTTTATTCTGTTTTTTAGTATTTGTTGTTATGGCGGCAACCAAAATAGGTACATTATCTGTGAAAATTTCAACTATCTAACTATCACGGTTCATGAGATATAGCCTGGTGACAGACGGACGGACGGACAGACGAACAGACGGACAGACGGACAGACAGACAGACAGACAGACGGACGGACAGCAAAGTCTCAGCAATAGGGTCCCGTTTTTACCCTTTGGATACGGAAGCCTAAAATAGTACATTACTGTAGCGGCCGCGAAATAGGGGATTGCCGGCCGAGTAGTTATAGATGGCCGAGTGTTAACGAGGCCATCTAGAGATACGAGGCCGGCAATCCCTGTTCGTGGCCAAGGCTTGTATAGAGTTTTTCTCAAACATGCATCACCATCACCACCATCATCATCATCACCTTCATGATCATCATCAACATCATCATCAACATCATCATCAACATCATCGTCATCACCATCATCATCATAATCATCATCACTATCATCATCATCATCATCATCATCATCATCATCATCAACATCATCATCATCATCATCATCATCATAATCATCATCATCATCTCATCATAACCATCATCATCATCATCAACATCTTCATCACCACCATCATCATCATCATCTCATCATCACCATCATCATCATCATCATCGCCATCATCATCATCATCATCACCATCATCATCATCACCATCATCATCATCATCACCATCATCATCACACCATCATCATCATCATCATCATCATCTTACCTTACCTTAAATAAGCGTAGTGGCAGAATGTCTTAATGAACCAAAACGCAAATATTGCTTATAGTTTTTTTTTTAATGGCTAAATGCTATGATGCCATAGACCTATAAACGTCATGGTATGAAACAATAGACGATCACTTGTATGAAATTCCATTATTGACCTCTCGTCTAGGCGCTCCTCCACCACCGGCTGCACCTGCACCTGCAACGTGACCCTTCGTGGCGTATTATAAGGAACATAACGTCAATATTTCATAGCATGTTTGAGAAAAAGCATTTCTTTTAGTTAATTAAGTAGCAGCTGTTTCCCTTGTTTGAATTTCAAGCCCTACTAAAGCCGTAAATTATTCCGCGTTAATTGAATATTGTCGATTGGTCATCCATTCCGCAAGTAAGTAGGTAAACAGAACGAGGATTCCCGAAAACATTGATCCGGTATCGTAACGTGAAAATCGAGCACCGAGCTTCTTGCGCTGATCGATTTCAGGTATTCTATGCACTCGTGTATGTGTGCGTGAGAGCGGCTAGAATCAAAGCTGTGTGTAAGCGTAAACGTCACACACAAATTATCTGTCCGATGGCCGAAGGAGTACTAACGCAATTAACTATACGGTTAAGGGGGAAGCACGACGGCTCAAGATAGGTTGGTGGTTAGTTATTATTATTATTATATTTCTTAAGGTTTTTAATTTTAAGATAATTGTTCTTGTATATAGAAAATTAACGGCGTAAAATGTAACCGGGATATATTATGAGTAAAAGGCACCACGGCATTTTTTGAGTGGTGTACTCATGCAAAATTAGATGTCGCGTCCATGAGGACTGGCATCGATGGTTCGCTGATTGTATATTCATAGGGCTTATGCAGAGCAGCTTGGGTTCCCGAGCGGCGTTCGATCACCTGTGGTGTCAATAAATAAACAAAGCTTCGATGGAGGAAAGGAAAAGGCAAAACAGAGCTTGGGAATTGGGTGAAGGCGTTGGAGAATGTGATTGGGAGAGTTAGCCCTGCTAGTAGCCAAAGCGGAGAACAGCAGAGATAAAGACTTATTTTTCTATACATGTGTAAGCGTTCTTCTCCATTTCCACATAAATTTATAATATACTTTTGGCACCAGCCGTAGCGTGTTCCTCCGAGAGCAAGAGCTACGGATTAGCCCGAAACAGTCGAGTTACGTACATAGCTCGAAGAATCGCCAGACTTAAGTGGCAGTGGGCAGGGCACATCGCTCGTAGAATTGACAGCCGATGAGGCCGAAAGGTTCTTGAGTGGCGTCCGCGGACCAGAAGACGCAGTGTAGGTAGGCCTCCAACAAGTGGAGAGACAACCTGGTTAAGGTTGCGGGATCGCGTTGGATGCGGATGGCACGGGACCGATCTGTTTGGCGAGCCTTGGGGCCTATGTTCAGCAGTGGACATCTTTCGGCTGAAATGACGATGATGAAAAAGCTTCATGACGGAAAAAAATGTATTCAAATCAAAAATAACACAATACATTTTCAAAACGATCTTACACCAAGCAATCTTCATCAACTAAGCGCAAAAACTCCAAAAGAGAACAATTCCATTGAGTATCGGCCGCGCTCGGCTGCTTTTGGACGTGCCATCTCACGGCTGAGGGATCCCTTTACTATTCCTCTCCATGTAAACAAGGATTGAATTGACAGGGATCATGTCAGGGACTTTCACAGACGTCGGCCAACGTCCTCGAATGTTTACCAAATTAGGGTGCAAACCCATGTGAGCTAAAATAGTATTTTTCCTACTTCTGTATTTTTATCTGTTTTTTACATGGTCGCGAACAATTGAACATATATAATGCTTCGCGGGGGTGCAATTGTGGGTGCAATACTGATACTAAATACTATATGATGAATGTAAGGGTAGCATTAATGGTTAATTGTTATTTGTTACAAAAGTTAATATTAAGATAATGTTTTAATTTAGGACTTCTCTTTCGCATTAGGTTAAGCCTGTAATGATAGATGTAAGTGTGTTTGAATAAATAAATAAATGTATTATACATATAAACTTCCTCTTGAATCACTCTATCTATTAAAAAAACCGCATCAAAATCCGTTTCGTAGTTTTAAAGATCTAAGCATACAATGACATAGGGACAGACAGATGGCGGGAAGCGACTTTGTTTTATACTATGTAGTGATGACTTCAGAAAAGTCTACACTCTATTCCTCATAACAGCACTTGTGTCGTTAAGAACGAAACATAATTCGCCTAATAGTTAATATTATGTCAAACATTTTATATTTTTCACTGGCTTCGCTTTTGCCATAGTTGGGCATAATTAAAGTTAATAGAACAAAACATGGATGAAGTAGAAAAAATATTGTATGCAACGGTGTTATGTATAATTTGGTCTTAACGGTTCGTGCCGTCTTCCATTGCGATACTCACATTCGCTCGTATCCCATCTAACGTCACTCGCCTTTTAAGACCTCACTTATACAACCGTTTACTACTGCTATTATACAATCGTTACATAATAGGGCTTCTTGTTGAGTTCTGAGAATTGGTCACGAGGCTTTGCCGAGTGGGCTCAATAAGGTACGAAGATTGAAGATCTAGATACAAAATGATTGTATACCATTACTTTTTTATGTGTTTAAATACTGAGATTTACGGGCTGTTTCAGGACTACAGCTTTGCTAGTAATGATACAGCACGAGATTAAATGAATGCAATAAATGCGTCAAAAACTCAGTAGGGCCTTAATTAAAATAACTATTTTAAAGTCTCTCTGGCATCGTGTCCTCGGAACATAACCTTTGTGATAAAACTTCTAACCACCGTCAACACGGACGACGCTTAATAGGCAAATTAAAGTTAACGAATAAATTATAAACAGAGGTAGAAACAAGACGTGCATAAATTCTGCGAGTTCAAGTACTACCTCACCTAATTAGAGCGCTATGTAACTTTGACAAAATGACGAAGGTTAAATAACCTTCTGTTGCCTAAAGACGTAACTAGAAACTCGGGAGCAACTTGCTGAACAATTAATTTATTAGCATTGATATTTCCCACTAGTCAACCTGGGGCTAATTTCAGGAATGGCTCAACACGGTTTGCGAGCGGTTATTCAATCGTTTGGGAGAGGGTAGGAATGGTTTGAGCTTGGGAAGAGCCTTATTTTCCTGTTATTTCGCTTTGTAAATAAATAAGGCTCATCCCAAACTCAGCCCAAACCTCTCGCAAACCAGTGATTTTTTGGCGTTTCTGAATAGCAGTTCAAACCAAACCCAACCCAAACAATTTATTTATTTATCGTATGGCGATTACACACTGGTTAGTTAAATACATATTAGATTTAAACTTAAAACAATTAAATTATTATTAAAATTTACAACCATGCAGATAAACACTCGTATCCTTTGTCAGATGTTTAAAGTCCTCAGCCGGTCCGTTGTATCTGGTGATGGAGCACTCGAATACCATGTGGTGTATGTTTTGCTTCGGATCTCCACATTCGCAAGCCGCCGACCCACATCATCCCCACTTGTGCCAGAGGTATGCGCAGTTTCCGACTTCAGTCCTCAGGCGATTCAGTTTGCACCATGTCTGTCGGTTTTCACTGAACCCTTTGGGCCTCTCCCGAGTGTTAAGCTCAAAGATGGTGTCGTCTACATTGTTCTGCTGGGCTTCCCATTCCTTTATCCACGCTTCGCTATCATTCCATGTGGGGTCGCGTGAGTGAAAAGATTTAGCAGGCGGATTTCGGGATTTGAGTCGGGTGTTCACAAGCTTATCCAGGTCCTCGTGTACAGGCAGCAGAGTATTTTAGGTCGATTGTTGCTTTACGTCCGTAGGAGTAACCCTAGATGCCCTACACGTGACCTCCGGGTGGTGCTAAAAGAGCAACAAACCTGGCAGCTGCACTGTTCCTTCCGAATCTCGCAGCGCACACTGGAAATCCAACTATCAATAAACTCAATATGAATAATGCGAAAAGCGGCGTTCTAAAGAGCCCGTTGACAAAAGATGTCGGACCTTCAGTCCGCATCTGCCAACTTAACATAGAAGGTATAAGCCAATCTAAATCCGACTGCTTAGCTAAGATAATTAATAATTTGGACATTGACGTAGTGTTACTACAAGAGACACATGCCGCAGATGAAATACAACCCAAACAATTGAATTACCGCTACCAAACCCGTGAAGGTCCGTTCCTGAATTTAGCCCCAGTACTAAAATCATCATCATCATTTCACCCGAAAACGACCACTGCTGAACATACGCCTCCCCAAGGCTCGCCAAATAGATCGCTCCTGCGCCATCCGCTTCGCGTTCCCGCAACCTTGACAAGGTCGTCGCTCCATCTCATTGGAGGCCTACCCGCTGCACGTTTTCCGGTCCGTAGACGCCACTGGAGAACCTTTCGGCCCCATCAGCTATCAGTTCTACGAGCGATGTACCCTGTTCTTAAAAATTGTTTCTAAATGTTCTTATAATCTCTCACGTTGCCTAAAGGTGTCAAACTACGGAAAAAGGTCGGGGAAAGGAAAGGTAAACATCTGAAGAATGCTGTGATCGCTATTTCTTTGCGATTTACTGCCGCCCTATTTCCGGTATGTAGTTTGAAGCCTTTTACAAATTGAAATTCCAGAAATATCTCATGGTATTCGTCTCATCTTTTTGCACTGAGATTATTAATATTTTGTCAGTGGCATGCCGTTTTAGTTGTAACGTTTGGACGTCCGCATTGCATCATCAGTAGTTGGGAATTTATCATATTTTGTTCCATCCATCGATCGAGGTCTGGTACAAAGTCATTATCATCATCCCAGCCCATATACGTCCCACTGCAGGGCACAGGCGTCCTCTTAGAATTGTTACAATTTATTATTATTACGCAGGCCGTAGAATGGTTCGCAGGTGTATTAAGGTATGTGATATTTACCATGTATTTTGCGAGGGAGACATCGTGTGGAAACCTGGACACACCTGGAAAGGAATTCAATGGTGGTTGTGAAGTTCTCAATCCACAATGGGCTCACGTGGCCTCTCATTCTGCAGTTGGACGTGTGTAGGCCAGGCTGATGATGACCTACCAAATAATGATTATAAACATTTAATTTCATTAGCATTCTATTTGAAGTAGTTTTACGTCACCAAGCCGTGGTGGCCTAGTGGTTTGACCTATGGTCTCTCAAGCAGAGGGTCGTGGGTTCGAGTCCCCGGACTCGCACCTCCGAGTTTTTCGGAATTTATGTGCGAAATTATATTTGTAATTTACCATGAGCTTTACGGTGAAGGAAAACATCGTATCGTCATCTAAGGAAGAAATTCATGTGAAGTTCCCAATCTGCACTGGGCTCGCGTGGAAACTACGGCCCAAGCCCTCTCATTCAGAGAGGAGGCCTGTGCCCTGCAGTGGGACGTATATAAGGAGGGATGATGCGTCACCAGACGATACACTGGCAGTATCTATGGCTGGCCCGACTTGCTGGTTTTTTACCCATTTCATAATAGTACATTACTGCAGAGGCCGGGACTTAAGGGGTTGCCGGCCGAGTATCTAAGTTGACGGCCGAGTGGTACACGAGGCCGGCATGATACGAGGCCGGCAACCCCTGTTCCGGCCGAGGCTTGTATAGTGCTTTTCTCAAACATGCACCATCACCATCATCATAATCATCATCATCATCATCATCATCATCATCGTCGTCGTCGTCATCACGATGGTGATGATGATGTTGATGATGGCGGTGATGATGATGATGGTGGTGACGATGATGATGGTGATGATGATGATGATTATGATGGTGGTGATGATGATGGTGATGATGGTGATGAATGATGATGATGATGATGGTGATGATGATGATAATGGTGATGATGATGATGATGATGGTGATGAATGATGATGATGGTGATGATGATGGTGATGAATGATGATGATGATGATGATGATGGTGATGAATGATGATGATGATGATGATGGTGATGATGGTGATGGTGATGAATTATGATGATGATGATGATGATGGTGATGATGATGATGATGATGATGGTGATGATGATGATGGTGATGAATGATGATGATGATAATGATGATGATGGTGAAGATGGTGATTGATGTTGATGGTGATGAATGATGATGATGATGATGATGATGATGGTAGTGGTGATGAATGATGATGATGATGATGGTGATGAACGATGATGATGATGATGATGATGATGGTAATGAATGATGATGATGATGGTGATGAATGATGATGATGATGGTGATGATGATGACGATGATGATGATGATAATGGTGATGATAGAGATGATGATATTGATGGTGAAATATTTCCCTAGGCAGATCACCATTACCATCACCATCACCATCTTACCTTACCTTAAATAAGCGTACTGGCAGAATGTCATAATGAGCCAAAACGCAAATATTGCCTATAGTTTTTTTTAAATGGCTGAATGCTATGATGCCATAGACCTATAAACATCATGGTGCTGTGTGACATGAAACAATAGACGATCGCATTGCCGGCCTAGGCCTGCAACGGTGTATTTTGAAGCCTGTTTTAACGAACACAACGTAAACATTACATAGCATGTTTGAGAAAACGTACTTTGTAAGATTGGCATTAAGTTAGTATATTTCAGAAACCCTTCTAAAGACGGGAGTAAACTTAACTTTGACGGGGGTAGAAGAGTTCATGCTTAATAGAGTGTAAGTGTACGCTTCCATTCATGCGGACCGTTGGGAGAAGCTCATAGCATCGCAATGACTTGTGAGTGAAAATAGCTTTTGATGATTTAAGCCATGCAACCTGTCATTGAACCTTAGGGTGGTGAATGGATTTCTTGGTCGACTATACCACTATAAGTACGTTATTTTGATCGTCCTACCCGCCTGTTATGCAATTCCAGCACGCTGTAAATATAAGGGCGCAGGCTTGAAAACCAGCGCGGTGAAGAGTAATCCTCACCGCACATGCTGAGCCTGAGCCTTTTGCCACACAATTTTGTGTATTTTTTTTTCTTTTTTATGGGCAATAAATGTTCTTTTATTTATTTTATTTATTTATAATCCAACACATCGTTTTCATTGAAATTCACGTCTAACCTCCTTCCCCTGGTAATTTATTGATTAATATTTTAATATTAATTCATACCCGTGTGATGTTAAGAACCTTTACTTGCCAGAATTTAATTTGTTCGAATTTTATCTGCTATAACAATGAGGAGATCCGTAGAAGAACCGGGATCACCGACATAGCCAAACGGATTAGCTCGTTGAAATGGCAATGGGCAGGCCATATAGCACGCAGAACAGATGGCCGTTGGGGCCCAAAAGTTCTGGAATGCAGACCACGGACTGGCAAGCGCAGCGTGGGACGCCCACCAACGAGATGGACGGACGATTTGGTGAAGGCCGCAGGTTCAGGGTGGATGCAAATCGCTTCCAACCGTAATGATTAAGCATAAATTAGGGAAGCCTATGTCCAGCAGTGGACGTCCTACGGCTGGAACGATGATGATGATGATGATAACAACGTTCGCCACAAAATATATTCAGGGAGTTTCATAATGGGTCACATGAGTGTTTTAAGGCCTAATTCATACAGTTGCATACAATTTTATCTACATCCATATATTAAATTCTCTATCATGCGTTCAAGAGCCATTGTTCGTGACCTGCATTAACGATTTACTATATGGGTGTACAGGTATGGTACAGGTCGATTCGCAAGAGTTGGCACGAACGGATCGAATGTGTTACCTATTTGAATATACTTCACACAAATATGAAAATGTCATGCTTTAGTCATTTTCCTACAAAAATGTCAAAGTGACATTACTTTCGTTCAGTCCATTCGTGCCAACTCTTGTGAATCGACCTGTAGATAAAGGTATATTGTAGGCAATAGGCTAGCAACCTGCCACTATTATACCACTTCATTTAAACCTAAAATTGCTAAAAGTGGCCTCGAAACTTTGGGAATACAGGCGTGATTTTATATATGTATGTATGTATGTAATCCATGCTGCGCTGCCGTACTTAAGCTAAAAAAGGGTTAAGCCTCATTTGGTCAGTTTCGAGTTAATGATGCCAAATTACAGAGCGCAAAATTCTCTACATTTTGTTCTAAGACACATATCTCCTACATTCTACGGTTTCGGAGATACAGATTGTCGTGAAACAGTTAAGTGACACTTTTTTTAAGACTTACTTAATTAAATAGTAGTTAAGCCACAAAAATTGTCTATAAGAGGGCAAAAGGCTCTTAGCTTCACGAAATCTATTTGTTTTTTAATAATTTGCTTAGTTAAAACGAAGTTAACCATTTTTCCTAGCCTAAAAATAAGTAAAGATCCTTTAACTCTGTTAAAGGCTAGTTAACTTCTCATAAATATTTCGTTAAAAACTAGACTATAAACAAGTTAACATAAAAAACTTAATTAAAAATCAGTTAAGATCCTTTAACCCTCTTTAACCTAAGTAAAACTTTTTTTTTTATACACTATAAATATCTAAATAACCAATCACCTGTTTTTTTAAAACGAAGAGAAATAAATATTTTGTAAATAATCTTTAGTTAAAATAAAGTTAAGCCACATTACTAGGCTAGAAGTAAGTTATCTGCTGTTCGCATTCCGCGGCGCGGACGCACGATTGGTCAAATTAGGGAGCCGGGGAACAGTGCGGACGTGGTTGTGCGGGCGACGTTTCGTCGCGTTCCCGCCATGTCTCATAACACAGGAAGGTAAGACATTAGGTAATTCTGTACCTACTACTGAGTTTTCGTTATTTATTCATATGGTTATAATTTAATATAGGGACTTAAGGATTGCAGTTACAGGTCGATTCACAAGAATTGGCACGAATGGATCGAATGAGTGAATGAAAGTATTTATGTGTTACCTATTTGAATACATCATCATCATCATCATTTCAGCCGAAAGACGTCCACTGCTGAACATAGGCCGCCCCCAAGGCTCGCCAAACAGATCGGCCCTGCGCCATCCGCATCCAATGCGTTCCCGCCACCTTCACCAGGTCGTCGCTCCATCTTTTTGAAGGCCTACCTACACTGCATCTTCCGGTCCGCGGAAGCCACTCGAGAACCTTTCGGCCCCATCGGCCGTCAGTTCTACGAGCGATGTGTCCTGCCCACTGCTTCTTAAGTCTAGCGATTCTTCGAGCTATGTCCGTGACTTTAGTTCTTGCGCGGATTTCATCATTTCTAATGCAATCCCGCAGATAAACTCCAAGCATAGCTCTCTCCATCGCCCTCTGAGTGACTTTGAGTTTTCTTATGAGGCCCATCGTTAGCGGCCACGTCTCAGTGCCATAAGTCATCACTGGCAACACACACTAATCAAAGACTTTTGACTTGAGACACTGCGGTATATTGGATGACAAGATATTGCGGAGCTTCCCGAACACTGTCCAGCCGAGTCTGATTCGTTGATTGACCTCTTTTTCGAAGTTGGTATGTATTTGGAATAAAACCTGTCTAGGTTTTATTACATTAAAAAGGCTTTGGTATAAAAATCGAGAATTTAGTGTATTTTGGGAACAGGCCGTTTTGTGAATCAATCATTATGGGAATCGGGTGTTCTGCAATTTCAAACTTAGGGTATTTTGGGAATGGAGCCTTCTGTGTATCGGCTTTTATGAGCTCCAATCCATTTGAAATTGGCTCATATTGAGAAAACTGCAAATCAAGAACGGTTAATTTTGGTAATAAGTTAATTTGGGTTTCATTCGTTATGAAAATAGTATGTTTTAGATATTGGGTCGTATTCGTATTGAGTTTAGTGTCGAATGCACCGGAAAGAGATGCTACCTAATTAGTTAAATTTTCATAATAAAATTATGAAAATTTCCTACGTGTGTCCATTTGTTAATGAAGACTGATATAAAGTGCCTTATTTAATTGTTAATTACGAAATACGATTATTAATAAGTAAAGAGACAACACAATCCCACAAAAACATTTCATGTTAAATGTTGCCAAGACGAGACCATGTAGCTCGCACTGTCAAAAAGTAATCAGATCTCTTGTAGAACCAAGTTTCTAACCCAGCTCTAAATCTATAAGCCCTAATTTTACACTAATTAATCTCGTAGGTATGCAAACCGTGGACTAAACTGGCGAGTCGGCCGCACGAACCTTTTGCAATTCGGCATATGGGCTTGAACTTAAAAATCTATTCAATCTTTTAAACTCTTTCCGTGCGGCCGACTCGCCAGTTTAGTCCACGGTTTTCACGCCTACGAGATTAATTAGTGTAAAATTAGGGCTTATAGATTTAGAGCTGGGCATGTAGGGTTAGAAACTTGGCTCTACAAGAGATCTGATTGCTTTTTGACAGTGCGAGCTACATGGTCTCGTCTTAGCAACATTTAACATGAAATGTTTTTGTGGGATTTAATTTCTTTTTGGTAGGGGATGATTTACTAAAAATCCTGAAATACATATCTTATTATTTATAACAAGGGTAACAAGGACCCTCTATATCAATTTTCAGACCTCTAGCATCAAAATTTGCGGAAGTCTCATACATAGTTTAAGGGGTTGGGGGGGTAAAAGTTTCAAGTTTTAAGATTTTTTCGTTGTTTGTATACTATTACTAGCTTATATACCAAATTTCAGCTTTCTAGGACTTCAGGAAGTACCTTAAGAATTTTGATGATCAGTGAATCAGTGACGAAATCGGGGGTTTTTAGACATTGATAAAATATAAAGTATAATAGCTACAACATTCAAACTTTGTATGTTTCATGTTTGTACTAGTTTCATTAAAAAGCAAAGTTATAAGAGTTCAAAAAAACGACGAAACGTTTCGAGAAAAGGTAGGTAGTGCCCTTGCGCTCCGCTTGGCTCGTCTTGGCGGGGGCACTCCCGTGCCCTCAGATTCCTTCTTGAATTGTGTTGTCTCTTTACTTATTAATAATCGTATTTCAAAATTATTTGAGATCAGTGTAATGTAAACCTATCTACTGATCTCAAATAATTTTGTTATTATATAGGTAAACGTTTTTTATTTATTATATGCTTGAAGCTACTGATAGATAAACCTATCTACTGATCTCAAATATTTTTATTTTGTGTATTTAGGTGATTTTTTGTTTAATTTGATACGAATTTTAATTTCTAATAAACGATTAATACGGAGTAACGTTTTTTTTCGTCAACTTATCACTTATCCATCCTAAGCTATAACAGGGTTAACTACAAGCAATATTTTCTTAACCCCTCTTTAGCTAAGTAATGTTGCATAAATTCATGGCATAAAAAAAAATATTTGAAGTTTGCTTAGTTAAATAAAGGTTAAAATCCCTTTGCCATTTTTTGTTATCTAGTGACGTAGCTCTTTTCAATATCATACTTGGTTACAGAACAGTTATGCAGCTTAACTTGTTTATACCTAAGCAATGCTGAATAACTGTGTAATAGTTTTTTTGGTAGTGACAGTAACATGAAATTACTAAGCTAAAAGTAAGTTACGGTATGGTTAGCCCTGTTTTAGTATCATAATTAGTGCAACATTAGAAATAAAAAGCTTAACTTAATTAAAAAAAAGTGATTTTAAGTATTATATTGATAATTATTTTCAATAGAAATTGGTCCATGTGATAGGTGAGAAAATTAGCTAATTTTCTCTCTAAGAAAGTTCACTCTATCTTACATAGTTTTTTAGAGACATCATTCCCCGGCTTTTTTGACGATATCTCAAAATCGACTAGTCGGGTTTAACCCTTTTTTAGCTTAAGTACGGCAGTGCGTGTTTCCTGTCGCTCCGTTTTAATGATATCGGACCCTATAAAGGTTAAGTACTTTACTAAATGTAAACAAACTCCATATTATGCGATCAAATTAAAAAGTACGTGGAAAATGTGACGTGTGAAATTCGATTACAAATATTGCATTTGGCTGGTTGATTCGACGCCATAACTTTTGGCCGTGTTGGCAGCTGATGTTTGTTTACATTTAGTAAAGTACCTAATCCTGTATAGTGTAGTATAATGTTGATGATGATGATGTGTTCCTGTTATCCCGCTTTAGGGAAATAGAGCTCACAGAGGAGTTTTCTATTTGTCTCGATCTCGCGCGGATATGTTCATGACGCAATAAAACAAACAGATGAAGTTCTAAAGTACAGTTACGGAATGAAAAGGTTCATCACTTTTCGACTCTATGTCAACGAGTTAAGGTCGAAAAGTGACGAACCTTTTCATTCCGCTACTATAACTGATACAAAGAATACTCCTGAAAAAGTAAAATGACTTTAATTTAATGCTCCAGTCTATTAGTAACCTCGTAACTTAAATAAGAACAATAGAAATTTAATAGAGTTTATTTTCCTCCAGAACCGACTTTTTGTATTTTTATAGAAGTCACTGAATTATAGTACTCACAATTGAAAGAAAAGAAAGAAAGAAAACACATTTGTTTACGACAAATATCATCAATATTTTTACAAAACAAAAGACAACACGAAAGCTAATGATAAAATGTGTCATAATTTAAATAGCAGCCCAGCGCTGATTTTCAGCCAGTACCGTTGCAGACACCCGGATCGCTGTTTATATAGATAAATAAACTGCACACTAATAAAATTAAAAATTTAAATTTTATCATTAAATAAATAAATGAACGAACGCGCCAGACCAACGACCAAGGTAAGGTAAGTCGTGTGCAGAGCAACTAATATAAGTGAACCACGCGCGAGAAACTATGTATCTACCCTTTCTTATTTATATTTATGGGATAGAGAGCTAAAATCTTATTCTTTAACGGGAATATAGTTAAGTCCTCGCCCGTGCGATACAGGGGCTGGAGAGTATTACGACAAAAGGGCCGAGAGAGGTGCGGGCGGCGAGCGCCCCTCAAGTGCCTGCCGCTTGCACCTCTCCCGGCCCCCTTTGTCGTCATACCCCCCAACCCCAGTCCCGCGCGGACGACGACTCATTTAAATGGTACTCGGCGTCACGGAAATTGCACACCCATGGATTTCTGTGTCAAGCCGTTATAAACCTTATACAGTCTTAAAGGTAAAGTATGGGTGTGTATTTAGATTCATATGAAAGGTAATTTAATCCTCCATTTAATAACAATGCAAAATTTGCGTGTTCTATAAGACCTACAACGGGGAATGCTCTGAGGAACTCTTTGACCTCATTCTAGCAGCGGGGTTGCATTACAGATGCAGCCGTCGTATGCGTTCATTTCATCGTCATCATGTTGATGAATGGCAGTCTTCGACGGTGCGTTTTAAGCGCTATTTTTTGCCACGAACTTACAAAATCTGGAACGAGCTTCCCGCTGGGGTCTTCCCATCGAGTTACGACCTGGGTGCCTTTAAGAGGCGAGTGTACAATTTTCTGCAGGGCCGACAACGCACTGGTATCGCGTAAAGCGCTGCGAGTGTCTATGGACAGTGGTGTTCATTTAACATCAGGTGACCCACTAGTTCGTTTGTCTGGCATATCTAACATAAAAAAAAAATCGGTAAAAAAGCAATAAAAGTTACCTATAAATAAGAGTTATATTCGCTTGAAAGCAAAATTGCGCAATTGTGTGCGATTTCCGTGACGCCGAGTGTAGGTATTAGTTAGTGTTTAGGCGTTTTTAATCCCGTTAAGATTGTCGGTCCAGTCAGGCCAGTTCCGGATTTCCTGGTACAGCTTCCGGCCAGGGCCCTCGATGGCGATGAGCTGACGATGGCCGACCAGCTTGTAGTCCTTGATCAGGTGTCCGTTGGTCACGCCGCACTTGATTAGGGCTTTGGCCGCGGCCAACGCTTGTGGCGTGGGGTCGTCATCTGCAAAGCAAAGTAAATGTATAAGTTGGCAGCCGACTCCACACAGCAGCAGCAGACGACGTGTCGCTAGCTACGGAGGGAATTTCGTAGAAATAAGGTATAAGTTGGCGTAGCTAGCGACACGTCGTCTGCTGCGCTGCTGCGTGGAGTCGGCTGCCAACTTACGGGTGTGTTTTACAATACCGAAGTACGAAAGACCGAATGTATTAAAACATCGAATGGGTCAAAAGACCGACACGATTTTTTTCTGAAACCGTAAACTTTTCAGAATTCATTAAAACGGCATCATACAGAACCCATTAGGTTAGGTTAGGTTTGTTTTATAACAATCTTAAAAAGTTAACGGTTTCAGAAAAAAATCGTGTCGGTCTTTTGACCCATTCGATGTTTTAATACATTCGGTCTTTCGTACTTCGGTATTGTAATACATACCCCAACTTACCTATACCTTAAGTTTTTTTTAAAGAAAGAAAAAAGAAAAAACTGGCTAGTATGATGAACTATTCATCATCCTTCCAGCCTATAAGTATACGCCCCACTACAGGGCACAGGCCTCTCAGAATAAGAGGGCTTGGGCCACAGTTCCCACGCGGGCTCAGTGCGGATTGGGAACTTCAAATACACCATTGATTTTTTCTCAGGTGTATGCAGGTTTCCTCACGATGATTTCCTTCACCGTAAAGCTCATGGTAAATTACAAATGTGATTTCGGACATAAATTCATAAAAACTCAGAGGTGCGAGCCCGGACTCGAACCCACGACCCTCTGTTTGAGAGACCATAGTTTAAACCACTAGGCCACGGCTTCAACTATTACTTATTGCAAGTTAATTATAAATTATATAAAAACAATAGTTACTGTGACAAATGGACACTATAGCGATATTAATAGGGTTCCTTTTATCATTCTTAGGCTGCGTATCCACCGGAGCTGTGCGAGGATGCGTTGCGAGGGATGTGTTTGTCATGAACCAATAGAAACACTTCATTTAAAAGGTCCTAAGTGAATGAAGTGTTTCTATTGGTTCATGGCAAACACATCCCTCGCGACGCATCCTCGCACATCTCCGGTGGATACACAGCCTTAGAGTAAGGCACCCTAAATTTTTTCACTTTATTACCTAATGATTACCAACTTGTATAAATTAATTGAGCTGATGTGTAGGTTTAATACTGATCATGTCTCTGGAGTCACCCTGTGTACTTAAATCTCTAAAATTTAATACAAAAATGTAATTTGCATATTTCGTTTTATAGCCTATTTGAGAAAGCGGTGCCTTTTATTCGACCGGCCGAAGACAACGCCGTCCGAAATAAAGCGAAAACCAACATTTTGAGTCGTAAATATTTAAATTTAAATAACATTTTCGACAAAGAATGTAGAAGGTTTTGGTATAACATTCTGTAGCATTCTAAGACTAAAAGATAACAATACAAATATGATATAAAAAAGGGAGGAACAAAAAAAGTTAGCTACACTACTCGCGAAGGCGAAGTCACCGGCATAGCTCGAAGAATCGCCAGACTTAAGTGTCAGTGGGCAGTACATATCGTTCGTAGAACTGTTGCCGATGGGACCAAAAGGTTCTAGAATGGCGTCCACGGATGCAAGACGCAGAATGGAGCAAAAAATGAAGCGGTTAAGATTGACCTGTAGGCTTATTGTCTAACGCTTCTGACGCTTGCTTTCGCAATCACTATTTCTTTATGTCTAACGGTATAATAATGACAGAGAGAGATGGTGAAAGTGAAGGCAAGCGTCAGAAACGTTAGACAATATGCCTGCTGCAGGCTAATTGTCCAACTCCCTCGCAATCGCCATCGCGTTCATGTGGACAGTTCTTGTATGGGCTGACAATTGGTATCGGAAACAGCCAGCGTCACCTTTGATCAATTATAACTGAAGATACACATTGCCGAACAAAATCCCCTTCAAAGAATGTCCGAACTTTTTTATTTAGTTGCGTAACAAATAAAATCATCACCTACACAGAAATTTGAACCTAGTCTTTACTTCATTACAGTCGAATTTCGGTAGCGGCAAAACTCCACTTGACAGCTAAACTTGACAATTTCACGCAACGTTCTGAGAAAAAAGAAGGCCACTTTTATCAAAGTGGTGCTCATTTGGCTCGGACATTTTCGGGCGCGCGACTGTGGATCTACAGTTATAATTGATCAAAGAGCGTCACAGCCACACAAAAACTGTCATTTCAATCCGATGCCGAGTGTTAAAAAGTTATACAATTACCCTGCTGGTTAAGGTTGCAAGAACGAGTTGGGTGCGGATGGCGCAGGACCGTTTTGTTTGACGATCCTTGGAGGAGGCCAATGAGCAGTGGTCGTCCTTCAGCGGCTTAATGAATTAACCCCTAGCTGAAATTATGGCGATGACGATGAACGCTGTTCCCCCTCTCACCTCTAATCTCCGATATAGCCGGTTAGCTCAGCTTTTCAAAGGGGGAAATAATCTCCGGAACAATACCTAAGGTGACTTCTTTTTATAACATTTTTGGACCCTTAGGAAATTTTTGGTACAGAACATCATCATCATCATCATTTCAGCCGAAAGACGTCTACTGCTGAACATAGGCCTCCCCCAAGGCTCGCCAAACAGATCGGTCAGGTGCCCTCCGCATCCAACGCGATCCCGCAACCTTAATCAGGTCGTCGCTCCATCTGCGTCTTCCGGTCCGTGTACAGAACATAATAAAAAATAAATATTACGGGACAAAATTCACACCTACTTACTAATCTAGTCCCAAACTAAGCAAAGCTTGTACCATGAGTACTAGACAACGGATAAACACACTTACATAGATAAATACATACTTAAATACATATTAAACATCCAAGACTCGAGCACAAACATTCGTATTTTTCACACAAATATTTGCTCCGACCGGGAATCGAACCCGGTACCTCAAGCTTCGTAGTCAGGTTCTCTAACAACTAGGTTATCCGGCCGTCAACAAATCGCGACAAACATCGCGCAACATCGCGAAAAAATTACCTATTACAAGTGAGCTATTATTATAAACTAAGTCGACCATACTTGTCAATTTAATCAAAGTACCTGGGCGACCGAGCTCTGCTCGGGCAGAAACTCGGTACCAAGCGTTTTCCCAGAGATAAGACCAAGCTAGATCAATTTTTCATTCCCGAAAACCCCCAAATACCAAATTTCATCGAAATCGTTGGAGCCGCTTCCGAGATCCTGATTATATACACCGGAGGGGTGGGGGGGGGGGGTGAGAGGGGGGGAGGGGATGCGGGGGAGGGAGCGTGGGGGCATTAAAGGGGGGATGAAAAATTCATTGATTTTGCCGTAGGATGCACCGTTTTCAAGATATTTGACAAAAACACCGGAGGGGGTGGGGGGGGGGGGGGGTTGAGTCACGTTAAACTATCGTCCGTAAACCGACTTTACAGACAACCGGCTTTTCATGTTCTGTGCTCCCAATAGGGAACGTGCACATAGACGGTGCTGCCAACTGGTGCCATAAGGGTGCCATCAATTTGAATGTTTTACCTTGATAAGTTTGTTTTACTGTCCGCATAGTGTCTCTTCTGTCGCATTAGTGCTGCCGCCTATAGTTACTGCACGTTCCCTATAATACTTTTTCTAACAAAAAAGTAACTTTTTCTCACAAAAAAGTAACTTTTTCTCACAAAAGAAGAAACTTGACGTTTTCTCATAAAAAATAAACTTAAAAAACTAAAAATCTTGAAAAAAAACGTGGACTCGAACCGAGGTCGGCTGGATCCGCGACCACCCGATTTCTAATGTGCCATTATGATCTGCTCGAAGTCGGCGAAATTTAGCTTTATATTCTAATACAAACAAAAATAGCCGGAAAACATGAGTAAAAGCGATTTTCTGAAAATGAAACATAGCTAGATCAGTTTTTCATCCCCGAAAACCCCCACATACCAAATTTCATCGAAATCGTTGGAGCCGTTTCCGAGATCCTGATTATATATATATATATATATATACATATATACAAGAATTGCTCGTTTAAAGGTATTAGATTTGTACATTTTGTTTTCAAATGTCGTGTAATTGACTAGATTTCATTTTATGGACACCTGAAAATTACTACAGGAATCGAAAGAGTTTTGCTTCCTGAACACGGAAAATATTTATTATAATTTATTTCTCCATATTTAAAAAAATACAAGAAACTAAAAAATATATCTGAATTTACCAAAACTACCACAGAATAGCGTAGCGTGTTTCCTTTGCCTTTTTCACCAGAAACAAAGAGCTGTCATAATTTTAAATTTGACATTAACATTGAGACTTGACAGATGCATAAATGATCTATTTTTATTAATGTTAATGCACGAACGGCGTGTTATTGATTTAAATAAGATTTTAAGGAAGCCCGTAGCTGTGATCGAAAAGCAAGAAAGAACCAAACCACCTAAGCAAACCACACGCAACGTCAGATTTGCACCTACATAATCACTTTTTTTTCATAAAATTGAGACTAGACTAAAGTAATGTAACTATTGTGTGGTAGTTTTGGAGTTGTGCCCTTTTAGAATAAGCACATCTTAAAAAAATTGTAATAAATTAAGTAATAATTCTAGAGAAAATTTAAAACTATCAGCGTCTTTCTCTTTTCAAACACAAGACAAAGAACGAATCAATTATAGTCTTAGAAATATGAAATCTTGTCAATTATTGAACCGCCTAAAATATCAATTAAAGGTTTCCTCGGACCATTCATATCGGCTTAGCAGTTCAATGAGTGGTCCCTTTATTGTTAGCTCTAAATAATTAACTCGGCAAAACCAATGAACTACAGAACAATGTCTAATGATTAAAACGGGCTTCGGTAGACTTTAACATTAAATTTATTGGATTTTACTATAGTTAAACCGTTTAACTGAGTCCTCCCCTGGTTGGAGGCCTCTACACTGGTAGAGGCCTCCAACAAGATGGAGCGACGTCCTGGTTAAGGTTGCGGGAACGCGTTAGATGCGGATGGCGCAGGACCGAACTGTTTGGCGACCTAATATTCAGCAGTGGACGTCTTTCAGCTGAAATGATGATGATGATGAAACATCGTACATCAAACCACAGTGTAATGCCGTAACATGTCTTCCATTAGCATACAAAGCCTATATTAGTGAGTATGGAGTGGATGGAGTGTGAGCATTGAATTACGGCTAGGCGCAGTGCGGTATCCTGATGGAATTACCTTGCGTCGGTGGTATGTCAGCTATGTCAGCTGTTATGCCTGATGTACTAATATTCCTCTGAAATAAGCAACTAAGTAAGTGCACTAGGGTAATTCCGACTTATTTTTACATACTATACTTCATTTAATTTAGAATTGCAAACCACAACATCATTATATTGCGGATCGTCAACTATTTCTTACCTAGCAAATAGTACAGTACAATAGTATAGTAGTCTGGGAGCCGCAAAATAAAATTGTTTTAATGCCACTTTATATGAGCCGCAATATAATGTTGTTGTTGTTTATAATTCTAAATTAAATGGAGTATAGTTGGTAAGGTGTATGTGTTTCTATGAACCACTCAGTATCGCAAAATTTTTAGACGCCAACAGTGAATCAATTACTTACTGGATAGATTAGCCTAACTTTTGACGGCTGATTTTTTTTTTATAAATAATGAAAGATTATTTAAATACAAGCATTTGAAATTAGGGGTTATTTCGTTGCAAGAGGGAAATTCCGAATTAGTTCGGACAATTCCGAATACACTTACCTATGAGTTTTATGGGCTTGGAGTATAACGTACATCAATACGTTATACTTTACCCTCCTACTTCATTTTACCTGATTATACATAGAGACCTAAGGTCTCAACCCTGAATGGAACAAAGTTGTATTCAGAGCCAAGACCTTTGTATTTGTTTATCTTAAGTTTTTCTGCCGCTTCTACTGCTGCACCAGCTTGATTTGCTACCTATGTTGAATAACAGGACATCTTCATTTTAAAGTGCGTAATTGCCTTTTCACCTTAGAAAAACATAAATACCTAAATAATAACTAAATCTTGAGACGATTGACAATTGATCTATTCCCAAACTAAGCAAAGCTTGTACTATGCGTACTAGACAACGGATAAACATACTTTTATAGATATAACCACATACCAAAATACATATCAAACATTCAAGGCTCGACCTAAATCGAACTAAAAACGAAACTTTTCATTTCTTTCAGATATTTAAGTTGTTGACTACCTACTTATCTATATAAATAACGACCGCTTTAGCCTAGTTGGTAGTGACCCTGCCTACGAAGCAAGAGGTCCTGGGTTCAAATCCCGGTAAGGGCATTTATTTGTGTGATGAGCACGAATATTTGTTCCTGAGTTATGGATGTTTTCTATGTATTTAAGAATTTATTTATCAATATAAGTATGTTTATCGTCGTCTAGTACCCATAGTACAAGCTTTGCTTAGTTTGGGACTAGGTCGATTTGTGTAAGATTGTCCCCTAATATTCCCCTAATATTTAAATAAAAATGAATTACCGAAATGTTTGTACGCGCATAACTACCGATCGACTGCACCAAATTGGATAATTCTTTTTTTGTTGCGTTTGGTATTGTATTGTCAGGAGAAGGTTCTTATGAAAGAAATTTTAGAAAAATTACAACGGGGGCGAAGCCGCGGGCAACAGCTAGTAGAATAATAAATAAGGTTTGAAAATAGGTTCCTTATAGCGCGTTCCAAAAGTATATATTTATTTTGAGAATCACTTTCTGAATTGAACACTCGAACAAACTTTAATGTCAAATTAATACTTGTGTCCGTGGTGGCCTAGCGGTTTGACCTATGGACTCTCAAGCAGAGGGTCTTGGGTTCAAATCCCGGCTCGCACATCTGAGTTTTTCGGAATTTATGTGCGAAATTACATTTGAAATTTACCATGAGCTTTACGGTGAAGGAAAACATCGTGAGGAAACCTGCATACACCTGCGAAGAAAATAAATGGTGTATGTGAAGTTCCCAACCGCACTGGGCCCGCGTGGGAACTACGGCCCAAGCCCTCTCATTCTGAGAGGAGGCCTGTGCCCTGCAGTGGGACGTATATAGGCTGGGATGATGATGATGACCATAAAACACTACGAGAAACTATAAAACAAACAGTACATTAAATGACCTGTTTCCATTAATTTTATTTTAGTTTTTCTTACGTAAATAAAATGTGTGTTGGAATGTATAGTCGGGGTAAGAAAAGGTTCGTCACTTCGACTCTATGTCAACGAGTTAAGGTCGAAAAGTGACAAACCTTTTCTTACCCCGACTATACCAAGCGTTCAATTGACACCTTTTTTATTATTCTGACAGCGGACTTCGAAGAAACGTAGGACGAAACACTTTCAGGAAATAAACAAAACCTTTTCATGTCCCTATTTAGTTTGGTAAAAGCTCTCGAATTAAATTGCGATTCCCGCCACTTGTAGGTCAGGAGGAATAGACCAAAAAGAAATCAAATCGGAAATAATTGCTACAAAAGGTTTTATTGTTTTAATGGCTTCATTTATTGCCCAATATGGCTATCCTAGGTTTTCCCCTTTAAGGGTTTTCGGAACGACCATCATTGCCAAGACAAGCGCTGCAAGAAACTTAGCAGGAAATAATTTTCTCTAAAACAATAAGCAATTCGTGCTCCATCGTAAGCCTCATCTTCGCTTTCCATCAGACGTGATTGTGGTCAAACGCAAGCCTATATTGTAACTACTACCTACGTAAATATAGAAACATATTTCATTGTCATATTAGAAGTATCTAGTTTTACAGGGATGTACGGGGTCCCTTAGTTAAGGACCTAATTCAATACATTTAAGAAATGCCTTTGTGCAACAAAAACTCGGCATGATAGATAACAAGGTTGAAATAGTTGTGCTAACACACACGTACATAGCGAGTATACCTGGCCTGACTTTGTTGTTCGCAGATATCTGTCAATACCGACAAACCGATAGACGACCGGATGGCCTAGTGGTTAGAGAACGTGACTACGAAGCTGGAGGTCTTGGGTTCGATCCCCGCTCGGGGCAGATATTTGATATCTATTTAAGTACATTTATCCGTTGCCTTGTAAGTACCCATAACACAGGCTTTGCTTACTTTGGGGCTAGGTCAATTGGTGTGAATTGTCCCGTGATAATTATTTAAATATTTCTTTTTATTTAATACTACCTATTTATTTGGTGTGAAGGAGGGACGATGTGAAAATATTATGACCATCGGAATGTTTGGAGCTTGCGATCAAACGGATAAACCTAGGAAAGGAAGAGCTTTTGCAAAGTAGTTAGAAACAAGGGTACCTATATAAAAATTTAAATGTCTTACTGTTAAAGTTTCCGATGAAGGAGATCCCGATGGACTTCCCATTGTATCCCACTGTGTGGGCCCCCTTGTGTATCCATCCTGCGCCTTCGTAGACCTTTCCGTTGCCTCCGATCAGAAATCTGAAGACAATAACATTGTGATAATTTTTCAAGCGGGAATGGGGATATGTCTTTATTTATTATTGAGAAATATGTGCCTAGGGTCTAGCTGGGGTCCTATCAGGAAGGAGCACAAGCAAACACGCCCGTTACTTAGCGATTTTAATCCAGCAAAAAGGAAAAGTAAAACTACCTTACATTATAAAATTTAGAGTCTACCCACATACATCACAATTATGAGAGGGAGGAAAACGAGCAAACGGATCATCTGATGGAAAACGATCACCACCGCCCGTAAATATCAACAACTCAAAGAGATTCACTGATCTGTTGCCGGCTTTTAAAAAAGGAGAGGGAATAGGGGTTGGGGGGGAGAGGTATTAGGCCCCCGGCGCTCTCACTGATCGTACGAAACGCAGCAAGAGTACTCTACTTCACGCCGGTGTTCTGTGAGAGGTTGGTACGAGGTTGGTCGGACGAACCGGCCCATTCGAGATGCAGCGTCTAGCTACTACGTGGTTCTAGCACTACAAAATGCCTGCTGAAAGCAGCAAAAATCGCCACTGATTGGGTTCCAAGCGACCGTTACATCTGGAAGTCGAATTGAAGTTTCAAAATTTTATCAAATTCCTGCGCTCCTGCGCCATCGCATCCAACGCGTTCCCGCAAGCTTAACCAGGTCGTTGCTCCATCTTGTTGGAATCCTATCTACACTTCCGGTCCGTGGACGCCACTCGAGAACCTTTTGACCCCATCGGCCATCAGTTCTACGAGCGATGTGCCCTACTGTTTTTTTTTATGTTAGAGAGGCCAGACAAACGAACTAGTGGGTCACCTGATGTTAAATGATCACCACTGTCCATAGACACCCGCAGCCCTTTACGCGATGCCAGTGCGTTGTCAGCCCTAAGGAAAAAGGAGAGGGAATAGGGGAGGGGGAGAGGTATTGGGTCCCCGGCGCTCTCACTGACCGTACGAAACGCAGCAGGTAGTACTGCTGCTTCACGGCGGTGTTCTGTGAGAGGGTGGTACTACCCCGGACGAGCCGGCCCATCCGTGATGCAGCGGCTAGCTACAACATGGCTCTACCACTACAAAACTCACTTGAGTGTGGCAATTCATCGATCTATGTCGATGACTCTAAAGCTTGCGCGCACTTTAAGTACTCACGATGGTCCTATATCAGGGTAGTCCAAAATGTCCAAGAAGTAATTCTGGATGTTGCGGACCAGCTCAGCGCAGCCGCTGTCGGTACTGCAGGTTGGAGAAGCCGTGTGCTGGATGATGACCAGTCCTACTGGCCGGGGGAGGTACTCCACCCGGCGGGGGGTCAAGCCCCCCCAATCCTTCTTGGTCAATACGCCGCAGTCTAGACAAGAAATGGAAATTATAATTATGAGTTAGAAGGTATTATCACTCTTTGTTGACGTCCTATTAATCAGTGGCGTAGTATTGATAGAATTGATGAAATTCGCGCAAGAACTAAAATCACGGACTTAGCTCGAAGAATCGCTAGACTTTAAGTGGCAGCGGGCAGGGTACCTCGCTCGTAGAATTGACGGCCGATGGGGCCGAAAGGTCCTCGAGTGGCGTCCGCGGACCGGAAGACGCAGTGTAGGTAGGCCTCCAACAAGATGGAGCGACGACCTGGTTAAAGTGGCGTGAACGCATTGAATGCGGATGGCGCAGGGCCGATCTGTTTGGTGAGCCTTGGGGGAGGCCTATGTTCAGCAGTGGACGTCTTTCGGATGAAATGATGATGATCGATGCAGTCTCAATTTAATCGAGCTAATTTTCAAATTTGGCTGCTTGGCCACTTCGTTTTTAATTTTATTAATTTATTTATTTATTAGTTTTTATTAATAGTTGTAGCGTCAATAGAAAAACACAACATGCATACATTTTAGCTGTCTGTCTATTACGGTTTCTGAGATACAGCGGTTTTAGTGTGAAAGAGTATCAAACAAAGAAACATTCACTTGTATAAAATTACGAGTACGGATCATCATCCCATTCCAGCCTTTATACGACCTACTGCAGGGCACAAGCCTCCTCTCAGAATGAGAGGGCTTCGGCCGTAGTTCCCACGCAGGCCTAGTGTGGATTGGGAACTACACACACCATTGAATTTCTTCGCAGGTGGATGCGGATGGTACGGGGCCGATCTGTTTGGCGAGCCTTAGGGAAGCCTGAAATGATTTCGGCTCAAATTTAAAATTTGTGTCTAAACTCCTGACCAGTGGTGGTGTAGGGGTTTAGCACGCAGCACGGAATGCTGAGGACCTGGGTTCGATTCCCAGCGCTGGTCTCTTTTTCTGAGTTTTTCTGTGCATCCATGTTTCAGATTGTATATCGTGTGAAATATATGGATTTCACGGGATGACCGTAAAAGTAACAAATTTGGAATTGAAAAAATAAAAAAAAACAAAAAGACACCAATACACCAATCTTGATACGGATTAAAGCTTTAAAATTAGGCAAAAATATGGCAAAAATTTTACCTGCATAAGCATTTTCCAGTTGGACGGCCAGTAACAAAACAAAACTTGCTAAAATGTACATATTGTTCAACTCAGCTCCTAGCGATGCGTCTGCGCAAACTAAGACGCGAATAGCCTCTAAGTTGCCCTGTTGATAAACTTTGCTTATAAAAACTTGGCACGTTCCTCAGTCGGTCCTTATCTGTCCGGTAATGCGTAAAAGAGACGGTGATTCATGTCGACTGTTTGTGTGCTGTTAGTGCAACGAGCAGTCAGTCATTCTATATACCTACTGTAATTTAGTTGTTTGGGAACTTTTTACGAAAAGGTTCTTTCCCTTATCTTTCTGTTTAGTAATGTCTATAAGTATATTTTTGTATGTATGTATGTATGTATGTAATATATTTATTCATAAAAATTACACTTTCATTTAAACCATGCCCCGCAAAACTGCTTACGCAGTTTGACTGCAGGTAACTCGCTTTAAATTAATACAATTATACATAAATGGTTACATCGAATTTAACAAATGTTTTTTTAGTAAACTTTTAAATTTAGCAAGTGTAGGCTCACGTCTTATGTCCTCGGGTAAACTATTGAGTAAGTATGGGACTCTTTTTAACCCTTTCACCGCCAACGACACATAGTAGGTGTCACATAGTACAGTGTCAAAGTGATCTTAACACAATGACATAAGATTCAAAGCAGGTTTACGTTTTGTCGAAGCGTGGCGTTGAATGGGTTAACGTTCTATCTCCATAGTAATTTTTTACCATGGGTATTTCAAATTTACCTTTGGACATTGACCTTGTGCCATTTTTATGTTGCACCAAATTAGTGAAACGATCCTGTTTACTATGATTGTTTACAAGTAGAAGATATTTATGTTTCAGGCTAGCCGGTAAAATTTTACATATTTTATATAGTTTAGAGTAATCTCCTTTACACTGATTCTTTGTCTTTTTATTTACGAGTAATTTTAAAACACATAAATTAACAGTTAACATTGAAAACGGATGTACAACGAACTTAACCCGTAAAGAATATCTTCCGGTTAACTTTAGAACGATTGACAGGACATCAGAAACTAGAGTAGACATGGCTGAAAAGTTAAAAGAACCGAAAACTTAAATCCTACTCAAGGAAAGGTAGGTACCCAACTCTCCGGCTCCGATTTGATTTATTATGATATATGTTAGAGAGTAGTCTAAAATAACAGACCTATATTTATTTTTAGCTGCCCAAACTCAACCTATTTGGAGAAATTGTCCTCCAAAGTAGGTACTGAAAAGTGACTAAACCCTCTAACTACTGTAGAAATTTTTTTTCAAGCAAGTTGCAAATTATTACTGGTTTGATTATATGTTTGAGAAAATGAAAAAATGCGCGTGTGTGTTTGTATTTGTTATTTCACGCTAAAAGGCCTGACGGATTTGGATGAAATTTGGTCTGTAGATAGCTGAACGTGTGAGAAAACCACGCTACTTTCTGTCCCGATATTCTCACGGCATTCATTTAAAATGCCAATCATTATCGCTAATTGCATCGTTTTCGCATGGGAATTTAGTAAAATCCCAAAATACAAATTTGACTGCTAGATCTAATGTTTCACGCGAGTGAACCCACGGTAAAGGAGTGGTATTTCATAAATTAAAATATCAATTCAGAAATTCTAACAAAGAACATTCGCTTCATTCCTTTTTTCACGACCACCAATTAAATGCAAAGGAAGGAGACAAACGATTCCAGTTATTAAAACAAGTTTTTTTCCAGTTTTTTTCACTGGCGTCGTCATACTTCGAGGGGCACTCCCTGATAGCGGTTTATCTTTAACTGTTTTTTAAGCTACCGTCAAGAAGATACCTATATCTTCATTATCATTTTAAGATTTACAATAAAAATAATGTTTAACATCAGTTTTTAGGGTTCCGTAGTCAACTAGGAACCCTTATAGTTTCGCCATGTCTGTCCGTCTGTCTGTCTGTCTGTCTGTCCGCGGCTAAGCTCAGAGACTGTTAGTACTAAAAAGCTGTAATTTGGCATGAATATACATATCAGTTACGCCAAAAACGTTACGTTAAAGTTACGTTAAAAAATTCAGAATGGTAGTAAATATATTAAATTTACAAGGAAAATTATAGCGGCTAAGATTGCTTGGGAATTATTTGTAGTTTAAGAGTAAATAGTAGCCTAAGGTATAAAACATACCTAAACTTGGAAGATTCCGTACACATACGAAATCCTTAGAAAAATATTACTTGATTTTTTCGTAATAGCTACGGAATCTCGGAATCTTGGGCGTGTCCGACACGCTCTTGGCTGGTTTTATTTAGTAAGGAGGAAATCCCCTTGGAGATGATAATGGCATTAACACGTTATCGTAAGGTTACACATTAGGTTAATCATTATTTCGAACGTATGGAAAAAATGCGTAATAACAGCTTATTAGCCATAACAAGTCTTGGCCTAAAATGTCACGGTGTAAAGGTCACCACATGCCGGGAAGCCGTGATACCCTAGTGGTTTGACCTATTGTCTCTCAATCTCAAGCAGAGGGTCGTGGGTTCAAATCCTGGCTCGCACATCTGAGTTTTTCGGAACTTATTTGAAATTGAAATTTACTTAATGTTGAAGGAAAACATCGTGAGGAAACCGGCGTACACCTGTGAAGAAATTCGATGGTGTGTGTGAAGTTCCCAATCCGCACTGGGCCCTGCAGTGGGACGTATATATGCTGAGATAATGATGATGATGACAAGCCGGGAGCTCGGGGCGCCGATGGAGAGTGCCCAGCGCGCTCTACAACACTGAATCAATATACGGTGACACACCGACAGCGTGGCACACCATATTTGATTTAGTGTTATTGAACGCGCTGGGCACGCTCTGGCGGCGCCCCGCGCTCCCAGTTCGTTGTGACCTTACTAGTTCAAATACCATTAAACTGATCAAGACGAGTTGCCATAAGGTAACATATGGCACCTTCAATTTTATGTCATAGCACAGAATATATAATAGTACTAACGTACAGAATGGACACGCTCCACCCCGCACCGATTCGAGTTACCCCACCCCTCAAGGCGCAGATTGCCGGAACCGCCGGAATCCAGACGGGTGCGCGCGCGATGTATGTGTAGGCGTACGCGTGTACAGACGTCGTCGTGCTTATGTAGATTCAAGAACGCGTATTTGTACGTCGTGTCCGCCGCGTGGTCATAGTAAGAGAGGTGACAGATGGGTATCATCTACTGGGCGTTAAGGTGTCGAGCATCGATACGTTTACCTTACATCTTTAAGGCTAAAGCTTACTTAGGCTATATTGTAAACTACACGGTCATGTCATCACAGTGTGTATGACTTTGTGTTTATTTATTTTTTAAAGGGTCCCACCCCACACCCCTGGGTGGTGCTGATCGAGACAGTATTTCACTCCGGCCCACCGCCTCCAGCTTTATAAGGCGCAGGTTCGCCCACATATGGAATACTGCTCTCATCTGTGGGCGGGGGCTCCCCAGTACCAGCTAGAATAGCTGCCAACGAATTTCTGATCGACTTGACTACTTGGCGCTGCGTAGAGATGTAGCTTAATTGTGCATCTTCTATCGCATGTACAACGGAGAGTGCTCCGAGGAGTTATTCGGGTTGATCCTTCTGCCACCGCCGTAGGTAGGCTTCGGCCATGGCTGGTCACCACCCTATAGGTTGAGCCAGACCGCCAAGCGACTCTCGTCGTGTTCCGGCCTGTTTCCTACAGAAGCCAATCAGTAGGAAGGGTCTGAGCAGTTGAGCAGCGCGCGCGTAGGTACGAGTTACAGTGCCCCATATCAGTTGGAGAGGCGTATGCCCAACGGCACGTGAAGAAGAAAGAGACTTTATAATCGCTTTTGCATGAAATTTAGCCTTATCACAGTGACGCTTCTTCTCTAAAACGTATTAAGCTTTGTAACTTTTAACTAAAACTTGATAAAAGTGATTTAATGGCAAGTTAGGAAGTTCATTTTCATTAGTGGTCCGCAAGTTCGGCAACTTCGTTAATAACAGTGTCAAACCGACTTTATCAAAGTGATATTCCTGATGAGCACACACCGTTATCATATCAGTGTTGCAGATTCATTGAAAACGCTAGGGATGGCACTGCACATATTTTTAACATGTACTATATGTATATATAATTTGATTGAGAGTTACCAGACTATTATATACTCTATCAAATACTATCTATCTATCTATTTTACTTGTGCCACTGTTGCACTCAAGCACTTGGACAAGACGAAGGTCATGTCGAACGCCCATGTTGTACCAACTCCCGTCGTAATCGGAGATACTTTGCTCGAAGTTGTTGATGACTATATCTATCTGGGACATACAATCCAATTGGGTAGGTGCAACTTCGAGAAAGAGGTCAATCGACGAATTAGACTCGGCTGGGCAGCGTTCGGGAAGCTCCGCAATATCTTGTCATCCGATATACCGCAGTGTCTCAAGTCATAAGTCTTTGACCAGTGTGTGTTGCCAGTGATGACTTATGGCACTGAGACGTGGCCGCTAACGATGGGTCTTATAAGGAAGCTCAAGGTCACTCAGAGGGCGATGGAGAGGGCTATGCTTGGAGTTTCTCTGCGGGATCGCATTAGAAATGATGAAATCCGCGCGAGAACTAAAATCACGGACATAGCTCGAAGAATCACTAGACTTAAGTGGCAGTGGGCAGGGCACATCGCCCGTAGAACTGACGGCCGATGGGGCCGAAAGGTTCTCGAGTGGTGTCCGCGGACCGGAAGACGCAGTGTAGGTAGGCCTCCAACAAGATGGAGCGACGACCTGGTGAAGGTAGCGGGAACGCATTGGATGCGGATGGCGCAGGGCCGATCTGTTTGGCGAGCCTTGGGGGAGGCCTATGTTCAGCAGTGGATGTCTTTCGGCTGAAATGATGATGATGATGATGACTGTTGCACTCACCCAGCGAACTATTCACCGTAATAATAACTCCTGCGAAAATATGAAAGCAATGTGACATAACGTGGACATAGCGAACTAATTAGGTCACATATTCCGGAGGTTCGTAATTAATACGCTACTTTAACTAATGTGCTCTGGAACATTACTTAATTCATTTTCATTACATCAAAAAGAACGTTCCTAGAAATGAGACTACCTAGATCGAACTGCTGCTGAACTTATGTTGGTTATGGTTGATTGTACCTAGGTACAGTCAACCAATTTGATATCTAGGTCACTGTAGAACCTTGTGCAGATCAAAGATCAAATGATTATCAATTTTGCGATCACAACATGCAATAAACGTAAAGAGTTTATAAACGTTTTTGCTCTATGACATGAGATGAAAAAGAAGTTTTGACAGACGGACAGTGACAATTCAAGTTGTAAGTTATAAATAAGCAAACTCTTTTCCTATTCACTGCAATGATCTTATATGTTACTATATTCACTATCGTTAACACAATTTTCGCAAAGATCGAGATGTCATCATGGCATGCTTCACGCAATAATTACTGTCGTAGAAGATAAACAAATTAAAATCATCATTATGTTTGTTCGTCAAGTTTCACGTAAGCATTTTTTTCATAAATGAACTAAAACAATTACTTTGCTCACCCGCGACCTTACAATAGTTACGTTTATGCAAGAAATGTGTGTTCATGCAGTTCCTCCACCTCCACACTGTACGAACACACACAAATCACATAAACACAACCATCACCACCACCAAGCTACACTGACGCGTTTCGAACTCAACCAGAGCTCATCTTCAGAGTTACCACAACCGTATGCTATGCTACCTTCAGTTTCAGTCTCAGTGCCTATAAAGTGCGGTGTATTATACATTTTGCTCGAAATCATTATTCTAATAAATCACCCTCTACCGTTACCTTCTTAGTGACCATATTATTACGTATTAATAGGTAGGTTAGGTTCGGTAGTTATCTTCAGATGCCCGAAGGGCAAACTGCCTAGAAATAGGAGGCTCGCCAAGCGGGTCTCCGTCGAACATAAGGCGTGGTGAGTTGCCTAATTCTACTGAAAAAAAATGCGACTAATAAATAAATCTACTGATAAAATAAGCAAAAAAAATAAACGCGAACATTATAAAACGCTTTATGAAAAATTGCTATATGAAAAGAGACGTATAATTAAATTTGCGATCATGAAAGAACGCGTTTGTGAAAATTCGCTACTATGAAAAAATGCTTTTGTGAAACTTGTCGAACAAATCCGCAAGGAGAGTGAATAAAGCGATTGCCGGCCGCTTCGACGTAAAATTTGAATTGCCTAGTACATTTTAAAATGTTGAGCCCCTCTTTTTGACGTCATGTACATACGGGACGAATGTATGTCCTACACAACACTATGCTGAACACAGGATAAAGGCATAGGTGGGGCTGCCCAAGGTTCGTCAAACAGACCGGTCCAACGCGTTCCCGCAACCTTAACCAGGTCGTCGCTCCATATTGTTGGAGGCCTACCTACATTGCGTCTTCTTCTTCAGTCCTTCCAGCCCATGGACGCCGCTCGAGAACCTTTTTGCCCCACCGACCATCAGTTCTACGAGCGATGTGCCCTGCCCACTGCCACTTCAGTCTGGTGATTCTTATGGCCCAATCCCATTTATTTGTCTTCTACGCTGTAAAAAATACATTATTTCCTAGCTCCGGTCACCGCTATACTATTAAATTTTTTTACACGCTGCTGTCTCGCACTTTAGACGCCTCTAAACATCAGACCTAGTTTAAAACAGTACGAAAACCATGTCCAATTAATTTTGTTTGTCTAATCAAGTTATCATAACTTGTTGATTTAAGAGACAAGTTCGACGACACTCTTTACTAGACTCGTGATGAACAACGTGATCTGGCAACGTTCGTCAAGATTTACGTAAGTACGTCTTTATTGTCTTCTTAGGGTTCCGTAGTGTTCGTAGGAACAAAGATCCCTTGTCATTACACACACAGCTAAGTCAGCTTTTGAAGTTCATCATAGCTCTTAAACGGGTAAACCGATTTGAATGCGGTTTTATTATTTGAAAGCGGGTTTCTCGGCAATGGTTCTTAGACATGACTCATCAAAATTGGTTTTGCTGTTTCAAAGTTATCAGCTCTTTTGTTAGCTGCGGGAGGGATCTTAGACGCATAATGGGCATTTACTTTATTTTCAAACACATGTGTGACCAAATTGCGTTGGGTTCTTTTAATTTTTTATACTTATTTTCTTTTTCTTAATATTAAATACTTGTTGTAGCACAGAACCCTCTTGACTCGTAGTCCAACGCGCACGTGACCAGTTTTTCAATATATTTTAATAGGTATAGTAAAGTTTTGACCTTCCTAACTGAACTAACGAATACTATGTAGGTAATCACAAAACTATTACGTACAACTTTTTTGAACAACTTTGTGCATGCTATTGATTCATCATCATCACCATCATTTCATCCGAAAGATGTCCGCTGCTGGACATAGGCCTCCCCCAAGGCACGCCAAGCAGATAGGCGGCGGTGGAGTGGCGTCCACCGACCGGAAGACGCAGTGTAGGTAGGCCTCCAACAATATGGAGCGACGACCTGGTTAAGGTTGCGGGATCGCGTTGGATGCGGATGGCACGGGATGCTAATGATTGCCTAAAGCTAATTGTCAACCAGTGCCTCCACGAAATAAACAGGTGACTGTTTTGAAAAAGATCGTGATTATTTATTTATCGTATGGGATACGTGTCACTGCAAAACTGTGTAGGAAATACAAATGAAAACTAACAATTAAGATCGTGATGAATTTCAAATTAATCAATTATTAATTAATTATTAATTATTAACGACCGCTTTAGCCTAGTTGGTAGTGACCCTGCCTACGAAGCAAGAGGTCCTGGGTTCAAATCCCGGTAAGAGCATCTATTTGTGTGATGAGCACGAATATTTGTTCCTGAGTTATGGATGTTTTCTATGTATTTAAGTATGTATTTATCTATATAAGTATGTTTATCGTCGTCTAGTACCCATAGTACAAGCTTTGCTTAGTTTGGGACTAGGTCGATTTGTGTAAGATTGTCCCCTAATATTTATTTATTTATTATTTTATTATTTATCTTTTCAACTAGCTTAAAGTATTGCATTCTAGCAAGTTTCGACGCATAACATTCTTCTTGTCAATGATGGTTTTACCAAAAGCTTTTTTAATGCTATCATCTTCATTTTCCAATGAAGACGAAAAGGCATGAACACAATGGTTTTCTGTAAGTACACGTTTATAACGCTCGTCCCTAAAATACCGCGTTCCCAAAATACCAGCTCGAAGAATCGCCAGACTCAAGTGGCAGTGGGCAGGGATCGCTCGTAGAACTGATGGTCGATGGGGCAAAAAGGTTCATGAGTGGCGTCCACGGACCGGGAAACGCAGTGTAGGTAGGCCTCCAACAATATGGAGCGACGACCTGGTTAAGGTTGCGGGATCGCGTTGGATGCGGATGGCACGGGACCGATCTGTTTGGCGAGCCTTGGGCGAGGCCTATGTTCAGCAGTGGACGTCTTTCGGCTGAAATGATGATGATGATGACGTTACCACATTTCTAGCTTAGCAGATTCTCGTTGCACCACATTACAAAATCGAAGATTACTCAAGGAAGTCGCATGTACAACGGAGAGTGCTCCGAGGAGTTATTCGGGTTGATCCCTGCCGCATCCATCCGCCACCGCCCTACGCGACAACACTTCCATCCTCATGGTTGGCAGTCTTCTACTGTGCGTTTTTCCAGAAATTTCCTGCCTCACACAGCAAAGCTCTGGAATGAAGTACCTGCTGCGGTATTCCCGGACCGATATGACCTTCAAGCTTTCAAAAAAAGAGCGTACTCCTACCTAAAAGGCCGGCAGCGCACTTGTAGCTCTTCTGGTGTCGCAGGTGTCTATGGGCGACGGTAATCGTTTACCATCAGGCGATCCGTTTGCTCGTTTGCCCCCTATACCATAAAAAAGTGTTTTTTCTTGGTGGAATATCTTATTTTGGACACCTCTTGAAATGAGAAAGTAATAAATAGGTAATGTATTATTTTGAAAAATCGGTTATTTTGGGAAAGTGGTATTTTAGGAACGAGCGGTTTATAATACCTTCGAATGTTGGTTATACTAATAAAGATTTGAGCCTTTGTTTCACCATTTTTCAAATAAACATCCAGGCGATAGCAAACCCAAACTGAAATTGAAGGTCATTTAGGTTCAATTAGCCAACAGAATTTGCGGATAGACTAAAGAAAACATAAATTTGTCTGCGATAAAATTTAGTTAGAGAGGGATTAATTAACGCTATCTCAGTTACAGAGGTATCAAGTAATAAAATTCAAAGAAAACAATTTAGCAAAGTATTCTTTAAAATATATTTAGTATCAGTACAAGAGGTAAAATACACTAGATATCTCAATTATGTACTAAGTCTGTAATTATGTATTTCATTTTTCGATTTAGTCCGCGCAGGGCTGTATACTTGGCAAGTGAGATGTGTAGTAATTATGTTATTATTATTTGCTTTTATAATCTACAAATTATCTATTTATGCATGTAGTCTTATGTAGCTATTAGTGCGCAGTTTATTTATCATTATCAATCTAAACAGCGATCCGGGTGTCACCAACGGTACTGGCTGAAAATCAGCGGTGAGGTGCTTTCAACGCCTCAGCATTATGCTGAGCCAGTGTCCGATTTGCAACCGCAATGACACATTCTATCTTTAGCTTTCTTGCTGTCTTTCTTTTGTTAAAATATTGATGATGTGCCTTGTGTTCTTGTAAATAAATGTATTTTCTTTCTTTCAATTAAAGAGGTACCTAGTTATGACGATAAAATAAAAAACTAGTCCCAGAAATACTTAGAGGTCTGTTTAGTCCCACTAACAGATTGAGTGCTAAAGTGCCGCGACCTCGGCATGAGTTCCAGCTACGGAGGTTTCTCATTTATCCAGGTTCCACTTAATCAAGTTTCACTGTATCTAATCACTACAAATCTATCTATATCTATATATAAATAAAAATGAATCACCGAAATGCATGTACATATACGCGCGTAACATCCGATCGACTGCACCAAATTGAATAATTCCTTTTTTGTTGCGTTTGTTATTGCCAGGAGAAGGTTCTTATGAAATAAATTTAAGACGCTGTCAACACCAACGTCGGCGCACACTGTCTATTTGTATCGGAGTAAACGAGATGCCGCTATTACTGGGCAGCCGGGTATATTGAAATTTATCGGGCAAATATTGAATTAAAAAAAAACTGTGGATTATTTGTGAAATATGACTCGTTAGCGGTTTAGGTATGAATATGTTCACTTTATGTTTTTAATTGCAGACGCATACGCCAAAAAAATAAAGACATAGAACCGTTTAATGATGATTTTAAGACCTATCTTTGCAATTATTTTCTATCGAGCCGATTTCCAATTTGTCCAATTATGTATCGAGTCCGTCCACGGTCTTTGAAATATGATGAATTATCAACATATAATTTTTTGATGTGCTAGAACAAACAGTTTTTCTTAAAAAACTGTTTAAATGACATCAATTTCAACAAAATTAGGTGTTGTCAGCCTCTTAAGAAACAATGCAACGGGGGCGAAGCCGCGGGCATAGTCACTACATAGTATAAAACAAAGTCGCTTCCCGCTGTCTGTGTGTCCCTATGTATGCTTAGATCTTTAAAACTACGCAACGAATTTTGATGCGATTTTTTTTAATAGATAGAGTGATTCAAGAGGAAGGTTTATATGTATAATACATGCATAATTGCTCCCGTGCGAAGTCGGGGCGGGTCGCTAGTATTTTATAAATATGTTTCGAAACACTGTGTCATTACCCAGTATGTTGTTGGAGGCGCGGCACAAACTATACCCATTAAAATAAACAGAATAATCTTGGCAAAATTGTCGAAAACTTTGTTTAAGTCAGGGCCATGGCACCACCCGTATAAATACATAATAATATGTAGGTATACGACAGCCAAGTAATCCATGCTTAATATTATAAATGCGACAGTGTCTGTCTGTCTGTCTGTTACCTCTTCACGCTTAAACCCCTGAATCAATTTAGATGAAATTTGGTATGGAGATAGGTAGTTTAAGATCCTGGGAAGGACATAGGATAACTCTTATCCCGGAAAATATTATTGCAACGAATTCTTTGCAGACAGTCGCGGGCAACAGCTAGTACTTAATAAAACATTCTTATGACTTAAGGTTAGGTGGGAATGTGTTTCCGGCCCTTTGCAAATCCGTTCACAATAATTGAAGGTGCCGCCATTTCCTGTAAAAAAGTAGCAAAAGAAAAAATAGCAGGTCATACGTCATAGGCCATGGGTCAAACCACTATCCACGACTTTTCTTTACCTATGAAAAATTTAATACGTATTGGGAATTTACAAATCATGCCGAGTTTGTGTTGACGTAAATGACACTTGGGTTATGAATGTATGCAGACGCCCTCAAGACAAAAGCGCCGAATACATAATTAATTGATTGAGTTTACGCATTTTGTTGAAAGTCTGTGGGATATCCCAGCACTGTAATTAGCATACTGTCCAAACAATTTTTCATCTGTTTCTATGCTAGGTTTAAGGCCCTACCGTGCCTCTTGCGCTAAATCGATGTTATTCTATGCACTTCGTGTATGTGTGCGTGAGAGGGGCTAGAATCAAAGCCTTGCGTAAGCGCTAGGGACACAAGTTCCTCGTCCGACGGCCGAAAGAGAACTAACGCAACTAACTATACGGATAAGGGGGAAGCACGACGGCTCAGGATAGGTTGGTCAGACCGCGCGTGTATTTAGGTATTTTCATCGTATTACTAAACAAATACATATTTTTAAAATGTAGCAACACTAGGCCCTAGAAAACATCTTGTTTTATTAACATTCAAAAACTCATGACCTGTCGTGCAGAATTTACGCCGTACTAAGGATTTATTTTATTTTTTTGACAAGACTTTGTATTTTTTTCTATCGAGCAAACTAATCGTACTTATCGTGTTTCGATAGGGTCTTCAGAATCCATGGTAGCTTAGTGATTTGACCAGTGGCCTCTCAAACAGAGGGTCATGAGTTCAAAACCGGCGCACCTCTGAGTTTTTCACAATTGGGGATGTCTATTTTTTTTGCAATGTATAGTAAATCGAAAACCATTTCGAGATAAACGCTTTTTAACTCGTTTTCTGTAGTTATTTAATTTTAATATTATGTAATGAATTTATTACATTACAAATAAGCAATGACCTTCATTGGACATTGGTGTAAATTGCGTGACCGGTCCAAAACGTACTTTATTCTGTGTGGTTAGAATTACTCACAATTTACGCGTGGATTATACTACGGAGTTTGATTTGGACCCGCTGTCTGACATCTAGCACTTTGACAGCGCCAGTAAAGTGACACTAGTTACAGTGTACCACTACGCAAAATTAATTAAAGGGGTTGCCTTATCGTACGCATTTAGATAGATTTAGAAAAATGACAGTGTGGGAGCCCTCAATTATAATCTGACGTCATCAACCAAAATAATTTCAATAATTAATTTTGAAAAAAGTAGTGAACTAAATGACAAAATATTGAAATCAGTTTCTTATAATTGACTTTTCTATACAAAAAAAATATAAAAACCACTGGTTATTTTTTTTACACATTCCCAATTTATCATGGGGAGTGCTCCGAGGAGCTGTTCGATAGCCTGCTGCTAATTTTTCCCACTCGCAACCGACTTTCTTTTCACCCCCATCGCCTCAATAGCTGGCAGTCCACTACGGTCCATTACTCGTGGAACCTTTTGCCACGCACGGTGAAACTTTGGAATCAGTGGGGTTACTACGAAATTCGAAGTTCGAAGTTCGGATCGTGCGGTCCCTCTCACTCTCGTAATAAATACCATTAGCGTGAGCGGAACGGCATGAAACGAAGTTCGAATTTCGCGCTTCGTAGTATAGGGCCAGCTTGCAGCGGCAGTATTTTCGGACCGGTACAACTTGGGGTCTTCAAAAAACGAGCCTAATCTTTTCGTAAAGGTAACTCAACTTGTGTTGTTATACATCATATATTAACTTACATATTTGAAAATAACGCTAACAAATAACAGAAATAAATGGAATTACTTACATAATTGTCTGTGATTATGTAAGTACTTGTTGAACAATTTTAACGAATCACAAGGCACGGGCACGCCCTGGCCAAGTACTAACTAATTTCAACCAATCAGGAAGCCACAGAACGTTGCGTCACGTCGTAATTGACAAATTCAATGGAAAGCGAGTTTGTATGACGTCATTCTTTTTAGGGTTCCGTACCCAAAGGGTAAAAACGGAAACCCTATTACTGAGGCTCCGCTGTCCGTCCGTCCGTCTGTCACCAGGCTGTATCTCGGGAACCGTGATAGCTATAGAGTTAAAATTTTCACAGATGATGTATTTCGGTTGCCGCTATAACAACAAATACTAAAAAATGGAATAAAATAAATATTTAAGGGGCTCCCATACAACAAACGTGATTTTTATAGATAATTGTACGGAACCCTTCGTGCGCGAGTCCGACTCGCACTTGGCCGGTTTTTTGAAATTATTGTTAGGGTTCCGTACCCAAAAGGTAAAAGTGGGACCCTATTACTGAGACTTCGCTGTCCGTCCGTCTGTCCGTCTGTCCGTCTGTCCGTCTGTCCGTCCGTCCGTCCGTCCGTCCGTCCGTCCATCCTTCCGTCCGTCTGTCACCAGGCTGTATCTCACGAACCGTGATAGCTAGACAGTTGAAATTTTCACAGATGATGTACCTATTTCGGTTGTCGCTATAACAACAAATACTAAAAAACAAAATAAAATAAATATTTAAGGGGGATCCCATACAACAAACGTGATTTTTTTGCTCGTTCTTGCTCGATATTGATAACGGCAACAGGTAGACGCTTGAAATATTCATGGAATATTAAGTTATATATTCACTTAAAAATAAATAATTAAATTAAAATAAAACAAATATTTAAGGCAGGCTCCCTTACAACAAACGTGATTTTTTTGCTGTTTTTATAGATAACTAGCTGTTGCCCGCGACTCTGTCTGTAAAGAATTCGTTTATCGCTATCCCACGGGAACAATGCAATTTTCCGGGTTAAAAAATATCCTTTGTCCTTCCTAGGGTCTCGAACTATCTCTGTACCAAATTTCATCTAAATCGGTTCAGCGGTTTAAGCGTGAAGAAGTAACAATCATACACACTCACACTCTCACAAACTTTCGCCTTTATAATTAGTGTGATAGTGCGAAACCCTTCGTGAGCGAGTCCGACTCGCACTTGGCCGGTTTTTAGTTCTTTGTATACAAACACAAACACTGAAACTTTTCCATTTAATAGCCAGTACCATAGACATAGACAATAGACTTTTAATTTAACTCTAAAAAAGTACTGTTATCTAACTTATTTTCAAGGCACTAACGTATTTTAATGACTATAAGGGACACAAAAAATCTAAATGGAATTAAACAGAATTTTGAGACAACTTGTTAATGAAGCTTAAAGTGCTACCAAAAATGTTTCAATTATGTAGGACGCGGCCACAAAAGGGTTACAAGTGTTACAACGACATTCTTTGGACAGAGGTTAACTGAATTCGAAACTTTGTTTAGTGTAATCCGCTGTTAAGGACTTTATTCTTAATTTGTGGCTTTTCTTAACCCTCGTTCGTTATTCTTAACACTCATTGGTTCCGTACTCCAAACGCAATCCCATTGAAGTCGCTACAGTGACTGTTACAGTGTAGTGGGGAACCCCTCTTATACTGCTTGTAAAATATTTTAAAAAAACAATAATGTTGGATAAAAAGAAAAAACCGGCCATAAAGATTTGGGCTTAAGAAACAGTAAGTATACTTAGGTATCATCAGGACCACTGAGACCATTACGCCATTACCATCGCATTCACATCTTGAGAAACTATCGTTAGTAAGTGACGTTTATATTGTTCTAAGTATGGCTGTTCAACAAAAACCCTTCATATCTTGCAAAATATTGATCTTATAAGTATGGGTGTGGTCTCATTCGATTCACGAAAATTACACCTCACTCGCCTAATTTGTTGCCCTGCCTTGGAGGGGGTAGGTAGGGCCCCTAAATTTTGATAGGACTCGTCAGATCCTCATTTTTAGTGCCATGTAAAGTTGTAAGCAAAGTTTCATTGAGGTACATATTTTGCCGCCAAAATATGCTATTTTTCCTGTAGTACAAGCAATTAGCGACCTCGCTTGGCTATTATCGCTACACTCCAAGTATAAGGAAACTGTAACATCGATACTTAAATGTAATTATACTTATTTCATTTACATCTTTTGACACTTGAACCGTCGCGTCCCTGTTTTTAAAAAAACAACATTAATTAAGTATCTACTGTTAATTGTCTGTCGTTTTCTTTGATGTAATATCGCAATGGAGTCCGGCAAAATAATTGTACGGGCCTACGGTATGTGACGCGGATTACCCGGAACGGACGCCCGTCTAACATGAAATTGTATGAGGGCCTACGCTAGCTGATGTGGATTACCCGGAACGGACGCCCGTCGTGCGCGCGTCTAATAAGAAATTGTATGAACAGCGCTAAGTGGTGCGGGCGTGTGCGACGGATTTTCGGTACATTTTAGACCCGCGTGCGGGCGCACGCAGCGGACGTCCGCGTCAGCTAGCGTAGGCCCTGAACAGCGCTAACTGGCGCGGGCGCGTGCGACGGACTATAATCCGCGCGGCGGGCGGCGGGCGTCCGCTCCGTGCGCACGCGGCGGGCACACGCTGGGAACCAAAAGTATACTAGCAGCAGCGCTGAGTTAGGCGTGCGCCCGCCGCGGACGCCCGTCGCGGACTCGCGGACTCGCTGGCCCGCGGCGGGTGTCCGGAGCGGGCACCCGCGAGCGGGCGCACGCGGCGGGCGTCCGCGTCAGCTAGCGTAGGCCCTACATTATGAATACGATGGTTACCACAAACTACCAAAGGAAAGGTTATTACGAACAAAAGTTTTTATAAAAAATTGATGTAATAGTTGTGAAAAGGTTCCATCCACCCTGGTACGCTATTTAGTTTCCTTGACTGTACATATTAAACAGCCAAGACTCGAGAACAAACATTCGTATTTTCGTATGAAATCAAAGTCCTGAATTCAAGCTTCTCCGGTTTTCTAACCACTGGACTATCCAGTCGTCTAAAGTTATTAAACAACCGGAAAACCATACTCGTATATTCGTATAAGCTTTAAAGGTTCCATTTAATATACAGCCATGTTCATCAAAGTTCTAAACTTTTTATCGCGTTGGGCTTTTATTGGCAATCCTGTTGACCCTACCCGCAATATTAGACTGTTTTATGGACCTCTGTCATGTTTTTTCGATTAAAAATACCGGTGGGTGACGTCGCTATTAAATCTAGCCCTAACCCATGTCTTTGCTCGTATTATCAAGCTAATATTTTTCTGAAGTAATTAGGTACCTACTTTACTTAGACTTTTACTAAATTATGGTATTGAGTTGGTACCCTTGTATTTGAACGAAAATATTTGTATGTTGTACCTAAGTCTTAATTCCGTGAAAGATTAGAAGATTTTAACATTTGTTCAAAATGTCTAAGCAAAGGTGCTATGTTATAGCTAAACTTTAAGATCCTCTTATTGAGTTTAATATCTGTTTATTGCTTCTGGCAACCGCAATATATACAAGTAGGTAGGTACGGCGAAGTTTCCAGACGGCTGGCAAAGGATTTTAGGACAAACGATGTTAGGGATCGCGAGGGAGACCCTATATCGAATATGTGTACATAAATCTCTTCTCTCTCTCTATTTATCTATCTGTCTATCTATCTATCTCTCCAAACATCCATGTCCAGGATTTTATCATTTACTTCATAATTCGTCTTACATAATTATTTGTGTCTTCTTGATGATAGATTTTGTAAGATATAAGTTTAGCTTTCTTGTGTTTCTAAATAAACGTCTAACCATATCTAGCCGAGTAGAAATGAATCTTAGATTATTTATACACTAGATGGAACTTAGGCGGCATGAAAACGTCCCATAAAAATATAAGCCAACTGTTGGCTCATATGTCATTTGCCTCCCTTCCGTTTGAATGACGTAACGCGATCGTAATATTATGAAGCTGTCAAATGGAATTTTTGGATGTTTTGTATCGCAATGTTTGCTACTGACACTCTATCTAGTGCATAAATAATCTAAGAAATGAATATTTTTAATCCATCGTCAACGCCGACCACTTATATTCTAGGTCCAATGTCAGCTAATAAAACTGATCTTTGGCTTTTAAGCAGTTTTCCCTTTACTCAGTTTTACCCAGTAATTTTCCATTTTTTTTTTCTTTGTTGAATGGCATTAGCGTTAACAGGCTTTTTGGCAATGTCACGTCTAGTTGGGTAGAGAAAACTTAATGCCTTTTTTATTTTTATAGAAAAGGTCAGTTCTTGCAATGAGGTTGACTGATTTGATAGTACCTAACTAGGGTTGTGCAAGTAACTTTAATGTACAACAATATAATGCGCAATGTGTGCGCGTTTGGCAGCCGTCGTGACGTGTGACTCCGGGAAGAAGGGCTACGGATTAGCGAGTGATATTTCACTATGAACAATAATTTGATTTTTTATCCTCTTTGGCTGTCGGTAGCTGATTGGCGCTAGACCTTAAGCTTATGATGCTACCAAATGTTGCAGTTGCGGTTGTAGCATGTGTGGTAGCATAGCATACGGTTGTGGTAACTCTGAAGATGAGCTCTGGTTGAGTTCGAAACGCGTCAGTGTAGCTTGATGGTGGTGATGGTTGGGTTTATGTGATTTGTGTGTGTTCGTACAGTGTGGAGGTGGAGGAAATGCATGAACACACATTTCTTGCATAAACGTAACTATTGTAAGGTCGCGGGTGAGCAAAGTAATTGTTTTAGTTCATTACCTAAGTAATGTTTTGTGGTATTACCCTTGTCATAATACTTTCGATACTCTCTCGGACTGCAAAAACATCGTTTTCCTTAAAGACCTTTCACATAGTCGACAACGGAAAAAAATTGCGTAGGTAGAAGTTTATTTTAACCTCTAGTAATAAAAATGACAAAGCATGTGGGCGATAGTTTTTCTCGGTTATCATCATCATCATTTCAGCCGAAAGACGTCCACTGCTGAACATAGGCCTCCCCAAGGCTCGCCAAACAGATCGCTCGTACACAACACAACAAACAAACTTGAACCATGGATTCCTAAGCCTATATATATATATATATATATATATATATATATATATAGACAAAAACGTTTGCCATAATCAAACTCAATATTATAAAGAAATAACTTATTTAATAATAAATAATTCACCTAATTATCATAATTATTATAAAAAAGTCGTAAAAACCAATTAAAGTTTTAAACTTTTGCGATTTTCACTTACTTATAACCATGACTAATTTCTCGAGACACTACGAGTATTTATTGATGAAACTATCGCAACATTTCCACCTTCATTGCAGCGACCGTCCGTGGTCACGTGTCGACTCAACAATAGTTCACGATAAGTCCCGAAAAATATTAGCTATGAACCAAATCAGCGGTTTAGGGTAGGGTCTCCACCCAATGAGGCCATGTCGTGATTTCCATCTGCAGCGCGGCGCCAGGACTCTCAGTCTGCGATACCTGTCCATGGCCCACCAGACTGTAATCTTCTGTCAGCAACTTGTTATCCAACGTGCACGCAAGGAAGTCCTTCGAAGCCTTCAAGGCTTCGGGTGCTGGTAAGGTTTCTGGAATAGATACAAACGTTATTCAAATTATCCCTTCGTTTCCCATAATTTAATAAGTCATAATGTATCATTCTTCATAAGTTAGTTATACAGTGATTTTCTGAAACAGTATTTTTTTCAGGATTTTTAAATGCCATCTTATAGAATGCAGTAAGTTAGGTTAGGTTTGTTTTATATAACATTTTCGAAAAAGAAACCGTTTCAGAAATAAATCACTTTATGACTTACGTGAAGAATGATAACATCATGATGACTTATTAAATTTATGTAAAACCATAAAATCCTTATTTAGAGTATTATTGGCTTTTATCTAAAGCTCGCCACAAACTCATATTTTCCTTATAAGCACTAACGAGAAATATGAAACTTAGAAAAACTTTTAGCACCACCCAGGGTGTAGAGTCTTGAGGGTAAACTTACGGATGCGAGTGATTTCGACCCCCAATAAATTTAGTTACTAAGCTAATTTTGTATTCAGATCTTTGTATATCTGTACGCCAAGTAAGTTTGAAGGAAAAAAAATTAGAATAAACTTTTATTAACTTAAATAGGTACAAAGAATTGCAAATCACTTAAAATTAAATGTCATTTAACCCTTTCCCGCCTTTTTTCATTAAAAAAAAACTGTAGGTGTATTTTTCCACCGAAATCACCATAAGCTGTTTCAAACACAATAAAAAAAGTCCGGAGTTCCAACAAAACAACTGATACCGGTCATTTGAGATGGCTGTATACGAATAGTGCCAACAAATTACCATGGGCGTTTTAACTTTTTAAAAAGTTTGAGACCCGATAATAATGGAATTTGTATGCGACATTGTTGTCGAATTTATCGAGCCTGCAATGTTTTAACTTTTTAATTTTTTTACTGACCATAAACTATTCACTTCATGTTCTGATATGTAAAGAATAATGACAACTTTTACGGATATTTTTGAGAAAAGGTTACTTAATGATCACATCTGAACGTCGCCATCGTGTAGATGCGTTGCTGCCGTCGCTGGGCCATCGCACCGACCATTTAATGGTCCATCGTGTAGAGGAGCTATTATAGTAGATGCAGAATATGTAGATGTTATGCTGTGGTTGCCAATTTATTAATTTATTTCAATCAAATTCATTACTTAAAACAATACTGACGTTGTTTGAAGTCACATGTCAATAAATGCAAAAAAGCAAGTGACTGAATCACACGTCACGTTGGACTGATGACCTTAGGAGGACAGCTGGCAATGGGTAGATGAGGGAAGGCCAGGTTCGCGAATGTTGGCGCAATATGAGGGAGGCCTACGTCCAGCAGTGGACGAACAATGGCTGTAGATATAATTATAAAAATGTACCTATTCAGTAACGCGTAGAAAATTACAATAGCTCAATTATAATTTGCTTATTTTAAAGAAAATACGAAACAGAAATCGCAAATTGCTTTCCTTGAGATTTCCCAGACCTACGTCTGAAGGCGGCGGATAATTATTTTCTTAATAAGTGGTTTGGACCAGATTACCATGCCGCTCGCAGGACTGAAGTCTAGACGACGAGTCTAACCGACCACAAACAAACAGAATATTGAAAACTTTATCTACCACTTTATGTGGAACCATTTAAATCAATAAATGGTTATATTTACGATAGAAGTGCGGAAAGAAGGCAATCTTCAACGAGTGTAAATATATTGAACAAATACGGATAACTCAAGTCTATGACACTTTAGCTGTTTCGCGCTAATCCGTAGACCTTCTGACCGGAGCCTCACGTCGCGGCGGCTGCCAAACGCGCACTTCTTTTTTTGGCTTCGTATCTTTTCCGTTCACGCTAATAGTATCAAACACATGAGTGATAGGGACGGCAAGATACCAACTTCGAATTTCGTAGAAGCCCTTACCTCTAAAGTCCCCCATGAAGGAGATGGCGATAGAGCGGTTGTTGAGGGCCCTCGTGTGGGCCCCCACTCGACCCCAGCCGGCACCCTCGTATATTTTCCCGTTTCCTCCCACAAGAAACCTGCAATACGGAAGAGAAAATCGTAATTCCTACAAAAACTACCTAACAATTAAAAAATAAGTTCTCAAGGAAGTAAGGATCTAAGGAAGCTGCAACGCGAAGGAGGAATATTTAACTTCTACTGAGGCGAGATGGATGCCTATATCCAGAAGTGGACGTCCTACGGCTGAAATGATGATGATGATTGGAGAGCTGCTAGACAAAGTAAGTGCTAAAGATTTGACGTAAAAACTTTGATTTACAAAACTTTATTCTTTAAAATCTAATTTTATTTTTTCTTAGTTGGTAAACACGTGTGAAACGGCCAGCTAGTGATAAGTATCAAAACATTGAAGTTTTCCGAAGCGACTTAAACATATCGGCTTGACTATCCCAACTTACAACCTTAAATTCCGTATATAATAGAGAATAAACTTACGATGCCCCGATGTCATCGAACCCCTGGTTCATCTGATAGATCCGGATGGCCCTTGCCACGGCCCCACACTCCTCATCCGACGCACACGCTACGTACACGGAGTGCTGGATCACCACCACACCCACGGGGAGGGGGAGGGGAGTCTGGCGGCGCGACGGCTCACCCGCCCATTGGGTCATTGGGACCTCTCCGCATTTTGCTTCTGGAAGGACCAACAATATTAGTTCAGCAGATTACTGCTGATTAGTCGGCCTCCAAATATAACGGCCGATCTTACTGCAAACCCAGTTTTAATAGGAAACACCTCTGGAGCAAGTCGACCAATATGTGTATCTGGGACAAGTTATGACGGTAGGAGGCCAAAACTTAACGAAAGAAATTGACCGTCGTATTCAGCTTGGATGGGCTGCCTTCGGCAAACTGAAACCGGTATTCTCTGGATCCTTGCCCCAATGCCTCAAAACCAAGGTTTTCGATCAGTGCGTTCTCCCAGTTTTAACATATGCTTCTGAAACATGGCCCCTTACAGTAAACATGGTTAAGAAGCTCAAAATCGCTCAGAGATCCATGGAGAGAGCCATGTTAGGGCTTAGTTTGAGAGACAGAGTGCGGAATGATTGCATCCGGAAACGCACTAAAGTAACAGACATCTTGAGACGCATTGCACGACTGAAATGGAACTGGGCGGGGCATGTGGCACGCGGAGTGGATAACCGCTGGGCCCATAGCGTCGTATCCTAGGAAAAGGGGCGTAATCGCCATTAATACTGTTTTCCTCTTCTTTGATATTCGAATTCTACGATTTTTTTTACATCTACTGACCTAAAAAATAAGACCCTATCATTTCATTTGGAAAAGTTATTCAAGTTTTTCAAATTAGCCACAATTGCAGTGGCTCCAATTCCTTCATCGAATAACGCCGCTATAGCCGTAAGAGCCGTATTCCGCGGAGAGTTGAAGCGCGGGGAGCTTACGCCACCGGCCGCGGGCGCCATTACGCCCTTTACACACGGAGCGTTTGCTCAATAGCAATGGTGTATGTTTTAGCAAAAATTAATTGTGTTAGCCGTAAATTGTGTGTTAAATTGGTTAAATGAAGATTTTAAATTACATAAGCAGACTCCGTGGAAACAAGCCACAAGTTAACGTTAGGTCCCGCTTCCACGGACATTTGGCTGGTGTCGCTATGATCGTTACGCCGGTTTTCGATGGAAATAATTTTAAAACGAGATAATTTAGTCAAATATGTAAAAAAGAAGAGTATTAAGCAAAAAAACAAGTTTTATAGATGTAATATTAAACGAATAACATCAAATGATACCGTCAATAATGCCTCACATTAAAATACATTACGGTTCTTTGTACACGTAAAAAGCCTTAACAGACGTTATGCCCGTTTAAAAAGTGAACAAATAATTAGCTTTTACAAAATATTGTCATTTTAATGTACAGGAAGGAAATATACCAATTTTCTGAAATTATGGCAAAGAGAGGGAGGAAGGAAATTGGAATATACTTAGGGAGAACTTCTGGCGTTATAGCACAAATTCATGCTGATTCATCAAGCTCTGTAATCTGCAGACGCAGCATCTGCGACGATCTTTGCAGCCATAGTAATGGCTACAAAGATCGTCACCAGAAGAATTTCCTTTACAATCCATCCAGAAATTTCAGGATACTTCGTTGGCATTGCAAGATAATTTGCCTAGCAACCATGTCTCTCAAGTTGCTGTCCATTAATTTTTGATTTATCGGTACAAAAAGATATGAAGGCACAAAGCAATAAAGCAGTAATTAATAGAGTAAAATTTTTCGGCCACAAGCCATATTAAACAAGTGTCGCCAGCAAAAAGACCAACCACTTTTATCATTGATTCATCAATTGTTGACAGCAGCGAAATACTGAAAAATTATTCTGATGACACATTGTCGTTGAAAGCCCTAAGTAATTTCAGTTTTCTAATTTCTTCGGTTCCTTAAACAGTTCAGTTGGATGCCAGTTTTAGTGAAAGTCCACATTTATCTCGAAGAAATTATGAATATAAAAGGAAAAATAATAGTAATATATATACGAGAAATCGCCTTTAAGTGCCTGGAACAGAAAGGACTAGATATCAACGTCAACGGCGAACACATCACTCTCTTCAATTTGCTGACAATATTGATGGAGAAAGTCAGTATGATACTCAAAGGCCTCAACCGAGTCTCCCTACGGATAGGCCTCAGAATGAATATGAACACGACGAAAGTCATGTTTTATGTCCATGTGGCCCCCTAACCACGTTATGGTTGAGAGTTCGATTCGACTTAAGACAAACTGTCCAATTTGGAAGGTTAAACTTCAAAAATGAGGACAAAATCGTCGAATTCAACTCGGATGGACAGCTTTCGGATAACTCCGCAATGTCTTTTCGTCTGAACTACCACAGTGCTCAAGAATAAAAGTCTTTAACCAGTGTGTGGGTGAATAGGCTCAGATCAGAGTCGCTCAACGAGCTATGGAGAGGGATATGCGCGAGGTTGCTCTAGGTAATCGAATCAGGAATGAGGAGATTCGTAAAAGGACAAGGGTCATCGACAGAACCCAACGGATTAGCTCGTTGAAATGGCAATGGACAGGTCATATAGCACGCAGAACCAATAGTCGTTGGGATCGAAAAGTTCACGAATAGAAACCATGAACTATCAAGCGCGGCGTTGGACGTCCACCAACGAGATGTACGGATGATCTGGTAAAGACCGCAGGTTCACGGTGGATGCAAGCCGCTTCCAACTGTAATGATCGGGTATCAATGAGGGAGGCCTATGTCTAGCTGTGCACGTCTTTCGGCTAAAATGATGATGGTGATGAAAATCATGTTAATATTTATTAAAGTGATCAACGCAAATTTTATTTTACAAGTATGAGCATTTATGTCAGCTCATATATTTTATACTAGCTGTTGCCCGCGACTCCGTCTGCGTAGAATACGTTTATCGCTATCCCATGGGAAGTATGCAATTTTCCGGTATAAAAACTACCCTATGATAACATTAATCCTAAGGCCTCAAACTATCTCCATTCCAAATTTCATGTAAATCCGTTCAGCCGTTATTGCGTGATTGAGTAACAAACATCCAAACATCTTCATAAATTTTCATATTAGTAATAGTAATAGGATTAAATTCGACTAAAAACATATCAGACATAATTGAAGAAAGCCCTAAATGCGTTTAAGACCCTCTTTTTCACGACGATCAAAGACATTATGGTGCTTACGCCCTTATTCCTTGTGAAAAAATAAACGTTTGGTTTAAATTAGCGTGGAAAAAAGAATTAAGGGACATATTTTATACAAATAACTTGAATAATAAAAATAATATTTATCAATATCAATTGTAAGGTATTAAGTATTCTTAGTTTTTAGTTTCAGTTCATAAGCTTCTACGCTGATTTTTTTAAACAGTTTAAACCGTCTCCTGTAAAATCAACTTTTCGTAATTACGCCCCTTTTCGTAGGATACGACGATAGAGTGCTGGTGTGGAGACCGCGGACCACAAGAAGAAGTGTAGGCAGACCCCAGATGAGATGGTCTGATGACATAAAAAGTTACGCCGGACCGTACTGGCTCAGGAAAACGAAGATTAAGACGAAGTGGAGGAGATTAGGAGAGGGTTACATCCAGCAGTGGATAGAAAAAGCCTGAAAAAGAAGAAGAAGAAGAAGAGATTACTGCTGTATATGCTGAGTCAGCGCCTAGGCGCAAGCTACACAGAAGAGACCTGGGACGGGGGCGCGTCGCAGGCGCGGCGCCCCTAGAATCAGCTTTCATACTTAACCATACATTAAGTATGAAAGCTCGTCGCGATACAAAGCAGACAGAAGAGACGAGGCCATGTCTCCGCCTCTCGCGACGCCTCTATACATTTAGTATGAAAACTCCCAGGTCCCACGTCTCTGCGCCCTATTCTCGACATCATCGCAAGATCTTAATTTTCTAATTGTTTACTTTTAGCTAGGATGGATGTACAAAATATTTTATTTATAATAATAAATTATTTAGAATACTAATGAATTTTATTCAAGTCAGTTCTGCAGTTGCTTTTAAATTAAAAAATACAGGGTTATTTTTAATTCACTGACATCCTCTTAACCCTGAATTCCTATCACTCAAACAAATGTTTTTTGTTTTATTTTTTAAAATGAAGCACTTTTTTCCCATACAAATACACAGAGTATCGTAAAAATAAGAGGAAATCTCAAATTTTCAAAACGTTATTACACCAAAAATATTAAGTTATGACAAAAGCCGTAGAACAAAAAACATTTGTATAAGTGGTGGGAGTTTAGGGTTTAAAGGATGCTAGTGAATTACAAATAACCCTGTATACCTACATAACTTATCAAGCAAATAATATTTACCTCGACGTTTCGGCCACATTGCAGCAGCCGTGGTCACGAGTTGACTGAAATGTAGGGTGTCGTGTGTCATGTTCGTTTAGCCACTCGAATCTTTCGAACTACCCGGACTTGATTCCGATTAAAATCTTGATCAAGTGCGGGTAGTTCGAGATACGGGTGCTGGAAATATTGTTCGCGTGATAAGTCCCGTTTAGTATAATAATTATGAGTGAAAATCACGAAATTGTAAAACAGTATAAAAATATACATAATTATTTAAATATTATACATACCGTTGGCTTCCACTGCCAGCAACTTAACCACGAAGGACAGAATTAAGATAGCCCACATATTTCTAGTAGATTCAATTTGAAATGCGTTTAAAACCTTGTTAGACGGGAGATGAATGGCGGGTTTACAGGAAGACAGGGCTATATGTAGCCGATGCACACGTCAAAATTAGAGAGGTTATTCCCTGTGTACGCGATTGAGTGATCAGGAAAACTATTAACTTTATTATAGTTACTTTTATTAACGCTACCAGTGCGCTGTCACTCCATATCACAAAGTACTTCCCCACCGCTGTCGTAGATACGTACAGTAAAATTACATAAAGTTTACCACTGACAGATGGTTTGCCTTCATTTCATATTCAACTTTAACGACCTACAAATAAAGCCAATTTTAGAATACTGTTACCCACGATTGCAGATTTTGTAATAGCTACTTTTTGTATGGTGTTAAAGTTGGAAACGAAATGAAGGCAAGCCATCTTTCAGTGGTAAACTAAAAGTAAACGTATCGTACGTAGTGCTTCTATTCTCTCTGGCAGTTGTCAATCGAAAATGTGCTTCGTGACTGCTTACTGGGCCAATCAACTTTAAACCGACGTTTTTGGCGTCTCCTGCGTTACCAAAATTGTCTCTGGCGTTACCAAAAAATCGTACTTCCAACAAAATATTTCATGGTTTAATAGGTTAAACTTACGTAGGACGGCATGTATTCATGCTATTCATCTATTAAATTACAGAAAAAACATGTTTACTTACAAAAATCTGCAATTGTTTGAAAAATGTCGCGGACAGATTATAGTCGGTTTAAAAGTTGATTGGCCCTACTAACACCGTTGGCGGTAAATTTTATTGGCTGGTAGGTCAATATTCATAACAGCCTATATATGTCCCACTTCAGGGAACAGGGCTCCTCTCACAATGAGAGGGCTTGGGCCGTAGTTCCCAAGCGGGCCCAGTGCAGATTGGGAACTTCACATACTCCATTGAATTTCTTCGCAGGTGTATGCAGGTTAGTGATGCGACTCGAGCCGTTTTTTACACGAGTGACTCGAGTGAATTTGTTAAGAGGGTACGATGGCTGAGAGACTTTTGAGAAATAGGTATTTTAATGAAATGTCGCTGTCTCGCCCGAACCCCTCCGTGTCAGTACAGCGAGAGCGGAACAACTGCAGCTCAGGCCGTTAATAGGCGCGTAAAATTGATCAAAACAGCATTTCGTAATCCCCTGTTTTCTTCTCGAAAACTGGACCAATAAAATTGTTTTTTTCAAATATAATTAGAGGATAAATTTAGCTATGCCCCTATGTTTTCCTTTTTCTGTTTATATAAGGGATTCTTTTCTGATGAGTGTCTGAAAATGACGTTGAAATTGGGCAATTATTTCAGTTTTTGAAAGCTCATATTTCTTATGTTAATTGAAATATGGAAAAAAACGAAACCTTGGGGTATAGCTGTGGTAGATACAGATTACACAGTAAAAAAAATTTGTCTTTAAAGCTATTATCCAGGGAGGAAACAGGGGATTACGTTTTTATGGAGAAATGGTGCGCATCGTATCATCTTAAACTCGTATTCGAGTGAAAAAAAATTTGACTCGTGTTCGTTTGCACTCGAGTTACCGAGTCAACTCGGTGCGCCGATTAGATTCTAAGGAGATTCGGCAAGTCATTTTATTTTTCTTTGTTGATTAATGACATTAATAAGGTAGGTATGTAATATTTATAATGGTATTTCAAAATTCTTAAACTAAACTAATCGAAACTCAGCTCAAGTGATAAATTCTTACTCGAGTTTTAAGGAGGATAAGTAGTTTACTCGAGTGACTCGACAACTCGAGTACAACTCGAGTGACGTAGTAAAATTACTCGAATGACTCGAGTCACAAAATCCTACTCGAGTCGCGTCACTAATGCAGGTTTCCTCACGATGTTTTCCTTAACCGTAAACCAAATGGTATATTTAAAATGTAGGTAATTTCGCACCTTAATTCCGATAAACTCAGAGATGCGAGCCGGGATTTGAACTCACGACCCTCTGCTTAAGAGGCCATAGGTGGAACCGCTAGCCTACCACGGCTTTTTACAGAAGTAGGTCAATATAGTAATACATATTTTCACTTCTCATGCTCTTAAAATGTTACTTTAGTCTCTGCATATCGGGACTAAAGCTCTTTTTTGATCTCTAGGGATTAAAGTAAATTTTTTTTAATTTACTTTGGAAACCCCTAAACTGCCAATCACGGTGTTTGTGGATGGAGGATTATTGTCATTTTCAGTGACTGGGCATAGACAATTTTTAAAGCTTTCCACAGACCGCAACGCGCTGCGGACGCTCCGAAGCGCTCCGTAGCGCCCACTCCGTAGCGCCCTGCGCTTCGGTCTGAGGAAGCCTTTAGGGCGTGGAAATAACCTCAAAATGACAACTGTATAAAAAATATTTTAAAAAATAATAATTTCGTGAAACACCATGAATAATTACGAATATTTATCTATTTAATTATATTAAAGATTAATTCATTTTATTATGCATACTTAGGGCGTTTGTGCACTACAATGAATTTTACTGTCCGGAAGTCTGAGTTTTCATGGACCGTTTTTTTCATGCCTTAAATGTATAGGACTGCCGGGCAGTAAAATTCATTGTAGTGCACAAGCGCCCTATATATTTAATGGCGTGCCATATCGGACCGGTAAAATCTCGGACTGCCGGACAGTAAAATTCATTGTAGTGCACAAACGCCCTTAGTCCAATTAGCTTAGAAATAATTTTCAACTTTTAATCTGCTGGCTAAATATGCAAACATTTAAAGCGTCACTCAACAAAAAAAAAACGCGGAACAAATTTAAATTGTTATTTGAATTCTGAACAGACGTCCATTGCTCGTATTGAGCGTACGTTGTATAAAAGTAATATTGTAGATTGGTATACCTCAAACATCGTTTTTTTCCTCGCATTCAAAGTGAAAAGTAGAGTGTTTAACGCGAGACTAAATTGCCATAATGACACGCGAATTATAGCCACCCTCGCTCTGCTCGGGTGGCTAAATATCATGTGTCATTATAGCTTGTTTTAGTCCCTTGTTGAACAATCTACTATAACACGTTCCCTTGCTCCCATATAAAGAGTAAAATTTATTCCTCAAGTCCACTTCAATATTTATTGCATTTTGTTTATTTCATTTAAATAATTTATTGAATCTGATGTTACTTTGCGGAGGTCCATTACAATGAACTGAAATACTTTGATGATCTTTGATTGATTTGATGAGCTCTGGTTGAGTTCGAAACGCCTCAGTGTAGTTTGGTGGTGACAATAGTTGGGTTTGTATGATTTATGTGTGTTCGTACAGTGTGGAGAACTGTATGAACACACATTTCTTACATAAATGTAGCTATCATAAGGTCGCGGGTGAGTAAAGTAATTGTTTTAGTTCATTTATTTGATTTAATTTTTTGGTTTATCAATATTTTTCGCAATTTTGATATGTTTTATGTCCTTTTTTATACATATATATCCAAGAATATAATCACGTATCTTTTGGATACAGCAGTTATCGGTAACATAGTTGATGTATCCAAGTGGAAACACGAAACAGGAAACGTGTTCATAATAGTCATTTATTTTTGAAAAATAATTTCGTACATAAATTTCTAAAAACTCAGTGCGAGCCCTGGCTAGAACCCATTACCCTCTGCTTGTCGAGCCATAGGTCAAACCACTATCCCACCACGACCTTTTCATGTAAATGTAAATTATCTTACATACTGACAATTACCTATAGTACCGAAAACGTGGGCAAGTAGTTCAACGAACGGTAATTTTAAATGGTCTTAAGGTGGAACGGCACGCTCTAGGCGCGAAATTCAAAATTTTTACAGGTTTTAATTTATTTTGGGTAAACGGTGTAACTGTTTAACTTCATATGGTACTTGCGGTTGTAAAATAGTGTTCTTTATATTATTGTGTAAAGCTTTTTAAGAATAAAACTGTTAGCTTGATATAAAAGTTGTCAAACATAGAAATTCGGACTTTCAACGTTTTGACAACTTGTATTTCAAGCTAAAAAAAAAACTAACTAGTTTGGCTCAGTGACCCAAAATGAGTCTTGGCCTCCGAAACGAGAGCACGCCACTTAGCCCGATCCTGCGCAGTTTCACGCCAATTACCGGATTGAAGCTGTCGCAGATCCGCCTCCACAGCATCAGCCCAGCGATACATCGGCCGACCAACCGGACGGCGTCCAGTTGGGCGTCCCAAATACGCCCTCTTGACCCCTCGATCCTCCCCCATTCTCAGCAAGTGGCCGAGCCACCGAAGCCTGTGAGATTTAAATTCGCCGATAATATTAGGCTCAGCCACTAGCTAGTGTATTTCAAGCTAATAGCTTAATTCTTAAAAAACTTTACACAATAATATAAAGAACACTGTTTTACAAGCGTAAATGTCATATGAAGTTAAACAGTCACACCGTTTACCCACAATAAATTAAAAACTGTAAAAAGTTTGAATTTCGCTTAAAAAACGGTGACGTTACGGAATCGCAGTGACGCACCGTAAACGACAAAACTTTACTATGGAGAGCATGCGGTAAATTCTGACGTTTACTGCGATTCCGTACCGTCACCGTTTTTTAAGCGGCGGTTTGGTCGCACCTTTATTTCGCGTCTATATCCACTCTTGCGCACTGACTTGGTTACGGAGTGTTTGGATATAAATGAACTAAAACAATTACTTTGCTCACCCGCGACCTTACAATAGTTACGTTTATGCAAGAAATGTGTGTTCATGCAGTTCCTCCACCTCCACACTGTACGGACACACACAAATCACATAAACACAACTATCACCACCACCAAGCTACACTGACGCGTTTCGAACTCAACCAGAGCTCATCCTCGGAGTTACCACAACCGTATGCTATGCTACCAAATGTTAAACTTTAACATGCTTGTAGCTTGGTGATGGTGATAGTTGTGTTTATGTGATTTGTGTGTGTTCGTACAGTGTGGAGGTGGAGGAACTGCATGAACACACATTTCTTGCATAAACGTAACTATTGTAAGGTCGCGGGTGAGCTAAGTAATTGTTTTAGTTCATTAATATGGACCTCCGCAAAGTAACGCCTGATTCAATAAATTGTTTGGATATAGTTCTTCCCCGTGCCCTTAATATAAAATCATGAATGTTCAGGTAAATAATAAGTACATATGTGTATTAAAAGACGTAGATAAGTATGTGATTACTTCGCTGAATATTAATCGTAAGAAAGACGACAGTAGTAGTCTCGAGCCTCATATGACGTCGAAGTAAAAGTCAACCGTATGCCTTTCGTAAGACGAGCAAAGAGTATTTTTTTTTTCAAAATTAGGTATAGTTTTGGGGTTTTCTGACTCAGAATCAGGAGTGCTATTGATTTAGAATAATATAGATGCTTTAAAAAATCCCTGCTTTTCCCTACATTTTTTGTGTCAGTTTGTGATGCACCAGATTATTATAAACTGTATAAAAAAATTAAAAAAAAAAACGAAAAATTTTGAATACACACATTAAATTGCAAATGCCCGTATATTATGACATAATCTCTTTGGGTTAGGAAAGATGATTAAAAACCGGCCAAGCGCGAATCGGGCTCGCACACGACGCGAGGGTTTTCGAGTGACGTGCAGCGTTTCAAATCAGCAGGGGGCTTACCATGATCTCTTAATACGATTCAGATTAGGCTCTAAACTGAACTGCATCGCTATTTCGTACCACGACGTTACTTTTGCGATTCAGTTCAAGTGCGGTTCAGCGGTAGCGATACAGACATTTTTATTCACTCACTTCAAGTGATTTTCGTACCATGACGCTTAACTTGAGTAGGAATTGAATAGCTTCAGTGTCAAATTTAGCGATTCATTATAAGTTACTCATTACGCCTGTCAAAGTTTGTTATTACGGGTGCCAAAAAAAATTGACATTTAATATTTAACTATTAATTTCATATTTAATACAATAGAAACGTTTTGGCCATGCCACAGTGTTGCGCAGTCCCGTTTTGCTCGGAAAAGGAAGGCGGACATAAGTTTCCGAAAGATAAAAGTGTCTCAAAGCAGTGGTAGTAGCGATTCGCAGGGTCAACTATGTCCCTCCAAAACATTCACGTGTTTGTAAAAAACATTTAAACCTTGACGATTATGCATTAGGTACCTAAAGAATCAAATACAGAAAATCGTAAGTACCTAATGATTTTTCTTATTCCTAAGAGCGCTTGCAGACAGAGCACGGTCTGGCGTTCCGCGTTCCGCGTTCAGAGTTCTGCGTTCTTTCGATTGTACTGAGTCCCTTACGATAACGCACACAGCAGGCGGTCGGAACTCTCGAGCGGTCAATACACAGAACTCTGAACGCGGAACTCGGAACTCCAGACCGCTTTCTGTCTGCGCGCGCTCTAAATACCGTGCTTGCATCAGACATTTGATTTACCCCAACCTTGAAACTGAGCAAGTTTTGCATACTTTCATCTTTTGTTAAAAAATTTCAGCTATTCCTACTAAAACCAAAAGCGGTGCCTAGTCGATTTTCCTGGAACCATGAAAGTGAAGAGAGAAAGGAAATTAAAAGAAAACGTACCGAGAGAGCTCTTCAACGTCAAAAGAAACGTGAAACTGCAACACTTGCTTCAAATAAAGAAGAAAATCAATGTGAACAACATTTTGTAAGTAAATGAAAACCTTTCTTCATACACATTTTATCACAGCAGCCTTTGTCGACATAAACTGCGTATCGTATCTAATAATAATAGTGTTGTTAGGAGTACCTATTTCAATGTAACAAATAAACAATTTTTTTAATTTCCAGTTTTTTGAAGAAACATTTGAAGAAATAAGTATAGAAAATTCAAATAAAGATGTCTCAGTACAATGCTCTTTATGCAAATGTGAATAGAGCTTAACTAATACTGCTAAGTTGTCAGAACATGGAAGTAATAGAAAAATCACATCAAACATGTTTCGAATTGTAAATCTTAAAGAGAAGCCTGATGTGATGTCATACTATTTTACACTGGTTTTGAGAATTATAACCATTTAATGTTCGTGTTCAACCTTTCTGGTGATGAAGTAAACAATTTAAAGGATCCATCAATGCAGCCAGCTCGAGTAAAACATGCAGTGACATCAACAGATCAGTTTTATTTAACACTATTAATATTGCGAAGAAATATGTGTAACCAAGAGCTATCTTTCCATTTTGAAATAAGCAAAACTTCTGTGAGCAAGTACTTCATAACATGGATTAATTATCTTAACTGTAAGTTCAAGGATCGGAATGTATGGGTACCGAAGGAAACAATTGATCAAAATGTATTGTATCAAAGGAAGATTAATAATAACTGTACAAGTAATAAAATAATAGATTGCACAGAAACAAAAATTGAAAAACCACAAAACCCAGTATCACAACTAGCTACATATTCTAAATACAAATCAGCGAACACATTAAAAGTATTGGTAGGAATTTCTGGCTCTGGATGTGTGACCTTTGTTTCAGATGCATATGATAGATCTGTCAGTGACAGAAACTTATTCGAAAAGTGTGGCATAATAAATCTACTTCAAAAAGGGGACAAAGGGGACATTATTCTTGGTGATCGTGGCTTTAATATTCAAGATCTTGTTTCACATATGAATGTTACAGTAAACATGCCACAGTTTCTGAAAAAAGGGTGTAATCAGTTTGAAGCACACCAACTCAGACAATCAAATAAATTGTCATTTGAACCTATCAATGTTCAGCATGTCATTGGTTTAGGAAAAACATTTAAGATTCTTAGTAATAAGTTATCATCTAATTTAGTACCACTTGGAGGAACAATCATATTTGTAAGCTTTATGCTCACTAATTTCAGGAAAAATATAATGTAAATAAGTATTTTGGACAGTTAATTATAGGTACTTAAATAAAAGTAAAAATAAATCAATCATCTAAACTTTTTATTTATCCTTTCAATACATAATCATCCCTATTATCTACTATAATAATTAACAAAAGGTTTAAAGAAAAAAGAAGAAAGAAGAAGAGAAGGTTATTGAAAGGTTTAGGTAATTAACTAAATGTAAATATGTGTGATAATATAATATGTCTTAAATACTGTAACTCTCCCATTAAACTATATAAACATTTACATTTCTGTATTAAAATACGTTAGTCTAGTTTGTATTACAATGATAGATAAACAAAATGTTTTGAATCCTTGAATGTGCCAAATTTGGAAACTGAAGTTTGTTTACATTTAGTACTAACTACCTAAACCTTTCAAGTATAAATAACACATGAAATAGACACATATAACATAGTAGAAGAAGAGTAGGTAGGGTTTCGTTGTACTAATTTAAGGTAATTATGGTCATTAGATATTCCATGTAAGGAAGCAACTTCAAACACACCACTTTATGCCCAGCCGTATTTTCTCTAAAGAGCAATAGTTTATTACATTGTTCCTAACATAATCATACCATTGTACAGTGCTGCAAGTGTTATCAGGATGTGGATCAAAACACATATTATTTCGTTTTGGTTTGGTGACATTATATTTTTGTATTTCAAATGTAAGATTTTCAGCTTTTTTAGGAGACAAATTCATTTTCTTTTTTTTCGGCTCATGCCATATCTGTTTGTTTTCTGTGGGTGTTTTCTTAATACGCCATTCAGACAACTTTGCTTTTTGCTTTGCCTTTGGTCCCAAACCAGCAGCACACTCACACATGGATTGAACAATTTTTCCATCTTATTCAAAGGCAATGCTCATAAAATATGATAACTCAGGTGATAAGTACACTTCTCGATGTTACACTGCTGTACGAACTGTTTGAAGGCCACTCAACAGTATGCACGCCAAATCGGTTTTTAGTATTTCATCTCCTATGTTTCCAACAAAATTATTATTCCTTTCATAGTCTTGAAGCCTGCAAAAAGAAAAAAACAGCTGTAATCTAGGTAAACAAGTAAATTTTAGACAAAAAATTGTTTGTTTATATAGTAAAAAACTAACCTCTGCATTGCTGTTCTTTCAGACCGTTTAATTTTAAACCACTTTTTCTTAACTCCGCTTTTAAAGCAATCACATTCATTGATCCGTAACTTATGTTTGCCATAATTAATCTAACGTATTGCTAAATATCGCAATATTAATATAAATAGAAATAAACCCGCGAAGCCAAACCGTAAACAGTGACATTTGACATTTCGAAGACCTCAAGCTACACTAGCGCCTCCTGGCCCTATACTACGAAACGCGAAATTCGAACTTCGTTTCATGCCGTTCCCCTCACGCTAATGGTATTTATTACGAGAGTGAGAGGGACCACACGATCCGAACTTCGAATTTCGTAGTAACCTCCCAGAGGCGAATTCATACGCGATAGCCCTCGCGTTCCGAATCATAGCTGCAGATTATAACCACTGCATTTTGTACAAAGGTTTCATAACCACTGTGTTAAAAATTATATTTGGTTCTAAAAAAAGCCATATTTTATGACAAAGAAACATTATTTAAGAAAATGAGTTTTTTTTTAAGTTTTCAGTACTTTAAAAATGAAGAAAAAATCAAACCGTAAGCTAACTTTAAAAGTACTTTGGGTTTCGAACGTCCAAACGTCAGTCGACACTAAAAGAGATAGATATATTTGGTTTGCATATAGCAGCATCCCTTTCGCGACTTAGCGTTTCAGTTTCGGACCAGAGACAATATCTGTCTTTCATTCACTTGTAAGCGATTGAGACTCAGCTCTGAGACATAGACGTCGTGGTACCAATTTCACGATTCAGTTTAGGTGCCTAAATTGAACTGCTCTGCGTTTGGATCGTTTATTGAAAGATCATGGTAAGCCCCCAGCACTAGTTACATATTTTGCTTATTAATAACACTAAATAAGTTATCAAATCGCATAATAATAAAAGTATTACGGTTAAATTTTTTACGAAACAGGTCAGTCAGCAACGTGCGCGAAATCACGATTTATTTACGTATTAAAATAACCTACTTATGACCCAGCCCGTGTCAATGCGCCTTATCATTCTAGAGGATGATACTTTCGATGTTATCAGTGTCAACCCTACGCAACTTACTAAAATATGAAATTTCTAAATAATAAAAATGTCTAACATAATAATTATGAACTGAAACAATTACTTTGCTCACCCGCAACCTTATGATAACTTGCGATGTTAGACTTTTGGTAGCATTAGCGTACGGTTGCGGTGCCAACTCTGAAGATGAGCTCTGGTTGAGTTCGAAACGCGTCAGTGTAGTTTGGTGGTGGTGATAGTTGGGTCTGTGTGATTTGTGTGTGTTCGTACAGTGTGGAGGTGGAGGGACTGCATGAACTCGCATTTCTTACATAAACGTACCTACCCAACTATCGTAAGGTCGCGAGCACTCGCGGGTGAGCGAAAGTAATTGTTGCAGTTCATTAATATGGACCTCCGCAAAGTAACGCCTGATTCAAAAAATTATAATAACAATAACAATAATTTATTTTTCCAAAAACAGTGGTTACAAAACGAGGCAAAGGTTGAGGCTTCCCAGTAGGTATATAAGTACCTGTGTTGGGAGGTCTCGCTCTTCCAAAAAAAGTACATGTAACATACCACTAATCCAAAAATAATAGTTTATACAAATATAATATACTAACTTAACCTAAGTTTATTCCAGCGGTATGGCGTGTAGCGCGCCCTGCGCGCGTACGTGTGAGTGCATGCATGCAAGTGTGTGTGTGTATGTATGTGTGTGAGTGTGTGAGTGTGTGTGTGTGTGTGTGTGTGTGTGCATATGCGTGTGTGTGCATGTGTGTATGAGTCTTAGTATGGTGAGTGAAAATAGATATTTAGCTAAGTGTACACTTAATTATTAGATTTAAATATTAACTATTAATAATTATAGCTAGATATTTTCCTTGCACGAAAGACTTGTGATTAGTGTTTGACATAATAATAACATCGATTCGGTCACATTCGGAAACGTGTCACATTAATATACTTAATGCCAGCACTTAAAAGATATCGTAAACTAAATATCAAAAGGAAGTAGGTATTTAGCTTTTGCATCGTTCGTGCCACGAAAATCTCTAGGGATACTAATAATAATTCCACCAACGAGATGGACGGACGATTTGGTGAAGGCCGCAGGTTCAAGGTATAAGTTGGCAGCCGACTCCCCGCAGCAGCAGCAGACGACGTGTCGCTAGCTACGCTAGCTACGTAGGGAATTTCATAGAAATAAGGTATAAGTTCGTGTAGCTAGTGACACGTCGTCTGTTGCCGCTGCGTGGAGTCGGCTGCCAACTTATACCTTCAGGGTGGATGCAAGTCGCTTCCAAACGTAATGATTGGGCGTCAAAGAAGGAGGACTATGCCCGGCAGTGGACGTCCTACGGCTGAAATGATAATGATGATGAATAATAATTCCTAATTATGTACAATGATACAACAATCATGCAATTAAACAAAAGCCGTCAATAGAGAAAGAAAGAGAAAAAAAATATTTATTCAATCATGCTATTCATGCATGACATCATAACTACCTGATATTATCAATATAATAATGAGATAATTCAAAAATCCGTCCCCAGACCAACACCTCGGCGCACGCAATCATTATAAGTACCTAGTTTATTAATAAATTATTTATTAAACTAATCATCCTTCCTTATTATGACATAGATAAAAGTTAAACCCTTATCTGACGAATAACTTAGCTGTTATGTAAACTAAACCTAATTAAAATGGTATCAATTTGTTCTAGTTTACATGAAACTTATAAAAACAAGACTGATAATAGTGATAATGATAATAATACTTTTAATAGATCTTTTATTTTTAAAATGTGGGAATATCGAGATAGAAAAGTATAGCTAAACCGTTTAAATGAGTCCTCGCCCGCGCGATACTGGGACTGGGGGGTATGATACAAAGGGACCGAGCGCGCCTCATGTGCCTGCCGCCCGCACCTCTCCCGGCCCTCTTTGTGGTCATACCCCCCAGCCCCTGTCCCGCTGGCGAGGACTCATCTATAATACATCTATATTATCTGTCTTACCCTAACCTAACCTTTTTTTTTTGGTGCGGAAAATGCGCCTTATGCTTTCGTCTCTGCTCGGGGAAACAGAGGGTATGTGGGGCTCTCCCACAAGGGGCCTACCCACTAAAAACCGCACGGATTCCCTCGTTGTTATTGTGAAACGCCACGGGAGGATAATTACACCGCGACGCCCACTGGCCGCCCCGGGATGAGGCTCCTCTGTCGACAGCGTGCAATGCAGGCTCGACACTCCCCGGCCTCCCCCGCTGGTGCAGGATTGTTTAAAGAGGTTTACTCCTCGTGACTTCCGCAGATGCCCACGTTCCCAGCAAGCCGGGGTTACGTGCCCTCACGTTAGTTCCCGCGCCCTCATGTCCTGCTCTGAAAGCAGAGTGGAACCGAGGGCACGGTCGCTTCCACCCACTAGGCTCCCCCTCACCTTTCCCTGCCCGGGTTAACGAGCAGGTACTTGGCTTAGGTTCGCCTCCGTCAAAAGGCGTCCGCCCAAGGGCGAGACGCCGTCCTCACTGCCGACCCACGAATGAGCCCGCTGGCTCGGATCCCCCGCAACGAGTTGTGGGTTCACCTCACCACCCCCTACCCCCCCAGTGTGTCAGAAAACCGCCACAGGCCATGGGCCCAACCGCTACTCTTCTCCCCCTTAACCACCAGGGCAACGGTCAACGGTCGTGCAGCCCAGGAGATAGCGGGAACTACCGCCCGGGCACATGTGGAGATTGCTGAACCCCTCCCAAGTCGGATATTAGCCAACGGTTAACTAATTCCCCCAAAGGAATTAATTAACCGTTGTTGCCCGGGGTGCACCGTCCCAGGCGTTACCCTTCCCCACCCCATGAGGCCTACGCCTCGGATAGAAGGGAGTGGTAACGCCCGGGCACTCGAGGAGGTTTCCGACACCGCACCCGACCTAACCTAACCTGATATGAACTACATGTTTGAAATAAATGAATAAATAAATAAATACCGTTTGACAGAAAGAAACAGTGATTACGAAGGCAAGCGTCAGAAGCGTTAGACCATAAGCCTGCTGGTTTAATATTTTAAAGGAACGCTACGTTGCGTAGGTAGGTATATAGACATTTATAGTTCCTCTGGATTTAACCCTTAGTAAGGTAGAGGCGACTTAACGACCACATGCAATGAGTTAGAAATTGAACCTTATTGACCACTGTACGCCACAATTTCCATTGTAATTATTAAAAATACGACTAGCTAGCTAGCTTTGTAGTGGTAGAGCCATGTTGTAGCTAGCCGCTGCATCACGAATGGGCCGGCTCGTCCGGGGCAGTACCACCCTCTCACAGAACACCGGCGTGAAGCAGCAGTAATCCTGCTTGCGTTTCGTACGGTCAGTGAGAGTGCCGGGGGCCCAATACCTCACCCCTTCCCTCTCCCCCTCCCTCTCCCCATTCCCCTATTTCCTCTCCTTTAGGGCCGACAACGCACTGGCATCGAATAAAGCGCTGCGGGTGTCTATGGACAGTGGTGTTCATTTAACA